>OY783220.1:11569771-12844252 GCA_963678705.1 Panorpa germanica | reverse complement strand
CTTAACAAAAATTTAGTACTAACAGGAAAAGTTTTAATCACATCTTATAAATCACTATTGAATTTTGATCTTTTTAAACTATAATTTATGCATTCAAATATAATAAGATCCAAAGTTCCTTGTTTACCACATTGACATCTATCGTCAGATTTAATATTAATTTTGTACAGGTGAGCTGGAGTTTTGCAATGATTACTTATGATTCTTATTATAGTTGATATAATTTTGCGGGACTCATTTCTAAACCATCTTTTCTTACTTTTGTTCACATAAGATGTACCTTTCCTTCCTTAAAAACTTATTGCGGACGCCAATGCCTATAGATCCATTACAGAGAATATAATACGAGTATAAGGCACGGATATTGAGAAATTTCCGAAACGCAGTGTCCCGATCCTATGACCACGGTAAAGCGAATAAATTACGAGATACTGGCTTGTTTACATCATACAAAAAGCTCTCGATAACAAAACAAAAAGCTCTGAGCTTTTGTGTATATTTAAACATTGATACTGTTGTATTTTTACAGTGACGGACACGCATTTTACCCAGTGTAAATTTATTAACTTTGAAACTTTCTACAATTTTTAAATTTGTTTGAAACACTGCTTTAATTTTCTATAAAAAATATCATTATTTAATGTATCTTTTGTATTCAAAGTATAATTAAAGTAATGTCATTTTTATTACAAAAACATTTCTTCTTCAAGTTTTTAGGACTAAATAAATAATTTAAGAATGTTAATAAAAAATTAGGGACGACTTTATATAATTAAAAATAAAAAAACAACACCCAATAATAATTGTGTGTCAAAAGTAATATTTTCTGGAGTTTCATTGCGCACCCTGTTAGCTTATTAAAATTATATTTATTCATAGTCACGGATAATTATTACACAAACTTAAAATGGATTTAATTAAAAATATGCAAATCAGAGGAGAGAAATTTAAAATAGTGGTGCAACAATGTAGGATAATGGTATCGTGAATAGTGTGGAAGTGTCAACAAGGACTTAGATTATTGTCTAGTCTGCATTTTATGAGATGTCCAGCTCATATGCATCCTGCTCTTGGCGTATGTGATACTATTTACATAATTTTTGACACAAATATTCAATCAATCTGTTGTTGATTGGACGCAAACATCAATGGGCTTGTGTCCTCATTTTTTAGTGGTCGATTTTTCAATTGTTGATTGAAATTGATGTTAATAAATGTGTATTGGCATGTCTATTTTATTAAATATCTAAATATTGACGGAGATATAGCAATTAAAAATTCGAATTGTAGTTTTAGCGCTAGAAATGGTCGGCCATATTTGTATAACGTGAAACGCATTTTAACGTCAGTTATTTGTTGAGTAGGTCAGTGCTGTGGTAATGTTTTGTAGCTGTTGGTAGTCAAATAATCAAGTCAAGTCAAAGAATAATAAGTTTTAATTTTATTTAACCCGGCTAAGGCAGACATAATATTGTAATTCTATTGTTCCTTGAAATAGCTGAAAATAATATTTGATATTTTGATATATAAATACATATAGCAGAGATTTATGAGCTGTAAGGTTGGCAGCGGTTGTGATATCACATGCATTTGGAATGTGTACAACGTTGAATCCCTTTAATAATTAAAGGGACAAAATGATTTTTTTAATTGTTAATATCTCTTAACATATAAGGAGTTATTAAAAAGTTATAGAACATTTGAGGTTCTAGTAACCCACTTTATCAATATATAGTGCACTATTATAGAAATTAAGACATAGGACACAAGCCAATTGAGAGCTACTTAAAACATGGTCTCTGGTCACCCGTTACAACCTTCAATCAAATACAATGACATACAGCCATCCCAACAATTTATAGGACGGGCATTTAAACAAATCATACACTAACCCGATTGGGTGTGGCAATCCAGAAATACCAACGCAAGATTAAATAAAAATAAATAAAAATAAACAAAAAAACTTGCTCCCAAATGATTACTTCAGCAATTCCAACAAAGAAATAAGGACAAAGTTGATGGCGTCACGCTATAGTGGAATCCTCTGGAGAAATCACCGTCTCACCGTGCTAGGTTTGATTTTCACCAAATGAACAACTCGTCCATTCACCCCCACTTTACCACCCCTCTCACCGTGGACGAGTTGCGACAAATTAAATAACGGTTGAGACTAACACTTTCGGGCACCAAGCTCCAAGGTCATTAGTTTTACTAGGATAGTTCAATTATCAATATAACCAACCCTTGACGTTAGAACAGAATATTTCCATTTGCAGTAAAGCGATTAAGCTCCATCCATGTTCGTTTGGGAATCCCTGCTCTAGAACATTAAGAAATCTTCACTCCCTCCCTCCATGAGACTAATTGTTAAATGAAAACGCGGACATTTTTAGAAATTAATTTTTTAATATTATTAATGTAAATACCGGAAAAGCACGTTCTGATAATTATGTTGATTTTAGAGGGTTGGTTTTCTATTTCATTTATATAAACGTTAAAAATGCCTTAAAAAAGTTAAGACTTGTCCAATAGAATTTTGAGTTTGTTTTTATTATGGACGTTTTATACAGAAAAATTATGAATTATAAAAAAAACATATAATTAAATGTTTTTTAAGTCACAAGCACTTTCTGTGGTAAATAAATTTATAGAACATAAAAATGAAGAAAATATTTAAATTTAATTAAAAAAAATGTTGCCGAGAAGTAATTCTTCTCTAATTTGGTCATTTTTCTATCAATATCTTTAACTAAAAATGTCCTCTCATCAATCAGCAGAAAAAGATAAATCAAATTTAATTTATATTAGTGAGAATAATATCCTTATTTTAATGTATTTATCCTTCACGTTTTAGGATAGCTTTCAAGGACAATCTTAATATATATAAATTACGTGTCACGTTGTTCCTCCGCGATGGACTCCTAAACTACTTAACCGATTTTAATCAAATTTGTACACCGTGTGCAGTTTGATCCAACTTGAAAGATAGGATAGCTTACATCTCAATTTATGATTGCAATATTATCTTATTGCAAATTATTTGTCTATTAATTATCTGTATATGACATATGACATCTGGCGTCGATGATGGCGACATCTGTAGACTAGATTGAGTAAATATTCTGTTGACTAGATTGAGTAAATATTCAATAGATGGCGCTATGTAACGTTAGACACAGCAACGCGTGGCCGGGACAGCTAGTTTAATTATAAAAAATGTTGCAGAGAAGAATTATTTAAGCAATTAACATTATTTGGTCATTTTTCTATCAATATTTTTAACTAAAAATGTCCTCTCATCAATCAGCAGAAGAAGATAAATCAAATTTAATTTATATTAGTGAGAATAATATCCTTATTTTAATGTATTTATCCTTCACGTTTTAGGATAGCTTTCAAGGACAATACAGTATAAGGATATTAACAACACACCTCTGCAGATGAATAAATTCTATGTTATTGTTTTTAGAAGTAGCTACTGAGCGTTTTAATGGGTTTAGTAAACGATCCAGCCTGCGTGCGTGCGTTAAGCGTTAAAGTGCGTATTGTAAAAACCTGAATGATACTTCTTTATTTTTATCGCAAAATAAGTAACAATAAAAAAGGGAATGACAGTATTTCATTCCTAAATAACCAACGTTATGTTTCAGGAGAAACAGCATTGTAAATTTGTTAAGGTAGTTGTCGTGTTACAATACTCATCACGAGACTATTATAAGTTTGGTCAATTATAAAGAATCCAACTATCCTCAAAATTTAAAATAGAATGAATGTTTCGGAGTTAAGTTAGATTTGATTAAAGTTCGATTCATTTCAAAGTGGAGTAATGAGCCATCTGGCAAAAGTCGGTGTCGCAAATAGTGGTCTGTCTGTTCCAAAGTGAGATTTAACTTTTAACGACAACGTCCTTAAATAACATTTAAAGAGTAAACGAAATCAATCACAAGAGAGACAACGACAAAGGGAAGGAGAAGAGGAAGAGAGCATTGGTACAATTATTCGTTACTTGAAGATTTCATTTCCATTTATGATTTTGTAATTTATTTTTTGAATACAGTGACGTTTCGAATACTCGAGTCGCGAGGCTTTCTGTCACCCGATGTGCTGTATTCATTCACTCCAGATTGTAAGATGTTTTATTCATGAAAAAAATCTCCGGTTTTATAATTATAAGTCTATTTAAGAATAGCACGTAATTAAAATAAAAGCCCGTTCAAAATTATATTTAAAAACCACCGAAATGAAAGGAAACCAAACTCTCTATACAATACTTACAATTTTAAATAAAAACTGGCCAGAGAGAGTAGTAGGTATCATTCATTTTACAAATAAAGAAATGAATTTTGAAGGTGGGTATTTACTAACATAAGAAATGTGATATTTTTGGGGCATTGTAAACAGCATGTTCAACAATACTTTCGGCGGGAAAAGGGTTGAATTTCAAGAACTGTAAGGGGTAAAATCATTGAAACAAAAGGGAGGTGTATTCACAGGAATGGTTTTGTCGGAAGTCTATTGTTTTGTACAACCTGACGTCATAATGGCTGCTGTTTTCTCACACAAACACACGGACACACACATATACGTTATAACCATTAAGTGAACAGGGTCGTACTTCAGAACGTTTAATTAAGAGCGATGTGTGAATATGATATTAAAAATCATTCAACTATGTCCTCTAAAGAAGAAAATGGGTCACAATCCGAAGACTGTATCTAAGATACTACGCAGACAACTGTATAATTACAATAATAGTGAAACATTGAAGACCACAAACGTTACCACAACGATAGTAATCTAAAGCGCACATGAAATTATAACTCTAGTTTGGTAATTTACTTCCAAATTACGTTGTAATTAAAGTCGCCATGTTGGCAACAGTTTGTATAATACGATAATGATACTACACCAATACTAACATAAAACATAGACAAAGCGCTGTGCAATAAATTGAATGTACGGATATATAGAGTAACCTAACAGAAATTCAAAACCATCACATGTAATTGACATGGGGATATCAAGATTCAACAAGATCATCCTCAACGAAGGGAGGAGGGTTACCACAGAAAGTTAGTGGATTAGTTTATTTTAGTTTTATTGAAATACACGTTAGTTAAATAAAGATGATAATGACATTAACCTATAAATGTCAAAACTGCAGAAGATATTTGGAACATGACTCTTTAAAATAATATTATCTGTAGGTTTTTCTGGAATGATTCCAAGTTACATATCTATATGCTATATAAGTTTGCTGTTATACATGTCTGACAGGTTGAGATTGCTAGTAAAATAAAGGTCCTGAGGTAGAGAGACAGTAGACGCCATTATATTGAATTAACCAACCTTTAAACGAGATGTGTTTACTAGTTACAGTGGTTTTAGTCCCTTCACTACTCTTCAAAACATAATAGCATTGATAAAGCATTGTTTTTTAATATGAAAAATATTGTTTAAGGTGAAACAATACTTGGCCACTTTTGACTCGCTAAATATAGATGGCGATACTATACAACAGGTTAAATAGTATCAAAAAACCATGTTCTATATATCAACTATAAAAAATAGCAATATTAATTTTCAAAACTTATTTTTGCGGTTCCAACTTATTAAAAGTCAGTAGAAGAAAGCTTAAAATGTAGATACGTTATTCATCTAACTAAATGCAGCTTTAGATTTTGATTCGCGTTTATAGTTACTTACATAAAACGATTTAAACATAAAAAAACATGGTTTCTTTGGTAATATTTAACCTGTTGTATAGTATCGCCATCTATATTTCGCGAAGTAAAAAATGGCCAAGTATCGTTTCACCTTAAGGCAAGCAATAGCTTGATAGCGAATTGTGGATCGCGTGAATGGATAAAACAGATTCAATTTCAGTTCGAATTTATCCCATAATATTGAAAAATTCTAATTAATATCGCTAATTAGATAGTATGAGGAGCAGAATATTAATAATAAAACAAATTGCAGTTATCCAATGAATACCTAAAGCTTTTTAATTATAATTATAAATACATATTCATCAACACAACTCGTTATCACAACATCAAATAATAAATATCACCAAATAATCAGTTTTTATATCAGATTTGATATTAATTACTTTAAATATTTAATTTGATAATTATTGTACATGTTCTACAATACAGCAGAGATACATAATGACTCCATGTGGTTGGCGTGGGAGTGGGAGGTGGTGGTACTCGCATATAGTGGTAATAATAATCAATAAACTTATTTCCCAATACACAGAAGTTAGTGAAGTAAATCCTAGATATCCTAATATACAGTTAAAAGCTCCTATTTGAAACGAACTAATGTTGAAGCCTCTACACATTGTTAAACGTCTACAGAGAGCTTTGCAGCGTGGTAACGGATGGAGGACGTGATGGGGGAGAGAGGAGAGGGGGGAGGGATGTGAACGAGCTTTACACGAGATTATCGGATAGCGTGCCGTGTGCACAAAACGTTACCAAAGTATTCGTATATGCTTTGTTTGGATGAAGATAGTTCAGTAAATCTACGTGCAAAATATATTAAGTGATTTGTAATAAATTTATATGGTACAGTGCTGTAGTTTATAATTTCTTGACATTACGTAATTTGTAATAATACTTGTATTTGAATTATATATAGTGCAATATGAGAGAAGAAAGAAAGAGATAGAGTATAGTGCTATGTTAGTAATTTATTGCTAATTGAATTCTGAAATAAATCTTAAATTTGTTAATATTATTATTATATATTATTATTAATATTATTATTAATAAGAATGTACTTTTGTGGTTTTGATATATTGCAACATTGGTTTATCTAACATATTACTTTTGTGACCTGTTTTATAGTTTTATGAAAAATATTTATACGGTTTTGCGTATTAATAGAATCAAATAATTTATTAAAGTTAATATTTAATTAAAGTTAATTATAGATTCATCTCGACAGTTTTCATGGCGGTAATTGGTAATAGGATGGATTATATTTGAAAAATTGACCATAAAACATTTGGTGAAATAGAATGGGTAAGTGAAGTTCTAGTCACTAGTACATTGCAATTTTAACGTTTTATAAGTTGGAGCAACACACAGAAAATCAATTTTAGCTTAAATTGATTCTCTAACTGTCACAGGAGTCGCTTTTATTCAACAGTGAGCAGTCGTTGCGCTGTCTGTAGTTCATAAAAGAGACATTCCCTATGAACGAATAGAAAACAAACGCGTTCATGACAAAAAAACTCATGAAATGTAATAGAATTTACTCCAAAATATTTACTGGGACATTGTGGTGCGGGGAAATTGATCCTAAAGCCAGACAAATCTACAGTCAAGTATCATCGCTCTCGACAACCGTGCTGCCTCCACTTAATATATAATCTACTCAAAACCATTAAATGATGAATGCCCTTAATAGCATACGTTTCTATAGCTCATAAACGTGATATAAAATTATTATGTTCCGATATGACTATAAGATAAGAGTTCAGTGCAAAAGGGGAGAGAGAGAAGAATAGATATGGAGGGGTTGGAAATATACCGGATAAGGGAAATAAGTCAATGAAACATATTCTTAATCTGAAGATAACGAGAAGATACTTAAGGATTAGAAATTGAAACAATAGATAAAAGCACGTTCTGGCAGAGAACATTTGTCTAGAATTCTGTGTCTAGATTCTGTGTTGCAGAATAGATAAGTAGACTATAGGAAGTAAGAGAAAAGTACTTCCTTTGTTTTAAAATTGATTATCGAGATATAGAAGTAATATACTCACTCAATATATGAGCAAGTTATTTGGACCAGAATAGTTCTATGAGTAATTGTGATAGAATAAATCTTGTGAAAGTGTTCAGAGCTTATAGCAACCTTAAATTTAAAATTTTTATTTATCGATAAATAAAGTGCATGTAAATTTTTCTTTATTATTAATAATAATTAGAAACTGACGATTTTATTTAAGAAATATTAAGAAGAATATAAAAAAAATATTTTGGTGAACTAGTAATTTGAAAAAAGTGAACATGCCAATTTATAAAAATAAAACTATTTTAAAAATACCTTATGCACCACCGCACCTACCTGGATCCGGTTCTGATATTAATACAAGATAATATTAGTAAAAGACATAATGTAATTAATATATAAATAGTTAATTAATATAACAAGTGGTAATAGGAAATGTATTTATACAAATAGCGAAAGGGTTCAAAACCTAACGCAAAGTCAAATAAAACCGCGTTTAATACAAAAAGTTTGAGAGCTCAATATTGCGCTTGACTGAAGGGGGCAGGGGCGTTACGGGAATGGTAATCAATGTTAAAAAGTGTAGCGAATATTTTTACAACTGTTGTTAAAAAATTGTAGGAGAGCGGTAAATATTATACGGTGCTAAAACCAAACAAAGTAAATCTGTTAGGGATGGGGATGGCTGCGTGGTGGTCAACCCTTATGCAACGTAGGTAAATTCTTTATTTGAGTTTATTACGCCAGCTTTACTATAATTATACTATAGGATACGTTTGAATGGTTGACGTTCGGAATTTACATTGAAAACCATTTTCAAATCGGACCATTGTTTCGCCTATCAAATGCCGATAACTCAAAGGGGGAAGGTTCCCCCCAAAAAAATGGATTGCAAATTTGGAATCAGCGTTGAATTTTACTATAGGACCCGTTTAAATTTTTCAAATCGGAGACCATGAACTTTTTGAAAATTTAAGAAGGAGACAGCCTTCTCAAATTTTCAAAACTTTCATGCTACATTTTTAACCAAAAAAAGGTAGTTTTTTTCAACTTTTGAAAAATTATTTTAACGTAAGATTTCCCGCTGATTCCAAATCTGAAATAGCTTCTTAAGTATTCCTAATTTTTGTATAATTCATCACAACTTCCAAGGTCCCGAATTGTGACAAATTTTCCGAATTTCCCCTGCGTCAACTAGGCCTGTACAACGTTTATCGCCCTATTTACATGATTTTTGCATCAACGGGCTCCACAAATCGCTATTGGGTAAAACATATTCTCACAGCGTGGTATTAGAATTGTACTTCAATGTAAATTCACCCTTACAATGGGTTCACTGGGATGCTAACACCCTCACACTAAGAGAGAAAGAGAACGAGAGTTGAGAATGCGAGAAGGAGATGCAGAATAGAATCATGGATCAGTATGTTAAACGAAAGGTACATAAAAAATGTATGAAACGAATCGACGGATGTACAAGTTGAATACAATGTTTGTTTGCTTCCTTATAACAAAAATAACTGTTATACTTTTCTGCATAACAGTTCTTCCCGTTAAATATACAAATATAAGATGATAATAGAATCTGAAATTCATAGTCTTTTAAGAACAATTAGAAATATGTATTAGTGAATCTAAATACATTTATATGTATGACAGTTAATAATGTAAATCACATATTATAATTGTAGTGTGACAGAGTTCATCCCCTCCACTTCCCTTGCAAACATACACAACAAAGTCAATGTATAATTTCGAATTGTGTTGTTAGGCTACAACGCGAACGAACACACGTTGTGTTGTATACCGTACAAGTAAAATATTTACGCAAATACGGTTTGCGACGATAAGCGTATTTAATATAAATGCATAACGTACACGTGTACTAGTCTCTACGTCTGCTACGTATCGTAGAACGTGGGACGTAGCACAAATAGAAACTAGTTACAGTGATTCTCAACATAGGACCAATCCTATCTACTGTTTTAATTTCATGTTCGAACCTTATGCCGGTTTCACACCAGAGAGACAGTTTTGAAAACAGTTTTGTTGTCGAAAAACAAAAGAAAAACTTTATTTTAAAACAGTAAAACAGACTTGTTTTGTTTTTAGTGTTTTTCTGTGTGTCCCATAAAAATTATAAACATGATAAACAACAATTGACAAGGACAAATGTTCACAAAAAACAAAACTGCGTGTTAATAAAACCAAGCAGACTAAAAAACAACAACAAACGTGTTTTCCATTGATCTTACCAACTCCAGATGGGAATGTGTTTTGTTTACTAAAATAGTTTTTAAAGACAAAAATGTTTTAAGAATTGTCTCTTTGGTGTAAACATTGGTGTTTTTGTTCAGATAAACAAGTTTTTATTCGTGTTTTATTAACCGGCATTAAATTTTATATTTTAGGTCCGATATTTAGGTTTTTTTCATTAAAGGTCATTAAATTAAGAAATAAACTAATAAAAATTGAAAATACTTTTTGTAATAATTTAAAATAATAAACACTTTTAAATGCTTGCTCATTTGGAAGGCCAGAAGTAGTTTGCAGAGACTTTCAAATATTTATTGATATTACTTGTGACTTTAAAAGTTTGAGAGTCTTTGAGTGACACCACAGGGCAAATAACTAGCATAGTTAGTATTTCATAGTATTACTTTAACGAACACCACGTTACGTAACGTTTACAGCACTAGTACCTGGCGCAGGTGACCTGTGTACCCAAGCAAACACACAGGACACAGGACACAGGTACGGCATTACAGATATTAAAAATTTACGTGTACTGAATTTATATCACGTGGTATTAATAAATTATAGCATAAAGCATCAAAATAAACGCGTTAAAGGAGATAGCAGCAGAGGATATTGAAAACAACAACAGAACGGTCCGATATACAGGAATTATAAAAGTTACTATCTACAAAAAAGAATATTACAAATTTTTTGTGAGAGATATAGTCTTAAAAATAAACATAAAAAATTGATTGCAAGCAGGTTCGATGACGGATTTCGCTGGCTGTTAAATATTTAATTTAAATACAAATTATTTAAAACAATTATAAAAAATCTTATTAATGAAACCCTCCGAATGACATTTACATTCAAATGCAGGCTGAAAGGTTTGAAGGGTTGTAAATGAAATTAAAAATTAATATCGCTTGTAAAATATGTAAATATGAAAAATATGATTATTTTTTAAAGAGCGTAACGGAAATAAAATACATATCCGTTTTAGCGGTATGGTAATATGTATAGCACGTACGAGTATATCACGAGGTGGGGCTGGTCGATGCGATAAACCAACGTATAAATCGTAGGCCTGCCACGTAAATTAAAAGTCAAGCAGAAATTTATAACACATTGTCAGTATTTTAGGTAAAAAAAAGGAGAGAAAATTTATTTAAAATGAAGTTCTATTATATTAAACAAACAAGCTGATCTACAGGGTAAATAACACCTGTACCCTCCCTACACCCCTCACTACACCACCTGTATAACAATGGTTTTAGATCGGAGTACAGGACTTTGTAATTCACCTATGTAAACTTCATTAAAGGTAAAGTTAATTAAAGACACTTTGTGATAAGCAACAGTGTACCAGTAATTCTATGAATTTTGCGCTAAATACCAAAAGCATGAATAGAGAAGTGCGATTATTAAAGACCATTTAAAATGTAAATGAAATTAATAATTAGTAAGTAGGAAACTAAGAACCCCTGTAAAATAGGCAAATATTTTAACACGTTAGATTAAAGTAAATGAAATAAACGATGGTGTTAGATATGAGTCGCTTTGTATATCAACAGTTTAAACAAAACGGTTTATTTAATCAAATTTTGAAAATAATGTTCCAAGTCTAATCTTCTTTTTATAGTCGAATTTCTAGATAATAAAACATGAAAGTTATAACACCTATGTTAAGTACGAGTACCTTCACGTGTTTTAAAACATATTTATTTAGTTTTACTATGAAGTTACTAGATACTAAATACAAACGAGTACTTTTTTAAATTGTATATAGTACGTATAACTAGGCGAATAGAACACTGAAATAGTGCAATACTGCTAGAAGAGCCAATATTATGTTTTCTATTCAAAACATCAAATTCTGTGCAAACTATATTAAATAATAAAGTTGTGGAATTAAATTACATACAGTTAAGCCTCATTCCCACTCACTGTTCTGATATTTAATTTACTGTTTTTATTTAATATTGTAATCTATATTTCAGATTTTCGTTTAAGCATTCCTTTTCACATTTGTGTTTTAATTTAAGTTTAGTTAATTTAGTTGGTGCGTATGCATCGTTAGTAATATAAATTTTGACAGTTCGACAAAATTGTATGTGAAGTAATTAAAATTGCTATTTTTAATAACAATTAGTAATAGAAATTGTTTTCACTTTTATATTTTTCAAAAACTGACATTAAACTTCTTTTAAAAGTAAATCCTACTGCATTTTGACAGATTGTCACATTTTGGAGGTTATAATATAATACAGTTTTTCTTTATTTAATATTTTTAATTTAAAACATTAAGACCTTGTAAGGTTATAAAAAAACTAAGAAAACTTAAAAAAAAATTAAATTGAAAATGGTACTGTGAATGACACGCGTATTGTCATATACTTAACACTTTAAATTAAATACAAAATACAAAATAAAATTAGAGTAGTGAGTGGGGATGATGCTTAACATAAGTAATAAGCTAGTTACTATGTAAATAACGCTAATGAAGTTGTAGCAAAACCGCGTTTGAATATATAACTAAACACAGAGTCATAAGATTAAATTATTCAGCATCTATCTTAATCTTGCGGGCTACAAATCACATTTTAATACTAAACTCACATTTACAAGGTTGAACGGTATCTTAGCACAGTGCATTACACGATAATTAACCAGAATTACACACAAATACACTTAAACTTTACACGGATTATATACATGTATTCTCACACACACACAACAACAAGTTAGACGGGATGCATATTCATGATATTCCGTATATCACCTCTAAATAGCAGTCTGAGGGCTAGACGATGCGACGAGGAGGAGGGGGAGGCATCGTTGATTTGAGATTTCCGCACTACAAGGTACGTTATTCACTTATGTTAATTACCACACCTGATTGCGAATCCATGAAACCTCGAAAGCCATTATTACAGGAGAAATATTATGAACAGTGTTTTTTTATGTAAAGGTACAGCCGTCCGTATGTACTGAAATTTTTTTGGTTTATGGTTTATTATAAATGATTTCGGTTCGAACATAACTGGAAAGTACCCAGACCCAAGTAGTTGTTTTGACATGGTTATCTTTTTTACACACATTCATTAAACCGTGACCCTCACTGAATGGGTCATGCAGAAGGTTGTGAATGAGAGGGAAGTGAGTGCAGAGAGGTGGGGTTGTGGTTGTAATGTTAGTCTTGTAATCCCTTGTGTCAACCTGTAGTGGATACAGTGGGTGGAATGGGTGGAATGGGTGTAGTCGTGCCACTAGTGTCTGCGGTAGGATGTTGACTTATAGACGATGTAAATCCCCATTTCTAGTTAACTGAATTATTGGACATTGGTATACCCTTGACTATAACATCTGTTTACAGTTGTGTCATTGGTACAAGGACAAATTAACCACGTGATAGGTTTTGATCGGTATTTATTTCATGTAAAATACGCAAAGGTTTTAGAATTTTTTTCTCTACAAAATAGGCAATTTTCAGGAAATACCACCATACGAACCGCGTAAACATATAAACATATAAACATATAAACTTTCAATTGGAACATTATAATATAGGATGATTAATGCCATCGCATTATCATACACCTTTTAGACAGTGGTGTGACACCCTATGCATCTCGATTAAAACGTATATTTGCTAATCAAAGCATGAGGTAAATCAATCAAGTTAATTAGACTGTCTAAACCATTGTAAACAAGACAACTAACTAAGGTAATCTTCTAGCTACCCGCGCTTCTCGATATAGTGAGTTCCGCAACCTTAGCACGCCTGGTTGATTGACCTTAGTCCTTCCTATTCACAAAAGAATGTTCAATAGTAAATCGTACTAGCTGCAATTGAAGTTATGAGGTCCATATTGGCCATGGAAGAACATAAACATATCTTTATGGTAATTTTTATGACTTATGCATGCTGTTAATATGTAAAAAATGAAGAATAAAATAACCTGTAATTTACATTTAGAAACTACAATAAAACGCGATTGAGTGTACATGTACATCATGTATACAAGGGGAGTATTTATAGTCATGGAGAAAATAATTATGAAAAAAAAAACACAAAATTAAGTAACTGTACTCAGGCACGCACGGTGTACTAAAATTGTAAACAATAGCCACATGCACGTAACGATGACTTAAAAAAAGAGAATTTCATTTGCATATCACAACAACACTACACGGAATTTGAATATTACTTTTTTGGTAAAATCGTGTAAAATTATATGTGCAGGAAAAAACAATTTATAAACTTAGATTTTGTTATGTACTTAGAAATAATTCTTACATGCGAGACAGGTATTTAAAAGTACATTGTTTTAGTCTTAACATACGGTTGTACAATCAGATCCATGTTGTATCATTTAGGTTAAAAATAAAGCAAACGTTAACTGAATTTTCCATAAGGATAACATATGACTTGCTTTATATAAAGCTTGCGTTATTTTAAAATGAAATGATTAAAGATAGATCTGATTAATAACGAGACTGTCGTTTCTTTAGTATACTCGTAGGTCTAGCCTTAGAAAGCATATCGTAAGCACAAGATTAAAACAGTAATATAAGAGAAGTCACTAGTTTTGTATGTTCTGTCGTTTTCTTTATATTTAAATACACAAAAATATTGTTCTATTCGCACGTACTTTTATAGAAGAGCAATAGATTTGTTTTCCATTATTAATCGACTTTAAATCTTCGAAATAATCAGATATACGCTGTCTGTTCAAAAAATAAGGAGAATTTTCATTTTTCTCAAAAAATATTTATTTATTCATCAATTTCTATTTTTCCCCTTCAAAGTAGTCTCCCTCAGATATAATACACTTGTGCCAGCGTTTTTTCCAATCCTCGAAACAGTTCTGATATGCATTTTTTGGTATGCTCTTTTTTCACACAAAATTTAATGCAAACTCTTTGAATTCATGTTTTTCGACAGCAGAAAATCGCCGAACAAGCAAAACACCTCTCATAAACAAACTAAATGTGCTATATAGCTAAAACTGTGAACATATGTTCGAGACGAGTGTACCAACATTACAAAATAAAAAAATCGATAATCGAATGTACGTAGCCCGCGAAATTTTTGCCTCACCTTATTTTTTGAACGGACCTCGTAGATATCCTATATAATTGTAAAATAACATTCAGAAATGATACCCTTGTTTATTATTGCATTATCTTCAAAATGCATATAAACTAATAATGTGTATTGATTACTTGATTATAAAAATGAAATATTATCAATAATTTGTTTGATTTAAGAAAACAAACACATTACAAAGTTAGGTTAAGTGCGATAACAAAATTAAATACAACACTTGACACATAAATAAATAGTTGTTAAAGTTACGAAGGCAACTCTATGTAGGTTGAAGTATTTAAACACAAATACTACACCAAAGATAATTAAACTCTTTGGTAAACAATTACAACTGACTATTAAATGTACCGCTATTTCCTTTAGTGATAACGAAGAATAATATTTAAAATACTTGCAAGATACAAAATATCGAAGTATTCACGTTTGTTTAGTTTAGAGAATTATCATAATTAAATATTTCTGCCAAACACGTTTTCTATTTTACTCACTGCGCATGTCAGAAACAGTGGCAACACTTAAATTTATTAAAACACCTTTATTTATATTTACATTTCAATGTTTTACTAGGAATTAGTAAATTTTAATTACACATACACATATATAAAGATTAATGTGTGGATTTTCGTAGTTAGATTTAAAACTAAACACCTCACAGTTGTTAAAATATAATCCTAGATATTTTTTAGGTTAGAATTTATGTTTATAGTTCATAACCTAACAAAATATTCAGATGAAAGTGAAAATTTAAATTATAATACAAACTTCACAGCGTTGGGTTGTTTATATTCACAAAGTAATTATACATCCGCTAGAACTTGTTAATTAAATGAATGATTTTGTTTAATAATTTATAATAAAGTGATTGATTGAATAATAATACTATTGGATTTATAAAAATATCGCGCGTGCGTTTAAAAGGTTGCCTATTGAAAACACGTTTCAAATGATACTGAACGTTCTGTTCTAAAGCTAATGTGGGAGGTTCCAGACCCCAGAGAATCAAGAGAACCCGTACTCTAGACCAGACTATACCCGACCATCAGAGAGCGCCCAGTGCTGTGGTGGAGAGCAGCGTCGACGAGTTGTGCTCGCTAGGCTAGAATATGTACAGAGGCATGACAAGCAAAACAAATGCAGTCAAAACAGGCTGAAGGTTGTGAAGGCTGAAAGGCTGGAAGGCAGAATACGGTTGAAAGGCAATAGGAACGGCAACGACACCGATACCGACAAGCCAAACCGTCTGCTGAGGTGTATAGACATTCAGACATGAAGAACGACATCTCTTTACAATTGTATGGGAGTAATATTCAGGTGTTATTCCGGTAATAATCTTTTAGCATCGTTTTATTTTGTGACAATTTTGATTTACTAAATATACTCTACTGTACTGGAAAATCTGTCGTAACTTTCAATTTGGATCGGCAGAAATATCTGGATTTAAATACGTAATATTTTTGCTTATAACTTTTTTATTATAAAAGATAGAAAAAAAAACGGTATTAATAAAAATTGTAGACAACATCATTATCTACAAAAAAGCACAGTACACTTTTTTTGTGTGAGTTATAGTTTCCAAGAGAGACAAATAAAATTGATTTCAACCTTATTTTTAAGATTGCTATAGAATGGTAGTGCTTTCCACCACGAAAATTTAATTTTTAAACTCTGTACAAGATTCGGCATCATCAAATGGGCTTGTGTCCTCATTTTTTAGTGGGAGATTTTTCAATTGTTGATTGATATTGATGTTAATAAATGTATATTGGCGTGTCTATTTTATTAAATATCTAAATGTTGACGGAGATATAGTTATCGGCCATATTTGTATGACGTGAAATGCATTTTAACGTCAGTTATTTGTTGAGTAGGTCAGTGCTGTGGTAATGTTTTGTAGCTGTTGGTAGTCGAAATAATCAAGTCAAAGAATAATAAGTTTTCATTTTATTTAACCCTGTTATAGCAGACATAATATTGAAGTTTTATTGTTACTTGAAATAGCTCTAAATAATATTTGATACGATTTATGAGCTGTATGGTTGGTAACCTGTAAATTTGTCAGAGTTCTGTCAAGAATATATTTCTTTTACGCTCTGTCGTATAAAAGAGATAGCAAGTACCGGTTGTGATATCAACAACGTTGAATCCCTTTAAAAATTAAAGAGACAAAATGACTTTTTTAATTGTTAATATCTCTTGAAATATAAGGAGTTATTAAAAAATAATGGAACATTTGAGGTTCTCTTAACCAGCTTTATCAATATATAAAACAATTTTATAGAAATTAAGACATAGGACACACGCTCGTACAGGGTATACGGATAATAAAACATTCAACAAAATTAACATTTCCAGTCTTTTATAAATGATGTCAATGCTTCATCGGTTAAATACATTTAATTTATAGCTTTACACAATTAAAAATGTTGGTGTGAATGATCTACTAACACATATATCATCATTTCCCACATATGATAATACATGTGACTATAAATAAAAGACAAAACCTTAGTGTGTATTAGAAACTAAACAAAATCCATTCTCATAGTCTTGCTAGCCAGTTATACTATAGTTCAATGTCCGCCCACTAACAAATATATGGCTCTCCATTCCATTTCATTCCATTCATATCGAAGTCTTATAACTATTACCGTTATATGTTGTAAGCAAACCAAACCAAACCTACCACCGTAAGCCACGACCCAAGCATTCAATAATTAATTCATAAATGGAACCAACACTTGTCTGGATTCATCAAAATAAATTTAATTGAATTGTTAAGTAAACATATACTTTATTGAAAAAACAATTAAATCAACTGGGCATTCATTGACCTAGATGCAAACGAAAACTTATTTACATTTCGTTGTTAGTTTAAGGATTTATTATTATTTAATAGGTAATATTTCGAGGTAATATTTAAACAAACATTAAGCCGTAGATAGAAATACGAAGGTTTAATGTGGGTCAAACTAATGTTCTGGAATCGTTTTGTCTGTTGTATACAATTATACAAATATTTTCAAAAGTAATGCCTCTATGTAGGTATGACTATACCTACTTAATTTTACTTCATAATATGTATAAGAAAACGCAAGAAAAATTTGAAATAATTAAAACATTAATTCAATTCCAATTAAAATTACGATAATAAAAACCAAGAGAGATATACCGTAGCTTCTTGTATTCAGTAATTCACGTCCACCCGAAATGTAAAGAAGCTAAACAATTATTATCTTAGTTAATGAGATTAATGTTACAAAAAGCATTTACCTCACTTCACATTGGTGCTGTAATAATAAATTTAAGGAGTCTACATCTTATAAAACTTATTAAAATTACTGCTTACAAATAAAAAAGAAAGAAATTTCTTATATTATAAAATAAAGATAGAAAATTATACAAAAATTAATTCGGAGGTGTTTTAATTATGGATTAAGGGAAGTAACTCTCTCCCTCTCTTTCTCGTCAGTTGTACATAATGTACCAGAAAATCAAAAGGCGGATTAAAATGTAACGGGAAAGAACGTGTTTTAGGATGAAAGAGTTAGCAATTGATGCAGACTTCATAATATTGTTCCGCGTCGAAAATTTACACGTGTGTGGCAATAAAAGTGGTGTATTCCAGATATAAAAACCAGACACTCAAATCCGAAATTATTCAGATCAGACACAGATTTTGGTTTTCGTTATTGACGTTTGTCGTGCTGCAATATGATTCAAAACTTGTGTTAGCTAATTTTGTTGGAAAATTTACGTACCATAACAAAATACATGAATATAAAATAAAGACCAAAGAATGTAGTAGCTTTACACTTCATTTTTCACCTGGGTCCAGGAAGCAGCCATTTTAAGCGTTCATTACCATAAAAAAACTATTTGTTTTACTTGTATTTTTCAAAATAAACAAAACCGCTGTAACTAATAATTTATACGTATTTTATGCAAATAGTTGAATTGTATGTATGACTAAGGTACCTATAGCTGCTGTATTACAACTAATAATTCATTTCTAATAAGGAAACGGATATAATGACGTCACAGCGACCTGTGTTTAATTTATGTAAATGGAAAAGTTAACTACATTGAATTAAATTGAACTATAGTAAGTAGTTAGCAGTTAGCAAGGGTTATTGGAAGCTGTGTGGTAGCATGAGCGTCCGCAGATAATTTGACAGAGCAGTATAAGTTGTCACCCCTTCGGACGCCCATGGCAGGTAATACAGGAGTCGTACTACGTCGTACATAATTGGGCTGGCGGGATGCTTGTTTGTGAAGATGATTTATTTGTATTTCAACCGACCAAATACAACCAAAACAGACAAACCAGCTGACAAACAAATTCTCCAACGATGAAGACGGAGATCTCCTTAAATCTCTAGTGCCACACTTGTAGAGATGTCAGTTTCTCCAAAATCATCGTTCTGTGGATTACGCTGTTAGTATATGTATGAGTTATATAGCTACACAAGACTTGTTGTATACCTATATAAGGTGTTTTGAAATGTCAAGTGCACAAAAAACAAAAACACTTAAAATGGCGACCAGAAAATAAAATAAAAACAATAAGAATAACGAGATTGGTTCATGAAGGAATTTAAAGTGCATTACAAAAAACTGGATAAGAGCTGGTATTCGCTGAACCACGATGGTCATGTACTTTTCAAAAAAGAAGAGAACAAGGAATATAGTTGACTTTAAATATGAAATAAAATTAAGAGTACATTACTTTAGCATGTTGTAATAATTCGGATAAAAATGGATACATGCGAACTATATAGCGAGGAAAATTAGAAACCTAAGAAAGTGTAAGTGAGGACAAACTGACATATTTCCATACCTAATTATATAAAAAGAATAGGCTTGTGTCTTCATTTTTTAGTGGTCGATTTTTCAATTCTTGATTGAAATTGATGTTAATAAATTTGTATTGACGTGTCTATTTTATTAAATATCTAAATGTTGACGGAGATATAGCAATTAAAAGTTTGAATTGTAGTTTTAGCACTAGAAATGGTCGACCATATTTGTATGACGTGAAATGCATTTTAACGCCAGTTATTTGTTGAGTAGGTCAGTGCTGTGGTAATCTTCTGTAGCTGTTGGTAGTCGAAATAATCAAGTCAAATCAAAGAATAATAAGTTTTTGTTTTATTTAACCCTGTTAAGGCAGACATAATATTGAAATTTGATTGTTCCTTGAAATAGCTGTAAATTATATTTGATATTTTGATATATAAATACATATAGCAGAGATGTATGAGTTGTAAGGTTGGTAAGCTGTAAACTTGCCAGAGTTCTATCCTAAATATGCTTTCTCTTTTACGCTCTGTTATATAAAAGAGAGAGAAACTAGCGGCTGTGATGTCACATGCAGTTAGAATGTTGTCCAACGTTGAATCCCTTTAATAATTAAAGAGAAAATATTACTTTTTTAATTGTTAATATCTCTTGAAATATAATGAGTTATTAAAAAATAATTGGACATTTGAGGTTCTAGTAACCAACTTTGTCAATATATAGTACACTTTTATAGAAATTAAGACATAGGACACAAGCCCATTACATAAAAAGAATTCGTCTTCTAGTTATACTGTGGTACAGTGCATATGCAGTTTTTACTAAAATCAAGTTTTAACTTTATCTCAGCAAGTTTCTTTGGTAACACTGACCGCAAACATGTATTATATGTATATCCACCACAACTACCAACCTAACAATAAGTGGTATTTCTAGTACGAGACTTAATATTGAATTAAGCGCAAATAAAATAAAAATAAACAGCAGTATAGTGTGTATAGTCGTATATATATTTTTTTTTTTGTAAGAGTAGTATCTGACATTTACAATTCCAATACACCTCACCCCCCGCCCCGCTGTTGTAGCCTGACATTTTACGTTATTAAAGCTTTTTGATTTTCCTTAAATACTAATCGCACATACTGCATTAGGGTGTGTGTGTTTGTGTGTGGTATCAACCCCTACGTAACTCACAAAATACTTGAAAAATGCTGCAGGGCAAATGTCAACCGTCTGGGTGGGGCAGACACAAAACGCAGTGGTGTAGTTACATGTTTTTTTAAACTTATAGATTACAGACGTTATCCAATACTGAATATTGAATGCACTAGAGCGATAGATAGATGTGAGTGTATTCACCGGTATCGCTATGTCATACGATCGACCGCAATCTATTATTCGATGTGATTTGTAGGGATTCAATTGAAACCACATAAGATCGTCAATCTTGCATCTTGGATCTCACAAACTGAACGTAAGTTATAATATATAGGTCGCAGGTTACTATATCACTTTATTGAATTACATTGGTTGAAATTTATTGGTTCTTTGTAAAATACATGCTCACATATACATGTATATTGAATAAGTGGTAAACTACTTATACTGATACGTTTAAAGAATAGGTTATCTAGATTTACTGGTATATTGCCCGCATGTTTTTTTAAATTTTATATATATTTAGAAGTAATAGAAGAGCCGAAATATTAAATAAAATTAAAGACATATTGTGAAGACATTCTAGCCCAAGCGAATTAATAAATTTATATTTCTGATCCTTGCCCTTCTGGATTTTCCTACGGAGCTCTTCTTTCTAATCATCGTAACAATTGTATTTTTATATTTAGCAAATAATCAATTAAGAATATGATAAATAAGAAATAGGTTAACAAGTAAATTTAATGTTCCAACATTCCGTGTATACGACTTATTTATGACAAACTATTAAATTTCAAAATTTTTATAAATTCAATTACAACTCGTATACCATTTTGTAATAAAAACCATGATTTACTGGTGACTAAAACTTATCGTTTGTTAAGGAAATAATAAAACAATAAATTATCCAAGTGTGAGCTTATTTGAACTATAAATTACTCTAGTTTAAAACTACCATCACCAGAGCGTAGTTCACCGTGAACTCTTGGACTACTGGTCTTCTGGTCTTCTGGGTGTTGGCTAAGCACCCAGACCATTTTTATCATATTTCCTCAAAGGGTTATCGTCGCTCGTTCATGCGGGCTGGTTATGATAAATCAAATTTATGAATGTGCTTAGTTAAAAATTAATTTCTCAAATTGTTACCGCCGTAACAACAGTTATACTGGTATTAATATTTTCATTTCAATATATGTGAACTGGTCAGACTAATATGAAACTTGTTTATGATAATGGTTAAAGAGGGGGGAAGAAGGGGCGGGATAAACTTAAGGTCAAAACGATAAAAAAGGAGCATATTTTCGATAATGCTTCATAAAAAAAATCAGAAACTTTGTTATTTTAAAATACGTTTAAATTAAAAAATAAGAAAAAACGACAGCGTTACTTCGGCATTTATGTAAAGAAAGAGTGTGCGAAATTTCACAAAAAACGGTCCAGTAGATTTTGAGCTAGAAAGGACACCGACTCTGAAAAAGCTATGTGTGAAAAACCGCATTTAAAAGTTTCAAAGTAACACGAAAGCAGACCAGAGAGGTGAAGACTTAACACTCTATATCTCCGACAGTTTTACTCCAATCGATTTCAAATTTTTACACAATAAACTTAATATGTTGTACAATAATATAAATAAATTAAAAAAAAATTAAAAAAGAAAGTTGAAACCTTATCCCCTTAAGGTTAAGAATATAAAAACCTGATGATTTTGGAATCAATTTGATTTACAAATTTATAATTGATAATTTAAAGGTTTTTTTTTTAAATTCTACACACATATCGATTATCGATATATTACTTACTGATTACAAAAATGCTTTAGCTTCATACGGAACATTTTACGAGGTATAAAAGTGTTACGTAAAGCCAATAAATAGTATGTTACAATATTTACAAAGTCAATAATCAATCTCATGTATTAACGGCTATTTTTATGATGAAATGACGTTAATAAAATATATATTCGAATTTATTTCTTGGCTATAAAACAGAATATTACAAAAAATAAAATAATGAGTAAAAGATAAACTGGACCGGCTAAGACGACGATAAAACATGGGATAAATTTCATTAAACATTTATATCTCTTGATGGCCTTCTAATAAGTAAATATTTATGACGTTGCGGTGGTCGCAGAGCGTTATGGCCAGATTAAGAGAAATAATTGGCTAATAAAATAGCTATACAACATCTTGAGTTATGGCATACCAACATTGCCGTTGAAGAAAATAGGCTGCGGACAAGGGGAAATAGACCTGACCGCTTTTTCCCTACGATGGGACTGTTGTGGATGCTTACTTTTAGGAAACGAATTAAAAGAAGAATATTTAAGCTACAATAACAAAATCAATAATCTTAGAATGAAGAATCCTAGAGAAAAGACTTTTCATTTTATTAGTATTGCGACAATGTCTTGTTACAATAAAAAATCACTAAAGAAGATCAAAACTTTGTGGTCTGAGGATTTCAGCGAAAACTCAAACGTGATAATAATTCAGCAGGCGCTTTCCAGTGGGCGGGGCGTCGTTTTTATGTTAACTATAATGTTTTTACGTTAAAGGCATCGTCAAATTGAAACTGTAGGTAATAAAATATAGCGAAGCACTTTACTTTAAGCAATGCCTACGACGAATGATTCCAACCACAAGTTCGCACAATTATTTTTTCACTTTTCTTTAGAAAGGTGATCACTGTATGAAATAATAATTCCATAAAATTAATGACACAGCAAAGAAAAGAAGAAAATGAATTAAATAAATATCAAAGGAATCTGATATGACAAAAGCGTTTTTAGAAAATGCAAGTCGAGTATTTTCGTAAAGAAAAGAAAAGAAAAGGTATGTGGTATAATTACATTACAAAGGACCATTTACTAGAATAAAATTAATTACATAACATAATATGAGAGTTCTGGCACTATTTCAAAAGGTAGGAATTTATATAAAAAAATTCCGTTAGTAAAATATGATTCGTTGTACATATAGAAAATGAAGAGAAAAATCTTCGTTTCTTGTAATGTCTTTGATGCTTCTAGTGAAAATTAAAAAGGAAATATTCAATGAAAAAAGGAGCTTACTACTTTAACTATATTATGAGAGAAGCAAGCGTATCGTTTGAATATTTTCTGCTTTCAAAACATTAATAATTAAATAAATTAAAGAAAAAATGAGTCTGCGAAAATTCTTTTATGCTATGGTTGCTGCAATATAATTTTCTAAAAACACGAGGAACTATTAAAAGCAGCAGTTGTACCAACAGAAGGAAACAAAAATTTTAACTTCTTTACGAAACAAAAATATATAATAGGTAATTAACTTTTGTAATATCTTCTAAATAATTAAAATTAAATGAAATTTTCAAGTTTATGTTATCGAATTAAATTTTAAAATCTTTGTACACTAAGACTTCAAGCCATATGGCTTTTACACTTCCATTAATAATTAATTCATCATGTAAAATATTT
Source organism: Panorpa germanica (assembly GCA_963678705.1). Classification (NCBI taxonomy): domain Eukaryota; kingdom Metazoa; phylum Arthropoda; class Insecta; order Mecoptera; family Panorpidae; genus Panorpa; species Panorpa germanica. Next base: position 12,819,740 of record OY783220.1, on the reverse strand, counting down.
ATTAATAAAATTATTTATTTTAACGTTTTTATGGCAAAAGTAATAATCAGAAAGTATACATTTAAATGAAGGTAAAAACTTTATATTAAAATTTTAATTTCCAAGAATGTAGTATAATATTAAGATTAATTAAATCCATGGATTTAAACGAAGCTACAAGACATGAATAATAAATGATTTATTATTCAAATATTTTAAAACTAAAATCCAATTATTATCTCCCTCTATTGTGTAGAATCAAGAAGAGTTCATGGAAAGTTTTAATAACAGCAAATATGTGTGTTATAAATTTAAACTTTAAGTAACAAATGATCTTAACGTTTCACCAAAAGAAGAAATGTTACTGCAATGCGATCTTGTGGTAAGTGCAGATTGTGAACTGGTGGTAAAAGCTATTTAAATATATAAAACGGAGTTCGCTCGCTAGGATTCAGAATCCGATGAGACAAATTCTCGTTCTCACGAAATGTCGGGACTTGGGACTCGGGACTCGGGAAGGAAACGAAAAACATCTCAGCGATTCTAAGAGGAGAGAGATTCACGGGTTTTCATATCCGAGTGGGTTTCACCACGCCACCACACCCCCATCCCTTCCACCCAGCACTCTGTGTGCAGCAGTTGTGGAAACCACGATGTATGTTAACTATATTTTATTAATTTTATTTTGGTCTTCTATGAAATGTACGAGAAATATTTTATTGTATGAGAGTGAATATTTCAAGTAGAACTGAGTGCATTGTAAAATCCAATATAATACAGATATTCTGTTAATGCCTTTGTGCATGTTATCAATTGATGTTATTAAATTACAAACTGTAATTGTTAAATTAGGACATATTAGTAAATGTTATTGTTTTAATTTATACCTAAACATTACATGTGTGTTATTAATAACTAATATTTCATTCAATATTTACCTATAGTTAACTATTTGTTCGGCATGGTTTGTATGCAACCAAATGTAATATTAACAGTAGTGTTACAAAGCAAGTTCTAGAATATTAGGTAAAACATATTAGTAAAACGCCTGGTCAAACTAGCAGGTAGGCATACGATCATTGTACATACTAACACTACTCAATCTTATACAATTTGTTCATCAGAAAATAAGTGATGTCTGCCGGCTCTGGGATCTTGCTCTATAAATCTTCCACTAGATAGTACTAGTTGTAAATATACATACAGAACAAAAGTAGCACCTGTGGGGTCCCAATACGACGCTAATAATTAGTTTAAATTGAACTTTTTCACTTAATATCTTTATGAAATATTTTCGAAAAACAAAGGCACTTATAAAACTATGTTAAGCAGCCTCGTTGACAGTGAAATCTAATACAGTTAAAGAACAAGGGATTATGAAAAATGTGAGTAGTTGAATGTACCTGACAAAGATAAAACACGACGGCTACAAGTAACGATACTAGAACAGGATTCGAGTATCAATCCGTGCTCTTTGTATTAAACACACACACACATACATACAAACATATACAATACAGGAAGAGACATACTTCCACAAATCTGATATCGTTGGCAACACATGTATCTCTTGGTTCGATGCATCTCCGATATATTGAAACATTGTAAATCGGTTGAAAGCTTCTGTGGAGTACAGAGGAGCAACAAAGAAACAAAACACTTGGAAAATAACGTAAGGAGATCCAAGTTTAAATAAAATCAAATAACAAAAAATGCTGGAAAATGTCATACAAAGTTTACCTTAGTAAATCAAGAAACAGATGCATTGCTTTAGTAACAAATTGTAAGTGTGGTGAGTTCAGAAAGGTATGAGGAAATCCATGAGTATTTAATGCAATCAGATTAATTCGTTCTAGCGAATTCCGTGTAAGATGAAAAAACCGCGTGCGTTTTTGAAAATTTATGGAAACAAAACTTAATTTAATACATAATACATGTTTGTTTGCTTCGCTTCTAAGGCCCTCAGCACACGACGCGACTGGTTGCAAACCTTAGCCCCGAATCTGCCCGAACCGAATGTCATTACAACTGTGTTGTTAGTAAAAGAACGAAAGTGTTTACGAGTGAGATAAAACACACGGCACGAACGTAACTAAATTGATTTTAAACTGGTTTTGAGCATATATTCACCGACTAGATTTCTCGGTCGCAGAGCATTGTTGGTTTCATGATGACATCATCAACAGAGATGTTTACGAAAAGTATTTAAATACATACATACAATCAAATATAACACAATCCTGTGTTTTACTATTGTTAAAAATTCTATAGAGTCACGATACACGGCTCGACATGGCTCGTGCTCGTTTTGACTCGTGTGCCTTCCTCGTGTTTTATCTCCTATCTCATATATCGATCTCTCACTAACAACAGTTGTAGTTAGTGAGAGATCATATCACATTCGCTTCGGGTAAATTCGAGGCTAAGGTTTGCAACCAGTCGCCTCGTGTGCGGACGGCCTAAGAGTGACAGTATTCACCTCAAATGACAAAATATTACTATTAAATACTTGTTCTTTCTTAAAATATAATTACACAAAAATAATCATCTTTATGCATAAAATATATTTTACTTAATCTTTACAAGAGTTTACCCATTGTGAATATCCCATAAGAAGATGTGCAAACTAACACAATGGTACAATGATAAAAAGGACAAGAGTAAGAGCAAAAGCAATAAACGCAAGTAGTGTTAACGTCGTTCAGGCGTGTGGAAGTGATTGTGAAAGAAGCAGGAGTATTTCCTTCGTGCTCTCTGATAGCAAGCTTTCACCAGCTTGGATAAATTCAACTGTACCATAGACGAGAACAACGGACACCCCACCACCCCCTTCTCTTCCCACCCGTCGTTCGAGCGTGTGCTAAGCAGAATCTGTTTTCAAGAAAACTTGTCAAAATAACGAATATTACGTATTTGCACTTGAGTAAATTTATTTTTACTAGTGTTGTTTCTTTAGAACAGTGAAGTAAAGTAAATGTTATTTTGGTTTATGAAATAGTGATTGTAATACACTGATGTTTTGAATCATTACTAATTGTTACTGTAGTGCTCTACTTTACAGGAGTGTAGCTCAATATCTGTCAGATATACCAATAAATAGTGTATGCACAAATTGTGGGAAATTGAGTCCTCTATCAAATTGATTATAAATATTTTTACGATAAGATTTACAAATAAGGAGATATTAACAAATTTTCAAGATGATCACTAATTTTCATTAGGTGCCCAAACTTTAAAACATGTACTAGTACCCCATCTGCTGCAGGGTTATAAATAAATGGACCTTAAAAAAGTTGAACAAATCGCTATCTCTGAAACCGATTTATTTTCAATTGAAAGACATATTGGACACGAGAGTAATGACTTGGCTTTTAACGGGATTGCCCACTTGGCGGAATGTGGTTGCCTTATAAAAATACGATTACTAGATCCAAATATAATCTACCAGAAGTAGTAGAAGATACTTTGAATTACTTAAAGGTACAAAAACAGGCAACAGGAAAGGAAAAAGTAAGGAATTGCATTTCGGAAACTATATACATATATCTTAAAGCATAGTACGAAAAAGATTTGTATGTACTTCGCAGAGGAAATGGTTTTAGTATATGAATGTAGTTTCCAGTAATTTTCCAAGTGTGCTATTCTATAATATATATATATATAACACTTGAAAATAACGTTAAAAGAATATATTCTATTTAACAAGTTTTTAAATACTGAGAGCGCTGATGCTTGATGTCACACAACTCTATATTTTCTAATTTTTGGTGTTGTCAATTTCATTGATTCTCTAGAATTTCCAAAAATATTTACTACGCATATTTTACTCAAGTAAATATCACATTTTATTTTAGCGCCCTTCAACGAACATAACCAACCATTTAAATTCGGATGTATAATTGTTTTTTCTAATTTAGATTCATAAAAACCAACGCCTTCTCAACCGCAGTAGAGCCCTGCTGACAAAAGGGTTTGATTAATTTAATTTTGATGTAAATCTTTCCCTTTGATATGCTAATACTTGAAAAATGTCAACTCACTTACGCAATATGAACAATAAAATAAATTGAAATTATTTTCCCATTTTCTGTATAAAAAATGGCAATTTATATAATACCATTGATAATGGTGAATTTAATTATTGGAAATTTATTAACTGTATAAATGTAATATCGAGTACGTTCTGACAGCTCTTATACACTAGTTAACATATTAGCACATTTAAAAGTAAAGCAACAAACTTTGAGTAACTATTAGACCCCTTCTCCAGCAACCCTTTGCAAACCAGTCATGCTCCATCAGCTAAGATGTTAGCTGTTTGTTAGATGGTGAAGAAAATCAACTATGAAGGTAGCAGTCAAAAGAGTTAGAAAGCCACAAGAAGGATGTACCGTGCTTCTGCGAGAACCATTAAGCGTTAACTGCTTTCAAGATGCATTAGGATGAGAGGAATCGACATAATCAGAAATCTTCAAGAAATACCTGATGCACGGGGAAGAGCTTAAAACTATTAGAGTCAGTATGAACTATTTAAAGACATTGATGTGTCTGAACTAGATACTAGAAATATTGAAAAATTTGTTATTAAAATTCATTAGCTGCTAAAAACCGTTAATTAATTAAGAAATAGTATAAACTTTGATTTTGATTGTTTTTTAAATTAAGTAAAAAAACAAACATGATTGAAAACTAAACAAAACATAAAACCAAAAGGGGTTTGTTGTGGATTGAATTTCATGAACCGGGTTGTTTGATTGAAAGTTTTTAAGAGGATTCGATTCTACCCTCGAGCACCTGTGCTACGAACCAACGGGATTATTTTGTGAGTCCGATTATAGTGGTGAGAAAACTAATATAAAAAATATTCGTAATTTTTCATAAGACTGTATTTTACTGAGTCCATTAGCTCCTTAAAGTGTTTTGATGCTTTACCTTAAAAAAAAATTCAATAAACATTTTAATCTTTATTGGAGGCAACGTGGCGTGGCGTAACGCTCAGCCAGCTATTTCATTTTTCGCTGTACTGAGAGTAAAGTAAATAGAGATTTATGTGTATTATTATTTTTGGCAACAGTATTAAAATAAGAGCATAAGTTATTTATAGAAGATCGTCGGGTAACTAGACGAGCGCAGGAAGACATCCAGACGTCATAAAAATAAAAAATGAGTCATTGACAAATTAGCACCTTTTAAAATAAATATTAAAATGACTAAAATAAACTAAAAAATATATATTTATTGATTTTTAAACTGTTGATTGACAGCACGTTGAAAGCTTTAAAAGCTTGAAGAGCTTATTTCTTCAAATCTCTTTCGTGGCCTAGTTTTACGAAGTTTTATATATTTTATAAGAAAATATTTTTTTCTGTGAGTTTTTTCTTTTTGGCATGAGTGATATTTGCGAAAGGAAACGGAAAGGAATGTATTAGCTGAATATTGATAAAACGCGTAGGAAGCTACGAATGTCTCCACTTGGTTTACACAGGATTTAGCTTTAAGCAGGGGAGCAAAATGTTTAGAAAGTGTTACTCCTATTAGATTAAACATAGTCCTAAATCTTTGGTTTAAAATTTAGGTAATAAAAGACAAAATGAAATGTATTGATAACACTAAAGCAAATATATTGTAATATTTTCGTACTGGTATGCAGAGGCATAGAGGCATAAAGCACAAGTACTACAGATCTGAGGTGAACTGTATTTTTTAATTAAACCGTACCGTGACCCTCTCCGTCCCACCCAACCTCCTCTCATTCCGTAATCGATACCACAATGAATTCATCGTATAATCAATCTATTACAATGTTTACTTGATATCCATTCCCTGAACGTCAGACTTTATTATTTATTTTTAACTACAGATGAACAGACACACAGCCATACAGCGTTGAATTGAATTGCAGCCTTGCATCTCTCAGTTTACAGATCAGTAGTGGGCCGTGGGATAGTTTGGACATTGTATCATAGGGCGCAGCACGAGCTCACGGAAGCATAGAATAGTGACGTCACAGAGCTATTGCTTTATTCCGGTCTGAACCGGGAATTTAAATTAACGCAAACATAACAAATACAAATAGAGATATATATGTATTTAGTATTTCACAAGTACATTCAAAGGATATTATAGTTTGGTTAATATCTGGATATTTTGAACGGATTCCATTCACCTTACCCCTCCACCCCTTCAGACTAAACAATGATGAAAGAGATAGCGTCATGTATATATCTGTTTCACCATCATTATGACGTGTATGATAATACAATAATGTTGTTAATAAATTTATAGTGTAATTGAATGGAGATATGTACTATTCATGTTGTGATGACGAGACAAGATAGATACAGATTGTGAGGATGTTACTTAAGCAGTACACGTGTACTTAAAGATAGGCGCACTTTAGAGACAAAACTGTCATAATACAGATTGTGAAATCATTCAACGAGAAATGTTAATCTAAGCAATATTCCCGGTATAACCCCGGACCTATGTATACCGTATCTTAACATAAACAATCTCTGGATGCCTGGTTTACGGAAATGGTTTAGCTTAATAAAGGATCTTACATCTGAACTTGAATTTATAAGATAACAGACGAATAAGTTGTTAATAATAATTTGTTAATAAAGTAAGAAAGTAAGAAGAGATGGTTAAAAATGAGTCCCGCAAAATTATATCAACTATAATCAGAATCAAAAGTAATCATTGTAAAACTCAAGCTCTCCTGTACAAAATTAATACTAAATCTGACGATAGATGTCTAGATAGATAGATATTATATTTGAATGCAAAAATTATAGTTTAGAAAGATCAAAATTCAATAGTGAAATATTAGATGTGATTAAAACTTTTCCTTTTAATAATAAATTTTTGTTAAGTGATTCAAAATTAATTAGTGCATTATTGAAATATTTAGAAATTTGTAAACTTGAATTATAAAATGTGAAATATGTATAAAAATATTTGATGGTGGCTATGACGAATAAAAGTCAAGGTAAATAAATTAATAAATATATAAAAAAAATATATATATAATTAGAAAATCCTAATTATTTTTGACATTAACAATATAATCTAAGACAAGTTTTGTTGCTGGTGCTACCACACTCAAGGCGGACATTTGTAGAACCAAATTCAACTTCATTTTTGAGCTTTACTCATCTATGAAAACCGCTCTCAATTTTTTCAGTATACAAATTTAATTACAAAGATACTAATTAAAGACGAGAATACATTCCTAGCCTTCGAGCTTCTGTGTAAGAAGTTTTATCTTAATTTTGTTACACTGCAACGCTATTCTGAGCTGGAATTTACTTATTCCACGTTTTGAGATATTTAAATTATATACTGACAGCACCATCTGTGGGCTTTTTCGATAACCGTATTTATTTTAATATTAAACAGCTATATATCTTCCCGTAAGTAAAACTTTGCAATCTGTTTACCTGTATCCTAATGAATTATTAATTTCTAATATACTTGAGCTGATTTAAATTTTAAATAAATTTCTGTATCCTCGCATATAGACTTTAAATTTAATTTGATTTTTTCTTCAACTTTTTTCTTCATAAAAAAAAGGAGATTACGTTATTATTTTAAATCTGATCAAACCCATTATATTGATAACATATACTAAAGCTTTAAGCATCTACTAAGCTCCAAAGCTTAGAGTTATCGGCATGTCAGCTTACATCGACTGTCATGGCGACAGTAAATCTTTCATAACTTCTTGAGAAACGGTTTATCATTGTTTGAACATTTTAACATTTAAAAAATATGAAATTTACATTCCGTGTGTTACAAAATGTAATCTATTTTATGAGAAATGTAGTTTTAATTTTACTCGCATGTAAAGTGTTTAATGTTTGCACTTTAAGAACGATTTTCCTTTTACAGCTTTTTGTGTAACAACAAAACGAGAATGTTTCTTTGTTTTCCGCTGCAGTTATCATTTTAAATCACAAATAGTAAGAGTAAGTAAAGGGTATAGTAAAGGAAAAGTAATTCTCGAAAGTAAGTACACTATTGCAAAAAAATTGTAACTACATTTTTATGTTAAATATAAAACAAACGCGGGTTTAATTCTGTGATAAAACTAATACTAATGCGACTATGTTCCAGTGTGAGAACAGCCTGTGATTTTTGTATACTTCAAACCATACAAATCAATAATCTTTCAAAAACGAAATAAGTGCCTAAAAACGTACTTGAAAGCGCTGGTAGTTTAAAAGGTTTTTTTCGAGATCTATCTTCAAAAGAATTAATTCACCCCGCGGTTTATACACTTTTTGAACAGCCTCCACAAATGTCAGTGTATCAATGATTGGCAAAAGAGCGATCCAATGACATCGATAAATAAACAGTTGAAAAAATTAATTAAAAATGCGATCACGAAATTCTTTGTTCAATTAATAACAAACAGAATGAAGATACTTTTGGTAATTTATATTTTTCAAGTATTTTAAAAAGTGTACAATGCATAAAGGCGTGATGGTAAAGGGTGGGAGTGGTATTCCCTTAATTAAGAAATGTAATATATCAGGCAGGCGCCGCTAGTACGGACGAGTTATTTGACAGGTAAGCTAGGGTTAACAGATGGGGGAATGACGGCAGCGATCGCCTGCTGAGAAATGATAGCCCTGACTAAGTTTTTCTTGCATCAACACCCCCGCTTCGGCCTTTACAACAAAAACAACCCTTAACTCTCATTGAATCCATATTAAATTGTGTAGCTTTGTGTATTAAGTGGGTTAATGTGAGAATAACACTAAATAGTTAAGGGGAGGGTGCCTGTTTGGTGTTGCAGTCGTTTGACATGAGTTCTTTAATTAATTCATTTTCTGTTCGTATTAAAGGGGCATTCACGCGATTGTAAATTATATGTACTAGCCTTAAATGTGAAGACAACCTATCCGAACACAGAAGCAAGTGGAGAAATTCAATATGGAGTGGACTTATTGGCAAAGAGCAAAAATGAAGTGTGAAGTGTGTAAGTGAAGTGATGTAATAATAAATGAAATGTAAATATGTAAAATGTAAATAAATTGAATTAAGAAGGGCGAAAATGGACCGTGAATTATTATTAAAAAAAAACCTATCCGAACATTTTAAATCAAAATTAATAAGAGATGCACATATTATAATTCTTTGGCAATAGCAGATTACACTGCACATATCTGATTTTGATATTATTCACAACAATTTCTTATCATTCTACAAACTTTAATACTAAACGTGTGACTCTAAACTATGGTTAAAAATTAAGCGACAAATACAAAATATACATAGCTATACCGTCAACTTTTGGATATTTAAAAATATAAAAATTTAACCACATATTTTAATAACTATAATGCGTCAATTTCGAGGCAACTTATGACACAGATAGAACTTGACACAGATTTCATTTCTGTGAAGAATCTCTCCGCATCACGTCCATCTACCCTGCACCCTGCACCCTGCACCTATACCCATAAAACAGTGATCTCATTTTTGTTGGGTTGTAAATCCAAATTCTAAAACAATACAACATGCGAGTGGGTTCAGGTTCACGCAGCGCTGCACCCTAGCCAATATATATTCTAATCACCGACATCGAACTGTCGCTGTCGCGGTGGGTTTTACTGTCGTTCTATAGTTGAACGGGTTTCACGTTTCGCGAGAGAGGGCGGGCGGTGCGGAGCGAGGGTGAAGGGGTTCTCTTAGATTTAAGATAAGATTCAATTCACTGAGGCACACTGTATTGCGATGGGATGCTACGAGATGATATTGCAGTACGTTTAGACAACCCGTTGTTTTTATTATTATATCTTTATTAAATATCGCACGAAACGAACTGAAATAACGACTTGTAGAAACAAATTTACGACCACCACTGATTGTAGATCATCAACACATTTTAACACGTAAATAACTTTATTAAATTGTTATGGGAAATAACATATTCGATTGGAATTGATTATTAATAAATAAATGTTATAGTAATTATTGACTATTAATTGCGTAAAGCGTTATAAGTGTTTGAAGTTCTCTGTACTTCTCAGAAATGTATAGTTTCAAATTTTCATACATTCAGAGATTGTTTATGTTAATGATAAAAAAGAAGCATATTTTCGATAATGTTTTTTGACGACACAGTTAATATATAATTATTTCTATAATTACTACATGATAAAATGACATTTGAAGAATACTTTGTGAAATTTTCATAAATAAACATCAAGAATTGAGGCACTAACAGCGAATCTCCGCAGACGTCACAAAAAAAGTAACATTGCGGTGCCACTCTCATCACTGGATTTTTTGAAATCGGAAAACCAAAATGATTTCATTAGTTGATAAGATTCTGCAGGTAACGCTGTCGAGTTTTTCTTTTTTTTATTGATTTTTTACAGCACTTTAAAGTCAAAATACCGAGTTTTCATGAAAAAAATCAGAAACTTTGTTATTTTAAAATACGTTAAAATTAAAAAAAAACTCGATATCGTTAACTCGGCAATTATGTAAAGAAAGAGTGTGCAAAATTTCAAAAGAATCGGTCCAGTAGATTTTGAGCTAGCGAGGGCAACGACTCTGAAAAAGTTATGTGTGAGGAACCGAATTTAAAAGTCTATATTTCCGACAGTTTTACTCCAATCGATTTCAAATTTTTACACAATAAACTTAATATGTTGTACAATAATATAAATTAATAAAAAAGACCTTACCCCTCCCTTAAGATAAGGCCGAAGTAGTTTACACTGAGAGTCCTTTTAATATTCAATACACAAAACTACACTTTAAGAGGTCTCAAATATAAATGTAAGCTACCCATAAAAACCTGTGAGAGGGTGTTAATGAACAATCTACACCCTATACGAGAAAAAACAATGGATCACGAAATGTTGATAAAGCTAAGGGTATATAAAGTACATGGAGAAGTGGGGGATACCATCCCTTAATGGGAATTTATATTTTAATTATAAATATTGCGAAGCAAATTGAATTTATAATCGTAAATGTTTTTATCAACGAACGAAAGTCCTCCCACCTCTTGTTGACTTTGTAATTTTTTGATAATTTATTAGTTCATTTTTAAGATCAGTTTAATCAAGATAGTCTTACATATTTTGTAACGTGTTACGAAATAAAATTGACTTACGAGTAACAGAGCCGTCAGGGGGGCAGGGAGCAAGGGGCAGGTTCAATCAATCATAATGAAGTAAATGAGAATCGTTCTTACCTGAAAGAAAAAACAAGCATTAGTACATTTAAGAAAATCTAATATGTTCTTGTATATAATACACTAGGATTAAAATGTTAAAATGAATGAAATATTGTTATTAATTATACATTGGATATTGCTCTGTTAGATAATACAATTCACCTGTAAAAAGAAACAAGTACACTGTTATAAATCTTAAGACATTTTCTTCGCTTCCTATTAGTAATCTTAAGAAAATTTCTTTTGTAAACGTTTTAGTTAATTGTACAAATTAGTTTTCCCGATGAAAAATGATTACCAGTTAAAACAAAATAACATCTGATGGTCAAAATAGTAAAATAAGCGTTTATTTCAAGAAGTTAATTAAATTTTCAACAAATTATCGTTTTTCACGTTTTCAAGTAATAATATCTAAAATAATCACAAGTCAAAAGCTCCCCTCTCATTCCTTTCGTAAAACAAATACTCCCATTACTTTTAGTTGCTCAGTAATATGTAAACAATATGAACAAAAGGTAAACTTTCGTTTCCAACCTAAACTAATACAGAATCGTACATTTTCCGGCGCCATTTGAAGTACGGTTAACACAATAGGAGTAATCTGTAAATTTAGAGATGAGCCCGGATCCCGGAGCCCCACGCGTTGTTAAAGAGATTATATAATTAAAATGATTGAAACTTCAATCAAACCTGCGTGATGTAATAAGAGTGGGATGAATATATACACATAGTATAGGTGTAAAAGAGACAACAAGTGTGGATAAAAATGTCGGGTTTTAAATAATTAAACATCTCCGACAAACGAGATGGACAGTGAAGAGGAGTAATGGAATTAATTGTGTATCAGTGTGATGTGGTAGGTAGATGAACGAGGAACTGAATTACGCGACATGCACATTATGATTGATAGAGGTGATTAAAAGTATCACGCACAGTTTAACGCGGTGTTAAAATTATATTAAAAGGCTACAGTCGAGTCGTTTAAACGTCATCCATTGGAGGAAATTATGAAATATAGGTTTGATGTTTTAAACCAGGATGGTCAACATTGTCATAAATAATTCACATTTTATAATAATGAAATATGTACCGCAAATGTTATTATCTCTAAATTGTCGGCTATGATAGACGATATATTGTTTTTACACAAAATTCTATTTGCTACATTTTTTATAGAACTATTATTGTTCGATTTATTTTGTGATGCAGGGTGATAGAAATTATTTTTACACAAAAAACATGTATACATATAAAGAAATTACATTTCTTTAGTGGGTAACATTGACTAGAGATATTACAATTGCATTCTGGTCAAGTGAGCTAGTAGGGTGTGTAGTAGAACGAGTAATAGCTGACAAAACTCACTATGCATAATATTAAGTTATTATAAAATTAGATAAAAAGGAATTGACAATTTAAATAATAAGGTTTAAATGTCGTTTCTTTGATTTCAGGTAGGATAGAATGATTTAAATTAAACAGCGTAGTTATTATAATGTGTATGTAAATTACTAAAATAAAAGTCTTTGATTTCAGAAGCAACACATAAGTTTGATTAAAAATTTACAATTCCTAATAAATTGTCTTATATACATATTATTTATTTTACTTTAACCTTGGATTAATTGCTCAATAGAGACTGCTACTATATGTTTCTCGAATTCCTGCAACACCCTTATAAAAAGAAGGTTTTTGGAAGAAATTTGTTCATACCTGTGCACCATAAAATGAACAAAAACATATCTTTCTTGCACGCATTTCTTTGAACCAGTAGTGTATTGATAAACATTGAAATAGAAACTTCATCTCTTGATAAAAGTGTGTTAAAGCGACTACACCCTACTGAGAAAGTCGTAAGCAGTCGAGTCCAGTGTGATCAGATCTCTATCTCCGTCTCCTTTTAGTGTTTATTTCTCACTTATCAACAAATGGCAGTTAATAAACAATATTTAATGAAATATTAGATTCTTTTAACACATTTTTAATTGTGCAGTCACATGGACGTTTTATTTATGCTAAATGTATTGGGTAATAACTTTGTAAACACTCTGTATTTGATCCAACCGTTTTACCATTATTTAAAATAGTGTCAATGCATAAATAAACAATATATCTGCCGTAAATCGTCTGTACAGATATGAATGACAGGACAGTACACGACTGTTAGTTGTCCTATAGGTCTATAACTCACATTTGAAATCATTGCCGAACGACACAATATACGAATGGTTGTTAAACGCATAATCTACGCAAATATCCAGGCAGCAGTGATGTTCCCGTAATGAGTAAATCCATGGAACACGAATCTAAAGCTGGAATCCAAATTAAATGCAACAAACTCATTTAATGCAGATTGTAGAACGAACATTTAAACATGAACGAGCACCGGCAGGTTTGGACATGTTTTGATGTTATTTGGGACACGGTTTGCACAATTAAATTGTAAACAGTTAGTTTTTGTACAGGTGATTATGACTAGTAATTACAACACATCTATACACATAGTGCGAATTGAAATGAAAGCTACTTATTTTCGTAGTTACGATAAAATCGATGTTACGATATAATCGAGTCACGATAAAATCGTCTCAATTACGGGTTTCCAGGAAATTCAGGAAAAAATCCGAGGACGCCAAAAGTTCAATATTAAAAAGGAAATGTTCAAAAACATCGCAGGAGCCCTACACTTGGAACATTATAATATATGAGGCAAGAGAAACTTTTCTACATGAAAGTTACTTACTTTCGTAGTCTCGATATAATCGGAGTCACGATATAATCAGAGTCAAGATATAATCGAAGTCACGATAAAATCGTCACGATTACGGGTTTTTAAGGAAGTTTAAGGAAAATGTTGAAAAACATCGCAGGAGCACTTGGAACATTATAATATAGGAAGGACAGAGAAAATACTCTACAAAAACTTAGACGTAAGTCATAATTCAGAACTAATAGGATGCAAAATGCATTTTACGAGTACACTAGTCTAAGATACACTAGACTCTTAATGCAATTACTTTTATTCATAGTTTAATAAAGATAATTTCTTATTAACTCTCCACTCTAGTTCTAGTTCCAGTTCCAGCTACAGCTACAGCTTCAGTAGTGAATATAAAATGAGTTTTATCTTTGTCTAGCACTTGCTGGGCTAAACTGTAAAAGAGTAAATTTAAATTTGCATTTATTAATGAATGTAAATATTAGCTTTTTCATCAAGAGTTGAACGGTAAATTGAATTTAAATTAAGGGTTGCTGTGCTGTGTCTGATTTTATAACACTTTGACGAATGAGTCAGTGGAGTGAATAATGAGGACACACTGATTACCAGCAAATTACCAGATGATGGAGAAATCAAGGAAACGATGTTTACATCATTAAATATTCATATAGAAGTAATTATCACATTTTAAGAGAAATATGCATTCTTGCTTAGCGATTTGAAATAAAAATCACATCGCTATTAAACTGTAACGATATTGGAGTACAGATGCAGCATTCAGCGATATATGCACGAGCACGATCTGCCATCCATAGGCGTACACACAAAACTTTCTGAGAAGCAAAAAAATAAATTTCTATAACAAAAAATCTCTGAATACATTCTAATCGATCAAGTGTGTTGGCTGAACACAAGGATACAAGAAGACAAATGTCTCGCGGACGCCAATGTCTCCATCTATTTTCACAACGTTTTTGGTACTATAAACTTAGTTAAACAAATATTAAACAACCGACATAAACATTTAATGACATAGCCACCAGTCGGAGTAGCTGAACAAACTTTGTGATTTATATTGAAAAACGTTTAATTTTACTGATTAGATTCATTACATCTACAGTAGAGTAATTAGAGTGTGATTAAAATGAACATGGTCTTCATGCTTTCTTCAGAAATGTATCGATATCTTAACCAGACGGCGATGGTTACTATTATATTAGCTTATAAGCTTCATATTGTTCCTTCTATTTCCGTTCACTCTATTTCACCAACCATTTCACTAAGATATTGATACACTGCCAGAAGAACCGTTAGCAAGTAGGAAAATAGAGAGAGCGAGAGCGAGTACTCTGTGGTTCGTTCCATCAATGTCAAACGAAACCAAACCGTCGAGATACCGGCAAGAGCAAAAACAAAGAAAATGAAGCTAAATTGAGACGCTAAGAATATAAGAAAAAAAATTATCTGAGACATGGTACCCCGTATTTGATGAGGAGTCTTACTTATTTAAACGGTACGGAATTCGTCTCATAGCAAAAACACTTCAATCTTGAAATGATAGAAGAAGAGAAATACAGATCTATATTTAATAAATGTAGAGAACTTTGGGTCGTGACATCTGTGAGATTTTGCTCATTTATTTGGTATATGAGAGCTAAAAGAAATGCAGAAAGATGTCTTATGGGTGTCTTAAATATATTGTTAGAAATTTTTGACAATATGCAGAACTTCCTGTACATCTTATGCCAGCAAAATAGAGCTTACCATTTAACTTAATACGTCGACAGCTTTTTCGTTGCTAAGTATTCACTTGTGCATATATGCATTAAACAAAGAGTATACGATAGAACCGAATGAGAATGGAACTGTGTTGTTAGTAAGAGAACGAACGTGTATATGAGTGAGAGAAAACACACGGAACGAACGAAACTAAACTGGATTTGAGTACGTTTCCAGCGAATCTGTTTCTCCGTTTGATGGTGACATCATGAGCGGAGATGTGCGCCAATAGTATTTAAATACATACATACATACAAATACAACACAATAAAATTCCCTATTATGTTATTGTTAAAAATTCTATAGAGCCACGAAACACGGCTCGACTAGTTTGTCGAGAGTTATAATATGGTCCTGATTTCCAAAATAAAGTAAAAACAAGTTTAACTGTCTTGTACGCCTATAATATCATGGCAGCTGTGGTTTGTCAATTTAACATAGTACATATATACTACACGCTTAATATAAAATACAGATAATACAGAAAAACAATAGTATTTTAAATCTCTTATTGCTCTTCTTCTCTATTTGCTCTTATGTTGAATGCAAAGGTCGTACAATTCATACTACTAATCAATATTGTTTAGTATTTCCATCTAAAAGCACGGGTTTATATAATGACTTAAAACGGGCAGCGAAACATCGCACATTTTCTGTTCTAATATTGATTCATTATTAAATTCGTTCCATACAATCACAATCTCGTTTCATACCGCCATTAATACGAGCATTAAAAAGTAAATATCACGTAATAAAAGTCCAGATGAGACATAATAACTATGTCCAATATATTCGTACAGCCATCAAAATGAGCTTTTCCAACATTAAAATGTTTTATGTTTACGTTCAATAAAGCTCGACATATAGAAAACCTATTTTTATATTGTTTCTGGTTTTATTTTCAGTGGATATTTTAGTTTTATCAAAAAGAAACAATAAATATCCATTTTAAAATATAGTGATAATAAATAACCAAACTAAATATCCTAGATAAAGCAACGGTTTTAACTACACAACTCGGATTGTTTTGCGTTGTGTTAGAGGAATCAGAGGCCGCTACACGCCTGGTTAGTAGGCAACTATACCAACTTCAAGAGATCCTTTGCACACCCGTAGGAGTATTTCGTTAAATTAGATATAGGAAATAAAGCTAGATTGACGGACAGAATCTTTATCAAACAATTTATCTCTAGTGCTGCTCTGAATCTATCACAACTGACCATATCATGGTGGGCGCTTTGTTGTAGACGCGTCATACAAATTTCAAGCCGAACAAAGGGTATAATCCTTTGCATAGTAGGCTTTTGTAGGCGTAACATGAAAATATTCTACAATGGAAAGGTATTACTACACATTAACGCTGAAGTGAATAACGGATAACTTGGTACACCTGTTTCACCTGTAGATTAATAACGTAATAATGGGATGTAAGTTAATATTATAAGAAATCATTTGAGAAGGTTTGCAGGTGTGCGTGCATTGCTCGCATCAAATGCTTTGGATTTATATTTTTGATGCTGTACTCTTTGCTTCTTACGACCCAAAATGATTTCTATTCCCTATACGGACTTGTAAATTATTATTAAATTCACAGTCAAGACGTAATACCAATACCAATAAATTTAGAGAATCTCCTATAATAAAAATAATATTTTTTGTCTAATAAAAAATATATCGATACTAAAATAATAAATAAATAGTCCATTAATAAAATATATAACAAAACTTATGTAATAACTGTCAAAAAGCGTTTCCGGCGAGCGGCGGAGCAGCTTTAATTTCTTAAATACCCCTGAAGCTCAGATTGCACACAATATCTGTTATTTTCTTCCACAAACAACCCTTCCCCCACTACTTTTACTTTAGTTTACCCCCTCCCCTTCCCCCCCACTTCCTGTTCGTCGATAGATATGGTACTTCGATACAATTAATCATCCGGGTATCCCTTAAATTCATTGTCTTTAGAAAACAATTTATAAATCTTAAATATGCTTATTTGGGACATGGACTTAACTTTTTCGGAGTGATATCGTACTCTGGCATGTGCACCCCTCTTCACCCTTCCATCACACTACCCCTGGTGACGTAGAGCAGTGTGTTAGTGTGTGGCGAGTACAATAGGAGGCGCGCGTGTGCCTTATTTTATACATGTTTCGAATAGAGCAACATAGAAAGCTTGGGCAGGATTTAGAAACGATATATCACTTTACTGTGTCAATTTATACCACACCAGGAGTTGGAAACATGTTGTAGTCGTTTCCCCATTACTATTGCTGTCGCTTTTAAACAAGAGAAGTGTAAAAGAGATGCAGAATCAAACGTCACACATACGGCAATCCTTAAAGTGCTTGTGGTAGATCCTATACTATGTGTAAGTTAAATAGAACATGTTTCCAACCCCTGTTTGACACCATCCCACATCTCTACGACGCAGCAACATTTTGCAAGTTGTTTCTGCTTGGCTGTACGTACGTTTCGTACTACATTCTTCAACAAAAGACATTGTATAAGTTTTTTTTATATGTAAATTGTAAATAACGTCAAAATACAATAATATTCAAAAACATCTATAAAAATTGTGTGAATTGAAAACTCACGAGATTGTTATATACCGTTTATGTGTTTATAAAAGCAATATTCGTATTTTATTTTTAGTTTATTTGAGTTATGATTGTGTTTAAAATAACCGCGTTATAAATAACGCTTTATGAAATGTGTCTAGCCGAATGGCATGTTTATACGAGTGCAAATATACGAATAAGTCGCGCCGTGTATGAATATGTGTGCATTGCTGTTATTCATTTATTAATTTATATGCCGGCAGGCGTCGAAAGAGACGAAGAGTGCGTCGTTTATTCACTAGATAATTTTGTTTAAGGGTGTCCGCACATGAGGCGACTGATTGCAAACGTGAGCCCCGAATCTGCCCGAACCGAATGAGAGAATACACACGGCACATATTAAAATCAGTGCCGGATTATCCCACATCAATTAAGTACATAAAAATAATTAAGTCTGTTGTTGATGTACGAGATTGATAAGAAAGAAGTAAAGCAAATACACAGCTAGTAAATTGTTTAAATCCTAAATTAAATTAGACGTGATTGACTCCACCTTAAGAATAAAATATCAGATTTAAAGTAACCATATCGTGAGTTACTATTGTAGCAGTATTTGAGAAATTGCGAAAGTTTGTTACCGACTCTACGAGTATGTAAGGCTAAGTTAGTTGTCATTAAAAGTTTTGATGAATCACTCAGCCTGATGCACTAAAAGATAAAGTTCTCTTTCTGACTTCGGACTGACTCTATTAGGAGTATTACCACGAATACAGGCGAGGACCTGGTGTAAACGTCAGAGCTGAAGAAGACTGATAGTGCTGCTTGGAGAAAACAAACAACTAGCGTAAAAAACACCATCAACAGGACACCATCTAGAGTGTCACGTCACCTGCATCCAAACTAAGTGAAATGTAATCAATGAAGGTAGGAGAGACAGCGAAATCAATTATCGATGGATTGTTAAAATTATCTTTCGTTAAAAAACCAAGTTATTCTTTTTCTTATCTTTACAATTAATAAGTTAGAAATTTGACTTAATCCTATTACTATTATATAATTGAATATTTTCTTATTTAATATTTTATTACAGCAGTAATTGCATCAAAGCAGTACAATGAATCTCTTCAGTTAATTGAATAAAAATGTGGAAATAAAAAAACATAATTACACTCAGTGAATTGACGACCCGATAGCTAGCTAGTCAAGTAGCTATCACGGATATGGGAGGCACGGGGTGGGGGGTGGCTCATTGATTTAATATCAGATTCCAGTTAATATCAGCTTAATACGAATGTAACTCAATTGAATAAAGTTTTTTTTTTTGAATTTAAATATCAACGCAACGGGATTGAATTCATATTTGAAAAACAATCATTAGCGAGAAACAAGCTGATGATGATGATGATGATGACGATGGTTTGATCAACATCATTTTTAAATAATAACTAAATTTATAATGACAAAATATATTTTTTTAAATAAAATAATTATAAAAAAAATAATTCAATATATGAAAAGAAAATCTTTATGAAAATTCCTAATAATATCCTTCATAGTAATAGTTGAGGGTTTTTCCGCAAACCGGCGACACTAATGAACCCCTTAGGGTATATTCTCGACTTTTTTACTAGTAAATCCGAATCGTGTATTTTCAGTCTGCATGGAACTTTTAACTTTTTTAATAGTTGAGTTTTCATTGCGATTTGTAAAGACTATGCAGGACTAGTGCAAATTATTGGAAACTAACTTAAATGAGAGACGGGTGGACAGGAGAGAAGAGAGGTGGAAGAGACATTTTTGAGGTTTTAATGAGGAACTTATGCCGTGCGAATTTATATATTCTCTCTATTTTCAGAGAAACATATTTTCTATATAAGATAAATCAAATGAATATATGACGCTATCTCAAGTGTTACATATTTAAAATATTCGCACCTATCACACCTTAATCTAAAACTTTTCCGTAACTCAAGATTTCTACACAAAGTGGTCACATCTGGTGCTTTACTTAAAAGAAGAGTCCAAGATCTTAATTCTCGGTAGAACATTGTATGGTAATTGTCCATTTCACTTTTTACGTAAATAGAAAAGTTTGTTTTTCGCTTAAAAGTCATAAAACTTTATTATTCATTAACACACCCAACAAGAAAAACAAGAGGGGGGGGGGGGGTTATAATACAGGGCCAGAAAGTTATAATCGGCTTTCTAAAAGCCTTTAGCTTCACATTATTTAGAAAGTCGTTTATATTTCTTGCTGGAAAATCATTTTTATTATCAATAAATTTGATGTTGGTTTTTGTAAAGCATTGTATACTTAGTGAAGATAAACTTAAGGATTAGTTTGAGATTTACTGATTGGTACGTTCTAGAAAACTTATAGACAAGTGCTCTAGTTATAGATCTATTGGTTTATTAGCTCATAAACGTCTTAATGATACGGTTAATACATTTCTTACTACGAGAATTTAGTTATATTTTTATATATAAGGAATGAAATGGTATTGAAACGAAGTTACGCGATGCCAGGAACGACGAAACATCGTTTAAGCCGAACTCACTTAAGGTGAAACGATACTTGGTCATTTTTGATTCACGAAATATAGATGGCGATACTATACAGCAGGTTAAATATTATCAAAAAAAAAACATATTTAACATATAAAGCTTCAATTAGTTAGATGAATAACGTATCTACATTTTAAGCTTTCTTTCACTGACTTTTAATGAGTTGGAACCGCAAAAATAAGTTTTGAAAATGAATATTGCTATATTTTCTAGTTAAATTCCAATGTTTATATGACTGATAACATTTCTAAGGGTTTGTCATAAATTGTATAACCTTTATTATGGTTCTCAAACTTACGCTTAAGACTTAAAAATATATAGAGTATTCGATAGAATCCCAGTCAAGTCGTTTCACCTTAAGTCAGGGTACAACTTTGCATATAAATTTTTGTTTTATTAAACAAAATACTTAATAAAATTGCAGTTTTTTACGCAAGTAAATTATACAACTTACTACAAAATATAAAATAAAATAATAATAATAATAAATAATATAAAATCTAACATATTTCTAGTCTGGAGTGCGATCTTTTTCCACGGAGTATTTATGCATCTAAGTTGAACTATTATACTATCGTTTTAGTTATTTTGATTCTATAAATTAAATACTCTTTCTGATGTAAGAAGACCTCCTATAACGTTAGTAGTTAATACAGTATTAAGGCCTTAAGACCAAGCAAACATTACTAAGGTAATAGATATTCATACAATCCAAGTATCTGATATATAGCACTCGCAACAACTATGGAACATGACAATACTATTTGTGTGCAAACAATACCAATGTAAATCATATATTACCCAGAATGCATCAACTGTAACGTGCAGATAAGAATGCATCACACTTCTCTATCAACAACACGTCTTCGTACGTCGTGCAACAATGTGTTATTATAACAAAACAGAATATAATGCACAACAATGCAATGCGATGCAACAAAACTTAAGAGACGTGAACCAAACCAAACCTAACCAAACCAAAGCAAACATATTCGTAATATGTGCAGCTTAGCAAAGTTACAAACTTCGTGAAGAGTTCCTCGTACATGCTTCTATTTATTATAAAGTTTTAATATTGCAGCGTATTAAATAATTTTGTGAAGTATTGATGAATTACAAATTCTATTTGCATAGTTTTGAAAGCATGGAATGAAGCATCCACTCATGGAAGAATTTGCTTATATTTTGGATAGTAATTAATTTGATGTTATACGTAGTACAGCAAAAAGAGAAGAGGAGGACGGAAGATGAAAGAGAGGACAAAAATTGACTTACCCCACTTTCAAAAAAAAAACATCTCGTATATATAGAACTGGTATTAAAGTATTATTTATCCCTCAATCGAATAAAAGTACATGGAATAAAAAAAATAAAACATATTTGATTGAAGTAAAGTTGAAAGTTTCACCCCTTTTCGTTCCCGTTTCACCCTCTTTCACCGATATTAGATTTGTAAGATCAAAACTGTTGTATCACAAGCTGTACAATATCATGCATATTACATGCCAACATAAAAAGAACACAGCAATCTGTAATGTGTATTGAGAATACGTTTTCCAATTTTGTCTTTTTAAAAGTTCAAAGAAATTTTGTGTATGGGGATAAAGATAGGTTCAATAACAAAGGTATTCGACGAGTACCTATGTACGTAACAAGTAAACCTGATTAACGTACATGCAAGCCACTGGCTAGATTCAATTTCCAAAGTTATTTTCTATTTAAAATTAATCCTTTAAAAGCTATGATGACCTTTGTTATTTATGTATATAGTGTTTTAGATAACTTTAAGCTTATTAAGGGGAGGATTAAAATAAGATATATAAAGGTACATTTACGAGGGTTGTGAGTGGACTCGTTCCTGCATGTTTATACAGCCCACTTACAAGCATTTACAATTTTTGGTACGCTGCAGTTAATCTTTTCTATGTATTTTCATCTTAATGCACAATGGACTGTCTTAATTCGTCTTTGTCGTAGAAAGGTTGAAACAATAATCTTAAAAATATGAAATACTGAAATCCCAGGTAGAAAGAAATCTGCAATCCATAATAATGTAATGAGAAGCTCGTTCAAATTAGTAGTCTGCCTCTTTTCTCTCATGCTACACATATATAAGTGTTTCTCACTCACTCATCGATAGATGTTAATCAAAAAAATATCATAAGATACACGTGTGCGCTATGTGTCTGACAAAATTGTTCAGTATGCGTCCAGACTTATTGATTTTTTTCAAGCATAAAGTAAAAATTGTTCTTATCTTCAAATAAAAAAGAATTTCAATATATACCACAAAGTTACGAATTCCGTTGATAACAAAAATATAAGAAAGTGTTCAATTGGAAAAACAGAATGCTATATATGATCGAGTATAATATCAAAAATATATAACATTGTAATATTGCATTAGAAAATAATAAGCGATTCATAAATCGAATAAGAACCGAGTCAACTCAGGACGAGTCGAGTCAGGTCCTTGCAATCCTTTTAAGAAGTAAAGTGATGCTTATTCATCTGTGAAAGAAAAGATTTACATATTCTTAACATCACATGGTAAAGTGAATTAAATATCCGGTCACAATGGAACGACTTTCCAAAGAAAACCTTTTTTTCGGTTGGCCTATTTTATTTGACCCGTAAAAAATAAAATAAAATGAAATCTGTCACCGAGTTAAATACGAGCTAAGTGTTGTATTTTGTGAACGTGTAATCCATTTTAATAAAAATAGTGAAACCCAAGGGATTTCCTGATCGACAGAGAGGTGTCTTGCAGGGCTTGAATAACTCGGGGTTCTTTAGAGTGTACTGTGTCAACTTTTGAACATAGTTAATTTTGGATGTGGATGAAATAATAAACCTATAGTGATTCCTTCCAGTTTCGTTTGAATAAAATACTTTATCCTTAACATAATTAATAAATTCCTCATATTTCTACACGATCTAATTCCATTTTATAACAATGGGGCTCCCCATTTCTGGTGCAGAGGTATTCTACATAATTCTTAGCATATTCCGTCTTCGTCTCCATCTCCATCTCGGTCCCCAATGTTCACCGCATCGCTGAATTTTTTACGCGTGTTCTACCATTTCAAGATTTATGTTCAGCTGAGTTATGCGCGTTACAAGATCTTCGCTTGATTAAACATGATTAACGATGTCCGCTGTTCGCATACATATAAGATCCGCGGAATCCTGGGAAAACAACGAATAGGAAGGCATTACGCGGAAAACTCATGCGTTGAGTTAAGTTAGGGAAAGGAAAAACAATATTAAATGGAACATTTGAAGGATTTACTGATTTAATAAGATGGTAGATTATTAAAATATATTAAAGATATATTTACTAATTTGAAATGAAATGATTTATTGTGTTTTGAATGTTAAGGGAGAATATGAATTTTGTATATTTAAAATGATATGCAGAGTTTCAGACGTGTAAATGAACTAACCTCTAGCTATGTCGCTCATTCTCTTATGATATCGACCTCTACTGGTTCAAAGGTCTATTTTTGTAGTGCACTAGTCTAAAGTAAAGATCAGAGGTCAAGTGTTTGTACTTAAAGCGCAGCTTCGCGACACGAGATGAGACAGACAAGACAGAATGCATTCACTACGGAAATAACACGATGTCTCTAAAAGCGGAAGAGCCGATGTTAAAGAAAATGGATTTGTTCAGAAATTACATTCAATTTTGTACAGACTATTTAAAAATCCAGAAATGCAACTGAATACGAAAAAGCAGTCAAATAAACCTGAAATACACATAAATATATTTAGAAAGAGGAAATACGTTTTTATGTTATCTCGATGCAAAGAAAATATGGTACACAACATTGCGTTTTTTTTTATATATAAAGAATTATATGATGTAGTCGTAGTATATTTGAAAGCGTTTTCGACTTGTGAAAATATTGACTTTTCCCGAACGTAATAATTTAACATATACAAAGAAATATTTGAACTTTGATATAAATTTAAGTAGTTCACACATGAAGTTTGAATCGTTTCGTTGTTTCATACACCTTCTCCATTACTACAGTTCGACTACTTCAATAAAGTAAAGGAATAAAATAAAAATACACTCAAAACAACAGTTGCGAACAATGACTACGAAATAACTCCGATTCCAATAGGAACTTATAGCTAAGTCAGTGTGTTATTTGAAATGGCAATGGCAATGGCAATGGATTGGAATCGATAAAGTGCTTCCCGTCCAATCTGGAGGCATTACTACTCTATTTACTTAGGTTGGAACAACAGAGGGATATAAACTGACTTTAATAATTCAGAAACTTTGAAAATAAACGACACTTAAATAAAATCTCATATAAATATTGTAATAATAAATACAGTAGCCAGGCAGCATCTAAGTAGTGTTATACGAATATGTATGTGTATACTAAATACAATTCTGTCAACGACTGGCTGCATTGTTCAATGAAACAGCAAAGAAAATATATATACTCGTATAGTTCAAATTGCGAGAGTTCGGCGGCGACTTAAAAGAGGTTATAAGTGCGGTATAAATCTATAATACGATAATGAATTTTATCTTATTCGTTCCTATATACATTATAGAAAAATGAGTGAGTCAGTGCTTTTTAGTTATATCGGCAGTTTATACCCCACAACTTGTTTTAAGTGTGAGCCGCCGCCGAACTCTCGTAATTTGAACTATACTTATAATATATTCTGTAAGATGTGTCTAATATTACCAACAATTGAAACTATATTTTCATTTATAATTGTGGAGCTATAACAATTCTTATCTCTGTTTTCAATACAAGTAAAAGTAATATTTCACACAAGATTTTGAAATATACAAAATAAACAAAAGTTACCAAATATGTATTTTGCTACACTTTTAAAAGTTAAGAAATATTGACAGTTGTAATTACGAAGTGAACAACTTTCATTTTGTACTACACTTGAATTTTCAATTGAAGTATATTTTTAAGAAAAAATACTGTAATCATCTTCGACAAAGAAAGCCGTTTAATTGAATTTAATAGAAAAGCAATAACAACATACTTAAAATTCAACTCGTGTAAAACAACAAGCTAATTAAATAATAAAAAAAGTCTTTATTTTAGTATTAAAAATCTCAGAAGAGAAATAAACCCCTAAAATACGATCAACACCAATAACACAAGGAAGCCTTTACACAACAGAGGGCAAGCAACACAAGATGCTGTAATTGGATCGATGCTCCATTATTGTACGGCTTGAAGCAGTCCGCAACTAACTCCAGGACATTGTCAAAGTGTCACATCACTCCCCTCCCACCCTTTAAACCAACACTGTGTTAGCACAGCCCAAGACCAACCCCGCTCACTTGTCCTTCTGCAGCAGAGAGATATTGCCTTGATTGAAGTGCGATCGCAGAGCTGCTTCATTTTATTTAAGCTTAATTCTTATTTTGAGATATTGGTGGTATGATATTATTTGATTTTTGGAAAGTTTTTTGATAAATGACAGATTATTAGGAAAAGTAAACTCTAGAAAATGTTGTGGTGGAATCAATTGAATCTAGAAAGACTTTTAGAGACTTTTATATTTGAACAGATGATTATTTTATTTCAGTATTCTATATCGCGGGCCATCTGCTAGTTTCTTTTTGAAATGACTGTTATTTCAACCTTAGATACACTGAAAAATAACAGAAATATCATTTTCCAAATATATGTCTTCATTTCTATAAAAGTGTACTATATATTGATAAAGTGGGTTACTAGAACCTCAAATGTTCAATTATTCTTTAATAACTCCTTGTATGTTAAGAGATATTAACAATTACCTGCCAACCTTACGGCTCATAAATCTCTGCTATATGTATTATTTACAGCTATTTTAAGGAACAATAAAATTTCAATATTATATCTGCCTTAGCAGGGATAAATAAAATAAAAACTTATTATTCTTTGATTTGACTTGATTATTTGACTACCAACAGCTACAAAACATTACCACAGCAGTGACCTACTCAACAAATAATTGACGTTAAAATGCATTTCACGTCATACAAATATGGCCGACCATTTCTAGCGCTAAAACTACAATTGAAATTTTTAATTACTATATCTCCGTCAATATTTAGATATTTAATAAAATAGACACGCCAATACACATTTATTAACATCAATTTCAATCAACAATTGAAAAATCGACCACTGAAAAATGAGGACACAAACCCATTAAGACTGTATGTGGAAAAATGAAAGGAAAGTGATTTTGTTTGAAAGTGATCCACTGGAAAGTATAAATAGCCTACTTCTCAAACTTGAAGTTATTAAATCTCAAAATTAAAGCATGAGAGATATGCGAGATGTCTTTGAACACAAGCTGAAAGTAATAACCGAAACTATCTACCTATAAGTAGTTTAACGTAAGTTTAATTGCAAAAGGTATAAAGGGTTGAAAAATAAACCTTAAAATAAATAATATGTCATACGATAAAACCCATTATAATTGTTTATTTCTTCATTAGAGTTTTAAAGTTAGAAGTTCAGAGGGAAAGAAACTCTAAGCACATAAAATGTTAGGGATGATGGAAGGGAGTGCGAGGGGTGTAAAATAATTCAAAGCTTCGGTATTTCAACCAGTTTACTGTGAACTACGAGCCGCGTTCTCATTAAGTCAAATTGTCGCGCCATTTAACAAAACTTTTCTCATATAAGCAATAGAACTTCTTATATAATTATTCATTATGAAGGCTGAGAGACTTTTTACGTTACCCCGTCATATTGTTTTATTAAAACAAAAACATTGAAAGCGTCACCATCACCGTTACCGTCACCGTGTTGTGTTTAAAGCGAAAACTAGGGGTAGCAGATACTCCTCATACTAGAACGATGAAAAATGTTTTACTTAAGTTGAAAAGTTTGATAAGAGAAAATGAAATAGTTATAGAATACAGGTAGCCAAGTGTTACACAGATAAAATAAAGATGATTGAAATATTTACGAGCATGGCAGCAAACATTCTGTTCAACTATTAGGTTATATCTCTCATAAATTGTAATATAATAATTCATTTTTCTATTATTAAGTGAAATTATGTATTGAATTTTATGATATGACAGTCAGTGAACAATTTAAAGGGGGTAAGGTTTTAAACTTTTTTTCATTTGCTTTTTATTTATTTATAATATTGTACAACATATTAAGTTTATAGTGTGAAAATTTGAAATCGATTGGAGTAAAATTGTCGGAGTTTCACCTCTAGATCTGGTTTCGTCTTCTTTGAAACTTTTAAATGCGGTTTCTCACACATAGTTTTTTCAGAGACGGTGCCCTCTCTAGCTCAAAATCAACTGGACCGCTTCTTTTGAAATTTTGCACACTCTTTCTTTACATAAATGTCGAGGTAACGCTATCGAGTTTTTTTTAATTTTTAAATTTTAACGTATTTTAAAATAACAAAGTTTCTGATTTTTTTCATGAAAATCGGTATTTTGATTTTTAAGTGCTGTAAAAATTTGACTAATCATTAAAAAGAAAAAATTCGACAGCGTTACCAGCAGAATCTTATCAACTACTAAAATCATTTTGGATTTTTAATTTTAGAAAATCCAGTGATGAGTTATGAGTGGCACCGCAATGTTAATTTTTTTTGTGACGTCTGCGGAGATTCACTGTCAATGCCTTAATTCTTGATATTTATTTATGAAAATTTCACAAAGCATTCTTTAAATGTTATTTTATCATGTAGTAATTATAGAAATAATTATATATTATCTGCGTCGTCAAAAGACATTATCGAAAATATGCTTTGTTTTTATTGTTTTGACCTTACCCTCCTCTCAAGGGTCATGATGAATTTCTGATAAGGCGTTGATAGGGTACGCAACGTAGCTGCCTCACGAGGTTCTTACCGAGCAAACCTGATAGGGTTTAACATGATTCGTGACGTATCTGAATCCCTAACAGGCTTGTAGACTAAGAAACAAATAAATAAGTTTATTCGTCATTTAATAAAAGCTTAGCGAAGCTAATATTTAACTGTGTGTACAGTACGAGTATGTTTTAGAAAGGTCTTACAATGAAATATTTAAGTAAAGTTCAACTTCTACTCGTTACACGACACAGGCAATTAAATCAGTACTGCGAATAATATGTAAGGCAATTAGACCACAATATGCAGGCTGCGTTGCGTTGAATTCAACATGTATGCTACTAGTATATTTCACTCGGTGTCGCCTTAGTTCGCCCGCCCACAAAGGGTTTCATTACTTACGTAGCACAGGGAGGTAGTAGGTAGTGTGAGGTTAAATGTGCTGCCAACCTCTGAACCAGAAACAATTAGTCCGAATGGAAACTGAATCCGAACTGTTGTATCTTGTTAAGAGTTATTGTTAGAAAGCTCGACGTCTTAAAGCTAAGATTTGTACAGAAAGTTGACTAAAATACACAACAAGGATAAATATTAAAGAGATGCCATTTGTGTTTAAACTTGTCACAACAAAGTTACGTTGTCGGAAGTGACATGAATGTAATTTATTTAAAAAAATACAACTGGATGGTTCAGAAAAATGATTCATTACTTTTATATTGTTCTAGCTGGAACTGTTTGACTGGAATATATAGAAAAATTGTTTAGTCAAATATTTAGACCAGTAGAGTGATCTTTTATATTAAATGTCAAATTCATGTTATTAGTTTTATTAATAGTAATTTAACTGTATTAAATTGTCAAAGTTTTTTTCTTTTATATTACTTTTATAAAACTTATACTACTCGTATCACACAGCGAGGGACATTACTGCGCCATGGTACGCCTCTATGTCAGTTACCATTAAAACCACCTCCACAGCACCCCAAAGTATTCATTACGACATGAAAAGACTTTTGCAATTTGGTGACAATAAAACAGTAAGGTCCACGTTGTACTCGAATGGCTTACTTGCTGTGTGCAAGGCACCGTGTACTTGTGTTAAACGCGTTGGAAAACTTGGGAAAACGGACGCAGACGCCCAGGAAGGATTACACGGACAACTCATGAAAGAAGGCCATTGTTTAAACATGTGACATGTTCTAAATGGGTAATGTTAAAGACCGTTGGCGTTGCGTACAAAGGGATATTTATTGCCAAAATGTTTAAAGTTAGAAAATTTATGTTAGAAAAACATTAAACTTACAAATAGAGATGCAAGTACAATAATAAGTTTTAAAAGAAAACAAGGTAAGGTTAAAACGATAAAAAAGAAGAATATTTTCGATAATGTTTTTTGACGACACAGTTAATATATAATTATTTCTATAATTACTACATGATAAAATGACATTTGAAGAATAATTTGTGAAATTTTCATAAATAAATATCAAGAAATGAGGCATTGACAGCGAATTTTCGCAGACGTTACAAAAAAAAAAAGTAACTTGCAGTGTCCCTCATAACTCATCACTGGATTTTCTGAAATCGAAAAACCAAAATGATTTCATTAGTTGATAAGTTTCTGCAGGAAACGCTGTCGAGTTTTTCTTATTTTTAATGATTTTTCAATTTTTTACAGCACTTAAAAGTCAAAATACAGGTTTTTCATGAAAAAAATTAGAAACTTTGTTACTTTAAAATACGTTAAAATTAAAAAATAAAAAAAATTCGACAGCGTTACCTTGGCATTTATGTAAAGAAAGAGTGTGCAAAATTTCGAAAGAATCGGTCCAGTAGATTTTGAGCTAGAGAGGGCACCGATTCTGAAAAAGCTATGTGTAAGAAACCGCATTTAAAAGTTTCAAAGTAAGACGAAAACAGACCAGAGAGGTGAAGACTTAAAACTCTATGTCTCCGACAGTTTTACTCCAACCGAATTTATATTTTTACACAATAAACTTAATATGTTGTACAATAATCTTCAAAGAAGAACAAGCCGTGTTTAACTTCGAGTTAAATCTCTGCTTTACTTGCAGCTTATTTACAATTCCATGAGTTCACTCACACTGCTAACAAGGAACGTTTCTTTAAGTGAAGTTTTCCTTGTCCTTGCACTTGGAAAATTGCACATGTCAGGCACAGATTTCAAAGAAATAAAACTATGTCGTTTCTAGCCGAGTTTCTTGAATTTTTCACATAACTACATTACTCTATATAATAGAATATTATTCTAAGTCTACGTTCTATCTTTTTTCTGCGTTTCCTCTCTCCCTCCTGCTTGGATGTTTACCTCGCTAAATACGTTATTTAAATAAGATGTCCAAGTGCTCTCGCTTTCCTTCTTTTGCATGTTTAACATACTGTGCTACTGCGAGGGGGTTGTATGTAGCTTGGAACGGTCCAGGAGTCAGGGGGTCAGAGGAATACTGTGCTCGGGTCAATGTTTGTTGGAGTAGAATGAAAACAGAGCAAACATTGTGTACGATGAGTTTAAATCTCCATCATAACTGTTATACAATAGATAATGGTGTGCGGCCAGCTGGGTTTAGAGATACGGAAATGTAAATATTAAGTTTACTAAATCACGACTTGTTGTATGACACAAAAAGGGTAAAACAATCATTGATCAAAGTTAATTATAATTGCGTTGACCTTAAACAACACACACACACGTCTGTCACTTAATCTAGAAAGAAGCACTGGTGGTAATAAACTGGAATTGCTTCTAAATGTCTGACAATGTAGAGAAGTAGAGAAATGTAACCACACTTTTCAATCTGAACCAACTCATTTATTAAATAACAATTAATCGGCTAGATTCAATCTTTGCATTATATTCAGTATTTTATATTTGTAATTAACAAATTCTAATTATTCCAGACAACAATATAGCATAATTATATAAAGGAAAACAACAAAAAAGTATAGATGTATAATATCGTGTAGAAATACATAATACATATTTATGAAATAAAAGTTTGTGCCATTAAATTTGGATGTTGTGTTGAAACATCAAAGATTTCCTTTTATCTTATTCTTTTGTTGTATTCCTTTATTCTATTCATATCCTTAACAATAAGAAATATCTTATTTTTTAGGATATCAACACAGAGAAGTTATTTTTGAGAATGAATATTATGAAAAATAACTCTGGAAACACAGATAATATCATAATTATATTTTTTCCACAAGATATCATATGGGATTCAATTATATCAGAGCCTGCAGAGATTTTACAAATTGTACTTTAAAGTTAAATCTCGTAAATATGATAAAAAAAAAGTGAATCCACTATTTGCGTTTGCATTATCGGACTCTTTTCGTAGATCAGATCCCAAATGTTAAAGAATTGATGTAACATTTATTACTTTTTTGTATAAATATATAAAACTGCCTAAGTGATTACGTAGTACCGACTACGCTACATGTTCTTCGGTTTAGATTTCAACATTTTGCATTAAAAATGTGCTGGAAAAATTAGCTTACTCAACAAAAATAGATATTTTATGGAATATATTGAATATACATTTCTCATATGGATTTGCCATTTATCTTGACATTAAGTAGATCACTCAGATGTCCGTTACAGCAAGGACCACCCGTAGCAGCTGGCGGTCGAAACACATTACGACATTATGTGCGACAACCGCTTGGAAATAATGTTCACTACTCCTTAAACTGTGAGGTAAGATAAAGATATATAAAAAGAAACTTGAACTTTCCATTGCAACCGATTTCTTTTTTACTAGAAAATGCTTTACGATGTATGTACACTAGTTTGAGAAGCTGTGAAAAGCAAAGAGGGTAGTAATGTTATAACACTAGTAGAGGGCAGTGAGAGAAATTCAGAACAGATATTGTTTCATGTAACACTTCGCTACATCAAAGTAAAAGCCGTCGTGAGCGTTTTTGCATATCATCAATGTTGAAATATAAAAGCCATGGTACATAAAGAATACTAGGGGGATGAAGTTGAAGGAGGTGGTTCTGATAGATATGACATTTGTATGCTTAGAATTGTGGTTAAAGAAAAAGGTTTTTGAATGATAATAATCCCATCATATGTGACAATCGATGAATAGTGTTTGCCATAATTTTATCGATGAACATGGAGTACAAGAAATGAATTCACGTTTCACTGAAACCGGAAGTTAGTATTCCGACATCAAGTGCATAGTATATAACAATTATTAAAGATACCGTAACCCGGAATTGGAATAGCAAACGACATGTATTGAATAGATGCAAATGCAAACGATTGAAATATGTATTTTAGGGTTTACTCGCAGTCTGAACTGGTAGAAGATATAAACATCTAAAAAGTATAACGTCCTTAAAGAGAGTAGAAAACAAATGAAACAGAAATGCACTCGAATTCGTAAGGAGGTTAACAATGAATTCACTATTGACCGAAGAGTTTATGTAATGGATGCTTTTCTAGAAAGGATTACTGCTTTCAATTAAAAACGTGAAAGTTTCAAGGTAGATAATACATCAAGTAAGCTGTATAAGTTTTCAAATATTAGGTCTTCCTTAAAAGTTCATTGATCCACGAAAATCCATGTTTGAAGGAAAACCCTTTTGTGTAAAACGTCGTAAATGAAAAATTAATTCTGCGTTTATTTTAATTAAGTTTAAAACACATTTACTGTAAGGCTTTCTCAAGGCAGTTTCTCACGTAATTATAAATAATTCCAAAGTTTACTTAACATAATTCAAGTGATTAAACTTCAAAATTTAATTATTTTCAATTAGGTTAATTTCATTAATACAGTATTAACCCTTACTTCTTTAAAATAACAATTGGAGGTTTGTTTTGTGTTTTAACGTTTAAAACGTAATATTTATATAAAAGTTTAGTGACTGCGTAACCTATATAGTCTGGACATTTATCAATATAGCCCCATACAACAATCTTATGACCACACTGTATAGAGTAAATTAAATTCGGTATCAAAGTATAGAATATTATGACGGCATAACGGTTAGACTTCCTTTAATATAACTGCCCACAAGGAACGACCTTCCTGACCAGAAATGTGGACAGATCCTCCGTCAACCCCACCCCAATCCTTTCCCCTGCCTTATCGCCCCTACCCACTGGTAACCCGTTCCATACTACATACATACATGGAAAACCTATTAACGGATTTATATAGTGTTACGGAATCAAAATATGAGTTCCTGCAGAGCGGAATGGTAGATAGGAAAAGCTGGAGGTTGCTGGACAGGGGTCAAAATGTATCCAGTTTATGTGAAAGGTTTCCATTTGAAATATATGAGATGCTGGACACTGGAATGGTCCACTGAGTACACTGGAGATAGAACTCGACGTATGTGTAGGTTAAATACATTATTAATAAACAGGTACGCAGAACGGTGCGCCGCGCCTGTTTATAATGATGTAGGGTTACGATGAGAAGCAGCTGGTAATGAAGCTTCAAATTAGAAAAATGTTGCTCTTTGAGCCAGAGTCGGAAGAACACTTATTACGAAAATTACACCTCTTGTTGAAAGACCAGAGATGTGCACAAATGCTTTTCAAAAGCATTTAAATACAAAATGCAAATACCTCGTTATTTTCTTATTTCAAATAAAAAATTAATTTCATGTTAGTATTTAAATACAAAATACATATTTTGAAAACACTTTTGAAAAAATAGAATACTCTTTATGTTACTAATATAAATATTATTTTTTTTAATAATTATGAGTATTTACATAAAATATATATGTTATTTATGTCATGGATTTTAATACCACTATTTGTTCAAATAATTTATCTTTAATTTTTCATCGATGGAATTATTTTTATTTTATAGAAGGATAAAATATTTATATGTAGTTGGGGTAGTTTAGTGATTAAAACGGATAAGTGTTAAAGTTAACAGGTAAAATAATATATATTTCAGTAAGGAATGTAGTGGATTGATTGTCTTGTAGTAAAACAAATAATGAACGAGAAAATATGATAAACAAATTTAAGTAAACGAAAATCAGATGTCTTATGATGGGGGTAACAAGAAGGATAATAAAACAATAAGCACATCTATCATTTTGAATTAGAATTATTAAGACAATTGTGCAAATACTTTTAGATCATGGTGCTAATGTTGGAGGGGTTTTAAGTTTATATTAAAAAAATAATGTAACTAGGAAGTAACAAAAATTAAAAAAGTATTTTGTATTTTCCAAATAGGAAATAGGTTTGTAAAAGTTTTCAAATAAAACAAAAAATGCTATACTCTTAAAAGATATTAAAATAGGTATTTACTATTTTGTATTTGCATTTTAAGTATATGTATTTGAAAAACGCACCTCTCTGTGAAAGACCATGTATTTTCACAAACAATAGCGAAATACGTATTTCAACCTTCTATTTATACAGAATAAGTTTTTTCAAAATAACGAGTTTCTAGAAAAATTCGAATACGTCAAAAGTCTTAAACTTTTTTAATCTACAAAAAACATTGACACCACCGTTTTCGAACCACCATACAAAATTCAATTCCAACCATTCCACCATTTCCAACAATATATTAATTATACTGACACAAATTGTTTAAAAGTAATAATTTATGTATGTACTACGTCTCTTATACATGTGCTCGTATAATTATAATTTGCTTGTATGTAACTACGGTATATGCACATTTCTATAAGACGGAAATGTCCTGCGGGGCCTTAATAACGTCTCGTAAAATATGACAGTAATATATATGTATTGTATATATAAATTATTAATAAAGATGTTTTATACGGTACAGCATCAAAAACCTGATAACAAAGAGACACTTGTATGCAGTTTTATGTAATAAATGTGTATTATCAACCATTAAAAAGTAATACCGATCTTCTATTCGCGTCACGTGGCATTCGTACTTGCAAGATATATAACACGTCTCTCTATATCTATCTCTCTCTCTTTCTCTCTCTTTTGCATTAATTTAACAATTCAAAATTATTTTAAGTGTTTTAAAACATTTGAAAAACGGAGGTAATGTATAATTATCCGGAAATGGTTTGATGCTGCAACAAAATGTGAAAATCTCTCAATTGTGATAATGGATTCTGAATTGCAAGTGCAGCGGCTGAAGTTACTCGTATAATGCAGCTGCTGTAGAGCTTTTGAAATGATTTCTTATGGCATATATTCGGGAAGTGAATGTGAAGTCAATTGAGTCTATATTACGAACTTAAAATATTCGGCGAATAGAATATCTATGTGAAATGATTATATGTAATAAAATTTTAGGGACACAAGTGTCTTAAGACTCGCTGAAGCTGCCATCTTGAAGGTAGTAGCAAATACTTTTCCGATTCAAAAATAATGGGCTTGTGTCCTATGTCTAAATTTCTATGAAAGTGTACTATATATTGATAAAGTGGGTTACTAGAACCTCAAATGTTCAATTATTTTTTAATAACTCCTTATATGTTAGGAGATATTAACAATTAAAAATGTCATTCTTTCTCACATTCTAAATGCATGTAACACAACCGCTATTTGCTATCTCTTTTATACAACAGAGCGTAAAAGAGATACATTCTTGACAGAACTCTGACAAGTTTACAGGTTACCAACCTTACAGCTCATAAATCTCTGCTATATGTATTTATATATCAAAATATCAAATATTATTTACAGCTATTTCAAGGAACAATAAAATTTCAATATTATGTCTGCCGTAACAGGGTTAAATATAATAAAAACTTATTATTCTTTGATTTGACTTGATTACTTCGACTACCAACAGCTACAAAACATTACCACAGCACTAACCTACTTAACAAATAACTGACGGTAAAAAGCATTTCATGTCATACAAATGGCCTACCATTTCTAGCGCTAAAACTACAATTCAAATTTTTAATTGCTATATCTCCGTCAACATTTAGATATTTAATGAAATAGACACGCCAATACACATTTATTAACATTAATTACAATCAACAATAGAAAAATCGACCATTAAAAAATGAGGACACAAGCCCATTGTACGTTCATTACATAAGTAGTGGAAAAGTAGGGCATTAACTTGAAAATAACTACTATTAATACGAACAGTACACATTTCAAACAATTTTAAGGCTCTTAAAAGTTTGCATGTTCGGGTACGCCAAATGAGAGTCCTAGAATATTGTTGTAAACCCTTTCCAAGTCTAAGAGCAGTGAAACGTCTGCGGAATTACACTCTGATGGGTATTAACATACTAATTAACCATTGGTAATGTTTTGAAGAGAACAACAACACCACTAGACGAAGGGAAGCGCAGAGAAAGGGGAGTGGGTGTGTTCAATCGGATGTTTACACTTTTTAAACCATTCTAACAAACAATAGCATTATTAAATTAACAAGATACAATTGTCTTGAGCAAACGAAGTGGTTTATATTATAAACTCATTGTGATGTGAAAGCAAGGCTTAGCTCATCTCTGAATAACATAACAACATTACCGAGAGATACGCTAGAATCCACGGAAGCAGCTTACGCCTGGTACGCTGCAACGAGTTTCACATGTTCACGGAACCGTGCAATAACTTGTCGAACTCGAAGAGGAACTGAATATACAAGAAAATATTTTCTTTATTGATAAAAAACTGAGCAAATAACGAACTGAAATTACAGCTTTATATAGAAAATGATTGAAAAAAATTCAGTCTTAACTGAGACGATTTCTGACAAAGTTGATTGACAATTACCTTTACCTTTATCATATAAGAAAAAGAAATTGAGGGGTGAGAGAGTATATGAGACTAGTAGGATGTCATATAGAGAAGCAAATATATATATTTATCTAAAAATAAAATATTTTGAACCCGAAAAAATCAAGGAGTAATAATATATGATGTTGAATGTCAAGGAATTACGATATTTGAAATAAAAGATATATCAAGGTATAGTAGTCCAAGATCCCAGAGCCGGCAGACATCACTTATTCTCTGATGAACAAAATGTGTAAGATTGAATAGTGTTAGTATGTACAATGATCGTATGTCTACCGGCTAACTTGACCAGGCGGCCATGTTCCAGGTATCAGGTAATCAAAGTTTATGTCACACTCACTCTCAAACAGTTGTCTCGCTAACATATATAAAAATGGACCATCAGACTATAAGTGAGTTTAAGTAATTTCTTTGTCAGCTTTAAAGCGTCTGCAAGGTAATACAAGGTATTACAAGACAACTGTTTTAAAACGTTTTACAAGAGGACAGATTTATCTAATTGGCCAAACATCCCCTAAACCCAATTTTAATTCCGCTATGAGTAGGAGCGAGAGGGCATTATCCGTGCACATGAGAGTGAGTGAGACATAAACCTTGATTAGCTGACACCTGGAAAAATGACCGCCTGGTCAAGTTAGCAGGTGGACATACGATCATTGTACATACTAACACTACTCAATCTTACACATTTTGTTCATCAGAAAATAAGTCATGTCTGCCGGCTCTGGGATCTCACTCTATAGAAGAAAATAGAGAGAAGACTGCTATATGCGCCACCTCCGAATTTTTGTACAATTCTAAAGCACATAGTTCTACCACAGTTCGAATTATTTGCTCTTTCTTTCAAGACCATCAAAGGATACAAATTTTTCTCCACAAATTTTTAATCCCCACAATTGCAAAGTTACTAAATATGTTGAGCATTTATTTCTATGTTAAATTCAAGCCGTCTGGAGTACCATCCCGTCCCGTCCCGTCCAGAGACCAGGCCACGTATTTATCTGAAACAACTAATTAATTCTTCATAACAACCTAACTGTAACTATATATATTCACGATATTAAAATATAATCAGCTTAAAATTCAAAGGTTACTTAGAAATGAGAGAAAGAGACTCAGAATGAGGATGGGAATGGGAATGGGAATATCCACAAACTCGTTGCCACTTCCTGCTGCGCGTTGGTTAGAATGGTTTTCAGTTTTCGTATTTCCACGGATGTGCGCAGAAGATAACACACAGCGAAAGCGAGCAACCAGAGAGGGTTTTATTCTACAGGGATGACGATGTATATTGACACAGAAGGGTTGGTAGAAGAGAAGGCATATAATATACCCCTAAAACGAAGAGATGAAGAACCCGAAGAACCCGTTGCACACAAAGCTGGAAGTGGTGGAATTGCTAACGCTTAATATATAATATTTAGTGTAGAGGAGCATGTTTTAGTTAGTTTTCACATAATCGCGGCTACCGCAAGAGAGCTTACCCGCATCTGTTGAGGATGCATGGTTCTGTATGATCCATATATTATATAAACGTTAAGCGCGACCCCAGACCCCAGACTCTAACTCAAACCAAATCAGGATTTATTTCATGTTCACAATATCAAGATAAATTCATAATATTTTTTTTGTGTACTCCAACGGAAAATTGCGATGATGACGCACATTTTACTTTTCGTTTCTTAAAGTATCATTCCCACTCACTGCTTTAATTTAATTTTGTAATTTCTATTTAATTTAAATTGTTTAGCATATGGCAATACGCGTAGTCATTCACAGTACCATTTTCAATTTAAATTTTTTTTTTTTAAGTTTTCTTAGTTTGTTTGGAACCTTACAAGGTTCAATATTTTAAATTAAAAATATTAAATTAAGAAAAACTATATTATATTATAACCTCCAAAATGTGACACTCAGTCAAATTTATATTTGAAAGAAGTTTAATGTCAGTTTTTGAAAAATATAGAAATGAAAACAATTTCTATTACTAGTTGTTATTAAAAGCAATTTTAATTATTTCACGTTCAATTTTGTCCAACTGTCGAACTGTCAAAATTTATATTACTAAAGACGCTTGCGCGCCAACTAAATTAACTAAACTCTTAATTAAAACACGAATGTGACTAGGAATACCTATTCTGAAAACCTGAAATCTAGATTAAAATATTAGATAAAAACAGTAAATTAAATATCGAAACAATGAGTGGGAATGAAGCTTAATTGAGCTAAGAAATTCATGTAAAAGCAATCGATGTAGACAATTAGAAGAAGACATATGAGAATATTGAGATATAATTAAAATCGTGATAAATTTACCTTAACAGCAGTCAAATGATGCAATAAGAGATGGTCTTACCTAAAACAGAAGAAAAACAAAATTAAAACCAGAAATAAAAGTGGTTGTATTGTTATACAATTTATATCAGTTGCAGAAATATAATGGGCTTGTGTGCTATGTCTAAATTTCTATTAAAAAAGTACAGTGCGTAAAAGAGATATATTCTTGACAGAAGTCTGACAAGTTTACAGGATACCAACCTAACAGCTCATAAATCTCTGCTATATGTGTTTATATATCAAAATATCAAATATTATTTACAGCTATTTCAAGGAACAATAAAATTTCAATATTTAGCCTGCCGTAACAGGATTAAATAAAATAAAAACTTATTATTCTTTGACTTGACTTGATTATTTCGACTACCAACAGCTACAAAACATTACCACAGCACTGACCTAATCAACAAATAACTTACATTAAAATGCATTTCACGTCATACAAATATGGCCAACCATTTCTAGCGCTAAAACTACAATTCAAATTTTTAATTGCTA
This sequence comes from Panorpa germanica, assembly GCA_963678705.1. Lineage (NCBI taxonomy): Eukaryota > Metazoa > Arthropoda > Insecta > Mecoptera > Panorpidae > Panorpa > Panorpa germanica. The sequence goes on along the minus strand of OY783220.1, from coordinate 12,779,505 downwards.
TATTTCCGTCAACATTTAGATATTTAATAAAATAGACACGCCAATACTCATTTATTAACATCAATTTCAATCAACAATTGAAAAATCGACCACTAAAAAATGAGGACACAAGCCCATTCGAACTCGACAAGTGACCCAAATTTATTAGACAAGCCACAATAAGGTCGAAATTTGTTACCAAATAAATTAAAAATATAATTGAAAATTCAAATGTCTGAAGACAGATTTATGCAAACGTTTCATTATCCAGATAAAGTTAGACCGTGGAAATAATGGCAACAGATTTGTTTGGTATGTAAAGCATTTAGTTTAGCATATTTTGTTGAACGCACCCATTCAGTTTTTTAACAATTATGTCGTATAGTACGAACAGCAAACATCAACAACGCTACACAACAAAACTGTAGCGCTTAATTTTAATGTCTGTAATTTATTTCGCTGGGAATTGGGATTGTATGAATAGAATTGTTGTCATAATCCATATTTATGATTTTTTCATTGTTAGGACGGTAATTTTATGCTGGAATGCGTTATGATAGTATAGCACAATTTCGTTTATATGTATGTATTAAATATTTAATAAAAAGATCGACTTTTGGACGATCATAGCCGATAGAAAACGATGTTAAGGTGAAACGATACTTGGACATTTTTTCTCGCGAAATATAGATGGCGATACTATACAGCAGGTTAAATATTATCAAAAAAACCATGTTTTTTATGCTTAAATCGTTTATGTAAGTAACTATAAACGCGAATCAAAATCTAAAGCTGCAATTAGTTAGATGAATAACGTATACACATTTTAAGTTTTCTTCTACAAATTCTAGAAATTACAAACTGATCTAATTTTACAACTTGAACTTGTGGTGTTTCACTTTTCAACCACTGTGCAGTTCCGTTTTCAAAAGCTGGACTTAACCGTTACTTTTATTTCGGTCTATAAACCACAAAGCTCAAAACTTTTATTATCACAAAATCCTTATTTCCAAACCCTAAAACAACACAAACTGGTAAATAAAACTTAGAGATAACAAAGCTTTCTCAAAAATTAGTTTAGTGAAATATTATTTGTATTATTATCTACATTGTAAGAGTGTAAAATATGAATAATATATTTTATTATTTAAGGTTAGGGACGACCACCATTTAATCATTATAGCAATCTGAATACAAATTATCTCATTAACTAAATACAACATAGTAAGGTCCAAAAGGTGGTTAAGAATTGATGACACTCCACTTACTACTACGCTACATGAAAGAGAATTTGAGTTTTGAAAGTACATTTCTCTCTCGATCATACCAGAAAGTGGGTGAGCTCAATAACTAGTACTTTTAAATTGTTACATTAGATACATTTCTAGGAAAAGCCGTTTATATTTCAAGCAGTTATGAAAATATAAAATTAAAAAATTCAAAGCATCAAATAGAATCCAGTAAAAATCACATATGTTTCTGAGAAACGATGTGAAGAAGAAAGCTATCAAAATATTATGTTAGGCCATGCGATAAAAAATTGCGAGAAGGGATTACACATATGTGCTTTTAGGATAATATGTGTTGAAAGTGTGTGAACCTCGTTTTAACAGCGTCTGAAATATTTAGATTAGTTTATTATAGCAATCATATAAATAAAATAAAATTTTCATCTTAAAAACACACTTTAATAGGATTATTATTTACTTTATTTACTATCTCATAAATAGGCATATAGTTGATGGTTTGTGAGAAAGAAATAGCAAAAAAGATTTCATCAGTCAATACAAATTCACGTTACTAGAGTTGCCAACGCTTTAGGCGTTAAACATATTTTTATACTTTTAAAATATGAAATATTTATAATCAACTGGGTTTCAAAAAGAGTTTTATGTGTTGTTGGCCCAATGACACCTACTCTGTTAGACTCATCCTTCCCTTTCCATTTGTTTGCTTTTAGAAAAGGAGTGTGAGATATGAGAAGGAAGGGGGTTGAAACGTCGCTACGGTTTGAAAATGTTTTATGGGAAACCCGGAAAGTTTAAATATCATCTGTATAAGTAAAGTAACAGTCTATAGCGCGTAGCTTGAGAACGAGACTTCGAAATGGGTTGGAATGGGATGGGACTTGGGACAGACTGTATTAGTGTTGTAAATTATACTTCTTTTACATAGAAAAATATTAAAATTTTTAAGATTTATGATACTAAATGAAATATATATGTAAATTATAAAATGTGTCGTTTTATAGATTCAACAACATTAATAAAAAACGTCTGCGAACCTATTTTAAATTATCATAGTTAGAAATTAGTACGAATACAATTAGAACATTAGAAGCCTTTTCTCAATTACATTTATATTTACTTTGATTACATTTTGAAGCTTATTTCATAATAAATACGATTTAGTAATATATCTTGTAGTAACCATTATTATGAGACCGCGACACCAGACAAACTGCTAACATGGTAGGAGATTACTAAGTAGTATAGGTCTTAGCAAATTGTTTGGAAAGTCGTCGTATACTAAAATGATTATTAGAAGATATTTTATAAAACCACTTTTTCGCTTTACCCCACACAAGAGCGTATATATATATATATATATATATATATATAAGTTCTCATTTTAGCTACACTATATTTAAACATTTTAACCAACCAACTAGTGCGTTAAATAATTTTAATATAAACTTAATTAGCCCTAACACAATCTGTGTTTGCCCATTTTGAAAGTTTGTGTAAACAGTAATCCCGTTAAAACCTTCACTCAATATTTACCAAAAGTAAAACACTGTAGGGTTCACTTCACACCTTACTCCCTCCCCCTTCGCCCTACTACCCCGTTAACTTGTTGTCGTCTGCATGATTTGATAATTGCTTATTAATTTTTCAAGTCTATTAAATTTCAAAACAAAATTGTGAAATATACTTTATTTTATGTTAATACATACCGAAATTTCATAAGAATATTATGATGATTTATTTCCTGTAGCTGCAACACGTATGTACAAGTGATAAACATCGTATTTTATGAAAGTTGACTTAAAATGCGACACATTTTCATATTTACGACATGAAATTATCAATAAGAATTCATATTTACGAGAACGGAAACCAGAGGGCTTTTATGAAATAGTGAAATTTAAGTTGACACAGTTATTTACTGAAGATGTATGCAGTTTGCAGAGAGAAGCATTGTCTGAGTTTGAATCTGAGACGAAGGAAAATGGAAAATAGGGAGTGATATTTGATACTCTTAGCGCTCCCTCTCGAAAATGTTCTTGGATTACATTCATGTCCTTAATAGCAACTATTATAGAAAAAGATCTATGTGCAAGTAATATAATACAGAAAAAAAAATTTAACGATTTTTTAAATAACAGTTTCTGATTTTTTTCATAAAAAATCGGTATTTTGACTAAAAATAGGAAAAACATTAAAAAAAACAAAAACTCGACAGCGACCTGCAGAAACTTATCAACTAATGAAATCATTTCGGTTTATCGGTTTCAGAAAATTCAGTAATGAGTTATGAGTGGCATCGCAATGTTACTTTTTTTGTGACGTCTGCGGAGATTCGCTGTCAATGCCTCATTTCTTGACATTTATTTATGAAAATTTTACAAAGTATTCTTCAAATATGATTTTGTCATGTAGTAATTATAGAAATAATTATATATTAACTGTGTCTTCAAAAAACATTATCGACAATATGCTTCTTTTTCATCGTTTTGACCTTACCCCTCCTTAAATATAAAAAATACGGGACAATTACAAAAGCAAATAAGTTTGAGTAATGTTTAAAACTGAAAGTTGTTGAGACGCAATAGAAAACGAACCCGTCTTGAAAAAGGATTATTTATTAAGTAATGGATGTTATATCCAGCCAGTCTTAATCCCTAAAGGATTAAAGGGATATACTCGTAGTTTTATTTAGACTCGAAATTATAACAGGATTTATTATCGCTTTGCTAAAACTGATTTTATTTATTTATAATTACTTTTACATAATTTTCTAGTAAAATACTACGCAACGATATAGAAAATTATTTATGTTTTGAAAGATATTAGTTTTGGATTTAAGTTTAAAGGAACAAGAAGTGGTAATATGGATTAGAATAGTTTTTAAATTTCATAAGGAGGAATGCCGTAAACAATAAATATAGTTCAAATTACGAGAGTTCGGCGGCGACTCATACTTAAATCAAGTTGTGGGGTATAAACTGCCGATATAACTAAAAAGCACAGACTCACTTATTTTTCTAGAATGTGTATAGAAACGAATAATATAAAATTCATTATCGTATTATAGATTTATACCGCTCTCATAACCCCTTTTAAGTATAAGTCACCGCCGAACTCTCGTGATTTGGACTATATAATAAATAGTATACAAAAGCAAAGTATGTAAACGATGACACCCTTAAAATTTCAACATAAAAAAGTATCCTCATTAACTAGATTTGTTTGCGTGACCCACATTTCGCTAAAAACCATTCAAAGTACATATTGGGGATATTGTATTATATATATATAAGTTTACATAAACAAAGCTAAGGGATGAAGCATCTAGCGTTAGTATATTCAGATCACAAAATGCTACCCCCTGCTCATCCTACCCCCTTCTTACTATGTATGAATGCATCCCATCACTCACTCTCAGAACATGCGACATTCTACTGTTAATTAGAGCTCATTTTGAAACCGTAGCAGTATTTGTTTCCTTCGTTAGTATTAGTGAGGTATGAATGTATTGGATAAACAACTAAACTTTAGGATAAACCAGGGTATTACCATAAAACGCTGTAAGCACATATGTGATAGGCCGTTACACATGAATGTGTGAAAATAGTAGAAGGGTAAAGCGGACCACGTTATGGGTATACACCCTGCACCCCCACCCCCTGTTTAAAACCATCAATCATACAACAGAAGGTTTGTGTAAACGAATCTGTCATTAACTACATTGAGTTAAAATTTTATTGTGAAATAATGTTTCCATACTGTATCAGTTATAATAATTTTTATGCAAAACATTTTAATTATATGAAATGTAATTAAACTTGGTGGCTTAATTATAGAAAATCTCGTTGTTAAAATAAATTGTTTTGGGACTTATGGTGACATAAACAAGTTTACATTGAAGTTTTTAAATGTTACGTATGTTTTTGCGTTTGCGGTATTTTGGTGTCTGTCGCGCAGATGAGATAATGAGATGTAGACTTTATTAACATACCTTAATAATGTTGGGTTGTGTTTTGTTGCACGGTCGTTGTTGTTTAAACGATGTTGTAACGAGATTTTAGAGCTGCTGCTACATTTAACATAAAAAATTACAATGACTTGCAAAAATGTTGGAAAAATAATTTAAAATAAACGCTGGTGTTACTAAGTAGCACTAAGGCAAATATACATATGTGTATTTCGCTAGTATAACAGAGATATTTGAATCTAAGGTCCCGAACACACTGCGATTTAAATCGTAACACATAGAATCATATGAGCATGCACACACCACGGGTTTTTAATCTGAGCGACTTTTGTCGCAGCTACAGATTTCTTGCGGCACATAGCGATTTTTCTTTATCGCGGCACATCTCTTTCTATTTCTTTCATTTCTTTGAATATGTATTATTTGTTATTGTTATAATACAACAGATATCGAAACACAACAGTAGTACTGCATATAAACTGAGTAGTATATAATATATTAAAAACAAACCGTCCGCGCGATTTTAATCGCAGTGTGTGCTAGGTATACAGAAATAAAACCACGCTATTTAAATCGTAGTCTGTTCCAGGTCTAAAGCTTTGGAAGTGAAGCGGGGAGAGTCATCTATTCGGATTCTTGTCACAATAGATCTGTAGCTGTCGCTGCATACACCGTTCTCCCGCTTGGACACGTTGAATACTATAACGCTAAGTCCAAAGCTATATATTCTATAAATATTTGTTCAATTAAAATAAAAGAAGCCATATTCTACAAAACAATTTCTACTAATATGTGAAAGATAGTAGGTACGATTTTATGTCCCTATAAACATAAACCGAGCTTTAATCTTTAGCACGATATTTTACAACCGCATCAACAGAAACCAATGCTACAACAAGACGAAAGAAAAGGAAAACACAAAGTGCAGCTCAAGATGACGTAAAGCAGAACAGCAAACACAATATTTTAGTAAATGTCACACAAATGTAGAACCAAGTACCCGCAAAACGTGGAGGTTAGTACTCAAACTCCTCCTCCTCCTCCTCCCCGAAGCACTACAACACTAAGCGATATCTACGAAGATGAAATGTCGTCAGGAATGCCAACTTCATTAACTTTAGTTTTAGTACTAGAATGTTTCTGTAGAGAATTCCAAACACGAAGATATTATGAGAATGCGTTGTGACAAATTAAGGGTAGGTTAAGACAGGTAAAACACCAAGATGATGAGTTTACTTTCCACAAAATGTTTGGAAAATTAACTATAAAACTAAATGTGAATTTTCGTCAATTTATAAATCAATTTGCTTTCGTGGAGAGATGTTATGAACGACCCTCTTTTCTTATGCTCACCTTCTTTCTGCACCACGTTTCATTCAATAAAACCAATGCGATTGATGTGAACATTGCAGATTTGTATACGTAACAAGTCTATATGCTACCTCTGAACCATGAGTAGTTGTTAACTTTGGGTTAATTACTAGATGTTATTCAAGTCTGGTATCTTGCAGTGCATTGTCTGATACGGGGTTTAACAATTCGGTGGGGGTATGCGTTCATTCAATTTATCTTGACTGTTGTTGAATAACAACGACATTCGTCGGTTCGCTTGGTACACGAAGCAATAAATAGGGGTAACGTGAAAAATATTCGAACATTCGCATTCGGAAAATATGCAGATATGTCTCTGCTTGTCAATTATTGCGATTTAATACTATGTTGTATTATTACTAATTCTAGGCTGTATTAATCGAGTTAAATTGGAGAGGCCTGTACATTTTTATGTCAGGTAACTAGTACGGTAATAGAGAGATAGAGATACGGCAACAAGAAAGAATGGAAAAAATCGAGAAGAGCAACTACAACACAAAATATAAAAGGATTTGGGAGAGAGAGATACCACATTACTTAAGAGAAAAAGACACAAAAAAGATGAGAAGGATAGCCAGATTTAGATTGGGAAACGAGGAGAAAGGAAACAGATACTGGGAAAATAGCGAGGAAAGAATGTGTAGAGTGTGCGGAACGGAGATTGAAACACTGGAACATATATGCATTACTTAAGAATATTGTGCAGTTATTAAAGGGAGGCAGTGAAGGAAAGAAGTGGATGGCGGAAATAGAGAAAAGGAACATTAGAATAAATAATAATCTCGTTCTCTAGTTTTCATGGGGAACATGAAGAGAGAGGGTCAAGAGAAGAAGAAGCAGAAAGCACTTTTGGAAGTAGTAAAAGTCTAGAATAATTTAAGTTTAGTTTTAAGTTTGAATGTATATAGGAATGAAATGTGTTAAATATATAATACTGTAGATTGTTAAGCCGAAAGGTACATAATTAATATAATTAATAATAATAAATAATAGTACGGTAATGTAAGAGCCTTTCAAGTTACAATAATAACCGATATTTACCGGAATATAACGATACCCGATAACTTAAATACAACGATTTAATTGTAATTTTTTTCAATAACGTAACGGTATATTTTGTAACGTTTTTTAGAGTTATGTAGTTTTGCATTAAACAGATTCCAATCCCTGGTTGATGTTTAAAACATTGATATATTAATAACATTAAACCACCATTGTTTTATCAGCGTCACGTATTATGCCATATTATTATGAAATACTATTTATAGAGTTCCACAACATGCATGATATTAATAATAACTTTTCAAAAATATTAATTATCTGTAAACATAAATTTAAACTATCCAATAATATATAATTAAAGGATATATATCACCAAAAGCAATCAAACGACCACCGTTATATTATGGTCAACATATTTCCACGTTCTGTTGAAAATAGATTTAGTTTATTGTATAAATTTGAATTCCATTGGCTTGGGACAGTGCAGCGCATTGTAAATTGCTTTTAAAATCGTCTAATATTTTCTATGTGTAACGAAAGCAGATGCAGACTAATCCCTAAACCTTAAACTATTCATTGTGACTTCAACACACAATCTCATTGTTTTTTGTTGGTTGTCACAAATTACGAACAACAATTAGTCTCCTCTCTTGCAATGAACATGCTAATTACAAGTAGTGGATGCACAATGCAGATGCACCAGGCGAACCCAGAGCAATGCAATGCAACTACACACAGCTGGTGCCGTTTACCAGCATGTCGCGGAGTGGTCGCTGTGCTGCATTACAAATGCATATATGCTGCCACTGGGTATAAATGAGGATAACAAATCAATTTATATTACTCAGAAAAATGGAGATGCAACATCTGGTTTAGTAATAGAATACGAAAGTTATTGATATTCATATGATACTGACAAATATACTTGGACGTAGAACACGTACTGGAAATTACTGAAACGATATATTTATTATATGAAAATGGATTCAACTTTTTAAGTGTTATTGAGAGATTAATGCTCCATTTACTTTTACATATTTATGTGTATAAATACAGAGTTGTTTTTGAAAAATTGCTGCTCTAAAAACTAATGGAAAGCAATAAAAGAAATTAGTTAAATTCTAAGTTTCTATGTATCTCAATTAAGGGAAGGGTAAGGTTTCAACTTTTCTTCTTTTCATTTTTTTATTTATTTATATTATTGTACAATGTATTAAGTTTATTGTGTAAAAATTTGAAGTCGATTGGAGTAAAACTGTCGGAGATATAGAGTTTTAAGTCTTCACCTCTCTGGTCTGCTTTCGTGTTACTTTGAAACTTTTAAATGCGGTTTCTCACACATAGCTTTTTCAGAGTCGGTGCCCTCTCTAGCTCAAAATCTACTAGACCGATTCTTTTGAAATTTTGCACACTCTTTCTTTACATAAATATCGAGGTAACGCTGTCGAGTTTTTTTTTATTTTTTAATTTTAACGTATTTTAAAATAACAAAGTTTCTGATTTTTTTCATGAAAAATCGGTATTTTGACTTTTAAGTGCTGTAAAAAATTGAAAATTCAATAAATAAGGAAAAACTTGACAGCGTTACCTGCAGAAACTTATCAACTAGTGAAATCATTTTGGTTTTTCGATTTCAGAAAATGCAGCGATGAGTTATGAGTGGCACTGCAATGTTACTTTTTCTTGTAACGTCTGCGGAGATTCGCTGACAATGCCTCATATTTTGATATTTATTTATGAAAATTTCACAAAGTATTCTTCAAATGTCATTTTATCATGTAGTAATTATAGAAATAATTATATATTACCTGTATCGTCAAAAAACATCAACGAAAATATGCTTGTTTTGACTTTAACCCTCCTCCCCCCCCTAAGTGAAATTAAAAAATTGATATAGGGTAAAAATTCTGCAGTGGAGATTGCGAGACCAAACTGCGCAAATATTTATTTTCTTCTATTATTTTTAGTTTATGCCGAAAGTTCTACTTTAAATAGTCTTTCTTAATATATATTCGAATACGTCTGTAAAGCAGTCTGGAAATAGTCTGATACTATACATCACCCCCATCTTCCCCGCACCATAACTTGTAATGAGACACGAGACTGACAGAAGAGGCTGTTACTCTTGTTTATGACAGGATCATAATCTTCTTATACTTGAATAAGTTTTCGGAGACAAATGTTTTTTTCATTTTATATGCACTTAAACTTTATCAAAACTTTCGTATACTTAGTGCAAACGAAATATTATAAGATACGTATAAGTTTATGAGAAGTTTGTTTAAGTTAATAAATAATTAGAATATATTATATGCATATTATGCTAATTAATATAGGATAAATACGAAGATGAAATTATTACACTAGGAAGAATTAAAACATTGAAATGAGAGAAAAAAATAGAGACTGTAATGGATTTAAAAAATCATTTTTAAAAATCGCTTGGTGCTAAAAACTCCTCTGGTTCTGTTGCCTACTTTATTAGACACTAGATGGCATGAAAGAAGAAGGCATGATTCAAACTGCGTAAAACTATATTCTTTAAAAGTGTTCTAAATTAAAAAAGTGTCTATGACATATATGTTACCCATATTAAACTTATATATCAAACAAATCCTGTTACCGTCGGGTACTTTCAGACACTAAATCGAATCTATAAACTAAAATATATTCAAAAAGATTTTTAGCATATAAATTATATTTTAAAATGGTTTTTTCTCGATGTAAAGTTATGAAAAGTGTTAGCTCAACATTCGTACACACTGAGCGAATATTGATTGGTTATGAATAACGGTAAAGCATAGCTTAACATTAACAATCTTGGCAACGATGAAGACTTTTTCTTTTGATTTATAAAACATGTGGACAACATTTCTAACTAATTGTTAATGCATAAAGGTTTGACACATTAAAGTTATGTTATTAGAAATTCTACATCAAACGAAGACTACACAGAGAGATAGAGAGAGTGAGAGAGAGAGAGGGGCTTGTTTAGTACTCTAATTCCTTAACAAAGGGAATATTTAATAATCACCACTAATTGCTCTTTCCGATAAATAATAAACCGAGAGAAAATTGTTGGTGGTAATTAAGAGAAAATGAGAACAAAAACTTAATGGTTTTAAAATTCATCTAATTTAATATTTATAAAATCATGCAAATGGTGAAATATTTGTTGAATTATTAAGATAGACGGAAGATGTTTTCGAAGACGTGGAGTACTACAAGTAAAGTACAATAGCAGGAAAATAAAGTAAGAAAGTTTACGAAAATTCTGTTGTAGAGTATTAAATATTTATGAGTACGATAGATATACATTATAAGTTAATGTTAGTTTCAATATAAGCGAGATTTTTCGAGATATAAAAGTTTGTTTTTTTTTCTTAAAATGGGGAAAATATATTTTTATATTTAACCCTCAAGTCAAACCAATCATAACTTTCATATTTGCTTATTCACCAAAGATACTGATTTGCACACCTACTGTATGTACCTACTTTACTTTAAATTTACTCGGAGAATATATAATGAGAACATTATATTCAGTTTTATTTTGTAATATTGAATCTACAAGAGTTTTATTTTAGAGCTATTCTTTTGTCATTAAAAAGAACGTCCCAAACTTGTATATAGTCTTTAAAATGTATTCTTATGAGTTTCATGATTATACTCATAGTCACAAAACATCGTTTATTAGGTAAATAAGTTTACATAACAGGTAATTTTTTTATCGAACATAAATCTTAAAAACTCTATAGTGAAATTTTTAATATAATCAAAAAATTAAACTTCAATTTGAGATACCAAGATTCAAGAACAAAAGTCAGTTAAAAGGAACGAGATTATTATATGTTACATTCAAATTTAAGTAAGAAAAGATGGCTTAGAAATAAGTCCCGCAAAATTATATCAACTATAATCAGAATCAAAAGTAATCATTGTAAAACTCAATTTCACCTGTACAAAATTAATATTAAATCCGAATGCATAAATTATAGTTTAGAAAGATTAAAATTCAATAGTGAAATATTAGATGTGATTAAAACTTTTCCTGTTAATACTAAATTTTTGTTAAGTGATTCAAAATAATTAGTGAATTATTTAAATATTTACAAATTTGTAAAATAGAATTATAGATTGTAAAATATGTATAAAAAATGTACATGTAGGTGGCTATGACGAATAAAGATCAAGGTACATAAATAAACAAATATAAAAAAAAATCTATGGTTATTTACTAATTAAAGAGCTTGCTGTGATCTCCCTGCAGCCATAGACCTTTAGAGAATAATTGTTTATAGCATTGTGCAATTTTACATGTATTAGTGTTCTCCATTATATGTACCATAACATAAATTAAATAAATAGACGCTGACTCATTAAAAAATCCATATGTTTAAACTTTGCAATGACTTATATTGCTGAAACTAAAATAATTACCAGATAATAAAAAGAAAGAAATCATTGAAGTAGCATCTCACATGTAGTTTAACACACACAGACAGACAAACTCATAAAATTCTACACACGTATTCAGGAAATAATCTTTCTGGGGTTATAAATACCAATTAGTATCAGTGAACAACGAATAAACTCCAACTACTTATAAATATGTTAAGTAGTCTGCCTTTATAAATAACTCGCAATGTCTGAACATACACACACACACACAAACATGGAGTAACTATTACTTTGATATTTAAATTTCAAGAATAATCGCGTAAACCTACAATTTAATCCTTAAAAATATACGGAAGAGAGTAAATCACTTCCAATTCAATTTATTTACTGTTTAAAAGGCATTGTTATACAGTATATGAACACGAACCGAACGAAACAAAAGAGGGGCAACAGGTATATATATAATATTAAGGGTTTTCGGGGGGATGGGGGCTGTCAATCAGCACCCGTTTGGTTTTACTTTGTTCGTCTATGTCTACATCTTCGTATGCAAAGTGACGATAAACACTTCGAAAGCTCGCGGCTGCGTTAAACTCTTAGAGGAGTTACAAACTTGCTGGAACAACATAACATTATTGGCGTTATGTCGAACGTTGCGCTAGTCTGCGATTGTTTGTATTTAGGGTTTTATTGTAGCTGTAGCAGTATGTAACAAATTTAATCATTTATAATAACAAATAGAAATGTAGAAAATTAAAAACCTGAGAAAAGCGTTCCTGAGAATCCAAAATGTCGATGAACAGCGACACTTTGTCGTCCATAATGTTGAAGCCATTTCTAGGCTGTTGCAAGAGATGTTGGAGGGCCTCCCTGATGGTGCTGGGGGTGGAAGAGGCCGTCTTGCTGGGGGTAGTAGCAGGACTGTGTTGCACGGGATGTGTGCACCCCAGAAACAACGGGGTGCCGTTAGGAGAGAGTCCACAGGTGAAGGGTCGAAAAGGAACCCCGTGAAACGTAGGACTGGGTCTAGGGGTCGCTGTTCTCAGTAGAGTTTGCGCGGAATTTGGCAAAGAGAGTCTTCGAGTGGCACTGTTAGAAGGAAGATGTTGGAATTCGGGATTTATGGGATTCACATTGTTGTTAGATGGAGATTTTAAGATTTGGTAGTCACTGGCGGAAGAGGGAAGGGATCTGTATCCAGAATCAGATGGACTTAGAGCTGCAGTGGTAGGGGTGTGATTTGGCACGGATGCAATACTGTGGGGTCTTCTTTGGGGCGTTGAGTAGTTGCCCCAGGTGTTGGAGTTTCCTGGGGCCATCACAGAAGGGTTGTTTGTTGAGCCTGGTGGAAGCGTTGACGAAGTTGAGATATTGAGGGGTCTCCTTGCCACTGGCTGATGCAAGGGGATGCAGTTTGGAACCGACCAAGGTAGTGGACCGTTCCCGTTCCCGTTCCCGTTGACGAAGCTGTTCCCGTTCCCATTGATGTTCCCATGCCCGTTGGAATGTATGGGTGTCGTTGCGATACTGTGTGGTCGTTGGCTTGCGTTCCGTTGCAAGGATTGTGTACTCCAGGTGCCATTGCGAGGTGAGGTGGCACCCCCCACCAAGGGTAGACCATTGGGTGTCGTAGGTCCCAATGGTGTTGTGGCCACACTGTGGGGCCTCCTTGGTGATGGTTGGGGAGCACAAGGGTTCCACGATGGTGCGAGTTGACCTGGTGATGGTGATGAGGCAATGCTATGAGGACGGCGTTGAGTCCCCATGGGTGGTACAGAGCGACCTTGACCTGCTGCTGTGAGTGGGGCAGGAGGGGTGTAGAACGGAAAGGAACCTGGACTTGGCCCCCCTGATTGTGTTGTGACTGCATGTGAGGGGGATGGAGAGGGACTGGCGGAGGGGACGGCGATACTGTGTGGCCTACGTGGTGCGGAAGACGATATTTGGCCGGGACCCGGGCCGTTGGTCTCCCAATGTTGGGGCCCACCGGCCACGGGCCCTGGTAATGGCGAGGTACTGTTTGACCTGCTCCGGTTATGTTGTAAATGACGATCATTCAGACTAAGTCTCCCGTTGACGTTTCGATAAAATGGCGATGTATTTAATTGCAACGAATTAGGTTTTTGTTGGGGCCCGTTTATCAAAGTTGTTGGTATTGCGGCCTGTTCGCCCATTGGGGTTTCCCACAGAACCACACTGATGGCATCACAGTCCACTACTCCGTAAATGCATTATTTTTTGAACAAGTTTTTTTAAGCACTGAATAAAAAATATTCACTCGATTTTTGTTTATATTTATATTTGAGTTACCCGCCTCGCTAGCGCCCGCGAGCCACAAGTTCAACTCTACAATCGTTTTAACACGCGAGCACTCGAAAGAGTTAAACAAGACTGATGGACCGCAGGCTGTGTGTCCAGAACTCTAACAGGAGCGCGTCGCTTTGAGACTGGAGTGCAGAGGACGCTGGAAAACGACGGCTGTACGAGGAGTACAGGCACACGGGGTGAGGACGGGGGTAGACCATGATATGCGCGGCCCAGAGGCGCGCGAACTCCAGCCCCGAGCCTCACCGTATAGATGCCTCACTGTGGCTGTACCCATAGTACAACATTGAGTGACTCTAAACTCTAAACACTAGGAGTCAAAGAAAACGGATTGCATGGACGTACAGTTTACGAGATGGCATCTTACTTGTATAAAAAATATAAACATTGAAATGTACCTCCTTGGGCAAGGCAAGCATACTACGTCTAGAACTATTACATGCTCCAGACTCCAATCAAGTTATAAATAAATTCAAATTATGATTAGCAGTAAATCTTAACGGTGATAGTGACCTATATATAACAATATCTAATTGTTGTATAGTATTAAATTGTCATAGATCTATTATTTTGCTAGCTTTTTGAACACGAGGAAAACAACTTTTTCATTTTTAATTGTGGGTTAACAATGTCTACTTTAAAATAATTGATTAATAATTAAATTTATGAAACTTCTTTTTTATAAATTAACGTTGAATTTATTTGTTATAGTCCAAATCACGATAATTCGACGGCGACTTATACTTATAAGAGGTTATAAGAGCGGTATAAATATATAATACCATAATGAATTTTATCTTATTTGTTTCTATATACATTATAGAAAAATAAATGAGTCAGTGCTTTTTAGTTATATCGGCAGTTTATACCCCACAACTTGTTTTAAGCATGAATCACCGCCGAACTCTCGTAATTTGAACTATATAAAAGACGATATAATTGAGATGGGCTTGTTCATTTGTAACACCAAAAAAAATGTAAAAATAAGTGTATGTAAAATTGCATATCGAAATATAATTGTATATCGAATATCGATTAAAAGAAAGATAAGATAAAGAAAATATTCTTTAATAAAAAAAGACAATCTTTGAAGAAAAATCTTCACAAATTTCTAAGAACTTAATCCCGAAAATTCTTTTTTATTTGGCTCGAAACAGGTAAGGTACCACTTAATAAAAAATTCTGTTATGTAGCAGATCTAGAGTGTACCCCCTCCCACTCCCACTCGCCCACGAAGACGGTATAAGTACTTATACTCAAAGAAATAAAATCACATAGCAATTACGGTAGTGGATATTAAGGTTAATCCAGCATCAGCATCAGCGAGATGTTCTAGCGTGAGATGTACACAATTGTTATAAGTAAAATGTCTCAATTAAGCAATTACTTGCAGTCGAAAGTAGTTTGTTGTGCACGACCCCCGCCCCCGCCACAGAGGTCTGTTCTATGGTATGTGTTAATAAGACCAGTGCTTCAGTACCCTGGGGCCCGCTGACCCCCCTCCTCCCCCACATACTCAAGTATGTACTGGGTACGGAAATAATCTCCAACGAAATAGACACATCGAGTGCAGCTGTACTTGACTCTATGTACATTTGTAAATGGTCGCCCTTTGTTTACATTTAATTTGAATTGTATAAGTTTTAGTTGTAGTTACTAATACCGTCTAAAACTCATGAAATAGATGTTATTTTAATAGTAGCTTAGTAATATTACTTTAATAATAGTATTTGCGAAGAACAAGAATAAACAAAAACATTATTTCACTTTTCACAATTATTTATAAATTCTACATATATAAAAATGTTTTAAATTAATTAAGAGTGACATTGCTTAATTCACTAATAAAGTATATTTTACTAATAGTTCAATAATAGACACCGCATAACAAACCTACTTTCAAACCGCTAATTAGATTTATAATACCTTGCTATTATAACACGAGTAATATTATGACAAAAGGCAAAAGATTATTATAATCATTAAATAGAATTTCTCAAGTATAATCCTCCGACCCTATTTCATGGTTGTTCACACATAATAATTTGAATAGAATTTAACTATCCAATATACTTGTACACGGAGCGATGTTCTGTTAAAGAGTATGTTTTGTACAGCATGTAGTCAGTCGTTCATGTATACATGTTTGCATGTATCCATTCAATATTGAAAGGAGGTCCGGTTGGAGTTAGAATGGGCTTCTGCGAAACCTTCTACTTAGCATGACATGAGTCCAGAGGGTAGATGACTGAACTGGGATTCGTTATAGATCCAGGGAGGTAAAACATAACACGAATATAACACAACCAAAACAATAACTGCGTATGAATTGTTACAATAAGCAGAATTTCAGAGCCGAAAACTGTCTTAACATAATCTGTGTATTCAATATAAGTCAAGAAACATATAAAGACGTTTACATTTGCGCCAATACAACGGTATGCAGCAATGACAAGTAAAGTGGTAAAGATTCACTACTAAAAACGTACATAACCTCAAAACATTACCAACAGCTCGTATGCAAATTATATAACAATAAATGTAATATCAGAAAAAATAACTTACATCTCTATGTGCCCCATCGAATGTACTATCCACTATAAATTCATAGTCTAATTAACACTATCACTACACTAAAATTATAAATATTACAATTAACACAACGCGCGCGATAAAAAGACGACCGTTCACTATACACACGACGCACAACTAAATAATATTTTAAAATATATTATTTAACATACATATTATTTGCTAAATGTTGCAAGTCTGAACAAGTTTAAGCTGTAATAAGCCCCCCACTACTCCTAGAAAAGATGTCAACCAATCAGCGGTCAGGAAATAATTTTTAGCTTAAGCGTGCAGGTGCACGCTTTGTTTTGTTTACATTTAGAAGTACACTGAATTAATGACTTTTATTTAAAACTATAACAATATAAAAAATATTTTAAAAGAGTGTTTTATAAATGAGTCAAAGCAATACGATAAAATATGATTAAAGAAAATGTACACGCACTTTATTTTTATTATAATTTAAATTAAATTAATTTAGCGGATGTACATGTTGTCAAGAATTTTATTGTTGCGCAATAATAAATTTTAGTTTAAAGAATAGAAATGGAATGTTTATAAATTAGTGTTTATATTTTATTATAACGAATCATTATTTGTATTTTATCTGAAAAGTAATCGTTATCTTTTAGTTTTAGTTTAAGATTTTAGAAAACCATAATTGTTATCTACCACTGCTACAGAAATTGACACATGTTTTTGATATTTTACATACAGTTTCACAGCGTGTAAAGAGATAAAGAGAGAGTTATATATGTCGTCCAGTTCTGCTTGGATTTTCATTAAATATCTTGGCTTTGCAGATCTTGAGCCAGATAATGCATGATTATGTTACTGCCTGATATTTACAATTTAACTTTGTCGTTTCCTTGGGCTTGTGTCCTCATTTTTTAGTGGTCGATTTTTAAATTGTTGATTGAAATTGATATTAATAAATGAGTATTGGCGTGTCTATTTTATTATATATCTAAATGATGACGAAGATATATCAACTAAAAATTTGAATTGTAGTTTTAGCGCTAGAAATGGTCGGCCATATTTGTATAACGTGAAACGCATTTTAACGTCAGTTATTTGTTGAGTAGGTCAGTGCTGTGGTAATGTTTTATACCTGTTGGTAGTCGAAATAATCAAGTCAAGTCAAAGAATAATAAGTTTTTATTGTATTTAACCCTGCTAAGGCAGACATAATATTGGAATCTTATTGTTCCTTGAAATAGCTGTAAATAATATTTGATATTTTGATATATATATAGCAGAGATTTATAAGCTGTAAGGTTGGCAGCAGTTGTGATGTCACATGCATTTGGAATGGGACAACGTTGAATTTCTTTAATAATTAAAGAGACAAAATGACTTTTTTAATTGTTAATATCTCCTAACATATAAGGAGTTATTAAAAAATAATTGAACATTTGAGGTTCTAGTAATCTAGTAATGCATATTGCTCATAAAGTATATTTATTTCTTTACATTTGAGTGTACATATGTTTGAAGTTTAATTTCTGATATATTGACCGTGATGGGTATTCTTGAAACTGGCCTTATTTACTTTCTGAGATCTGTTGATCTTCCATATTCTTGGACAAATCTTATTTAATACATATCGTACAACCGCTTTGCTTCTCACTTCTCACGTCAGACCAGTAGCAGTAGCGGTAGAACAAGAAGATAGAAGAAATATTACAGAACCTGTTACATGTCAATATCTCAATGTAGCTTAGACTTTGCGTTATCCCTTTCATATGTTCAAAGCTCATCTGGACACAGATCGAGGCTTTAGAGAAGAGTGTTGTGGGGTGGGGTGGGGCAGGGGGGATAGGGTATACATCACGATTCTCGTGATAGGCAAAGGCATGCCAACTTGGCCACGGGTCGTGATGGTTTATGAAGGGATTCACAGTGTAAAGTGTAACCTAAATACCGTCGTACGAGAAGAGATGCTGGATGAGATGAGATGAGACAAGATGAAATGACACAGAAAGTCGTACACGAATGACAGACACAGCTATCGATTTGGTATAAATGTATTATATATTCTTGAACATTTTTGGGTATTCAAGCAAATAAATGGACAGTTTGCTGGAAGGTGTGACATTTTGTAGCATAAGAATTGCTTCATTTTGTGTTTAAAAGATTGACTGTTAGATAGATATATATACACAGCATCAAGTTATGTACACAATGTTACCTAATATAAATTATTTTGTGACCTATTTTTCATAACTTAATCATAACAGTTCTTAACAAAACTCTTTTAAGTATTATAAAAATCTTAAAAAAAAGGTTAAGGGAAGACCCCCCTTAAGGGAGGGGTTAGGTTTCAACTTGCCCTCTCTAGCTCAAAATCTACTGGACCGATTCTTTTGTACACTCTTTCTTTACGTAAGTGTCGAGGTAACGCTGTCGATTTTCTTTTAATTTTTTAATTTCAACGTATTTTAAAATAACAAAGTTTCTGATTTTTTTCATTAAAAATCGGTATTTTGACTTTTAAGGTGCTGTAAAAAATTGAAAAATCAGTAAAAAAAAGAAAACTTGACAGGGTTATCTGCAGAATCTTATCAACTAATGAAATCATTTTGGTTTTTCGATTTCAGAAAATCCAGTGATGAGTTATAAGTGACACCGCAATGTTACCTTTTTTTGTGACGTCTGCGGAGATTCGCTGTTAATGCCTCATTTCTTGATATTTATTTATGAAAATTTCACAAAGTATTCTTCAAATGTCATTTTATCACGTAGTAGTTATATAAATAATTATATATTAACTGTGTCATCAAAAAACATTATCGAAAATATGCTTTTTTTAATAGTTTTGACCTTATCCCTCATTAAGACTAAAGACTAAGTTTTGTTTAGGTAAAATAACGGTAACAATCATGTTTTCTGTTCGAAGTTGAATAGTCACAGCTGACCACCAATGCCACTGCTTTTTTTTTTTGTTCAATTTGTTAATATGCAATATATTTTGAAAAGTACAATACGATCTGCACATATTTCTGTAATGGGACTTCATTTCTACTTCGCGGTGAGTCTGCCTGGGGCTATGTAATTTTATATAACATGATGGGTAAATTTCGAACATCACCCTCCTATAGCTCACCCTCTGGCAACCTTTCTGCAACCCCGTGTTTCAGCCATCGGGAAACCGCAACATTTAATTAATTGGGTGTTTAATATCGACGCCCAGATATGGCAATAAACATTTAAGCTCATCTCCCTTACCCCCTTCATCTCCTCCTACCCCGTTGCACATGCACGTGTATATTTCATGCATGTGTTTACTTTGCAACACGTTAATAATACTAACGCGATGTATTATTATGTAATGTACTTATTAATATTAATAAAGTAGTTAACAGAAATGAGGCTACACTCTATAGTGTACGCGAAACAAATACCGCCGCTACATAGAGTAAACTACAGATGGCAGTAGTGCAAACAATTATTGCATAATGTAAGTAAGTTTAACAATTTACTTTAGTAATAATATAAATAGTATAGTATATGTATAAAGGAAGTAACTGCACAATAATGGGGTTGAGAAGTATTTGTTTATGGCAGGATTTTTATATATCGAACGAAGTGGCGAAATACTTCAAAACGATAAAAAAGAAGCATATTTTCGATAATGTCTTTTGACGACACAGTTAATATATAATTATTTCTATAGTTACTACATGATAAAATGACATTTGAAGAATACTTTGTGAAGTTTTTATAAATAAATGTCAAGAAATGAGGCATTGATAGCGAATTTCCGCAGACGTCACAAAAAAAGTAACATTGCGGTGCCACTCATAACTCATCACTGGATTTTCTGAATTCGAAAAACCAAAATGATTTCATTAGTTGATAAGTTTCTGTAGGTAACGCTGTCGAGTTTTTTTTTTTTATTGATTTTTCAATTTTTTACAGCACTTAAAAGTCAAAATCTCTATTTTTCATGAAAAAAATCAGAAACTTTGTTATATTAAAATACGTTAAAATAAAAAAATAAAAAAACTCGACAGCGGCATGTTACGTTGGCATTTATGTAAAGAAAAAGTGTGCAAAATTTCAAAAGAATCGGTCCAGTAGATTTTGAGTTAGAGAGGGCACCGATCTGAAAAAGCTATGTGTAAGAAAAAGCATTTAAAAGTTCAAAGTAGCACGAAACTAGACCAGAGAAGTGAAGACTTAAGACTCTTTATCTCCGACAATTTTACTACAATCGACTTCAATTTTTTACACAATAAACTTAATATGTTGTACAATAATATAAATAAAAAATATTAAAAAAACTTGAAACCTTAACTAAATAAAATATTTTAAGCAAACATCGCTTAAGAACGGAGTAAACGGTAATCACTTATGCCGGCAGTTCAGCCTCGGCGAGACAATTGTCGATATGCCGAAACCTCGATTGGACAAGTTCACTCTTGACTTTCGCAGGCCCAATACCACTCGGGCGATACATTTGCCGAGAGAACAAGTAACTGAGTGGTGTAAAGTACACTCTTGCGTCTAGTCTCTCGTTTCCTTTGACATGTATCAAAATACCGGTTATGAATCGAGGCGAGAGCACTTGAGACAGCCCAAAACGAGGTGAGAGCCACTGTACACACCCGATCTCGGCGAGAGTGACTGCCGGCGTTAAATTTAGCATCCAAACCCAGAAAATATACCACTGGTCCAATATGAATTGCATGTCATCACATTTTTCAAACATTTTATTTTTGAAGTATTGCACATACACATAACGCATATTAATTCTGATCGAATGATGATTGCATTTTTCATATCTCATTAATGTAATTTCTATCAGGATTAATTTAACCGTTGCTGCAATCGCCGAAACGTAATGACCTAACCAGGGCTGTACTCAGGTGATCCTGATAGTACCCTGTCTGTAACAGTTCTGTTAATTTTGGCAGTGAAAACATTTGCCATCCTTGCGCCCCTCGCTACGGGCCTGCATCTAACTGTAATGTGTGTTTAATAACTATCAGGCATGTCATTGGCCTATAACCTTGTCCTTGCCGGTTGACTTAGCGGACAACGTATGTGTCATACCGAAGCGCGCGGTACGACGAACCGTACCGTACCGTTCGGTACGATACCGGTACAGAAACCGGGATTAGTTATACGGTTCTGTTGACATATCACCACCCTCCGGTAATCCAATCCTAATTCACTAATTCGCCGACATACATGTGTGGCGCTAGCGTCGCGGTTTTATAACATCACACCCTTTCACTATAAACAGCAAACGTAAAGTATATATATATATATATTATATAATAATGTTTAGTTATATAGTAATCCACATATAAAGAGCGGGTCAAAAGTTATTTAAATTTATTACACCTCTAAATATTTAACTATAGTTTACATCTGTGTACCGCTGTACTAAAGTACGAACATTATAGCCGCGATTATTTTAGAGCCGGTGTTTTAGAAGTAAATATATTTTTAATGTGCAGATACATCCGAAATTATTATTACGTGGGTTCAATCTGATGTAAAGGGTCCTATATACACAAGAATATGTTCGTTAAATTTTACTGCATTTTGACAGATTGTCACATTTTAGATTTTATAATATAGTATAGTTTTTCTTAATTTATTATTTTTAATTTAAAACATTGAACCTTGTAAGGTTTTAAAAAAACTAAGAAAACTTAAAAAATAAATTAAATTAAAAATGGTACTACGCGTATTGCCATATGCTAAACAATTTAAATTAAATACACAATACAAAATTAAATTAAAGCAGTGAGTGGAAATGATACTTTAAAATGCATTTCAAGAAGAACAATTTTCGCTAACGTATCTTGATAAAAAAATAATTTTTATTATTTAATTGCTCTCTTCTCAGTCGATTGATTGGTTGAACATTCACTCTATCAAAAATCAATGAACCAGCAGCTAGGAGTCAGCATCAGCGTCAGAATCAGACACAGCGACAGCCCTACTGGCACGACTCATCTACTATCTGGTATTCTAGGCCACGTGGTAGACTGAATAATTAAGACATTGAACAGTTTCCTAACTTACCGTATCAAAATGTCTATTTATACACTATGCAGGAATATAATATATCCATTATCCAACCGTGTCAGGTCATGTCTCTATTTATTGATCCCAGTAAACTCTTCTCCAAACTTGCGGTTGTTAAATTCTTGATCAAATACCAACACAAACGCCTTGCTTCCATCTTGTTTGACAATGTTTAAGTTTTATATATAAGAGTTTGATAGAATTCGTGTGTTTTAGTAGAAAACAATCCATTAATGGAACTTAAAACTTTAAATTAGAACCAAGTGTTAGCCTAAACTATGTGTTCATCATTCTAGAACGTGCTTTTCAATCGGTTTTCTTGTTTATTGGATAAGCTTAGTCACTGTTTAGCACAGCCCAGAATTCCGTATAAACAACATGAGTTTTCTACATTCTTGTCACATACAAGTTTCGAGTCTTTTGTGAAACAATTTGATTGAAATGCTTTCAATGAAGCTGATTTTACGTTTTGAGCTACTAATTGAATGTTAAAAATAATATCAATAACAATTATTTGTATGAAAATAGTTTGTATGAGTACTTATAGAGAAACGTATAAGCTAAATAAAAATAACTTTCATTTATAACGCTTCACTTAAGACTTCTATTAAAGAGTGAGATCCCAAAGCCGGAGCAGACATCACTTATTTTCTGATGAACAAAATGTGTAAGATTGAGTAGAGTTAGTATGTACAATGATCGTATGCCTATCTGCTAACTTGACCAGGCGGCCATTTTCCAGGTATCAGGTAATCAAGGTTTATGCGCACGGATAATGCCCTCTTGCTCCTTCTCATAGCTGAATTAAAATTGGATCTAGGGGATGTTTGGCCACTTGATCAATCTCTCCTCCTGTAAAACGTTTTAAAACAGTGGTCTCGTAATACCTTGTTTACCTTGGAGACGCTTAAAAGCTGACAAAAAATTACTTAAACTCACTTATTTTCTGATGATACATTTTTATATATGTTAGCGAGACAACTGATTTAAAACGTTTTACAAGAGATTGATCCAAGTGTCCAGACATCCCCTAGACTCAATTTTAATTCCGCTATGAATAGGAGCAAGAGGGCATTATCCCTGCGCAAGAGAGTGAGTGAGATATAAACCTTGATTACCTAATACCTGGAAAATGGCCGCCTGGTCAAGTTAGCAGGTAGGCATACGATCATTGTACATACTAACAGTACTCAATCTTACACATTTTGTTCATCAGAAAATAAGTGATGTCTGCCGGTCCTGGGATCTTGGACTATTAAGACTTCTATTAATAGAGAGAGAACGAATAATGCTTCCTACAGAAGTAATTAATATAATAAATTATGTTTGTTGAATTGATTGGTAAATACTTAAGGGAATCACAACAACAGCAGCAGTAGCAGAAAAGAGAATAGACGTTTTGCCATTTCGATCTTCTGCGCTCGACAGAAACAATTTACTCAAGAATTCTCGCTGCCCGAATAAAAAACAAGCCCTTCCCTTTCTCCTCCTGCAGCATCATCCTTTCCTTCTAGTATTACTTGAAACTAACAACAGTTTTCCCGATATTTTTTCATTGTATCGGAACCGAACTGAAGTGAGTCAACATTCGAACTGCAATATGCATGGATACTTGTAGTACGTGCTACCAACGAAAGAAATCGAAACATATTTTACAAATTTATGTAAACTTAAAAATGGATTCTTATTAAAGAAAAATAGTTGAAAAATAAATAAACCAAAGCACGTAAACAGGTTCAGTTTTAAATCGTTATCGGAACGAAAGCCTTTTAAATTTAATTAAAAGTGTTTGTAGATTCAGAAAAAGTTTTAAAGCTACGGGCTTAAAGGGACATCGTGCTATAAGTCTCGTTGGTTTTGCATTTCTACATTTAAAAAGGATATCATTATCTAATTATTCTGAAAATTTGAAGTCGATTGACCGTTTCGGATTTGAGATTAATATAATCTAAGTTCGAATCATTTACATGAAGGCAATGAGAGTAAATAAGAGTCGAATGCATTTGATGTGTAGAAAATTATGTTTTAGTGCAGTCTAACTTTTACAAGTAGCTTGTTACAAGCATAGGAATTGTCTTGCAGTGCAGTCTCAACTTGCAGTTGAAGAGGAATTGTTTATTAAAATAAGAGCAGTATTTGCCAAAAATGCAATTGTTATACATATTTACAAATTATGTAAAAAATTAAGCAAATAAAACTTTAAACTTTAGTTCACCTTAATTGTAATATTTAATATTTATTTAATACCACTTTTATGCTGGAGAATATCTTTATTCCACCCCAAAAATAAATCTGCGAGTTATACCGGAACACAAATGTTATTTATTTGTACTTCGGGCCATCCCCCAACCCCTATTTGAGTCTGGACGAGAACGGAGACCTAATATTAGGTCTAACTAAGAACGTTTGTAGATCAAAGAATGGTGCACCCGCGGAACAAACTTCAGCTTTGGACTTGTTTACAAGAGGGAGTTGGGGGTGGAAACGACCTTATAACTACGTTATAGTGGGTGAGGGTGGTTGGGGGCGGTTTTGATTCAATTATTTAGCGAACTGTAAACGTTGACTCGGTTCTGTAATTACTATTTTCATTGTGTATTATTTGCAGTTTATATAAAATTAATTTTATAAGAATTAAACACCAGAAGGAAGTCGTATAAGCTAAGGAGGTTATTAAGGAACGCTTAGACAAATGATATTCTATTTTCCAATGTATATTCGTTTCTCCATACATAACATAGGTGTCGATTGTTATTCTGATTTTAAACATGTCGAGTATCTTTCAGTTATAGCTTGTTTACATCAACTTAACAGAGCAGACGCCCCGCCACGAGGAATTTTACCGCAAAGTGAGTTAATTCACCCCATGGAGAGCGAAAATAAACGTAAATGAACAAAACACTCCATTAAGTGACAAAAATGAATTCAATTCTCCATTTACATTCTTTTAATTAAAGTGGAGTAAATAAGAATTAATTAAAAGTAAATATATTTGCCTGTGTGTGTATAATTCCATCTCCCTCACTCTTAAAGTGGAGGAACAAGGAAGAAGTAGCTGCCCAGAAAATAAAACAGACCATTTAAGATAGCGTTCAGTCTGTGTAAGTTATTGATAATAAATGTAGCTTTCAGGTTTCACTGAGTCATGTTCCACGTACCACGAGAATGTAAGTTTAATAAATGGTCCATTAAAGAAAAATCTCGTGAGATAAAAATATAAAATATGTTTATTTCTTACTTTATGCATATGTATATGCACTGCAAAAACGACATTAGCAAATAGAGATTGACGTTGACGTTGATGGATGCTGTGGTGCAGTTTTCAGACTGCAACAAAGTGTTCGTGTGCATTTTCTATAAGTGCATCTTGTGGGGAAAGAAACATGCAGCCTAACTTTATGCAGATAAGAATTCGAAAACTGAACTATTGTTATTTTCCTTCATGATTCTGTGAAACAGAACCATATTTTCGATAATGTTTTTTTGACCACACAATTAATATATAATTATTTCTATAATTACTACTTGATAAAATAACATTTGTAAAATTTTCATAAATAAATATCAAGAAATGAGACTTTGACAACGAATTTTCGCAGACGTCACAAAATAAGTAACATTGCGGTGCCACTCATAACTCATCACGGGATTTTCTGAAATCGAAAAATCAAAATGATTTCATTAGCTGATAACTTTCTGCAGGTAACACTCGAGTCGAGTTTTTCCTTTTTTATTAATTTTTCAATTCTTTACAGCACTTAAAAGTTAAAATACCGATTTGTCATGAAAAAAACCAGAAACTTTGTTAT
This sequence comes from Panorpa germanica, assembly GCA_963678705.1. Taxonomy (NCBI): domain Eukaryota; kingdom Metazoa; phylum Arthropoda; class Insecta; order Mecoptera; family Panorpidae; genus Panorpa; species Panorpa germanica. Next base: position 12,752,785 of record OY783220.1, on the reverse strand, counting down.
TTTAAAATACGTTAAAATAAAAAAAAACTCGACAGCGTTACTTCGGCATTTATGTAAAGAAAAAGTGTGCAAAATTTCAAAAGAATCTGAAATTTTGAGCTAGAGAGGGCTATGTGTGAGAAACCGCATTTAAAAGTTTCAAAGTAACGCGAAAGCAGCCCACAGAGGTGAAGACTTAAAACTCTATATCTTCGACAGATTTACTAAAATTGACTTCAAATTTTTGCACAATGAACTTAATATGTTGTACAATATTATAAATTAAAAAAAATGAAAAAAAAAAAACCTTAAGGGGTTGTAGCTCCTTAAGTTCCTGGAATATAAACTATTGACAATACTACAGTATATAGCAAGGCACACACAAATATTATATCAAATTACAAACCAACTTTGAAGCTATTATATTTCAGATAATCTAAAATCAATGCTGCCATCTAGCGGAACGCCGCACAATTCACATTGTTCGCGGATTTACATTTCGTTCTATCACATTATTCAATCAGATTATAAATTCTCTGGGACAATTATGGTAAACTCCGCTGGTGAACAATTTGGAAGCCTTGAGAAGGAGCGATACGAAACCAAATCTTATTTAACCAGTAAGATGACTATATTAATTATAAGATCACTAATTAATAATTATAGGTTAAATCAAGAGTTCTTTTGAGGTATTAATATCACTAATTAAAGGTATTAACTCAAATAAAAGTTAGGAATTATGAAACCATAGTAGCAACGGTATTGGTATCAGATGTTGGTAATTAGAAAAGTTGAAGGCAATTAGTATAAAATATAAACCACACTTTATTTCAAGCTTAACATTTACTTTGCCTTTGTTTTATTTTTAAACATTTAAGAATTATAAACACTTTTGAATCTGCTTTGTTTTTCAACGCAACTATTACGAAAAATAAATGAGTATCTGCCAACTAAAACATCGAAATAATTAATTAGGACAAATCTCTAACAAGGCCTAGGAATTATCTAGCTAAGCATCTGTAGTATTAGACGTAGTAAAGCAAGATCGTCTTAAGTAAAGACCCCTTAAGTAAAGTCTCTCTCCCTCATTCATCCTCCCTATTACCAATACAACATACATTGTATCAAAGATATGAATAGAATAATGGACCAAATCCCAGAAACTGAAGCTACCCATTTATAGACCGGGGGGTTATTGATTTACAAAACTCAACATCGGATGAAAAGCGGTGATCCAGAAATAGAAAATTAGCCTTAATTTGTTCTATTTGTATGTGTGTGTGTGTGTGGGAAATCATTACCAGGAATTTATACGTGACTTTACTTGTGATACCCGTTCTAATAACAAAAATATTATTTATAGATGAGTTTGATTTTTAAAAGTAAAAATCAAACAATTTGTAGCAAATTAGTCTGTAAAAAGAGACATTCATGTTTATTCCATTTGTAAGTTAAGAGTGTATCATTAGAAGTTGACTGTTTTAAACATAGAGATATAAGAATAGAGTACTTGAAATGTACGACCGCGTGTAAGAGGAAGCGATAGATGCAAAACGAAAGATAGTCTACCGAGTGTCGCTGCTGCTGGCTTGGTTGATTGGTGGTATGGTAGAGGGTAAACAAGCAAGCAGACGCTATTGTTAAAATAAAAATAAAGATAAAAATATTTCTAAATAGTTAGTGTAGCATATACAGTAAATTATAAATAATATATTAAAAGTATTTTAACGTCCAGATAATGAAAAAAGACACCAACAGCCCCCAACTATTATAGCTATATTTTCGTTAGCGCGGCATTCAATCATAGTACTCGGCTCGAAAGAGACACACAGGACATCTCAATGGTTTTAAATTTGCCGCCATTTTGCATCAATAACACTTTGATGTTTGAAATATTCTTTTATATCAAATATAAAACAGTCAGTTTCTTCTGATACACATTTTTCCTATAATATCAACGTCGTTAATATAAAATATTAAAAATAAACAATCATTTCAAACATTTTCAGAAGACATAACCTATAAATTGATTTTATTTTCAACAAAACTATAAATTTACTTTTAATAAGTGTTCTGCAAACAGCAGCCAATGTCACAAGAAATACAGGGAAGTATCGTTGCTTCAAATCCGATTAAAAGTCGACCACACAGAGAGTGTTTTACAAATAGTTCATCGGAAATGGACCCTTCCCGTATTCCCGTATTCCAGTATCCCGTCTATTTCCAGGCGAGCACCTCTAACGTAATATAAACATTTGGACTGGGATTGAGCAAGGGGCGCGCTTCTATTCCTGTTTTCTCACTTGTTATCTTCCAAAAGAAATGCGCTCTCTATTTTTGAGTGTTATTTACTTTTTGGGGGTTTCGTGTATTTAGCCAAACAAGGGATCTGGTTGGTCTCCCATCGTATCTATCGAAAAGAGATAACAGATAGACCTCAGTTGCTGGAGGACCACCACTTAGTTCAATTAAATTATCTGTCTCTGGAGATTTTATTTCGACTCTCTCCTCTAGTTCGTAATCGATTGCTGAACGTCGATTATGGTGAAATCGCATGGGAGTCGAATATGGTTGGTTTTGGGAATTAGTAATAGAATTCTTAGTCTTTTATAAAAATCAGAAACTAATTGATCATTAATTAAATTAATAATAATTATTAAATGGGATAATATACAAGCCGCTATGAGCTTTGAACAAACATTGCAACAAATTCATCAAATGTTATTGTAAAATTTTCTATATAGCATATATCTATTTTCAAGATGCCACAGATACCATTTGATTGGACATACAATTAAAGAAAACGAATTTAATAACAAGATTCTATTAGAATAATATGATTACATTAAGCTGCATATTCCTTTACATTTCCACTTAAGTTATTTTCCAACGAAAGCAGAGAACGAAGGAAGGAGAGGTATATGTCACAACAATTTATCAAAAATATTGTAAGAATTATAATTAATGATATACATTTTAGAATGTAATTAATTTTCATCAACAACAATGGTCCATTACTGAAGAGACATATATGAATATAATTAATTATTTTAGATTTAATGAAAAAGATAATACACAAGTGGTGAAGAAAAACACCTTAAATTGATGAATTCTATTGAGTGGTGTTTAAAGCTTGAGAACTTAACTAATGGTTAGTTATTTAACGTGAAATCTATTTAAATAAGTTTACATGTGGTCAATTTGTTTAGTTTTCTGTCTCAGTAAAGGTTTGAAATGAACCAATATTTCAAATTGAATAACTTATAGATTCAATTATGAAGTAGAGTTCGATCTAGTATCTTAAGGGTTGATCTACCACACTTAAAAACCTTCGTAAACCCTTCTAGATCAGAATGATTTATTATAGATCATTACAAAACTGTTTATACTCGGTTATTGCATAATAGAACAGTTTAAATAAATCTGGTATCCAATCAAATTTATTCCATAACACACTATGGTATGTACTCCTATTCTCCTATAGTGAAGTGTACCCCAGCGCACCGCCCCGCCCCGCCCCGCCCCGCCAACGGTTAGTGTAGCCATAGATGGATAGAACATGAGGAATTTTTCATTTCCTACTTGACTTTATGCCAGTAAATCGATGCGCAAAGACATATATAACCATACTTTATGTATATATGTATATGAAAGTATAATGGCACGAAATGTATCACATGTAAGATGTAAATTCGCGTATATAGATGGTGACACTGTTGAAAAACAGTTACATATATTGATATTTTATTACAAGATATTAGAAAAGTTTTTAACGGAAAAACTTTCGAAAATAAAATATTTTATTGTTATGTGAAACTTATAAATATGTTTTAAATAGAATATTACGAGGGAAATGTCTATAAAAAAAATCGTACATGTTCAAATTACAGATGCTAACTTGCTTGTCATGAACTTTTGAGGTTAGCTATCTTATTTATAAAGAGTTTTGAATAAAAAATTAAGAATGTGTAAAACATACTTAAAACTATACTCTTTAATGTACAAAAGGAATTATCTGTAAATCTCTACAAGTTTTCCAAGGAAATTGCTGTTTTCCCAGTCAGGCTATATAGTTCAGTTCTCGTAATAACATATTCCTGTAACAAACTGACAAATATCTATTGGTTTTTTGACAGTGTCACTCTAACCGCGCGTATGATCGACATTCGACAGCAATCCAAGGAAGCGACGCGCTCTAGTCTCGTTTCTCACTTCTCGCCTATATGTCACCGTTGATCTTACGCCAGCCTCTCTAGCGGGTAGGTTTCTAAAGGGGCTCTTTTAATGGAAACATTCCCCCGCATTTTAAGGGTTGTTGGGAAACCGATATGGGTATGTGTAACATTTTTGACTACACCATGAAAGTTGTAAAAGGCAAAAGAACCAACAACCATGCCACAGAACATAGGACAAACACAAGGGGTAAAGGGAAAAGGGAAGGGGAATTGTTTGTAATCAGGAATTGAAGCCCTAAAGGAAGGAAAATACCACGGAAATAAACATGACAACTATAAGCTCATATCTATTTTGACAATTCTATAAATCTCTTTACATAAAACTAAAATGTTATGGAATGCGGGCAAGATATGTTCTGGGGAAATCTACGAAAATATTTACGGGAAATTATACAGCTGGAAAATTCTAAAACGCTGGGAATTTAAGGAAAATAAAATACTTCTATATAGAGTTATAGGACAGCTTTGTATTAAAACGAATGCGGAGAACTTTTTAAACCAACAGACTACCATACCTACGCGAATACTAAGCTTTAAATAACATAATCTTAAAGTTGCAGACAAGTCACAAGCAAATTCAACATTTATCTTAAAAGAACTAAGTACATAAAGTATATCCAGTGACAATTACGCTGCAAACAAACTATCGGAACATTTTATGACAAAACCAGAACTTAAAACTTTTAATTGTTTCGAATTTAGTCGTTTAAGACCATTATTTATATTAATCCTTCTTTTTATAGCTTCTGAATATGATTATGTTCTTCAATGCATTAAAAATGTTATTTTTTTAGTTAACTGCAGTCGTAATAAATGATCTCTATAACGTATTTTTGAATGCTGATATCAAGTTTTAAATTTATTTTTCTAGATAACACCATATATAGATTTTTAAGCATTAATAGAAAACTACAACAGATAATAAGATGGGGATTAAGGAGCTGTATTTCAATATAATAAATAAGAATAATACCATAAAATGTATGTGGATACCAGGACATTGTGGAATAAGAGGACCTTCATATGAAATTTTTAATATAATCAAAAAATTAAACTTCAATTTGAGAAACCAAGATTTCATTAACAAAAGTCAGTTAAAAGGAAGAGATTATTATATGTTACATTCAAATTTAAGTAAGAAAAGATGGTTTAGAAATGAGTCCCGCAAAATTATATCAACTATAATCAGAATCAAAAGTAATCATTGTACAACTCCTGTACAAAATTAATATTAAATCCGACGATAGATGTCAATGTGGTGAAGAAGGAACTTTGGATCATTTTATATTTGAATGCATAAATTATAGTTTAGAAAGATTAAAATTCAATAGTGAAATATTAGATGTGATTAAAACTTTTCCTGTTAATACTAAATGTTTGTTAAGTGATTCAAAATTATTTAAATATTTAGAAATTTGTAAAATAGAATTATACAATAATAAGATGAGGATACTAAATTTGACATCAGCATAATAAATTACGTTAGAAAACATGTATCTTCATCTCTAATATTTGGTGTAGTCCCTTAAGTTAGAAAAAGAAATGGAAACTTTTTCTCCAGTTGAGAAATATAATGATTCAGCTTGGGATGCCTTCGTTATAATTTCGCTCCAGCTGCTGCTGCTGTTCTCATTTGTTACTTCGTTTCATGACTTTATAATTTATGAAACATATTTATCTTTTTCGTCTAAAAGATACAATGATAATACGATTATTTATTTATAATGGCTTCCTTTTTATTTTTGATACAAAAGAGAAAAAATTTCCAATTATTTAAAACTGTTTGTATATTTCCGATCAAACGAAACGTTTTACTAACAAAACAAAACAAACATCCTTTATTCTCGAACAATATCTGTATCTGTATCTGTTCTGTATTCCCATTTAAATTTCTAATTAGACCGACTCTGCGATATACGGTTTTCTTTGTATCGCACAAAGCATGAGGGATTACTTGACTATTAAGTTAGGAGTCTTTTGTTGGAAATTATTTTATTCTGTATTTTTAAATATTCAAAAATTTTAAACCTCAGCATTTGTTGTTTTTATTTACCATCACTTTTTAAGGGGATATTCTTTTTAAGAGAATAATGGTGCGGTAGGGTTCAAGGTTTCAACTTTTTTTTATTTCTTTATATTATTGTACAACATATTAAGTTTATTGTGTAAAAATTTGAAGTCAATTGGAGCAAAACTGTCGGAGATATAGAGTTTTAAGAATTCAACTCTCTGGTCTGGTTTCGTGTTACTTTGAAACTTTTAAACGCGTTTTCTCACACAAAGCTTTTTCAGAGTCGGTGTCCTCTCTAGCTCAAAATCTACTGAACCGATCCTTTTGAAATTTTGCACACTCATATCAACTAATGAAATCATTTCGGTTTTTCGATTTTAGAAAATCCAGTGATGAGTTATGAGTGGCACCGTAATGTCACTTTTTTTGTGACGTCTGCGGAGATTCGCTGTCAATGCCTCATTTCTTGATATTTATTTATGAAAATTCCACAAAGTATTCTTCTAATGTCATTTTATCATGTAATAATTATAGAAATAATTATATATTAACTGTGACGTCAAAAAACATTATCGAAAATATGCTTTTCTTTATCGTTTTGACCTCACCAACCCCCTTAAGTAAGATTCGACTTAAAATATGTATAAGAAAACATTTCAGTTTCATCCGTAATACCACTGTCTAAATAACAGAAGCCCCTGGACCCTAATACATAGACAAAAACAGAAACGAACTTCGACCCTTCGCGACTTAAGACCAAATTATTTTAATAAAAGATATCAGCTGAGTGTAATGTCAAAAGTTAAGTTCAAGAATGAACAATAACAAGAAAAAACTAAAACTTACGGCGTAAATAGAAAAAAAACATGTCTTGATTACATAAAAGTAAATTATTTTATTAAGGATTCAACAAGAATAAAGTTGTGCTTTATTAAAGCTCACTAAAGCTCCATTATCTTCATTATTGATCAAGAATTTAATTATTAATCCTTAAGATGCATTATTCATTGTTCTATTGTTTCATTCTTAGCTCAAAACTTTATGAAAGAACTAAGAAAATGAAGTAGATTTTCCAATGTAAAGCGCAGTTTATGAGGGAAATTGATCTAGTCTTCACGAAAACTAGTAGATGGCGTTACAAGCTACTAAACATGCAACAATTTAATTCTATGATTTTACAATACCAACAAAGTAAGAACAAATTTAACATCGACAAAGGTCGTGACATTTTGTACACAATCACCCCCTCCTCTCAATCATTATCTGATGATCCATTCAGAGGGATGAAATCGAGGGTAGAAGACAATTATGTGTTGCGGAATTAAGTGGGGGAGCAGTTCCTCTGTAATAGCAGTTTAAGGGTGAATACATTCTTTTAATGATACAGTAATTATTTGTCATTTAGGGGTGGATGTCAATAGGATATCTTAGATGTTAGATTATTTTAATTTAGCGTCTACATTATTACGACAAGGGATGAAAATAACATTACGAAAGTGCTGTCATATGTTTTTATGTTTATGTATACGACTTCATAAAACCATTTTACTCTTAAATAGTAATTGGCCCCGTTTTGTAATAATATCTCATAAGATAAGACATTTTGTTTGCATTAAACGTCAGATTTATAAAGCTGTGTACAGTCCATATAGCATAGATAGCATTTAATTTTCTTTGGAGACTGTCCTCAATGCATGCAAACTTTTATATACAGCCTAAATATAATCACACTCTTGAGAAATATGGTAACAATGCCACAACCACTGTTGTAAAACAATATCTACTATAGATGTTTAAATACAGACGTTATTTTATAATATCTTAAATTAAGTAACAGCAAGAAACTAAATGTATGTGTTTCTTTTTTTATCATAATAACATATTTAATATTATTGTAATGACGATTTATTTCACTCTAAAACTATTGCAGATATTACCGAATCAACACATAAGAGTTCAATCCACATTTTTACATGTTTTACAGTCCTCTAAACTGAAGCTTCATGTTTTAAAACTAATATTTAAATCAAACTTAAAATAACATAACAGTGCACTAGACAATTTTGCTATTTTGTTGATTGGCTTCCCATTTCCATTTGTGTAAACATGATAAAATAGTAGTAATAAATAGAAATAAAGTAAAAAAAAGTAACATTCAAAAAGTTTTATTTGAAATTTTCAACAAAATATAGTATAGTAGTTTTAGTGTTCATGTTTCTGTGCTTGATGAACTTTGTTTGGTTCGGGAAGTAAAGCGGAAATCAACAAAGCCATTAAACCATTTACAGACCGTTTCCGGTAACAGTGATTGCTGTTGGTTGTTACAATTTAATTCCAGTACATGATTTGTTTGATAAGTCTCTTTGTTGATTTTGATTTTGTTCTGAATTTAACAAAAATGAAAAATAACATTTCTGTGAAACATTAGATAAAATAAATAAATACCGGGGGCTATTCTAGGTCCATGTGTTACGAAACGACTATATACATATTAACAAAACTATACATGTCTTTTTTTATAAAAATTATAAAGCAAAACTTTTTAAAAAAAGCAAACGAAAAAAGTACTACAGTCTAAATCACGATAGTTTGGCGGTGACTTATACTTAAAAGATGTTATAAGAGCGGTATAAATCTATAATACGATAATGAATTTCATCTTATTCATTTCTATACACATTATAGAAGAATAAGTGAGTCAGTTAATTCAGTCAGCTTTTTAATTATATCGGCAGTTTATACCCCACATCTTGTTTTAAGTATGAGTCGCCGTCGAACTCTCGTAATTTTAACTATACCTCAGGATTTATTATAGAGATTTTAAGTTATCAAATTATTCATTCTTTTCCAATTGGATCTAAAATCAACTTAAATAGAGGATGAAGGGAAGTGCCTTAATGACACTGCGAGGGAGAGGGGTAACCAGCCATCATCATTATGGTTTGGGATAATGCATAATTGTAGTTAAATAGAATTTCATTATTAAAGTAACTCACAAACTATTAGTAGTTTCTAATTACTTCCGAACTGCAGTTTCTAAATGCATTAGTTCTTTACTTTAGGTATACTCGTACTTAATGTATTATCTACTACTCGTAAGAGTATAGCTAGAGTTTTTATTAAATGAAGTCGAATTGCATTAAACTGCGGCTGTTAGATTATCTCATATGATTACCCAGTAAACATTTTGGAGTCACTTCGCCATCATACTAAGGACGCGCATGACTTTTTTTTGTCATGAAAGAGTTCAATTACAGTTCAGTTTCTCACAATAGTTCAAAGCCACTCCATCTGTCAGAATACAAATGAAGATAAAGTTGATGCAAACTATAATTCAAGTGAAATAGTGACACTTCACCAAATTGTTTACTGGATATAGTTAAACAAAAAGAACAGTAGTTGCGATAACCAATTTGCTTTACAATTTGGACTTTACAATGAATCAAAAATACAATGCTAATGATAATAAATAAAAATAAACAAGTACAATCTTGTTAGATTCTGTAGTGTCACTCAATTTTATCTATATTAAAAAGCTACCAAAACCCCATCAATTATTCATTGAGTGATATTTCGATAAAGACAAAAACCGTCTCGCGGAAAAAATCGTCGTTTGCTTAAAACAACCACACAGCGCAGCAAATTCAAGTAAAAACCCTATAAACGGATATCATGAAATCGATTACCGCACAGTATATTCTGTACAATGTGTGCAGCCAACGTATAAGGAGAACGGGACGCCCAACGTCGCGACGTGGCGTGGCGTGCTTTGGCAATCTAACCTGAGGCGTTTAGTGTTCCGATAGACGACGCTGTTATATTCGTAAAACTGTATTACAGTATAAAGTGGCCTGTCAATTCGATCAAACGAATGACTGCTTTTTTTTATAAGATTCAAGATTTATCACGATAATGTCACTAACATTTTTTGTGTAGATTTTCAAACGACAGTCGACATGAGGATGAATATAAATAAACAACAAGAAAACACACGACAGACTGAAATAAGAATCTTAACATTTAGACCACAAACTACAGATTTGTATTTTGATTTTAATATTACAAGACAATTGATTGATACCTACAGGACAACGTAAAACAAGTAAAGTCTTCAAGACCTTTAATTAACCATCCTAGGTTTTTTCCGCGATGCTTCCAACCATGCCTGAAACGCTTTCTCTTTGAGCTTTAAACGCATTGGCTTCATTTCCATCTTCTTCCGTTTATCTTTGACGTAACGCTTCTTACAGGGTCTCTGATTTATCGGAGTAACATTTTCCTCCTCCCTAATTTCTTCATTTTCCATATTCTTTCTTCGTTTTAATTCTTGTTGTCGCTTTACTTTTTCGACTGCCATCATCCGAGCTCTTTCCCTTTTCTTTAGCTCTCTCTTATTATGCAGCCATTTTTTGAAATTGTCCCGCCGTATTTCTTCCAGCTCTGATTGCTTCTTCTTCTTACTTTCAATTTCCTGTTGCTTCTTGTGAAATTCAATCTGTCTGTCGTGACGCATAGCTGCTTTCTTTTTTTTTAACCAATTATCAAAATTTTTCTTTCTTAACTCTTCTTCCATCTGCAGTCGTTTTTCATTAATTTCATCTTGGAGATCACCGTTCTGCGAGAGATACGGAACTAACCGATCATCCATTACGGCATTATTACTATCTTCTCCAGCTTTACGAACTTGTAATTTCGATTTTGACCTAAAACAGTTTTTGTTTTCTTGATTTTGACACGCACGGCATGACTGACTCCGCAGAGTGCTTTGATACCTGTTCTCCAGATTATCTTTTGTTCCCAAATCAACGTTCTTCTCGCTCATCGATTTGTTTATCTCGTAGATGGTTCCTGGACTATCTAAGGAACAATTTTCATCATCAACGTAACAAAGATTGTCATCATCTTCATCACTATCATCATAAACGGCGAAGTTGATGAACTTTGTCAGTTTACTGTTAGCGGTTTGTGTCATCAGTGGCTCACTCACTTTACTGTTGAGAAATTTTCGGAACGCTTTTTCCACATTTAAGTTCTTCTTCTGCATTGCGTTTACTAAGCCCTTAACATTGCATCCGGTTCCAGAATTCATGATGGATGGCCTTAATCTTATGTGTGTGTTTTATTTAGTTTGATATTTTTATACAATTTGCTAAATATATTCTAAGATTACTCTTTAAAATTAAATTGCGAAACTACATAACCATTAAAAAAATGTCATTTAGAATTTTGATAGAAATAGCTGTGCTACCTTTTGTTTTCAAATCTACTTTTAATAAAAATTCAATTTTTAATAAAGCTTTATAGAACAAAAAAAAACAATACAAAAAAAAAAACAAATTATTTATCGATGTTGAATTTATTTTAATATCCAAATAAGAATTATAGTATGACTTGGCAAAGGACGGTCTACAGATAAATTGCTTCTGTTCAATCCTACAGCATTAGCGGGATGTTTACACCAGCTAGCACAGGGCGATGTAATTTTATTACAATATAGCTGTTTGAACAGGGATGAGGCAAATCAGGGCAGAGTTAGGGGTTGTTTGCACTGCTCACAACATAAATGCGCTGGTCAAATATTTAACCTAAATACACAGTTCAGCTGATGTCCGGTTTAAAATATGATCAAAATATCCTATTCAGATTCGATACCGGTACTGACAAACATTCATCATATCACAACAAGCACAATGAAGATCCGAAATGCTAATAGGGGCGCTTTATGCTTCCGTGCTCATTTAGGTAAATTAAATTTAAAAAAAACGGTTGTTCGTTCAAACAGTACTTTAATTAGGGTGGTAAATTTAAGGACGTTGCCCTGCTACAATATATTTCAAAATCAAAGATTTATAAAGAATGGTTTACAGCAAAAACTTTTGACGAAGTCTGTACAAGTAGAATTATTATATCGATCGTCCACTTCGATAGAAAATTTTATCTCTAATTCGAAACGGTCAAATTTCCCGGTTAATTACTTAATGATATCCTTTATAATTGTACAGTAAAGAATTTGGTACAATATTAAAACTGCCTTAAAATAAAAATCACTAGTTACTAGGTTTTACGCGGTAGATATAGATTTATCAACAATCCAAGGTAGTACTTGAGCAGAGTATGATTATTTACCAAATAATAATAAAGTACCTCTACTTTTATGCATCCAGCTATATTGAACATCGTACTGGTATGGAAGAAACGTGTAATAAAAGTCCCTTTAAAATGAATAAATAAATAAATTCCATCGAATACGTTTTATACGAGAGCTTTACTTTATTGCATTTGCAGTATAAATTGTTTTAACTTAAATATATGGCTGGATGATACAAAAAACACAGCGGCAAAAGGATAAATATAATGATACTGTAGATCTCCTCTATAACGCGATTACTGCATTACGCGTAGAATGGAATACCTATGAATATGTATACTACACAAAAATAATGTTGTAGGAATGTCAACCAAATATTAGCGCCATCTATGATATAAAATTTATTTCCACTGTAAAAGAAATTAGTCAAATAATTAGATGCCTCTTTCTTAGGCTATGGCTGCACTGCGAAAAGGAATAGTGCGGAAATAAATCAGTTAATAAACATTCTAGTAGTCGCGTAATATTTTGATCGCACTGCATGAGTGAGCACTATTCCAAATCGTGTTATACGGGGGTTTAATGCTTTTACATGGTACACATATGCAAGTACAGTGTTCTGTTCATATATTGTAAATGCTTCCACTTTGTTATCACATTCCAAGCGCTTGCTGCATTCGTGTAAATATGTCAATGAGCAGAAAAGAGCAGCCCCTGCCACACCAAACCACGCTGCGTCCCTTGCGTCACCACCACCCCGCTATTGTGACCATTATAGTCATATTCATTTAGCTGTCATTTCAGTTTGTTAATAATATTCAAACATTTATTTTGAATTATTTAGTAGCTCTTTATTTAGAGAATAAATACGACTATATAAACCTTAAACAGAGGTTGTTGGCACTGAAAATTGTCACAAATTAGATATATACCTGTCTTAAAACTATATTTCATTAATTGTTTTCAATGTGAATGATCTTTGAGATTGGATTCTATTAATGGGCTTGTGTCCTATGTTTAATTTCTATAAAAGTGAACTATATATTGATAAAGTGGGTTACTAGAACCTCAAATGTTCAATTATTTTTTAATAACTGCTTATATGTTAGGAGATATTAACAATTAAAAAAGTCATTTTGTCTCTTTAATTATTTTAAGGGATTCAACGTTGTGCACATTCCAAATGCATGTGACATCACAACCTCATAAATCTCTGCTATATGTGTTTATATATCAAAATATCAAATATTATTTACAGCTATTTTGAGAAACAATAAAATTTCAATATTATATCTGCCGTGACAGGGTTAAATAAAATAAAAACTTATTATTCTTTGACTTGACTTGATTAATTCGACTACCAACAGCTACAAAACATGACCCGTCAACGAATAAGTGACGTTAAAATGCATTTCACGTCATACAAATAGCCGACCATCTCACAACGCTAAAACTAGAATTCGAATTTTTAATTGCTATACATCTCTGTCAACATTTAGATATTTAATAAAATAAACACGCCAATACACATTTATTAACGTGAATTTCAATCAACAATTGAAAAATCGATCACTGTTCGTTACACACCTAAATATTAAGAGGTAATCCCGTAGAAAACAAATATAATTCGGGGGAATACTTCAAAAAGTTATCCGACTCTTACAAAATAATATATACATATGAAATTCTTATAAAAATTGACTTTTATTACAGCCACCCAAGGAGGAGAAGATTCAATAAGTTTAATAGTTCATCGCAAGAGTACTGAGAACAATAATAAACTAACTACATACTATAATAACAGAAGCACAACGCAAATAAAAACTTTTATGTTACAAACTTGGTTCATAATCATAGTTGGTTCTAAAATGAAGTTATGAAACTGTACGAGGCAGTAACAGCAGTAGCTGACGAATGGAAATTGTTAACATAAATATAGAAGAAAATCTAAATGTGCATAGTTTGCATATTTGACACCAGAGGGTTAGTTTATGTTCGCGTATACTGCCAAGAATGGAGCAAGTTATGTGCAAATAAAATGTAAAAAAAAACATATTTTAAAATTGCGGTTCTATAAAATTTATATGAGTATATAACAGTTCAATATACTTACAGAAATAACACGATAAAATCAAAACATTTAAAGGTGTTTAAAACTACGCACAAAAGCTTTAAGAAGAGCTTTAAGTTTATGCTTTACCAACTAAGGCCATCTATGTTTTTATATATTATACTTTACACAACGACAACTTGATGAAAACTTTTACGATTAGCAAATATTCAAACCTCTATTGAAACTTGGATGAGCTTTTTGAAAAGCTTCACAACTTGGATAACTGTATATAAAGCTTCAAAACTTTAGCAAGTTTTTTAACTTAAATTATAGTAACGAAACAAACCCTTCTATCTGTAGGTACTAACGTAAAGTTCGTAGCTACAAACATTTGTAGAGCGCCATCTATGAAAGAATGGAACAACTAAAATAGGGGTTGATTTTTAAAGGAGATGTATCTATATAAAGTTTTGTTAAAAGCTTTTTATGTTTACTTTTGTAACCAGTAATACATTATTCTTGTTCTTTGGATCATAATATACATTTTAACATGTGCATGTAACAAGAATATTAAGTGGTGCTTTGTTAGACAAGGTCCGTGAATAATTCCTGGAATAATAAATGTTTTAATGATAAACAGAAGCGTACTCTATTAAATGAACGTTTAATGAACTATGTGGCTATGTTGAATAAGTTGCATTATTATAGAAAATTGTAACAATGTAAAATGTGATTAAAGGAATAAATATAAGGCCATAATAAATTGCTAATGACAATAATAAGTACAATGTAGTAGTCGATAGGCCATCATTATCAGAGGCGTATTGAGAGGGGGGCGAAGAGGAAAGTTCCAAGACATAAAACATTAATTAGACTCAACTAAAACTTATCAGGTCTGCAACAACTTGGTTTCGATAAAAAAAAATATCTCGTTAATTCTAAAAAAAAGGTAAGAGTTTGACTAGATTAGATGATTAAAAACTGTGTGATTAGATAATTGTGTTAATCCCCCATCACTCTTGGTACGTGCTTTGATTCTTCTTTAAAGGAAAGTAAGATTCCGAAATTTTCCACGATTTCTCAAAGCAAGTTCCAATCTGCTAAGAACTATAAGCATTGGAGGCAACCGCATGAATAAATGAGAGTGTTTATAGATATATCTCTAAACATATCTGCTATATAAATATTATACGTGATGTTCGCCCCGAAGGTAAAAAACAATACAACCTGTCTGTTTCGAGAAACTCAATTACCGCGAACAAACAAAAATCAAATATTATTCTATAAAATAAACACAATAACATTATTGTTATATAATCGTTTCACGTGCGTTGTAGCTTCCACCATGTACAACCCCCATCCCCCCCATCCACACACGTTCTCAATACCTCAACATCCCCACCTCCAGAATGAGTATTTAGTTTGCCAAGAAGAGATTGGATGATCGATAATGGCGAAGTTTTATAAATAACGAAGTTGACACATAATTTGACAAATGAAGAAAGTCGGAAGTAATTTACTTGTACTCTGAGGAATTGAAGTAATTTAGTAAATATTTTATATTATAGTATTTTCTTTGGAATCAACGAATTAGAAGTGGGTTAGGAGCTAAGGAACTTTGGGCTGCTTACACACTGAAACAGGCTACATCCAACTATCGAGACTGAAGGACTATTGTCAGAAGGGGGTATTGAAGTTTATCATGAGAACAAAGTTATATTTTTATGTCTTACATATGTTCTCTACGGAGTATATATTCTATCTACCATGGATATGTATGAACAGAGATGTGCGTTTTTCAAATACATGTACTCAAAATGCAAATACAAAATAGTAAATACATATTTTGTATTTAAATATCTTTAAAGAGTATAGAATTTATTTGAAAACTTTTACAAACCTATTTCCTATTTGGAAAATACAAAACACTTTTTTTATTTTTGTTACTTCATAGTGTTAATCAGTAAATATTATTTTTTGAATATAAACTTAAAACCCCACCAACATTAGCACAATCTGTGATCTAAAAGTATCTGCACAATTGTCTTAATAATTCTAATTTAAAATAAAAGATGTGCCTATTATTTTATTATCGTTCCAGTTACCCCCACCATAAGACATCTGATTTTCGTTTACCTAAATTTGTTTATAATAGTTTCTCGTTCATTATTTGTTTTACTATAAGACAATCATTCCAACACATTCCTTACTGAAATATATATACATAAATATATATTATTTTACTTACTACTCCCCCACATGCTATTTTTAAAAATTCTAGGTAGTATTTTTATGAAACAAAAATGTTTCAAAACAAAGTCGGTCTTTATCAAAAAGAATTCTCAGAATTATTAAAAGAATAACATTTATATTAGTAACATAAAGAGTATTCTATTTTCTCAAAAGCATTTTAAAAATACGTATTTTGTATTTAAATACTACATGAAATGCTTTTGAAAAGTATATGTGCACATCTCTGTGTATGAATGTAATCTTAGATGGAAATATGGAGAGAGTACTAATGTGAAACAACTCAAAAACACCCTACTGAAGTGTGTTCCAGTGCGAGAGATATTTGGCCTACATCATACTGTATGAGTTTCAAAAAAAGAATAAATGATTTTTAATAAAGCATTAATGAAAACATTTCAAATCAATTGAACATGTAATTGACAAACGATAAAACATAATTGACAATGTTTTAAAAGCTTTTATAGATGTCGTTAAAATACACACACACACACACGACCTGTATAGCACACAGTTATGTATATTTTACATAAAACATTTAACACTTTATTTCATCAGGGTAATTAACATCTAATAGAGTTATTAACGATCAAAGTAGTAGCGAGGGATTTCATTCGAAAAACATACTGGATGTTACATAAAAATAGCGATGGATTTTTTTTAATATTAGTTGAAGTATATATTTAAAAAAAATCCTACCTTTAACTGATGCTGCGGTTGTCTCAACGCCATCTGGTCGCGACGTCCTGAGAGACGGTCAGCCTCCCCCTCCAGCCCCTCCATGCAGCTTTCAGCTTCAGATAACCAAGCGAGGAACTTGTCTAGCGAACGATCGAAGTTGTGCAGCGAATTCATTGCCGAGTGCAGAAGTTTTCCACGATTGATGATGTTGGCGTTTAGATTCGTATAGCGCTGATTGATATGTTCTGTCATTTTCTTAACTCGAGTTGTATCGTCTTGTTGATACACAGCGATTAGTTTTTGTGTCAATTGATTAAAGAGTTCGATATGGTGTTTGTATTGGTGCAACTCCGCGTGGTATGACTGGAATAGAAAGATTACTTAGTTAGAATGTTTTTATATTGAAAGTAGAATCTTGTAGGTCAAATAAAGAAGCATATGTTTTTTGACGACACAGTTAATATATAATTATTTCTATAATTACTACATGATAAAATGACATTTGAAGAATAGTTTGTGAAATTTTCATAAATAAATATCAAGAATTGAGGCATTGACAGCGAATCTCCGCAGACGTCACAACTCATCACTGGATTTTCTGAAATCCAAATACCAAAACGATTTCATTAGTTGATAAGTTTCTGTAGGTAACGCTGTCGAGTTTTGCTTTTTTTATTAATTTTTCAATTTTCTACAGCACTTAAAAGTCAAAATCCAGATTTTTCATGAAAAAAATCAGAAACTTTGTTATTTTAAAACACGTTAAAATTAAAAAATAAAAAAAAACTCGACAGCGTTACTTCGGTATTTATGTAAAGAAAGAGAGTACAAAATTTCAAAAGAATCGGTCCATTAGATTTTGAGCTAGAGAGGGCACCGACTCTGAAGACGCTAAGTGTGAGAAACCGCATTTAAAAGTTTCAAAGTAACACGAAAGCAGACCAGAAAGGTGAAGACTTAAAACTCTATATCTCCGACAGTTTTACTCCAATCTACTTCAAATCTACTTCAAATTTATATATATATTACTATTAATATATTTATATTAATAAATAAAAAAAAAAATGAAAAAGAAAAGTTGAAACCTAACATACAGTTGCATCCATTAATTACGTCACACAAATTTCATAACTCTTTAGCAAAAATTACTCTAAATACAACATAGCTCTAAAAAAAAATGAAAGAACGTATTTTATGTTATCACAAATATAACTTTGACAAACGACACTGTGCCTGACAGATGTACTTGAATATAACAGCTGATTTTTAATTACACCAACTTCACCGAAATGAAACTCTCTCGTGTCGAGCAAAACGACTGGCATTCTTCGTAGATTAGTTAAATTAATTAAAACGGAAACAATAAAGTTTTATTTTCCTGTTGAATCCGTATATTTACAAAGGTAATTTAACAATGAGGAAATGTCAATTGATTTTCCCACAATGTTATTAATTCAAATACTCGTTTCAAAGCAAACGATCCATTTTAACGATTCGTATGTTTTTAACACGATTGTTTGTTGGCAAACAGTATTAATCTATTTATCCGGTTGAAAAGGTGTCCGAATAGCTTTTGCTATAAATACATGGACCACCTGTATTACTAAATAAAATAACAAGCAAAGGAAATAAAACTAAACTAATTGTATGCTAAAACAATTGTACAATCACTTAAAGGAAATCGATATGTTAAAATACTGATCGAGATATTTCAATATCTGTTAGGTCATTAAAAGGCAATTCTTTATTAACACACGAAATTCAATTAAAACTACTATAACTATTAAATTAATAGTCCGAATGTCAGTAAATTTTGACACATGTCGTTTGAAGGTTGGTACTATGTAAAAATCATATGGATTAATATATAGTGGCGCCTTCTATATGCCATCCGATGAACTTATTGAGTGTGTTATACATGTGTGACACAAACGATAAATCTGTATAAGAAACACCTGCTACTTTGGGACGTAAGAAGCATAGAGTACAGAAACAAGATGTACTAAAAGTTTTAGCTAAACTAAAACTAAATTAGAATCCCTATTTCCACTGATTTAATAATAAAAATTACCAATATCTTTGTAATATAAGTAAATACTTTCATTTTTCAAGTATTCCGCTTGATTAGCATCTGTTCAAAATAATCGTTATTACACGTAAACTGTATTCTGAAAATAGTTTATGTGCAATAACACTCAAACAAGGACTAGAGAGAAATCATTAATAATAATAGTGAAAATAAATTTACATAAAAATAATAGTCAGTCAGCATAAAGTCATTTTGCAAGTACTTAATATTAAATTCAAAGCTAAGTGAAGTGAAGCAAGAATAATACGAGTTTGAAACAGTAATAAGAACATTGTAATAAATGTTTTAAAAGTATTTGTTCTTTTCTCAACGGAAAGAGTTACAGAAATGAATGCCTGTTGGAAATTAAGGATTGTAAGTAGAAATCAAATCCTGTGTTTGATTTATTACATCCGGAATGTAAGGCTCAACATCAAAAGATAGAAAAATTACTTTTAACGAGGTTGTTGTAGAAAAGTTTTATAAGTTGTAGGTTTAATGTTATTTAAAAAAATGTTCGCTTAATAAAAAAAGCTACAATTCTCTTGGGGGTAATAATACGTTAAACGAACATTAAAAATAGCCTGGAACCTTTTAAATAATTAGATTCAAGAAGACTATGAAGACGTCAGTGGCGGACTAAGGTTGTTGTTATATTCGTTGACCCTAAGCTACCTAGTTTGTACGAAAACAGAAGTTTATTGCAAGGTAATAGTTTGTCGAAACTAAAGTCTAACCGCTTTACAAATAAACCTGTTATAAAATTTATACCAGGTATAATACCCGTTCGAACAGGCATATCAGTTTATACCTGGTATAAATTTTATAACAGGTTCTTTTGTAAAGCGGATAATGTCTAGGTTAATCTTGATTTAAAGATTCGTAAGAAAACGTGTTTTTTCTTAAGTAACAAATGGTAAATGTTAAAATCTCTTCTTAAAGTATTCATAAAATAATTATTTCTATTCCTTCTAGTACCTTCTGCTCCCGTTGTTGCGCCTCTAGAACATCAGCAGTGTGCCCCACGGGTCCAACTCTCTCAAGCCGCAGTTCCATCCTCGACAACCAAGCTTCCACCTCCTGCCGCTTCGCCTCGTAGCGCTGGCTGTCTGCCAGCATGGCATCAAGCTGTGTCTTACGCTGCATAACCTTGGAATTAGCTTCATCCCAATGTTCACGAAGTTTAGTGACTGAAAAATAATAAATACGTAATTAAAATAATTGAAAACTGTGTTAATTAATAATATATTTACAGGAAAAACTTTCAAAATGGCGGAAAATTTGAAATGATAAAAAAACACAAAACAAAACTTAAAGCATGTTCTTATATTGCAAAGTTCATTTGAGTTGAATAGAAAGCCTGTAATTTACGGAGCTGAGGAAAGAAAATATTGTGAGAGTAGAGGGTAGGCAAGGCAGGTCCGCACCGCGGCTTGTGTTCCCAACTGTGTAATTACATTTCTGCTGAGAGAACACCAAAGCTGACAAAAATTATCTGCTTCAGCGAGAGATTGTGGAGGCTGTGTACAAATATAATACATGACATGTAGCATATGGTATATATAGTATGATTTAGAAGAGATAGAGTATTAATAAATGATTAATAATATATAGTCTAAATCACGATAGTTCGGCGACGACATATACTTAAAAGAGGTTATAAGAGCGTTATAAATCTATAATACGATAATGAATTTTATCCTATTCTTTTATTTATACATTATAGAAAAATAAGTGAGTCAGTGCTTTTTAGTTATATCGGCAGTTTATACTCCACAACTTGTTTTAAGTATGAGTCCCCGCCGAACTCTCGTAATTTGAACTATACTAGCAAATGGGTACGATTACTCCCGCTAAAAACAAAATGTTATCCCATGCGTTATCAGGGTGGCCACAAAGATATAATTTCATATTTCCCTGATAATTCCAGGTTTTCCAGTCAAGTTTTTCTAGTAATAACTAATTAAATACGATTTATTACTCGTTAAGAAGAAGTAACCTAAATTGAGTAAGACAAAAATAAGCTAATGATTAGTATAAACTAAAACAAATTAACTCTTAATTTGTAATAGATAAGATTAATGAAGATTTCATCATCAATAACTTGAATTTTAGCTTTTTCTGATGCCAAATTTTTGTTTTCATTACCTTACACGTTTTTAAATTTTCGGATTCATTTCATTTTGAATTTTAAATGAAATATAATATGCTATATATGATATAGTAGCCGCAATCAAATTCCCAGATATTTTTTGAAATATGATATTTTCAGGTTTTCCAGGTCTGTGGCCACCCTGGTTATTCAACGTTATATGATATACTTAACGTTACATTTAATTATTTGCCGAAGTTTAACATGAAATAAGTGCAAAAGACATTAAAAATCTTTAAAAACCTTTTATTAACATCTGGAATGATAAATTGCAGCATTGATAAGAAGAATAAGAGTAATATCTCATTACAGTGTTTTTAAATACGGAAAATATATTTAAAACTAATAACCTGAACTTCACAAACGTGACGTATAGCAATTGTCTAGCATTTTTGTATTTCCTGCACCTGACAAAGGTTTTGAACACCAACTTAATATCAAAAGATGTAAGATAATAAAAATTGTACGAAAAACATATAAACAATGTAATCTTCCATAAAAATGCAAATTGAGCGTTCGTTCTTTGGTCCAAATAAACAACGTATTCTGTACATAAGCATAATATACACAGGTTTAAGTATAGGGAAGTAAATAATAATATTACATTATAACAATATTACACACAAATTCGTTTAGATTATGTGTATGTTTTTATAGCTTAGTAAATATAAAGAAAATGGGAAAAGATATAAATAGACAGTCGAGGTGTAAAGTTGCAATTTGAAATTGATGTAATGTGAAACAAGAAATAAATGTAAACGCCATTTTAGACGATTAGATAAGATTCAGATTTGGTAATAAAATATCTGACGCAACCGATCGTTCATCGTCAGTTCTCTTGTAAGTTTGTTTCAGTGTACATGTATAACTGGCTAAAGCAATGAGACAGTCTTCATCTATGTAATCTGCTACACTCAATACTAGAACTTGTTAGACTTTAAACTGAGAACTGATCATATAAAATAGAATCTGATCTGATCGTGCAAAAGGCCCCCAATGGTAATATACATCCAATGAAGAATCCATAGTTCACAGTCGGAACATAATAATGTACATCAAGTTGGGAGCAGGAGTGCAGCGTAGGCAAGTCTGATGAGTCTGCAATAAATTGTCTGTCAATATCGATACCAAAAGGATTAGCGTGTTTGATACCGCAGACAGAGGTGTAATAGCATTAGGGTATATACAAAAAAGGGGTAAAATAGGTACAATTTATTGCCATAAATGAGATTACACCTCTGTAGTTGTAGCAATATTGTTTTTATAAAAACCACAAGCCAATCAAAGAATATCACGTAAATTTCACACTAATAAAACCACGCGGCGATGTTAAAACGCATCAGACCATCAGAGTCAGCCAAGAAATCAGGCACGGGGATTTGTGTTACCTTTAAAACATGTCCTAAGGTGGTAAAACTGCGGGGAACACGCTCGTTCGGGGAACTTATGTGTTGCTGAAAAATTTTAGAAGGGTTTCATGTATCAAATATTAATTGTGTTTTCTTTTTGAATTGTTTACGAATCTGTAAAATGTGTGTCATTCATTAATACTGTATTTCTTTTGAATTGGGTAAAATTTATTAGCAACTATATATTTTTAGAGGCACCCACTCGATTGTGATTGAGCTTTAGCCTATCCTGGACCTATAATAATCCCGCTAAATACAGTTACGTGTACTTAAGGTTCTTTAATTGTTTGAACAGCATAACTCAAATTGCCGTAGACGATTTTGTCTATTATAAAACGCTTTGTGACTTATTCTACTACTTTTTAAAAAATAAATCTCCCCTTTTTTGCATTAGCTTACTCATAAAGGTTCTTAGGAACACATTTTTAAAGATTATAGAATCTTAAGAAGTACACAACCTTAAAATAAGACGTTTTAGATTATATTTAGCTAAGTTTTGCAACGCTGTAAAAAGAATTCGTTGAAAAAAGACTACACCAGAATATTTTGAATAAGTATGAATATCACAGATTTTTATTTATTTATAACCTTTCAATAAACTGCAATAGAACAGATTCATTTCACATACAATTTTAATCAATTTAAATGCTAACAATAAAACTAATTTATAATTTAATTAAAATCAATGAAAACTATCTATAATGGAACATAAATAATTGTTGCAAGTACTCGTTATAATATATTGTAGCATTTATATTAATTACTGGATATGTACTAATTTATAATTAATAATTAAATTGTAATTATGATTATGATATTTATCATATTGTGCAGAGCAAACAAAAGACGCTTTATTTCAATTTATTTAATTGTAATATGTTATATATACTCGTATTTATTTATATAGTTTCCCTTCAATACATTCCAAAAACTCTTTTTAAAATTTGCATATAGTACGCGACAAAAGCGACCTATCTTGCAACACCTCCCCCCCCCCCAATCCATGGTGTAATAAAATATTCATTCCGAGATGTATTAATCAAAAACAACATCTATTATTCATAAAACATGACAACGGCAAACTGATATAGAAGTCGGAACTTGTAATTATTTCATTTTGATATTTACGCTTTGGTTACTTTGTAATTGTGCTCATTAAATTAATACAAAACATTGTTTATTACTTTATAAAGAAACGTGTAAAATTCTTCATTTCATTTTTAATTACCTTCCACATGCCTTCGAAAAACAAAAAAAATCTTAATCTCAAAAGTACATTTTGTTAAACGATGAGGATTCGCATAGCATTAATTCCTTGTTAAGTTAAGATATGCTCCAGGCTAATTAAGCAATTAAACTTTGTTGAACCGTTCTCCGTTAATTGTTTCCTTGTCTTTTGCATGAAATGAAAGCTGAGAACTTCTGAGCGAATTAATATTAACACTCCATAATCAAATAAAGGACGAGTCCTTATAAATCGTCTAAGTTTTACCATTTTAATCAAAGATTAGCACGAAATAAATAGTTGACACGGAGACAAAGAAAAAACGGAACTATGTTTAACAGGGCGTCAAGAAAAACGTTTTCTTCGAGTTTTGGAATTTTAGGTTACGAAATAGATAAGTGTATGTATACGATGTTATGAAATAAGGAAGAGTGATGTTGTCTATTACCAGAGAAGCGCCCGATCAGGCCCTGACAGGGCGCTTGCGTTTCTCTGGTAATATTTCAACTCAGGAAGTTATTGAAAAAAATCATTTGAATTAAGTTATCAGGTATCGTTTCCTTCCTAGTTAAAATTGACAAAAAAGGTCAATATTTTTCAGTAAAAACACACATTATCCAATGACTCATTACACTATAGTTACAGCTACATGTGTACACACCACGTGACCACGTTATTTTGTATTTAATAATGTAGGATGAAGTACACACTCATGATTTATTAACGTCAAAACTAAAAAACATTAACATCGTTCACACAGACTTCCATTAAACACAGTTTTATTATTGTTAGACATGGGACATGGTCAAGGGATGAAGAAGAGGGTGAAGAGAAAAGGGATATACATGTATAGCAATGTAATTATTGTGTAGAAGCTTTTTAAAACATGATAGTTACAAAAATAAACAAACATTTTTCATATAAATGTTGCTATATGTTATATAAATGATGGGTGGTGTCTACACCTAGGGGATGAAAACGATACTAGAAATTTTTGTTTATCATATTTTAATTTTTCAAATTGTGGTTTAATGAAGTATAAAGTTCTACATCCGAAGAAATAAAGTTACAAGTTGCTATGTCATAGCTTCAGGTTAAAAAGGTTCTCATTTTATCTGACTATTTTATGACATTAACCTACGCGACATTTCCAGAAGGCAGGGGGTCCGGGGGTGTTAAACTAAGACTTCTTAAAGAACAACTTAACTACCATTATCATAATCTCTAAGTTTAACATAAACTTTACAGCGAGTTACATTTCTAAGAAGAGATTTATGAACACTTTGATAATATTTTGGCGGCGCTACTTTAGTAAATTAAACTACAGATAAAATAATATAATCAAAAGGTAAGATCAAGAAGGCAGTGTTAGTAAATTATCTAATGTTATTCTAAATTTATATTCCAAATTCATAATTCTAAGTTTAGATTCTTAATTAAATAATGCACCAAAATAGAAACATATCAAAATTGTATTTCTTTAAAGAACAAGAAACCTAATGGAATTCAAATTATTAAGGTTATAACAAGATCCACTATGAAAACATTGTATATTTTTACACAGTGTGTATTGTAGAGAAGCGAGACTGTCTTAAGACATTCGTGTCTCCAGTCAGTAGCCTCCTAAAGAGGCGAACAGATTTATTGATAGTATACTGCTCTCATATTCATATTTAACATTTTTTTTTGTATTTTCATTCTGCCTACTTCATAATACTTATAAAGTTCTACTGTTTAAAAATAAGTTAGTAGTCTGGAGTTGCCTCAAGCATAATGTTAAGTGTGATAACCACTTAAATAAAGCAACCAGCGCCCATGTTACGAGCGAATACAGCGAAGGCGAAGAGCGAACAGCGTTGGAGCACACCCACTGCGACGCGCCCTAATTGCAGAGATAGATCATAAGACCCGCCAAGGTAATAGATAAGAATAATGGGTAAAAGCAAGCGGCAATTTGGCGTTTTGGACTTAATAACGTCGGTGATATATCAGGCAAGGACTCAAGACTCGAGTAGTGGAGCGGTTAAAACTTATGTGTTAAAGTTGGGTGGGATAGGGGCGAGAATGAAGGAGTAAAAGAAGGTGTACGAGAAGTTGGTAATAATATGATAAAATATTAACTTGTTTAAAGTGTTACGTAAGACAATGTTGGTGGGTTGGAGAAATAAAATCATTACTACAAATATTAAATACTTTTTTCTTTTCAAAAAATACATTCTTATCTATTACTTTAGCCTGTGCTTTTAAGAAGAGAGCTTAGGTAAATTATGATTCTTTATTTGTAGTAATCACAAATCTAATTTCGTATTGCTGTAAACGACTTGTTCTATGTGATCACAATAGTTGGGCGTAAAATTTTACCGCCTAGAGCCTCGAGCTGTCTAAATCCACCTCTGTGCATATTATTTATTTATGACAGAGTTCTCACAAATATTATTTCTCTGGTAACGATACCGCAAGATCTGCAGTCTGTGTCTTTTTTGTTATTGAATGAATTTAAACATAACAATTATATTTTCTTAGGTTCAATTTATATTCAGAACATTTATAAAGTTAATAATGACAGGAACAAGAGAAACCTATATCAAGAATGAATATACGATCGTATTTATTTTAATGAAGATAATTTAAATTTTAAATTAAAATTCTTCCATTCAGCATGTAGATATAATCGTAATAGCAATTAAAATATTCTTTTTTGTTTACTTCAAATAATTTAAATATCACCGCAGTTTATTTTCTAACCAGGAAGGCCATTTACCACTAGAACTTCTCGTTAGCTTCTGTTTAACTTTCTTTTTATTTTCTTTTTTTTTCCTTCTAATTACGCGCTCACGTTGAATAACCATCTTCTTTAAGAGTTCTGCTCTTTATATATTTTTTTATTTGTACGAACTAAAATGCTTAAGGGTAGTCATTTATTTTATAATATAATAAAATATTTTGTAATTAGTTAATGATCTTCTAAGTGGTTGCAAATTAAATGGAACGTTCTATCGGGTATTTATTGAAGGAATTGCCTTTCAAGTGTCTTCTAAATTAGACGCCGTGTGATAGTGACCTAAATTTAGATGTTATAACCCACACTTTACTTTAAAAAAGTATTTTTAAATAGGGTTCACTCTGCGAACTACCAGAGAAAAACACCAATCAAAACACAACTGGATTCCAATAAATTCAAGCGTGCCAGCTAGGATATTAAAACCATGATTAAAAATATGAAAGAAGGAGAATAAATGTCCTTCTCGACCTGAAGAAAAACACAGTACAACACTTGTATTTTCTAAAAAAGGACAGTTGGAAACCTTATTTTTATTTCAAAAACTAAAACAGGAGTATGTTATTTACCCCGGCATGAAACAAAACAATACATATTCTAATAAAAACTTGAAAGGTTTTGAAATAACTTTTTAAACTTTCTACAAGACATATATTTCAAATTATGTTGTCTCTGCAAAATTTTAGTTGAAATTTATGACATCGTCTTGGTTTTCCAGACGTATGCATACCTATCATAATCCTCAAATGGAAAATCGAACTCCAGCAAAGCAGATGTGCCGACGAGGACTGGAGGAGATAGAAACCAAAACACGTACCACCTCGCTTCTAAACCGTATAACGAATACGATAAATTATGAAATGAAATCCATAACAGCCATTTAGATTCGTGTTAATTGGGACACCATTATGCAGTAAATGTGGTTTTTGGGTCCCTTGGCGGTAATTCGGAATCTGCATAGCAGTTACAGTAATAAACAAAACTGCAATATTCGTAAATTTACATTTTCGAATTGTTAATTACAGTTTACGATTTGTATAATATTAAAAGCAAACTACAATTTGTGACCACCCCCTAAACAATGGCAATAAACAAATTACTATCTATGTTACCGTAACCATAATGCGTAGATAATCATATCGTTATAAAATATAGTTTATCGGGAAATGGAAAACATTTTTCCAACCACAAAACGAAGTAATAAAAATACAAATATATATGTATTAGTTCAGTAATTCTCAGTCACGCTAGTTTCCAGCTGGAAGGCGTGGTTATAATGGACATATGCTACGATTAGAGCCACGAAAACTCTACGCTTTGTGTAGAGCAACGTCGCGCCGCGTCCTATGCTACGGCCTACGACATACGCCGACCCTACCCTAAATATTCAAGATATATAAACATATTTCGTTACAAAAGTAACAAGGGAAATAAACGCATGGGGCTGTGTGGTTTGGACTTTTAAGAGTTCGATGATATTAATATATTATTCAAATGGTGTTGTATGCGGCACAGCTTGTACTAGAATGTATCGAAATAGTAATGCAAGCAAATGGCGGGTCAATAAATATACTACTGCAATCTAAAATACGGATTTTGTAACTTTATTAGTGGCGATTTATACGACTTAGACGATTTTTAAAAGACCTATACTGTTACAAAATCCGTCTTGAAGCTACCAAAAATGTTGATGGTCTGTCTTGAGGCGAAGAATTGTAGTGTGCTGTATTTTGTAGGAAAATAGATTATGTAATTTTATATAAAAATGCGTTTATATAGCGAAAAGAATATTGTGCAGTTATTAAAGGCAGGCAGTGAAGGGAAGAGGTGGATGGCGGAAATAGGGAAAAGGAACGAGGAACAAAAAGTAACGCCAGAGCAGAAGTGAGAAAGAGGTGAGGTATCGATGAGAATGAAGGAGGACTAGAGAAAATGAAGGGAGAGAGTCAAGAGAAGAAGAAGCAGAAAGTACTTTTGGAAATAGAAAAGTCTAGAATAGTTTAAATTTAATTTCAAGTTGAAGTTCTATGAAATGTATTAAGAATGTAGATTGTAAAACCGAAAGGCACACAATTAATATAATATAATATTAATAATACTCCGGTTTGTTACATCAACGGGAAATGTTCCTTTCGAACGCTACACTGGTCTAGCACTATTGATCATTACATTATTCACAAGCTATAAGTGCAGCACACGTTACAACGCTTCATAATGACTAGGATAGTTACACGCGCCAGCATCTATTCTATATTCTGAACTAGTTCGATTTTACAACACGTAGAATATTAGTTCTGAAGATGAAGTCTTGTGCACACCACCAAATAAAACCCTTGTTTATACACCATTATAGTTTCCCTAATCTTTATTTTAAAGAGCACATGAAGAGAGTTATATGACTATAATAAAAACGCTGTCATAACTACCGGGGGGAGTAGGGAGTGGTAACTCATCGCTTGCTTTGGAACCAGGTATCAACGAATATCTAACCAGGGTGCAGATCTAAACCTGTTCAAAGTGCAACCAAGAACATTTAGAAAAATTCGATTACCGAAGTGTTAATAAAGAAAAGTACATTGTAAAATACTCATGCCATACGTCTATGTCTATCAGAACGTATTTCGTTTCATTTACTTGCGAGAGAAGTTGTTAAAGTTTCTGAAGATAAATTCCTTAACGTCATGTTGTAACAAAAGTTACATTTCAAGTCAATACCATCCAAGTGCATGGATGCATGTAAAATACGGGATGAAAGCTGAAAGATAAATAAAACAGCTATGAAGTTTAATGCACAACATTCTGTTCTAGTTAACAACGGTATTAAATGCATTGCACCAAACGAAAATATGGCTTTTATATGGAATACAATGTTTTAATTTGGTACAGGAGGGAACTTTGAACCATATTAATTACTAGGATGTAAATGAACAAAAATTGAGACAGAAAAGACATAGTTATGTATAGGTATCGATAAATAGTCCTACCACACAAATAATGATTTCGATTATTATTTATTTACTACTTATTAATCGTGCCTCAGTGTCTGTCAATCACTCGTTCTTGTCACTCTCCAGTTCACCGTAATGACAACTTCTTTTAATTGAAACCCTTATTGTTTTAGTATGATGTAGTGTTCCCCTTTGTGTTTTTTTTATTTTGTTTAACCACCTGTCATACACGTTTATATTTGCCTTTCTTTTAATGTAGGACGAGAGTATTTACATGTCACTGTCCTTGACGTAAATCGATTCAACGATTCAATTCCAAAAACGTCATATTTTATGAAAACATGAACATGTTGAAATCGTTGAAGGATTGTAATTGAATCAGGAAAATGTAATTGAAAAATCGAACTTAGTTTTTCCAATACTTGTCTGTATTTTTTCCTGTTTTTATCACTAACGAACTACCCAAGGGGAGGGTAAGGTTTCAACTTTTTTTTCTTTATTTATATTATTGTACAACATATTAAGTTTATTGTGTAAAAATTTAAAGTCGATTGGAGTAAAACTGTCGGAGATATAGAGTTTTAAGACTTCACCTCTGTGGTTTTCTATCGTGTTACTTTGAAACTTTTAAACGCGTTTTCTCACACATAGCTTTTTCAGAGTCGGTACCCTCTCTAGCTTAAAATCTACAGGAACGATTCTTTTGAAATTTTGTACACTCTTTCTTTACATAAACGCCGAGGTAACGCTGTTGAGTTTTTTTAATTTTTTTATTTTACCATATTTTAAAATAACAAAGTTTCTGATTTTTTTCATGAAAAATCAATATTTTGACTTTTAAGTGCTGTAAAAAATTGAAAAATCAATACAAAAAGAAAAATTCGACAGCGTTACCTGCAAAAACTTATCAACTAATGAAATCATTTTGGTTTTTCGATTTCAGAAAATCCAGTGATGAGTTATGAGTGGCACCGCAATGTTACTTTTTTATGACGTTTGCGGAGATTCGCTGTCAATGCCTTATTTCATCATATTTACTTATGAAAATTTCACAAAGTATTCTTCAAATGTCATTTTATCATGTAGTAATTATAGAAATAATTATATATTAACTGTGTCGTAAAAAACATGATCGAAAATATGCTTTTAAGTTTAATTTCATCTATTTACTTTCTTCCCCGCACCACTAAAAGATTATTGACAAAAGATTTGCATCATGAGGTTAAATCCACGAAAAATCTTAACCAGATTTAAGATTGGATATTCGTTAGTTCTCCATGATGGAAGAGGGGGGATCGGGGGAGGTGAGAAGAGTCTTTTATACTATACATTATATTACAATAATCCGTTCGAAACACAATAACGTAATAAAAAGCTAGTGATGCGTGCACAAATCCGATAAAACGCGGGAGATATCACTGCTCCGAGTGAGTGCCTACTTGAAAGGCTAGTGTCATATTTCCCGAACAGACTCCGTTCTCTGGTGATGACAGATTGATCCTTCTTCATAATTGTGATATAAAATTGCTTTTCTATTATTATTATTTTCAACATGACTGATGATTTGTCATTTTTTAAATTTTTGAAGAATAATTTGGTAGAGTGGGGCTCTTTTATGTTGTATGATTAATTTAAAATCGCTCACCGAATTATATGACTAATAGCTTGTGTTCGAGCAAATCTTCCAGGTTTAAAATAATTAAGTTTTTAGCTTAAGCTTAAAGATAGCTTGTCTCGTAATAATAACTCATCAGCTTTTGAAGTGTAAAACATGTTTTGAAAAAATAATACTATCAATGCATCTGTAAATCTGTCAAGGATATTTTAAACATGACAATTACAACTTTAAATTTAGTATTTACTGTATTATTCAAACAGCATTATATAAATGTACAGCATCAATCTTCTCAGATGATCTTATCGTTACAATGTATAATACAGTATGGCGTAAAGTTCACAATTTCAATCTTTATAGAGTATGAACAAAACTCTTATATCGGTTCTTAAATCCACATCTGCTGAACAAAGCACTTAAGTATTTATGAGTATAATTCTCGCTTCCAACTTTGCTACCAGGCTGAGTAGCTGGTCGGTTGGTTAACCTATATACGCTGTATACTTTGTTTGTACAGACTTTGGATATAGCTAGAGTACTAAACAACTTTCAATATCGTTGATATACATTTTAAGAAGTCTTTACTGAAATGACGAGTCTATTTCGACATAAACTTTGATCAATGACGATTAACGGTCGTTAGAAATGGAATTCTATGGAATGCACTATTTTAGACTTAGAAAATTTGAAGTGTTTGTCAAAAGAAGTCCTAGAAGAAGTTTTCGACTGCTCTCATACTGGAACAGACTACATTGAAGTTATTTCATAGTAGCATGCGTTATGTTATCATGAGAATAAACGACTAGTTTTATATTTAGCCATACGTTATAAAACTACCTCCATACGTTGGTACGGATAACTCGGTACAGGACGTATGGCAGAGTGAGGAAGAGGAATAAATATAAGAGTAATATATATTTTTACTTTCTTCAACCAGTGGTATACTAATAAACATTAAAGAAGGCGCTTGTTTTTATAAAATATGCTAATGTGAAACAACTGCAATATAATCTACTGACAATAGTGAGCGGACAAACATTTTTAAGATGATATACAAAAGAAAGTAGACGTCAATCTGCCTTATTTATACCTAGAAAATATTACAATAGTATCTTTGAATTCTTGTAATTAATTTGTCTCTAAAGAAGTAAAGAAAACTACGAGTATATTCTTTAGTTGCTGAAGAAACATAGTTATAAGTCTTCCATTGTATTCCACCTAACAATGATATTATATAAATAAAAAAGCTTCAATATAAAAAAGAAAATACAAGTATAAAATAATTTTCTTTAATAATCCTGTTGTCATATATATTTGACTATAATCCAGGAACATTATTTGGGTCGAAAGGAGATGAAGAGAAAACAACTATCATAAAATGTTGAATCACGTAGTTCTTTATTTCAAAATGGCGTCCATATTAAATGCATCATATATTTATGTCACATAGATAGTGGCTATGCTTTTGCAAATGTTTCAAGTTGTGAGGATATAACAGTTCTATTCTAGAAAAAATAAATTGCTTGAAATTTATGTAATAAATGTCGCTTGTGACGTAATAAATGATGGTGTCGTTACGGAAATGTGAAAACCAGTAAATTTATATGTTATATCTCATAGGCGGATATACTTCAGAAAATAGAAGTGCCATAACGTTCGGAAGAATAAAGAAATGTTTTTTTTGGGGATTAAGAATAGTTTTAAGTGTGGTGTGTGTGGTTTAAAATGTCCTAAGCCCAAGATACTTATACGTGAAGAAATTAATTAATGGCTTGACACATTCTTTTAGTGAATAGTCTTCGATGACAGTCCGAATCGTTTCTGCTGAGTGGAATGGTGGTAAGTGCATTCATCCGTCTCATCTGAGTTGAAACATCTGACAGATTCTGATGAAACAACGACCGGAAGATGGAAGGGGGTGGAAAACTAGGCCAGTAGCACAGTAAAAATGCCGAGGCTTGCAGAACAATCGACACGACAAATATTTCATTTAAATATTAAACGAATAAAAAAATGTACGGAGGAAAATGTCAAGAAATTTGCATCTGAAATATTTAATATTAAAGTTTTCGTTTTTTGTTACACCATAGACAAAACCATATTTAGTTCTTTAAGGTGGTGACAAAGAATGAAACAGTCAACTAAGTTTTTTAGTTAGCTAAGCAACTGTTAGCGTATAAAATTACGCGAATTTCTATAGCCATCTTTTAAAACATGTATCACTATAATACAAAAACGCGAAGGGAAGTGTAAGTGGGAGAAGAGGGTGGTGTAGTGTTAAGAACAGTTTAGGAGTAACGTTTGATGGAGACATGGAGAGAACAGAAAGATTAATAGAAATGGAAAAGAATATGGTCAATGTAATACAGGTGGAAAACGTGAGATCGAAATAAAGAAGGTAGGAAAGAAAGGAAGTAGATGGCGAAAATACAGAGAAGAAAGAAGGAGATGTAGATGGGACAGGAACGAAACAATGAAGGGTAGAAGACAGAAAGAGATAAACACACGAAAGGAGAACAAAAAACTTTCCGAAAGCAAAACAATGATTAACAATAAAATATTTGGATACATACTTGTTAGATTCATTCAAATCTATTTGTCAATTCACCTACAGACAAGAAATGAATGTTCGTTCCATTATTTATGAGCATGTTTATACTAGTATACCTTTATATATCACAATAACAAATGCATCGTAACGTATGTTTCAATTTCCTTAAAGTAGAAATGCTGTTTCGAAGTTCTACTTTCAGTAAGTCATAAATTTTAAATTTAGAAATACAAGACGTTGTTATATAACACATACCAGTGTTACTTCAAAAGTATGAGTCATTCTTTATCTCTATCCACCTGATTTGTTTCAGGGTTTTGTAAAAGTATTGCTAGTTATTTAATTTAGTTTACGATTTGACTACACTCTTTCGTTTGCACTGAAAGATCGTCAGTGACTCTTCTTAATAACAAGCACTCGTTCTCACTCATTTTGCGAAGCCGTCGAAAAAAATATAAACCCTTTTCTAAGCATAAGTCAGCGCTTCTATGTTTTCGGAAAATAAAACCATGCAGTGTATCCCATCAACTGTTGCACAACCCTGTCTTATATTATTTATCCAACTGCATCAACATGCATACGTACTGCAGTATAAGATATTTACGGTACAGCGACAACGATGTATTGTTCGAGTATATTGCATCTATACTTCTATCGTATTCGTGTCATAACCTATTACATTTACATTTGCATTACGTTTGTTGCTTTTGGCAGACAGGTTTGTTACTCATTCTGACTACATCTGGTAACCTTACAGCATCATAAGCCTGGAGATTCGTTCGTCGTCACGTTATCTAGTTAGATCTCACATTCTGGACCATATTACATACTGCAAATGATGAAAATCATCATGTGAACGATTGTGTATATCGATTGTTGTAACTCTGCTGGTAATCTGTCAGAATACAACGGCCGGTAGCCTGTAGCCTGTACGAGACTGTATCAGATGTACCGTTTAGTTTGGTCCATATGGAGCACAACGGATGACAAAAATTCGATCTAACCAATAGTAGCAATACAAGGTGGTATAGAACTAAATCAAACTATTAAATACCTCATTAATAATATTTACAAACACTACTCAATGATTAAGTTTTTCTTATGATTCATTCTTTGAGACGAAGTGACAGTTAGTTAAAAAATTTAAATGTTACATTTTTTGCTTGGAAACAAGTAATTCATTTTGTTTACCATTGCGTACCACCTATATAATATTAAGGCCCTCCGCACAAGGGGCGACTGATTGCAAACCTTGGCCTCGAATCTGCCCGAACCGAATGAGAATGGAACTGTGTTGTTAGTGAGAGAACGAACGTATATACAAATGAGAGAAAACACAAGACACGAATAATAGAAAACCTGCGCGTCTTTTATTAACTTTATTAATGTAGATATATAATTTAATAAAGTATTGATTTAGCTATCTATTTCAGTACAAATATATACTAGAATATCTCACTGTTACAAACATAACTTCGAGACCTGTTATTACCTGTACTCAAAGTTAAAATCCCAGCACGGAGTGACCTTTGTCCCTTGTTTGTAATTATCAGTTTAGTCGAGCTCTCCCAATTATACTGATAACTGCTTCAAACAAAATCCGCGTCAGACACGATGGCGACATTCTATTCCCTCCCTCCTCCTCTCACCCCCTGTCTTCTCCATTTACTACCACTTCCTTTTCGTTTAATACGTTTCACGAATTTCCGTGTTCTCGCATTACGCTAGCCACTAATGTGTTGGTACAGAGGACAACGCGCAGTTCGATGGCGATCGTTATCTCGGATGCATACACCTGCACAATTATGCACACATATGTACAGCCAGTGGCGTACCAGCAACTGTGTGAACCCTACACTGTAATTGTAGCTACCGAGCAAACGAATTGACACTGGGTCTTATTTTTTCGTTTTAAACATTACTAAACTTATCTGGAATTTATAAATGTATTTTTTATGTAATGTAAACTATTTTAACATGAGTAGAGTTTTGCAAAATATGAAATTTATAAAATACAAGACTTGACTGTATTGAAGATTCGCCCGGAGCTTAACTGCGAACAGCATAGTATAACGATGCGGTTTATTTCTTATTTTGTTCAATATAAATTGATTTATAAAATACCGATTCGTACACTCCAGTTTTAATTTTGTAATCATTGATATAGTACATAAACTACGCGAAATTTTATATGTTTTATGGATATTTTATGTATAATTTACGTAAAAGAATATATATATATACAACCACTCTCGTAATTTCTTTTTACTAAATGTGTTTAGCTTTCACACCCCTGCACCCCGCATTATGTTGTTTTTATATTTATTTACTTTACATAGAGCAGTTTGTATAATATCTACCGTATATACTCGCATTAACGTAGGGAGTGTGAAAAATATAATAAAAATAAAATACAATTAAAATGCAAGGGATGAAAGCATGATATGTGATGTGAAAACTTTTGAAATGAGTGCCACCTCTCTACAATCTCAATAAATGTATGTGCGTCTGTGTCAGATGCGATTCTTGTCCCCTATGTCCTGTACTTCATATAAAAAAATACATTTTACGTTTCAGAAGAGTGTTAATACTTTTTCACGTTTTGTAATTTTCATGAAAACCTCCTCTGTCTGTCTCTACATCTGTCATCCCCTATGTCAACGCTAGTAGTAGACAATATGTTTTAAAAACCAATGCTTTTAATCAATTTAAAGACACTCATAGTTCATTGGTGACGCGAAAGGGAAGGAGAGGGGTGTCATTACCAGTATTACCAGATATTCGACTCCTGCAGTACGTCTATTAATTGCTGCAGGAGTCCATGTCTGCCTACTCTGTATTCAGCGGTTTGGATGACTCTATTTATGTTTGGATCATCCCTACATTATTGTACTATTGTGTTTGCATTGAACCTATTAACAGGGTGTTTGTAGACTTGTGAACCATATCTTACTTAATAGGCTTGTGTCCTCATTTTTTAATGGTCGATTTTTCAACTGTTGATTAAAATTGATGTTAATAAATGTGTATTGGCCTGTCTATTTTATTAAATATCTAAATGTTGACAGAGATATAGTAATTAAAAGTTTGAATTGTAGTTTTAGCGCTAGAAATGGTCTGCCATATTTGTATGACGTGAAATGCATTTTAACGTCAGTTATTTGTTGAGTAGGTCGGTGCTATGGTAATGTTTTGTAGCTATTGGTAGTCAAATAATCAAGTCAAGTCAAAGAATAATAAGTTTTTATTTTATTTAACCCTGTTACGGCAGACATAATATTGGAATTTGCGTACTATAGTTATCCCGAGCGCATATAAAGTTGTAGACCATCACTGACTTAGCACTGAATCTGCCCCAACCGAATGTGAATGCAACTGTGCTGTTAGTGAGAGAACGAACGTGTATACGAGTGAGATAAAACACACAGCACGACACGTAACATTTCTAAGAGTTTGTCATAAATTTTATAACCTTTATTATGGTTCTCAAACTTACGCTTAAGACTTAAAAATATATAGAGTATTCAATAATATCCCAGTCATATAAAAATTGGAATTTAACTAAAAAATATAGCAATATTCATTTTCAAAACTTATTTTTGCGGTTCCAACTCATTAAAAGTCAGTGGAAGAAAGCTTAAAATGTAGATACGTTATTCATCTAACTAATTGCAGCTTTAGATTTTGATTCGTTTATAGTTACTTACATAAGACGATTTAAACATAGGAAACATGGTCATCTATATTTCGCGAGTCAAAAATGGCCAAGTACGGTTTCAACTTAAAGTGTGTAAAAACAAAATCAAAGTCATCAGATATTAGGGTAATACACCATATCATAAACAGCACGTAGAGGGGATTCTGTCCAATAAGTCTAGACATGTACTTTTGCATGAATCAAACCATCTAAAAGTTGGCTTACAAAGGTCGGTGACGAACACGCCCTAGTGCCGTTGCCGTAGCCGTAGCCGTAGCTGTAGCCCTTTGCCTTTCCCTAACGACAGAGCGACGTAGTACATCGTAGCACTTACACTTTCTAACCACGTCTAAATGTCTACGAGATCCGTATTCTACTCAGACGAAACTAGTGATGACATAGTATGATAGAAAGAGATAGATATATATCTTATTAAGATTTTGGTACTCAGGTCACATTCAAGAGATAAATTCCAAATGTCAGTGTTTATTGTATTTCGTTACTAGGAAACGTTGGAGAAGTGAGTGTAATGTTTAAACGACTTTGTTTTTCGACTCGTATAGGAAATCTGAACGGTAATGATGAAATCTACATTATCTACATTGCATTCATTGATCATGAAACATTTTTATATTAAATAAACGTTAAATATATGTAACTGTGTTTAGTTTGTAATATGTATAGTGTTCATATCATATAGATGTAGTGTAACATCGAATATGTGACATATGAAGCTTGTTTAATATAATACTCTGCAAATGTTTGTTGTGTGACAACATATGTGGCAAAATAGAGAGATCTGTCAAAACATATACACACACAAACAAAGGACAGTCAGACGCAAAAGTAGAGTTCGAAAAAATGGTGAACTAAAAGCAAAGAAAACTAATATGAAAAAATCAAGAACTAATGTAAAAGCAATTAGGATGATCTAGCACTGGTCTAAAAAGTAGGAGGTTGGACGTAGTCTATTCTAGTGTAAGATTACTCTTGTTTCTTAAGTTTCTAAAAAGAGAATTTCTAAGGAAGACCTAATAAAGATTTTACCAAATGATTGTGGAAAAACCAGCCTGATTCAATTGGCATGAACCTTATTTAAGTTGAAAGGTTATTTTTAAAGTTATAGTGGTAACCTAACAGCATTATTAATTCAACTCCCTACTTTAACTCGGAATAATAAATTTTCTAGGTACTCTAGGATGTATAAATACTCCAGTAAAGATGTCCATTTGATGCCTGAACAGTTTTTAAGTTTAGTTGATGAAACTACTTAACAATAAATAATTTTATAAAAAATATAATCATATACTAGTAAGAGGCAGAGGTTTTACGCACATTCGAGAGCCCAAATTTACTATTGAGCTAATAGCAAACAATTAGAAGTCTACTTTTTAAACAATTAGGCAATTTTACACTTAAGTGACAACCATATTGAATAATATTTTATATTTTGTTTTAGAGACTGTACTCAATACACGAATTCTTGGGGTATAAACAGCTGATATAACTAATAAGCACTGACTCACTTATTTTTCTATAATATACATAGCAATGAATAAGATAAAATTCATTATCGTATTATTGATTTATTCCGCTCTTATAACCTCTTTTAAGTATAAGTAGCCGCCGAACTATCGTGATTTGGACTATATATATCTTTTTTACTAACTTGTAAAACTTTATATTTTAACATTTCTCCTGCATTTGTTTATTCGTGAAGTACCTTAATAAATTATGAACACATTTCACAAAAAATAAAATCAAAATTTAATCATGTCAAATAAAACAAATTAGTTTAATAAATAACTTTTGTGCAGCAACATATTTAAAGCGCCGATGAAAATAACAGCCCCATGAAATGCAATCTGACTGCAGCTGCATTCGCGATGCATTACTGTTCTATCGAGAACCATCCAATTATTTTCGCCATCGGAAACATCGAACAAAAAATAAATAAATAAATGAATACACAACAAAAAAATCATAAAAACTTTTTCAATATAGAATTCTTATTTCCTTATTTTTCCGGACCACGTATTGTAAGCCTCGGCGCCTCGCTGTCTAGCTATCTCTGTCTGTGTCTACTATGAACCAGTTGCAGTGTCTAAATAAATCACAGAAGAAGACGAAAAGAAAAAAAAATTAAAAAGAAATTACAATCCCAGAATCTGTTTAAATAAAACAATCTTGCATTCAAATCCACCATTTTAATTTGTTTGGAATGGAATGGAACAACTGTTTTTATAGCTGTTGTAATTACTGGATCACCATAAAAGCTTTTAACGAAATTAATACAAGCCCTAATTATGTGCCTGATCCAGACGGAGGCAACAAACTCATAATTTGGCGGCTTAATGCCCTACAAAATATTCATTACTTCATATTAACAGTATACATATTTATTTAACGAATTATATTTTTCTTCGCCTAAATTTTAACTTTCTGAACTTTTGAAATACAATTAG
Source organism: Panorpa germanica (assembly GCA_963678705.1). Classification (NCBI taxonomy): domain Eukaryota; kingdom Metazoa; phylum Arthropoda; class Insecta; order Mecoptera; family Panorpidae; genus Panorpa; species Panorpa germanica. The sequence goes on along the minus strand of OY783220.1, from coordinate 12,712,579 downwards.
GGAAAACTTCCGGCTTAAAGACTCATCCAATATTCCTTGACGGAGTTTAGGTACTTCTTTTTTTTGTTTTCTTGAATTATAAACATCAAACGATGACTTACATAAAGCTAATTTAATCTGGGAATATAATTTAATATTCAGATTGTAGCTTGAAGCTTTCACAGAGTCTTGCTTCTCTTAAAGCTCTGTAAATAATTTGCAGAAAAAACGCGTACGATATATGTGTTTTAGAAATAAGTATAAAACAATGCCAGGTTATTCTCTCTAAGGTATGGTGTCTTAGAAAAGTCGGGGAAAAAATCCACAAAAATAGTAATCAAGTTCAAAATTTCTATAAAGGTACATTAGAGAGATAGAAATGGAATACAAATAAATGGAGAATCTAGTACACAACTTCCTTAATTAGAAATAAGTAAATAGACATAGAAGATCAAAAGATATTTCAACTTTATCGTCAATGTTTTCAAAGTAAATTTAATCAAAAACGCAATTAAATCAAGTATTCACTTAGGATTTAAATGAAAAAGAATATTTAAATTAGCTGACGTAAGTCAATTTGATTCTCTCGTTGTGTAACGAAATTTACTTTGTGTTCCATCTAGATATCCAATTTATTACCCGTAAAGGTAGTATGATAATTATGTTCCATTTAACAAAACACACGATGCATTGATGCTATTACAATGCATCCAGAAATGCATAATGCATTCACGTTAATATAATCCAACCTGGAGCTTTTATGGAGCATTGGATCTCCAGGAATGCAGCAACGAATGCCTGCAGCAGCGAACATTAAACCCAAAACTCAATTTGTCCGTTTTAACTTTAAACTATAAAACTTCCAAAAGTTTTATTAATTAAACTCATAAAATAATGTTATGGAAAGTAAGATTGAAGAAGTATCCATTCATAAAGAGAGCTTTCAAAAAGCTCTCTATATATAATAGAGTTTAACTAGAAAAGTTAGTGTGTCAACTGGATTTAATTAATGTTAAGAAATAATATATATTTTAAACATTCCAAAATATTTAAAATGAATTTTATCTGGTAGATACGTTAAGTGTTTAGATACTTTTACTATAGATTATCTAGATACAAAATGTTACAACATTGCAAGGATGACAATTTCTGATCGTATCTTGTTGCTTAACAAATCCACGTACAATTCGGTAAACTTTGTACAGCTCCTGAAGACTCTTAGCCACAAGTATTCAAGTCATGGTAATACGACTACGAAGCGAACAGAACGTCAAGGAAACCACAATTTAATTAAGAAAAGACGTATAGTATTACCAGGTTGAGCACATGCTCCTCCAGGACCTTCCAAATCCTGAGAAGATCTCCTTCTCTGCCTAAACTCATGATGTGTCCTGGGTGAATTCTCCTGACTTTGACTTAAAGACCTAGGTGACCCACTAACATCCTGTGATCTAGATCCAAATTCAGGTAACCTAGGTGAACCTTCTCTCGATGGTCTCTGTACGTATTCCTGATGTGGTCTCGGAGGACCAGAAGGATAACTAGGTGGATTATGTCCTTGAGACATATTAACAAACACTTAAAACAAACACAACACTCACGTTAATTTATCACGTTAAATAACAACACGTTTAAACACCGTTAATAATGCATGGTTAATCGTTTTATGAGGTTATATTTCAATGAGCACCTGGTCACCACCCCATGAACGTTAGAAGGTTCAATAACCGACGCCCGTGGAGCATCTGTCTAAAACGAGCGTCGTTCCACAACTGAGCGAGTGTCGGGGCGCCGCGCCGTCCGGGTGATGGTGTGTGTCGTGCGCCGGTCAGAATTTCCTTCTGCGTCACAGGGTATTTGTAAAAGTAACAAAAACAGGTGAATGTGACAATGTGAATGCGAATGCGGTTGGAGATTCCAGCAATGTGTATTTAATGGGATAACCATGGTTTAAACATGAATTTCGAATAACCACAGCTATGTTCAGATGATTTACTGGCACATACCAACTTGGAACACAAAAACAGGACCTCGCTAGACGTGGTACTGTGTACAATAACAAGGATTAAAGTTTTAACAATAAAATAAACAATAACACTAAGCCTTTAAGAAGGATGTGAACTTCAGAAATCATTAATTAACCGAGAAAGTTCATTTATTACAACAAATGAATACAATAGTAAGTTAAGCCCCATTGTCACCCTGTACCATTCCACAAACCGAACACGTACTATGCCGAAACACTACTACGTTTAGAATATGATGGAATAGTATTTCGTTTAGACTGTGACTGTACTAAATCATAAATGGCGCCTAGGCACGTGCTTCCTGTTGCGTTTTAAAATGATACGGAGACCGTTAACCGTTAATGCCGTTGCAATTTGTTGTTCGTTTGAACTCAACTGCATTCTTATCAATGTTTGATGAATATATTAAAATAAAACCTATATAAAATAACTTAGTGGCATGCTTGCACTACGTAAATCATAAATAAACAATGAATTGTTGAAGACAACGCATTAATATCTCAAGTGATGTGTTGAAACGTCACCTTCCTCAACCTTCCTACCCTATTCAACCCCTGCATGTTTTTTTGTTGGGTTAACATACATATATTTAGGGTTGATAAAATATAAATTTAGTATTACAGATAACATGAGTTTTTTGGGAATGACAACGTTAAAATTTACCTACAAAAACTATAAATTAGACTAATCAAAATATATCGAACGTTAAATGTTTTGGTTATGTTTACAGAGAGATAATTTTTAAGTGAAGAACTTTTCAACTAGTTTAATTACTATTCCACCAGTCGAAACCTTTAGGCTTAGAGGAAAGGTAATTCCACTCTATACTCGAACTGTGTTTATAGAGAAATCTACTCCCGCCCCCTCCTCCGTCACCCCACCACATCATCAATAGATGACCTGTTCTTCCGCCACATTATACTCGGTATCATGTTCCTATTCCTGGTAAAGAAGAACCCTTCCATTAACTCATAGGGAAATTGGTGTCACAAATAGAACTACTATCCAAATTGTCTTTGATATATTTGAATCCATTTTGTTTGTTTAATTTATATATGAAACTCTCTTACCCTTAATATGAGTAATGTATACAATTTTCAAATTATAAAGTATCATTCCATACCATTCACTGCTTTAATTTTGTATTTTGTATTTAATTTAAATTGTTTAGCATATGACAATTCGTGTAGTCATGCACAGTACCATTTTTAATTTAATTTTTAAGTTTTCTTAGTTTTTTTAGAACTTTACAAGGTCCAATGTTTTAAATTAAAAATATTAAATTAAGAAAAACTATATTATACTAGCTGTCCCGGCCACGCGTTGCTGTGCCTAACGTAGCGCCATCTATTGAATATTTACTCAATCAAGTCAACAGATTTCGATTTACTCAACAGAATATTTACACAATCTAGTCAACAGATGTCGCCATCATCGTCGCCCGATGTCATATGTCATATACAGATAATTAATAGACAAATAATTAGCAATAAGATAAATAAATTGAGATTTAAGCTATCCTATCTTTCAAGTTGGACCAAACTGCACACGGTGTACAAATTTGATTAAAATCGGTTAAGTAGTTTAGGAGTCCATCGCGGGGAGATGCAGTGACACGTAATTTATATATATTAAGATTATAACCTCCAGTGGAATTTATATTTAAGAGAAGTTTAATGTCCGTGTGTCAAAAATAAAAAGATAAAAACAATTTCTTTTGCTAATTGTTATTAAAAACACCAATTTTAATTATTTCACCTTCAATTTTGTCCAACTGTCGAACTGTCAAAATTTATATTACTAAAGACGCGCCAACTAAATTAACTAATCTCAAATTAAAACACGAATGTGACTAGGAATGCCTATTCTGAAATCCTTAAATCTAGATTAAAATATTAAATAAAAACAGTAAATTAAATATCAAAACAGAGAGTGGAAATGAGGCTTCACATATTCAAATATTTTATTACATACAGAAAATTTAAAATATACGAATATCTCTCAGATGACATTTTATGAAGAAGATGAAGATCGTATTTTAAAAACGAGCAGTTTGCAACGCGATGAAATGTTTTGATTAAAATTTAAATTGTTACATTTTGTGATCCTCCATCTTGTTTCAATTTATTTTTGTCTTTCATTTTTTTAAATAAAGTTTTATATTCTCAATGCATATGTTTAAAATAAAACTTGTTAAAAGCACAAAAAAAGTAGTTCCCAAAACTAACACAGTAAGAGAATATACGTTCTTTCTTGAAAGAATGAGAACAGGTATATTATATACACGTATTTTGATAAAGACTTCAAGTTCATATTTATCAGTTTCCCTGAATTTCAAGTAGGCACACCATATCATCTTTGTCCATTAAAAAAGTATGAGCGCGGATGGTTACCATTAACAGATAATCTAAAGAAAAATCAACCAAGATGCGAACCCATTTCTCCTGTTTAATACTCTACTGCTTTCCAATTGAGCTACTTCGGTTATTAACATTCCTCTGGCTAATATCGAATATAACACGAACTATACAAGTTTGTTGCCTGAATATATACAAATCAAAAGACAATTTTCAATATCAATAAATGGTTTCGGATTACCAATTGTTTCTGGAATGTTCCATACGAGCTAACGAGATCGTTGTTTATTGTTCCCGTTCATTTAAGTTTCTGAGACGAGCATGAGCATGAGCATGAACATAAAACTTGAAATACTTGATTAAATATTTAATATAAATGTATGTGGCATGTAGAGCGGAAGTAATAATCAACGTCTGCAGGTTTCCATCATCCAGGACCAGGAGAGAAGTGAGGTTAGAGGGGTGACAAGGGGGGCTATGAGTATGTACTACAAACTACGGTTTGAAGAACAGAATCAAAGAAAAGAACAAACAATAAACAATATTGTTGTATCATTTGTACACTCCGTTGGATATTCGAGAAGAAACGGTTGAATAAATCAACGTGGTAGCAGCAGGAGTGGTTCATCTTCTGTCTTAAAACACATATTGTCTCCCCGTTTTGTGTTTTGTAACTTTATTAAAATGTTAATTTCTTTTGGGACCTTTTTAAATAAAAATAATTGTGTCGGATGGAAAAACAATATTTGTAAACTATATTAAAAAACCGTTCCTTTATTTTAAGATGTGTTGTGTATTTTCTAATGTACTTTTATGTGCCGATTTAAAAATTCTTACTGTTCTTGTTACTAAAATGTTACTATTTCAATATCTACACTTACTGACTCTACCATAGAATAAATAAATACTACATCCATATCCATGCATGTACCTCACGAAATAATTTGCATACCAAACTACGTGGAGATACTCCTGCATCAAAAGAGAAGATTTTTCCTTCATCACAGTTATTTCAATAAAAATATTTTCTTTCTATAAAAAAAAAACTAAAGAAAAACGTATAATTAAACGTTTTCCGGTCTAGCTCAACGTCGTTTAAATTTTATGAAAATATAATTAAATTTTTAATGAAATTATAACTCAAATTATAATTATCGTTACGTCATTTACCTTAGAAGGTATATTTACAACTTGCGTACACAAATAGAAATAGAAAACAACACCCCCTTCTAGTTCCACACCACCTCTCGGCAGATAAATTTACTGCGACATTACCGGCAGAGTCATAAGCACAAAGTACTCTTCATTGAACTTTGGAACATCAAGTTACGTACGGGTACTAATGTGAAAGTGTAATCATTAGAGGAGCTCTCATTATATTTAATGGATTTGTTAGTAACCTATTGGCACGATACATTAACTTAGCATTCAATTAAAACAGTTCTATACTTTGATATACAATAAAACAGAAACTGTAAGTTGACACTGATATTCGTATATTTTCAGAGAAGATGAGAATCTTCTGTAGAAAGATGCAAATGTGCTGAAGAAAGAAAACATTCTCGTTAACGCAGGTTACGTATGGAACATTCCAAATATTTGTTTGTGTATACTATACAAAAGATTATCTGCTATAGCTAACTGCACGATACAGGGATAGGGAACAATTTGCTAAGTACATGTACATTATAAAATCGAAAAGAAAAAGGTATAGGTTCCAATAGCTGATTGTTAAATTTGCTACAGATTTAATAGAGAAAACATTGTACAATTAGTAACCAAGTAAGTTATTTATCATTAATATATAGTCGAAATGTTCAAGTAATATTATACTAGTAATATTTACGATTTACAGATCATTTACGATTTTGTAATCCTTAAAAAGGTGTTATGTTTTTATTAAAAGTTTTATGGATATGCCAATAAATAAAAAAGGATAGAATTAGCTTTAAAAATAATAGTAAAATAGATCACAATGCGTTGTAGTTTAGGTATAATTATTAACGTAATAGGTAAAAGTGTTTAACAGGTAATATGTTGTCACGTTTTATGAATTCGTACTGCTGGCTCTATTACCTCTTATTCGTAAAGCCAATAGAGATCTTCACAGAGAAGATATAATTTACCATATAAAGTGCATAGATTGGAGATTGTGACAATTTCATACTAGACACAATCAAATCTAAATGTTCTGTTCCTTGGTTGATGCATCCTTAGGCCCTCCGCACACGACTCATTGCAAACTAGTCGAGCCGTGTTCCGTGACTCTATAGAATTTTTAACAATAGCATAAAAGGGGATTTTATTGTGTCGTATTTTATGTATATACATATTTAAATACTTTTGAATAGTATTTGTTCACATCTCTGCTCATGATGTCATCATCAAAAGCATGCAAACAAATGGAACCAAGCTTGACCCTGCGACCGAGTGATAGAGTCGCTGAAAACGTACTCCAAACTAGTTTAGTTTCGTTCGTGCCGTGTGTTTTATCTCACTCGTATACACGTTCGCTCTCTCACTAACAACACAGTTCCATTCTCATTCGGTTCGGGCAGATTCGGGGCTAAGGTTTGCAATCACACAAATATATTGAGAAAATAATACGTGAGACTGTGCTTGAGAACATATATTAACTCAATTCCTATTTCTCTCCATCAGAAAAATGAAAGATATTTTCCTATAGTGTATACTAGTAGATTGAAGTAGCTATACCTACTACAAGTAGTGTATAATAATAATAACAATATGTCAAAGAATGTAACACAGATTGCAAAAATACAAAAATGTGTGTCACTGAAATAACATCGAACGAAAACGGAAACGGAAACGGATATTTCGCACGGAACGGATGATGGAAAAAAATAATAGTGCGGTGTTGCGATCAAAGAAAATATCTTTCACTAATGTAAAACGTGAAAATTATAATCAAGTAGTAAATAGCAGTAGGAGATTACTTTGTTAGTGATGTTGTAGAGGTGGGGGAACTGTTACGGTTTTCGATTCATCGGCGTTGCACTAGGTTACACTATTTTACATTGCAAACATTACAAATAAATTAATGTTGATGTGGCACTCATCATCATCATGATCAATATATGATGCATAAAACAGTATGACAAGAGATTGAACAATTTAATTATGTTTTGACTATCAAATACTAATAATATGAAAGCACATCACTGGTTAATAATAATCAACCATAACCGTGAAATAGAAATGTTTATTCTCATGGTAATAGTTTGATAAAAGCTCTTATATATACATACTTATACCATAGATAGTAATTAGTGGTTTAATCAATACGAAAACTTTGAATTTCCATTTCAACATTACAGTTGATATATTCGAATCGAAATTAAATGTTAAATAGACAAATTAACACATAATTACAATCTGCCAACGTTTTCACCATCTAAATAGATCTTCCCGTGCCTCCAGGAAGTCGTACGCAATGTGATATGGTGTGTCGTATGTTATAACAAGAATTCCACAAACAAAGAGCGAACTACTCACTCGTACCGTCCTGTTTTTAGATGAATTGTACTTGTAAGGCAGAAACATCGAAACTGTGAACCAAGGAAGTAAGACGCGTGGTGAGACTAGGCTCACCTCCTCAGCTCTTTGGCTCGTGTGTGAGTAGGGTCTGACTTAGATGTATTACCTCAACATAGGGCTCTACAAGCATATAATAACACAACAAATCTTATGGCTATGATGCCAAGCAGGCAGAGTAGTGGTGTTCACGAGAGAATTAATAAGTAAGAGTGAATATTGCATTTTTTTAATTATATACTGATTTGAGGCTGCTTCCTTTATCCTATAATGTTCCAGGTGATTCTTATATGTTTCTATGTTTATATGTTTGGTACTGAATTTTGTATGGTAGCTCGAAAACGGCTCCAGGGAAGTTTTTGAAAACTTCCTATTTCGTAGAAAAAAAAATTCTAAGACTTTTGGTTAAAGTTGGTTAAAAACAAATAAATTGAAAATATTTTTTATTTTGTTAAAAAGAATATATTTCTTTAAAAGTCGGTTTATATGAAAAATTATTTGTTTTTATATGTAAAATTAATATAGAACGAGTTAAATATTTCAATTTAAAAATGGAATTAAAATTTGAAATGAAATTCAATTTACACATAAAACACAGTCGTCGCTTGCGACGGGGGTAAACTCTAGCATTTTATAAATTCGGAATAATGCAACCCCTTAACTGCTCTATTATAGTTAATCCTTTCAAATATTTATATACAATTGTAAAGCTATTTCAAATAGCGATGTAATAGGGTGTTGTTATGATAAACCAAGCATTTGTACGAACCGCTGTTACCCTAAAATAAGTAAGTGCCCAAGTATGGATTCAATTCAATAAAAAATAAGAGATTACCACCTAACTACAAAAAATTTTGAAGAGAAGAAATCATATATTATGTCTCATAGGTCGATATTGAAGTAACGAAACTTACAACGGTAATTTTTTTAACTCAATTTCACATTTTCTTTTGATTTCCGTTTCATTCTAAATGCATTATAAAATACACGTCAAGCAGAAATGATAATCTATATTTGACAGTTCTAGTTCTAGTTCCAGCCGCAATAGTGGTAGTAAATAACCCTCATAGGAGGAGTCACTAGTCACCTAACCATGGCATCCATTCCATAAGGCAATGCACATTATGACTACAGGGAGGAAAATTGCCTGTCAAGCCGGAACGAAGAAAATGGAAAACTCTACTTGCGGAAGTTCAGAAACCTCTCAATATACGTATACATTGTATTGTAACAAGACTAGGAGTAGGAACTATATGAACTGAAAATTGAGAAAATGTTGGAAAACATAAAATGAACTTTTCAAAGACACGTAGCAGATCTTAAGATTAAAGTATCATTGATTCAAAGAAGTTTAACAGTAAGAATGGTAGAGGTCGAGTCAGGCGTGCGCCCATAAATATTTATTTATATGTATAAAGGATTTAAGGAAACTGATAACTTGAAACTTACTAAAGAATCTATAAATAAGATGAAACACATATTGCAAGAATTCCACAAACAAAGAGCGAACTATCTTTCTTTAAGAGTTACGGTGATTTTAGCATCGTGGTTCTTATTCGTTGAGTATTTAATCTGTGACTGTCCTTTGATGTTGTGCATTTTCTCGAATGGCTGCACATATTTTGCTAAAATTTGTACAGCAATTTGGCAGTGACAAATTTCAGAAAATATAATGTAGCTGCAGCATCAAGCGTTATGCCTGTTGTACACTGCAAGCGTATTTAAGCAACGGCGAATTCGGACGTAAATCGGTGGCTTAGTTGAGTCGTCCTGTGTTCTTTGCATGTGTTGTGTCACAATACATACATACCACGTACCGATACGACAGTACGTCAAGTCAAACTTGTGTACTGTAGGTACTGTACTTTAATTTTTATCGATACACCACTGTTATGAAAGAGACTATTGCATTCTCTGGGTGACTATAATATAACAGACATAAAAGCATTTGTTCATATTCTTTGATGTGTCATGTAATTGCAACTGCAGACAGAATTTGAGTTGCAAACTGACGCTAGCGCACACTATTCTCTTCCTATATTATTTTAAAGTCATTATTCAAGAACTCCATGTGAATCTAAATGAGACGTTGCGTTTCAAACTGCCACTGTCGACGTGACATGGATATCGGCGTCCATTTAAATCAAGGGGAGTGGGAGAGGAGTGAGTGCCATTGACATAGGCTAAAGGATAGAGGGATGTGATGCTATAAAAAACAAACAAGACAAATGCTTGTCGCAGACTAAAAACGTAGTTGATATTATGTCTTTGTCCATAGTTATTGGATTCTTAACGGTACATTTATAATACATACTACGTTTAAACTTTTAGAAAAAACTATTCTATGTTTAAAATAGTTTTAGATCGTTGTTGTTGGCGTTAACTAAATTTGAACTCTTGTGTAATGGCATGGACAACATGACTTGTCGCACAATAGAAGTTTGTAAAATAAAGAAAACATATGGTACTTGACTAAAACTTAAATCGAGGCCATAGAAACATTACTTGTGTCTTATACAGTAGCTCGCAATAATATAATAATACAAATACTACAGCAAGAAATAAAAAAAACGGGGGAGAGAGTGAAAACGGGGATATGAAGTAGGCAGACAACTGAAAGTTTAGAATCATGTCCCACGGCAATCGGCCTATTTACTATAGAGACCGCTAGAGTACTCTAGTGTTCCGGGAGTATACCTCGAGAGACCTGGAGGACACACGGAGTCGGGGGTTAGACTCTAAGCAAACGGGAAAAGGAAAATAGAATATACTACAAGGGATGAAGAAAGGGAACTCGAACTCCTTCATAAAACATAATCACAACATCTTCTACTGTGTATGATGCTAAAGTAAAGCGGTAAAAGTAAACTTCAGACAGGCTAAATGAGTGCTAAAATTTTAGGTGTTGGTAAAAAGTTAGTGAATGGGAATTAAGGGGCTCTAAATGTTAGGGAGCTTAAACTGTGTTATGTGATGTACAATGACATACGTTTGTTGCTATGACAAATGTGTACTTAATGGAGAAAAGGGTTAAATAGAATTAAGTACGTGGAATTGCAAAGAAAACAGGAAACATAAAAAACAATTAAGTAAACTAAATATTAGATACACTGTTGATGAATTGGTAAGCCAAGATTTATCAACTAGTTTAATATGATCATGTTACAAAACTATATAAGTGAATTCGTAATACCGAAAAAGCATGTACATCGATTTGGACGTGAACTTCTTCCAATAAATGTTGGATGCCGCACTGATGTGTACGACGCGTTCTACGTCACCATTCACAAAATGCACAGTAATAAAGTAACTGCAAGTTAAAGCACTTCTTCTGTATCAGCTGCACACTTGAAAACTTTCCAAAGTTTTCGATGTGCTGTGTATTTTCTTGAATAAATATCAAAAGCAGCGCATACATTTTTTATAGATCAAATAAAACTCCGACCCGAATACAGTTATATGGAATATTTGATATATACATAGTATTCTAGTATATTTTAAACTAAAGGAATATATCTAAAAATAACTCACAATAAACTATGGTACACCCTTTTGTCATACTATAAAGTATAAAAGTATAAAGCATAAAGAATGCCAAAAAGGATCCTAAGAAGTTAAAATCAGGAAGGGGACAGGAACTTCTCTGGAATTAAATTCCAAGAGAAAATACGTATATAAAAGTGAATAAGAAAAACTGAAAAGGGCACGTCGCTAATTTTCACTCACTTCTTCTCTTTCTTACTTTTATCTGTATCTGTTCCGCTGAGTGTCTAATATTATTAGACTTATGTTTTGAAAGACGTATAAAGAGAATAATGTATGTAATACATAAGGTAAAATCTTCTCTAATCTTCATCGTTTCTTTAAAATAACGACATTTGGAAAGAATTTTTACCTTTATCGGGACCTTTCCTACAAACAATTTTGATCGGAATCCAATTAGATGCGAATCGTATCTCTCTGAATCCTATAAGACATTAGTGTGATATTACATGAAGACAAACGCTCCGTACCCCCTCTGATGCCCTTCGTAATACTTTCAAAACGAGGTTTGCCGAGGTGCAAGTCGTGCTACTACCCAGTACTACCACAGTACTAACATATGTTCTCCCGAACGCTGTTTGACTACTGTCAAACCGCTCTCTGATAAGAGATTGCTAAGATACGACAAATTGTTTGTAGGGTATAAGATTCGAACAATCTGAAATAAATCGTATTAGAGTCGTATAAGAATCGTACAAGAGTTAGAAAAATTGGTTGTAGAGTAAATATGCTTCGCCAAAATGTCTAATTAAAAATAATTCAATCTTGTAGCTGTTATATCTCGTAAAATACAAATGATCTTTAATTTTGTTTGGTTAGAAAACTGAAAAACTTTATCTTATATTTGTCAGACACTTTAAAAATCAAAATGAAATAAAACTAAAGCAGTTAATTACCTCCTATTGTGATGTCAACTTTTCAAGTGAAATTCTCGCCCAGACAGTGTTGTTACAATGTGAGAGTGTACCAAACAGCTAGCAGCAGCCTCCCAAAATGTAATAGCAGGACGCATCGGGAAAATAGAGCGACAGTCGTTTAAACGTTAACGACAAATACAATACTACTTCCTCAAATACCAAAATGTGGATGAGGGAACACAGGGGGTGGATGATTGCACTGTCTTCAGTGGTGATGATTGCCGCTATCTCGACAAGACTACTCCCCCTTCCCGCCCCTCCTATAGCGTTCCGTTGGGAGGAGAACTTACAGTACACGAGTGTAACTTCATGGCTCTAAAACCTAACGAGAAGTTTTAAGGGTCGGCATCATGAACGAAATGTGAATGTGGGTTTTCTATATAAAAGATATATGAATCTTGTGAACCCTCTTAAAGTCCAGAATGAGTCTGGAACTATTTGAAATCTCTGCGTTTATACTAAACGTATGCCAATAAAAATCTGACGAATGTTGAGACGGAACATATACGTCCTAAAACATGGAGGAGAAATATGAGAAATATTAGGTAGATCTGACGCTGGATCAAAATATCTAGAACGTCGAATATCGTCATTCGTAGTCGCATCTATTTACCATAAGAACAAACTACTGCAGTAATGTTTAACAATACACCACTGCTGAAAGAATCCGTAGTAACATGTCGAAGAGAAGTAACACCGCACGCTCATACGAAAAGGTAAACGTACACCTGTATGCCTGTATGTTTACACGTATTTGATGCTGCTAGAATCAGGCGCATTTGAACGATATTTGCTAGACCACAGAAAGCAACTACACCTCAGATAGTGTCTCCGAATCTTCTCTTGTCGTCAATTTGTCGTTTATACAGACAGAATGGTCTTCTAATACAGATAGGATTAAATCTTCGTCTATGTTCATATTTAGTTTGTTTCTTAGTCTTTACTTATTATGTAAAGAAGCAATATAATTTATATTTTTATTAGCAAATCTACAACAATCGATATACGATTAATATTCATTCCAGCTTTAAAAGATGACTATATGTAAACGATTTTTGTAATTGTTGAAAAAACACTGAATGTTTTACATTTTTCCATCGGTTTGTTTTGTGGCGTGCTGGTAAAACAAATGTACACAATGCAATTGGAAAAAACATCGGTTAAACACTTTTACTTGCGATAAAAAAAATAATGTACAAACAAAGATAAAGGGAAAATATACGAGTGATAAAAAATAATAAAAACATTTACAGAATATATTTTGAAGGTAACTGGCTCGGCCAATATGCTTGATCATTTATGAAAGCAATGAATACATACATTCGGTGAATTGAGGCGTAACAAGTAAACAGTACAACAACAAGAAATATAAGTTAATTCTTCTTAGCTTTTCTTGTGTATTGGAAATGAAGGGGAATGGGAGGCTGCATTTAGATACCCTTTTAAATTCATATACGCATAGTTCGTATTTGAGGGCAAGCAATCCTACACGAACACGAATGTTTTCGCTCTAGTATCGATAAATAAGATAATCAAAGTTTAGGAATCTGACAATCAAAGAGAGAAGAGTACGATTAGGCGAATACGCTGATACGTTAACTTACAACTACTTCGCTCAGACTATTGGTATCTCAACTTCAGTGAAAATATTATTTCTTACTGCAAGAAACGAAATATAAAGTCTTTAGAAATAAGTTCCGTTAAATTTAATAACCATTATACTTTTATACAATGTACGTAATTACTTCTGTGTATAAATAAACTCTGAGATATGAGCAAAGGAAGCAGCAATACAATTACGGTAGCTATATATTTCGATAAGAACCATTCCATGTAACAAAATACAACTGAAATAAACAGTAGCTCAGTGCGATGATATTCTCAACTCAGATATTTATAATTACTATCACCGAGTAATTAAATAGCTTTAGAGAACACACCACCCCACCCGGTGTACCCTCCTCTTCTCCCGATTCACGGATTATATAAACTTTCTACAAGTTTTGTTTCAGTCTACACTTGACGACGTTATAGTAATATTCAATGCTGCAGATGTTTGAAATGTAAGAGAATATAATCTATTTATTTCCCGTTACGTTAAGGGTTGGTTTTACTATGTTTTTAAAGCTAGAATTCAATTTTATAATAAGTGCACGTACTTGTTTAATTAATATTACCAACACTAATACACCTATAACATCATTTGCTTTAATACCAATTATATACCGAGGTACAAAGGTAATTTATGTTAATTAATAATTTAAAATATGTTTCGCACCTATTGCCGTCTCTGTCTGTGTTTGTGAATGCTTTTAGATCATAATTTAAATGAATAAATTTGTTAAAAAATAAATCACGATTAAAATCTGAAGTGCAGCTAAGTTAGTCTGCGAAGTGGAGCTACTGATTGTACATTTATGGCTCTGTATTTGCTTTTAACATTATCTCTTCGTTTTACCAATACATACAAAGACCACTGTAAGTGTGCTGGCATGTTCGGACATCTTTAAAGCTACGTTAATTGGATTGCCATCCGTAGCTTCTGAGAACTGGGTGCGGAGATGATTATATCCCCATCTGGAATGCTCTAGCTTCATGTCCACCGACTTGTAAGGGCGAGAGGGTGGAAGGGAAACACCGGAGGCAATCACACAACACGGGGAAAACAGATAAGACCTAATGGCTTTAGACTTTTAAAGAAATGTAATGTCATAATTAATTGTATATCTTTAAAATACAGGTTGATGGTTTTTAAGGGAGATACTCACAGAAGAGAGTGGTACTTCTTTGATAAATTAATCTAACTTACAATTTCTACCTTGGGCTGCAAAATATAAACAATCACATGACTCTCAATGTTTTAAATATATTATAAATAAATATAAAGATATTTAAACAAATAAATAATTAATTAAATAAAAATATATTTTACCTTACATTATGATATAACAAGTAATCTTTTTTATGTAAAATAAACGATAAATATATATAGTCAAGTGACTCTCGAATTACTGTAGTATAATTACTTCTAAATTTTCAAGTGAACTATAATTTAACAAAAGCATTTCAACAAATATTGAAATATAAACTTTAAATTAGCTTTGTATTGTAATCAACGAGTGAGTGGGTCGGTGAGTGAGTATACCCTGACAGTGAGTACAACGACTCTGGAATTAAACTTTTGGATAAACAAAACAAATGAGCCCTGTGGCAGAATATGTAACAGTAATGATCGCACAACCATGAAATTGTGTCGACATCACAAAACATGCAAATACAATTTGATGTTTACAAAACAATCCTTGTTTGTTTTTAGTGATTTTACGGTTTTTACGTGATTACGTAGCACTTATTTAGTAGTTGAATTAAAAATGTGAGGTAAAATCAGGGACTCGCAACCGTAATTAAAGTATCCATCTCCTTAATCCGTCTAAATAGTAATTGACTGCGTTTAAATAGTCGTTTACGAATGTATAGGCCTATAGGAAAGAGGAAAGAGAAACAAGTAGCTAGTGGCAAAATCTGGTGAATGCGCTGGGTAAATCAACTGGAATCATAGAAAATTCAAAATACAAATACAGTTTTGACCCTGAGACATTAGAACCGCATAATAACAACTAATACGACTGATATTTTCAAGGATAACTTTCAACACATGCGCAATGGGCATGTGTCCTCATTTTTTAGTGGTCGATTTTTCAATTGTTCATTGAAATTGATGTTAATAAATGTGTATTGGCGTGTCTATTTTATTTAATATTTAAATGTTGACGGAGATATAGCAATTAAAAATTTGAATTGTAGTTTTAGCGCTAGAAACGATCGTCCATATTTGTATGACGTGAAATGCATTTTAAAGTCAGTTATTTGTTGAGTAGGTCAGTGCTGTGGTAATGTTTTGTAGCTGTTGGTAGTCGAATAATCAAGTTAAGTCAAAGAATAATAAGTTTTTATTTTATTTAACTCTGTTACGGCAGACATAATATTGAAATTTTATTGTTATTTGAAATAGCTGTAAATAATATTTGATATTTAGATATATAAACACATATGAGCTGTAAGGTTGGTAGCGGTTGTGATGTCACATGCATTTGGAATGTGTTCAACGTTGAATCCATTTAATAATTAAAGGAAAAAAATGATTTTTTTATTTGTTAATATTTCTTGAAATATAAGGGGTTATTAAAAAATAATTGGACATTTGAGGTTCTAGTAACCAACTTTATGAATATACGAGTATAGTACTGTTTTATAGAAATTAAGACATAAGCCCATTATATAGCCATAATTTTTTGAGTAAGTATTTAATAGCAATTTTAAAAAGAAAACAAAAGATAGTCCATTTGAGGCCTGCATATTTTCAAGTGACCATAGGGCTATAACTTAAATGGTATGAGATATTGCAAGAGTTTCAATAATGGACACAAAACGAACTCTATTTAATTACGGTATACTAAAGCTTACATAGGTAATCTCAAATGATCATAAACGAACCGTAAACAGGGATTAGGCACAAAGTGCACAACGTGACGTAATGAAATTAAGAGACAATGAAGATGGAGTTGATATGGGTTTAATAAATTGAAAACGGAATTAGTTTGGGTACCCCTTGATCGACACATTACAATCTCGGCTACTGTGTCGCCACATCTGTATTTATTTAAATAACAGAGTTCTCGTATACAAATAAATACTGGTTCATCAATTCAGCTCAAGGAGGTTTCATCTCCTGTGTTTTCTCCATACTTGTACAATAAAATACAAAGCAGTACTCAGAGTAATGCTTTCCAGAGAATCATTGGACTCGTTCCACCTCCAGCGAGTTAGGGGTGGCTCACATTTGAGACTGAATAAAAATATACGAAATAAATAACGGAATTGTTGGAGAGGGAACAATTTGAGAGTAGATCATAAGGAAAAAACTGAATGAGGTACTTTTGTAAATGAACGTTATTAAAACCGTATATTAGGAGAATTTTAAAGGATTTTTATGTTTTTAAACTTGCTGCTTTTAAAATACGTGTATAATGAACCAGAAATTATTATTTGTGTATAGATATAATACCTAATAAAATAACGACAAAAAATTAATGATAGAAATAAATTTTTGTTAAGTGATTCAAATTTAATTAGTGAGTTATTTAAATATTTATAAATTTGTAAAATAGAATTATAAATTGTAAAATATGTATAAAAAATGTTTGATGGTAGCTACGACGAATAAAAGTCAAGGAAAATAAATAAATAAAAATAAATGAATATAAAAAATAATGATAGAAAATTAAACAAATAAATTCAATGAAAAACAGATTACTAAATCTTTTTCCTTACATATATTTCTAATCTAATTAGGTAAATGAACGTTTTAGAATAAAATATATCTTAGTGTTTTTAAAATTATAGCTTTCATATTTCAATAAAGGTATAAATTATAAGCGCGGCACCATAAAACGTTTATTTTTGTATGAAGATATTAAAAAATGAGCCCTCTATAATTATAACAATTAATATATCCTTTTTAAATTAACCCCAAAAATGAAATAATCAAATATTGTTATAGAAACAGAGTTATTACTCGAAATAAAAACGGAAAATTTGTGGAAAACATTAATGGAAGGTAATAATAGCAGGAGAAACCAAAAATAACACAAAAATTAAATTCGGTGAAAATGTAAAAGTATGATGAAGAATTAAAGATTGAGGTTATAACGGGTGTGTATAGTCTTTTTGTTATCTGCACACTAATTAATATATTTATAATTAAATATAATTAGATATACTAAGCATATATAACTAATTATATCAACTCTGGTCAGGGCCCAGATATTTTACTAAAACTGGGTCAGTTCCGATACGGCCCATAGAAACATCACTGACTTAATGATCTTGACAAAGATACCGAGACACTAACACCAAATAAAGCAATATCTAAATGCCAGCGCACAGTACTTCTTCTCCTGATAGTGACACACTTTCGAGAAGTTCGACCCATCAAGATAGTAAAGAGGTTCATCATCTAGCGCCTGGAGACGCTACCGTTTACAGCTCCAGCCAGTTTACATAAGACTTTCAAAGGAATAAGGATAGATGTTTTGAGTCTTTGAGCACAGAATTTGCATCAGAATTAATCCTATTAACAGACATGAATGGAACACGTTATTATGTGAGTAAATTTAACGTTGTACATTGGAAAATTTAGTCTATTCTACTGTGTGCCTTGAGCTAGTGATTTAGTTTCCTATTGACTGCTAGCTGGGAAAAGGGCTGCTGGTTGGTGGAGTTGTGGAGATTGCTTTGTAGTCGTCTTAACGAGATCTCACTGTCTATTCTTCTTCTATTGTTTAGAATTACATACAAGTAAATCTAAATAAGCGTTGCGTAAATAATAGAACAATGTGGTACTTAACTACTATGTGGATGTTTTATTTTTGGTGTGAGCAACCAAGGAAGATTTGATTCCAAAGCATGATATTGTCACTATTAGTAGGTACAGTTGATTCAGTTTTCAGATCGTGTCAGAACCTTCAAAGTCAATTTACGTTAATTATGGATTATGGTAATTAGTATACCATATCCGCCTGCGATCTTCTTCATTACATCAGTGTTTTAATTGGACCAAGTTTTATATTAAATCCATTATTCATCAGACGATCCATGTTAATTTTAGTCAAAATATTCGTAATGCTAATAATTGCGTAAGATAATATTCGTGGAATCGATGGTAGGAGTCCCGCCGGTCTCCTACTCAAGTCCCCCGCGGCTTATAACGCAAAGAGGAAGAGAAACAAGCATGTGTCGTTTTCCCAGATTCCGACGGGGTGAATAATCAAAGATTTAGCTGGAAGGGATGAGCTACCCGGAAGGGTCAATAAAATTGTTTCACAAAGATACTTACTTGATGATTTTTATCAAGCATTAAACATCATTTCTGTTTCTTATTATGAAGTGTAAATTGTTATGAATCGATTATTGCTTTGTTCGTTTCACTTTAATTTATTCGCTTACATTTAGGTTGAGATCTAACCAACCCGTCTCCCTCCAAACCCTCCGACCCTCCAATGATTTAGTAAGCTCCATAGTTCTTGAACAATCAAAGAGCAATGTTAAATATTCATTAAATCGTTCTGAAAACGATCGTCCACGAATTTGAATTGAAACATTACAACGATGGGGGCCCCGGGATTCGCTGCTTGTTTTATTAGGTCCGAGTGATCCATTTAAATAAATATTGGGTTGAAATATATTATCCGTACTTTAAAAGTGTTTTATAGAAATGAAATATTTATACTTTAATCTCACCTGAATTATGTATGATTTATATATTTCACGAATTTGTAAGAATGCATTTATAAGAGTGTCTGTGAAATGGTATTCAAATCCTTTAAGGATATAGAACGGAAGGCAGAACGAGAGAGGTTGTAGAGAACGGAAATAGTATTCAGAGACCAACAAATATCCGATATTCCGAAACCAAACAAGGAAGATTTATTTTATTGAAATACACTCAATCGGGTAATTCTTTAAATTAATAATATCTGTTTATTTACCGGTATAAATCGATGGGAAAACCATCTCAGCCGATGTCTGTTGATGTCTGAGCATGAACACATATCTAGATCGCAGCGCAACTAGCGGTAAAAGTTGAAAAACAAATTCTTGCCTCACTAAACGAGATCGTCCCCACCAATCCACAAATTTTCCTATATTTCATACTCAAATAATTTTCTAAAGTATGCTACATTGAAATCTGATTACATACTCCTTTATAATATATATAAGCAATATTAAAATGAAATTACCATATGAAATACATAACACAAATCTCTATAGTCTAGACTTCAGACATTTATATTACATTCCATGTAAGCTTAGGGGTTGGGGAGGAGAGGAAGAAGAAGATGATGATAAAAGTCTACCAACAACAAAAATTAAAAGTTACACATACTCCAGCAAGAATTTTATATATATAACTCATATCCCAGACAAGTATTCAGCTCATGATCGTGATCGTGATCATCCCCTTTTGTAGTATTAATCTACCCCCTTATTAGTATCCCCCGCAACACAATGTCGAGTAGCACAGCACTGCAGTAAACGAATAAACCCAATGGTGCTCAATCAGAAAATATAACGATTCGTTTTTTTTTATTAAACATGTATTTGCCTCTCGTTTACTCTCATTATTTCATATACTTTGATTTGAATTATCTCGGGTCCTAAACGGTCAATCAGCTTCAATTTTTCAGGATAGTTAGATTATGATATCCTTTACCACTGAAATTTGTAACGATAAGACTTACAGCACGACAAGAACTTTAAAACAAGAAATGTATCTAACATCGTGTATTAATATCTGTATTATCTGAGAGTTTACATCAAAATTCAAGTTACCGGACAAGGATGCACTTTAGATCATTTATAAACAACACAGACGACTAGTAGTTTGAGTATAAACAGCTATACTACTGATAGAAGTCATTGTGCGTGCAGACGAACGCGAAAATAGGAATCAACCCTTACTATAATACAGAGGGAGAGTAAAACACGGCTAGTAACCCCTGGCGGTAGTGGAAGTGGTGGATTCCGTATCGATTTCGGCGGGGTCTATGCACAGCGAGGGTGTCGAAGGTTAGGAGCGTATCCGGTTAGTGTTGTCTTGCTAAAAAAAATAACATAACCGAAATATCTATGTCGAAATTTATATAACTCTAATCGAACACTAATTATTTTTGATTGAGGCCGAAGAAAAAAACACTTTTTTTAATAACAATATTTTTTAATAGCAAAACCTTATATGCTTTATCTCCAATCTACAAAAATATTTTAGAGTATATAATATTTGATCGAATTATTTATTTATTGGTGGTGTTAAAAATGCTGTCTGTCTATGCTAAAGCTCACCGCAAAAGCTTCCGTTAAGGAAACGGATCGATATTTTGAAGCACAAAGCTCCACCGGCATGTAAGTACATGCTATTTAAATCGTAACGCAAGGAAAATCTTAATCTTATTAAATAAAATAATGATTCATTGTATACTGAACAATTTATTGTATATAGTCTAGCCGTTTATTTATTAAATTTAGAATGTAAAATAAAATTAGAACTAGAACTAAGACTGTATGTGGAAATTATACTTGAATGCTCCTGTTTTAAATGTATTTATTGTGCTAGGGTTAAAAACTATCCGAAAATTGGTGCTCTCAAAGGTTACTTATAAGAAATCGAATAATTTTGTTTAAAGACAATCCTTTTGCAAGTGTGCACATCTTAAATTCGTCTACAGTGTGCGCTCAGCCTTAAAATGCTGTTTAAAACTTATTTTCTTATTATTTGTATTATAAGTAGAGGTATAGAAATGATATAAGCTCCTTAAAAGCATTTTTTATAAATCGTTTTGGATTTTAAAGGATAATATAATTAGTACATGGTCTAATGATTCCGTTTTCAAGTCCCACGCTCCCCGCGCTGTTCAATTATTTGTAAACTCTTATCTTAAAGAACGAAAAACGAAAATAAAAAAAAAACATAATCATCTTAAGGAAATAAATTTAAATGAAAAGTAAGATAAACAAAAAAAGAAAAAAGATAAACACAAAACATAATTCCTCTTTGGGAAAATCACTCATTCGTACAAATATTGTAATTTGGTGTAGAAAAATTTATTTTTCTAATTTAATATAAAATAATTGAATCACTTACCTTTTCCATGAAGTTGCTGGCGGTTTGAATCAGCCTTCAGGTTCTCAGCAGTATGCACGAGTTCATCCAATTGGGGTTTCTTCTGCTCCAGCTCCCGCAGCACATTCTGAAAATAATAAATTTTATCAACTCGTAGAAAATATCATTTAGGATGTTCCGTTCGCTACTGTAAAGCTTCGTAACGTGATTACAACATTCCAGAAAACTCGCGATAGCGGCGATAGTAAATAAACGAGTTGCTTTAAGGGTTGCAGCACACTGCCATCTTTAAAAAAAATCGTTATCTTATCTTACAGCTGAGGGAAATTACAATATCTACAATATTATCAAAGGTATGAATTATTTTTTAATGTTCTATCACATTTTGTTTTTATGCGAAAATCATTTAAAATGTACTTGTTAGATGGTGCAACCCCTTAATTTGCATCAAGCTCTTGACATGTCAGACATGTGCAAGAACGGTTGAAGAACTTCCTATTTAATTTATGAAATTTGTATTCTAAAAGAAATCCTTTAGTAAAATATTCAAGAAATATTGTAAAAAAAAGGATAAAGTAGAAAACTAGTAAGTAACTATGGTCTGCAAATACGATATGAATTATTAAATAGAGATAAAACGTTCGGTGAATAAAATGTTCAGATAAAATATGTTTCAACATTAAATTCGCCCCGCTACTGAACGTAATATGTACTCCGCTGTACCCCTCTATACAATACTCAAATCTCTTCGGTCCATGTGGCTTATAAGCCTCTTTTCTTATTCTCTTCTTCCGCAGCAATAAGTTTGCAGCTTACATAGCATTAAAAAATATATATTGCTGTCTTAGAACATATATCACTAACTCTCATATGCATAAATTATTCTAAAAGAATGTGAAATGCGATACAAAATGGTTTTGAAGATATGGAAAAGAGAAAAGTCAACAGAAATGAAATATTATATTTGTCAACAACATAAAAAGAAAAATAAAAGGAAATTCAAAAGAAATAATTCATAAATCAGTGTCATACTTAAGCAGATCAAAGTCAGTCATAATGCTACTAGGGATTCTCCTTTTCACACTTTCTTCAAAAGGAACTTGATACAAGTAGGAAATGCTTTTACGATCTTTTATGTTTGCAGACAAATGTCCACTTTATTCGCCTGTATCTGTTCAAATTATTACGTTAATAATAAAGAGGATTAAATTCATAAAAGCTCCAGTAAAATCCATTTTTATTTCGTAATATATTTACTGTAATTTTTAAAGATATATGTCGGTTTTAAATGGGCTAAATGGGTTTTAAAAGTGTACTATATATTGATAAAGTGGGTTACTAGAACCTCAAATGTTTAATTATTTTTTAATAACTCCTTATATGTTAAGAGATCTTAACAATTAAAAAAGTCATTTTGTCTCTTTAATTATTAAAGGGATTCAACGTTGTACACATTCCAAGTGCATGTGACATCACAACTGCAGCCAACCTTACAGCTCATAACTTCTTATCTCTGCTATATGTATTTATATATCAAAATATCAAATATTATTTACAGCTATTTCAAGGAACAATCAAATTTCAATATTATGTCTGCCGTAAGAGAGTTAAATATAATAAAAACTTATTATTCTTTGACTTGACTTGATTATTTCGACTACTTCTTCTGATCTACTTCGACTGATCTACTCAACAAATACAATGCATTTCACGTCATACAAATGGCCGACCATCTCTAGCGCTAAAACTACAATTCAAATTTTTAATTGCTATATCTCCGTCAACATTTACATATTTAATAAAATAGACAGGCCAATACACATTTATTAACATCAATTTCAATCAACAATTGAAAAATCGACCACTAAAAAATAAGGACACAAGCCCATTTCATGATGGTCCACCAACTATATGGTATGAATATTTTTAATTACTTTTCCAATATCGCAAATTCTCTAAACTTTAAAAACCATCCATGAAGACCTGTGAGCCCCAGAGCGATGCAGTGATCGTAAGGATTGTGTGACCCGCAGCAGTAAAGCTCCAGACATTCATAAAATACTTCTAAAACTTAATTATCGTTAGTTAACGACAAGCATGCAGCAATGCATCACGTTTAACGACCAAAAAGCTTTACGTTATAAACTTGTGTAACTCTCTACGGTGTTTGCAGCATATGTTTCAGTTCAGATTCTTACAAACTAATAATATAGTAGCAGCGTTTGGTACTTCTGATTTTTGAATATGTATGGATATCAGCGCTTGACGCCATCTTGAAAAAGTTGCAGTCAAAAACGTTTTCTATGCAAAATTAGTGGTTTTTGCTTCTGCTACTATGTTTTAACACTAATAGAATATTTATTTAATTAAAATTAAACATTGCCAGCTGATCCGCATTCTTTCTAAGCATAATTTACTCAGTTTAAGAGTGATACTAAGACAGGGCTCTATATTTCAGTCCGTAGATTATTCCAGGCTGATACCAAGAGAAGCAGTTTGAATATAAAGATGAAAGTAACTATATATTCCACTAAAACCCTAAAAATCTTTGATTAATATTAGAAGGGCTCACTGAAAGGGAGACCCACACGTTATTAGGGCGGCTTAAAATCGAGATCAATCAGATTACATTACTAAAGGTTGCTACAAAGGTGAAAGAAACCTCTAAAGCTAACTATTCGTTCCATAATCCCGCCACGCCATCATGCCATCATGCCACACATTCCCTCGTATCACAAACCACAGGTGTAACATATACCATGGCTGGAGCGGAGGATGAGGTTACCAATGTTGTTCTTTTGTTTCAACACAGCTTAAAGGATAATGTTGCTTTCACTAACACCAAGCCACGTATGTTTATGTCAAACCCTAAAATAAATTAGTAAAAAAAGGTTTAAAGGTCGTAAAAAATATCTAGTTCACAGTAAAATTGATTTTTTCTATTAGTCCAAGGAATCTCACTCTATATTCAGTATAGCTGAGAAACATGAATGTCTTCTCTACAATGTACGCCAAGGCTAACAACTATCCTTAAATTAAAACAAACTCATGCAAAGAATGTTTGAAAGAAATAATCAAAAACATGACTTGCGTTTTGTAATGTTTTTTACAAAGATTCTTTTTCCAACCAGAGGCGAACTTACTATTACTAGGTAGAATTGAAAGTGGTGTGAATATTTGGAACAAGAAGTAGAGAAATGGATTATTTACTTATATTCTCTCTTAATGCGGACCTGTTTCCACAACAATTTCAGTGAAACGAGCATTCTGCAACATCACTCTGTGTCTAATAATTAGTACATTCCCATAAAGAAGATAGCAGTAGTACTTAAAGTTATCAGAAAATAAACGTACGAGTTAGTAGATGGGATATCTCATCTAGTAACATATATCTTACTTTAAAACGATGTTGCAACGTTCCGGTTCCGTCCTGCATCATAACTTCACAATTCCACCGGCAGAGTACAACACAAATGCAAGCACGTTACCAACAAGTCCAATAAATAGTCACTTTAATCTTGAACTACATAAATGAAACTGTCACTCCACGTGGTGGATTCTAAACATATAGTAGGGGATGCTAAACATAAAGTGGGGTAGTAAGAACCAGGAAGGGATGTACAGCTTGTGCAGTGAGGACGATAAATAGGATACGAGATGGAATAAACGTATCTAGATGCTTTTAGTATATATGAAACGTATCTATTGCGTATCTAAATACAAAACTGATGGAATTATTAAAACATAGCAAATCACTTCTATATATAAAGTAAAAGACACTGTAGAAGGTCACTTGGAAAAGTTTTCAGCTTGAAGATTATGAAGTCAACCCAAAAAAACGTTAAGGTCCCTAGAGATCAACTCTTGATGGCGTCATCAACTATTACTGGAACCTTTTATTCAATACCCTTAAAGCCTCTCTTAAGGGCCATTCCCACATACTGTTTTCATTTCAAGTTTTAATATTAGATTGTATGTTTTATTCACAGCACAGAGTATGTATAAAGCCTCATTCCCACTCACTGTTTTGATTAATTTACATTTTTTAGTTCGTGCGTATGCATCGTTAGTAATATAGATTTTGAAAGTTCGACTTAAAATTGTATATGAAATCATTTAAATTGCTATTTTTAATAATAATTAGTAATAGAATTTGTTTTCACTTCTATATTTTTTAAAAACTGACATTAAACTTCTTTTAAAGATAAATTCTACTGCATTTTGACAGATTGTCACGTTTTGGAAGTTATAATATAATATAGTTTTTCTTAATTTAAAACATTGGACCTTGTAAGGTTCTAATAAAACTAAGAAAACTTAAAATAAATTAAATTAAAAATGGTACTGTGAATGACTACGCGTATTGCCATATGCTAAACAATTTAAATTATATACAAAATTAAATTAAAGCAAGGAGTGGAAATGATACTTTACTTGCAGTGTTTTAGTTTTTATTTTGAATATACTTAGTACATTAATATAGTTTATTTAATATAAGTTATTTCTTTATTTTCACTATTTATACTGTCATGTTTAATGTTTTGGTTTTAGAAAGTTTGAAGTATTCCTACAAATTAAAAGTACAGCATATACAGAAAACGATTAAGCTAAACCAGTAGGTGGGAAAGAAACTAAAAACTCTTTCCAGCTTTACTTCGCATGACAACTACACTTCGAGTATATATTCTGAAACAAGTTGTGAAGTTAACAATATTGTCAAATTTTGAATTATGTATTTCATGTCGTAAGTTATGAAGGCCCCTCACCCTCACCCCACCCTGCGTAACGCGAATTCTCTATGAGTATTTCTTCAATATAAGGCCGTGAGGTTAGATCTACTTCTTCTTGGATAAAGAAGTTCAGCATAAATTTGCATGTTAAAACAATGTGGCATTTCCCTGATCCACAGAGACTTCCTAAACCGCGTTGGGAAATGAAACTCGGAACTTGGTGATTGATTCCCGTTATAAGCGTAAAGTGAGTGTATTATTCTTATGAAGACGACATATCCAAAGATTCAGAATTGAGTTAAAGTGAGAATAAAGAATTATCATTTACGGAAATGATAAATTAGAGTTAAGTAATATTGATTTGAGAATTTATCTTACCAAAAGTTAAAACTTCAATATCTACAAAAAGTTTTAAAGGTTGAAAACTCTGAATATTTTGTACAAATAGAAAAACATCTTATCTTCAAAAATATTCCGTCCAACCTTTTTCAACAATAGATGTAAGTAGGGGGCCTTAAAATTCAATTTTATTTATAAGCACACTTGAAAAATAAAATAGGGTTATGCATAATAAAAAGGAAGATGTATGGACGAGGATTCAGCGATATTTTCTTTGTATTTCAAACACTGACAGACAGTAGCACATAACCTCAAAATATAACACGTGGGCAACACTTCACACTTATAACACACTTCACTCCAATTGGAGCGCGTTCAATGAGGCAAATAACGATAGAAACAAATGCACTCAAATTTTGAAAAATACCGAGAAATAAAAAGCTCGTTCAGCTCGCACTGACTGTTAAAGTACAACTACCGTAAAATCCTTGTACAGTTTCGAGATATTAGGGGTTGCGTCTGCAACAATCGAGAGAATCCCCCTTTATATAAATTTAGAGCGCGCCATATTTGATTCACTGTATATATCAATAGTTTAGTAGCGCCCCCTAGTGCATTTCAAAAGAGAGAGACAGAGAGTGTGAGATATTGGGGTAAATACAAAACGAGGGTTCACAAAATTTCACTCGCTCCCTTAAGATGTCAATTTTACATAACAATACCGTGATAAAACATATGGGTGTTGTGTATTCATATTCAAAGGTCTTCTGGTTCGAAGAGAGACAGAGACAGAGAGATAATTTCATAGAATTTGCATATTGTTTACTAAACGTCACATTGATAATTTGATAACCGGTTGTCGGTAACCAGCGTGAGTTCATTACTAGTACGAGTATGAATTGAGTGTGGTCAGGAGGGCGTAAACATTGATAATGGTGTGTTTCTGTTGATGAACACGTATTCAAATGACTGTGATAATGTTTAATGGGCGCACGTAATAACCTTGCAATGGTTTTGGTAGAAACAGAAGACAAATGAATCTATGAAGGTATGAAATAAAGTTGAATTTTTTAAAAATTATTTACAAAATTATAGTTTAATTGAAATTGTATAGATGTCGCCATCTATTGCAAAATGCTGTGACTATCCTCCTTACAAGTAAACGTGTTATACTTAAAACAAGTTGTGGGGTATAAACTGGTTATATAACTAAAAAGAATTGACTCACTTATTTTTCGATAATGTGTATAAAAACAAATAAGATAAAATTCATTATCGTATTTTAGATTTATACCGCTCTTATAACCTCTTTTAAGTATAAGTTGCCGCCGAACTATCGTAATTTGACTATATCAAATTTATACCAGGTATAAAGCCCGTCCGGACAGGCTTATTCTTAGTATAAATTTTATAACAGGTTTATTTGTAAGGCGTTATCTTTTAATTCATTAGTTTCGCCGTCTGAGCTCTTAAAAACTAAAGTATTTATTTTATACATATATAAATGACCGCTCTACTAAAAACCTAGCAATTTATTGTATTAAATTTATATAACAATGCGTTAAAAAATATGGTTATGCCAATTACAATATGGCGTAGAGTAGTAATGGTCCATTGGATTTGAAACGTAGCATAATGAATCATCCCTAACTCGATGGGTACAAAAGAGGGAGCAAAAACACAGCACAGCGACGATGGAAATTTTATTTGGAAACAAGAGAACCAAGAGCAGAACCCCTGGTGTGTTACAATGCATTGCGTTTACGATATTCTTTTTCATCACTATAATCATATTATCGTTAAACGGATCCGAGATAAAACAACCAGTTATTCGTATTTAAATAGGTTTTATCTTTATTACTTTTTTTTTTAAACTTTATTCAAATTTAATAGACTCAGGTGGAATTAAATGACTGATCCATCGAATAAAAAGTTTAGACGAAGATATGAAGAGGGGAAAAAGCATATTTTCGATAATGTTTTTTTGACGACACAGTTGATACATAATTATTTCTGTAATTACTACATGATAAAATAACATTTGAAGAATACTTTGTGAAATTTTCATAAATAAATATCAAGTAATGAGGCATTGACAGCGAATCTCCGCAGACTTCACAAAAAAAGTAACATTGCGGTGCCACTCATAACTCATCACTGGATTTTCTGAACTCGAAAAACCAAAATGATTTCATTAGTTGATAAGTTTCTTCTGATTTCTGTTGCTAAGCTAACTTTAACACTATATTTGAAGCTACTAATTAGTATTAAAATGTTGCACGACATATATTTTTGGTACACTAATTTATTCAAAACTTTTATAAACTTTTAATGATTTAAAAAATAAATAATTTAAGTTTTGAAAGTTTGTTTTTCAACAAATTCTACCTTTTATACGAGTATAATCAATTCTACTCTAAATAAAATAATTTCATAACAAAAACGTTTAAAAATCTTCCCTTAAATATTTCACAGAAATTAATATAGCAGCAAAAGTTAAAGCATATTATTGCTGAGTATGTATTGTATACGTTTTGTATTGTAGAATATATTTTCTTTGCCTCCCGGTGCAGTTTAAAATCAGTACTACATTTATACAGAAAATGGGAAAACTTTACAGAATATATTGACTTAGAAAAGTATCAAAGTTTTAAACTTTTGATGGTTTAGTTTTTTTTTGTTTCCTTTTGTTGGTAACATGTGTTTCAAACCAGAAGCTTACGAGTTTATTTAACGTAGTTGGGTTATGAATTGGGAAATGCAGACAAAGTTATGAAAGCAGAGAAGCATCTAATGCAAACTTCACTAAGTATTAGAAAGAATTGTGACTAGATAGCTAAAGCAGGTAATTCAAAATGTAGAAGTGAGTGTAGCTAGCATAATAATAACGGATATATTTTGTTAAATATGTTAAATGGTTCATAACCAAATAAAACTGAAATGTTTTTCTCTATCATTACACCTAATTTTATATGGTCATAGCATTTTGTTATAGCGAACGGAAAAGAAGAAGAAACTCCTTCTCTAGAACCTAAGGGTAGATAGTGTTGCGATGACGTAATGCGTTATTCCTTGGCATAAGTAAGGGATGGATATTCTACCACCTAAGGGTGGTAACAAATTGCTAAGGGTACGCCTTATGCCTTGAAAAGTAACACAGCATTTCAGAATGTCATGTGACGCTTACTTTAAGATTTTTTTGTTCCGTTGTTTGTACTTCTACTCGTACAATCCGATTCGTTTTCTTTAATGTTATATTTAGTGTTGTGAATCAGGCTTTTGTTTAAAACTTTTATAAATACTATAGTGCTTTAAAATGAACCGTATATGTAGTCCTAAACTCAATTTTAGTAAAAGCTTTATACTTTTTTTAGGTTTATTTCGATCTCTGGGATATTATTTTTTGCTTATATGTAGAAATACATTTCTTTTTAAGAATAGTAGTCCTTCGTTGCACGCTCCTTGCAATAAACAGGACTCTACTGTATATTATACTCGTGTATTCGTCCTTAAAATCGGGCCATTATAGAAAACTGTAGTGATAAAAGCATGGCAAAATTTTTCACTAATATTTAACTTCTTGATGTTTGAGTCATTTGAATAAATCTTAAAAAAAAGTAATTTAAAAACAAATTTAAAAATAACCTTTTTTTACAAAATTATAACGATTAATGTAAATACCGTTTACAAAAAGTTTCTTTTATGTATAAAGTAAATTAAAAGTTTTATTAATAAGAAATGTAATGAACAAAATGGAGGCAGAGTAGAATCAACCCCCAACCACGCTTAATAGCTTTTCGCTTTCACTACGGAATTAAAGTCAACCCTTTTTTGATTCGCGGAACAATAGACTTATATTTCTATAGATTTAATTAGTTTCAACATTAATATTTAAATTTTATTCAAAACTTGATATATATTTATTTAAATGATTTTAAGTCTTAAATACCGAAGTGCCTTGTTGTGATATTAATTAGATTTCTTAATCAATTCTGTTTATACTTTATCATTTTCAGACACATTTCAAATATGAATTTTTTTTTTAATATTAAAACTTTTATTTAGATTTTATTTTTTAATTACCTGTATACTTTTCAAAATATAATGTCCCCAGGAAGGAGGTGACATTACCAACATCTGTCAAATGAAAATTATGCTAATGAAGTTGTAATAAAGTTAATAACTCTTCGTACTGTTAATGAAAAACGTTGATATTTTATTTAATGCAGATACTATGTAAACCAGATTTTGTTTTCCCAGGAAAAAAGAAAATGTTTGTTCGAGAACAGTTAGACATTTAATTAGTATAAAACAAAAGTGAAGTTGGGAAAATGTAAAAACATTTCTTGAGTTTTTAAATAAATATTACTAGACCTTGTCCCATTCAAATTTCAATACATCTTTTCACAATTCAATGAAAAATAAAAACGGAATCAATTTTTTGTCACTATTAGTTTAATTCATAATTTGACAATTCGTGAATTTGTCCCGGCTTTCGAGGATTTGTCCCGGAAGTCCTTGTATTCCCTAGTTCTAATAAATATTTTCTATTTTATTAAATAAACGAAACTGAAACTAATATCAGGATCAGTATCACAAAACTCACACACACACACATATTCTTCCAATCACTACACAATGTATTCGGTAGCCTATAGCCAATAACAGCGTATCCATGCAGCCAGTATCGATATGTACCTATACTCTGTAATCTGATTGCTTTCTTATTAGATTCATGTCCCCAACATCTTTTTTAGATCATCATAAAAAAGATAAAAAATATATATAATATTAGCCTTCTACATTGTGCTTACCCTTTTCATATTACAAAATATATTGCGATATTTTATGGTTAGCTGCAGAACGTGACCGGATTTCGAGGTTTGATGCTGTGCTAGCTGATGTAGTTGTAGTTGAATGTAGTTTAGGCGTAAAAGAAAATGGAAATTATTAAATTTAATAGTGGTATCAACAAGCCGAAGGATAATCATATATCTGTAATGTTTACTAGAGTAGAATTTTATTAATTATAAGGTATTATACAATTATTTGTTGCAAGGAGTATATATTTTAGCTTTTATTTAAAACATTTTGTTTATATAACATTCATCTAGATCAGGGTAGGCGAACCAATGGCACGCGACACAATATTTTGGGCACGTCGCCGATCATAAAACATGTGTAAAAAATGTGTTAAGTAATAGGTATTTTGTAGTATTTAAGTAGGATCGAACTGCATCATTCACCAACAAGCCTTGTGTTCTAAGAGTGGTTTAATATCCCTTGATAATATAATGGCGGTAGTTACAAAAATAGTCAACCTCATCTCGTCACAGGCTTTAAACAAGCGAAAGTTCGATGCTTTGTTGGATGAAATCAACTCGGTGTATAATGGCTTACTGATGTATAATAATGTTCGCTGGTTGAGTCGCGGGAATGTACTTGAAAGATTTGTTGATTGCTTGGAAGAAATCAGACTGTTTTTGCAAAATGAGGGAAAAATTTAACAATACCCACAGTTGTTGGACGTTATGTGGCTTTCAAAATTGATGTTTTTTACAGACATATGCCAACATTTAAATACATTAAACGTAAAGCTTCAAGGGACAAACAAAACAATTATTGTCATGATAGATCTCATTCGCGCTTTTGAGGCTAAACTGCAAGTTTTCAGAAACGATATTATCACAAGAATCTACAAGTATTTTCCAAACTTGAAAAAATATATCAATGATTTTGATATTCACGAGACAGCAGACAAAGAAAAATTTACTGAAGAATTTATTTCTGTGATCGATTCTTTAATCAAGGAATTTTCAGGGAGATTTTCTCAGTTAAAAGAATTGTCGGAAATACTCAAATTTATTATGTGCCCTGATGTGGCGTCATTTCATAAACTGAACTTCTCTCAATTCGATTGGTTGGAAATTGAAGAATTTGAAATGCAGTTGATTGATTAAGCTCAATATGGATTCAAAAATTTATTGAAACAAGGAAATAGTTGGAATTAATTGAAACTGAAAGATTGACAAGTAATTTAAGTAAAAACGCTAATAACAAAATTCTGGAAACATGGAATGCGTTACCAGACACATTTAACTGTTTGAAGAAGCTGGCTCATGCTATTTTAACAATGTTTTCATCTACCTATGCCTGTGAGTCATTATTTTCAGAGATGAATAACATTAAAAACTCGGTTAGAAACCGTTTGACAGATGAATCCAGTTCAGCATGCATTTTGCTAAAAGTAACATCTTACAACCCTAACATAAATTATTTGTCATCTAACCTGCAGCAACAGAAGTCACACTAATTTTACAGTAATTTAATTTATGCATGTAATAAAAATATTCCAAAATGTACCTCTTTTGTTTACTTTATTTAATAAAGAGTTTTGATAGATAGTATTTATTATTATTATTTTCCAAATAATCAGAAAGTCAAAAT
Source organism: Panorpa germanica (assembly GCA_963678705.1). NCBI lineage: Eukaryota > Metazoa > Arthropoda > Insecta > Mecoptera > Panorpidae > Panorpa > Panorpa germanica. The sequence continues at coordinate 12,679,006 of OY783220.1, read as the reverse complement.
TATTTGATGGCACGTCAATAACCTCATTCGACATTTTTCAGAAAAAATGGCACGTTGATGCATAAAGGTTCGCCTACCCTGATCTAGATGATAAACAATGCTTTAAGGGGTGTGGGGGGGGGGGGTTTAGGTTTTAACTTTTTCATGAAAAATTAATAAAGAAGAAAAGCTCGACAGCGTTACCTGCAGAAACTTATCAACTAATGAAATTATTTTGGTACCTACGCAAAATGATGGTATTAGATTTTATTTTCTAATTGGCTAGGCCAGTAGTGAAACACTAAGTTTTCCAATTCGAAAGACTTCGGAAAAACTTTCTGTGGCTTAAAAACTACGAAATTTTTAAACTTTTGTTGGTGTTTTTCAATTATATCGGCACTGGATGGTTCTAAGACTATGGTAGTTATTAACTTGAAGAGCACAAAATTTTAAACAATTTTGACCTTAACAACTATTCTCCAAATGCAACAAAAACGTTGGATAGCTTTCTTCAGAGGCAGCCTTAGGGGCTGGCAAGCAGGGCCATCCGGGGTCCTGCATTCTCGCGCAACAACCCAAATACAAAAATTCATTACTATATATGTATTTGAATCTCGCGCCTCGCTCTTTAGAAATCCCACTAGAATCACTGCGTATATCTTTTAAGGCATTCATGTACCTTAGTTTATCATCATTAATATTTGTCATCTTTGTACTTGTTAAATTTTATAAATCTTCCAATATAAAATTTAATTTCTCGTCAATTATCATCAACAATAGTTACTTACAATTTACATAAATTATACAAAAAACAAGTGCCTCGCAAAGATCTGCTGCCCGGGGCCTCGCAATGGCTAAGGCCGCCCCTGGCTTTCTACAAGTTGGCTTGTTGACATTTATCATATATTTTTATTAAAATGTTCAAAGTGTTGTTTAATATAGTTATCTATATAAGGTAGTACCTGGCATCACGCTAGACTACTGTATTCCGTCTTTACTTTTAAAGTTTTCTTTAACAAACTCCTATATCGTCATAAAGATTAATTCACGTCACGTAACAAATTGAATGAACTGAAATCTTCTCGTCTCTGGTGAAAGATTATTTAGTCGACTAAATTAAATGTTTCAATAAACTCTCAAATCGATATAAATTTAACAAAATGTTATTTAAAATAACTTTTACAATCCATTTTGATTAAAATCAAACCCAACATCATCGTCATCGACCGTGTATTTTGAGTAGGCAGCATTTCATCATGTAAAACAGCCAAACCTGGATTTAAATTTGTATTTTCAGGAACGCAATTTTTTGTGATCCATTCTTTTCATTTCTTGATATAATCCGATTTATGTATCGTTGATTCACTTCAGGTTTGGGATCATAGTCGTCTAAAGTAAATCCGGTATTTTTTATTATGTTTTTCGCCCACAGCTAATGTCAATATTCTTTTTACTAGAATCTGTTGTTTATTGATTGTACTCTAACAGAAAGTTTCTCAAGCCCCTGTTTCTATTGGATACATAAGACGAAAACTTTCTTACTTATTTAATAAAGCTTATATCATACTTATATTTAAGTATACGGTATTATGTTTAACTAAAGGGCAAATAATGTTACTTTTTATTTATTTGTATTTTTATTATGATATAGCGCCATGTTTTTAGAACCAGAACAATCTCATCCTAAACTGATGGGTTTTTCTTCATTTTTTATTTCAGAAACGTATATAGATAAATTAGATAAAATATAGATAATATTATTCATTATTATTATATTCGCGTTCGATCTCTGGATCGACAACAGTTGTAAAAAATAAGTTGCCCGGTAGCAGCACGTCCGATACCTATCTAAAGTAGGTATAAATTACAATATTGGTCCAGTATTCATGATATTAATGTATCAGATCCACGCGAAGGATCTTCATCAGTTGACACTGATTGCATTTGCAGTATTTACGATAGCAGGTGATTCCTCTTTGCCCCCGGTGCCCCCCTGAGCCCAGGGATCAAGTTAGAGGTGAGTAATAAAGTGAACAGGTAGCACGTTCAAATCGGTATATAGGGTTTAAGGTATTTGCGTGATATACACCGAACGTGTAATGCTTTCTCTCAATGATTTAACACGTTAAAAGAAACATTCGCAGGAATCCAAGCAGTGGTGGTTTGGGCACACCGAAACATAAAAAATTGAGTAGAAAGTTGTAGGGATGAAGGAACTGTCTCTATTTTTATAATGGAAAATATCCTAGGTAGAAAATTGTCTTGGAATGGATGTTTCACATTTACCGGTATTAACACAAGTTAAGAAGGGGGTAAGGTCAAAACGATGAAAAAGAAGTATATTTTCGATAATGTTTTTTGACGACACAGTTAATATATAATTATTTTTATAATTACTACATGATAAAATAACATTTGATGGATACTTTGTGAAATTTTCATAAATAAATATCAAGAAATGAGGCATTGACAGTGACAAAAATAACTAACATTGCGGTGCCACTCATAACTCATCACTGGAAATTCTGAAATCGAAAAACTAAAATGGATTTCATTAGTTAATAAGTTTCTGCAGGTAACGGTGTAACGAGTTTATTGATTTTTAAAATTTTTTACAGCACTTAAAAGTCAAAATATCGATTTTTCATGAAAAAAATTAGAAACTTTGTTATTTTAAAAAACATTAAAATTAAAAAAAAAAAAAAATCGACAGTGCGTTGCCTCAGCATTTATGTAAAGAAAGAGGGTGCAAAATTTCAAAAGAATCGGTCTAGTAGATTTTGAGCTAGAGAGGGCACCGACTCTGAAAAAGCTAAGTGTGAGAAACCGCATTTAAAAGTTTCAAAGGAACACTCCAATTTTCTCCAATCGACTTAAAATTTTTACGCAATAAACTTAACATGTTGTACAATAATATAAATAAATAAAAGTTGAAACCTATCCATAATAAATTATCTTGCAATGTAGTTCCACACATAATTCATTTTCTACTTGGGATACAATTAGATTACAAAATGTATTATACCATCCAGGTATGTTTACACGACAAATTCAATGACATATATATCTACACATGCGTCCCGTATTACGAGCATTCAGAAAACGAAAGCTCACAGGCCAAAGAGAGTACAAAGGCCACAACAAGAGGCGCATGGGATTGATGGCCATTGAAACTACACATTCGTATTGATTTTCGATTTATACAAAATAATGCATGGTTTGAGTTCAATCAGAAAACCCTTACGTTGAGAAATGTGAGGCTCTTACACCTGTCTAATCAAAGGTAGAATCAGAATATAAATACATATAATATACAACATTAAAATCTACTAAATATGGTACAAAGCATTACTTATACCACTTGATTGTCTAGGGAAATAAACATAAGCACCTGCACTTTAATCATCGTCTGGAAAATAAATTGGAATTCGCATTCAGTGTAATTACACAAATTAATAAATCACGAAAGGGTTAAATAATTTCAAGAACGCACTTGTTTAGCAAGAAGTGGAAGCAAGATGGAACGATACTCGAGAACGGTATTTGGTTTTTCGTCTCACATTACATTAAATATTTCCATTAACAAATTGTCCTACATTTGGTTCAATACATTTCCGAAAGAAATTGTTCTCCTGCTTTTAATATCACAGTAAAGCATTTAGGCTCTATTCGTTTAGACTTCGCTGTAACATTTTTCTTTTTTTTTATTTATTTATTTGCCTTGACTTTTATTCGTCATAGCCACCATCAAACATTTTTTATACATACTCGTATTTTACAATTTATAATTCTATTTTACAAATTTCTAAATATTTAAATAATTCACTAATTAATTTTGAATCACTTAACAAAAATTTAGTATTAACAGGAAAAGTTTTAATCACATCTAATATTTCACTACTGAATTGTGTTCTTTCTAAATTAATTCATGCATTCAAATATAATATGATCCAAAGTTCCTTCTTCACCACATTGACATCTATCGTCAGATTTAATATTAATTTTGTATAGATGAGCTGAAGTTTTACAATGATTACTTTTGATTCTGATTATAGATTTTCGTTGATTTTTCACAAGAATACATTCAAGTGAAAACATATATACGGTAAATACATGAATACTGTGTTGTTAATAAATTTAACAGTGAATAGCAAGATAACCAGTTTCTATTTTATCTATTATATATTTCGAAATCCAAGAACCCTTTTTCCCCAATCTGCGGACGCCAATGTAAGTAATAATATGCATCATTACATGCAGGTATAATACCGTAATTCATCTAGCTTAATAAATGATTAAATCAAATAATTCACCGTACGTCAGATTTATATTTACTTCACATAAAAACTGCAATGTATTTAAAGCGAGAGCTAAAAGACTAGCTTGGAAGCTAAACTAAGATCTATAACTATATTCTCGTATTTTCACAACTAATCCCATAAATCATGCTCGCGGATATAAAAATTGTAAGCGTGGTATTCCCAGAAACGCATAAAGCTCATTTTATCATATTCCATGACAGATAACGACGCGACTATAGCTATACTATAGCTGAAGCTATAGAGGTAGGGCTGCTGCAGTGAGTATACATTACATACACTCGTATACGCCGGATTAAATTTATGCAAAAATCGATGAAATGTTATGGCAGGCAATCATAAGAGTAATAAAAAATTAAAAACATACATCATTCGCGGGACCCTATTTATCAATTTCTAATATATATGTAAATATGTTGCGTTTCTGGTCATATGCACGGGAATCCTATCCTAACCCCACGGCTGGTGGGGGAACTTGATGGTTACACATACAGGGTGACTCCACATTTTAAAATACAATAGTACCGTAGCCTTCCAATTATTAGCTATATGTTCAATAAAACTGCCCGTTTATCATGGACAATTTAACCCTACGTGTGAACACTATATATTTCGAGTCATGGTGTGTACACTGGGTCTATGAGTTTAATCAGTTTTCTGAGCTGTCAAAAAATCTGAAAAAATTTTGGATTACTTTTTGAAGTGTCTACTACATGGTCCAGAAGTTGCCAAAGTCCTAAGTTTAAAACCGTTGTTAATAAAAATATTGTTAAAAAATTCATAACTTTATAACAAACAAATATTAAGAAAAACGGTTGTAGACATTTTTATCTTAGACTATCAGCTTTCGGAAGAATATAGTGGCTTTGGCGTGGGCTCCAAAAAGTTGAATTATTTGTGCAGCTGAAAGTGGGGAATATTTTACGGATTTTGGTATGTCATAATAAACAGAGCGGTGATTATTCGGCACAAAATAAGTTTTTATTGATCAAAATACAAAAGTTATGAAATAATAATTAATATTAGTTAATTATAATTAGTGTCAAAATGAGAATTTACGGTACGCGACCGTTTAATTGTCACCCATCTTCAAAAACTTATTGTAGTAAAAAGATGAAGTATTAAAAAAAAATCTATATACATATAATCTAAGAAATAATATATTGAATTACATAAAACATTTATTTTAACCATAAAAAAACTGTAAAAAACAACGAGAAAAGCAAAAAAAAAAGTGCATTTACTAACATTGGAAAATACTAATGTCATTTGTACACTGACCCTTTTTAGAGAAAAGAGGCAAGTTTCACTGGCTCGCCTTTGTCGGTAAACTGCCAGACCCGGACGATGCTGGAACCTTAAGTCCCTACCACTACCTAGATTTTTTAGAGGGCATAGGTGAAGGGCGCTCTGTACTCATAAGAGAGAAATAGGAGTTCGAAATTTACACACGCAGGGTTAACTTTATTTTAAACAGATACTAGCAGTTTTAGACCCCCCAAGCAAGGTCAACTTCAGGTGAAACAAATTATAAAATTTACACTCTCTACTGGCACACTATTACATTATCAATATTGGTTTCTGGACTTTCATTAAATTTCCAATTAATTGGATTTGAATTAATTTTTATTGCGACGTCCATTAGTTATCTGAAATATCGTTAATCACAATTTCTCTTTTAAATTACATTTAGATCATTCCATCACGCAACAAACCCTTATTGAACACTCCCCGTCACTCCCTCCCTCTTTATTCCATTCATTTGGGGTTGTTCCAGTGTACATTATACTCATAATATATTATCCGCTCTATTCTCTCGTGTACGTGTATTTTGTATATGTGTTTGTGTGTTGTGCTTTGAAGGCTATAATCATATATATGTATCAGATTTTACAACGAACAAAAAAAAAGCTTTGTACCAAATAAAATTTATGAAAAACCATTTTCTCTTTGGAAAATTCTATGTGGTTGCTTAAAATAATATTATAGCAACATGTTAAAACACATAGGATAGGTTTATAGAGAAAAAATCGTTTATATTTTAGCGGAATTCAATGTGAGCTTAAAGACAAGCTTTTGACGACAACCAGAACCCTTTTAAAAGAACAAAGGCATTCTGTTCTACATACTCGTAGCCAGTGACGGATTCAAATATAGTGTAAGGTTAATGATGATTTACAAAATGTATAACCATTAATATTATTAACACTTTGATGTTGCTTGTGAAGTTAGCAGTCAAAAAACAGCAGCAAACAAAGGAATTTTAATACTGGTTAGTAAATAAACTATAAAAGGTGGGAGTAGGAGGATTCCGAAGTACCTGAGAAACCAGGAAACAACGAAGGATTTGTGGGGATGAAATGAGTAGATGTAGGATGAAAGCAAAAGGAGGGAGAAAGAATTGTTAGTAGGAGAGAGATAAAGAAGAAGATAGATAGAAGACAACGACAAAGAACAGAGCAAGCCAGTGGAAGAAAGCGAATCAGCAAGAATGAAAGATTAAGTTGACATTAAATAATGTTAATTGCAATGGCTTAGTCAATTAAGTCTGACATTAAATTAGATGTTCCGCTAGATTATTCAAGATTCTATGTAGAAAATAATAACACTGGTGTAAAAGCTGACGAAATTACTAGTAGTTCACTTAAATTAATTCCATGAATGTTCCTTCATACATATTTCAAATTTTGTGTATACTTTTAAATATATAACTTATGAAATATTTAAATAATAAAATGTTATAAACATAAACCATAGAATTTGATGTTTGACGCTCGATAGAATAAAATTTTAGTTTTTGTTGTAGAGTGCGTTATTAGTTTATTCATTTTGAATCCACTTTACGTTAATTTGAAGTTATATTTCCGCAGTATAGTGTTTTCCATATGGCTCATACACTCACACGGAGAGGGTAAAGGTCGGGGCAAGAGGGCAAAGAGGGGCAACGGACCGCGAAGCCGACAGAACAAGTGGAGGCGTTCTCACGCTACATTAAATCTATTTTCACTGCATTCAAAACAAAAACAATGCAAATGCAGCAAATAAATGTTATTAGACAAAGTAAAACAATAATGTAACGATAATGTAAAAATAACATTATGTATTTCAAAAATATAATATGTAGAGATTAATAAAATAAAAAAGGAGACTTAATTAAAAGTATTTTAAAGTTTCGTTGATTGAATAAAAAATACAATACGATTATTTATAAAATAAAATTGAAAATTATGTGAAATTTTATATTGGAATACATGATGCAATTAGAGTGGAAATGAATGTTTTGTTTCGGGGTTTACAAGCTGTATTCAACCCCTCTGTTCTCGCACCCTAGTCGATAGTAATTTAACTATCACAATTGCAATCTGAACAGACTGAGTAAAATCGATAATTCACATAAAAAGGTGAATATTAAGAATGAGCATAGAACACGCTAATTCTAATTCAGCTACTGAAATATAGAGAGCGCTGAACAAGTATGCATTAAAACAAATTATAATATTATAACCGACTTAGTTATTTGTTTCCTAATGACATATTATAATGCATAAAGCAATAATAAAATAAAAGTTCAATTACTTTTAAGTAAGGATTTAAACCAAACTTAAAAGCTCTGTAAGGGTTCTTGAAATAATTTATCGAATATCACAACCAAATGTAAGTAGAGAATAAAGCTCCATCTTCAAATGGTTGTACGAAACATTTACATGAAATATCACAGGTATAAAAGAATTTACGTGGAGAAGGTAAACTGTTGCAGAAAAGGTTTGTACTTCTGCTATAAAGCTCTTGAGCTTTTCTAATAAATTAAAGATATCTTGCTTACCTTTTGTTTGTCAAGAAGTTGAAGAATATTATCGGTATTACCGACAACTACTGCTTGTTGGCGCAACATTTCTTCTTCAAGTGTAAGCCAATCACGGATCTGTAAAGGAATAAATGCAAAGTTTAAAAAAAGCTATAAGGGTAATAAAAGTGATAAGGGTCATGTGTATGACGGAGCTTTTAGTGAGTCGGCAGACCTTTTCTTTAGTTTTGATCCCAATTGATCCAGTTAAGGGATTTCGTACTGGACCCGGAAAGTTTTTGATATTAAATTTGTTAATATAGTACGAGAGTAAATTAAAAGTTAAATTGCGAGAACATACTGAAACCTATTAAAATCCAATTTAAATGCAAGGAAACTCAATCAACATATGCATAACACACTATGAACTTTTACAATCAAGTATCTTCCATACTAACAAAACTATATTTCCATAAATTTCTCGCGCAAACCTCGCATTAATTAAAACTTAAAAAACTAAATTGTAAATAAACTTTTAATAGCCAATATCGATTCGCAATTTTAATAAATTAGTTGGTATAACGTAAGAGAAAGTTTTGTGTTCACAAAGAGCAATTCAACCCCATGAATCCAACTTCATTAGTACACAATAGGGAGACGGAAATCAAGGAAATGGAAAAAGCTCCTATGCGGAAAACTATTTTAGGGATACTGTTGACTTTTTGTGTGATAAAAGGTTATTATGTCGTTCACAATGTAAACAAAAGGGTAAAAAATGCTTTTAAAGTTACACTGGTAATAATAAGTTTGTTTTAACCGGTTATACGTCTTATTTACAAAAAGCTCTAAAGAGCTTTTAAGGAAATGCTCGTTGTTTGATAACTGAAATGGTTTGCATGCATAGGGTGTTCCAAAAGGAAGATACTACTTGTAAATAAAATGTTTCTATTTTAGCAGAAATTTTAATTAAAAATGGTTATATGTATCATATAGTTCCTACGCTGAATATAATGCTTGCTGAAACCACAGCGAGACAGCGGATGTCACTTGACACAATTTATATTCCACTATATTTTGTATGACGCTATCGGAGACATATGACAATATAATGAAGTCGTGCTTCGCGTAAATTGAAAATGATATACTCGTGACAACGATACTGACATAGCTATATCTAGACAAACCCGTCTCGTGCTGGAACACCAGGACTTCACCAGTGACATGAAGATGCCACTTAATCTAAGTAACTCTTCACTTACATTATTAATCACCGGAAACATCGATAACTGGTTTAATAAATTACAAACTTTAATTAATAGTTCAATTCGATTATATTAGAAGCCACTAAAGCCTCATTCCCACTCACTGTTTTGATATTTAATTTATTGTTTTTATTTAATATTGTAATCTAGATTTCAGGTTCTCGTTTAAGCATTTCTTTTCACAGTTGTGTTTTAATTTAAGTTTAGTTAATTTAGTTGGTGCGTATGCATCGATAGTAATATAAATTTTGACAAAATTGTAAGTGAAATAATTAAAATTGCTATTTTTAATAACAATTAGTAATAGAAATTGTTTTCACTTCTATATTTCTTCTTTAAAATCTGACTTTAAACTTCTTTTAAAAGTAAATCCTATTGCAGTTTGACAGATTGTCACATTTTGGAGGTTATAATATTATATAGTTTTTCTTAATTTAATATTTTTAATTGGATAAACATTGGACCTTGTAAGGTTCTAAAAAAACTAAGACAACTTAACAAATAAATTAAATTAAAAATTTAACTGTGAATGACTACGCGTATTTCCATGTGCTAAACAATTTAAATTAAATATAAAATACATTAAATTAAATTAAAACAGTGAATGGGAATGATACTTAAGAATGAGCTTTCAAAGTTTGCGATACGTAGAAATTAATATTTCCTAAATTTATTTTCAATTACATTTAAAAGCATTTAAAAAACGCTGATACTACTAAAATTTTTAAATAAAATCAATAGAAATTCTGGTACAATATAAAATAGGTAGAGCTTCACCCCGTCACAGAACGACGTGTGTGTAATACGTTGAGGTATCACTTATTAATATATAATTTCATTTTTCACAAAACATTGTATGGCATTCCATTACACAGCAGTAGTGTGCCAGTGCATGTTTTGGCTTAACACTAATATTCGGTTTTGGCGTTTAGTTTATAATTGATATCATTCATTTGCTATACCTCTACAAATACCAGTATTTAATAATTGAATGTCAAATTATAATTACTGGTGCAACTAACAATTTAATAACTTTCAGTAGCAAAGCTCCGCAGCCGCAGCAGTGCATGCCATTTAATTAAATTATGTAACAGACACGTCTAAAGGGTGGGGGTGGACCTGGTGAAGTTGCAGAGAAAGGGGTGGACGGTTGATGGCGAAGTGCACGGCGTCACAAAGGGCGGTTAATGTTTATTGAATTGTTTGCAATTATTGGGATTGTTAACAAATAGATATATTCATATTGTCATTGCTATAACGGGTCATAAATAAAAGAGATACTGCTTTATATATGCAGGGAAGTTCTTTCTTTTGCAATTGTATAGTTTGTAAATTTTTTTTATAATATTGTAAGAACCAACATTTGTTAATACATTTAATAATTTCAAACTTTGCAAATTTCTTTTATAAAGAAGCTCTATTTCTTACTCTCTGTACTTCATATTCAATATACATTTTTTTAGTATTTTTATAATATATTTTTCTTGTTTTTCAGTTTTATTTTATATATATTTCATTATAAGTTTATAAAGCGAAAAACTAAAAGATCAAACTGAAAAGTTCATTTTCAAAGACTATAATAAATTATAAAGTTTAAAAAGCTGTCTATTTAGTTATAGACTTCTAGAATATAAGAGCATACATACTCGTATATAGATGCATTTAAACTAAAGTTTAGTCGTGGAGCTATAATAATGTATAGAGTTAAACTGCAGTTCATCATTATTAATGGATAAGGTAATCTTTCGAAGATTAATATGTACAGGGCTTTTGAAGTTAAAGTAATTAAGATCTCAAACTAGCTCTAACTTCATTGACATTCATTCGTTAAATATCAATACCCTATAGATACAAAATTAATTAAATTAAAAAATAAGTATATTATCCTAGACACAATTATTCAAAGAATAACATAGTAATAAGTTTGGTCAATTTTAACTAACATACTACACAGAATAATTCTTCAAGGGGGGAGTTTTTATAAGCACACTCCTTACACACAGATAGCACATCATATATACAACGAGAGCGAGAGAGAGAGACGTAATAATGCTCTCTGTACATCCCGGAATCCTTTAGAGTACTTCATAGTAGTGCTTAAGCGTACCAACTGCTTCAAGCTTATGATACAAGTATTTTCTAGTATGTGGTATGCATTTTGGGTAATAACTTATGAGAACACAGATGCAAATAGTGCATTTAATACGAAACAGACGTTGGACGGACAAGATAAATTCTTCGTAATTTCATTGTCACGATTGCTGCTTTGGAAACACGTTAGTTTTGTGAATAATTCTGGTTTATTTAATTAGCTGGTGTATATGTTTTATGAATAAGATGTATACTGATCCCTAACCTACTACAAAAATATATACATCCTCGTCGTGTATACACTGGGATATATATGGGTATGGGCTGAAAACACGAAACGAATTCAAAAACAGATTTTTTTTATTGATATAGAAAAGTAAATAAAATAGAATGTAGATTGATAGGATATGGAAGTTATAGTTCACTGCCTACCTGGAGTATTGACTTGTCAAAGCTGGCAAGCAAAGCTGGAGAGCTTGCTTTGGTGCCAGGACTGCTGCGGGTGCTGCTACTGGTCGTGGGACCCCCAAAGCGAGAGGGGCGAGGGCCCCCTTCCTGTACACTGCTCACATGTTGAGTATTTTCTGAAATAGAAAACAAAACATATATAAATATTATTATAAAACATTCCTAAGCTGTTTTTATAACATCTGCAAAGTTTGGTTTCTCTTCTGATGATCATCATTTCATTACTTTCTGAATAACTCTAAATTGTGTTACGACACGTGTCTAACCGGGGATGTGCTGGCAGTTACTTGACAGAGGTTTCCTTCAGGCACGAACTGGACCAGGATTAATGCGTGTGTTAAATTTGTAGGGATGAAAGCTCAAGAGAGAGCGAGAAAGAAACAGGTTGATAGAGTAGAAGAACATCTAACAATGTTTAACTTTTTAAAAAGTCGATATATTTTATAACTTTCCCACAATAAGTTGTCTGACATACAAATGTATTTTCTTGTCGAAAGTTTTCTTCAATTTATTCATGACAAGGAGGATAAAGACAGACAAATAAATGCAAGATATTTATTCGGTTCAATGAAATCAGGAACATAGTTTTAGAGAAGTTTTGTTTTTATTTAAAAGTGAACGATTCGGTCAACATTGAATTTATAGAAATGTGTTTTGAATTATGAAAGGACAATTTTACTTTGATGTATATTTTGTAAAAGTTTAAGAAAGGACAAATAGATATCAGGGTATGGATGTTTTACACAACCAGATTTGGATCCGTTTCCGTATGCATAAACTGTAAAATCCAAGTATATAATAAGGAAAATACAAGTATAACTTTGAAATCGAATCGAATTTGATTATGAATTAGATTTGATGATAGTTATTTTGTCGAATAAAAAGTATGACATTTTCAAAACCGCTGTAACTATATCCTATACAACCAGCGCGTATCCAAACTTGTTGATTGAAGACGAGAAACGTATCGATGTTGGTCGGTGTATTCTTTCTTTCTATTGTATCATCTAGAGCATTTTTTTGTTCTTTTTTCATCTGATATTGTACTTTTATTATAACATATTGAAGAAATGTAAGGAGGGAGATCTTGTATTCCCTGGGGATCAATGTACCGTCATATTCTACCACGGAACTCGCTTTATCAAACTACTGTGGATGTCGGCGCCGGCGTCGGTGAGGAAAAGTCAAAATGTATTGTAATATGACATGTTTGTTGACAGTTATTGGAGTATATCTATACTTACATTTACACGTGGCTAATATTTATTCTATTTAACACAGATTCAAAAACTCAAGGAAAAGAAAGCACCAGGTAGAGATGGACTAAAGAACGAGGCGTGGAAAGCTGGGCAAGAAAGGATAGAGAAAGGATTACTGACAGCGATGAACAAGATATGGAAAGGAGGAAACCTGCCGGACAGCTGGAGAGAAGGGGTAATAACGCCGATATATAAAAAGGGAAATAGACATGAAGCCAAAAATTACAGGGGTATCACACTACTGAACACAGGGTACAGGATTTATGCAGGGATTGTTAGAGAAAGACTGGAAGAAGAGGTAAAAGTAAAAGAGATACTTCCCGAGACACAAGCAGGCTTTAGAAAGGGACGAGGGACTTTAGACAATATATACGCACTGAACCATTTAGTTGAAAAAGAGCTAAGTGAAAAAGGAGGACAGATATATGCAATGTTCATCGACCTTAAAGCGGCGTTTGACATGGTCGACAGACAGAAATTGTGGAAGTACATGAGAAAGAAAAAAATAGATGAGGACATAATGAAATGTATTGAAGAAATTTACGAAGAAACAAGAATGAGAATAAGAGTTGGGGGTGAAGAATCAGAAGAATTCTGGACAGACAAGGGGTTGAGGCAAGGTTGTCCTCTGAGCCCCATTTTATTTGCGATATATACAGCAGACTTGGAGGGGGTAATGGAAAGAGGACAAGACGGGGGGGTGCTAATAGGAAGGCACTACAAGATATGGACTTTAGCATACGCTGACGATATAGTCCTGTTGGCAAAAAGGGAAGGAGAGCTGCAGGAGATGGCACACCGGCTAGGGAGGTATATAGACAGGAAAGGACTAGAGTTAAACGTGGAAAAGACAAAAATTATGGTATTTAAAAAAGGGGGTGGAAAAAGGAGACTTAAAAGGTGGAAATACAAGACAGAGGACATTGAGGAAGTTGAAGAATTTAAATATCTGGGCTACACTTTTAAAAAGAATAATGGAGAAGAGGCGCATATAAGGGAGGTGGCAAAGAAGGCAGAGCAAGCAATGCGACGGGTATGGGGACTAGGGGAAAAGGTATTTGGGGGGGACATACAAAAGAGAATATGGATATACGAGAGACTGATAGCCAGTATGATGTCGTATGGAGCAGAGGTTTGGGGGTGGAAGGAACAAGAAAAGTTGGAAAGAATACAGGTAAGATATATGAAATGGGTTCTAGGGCTGGACAGGTGCACGCCAGGATACATGGTGATGGAGGAGCTAAAGAGGGACAAGATAAGAATTAAAACAGGGGAAAGAGCGGTAAAATACGAGGAGAAATTGAACAGAGCGGAAAGCAAAATCTTAAAGAAAATAAGAGAGGATTACATAAAGAATGGGGGGAAAGGAGGTCCAAAAAAGAGAAAAGAATACTTTGAAAGGAATGGAATGGCGATCGAGGAGGCAGAGAGGAGAAGAGAAGGTGGCGCAAGTGTGGCAGAGGAGCTAAGGAGAAGGGATAAGGAGACACAACAGCAGGAGAGAATGGGAAAAATAGAAAAAAGTAACTACAATAAAAGATATAAGAGGTTATGGGAAAATAATGTGCCTCAGTACCTTATAGAAAAGGACATAAAACACATAAGAAGAACAGCAAGGTTTAGATTGGGAAATGAGGAAAAAGGAAACAGATACTGGGAAAAGAGTGAGGAAAGAAAGTGTAGAATGTGTGGAGCGGAGGACGAAACACTGGAGCACATTAAGTTTGAGTGTAAGGAAAAAGTAGCAAGCGAAAGGAATATTGGACAGCTATTAAAGGGAGGCAGTGAAGGAAAGAGGTGGATGGCGGAAATAGTAAGAAGAAAAGGAAAAACAGGAGAATAAATAATCTGGTGGAGAATAATAGAGAGGGTCAAAAGAAGAAGAAGCAGAAAGCACTTTTGGAAGTAGTAAAAGTCGAGAAGATTTTAAGTTTATTTTAAGTTTAGTTTTTAAGTTTGGAATGTATATAGGAATGAAATGTATTAGAAATATAATACTGTAGATTGTAAAGCCGAAAGGCATACACAATTAATATATAAATAATATAATGTTAAGTCAATTATATACGGCTGATTGATTTCATTGTGAATTTTCCGAAAACACAGTTATCAGCTTATAAGCACATATTTTTAAAAGATCCCTAGGGATATAACGGAGCTTTTATTTAATAATGTACTGGTCAATTTGTTCTATTTATTGGAGCTTAAAAACGTTACTAAACAAATGAAAAAATATGATGACCCAGGTAGAAATGTAACGGAATATAACACTTTAATTAGCTTGTAGTAAGCTAGCAAAAATAGCATTATTGAGTTATGAGAAAACAGTCTTTGAGGGAACAGTTGAGTTTTTCCACCGCCTGACTCGATATTAACAAGCAATACTATTTAATTTTCATAGTAATTTGCAACCCCCTCTAAAACATTACAAATAAAACAAGAATATTAAGTATATTTATATACTGTTACAACCTTTAAATATGTTTTCAAGGACAAGTTACCCTCAAAAGGTGCACGTACAGTAAACAGATTGGGCTCATTAGGTGTGTACTGATATTTGTGATTTGCAACATACCATGAATATAAAATCAGATTGAAATACATAGGCTAACAGACAGGTAAGGTATACAACACACGCAGTTGTTGAGATGAATGTTGAAGAGGTTTGTCGATACGCAGACAATCTGCCCCCCCCCCCCCCTGTCGACAGAAAAGGCAAGTAGGTAACCAAGCGACGGGATCTGTCTGGAAGGATCACTCGGAATATCAGATACAAAGGGATACCGTTCGAGCAATTATAAAGGGAAAGTAAAATACTAAAGATTACAGACAAATATTGAAGGGAAAATGATGAATAGGTATATCGATCGTCCAGGTCACTATTCAGACAGACCCGAAAAATGCAAATGTAGTTTTCGACGTAATCACAAAACATAGTATTTAGAGAAGTTGGCTAGGAAAACAGTAAAGGAAAAGTAAAATAAATGATGATTTGCGTCTTAAAGAAGAAATGTACCTCTAACAAGAGGGTGGTTGGCACTCCAAGATATTACGTATAATTACACAGAAAAAAAATTTACGTTAAGGATGTTGTCTTGATACAATTTGGTTAAAAAATTATCTTGCGTCTGCGTAGTAAGACTGGAAATATGTATACGTTCTGACAATTTAAATAAACACAAAATTTTGTCGAAAAATATAAATTTTTTCAATTTATTTTTGTTGTGACTTAACCGAGTTGGTTTCTGAGCGACTCTTACACAAATTTATCTTTACTACAAACAGTTGCAGGTAAAATACAAAATACGTAAAATTTTATTAAGCCAATAACAATATTAGACGATAAAATATATCGATCTAATATCCCGAATATGTGAATAACATGTAAGGTAAATAAAATGAATGCATGGTATTAGCTAGATATGATATGGAAAATACTCGTGTACCAATAACTGCTGCAGAGTACCGCAGATAAAAATAGATTAGGATTCAATAAAAAATTTATATGTAACATCAAAATAATGACTTTTAATTCTATATAAACTGTTTCTATATAAACTAGAGGAGGCAAATTCTCTTAATGCCACTGCAATAATAATAAGTATTCTACAACAGGCTTACCAACATAAAAAACACTAGAAACTTTATAAAGCATTTCAGGTGTCGCATCAGACAATATTCCCACGACTAATGTTTATAATATCATTTGCATAAAATGTGGATGAACAATGCAAAGGGGGGGTTGGCTGTAGGGGTGAGGGGTTAGGGGTATCCCCTTGTTCTATGCGGTGGTGTATCAACCATATGATAATGACGTAATATATAGAAATATCAACATACGTGGTGTTATGAAATTGCAAAGTGAGTAGAACTAGGGGAATCTGCCGATCTGCTTTATTTAAACCATATTCAGTATTTCTGTCAGATGTGTTGAATACCAGATTCAGAGAATAGTGAATGGCTGCTACAGATGCCACCATATTATGCATTAAAATTTAACTGTAGATATTCATATAAGTACGAGTATATGTATAAAAACACAGGGGTTGGTGTATGGTTTTAAAGGCCTATATACACGTTCGAATATGTTTTGTTGGTCACTGAATCGGCCAACATGCTAAAACGGCAAGCATTAATTTATTATTAATCATAGTTTAGTTCAATTCACTCTTTCTTTACATAAATGCCGAGGTAACGTTGTTGAGTTTTTTTTTTTAATTTTTTAATTTTAACGTATTTTGAAATAACAAAGTTTCTGATTTTTTTCATGAAAAATCGGTATTTTGACTTTTAGGTGCTGTAAACAATTAAAAAGATCAATAAAAAAAAGAAAAACTCGACAGCGTTACCTGAAGACACTTATCAACTAATGAAATCATTTTGGATTTTCGATTTCAGAAAATCCAGTGATGAGTTATGAGTGGCACCGCAATGTTTCTTTTTTTGTGACGTCTGCGGAGATTCGCTGTCAAGGCCTCATTTCTTGACATTTATTTATGAAAATTTCGGAAAGCATTCATCAAATGCTATTTTATCATGTAGTAATTATAGAAATAATTATATGTTAATTGTGTTGTCAAAAAACATTATCGAAAATATGCTTCTTTTTCATCGTTTTGACCTTAACACAAACCACCGTTTCAACGTTGGAATAATCAGCAACGCAAAACCAATACGATTTTTGGCAGTTTAATCAGTTTAAACAAGTTATCTGAATTATCTTCAATACCTAAATTATTTTTAAAAATATTTTATTTTACAAAATTCAACATTTTAAATTACAGTGTTATTTTAACAGTGTATGTGTCATTGATCTGTTCGTGGCATACTATGTTAGCGTAGATAATCAAACAAAGTTTATGAGACCATTATTGTGAAATTTATATCACATCCTATCCGAAAACGATGAAAAAATATCCCTCTCCTAAGGTCGAATATTGTTTTGACCGGTATATTAAGTTTGGTGTCCGGTATTACATCCAGTGAATGGACCGTTTACATCGACCTGAATTATAATCAAAAAAAACTTTAGTCTATTAAAATTAGATTGAAAAATTACAAAAAGATTGGTACGAGAGAGAAAAGCTGTTAAGTGTTTTATAACTTATTTAGATGTTAATTAAAAGTGACACCACCTTCTCAATCACTGTTGCTATATTATTAGCTTATCAATTATAGTTTACGAGATATAAACGCAATTTCTTTTGGGCGCTGAAATGTAAAGCCACGTAAAAAACACCGCCCTTAGAATTGTGAACTGCACTAGAACACAGAGGGGAAGGTATTCGAATCAAATATTGAAAGTTTCCTCGATCGTGATCTGGCATCAACCGTATACGACTATGTATGCTTATCTAGGACAAGTTTACGAATTCAAAGTTCAACCTCTTTGGTGTTATTCCCATGGGACACACATAACTGGTGAAGCGAATAAGTTATAGCGGTAAAGTGAGGATATGTCATGAATATCTTAACTATTTTCTAGAAACAATACAAATGTTATTACTTCATTGTAAACTAAATTAATGAATTCAATACAAAAACTCTGTTCGCAATCATCGAAACACATCGGTACTAACACAATGCTTTTGTTGAATGCTGACAACTACATTTCAATAATCTACAATATATCAGTTCTATCCACAGACCACTGAATATTGAGTCATGTTCTGGGACGTGAGAGAGGAAACACGAAATACATATACTTTTATCTCTTTCAACCCAAACAACCATATGACTATTTTACATGCTTTGACTTAAGTATATCTCTGGAGTATATGTGTACAGGTTGTGATTTATTTTGATATATTTGTATAAACATGCGTTTCATTAAATCTTCTTCCGATTTGCATAAGCACGGTATGTAGAAAAGATAATATGTTAACTGCATTTGTATGCAGATGAAATCTATTCCAAATATGTAGGTGCCATAACTATAACTCTTAATATCAAGTACTTATCTAGTATTAACTTAATTTTTATTTTCAGATTGGAGTATTATGCAAGCAAAGGACTTATATTTTATTATTTATTTATTTATAATTTATAGTTGTAGTAACTTTTTATTTTTGTCCAATTTATTATTTTATTTTTTTCTCTATTATGAATAATTTAATATAATAATTGAAGTGTGATTTTAGGGTTGCATGCTGTATGCTATAGGCGCGTCCTGTAATCCCCTGACGTCCCAGAACGTCGAACGTCTTACCCAGCTGCATCAAAGTTCAACAGCAGCGTCGTCTTCCTTAAGTGAACCAAACATATGGAGATAAGTCTGTACTGTAAGGTGGTAGTTTAAAAGGTTACCAGCATAATTTACCATTAGTTAAAGCCGATGTATTTCGTCGCGTGTAGAAGTACATCACGAATTGGTTGCTGACGTCGTTTGTTACGACCTTATCAAGGACCGCTCTTTTGACATACCTGCTCTATTAGTATATATGTATATTATTTTAATAGAACCATTTATACTCAATTGAATACAATTACAAGAAGCAATTCTATTTCAATTTATAATTAAATCTTCACAATTCTTGATGAATGTAACTTCGTTAAAATCGTTGTGAAATTCAGAAAGACATTATAGTCGCGTAAAGGACTAGATATTGAAATAGACTGGAAATTAGTAAGCTGCCTGTAACGGGGGTAACGGGGATAGTGACAGTGTTTCACATACGTTATACAATGAATGTTCGATTTATACACAGAATATAAATGGCTCATTGTTGAAAGTTATAACACGAAATCAGTTACAGTTTAAATTGGAGAATACTTGACTATTACTTGGAAAGTACCGGTTAAAATATATTCTTTTTCTAACGATCGAAGTTTTATGTTCGAAATGTATTAAATTGAAATCAAGAAATTGATTTATTGTACAAGTATTACGTACTTTGAATTTAAAGTTTTCATAATTTAATAAAGTGAAGTAAAGGCACACAATTTGATATTAGAGAGACGGGATATTTCAGTCCGATACTGTGCAGATAACCAGTAGATTAATCCTGTGTCAATAGCCATCTTAAGATGGCTTCTAAATAAATAGTAATATACCAGAATATCCTTATATTAAAGTGTACGGTATCATATTGAAATATTGATACCACTCGACAAGCTTTAGCAAACTGAATCCAACAACAATTTAATCCACAATACAAGTGAATCATCACAAAACGATTGAAGAGTGTCACGCCACATCGTATCGTATCGGATCGGATTGGGACGCTTCCTTGTAATTGAAATACTATTCCAGGTTTCCCGTTTTCCGTACAGGATTACGGTTACGGTTACAATACAACCAAATAGTTGTTATCCATGGATCTAGGATAAATCCCTGAGATATAAATTGCATGTTCGGTTTTTACTACAAGATAATGTCTGTGTATTTGTATAAGGATTTTACTAAATAAATTAAAGTTTACTTATTGGAAAATTTTAATGTGAAGTTTTAGTAGCCTTAGGTTCTTTCCTCTTCAAAGAAATACAGTTTGTATGTTTTTATTTTTCGGTTTTATTTAATTTAGAATTAAAATATAATAAAATGTGAGTTTTAGAAGTATGAATGATGTGAGTTTCTTTACGTGTGTCACAGATACCAACAAAACCAGATTTATGGGCTATTGCAACTAGTTATATATATTTTTAACAGTACTAATAGTACTATTGCTCTCGCACTGGAACTGACTACGACATGCAACTCTTGCAGAAGAGTGTATTGTAGTTGTGTCTGCCGTAGGTACGTAGATCAAAGTACCACTCTACGTAGTGTATTTACAATACGTCCTCTTGTGTTTACGATAACATAAACAGCGGTGGGTTAAGCGGAAAAAACGATAGAGATATATATCAAACCCTGAATACAGTGGTGTATTGATAAACATTAATGTAGAAGCTTCATCTCATGATAAAATGTGCCAATACGACTACACCCTACTGACAAAATCAGCATCGCAAGTAATCTGTTCTAGTGTGAACGCAGTCTTACATATATGAAACCATTGTACTACGTACTATACATATAAGTGTAAATGAAAATAAAAAAACACAATTCTCGTCTGCAAGCCAACCCTATAACAGCAAAGAGGCCTGCATTTAAGTGTTTCTTCTTGTGTGAAGTTTATATATATATATATATATATATATATATATATATGTACGACTATAATACTTATAATGGCACTATGAGCGCGCAAAAGTAGTAACGAACAAACGCAGAGAAGAGAATTATTCCGATTCTGTCGGCCTGTCCCCGTCAGAAGCACTACATGTGATATATGGTTCGCTTAGCAAGAGGGTTTACGAATTAGTGCTTTCACTACCACCCCCCTCCATCTCATGCTCTCATACTGACACCCCACAAGAATGAGGAACAACCCATAGAAGAATAACTACAGAATGCATGCAGCGCCGCGTGGTGGTGGTCGGATCAATTAAACTTAAACTGCTATGTGCTCTTATTTTATGATAATTATTTACTCTACTTTGTTTGGTAAAGGCATGGAATAAATAATGTTTTAGTTGGGTAAAAATGTAATCAACCAAGTAATGTATAAGGACTTATAAAATCATCATTTTTATACACTATAATATGGTAGGTTTAAAAATATGGGTAAATTATAAGCGCATGCACCTACTTTTGAATTCACTCAACTACAGTTTTGAATCATTACTATATTACTATTATTTATTTTAATGCTTTTGCTATTTAGCTCTACATTCTTGTGCCTTAACTCATTTACTTACCTTCCTCATTATATCTAAACATTCTCACAAAAAAAAAATTATGCTTGTAAAAATAAAAACAAAACTGCTACTGCTATTGCTTCACTCCTCCTGCTAATCTCCTTCCTATTTCTACTCTGTCATTCCTTCTCTTTCCTCGTTTCTTTTCTCTATCTCCGCCATCCACCTCTTCCCTTCACTGCCTTCGTTTAATAACTGCACAATATTCTTTTCGCTTATCACCTTTTTCTCACATGAAAACTTAATGTGCTCCAATGTTTCTATCTCCGTTCCGCTATTTGCCTAGTATTTGTTTTTCTTTCTCCTCATTTCCCAATCAGAATCTGGCAATCCTTCTCATGGTTTTTGTGTCATTTTCTCTTAAGTATTTTGGTATCTTTCTCTGCCAAATCCTTTTATATCTTGCGTTATAGTCACTCTTCTCAATCATTCCTAATTTTCAAATAAGTACTTTACTTTGCAACTGTTTAGCTCAATATCCATCAGATATACATAAAAATGTTGTATGCACAAATTTTAAGCAATTGAATCCTCTATCAAATTGTTATTAATTATTTTTATCTTAGGACTCATTAGTAAACGTAATTAGCCGTCAATTATTCAAGATGGATGACAACATCTTAAAAATTGAAGCTGGTAAAGTTCTGGATAATATTATTTATTTTCTATTTTTCATTTATTATATTTTTGGAGACCAATAAATGCACATACTCATCAATAATTTTACAACACAATAATATCAATCTTGATCTTTCCGTGGTCGTGTTTTCTCAGCTCTGATCACCGCAACACATTACACGAGGGGGGCGTCGTCAGGCGACGTATGGTACGCGAGGCTCTATTGTTTCCTTAATGTATGTTATTTATTGCATGTTTTCTTCATGGGGAAACCCCCTCCTCTCCTCTTTCACCCCTATACCACAACGGATCAACTCCTACTACACAGATATTGGCTAAGACAAGTGAACCGAGTTGTGGATTTTCTAAAAACCCCTATAATACATTCTAGAACTATTCCAAAGCCTAAAACTCGTGCTACTATAAATAATAGGGTGAGAGAGAAATGGATGGCGGTAAAAAATCGCTTCCACGTGTTGATAAATTACATCTACGCCGTATTTGACAGAAGAGGTTAACAAATTATGTTCTGGAGTGTTTTAAATGGTAAATATTTATTTTTGTATAGAATCACGAAGACTTCGAGATGGTTTGTTTTATACGGTTGTCTAATTTTAAATTCAGTGCCGGGCCTAGTAGATACTGAAGTATTAAAGGCCCCATACACTCTTGAATATGACCAACATGCTTTCTTGCCATTTTGTCATGTGTATGAGGCCTTTAGTGTAAAGAACAAAATATAATTCACCGTAACAGTTTATTACTTAAGATGAGTCGGTTGAAGTGATGGGAGAGTGGAAGAAGACCCATAAAAAATAAAACACCTGCTGTTCTTTAAGAAAAATAAGAATATTTGTATTACATAGTATGAACTTTTATGGCAACACATAAAGACATTTGACAGAGCACAGTTGGAGAAAGTACAAAGAATTTAATTGCTTTGTCGACAAAAGTCTTAAAATGGTTTCTTTCGTAAAACTTTTTTGTTGTTAAATTAAATTTTGTTTAAATTTACTTCTTGCCTTTTTCATTGTTGTAGTTCTCTGTTAATTAATTGGTCAACTATATTTCTCTATTCTATTATTAAGAAATAAGCAATAACATTTACAGATTTTTTACTATTTTCTTTATCGAACACCGCCCACGTGAGAAACAACTCATTGAAATGAATGTTTCGTATTACTTTGTTACCCCATTAGGAAAATGTAGAAAAACTGTCTGGCTTCGTTATACGCAGTAAACACTCGTAAATGACAAAACAAGCTACGCTTCATATATCACAGTACAAATAAAAATAAAATATTTTTTACGGTGTGAGGAGAATTTTGTACAATACAACCAAAAACCATATACATTCATTTTTATTTTTGACTGAAATTTATGTACAAACGCAACAAAAAGAGGGGCTTTTTGCGAAGTGCTTGAAACACTAGGTATCGCTATGGTGAATTAGGATAGTGAAGGTGATAGTGATAGATAGGTAATGATAAATATAATATTTGTGTTCATTGGTTGAAAAATAGAAGCAAAGAATTAGAAAAAGGTTTTCATAACAGCAGCTCTTAGTATTATAGTAATTTGAACTAAAATAAGGAACACGTTACGTTTGCTTTTGTAGATTAAATGGGCTTGTGTCCTCATTTTTTAGTGGTCGATTTTTCAATTGTTGATTGAAATTGATGTTAATAAATGTGTATTGGCGTGTCTATTTTATTAAATATCTAAATATTGACGGAGATATAGCAATTAAAAGTTTGAATTGTAGTTTTAGCGCTAGAAATGGTCGGTCATATTTGTATGACGTGAAATGCATTTTAACGTCAGTTATTTGTTGAGTAGGTCAGTGCTATGGTAATGTTTTGTAGCTGTTGGCAGTCGAAATAATCAAATCAAATCAAAGAATAATAACTTTTAATTTAATTTAATCCTGCTAAGGCAGACATAATATTGAAATTTTATTGTTCCTTGAAATAGCTGTAAATAATATTTGATACATAAATACATATAGCAGAGATTTATGATCTGTAAGGTTGGTAAAATTACACAAGGATTGTGATGTCACATGGACTTGGAATGTGTACAACGTTGAATCCCTTTAATAATTAAAGAGACAAAATGTCTTTTTTAATTGGTAATATCTCTTAATATATAAGGAGTTATTAAAAAATAATTGAACATTTGAGGTTCTAGTAACCCACTTTATCAATATGAGTACACTTTTATAGAAATTAAGACATAGGACACATTGGAAACTAGTAAATATTACTCTATGTGAAGTAAAGCTATAAAAAACATGCTAAATTATGAAATAGTATTTGAGGCAAGGCAACTGCGCGTGTCTTAAGAGTACTGGCAAATTCTACAGGATAGTATTTCAAAATAAATTATCATTTTCATCATGAAATGATCGTTATTTAGTGGTCTACATAAATAAAACAAAGGGTCTCCTTTATGTAGTATACAGTGTACACTGTACATACAATGCAAGGGTCCAGGGTTGCTGATAAGTCATTTCCCATTCACCTACCCTAATTTATTTACGAACATAAATGAGACACATTTAAAGAGGTCTTCCTTCTACACATTAAAAGCAATCTGAATCGTAAACCTGACATCATCGCCCCAACCCCCTCTTCTACGACGACGCCATGTTCCCTAACAGAGAACTCGTCTCTTCTTTACCTTTCAGTCTCCCTAACAGTAGGGTTACATCCGACCTTGACAACCTTTGAGGCAATACAATTACCTAAAATATATGAAAAAACCCTGTCTCTTGTCCTGTAGCCAACAAACAAAATTCAAGAGAGAAGGGGAGAACATTTAGTAATAAATATAATGACTATTGCTATTAGAGCATAAAGGAAGCTTTGTCTTTGAATTTATTTGAGTAACTTTCATGGAGAATTTATTGTTGAAGGTTTTTCTTTTTGGTAAAAACAAGATATATGATGGTATATATAAAGATATAAATATACTAGAGTTTACCACCGTCGCAAAGCGACGACTGTCTTTTGTGTTTGAATTGAATTTCATTTCAAATTTTAATTCCATTTTAAAATTTTCAAAAAATGTTAGGATTGAACACATGCCAAATTTCAACTTTCTATCTTTTATGAATTAAAAGTTATAGAGCAAAAATTAATAAATTTTTATTTAGTTTTTCCAAAATTACAGAGGAAAATCCGAGAACGCCAAAAGTCTTAGAATGTTTTTCTCTACGAAATAGACAATTTTCAATCTTGCATCTTGCCTGAAACAGTTTTCGAGCCACTATACGAATCGCGTAAACATAAAAACAAATAAATATACACTTGGAACATTATAATATAGGATAAAATTATACGAATGAAATCATTAGACTGCTCTCACTTTGGAACAGACTACGCCGAGAAGAAGATGAATGGCGGAAGCAAGAACGAAGAAGAGAGAAAGAGAAGGGAATAGAGACTAGGAATATTGAAACGAAAGGAATATTTAAATTTGTGTTACTTTAGATATAAAAAGAACCTTGTAACACCAAAGAGGTGTACATATCTCAGCTAGATGCCTACTGACAATAGTCGACGGTCCGTTCTTCTCTGTTATGCAAATCTATTCCACTGTGAGACCAGCCTTATACAGCATTTGAAACTAGGAATAATTATACCTACTACAAAACAAATAATATAAATTGCACGGAAGACAAAGTTTAGTTTTGTAAGTTAAAACTAAAACTACTGCTGGCGATAAATCCTCAGTAAGTCAAAGCTGTGGAAGTAACAACACAGGGAAAAGTTAAAATAATGCCGGAAAATTCTCACATTGTAAGTCCTACTAGTCAACGAGGAGAAACATAGAATTGAAACGAAGTGGCCAATGCCACGCCGCGTTGTAAGGTTTACCTAAAAATTCCCTAGACACCAACCATTTAGCTAGGAGCTAGGAGCTAGAACAGAAACATGTTGTACGTTCTTCTAACATCTAAACAAGTGTTGCGTAATAAGACGAGTTGTAACACATAAAGATACTGCCAGGTCAATGACATTTCATCATTCTTATATCTTGTAAGAGTTATTTTTAAGATTATATTTTATACCCCGACTTTTAAATTGAAATAGCATCGTAAAAGCTCCCAAATTTTATATAAAGGGTATATAAATCTGTTTATTAGTTCAAAGTTTTGCTATTTTAAGCTTCAAATAATACTTTTACAACTTTACAGATAGCACGAGTAAATAATTCATAAGAGGTTTTATGTGAGAGATAAAAAAAATACAGAAAAGGAATTGCAAAAGCGCCTGGTAAGTATTCTGCACAAATAACATCAAAGGAACCATATTCTGTTTAAAATAATGGCAATGAAATTGGATTCATATTTTTAAAAGATAAACAATTATTTTGATAGGTTATAAATGTGGTATATATATTTTTGTATCAAACAGCAACCCTTTTCTAAATTTTAAAAAGAAAATTAGACCTATTTTAAATGTAGTATATTTTATGAAAGTAAAATGAAATCCGAGATTAAGTCTGCAATATATTTACAAGACAATTTCTAAAATGACTTACAAAGTTGCAACATTATCTTTTCATATTTTGTAAGTTTTTAACTTTTGCTAAAGTTTTCTTCTTTATTATTTAAAAGTAACTTTAGTCATGAACATGAACATGTTTGGAAAGTACGAGTACTGTCTAGATCAAGTATATTACGTTTTAAGTTTGATTAAGTTATAAACTATACTTTAAGATTCCTTAAGACATATGTACTATCTATACAATACTTTAGTTCTAGCACAGACCGTGTCAAGATAGTATTTGAATTGTGCTCTAAAGAAGATATAATTAATAAGCTTAAATTATAAAATTAGTATAATTATATCATAAAAGATATTTATATTATGCATTTTTTTACTAAATCCTATTCAACTAAGTAGAATATTAAATAACTAATGCCAGCTTACATGGAATGCAATATAAAACGTATTCGAGCACAGCATGCTGTTGTTGGTAGGGCTTTGTTAAGTAAACTCTTTTAATAAGCAGAAGAAGCGGGTTAAAGGATTTTATACCCTATTCTATTCATAGTTACCGAGTAGGATACTATACTATGTTCAACAAAATTCTAAAAGTGCATCAAATTTATATAAGAAGCCTTTAGAAATACAAGATTCAATGATTTTGAATAGAATTTCTTATAAACGAAGCAAAGAAAAACGTAAATCCCTATGATACAAAACTTAAAGGTATAACGACGGCTCTGAAAACGGATCACAACGTTATTGAAATATTAACTGATTAAGAAAAGCTACTGCAGTTCCATCGTGATGGATTACCACATGCTGAAATATTTATCCATCAAGAACATCATCATTATAATGGAATTGTGTCCTCATTTTTAGTGGTCGATTTTTCAATTGTTGATTGAAATTGATGTTAATAAATGTTTATTGGCGTGTCTATTTTATTAAATATCTAAATGTTGACGGAGATATAACAATTAAAAGTTTGAATTGTAGTTTTAGCGCTAGAAATGGTCGGCCATTTGTATGACGTGAAATGCATTTTAACGTCAGTTATTTGTTGAATAGGTCAGTGCTGTGGTAATGTTTTGTAGCTGTTGGTAGTCGAAATAATCAAGTCAAGTCAAAGAATAATAAGTTTTTATTTTATTTAACTCTGCTAAGGCAGACATAATATTGAAATTTTATTGTTCCTTGAAATAGCTGTAAACAATATTTGATATTTTGATATATAAATACATATAGCAGAGATTTAAGTATATAGCAGCCTTAGCAGTTTTTATGTAAGGTTGGCAGTGGTTGTGATGTCACATGCATTTGGAATATGTACAACGATGAATCCCATTAATAATTAAAAAGACAAAATGACTTTTTTAATTGTTAATATCTCTTAACAAATAAGGAGTTATTAACAAATAATTGAACATTTGAGGTTCTAATAACCCACTTTATCAATATATAGTACACTTTTATAGAAATTAAGACATAGGATGCAAGCCCATTTTTAATCATTTAATTCTGGTGTAAATGATATTTCTACTTACTATATTATATTAGATGTAAATTATTAATCATTTTTAAGAATGGTTTCTTAGGATGACCTTTTAGAGGCAATGCATTGTATTTAGTATTCTTTCTATACTTTTTTATGCAAGTGTCGAGAGCTGCATCAACAAATAGACAATGCACGGAAGGGTTAGCTACGGACCCAAAGAGTTTATGATATATTTTGAATCTTTATGTAATGCTTGTGCATCTAAGCATATACCCCCTCCCCCAGACTTTAAGTATTATAGTATATTCTTCATTAATGTATCACACCAGATAAGGCTTCTTTAATTATCGCTATTAAACTAAATAGTGACACGAAGCTTCGATAGTTCTACGCTGTGCTACGTCGCCAGCGGCTGTGTGGTACGCCTGTGCTATTTTGGCTATGACGTGGCTCGCCGAACATGTTCTAGTGAACAATAGGGATTAAGTGTGGTTAAGTGTGTAACGTAATAATATATAACACTGTTATGTCGGGCTAAGGACTCGGACTAAAGCCATTACACGACGTCAGGCATCTAGTGTAATGACTGAACAAATCCGATGATCCAAATAACGCAGACCCAGCGTACCTTGAAGCTCATCAGTCGGTAATGATGATTATTTGTAATTCAAGTAACTAAATTATATAAATGATATAATTAATGTTTAATTAAAATGACTTTTTCTTTGGTAATTAATTAAATAAGATACCGTTTAATTATTAATTTATTTAACTGTTTCAGTTAAGTATCATTCCTACTCACTGCTTTAATTTAATTTTGTATTTAACTTAAATTGTTGAGCATATGGCAATACGCGTAGTCATTCACAGTACCATTTTTAATTTTTTAATTTTAAGTTTTCTTAGTTTTCTTAGAACCTTACTAGGTCCAATGTTTTAAATTAAAAATATTAAATTAAGAAAAACTATATTATATTATAACCTCCAAAATGTGACAATCTGTCAAAATGCAGTAGGATTTATATTTAAAAGAAGTTTAATGTCAGTTTTAGAAAAATAGAGAAGTGAAAACAATTTCTATTACTAATTGTTATTAAAAATAGCAATTTTAATTATTTCACGTACAATTTTCTCGAACTGTCAAAATATATATTACTAACGATGTATATGCACCAACTAAATTAATTAAACTTAAATTAAAACACAAATGTGAAAAGGAATGCTTAAACGAAAACCCTGATATCTAGATTACAATATTAAATAAAAACAGTAAATTAAATATCTAATATTAATAATAAAGTAGTGAGTGGGAATGAGGCTTTATATCAATTTATTTAATTTTATTTTTAAGTTGAAACAACATTTCGTCAAGTTATAATTTAGTTTCCAAGTTACTGAATTAAAGTTACTGAATTAAATTTGCAAATTGTTCGTAAAACCTGTAAAATGGGGTATTAGCAAAAGTTGGTTTTAAATTTAATATAGATATGCAAATGTATGTAACATTTTATTACAAGAGTATGTGTAACTGTTTTGGAGTCTGTCCCCAAGTCGA
Organism: Panorpa germanica; assembly: GCA_963678705.1. Lineage (NCBI taxonomy): Eukaryota > Metazoa > Arthropoda > Insecta > Mecoptera > Panorpidae > Panorpa > Panorpa germanica. The sequence goes on along the minus strand of OY783220.1, from coordinate 12,648,935 downwards.
CCTAGTGTATACATATATCTAGAGGTGTCTATGAATTGATAAAATAATGAACATCGATATATTGTTTAAAAATTATTTGACGTGGATTTTTTTCCAATACTAAGTCGACTGTTTTGGAAATTTATATGGCCAAATTCCGAAAAGAAAACATCGATGTATATAAATATCGTCACTAGTGTTACCAGCCCTACAGTCAGGCAAAAAGTCGTCCATTATTAAAACCTGTAGCTGAAGTAGATGAATGTACTGACACAATGGTATGCGGGTGGTGTTTTTGGGTGGTGTGCATTTATAATACACTATTGTTGTAAAACGCAGGTCGCGCGCCGAAGAACAGTCTTCTTTGAACCCCTTTTGTTAACTTTATTTCCAACAATACAAAGTACCGCTTGTCATGTCATAGCGTCAAACAATTGACAAAAAAATGTTGGAACCAGAAATTGTAACACGCCGCGGGAAGTAACAGCACGACATATATTTATAAAAAAAAAAACAGGAATACCCCCGTGATGTGTTTATGTTTAATGAAATATGCATTAATTAAAAAACATGTCAAAAAAATATTCTGTGTTTGAAATGTTGGTGTAGTATAACAACGAGAGAAAGGGTAATAAAAGTAACCATTAAAAAATGTTATACGTAAAAAGTAAACAACAAAAAATTGACAATCAGTTCTGTTGTTCTCTGTGCCTAAAGATATCGGGGCCTTTGTTATCTTCCTGTTCAGTGAATTTATTAAGATAAAAGCTCAAATATTTGAATAAGAATGACAACATAAATACAAGGAGTTTTTTTTTATATAAAAACAATTGACAACTTCTTTAAGGTAGTGACAATCGTAGGAAAAAGTGTAGTCCGATATTCAATATAACCGTTAAGTATCGTACACATACGTGCGACATACAACATTTATATATTTACATTGTATCGTTTAGTACTTTCACAAGTGCAGCACATACTCCAAAAAGATTCTATATTCAATATCAATATACCAAAACAATAAAATAAATAAAATGATCTATGTTTTGCAGTAAGTATTGTAAGTAAATGGAGATACCGCTCCATACGATTGCAATGGATTGTCTGCTTGCCCGTGCTCAACATTAGGCCCTTGTCAACCGTTGTCAACAAGTTGTTAAATATTGTTTTAACTATTGTTAAATATTTTTTTCTAAAGCAGGTTCAAGGAATTCGTTAGAAATATAAAAACTTCCGACGTATTAAGTTGCATGTCGCACTAGTGTGGACGTGTTGTACAACTTCAATGTTTAAGCCGCACGTATGTGTACGGTACATTACCTTATACGTGGTTTTCCTAGTGAGCTAAATAAATTTGGGCTAAATATATATTTGTCAAAATTGTGAGAACACAGTAGAGAAAAAACTAATAAACTTTTATCGGATTCACATAACATAATATGGTGACAAAATCACAAAAGATATCATTCATCGCAAACATATAAAAACACGTTGAACAATACGGACTGACAGTTAATAGTACATTATCTTTTATAGCATTGTTTTGGTGCCAGACAACTAAATCCTAAATTGACACAAGATCAGTGTCCTTCAGTTCACTAATCCAGGACACAGGGAAAGAGGGGGTGAGGAGGGGGTACATGAGATATGGGACATTTGCTGTTTTAGTATAAACTCTATGTTCACGGTCCATCAACTGAGCGGTTGGGCTAGATGTTGGACGTGGTCTATTATGGACAAGCTGATCGTAAAGCTACAGAACTTTAGGATCAGCTAACTCTAAAGGCGCGCTTAGGTGGGGGGTGCTGGGGGGTTTATATAAACGCAATACTTCTTATAATTGGTTGGTTAGTTCGATAGAGTAATGCAATATAAAAAAGGACTAAAACCTGTATATTTTACTAATAGTTGTTTGCTACAATGCCTGATAGAACTAGGTTGGTAATAGCGAGATTTATTTTATAGCTAAAAGAAGACAGCAGTCGTAAGCGATATTTCCTCATCGTATCATGAACTTAACGTTATATTTAACAAAGATCTGTCTTTTCAGTTCTCAGCTATAAGCCTTTTTGGTTCCAATCAAACATAACTGCAGTTTAACCACGCAAAATATCTCTATATATATTTCGTTAGTTTACCTAAAAAATTTAGTTATACCGTAACTGATAATTTAAGAAATAGCTCAGGCTCATGGATTTTATAGCACACTATTTTTCTTGCACTGTCCTGCTCTGTAGAGCTAAGTTTCAATTAAGAATAGAACACAGTACTATACTATATACTAACTAATAATAAACAAATTTACAAAAATGGATTATTATTACATTACTATTAATGAGAGATAGAAAATCTCACTGTATCACGACAAAATTTAGAGGGTTTAGAGGAAATTTTCCATGTGTCGGAGAAACTACCCGAGAAAGTGCAACATTCAAGAGCTGTGGTCTTAAGAAGCTCATCAAATTATAACAGATAAAAGAATAACTACAACATTGTCTTCAAAGAGAAAACGACACCACCAAGAACCGCCCTATATATAAAATACCAAGCATTCTAAAGTTTAAGAACCATTAAGACATAATTGTAAAAAAGATCATTATTGTAGTTTTTATTAAATAATAATTCTACTTTTACAAACCACTAATTAAAAACAACGAAACTTTAGCAAATGAAAATGTTAATTAGGGTGGAAAATGAAGCTTTGTTTTGAGTGCGGTATATAAACAAAATAATAACTTGGTTAGAGAGGGGAGGGAGGTAATCATACATAACAAATGCAAAATATTTTGTGCCTCGTATAAAACGACGCGATGTAGGAACAAAATGAAAATCTGCAAAGCGTGAAATATACGAATAAATGAAGGAAGTAAATATTTAAAGGATTCTTAAGGTATAAGATATGGTAATTTGGAGGAAAAGATTTTGTTTTCTTATTTTGATATATTACAACGTTATATTGTGCGTATACGTAGCGTGGAAAATTTAATTTACAATATGTATTAAGAACAATAGAATCTAAAACTGACAAATAGAGCTTTAGTGTTAATAACAAACGAGAATGAAATCACAACTGGCAGCAAACACTACCCAACTTATAACATACTGACTCACATATATCTTACACAACTTTCATAAATACATTTTTATGTCATTCTAAAGTGCCGTTAACAATACCGTATCTCTTAATAAGCACTCCAGCAAGTTCTAAGCAGTACACATTAGTAAGTGGGAATGATACTTTATGGTGCAAGTACTAAATCCTTCTTAAGGAGCAAACGACGAGGACTCGCGATGTTACACGATAGTTGAGCACTCCGCTTAATGTGGAACTCATTTAAGAGTGCCAGATTAGATTGTCTTGATGCGTACGAACATAGCAGCACCGGGTGCCGGAATCTCGGATCCGGAAACAGGAAGACTCCTTCACTTGAGAGATTTTCGAAGGGTTTTCAACGAGTAATGGAATATTCTTGTTAATATTAAATCAACAAGACACTGCTACTGCTGTATTTTCATGCCGTGTCGTGAATTTAAGTAGCGGTTGTCAATTATTTGTAAAACTATCTCACTAAACTAGTCAAGTTTTAACGAAGTCAGAAACAGGGTTTGTTTTAATTAGATTTAAGTAATGAAATGTTTACATTCACACTGTTAATTAATGATGCTAAAGCTTAAATATTAATAGCTTAAATAAATAGAATCTTGTGACCACGTTTTAGGTATTTAATCATTCCGAATACGAATACGAATATTTTAAATAATCAGAAAGTATTGAATTTTACAATATTACCTTGTTTGATAAACAAGCTTGAAGAAAACACACTTGTTGTTTATTTTAGTGTAACTCAAACACGAAATACAATTTAAAAAATTATTAAAGTAAGAATACTATATATTTTTATTTCAAACTGTTCATCAATCTAATTATTACTTCACATAAAAGATATATTAAAAATACAACTAAACACCTCGTCTGATAAATCACAACTGGTTTAAAAACTGAGCGCTGTATGAGTTTTACAAAATGAGACCTATTCAGCATTTTGCCAAAGACAAAACATTAAATAAATTTATTTATAAACAAAAGAAATGTGAGACAAAACGTTTGCTCGCAGCTGTAAAAAATTATTTGAATTACAAAAGCACGAACTCTGTTGTTTTATTCAAACGAAAACCTCAACAGCTTTAATTTAATAAAGTTTAATCCGATTCTATTCAATAAAACCTACAGATTATGTTAAACAATTTCTATACAAAATCAAACTAAAAAAATTGTATTAAATTGTATTAATAGAATTTAAATTTTAATCGATAAAACAATGTTAATATTATGAATTATTGACGCAACCACTAAAGTAAAATAAACATATTTACATACAACTGCTAAATTTAAACAAGTATATGTTTTTCAAACCACTGAATGTATTAGGCATAGTGCACTTATTTGGAAGTAGATATAAAATATTGAGGTTGTAACTGCTAAGCTAGCTACAGACAAGAGCTATAGCTCTAGAAGTCTATGTGACAGCGATGCAATATTGTACGTTTCATCAGCAAAGTGGTGTTGCTAAACCTAGGCGCACACTCTTCAAAGATTGTTATTAGTCAGACTTGTGTTGTCGTACAAACAAACTGAGATGACTTATACAGTTGTGTAGATCGTTAATACTAAAATTGTGCGCCTAGCTTAAAAACACGTCTTATAAAGGTAGACGCAGTGCCTACATCAAATTTATTAGATAAAACGTGGGAGAGGAACGACGTATGTATAAAACATTGAATTATATAAAATTTGTACGTTATATAAATTTGGTTTAAGAAATATGGGGAAAAATGTAAGCGCTGTACGAAAAAGTGCTCTACTTGACGCTGGTGCTGCTCAATGTCTATTGAATTAGAGCTGTATAGTATCGCTATCTATATTACGAATCAAAAATGGCCAAGTATCGTTTCACTTTAAGACAATGTTGTCCAATGTGTTGCAATAGCTCTTAATCCGAAATTGGATATAAGTATGTTATAATTAATTAAATAATTGATACTTTATACCTAAAATAAACATACAGTAATTAATAATGAAAACACATTATTACAAATGAAAACTAATGATCACCATAACTGAATAATGATTACAATAATGTACTAGGATTATTAATAATTTGATACGAGTAGTTGTAATTCAATAACAAACAACAACAAGCCAAAGCCAACTACTTTTGCTACAAATATATTGTTGTATGTACGAGTATAATAGTAAAATGAAATGAGCACTTAAACACAAAATATACAGCAAATAACGTATTTGGATCCATGCGGAACGAGAAGCGTACAACCGTACAGCTCGAAAAACATTTATGCAATTGGAAATGCAGCCAATATCAATATGTTCTCTGGCATTAAGTTATTTTATGTTGGTATTAATGTTTTCGAGCAGTCATATATGTTCCGTAAATCATATAAACATGGGCGCCGGCAGAATTACTTTCAAGGAGGTGCTTGCTCAGTGTTCATTGGAAATACGTTTTAAGTATTTATTCAAACAATTGTCTAATAATAAACTTTTTATTTCTTAATTTTTTTTCATGGCGGGGAGTGAAAGTGCGCCCTCCTCTCGGCGCCCATGCATATTTAATTATTATATAAAAGCAGCCATGTTGGAATTTATAAAATTCTATTAAATAAAAATGTTTTTTTAATAAAATGAAAAAATAATTAAACAAAACCACTAGTAGAATATTATTGCTGTAATCCAACCCTCATCAAAAAAAAAAAGTTTCACAGCGTTTGAATTGAATTAAATGTTTTAGAGAGATCAAAGGATATTTAATTATGTAGCGTGTTTTGTTTATATTTAATTAGATATGTGGTAAACAGAGGGTAGAAAAATGCTTTTAAAAAATTTTGTGTAAGCCAATTTATGTTATATTTTCTACATGAGCAACAAAAAATATTTTTACGAATATATAAAATAATAAAAAGTAGAAAAACGGTTGTTATAAAATTGTGCACCTATGACGGGTCCTGACAGTCCCTTCTCCCACACCCTGTGTCACTCATTCACCCTCAAAAACACGAAACTTTCATACTAAAAAATTAAGTTGATTAAATTTGCATATGTACAAATTTTAATTTATAATTCGTACGGAGTATTTATTTATATTCAATTTACGTAATGTAACGTAACCTTTAAATTTTAAGCAGACCTCCCCTTTATACGTACATTTACATCTGTATGGAAAACGCATCGTGTGTTAAACAACCCTTAAAGTTAGAGGGTCAGCAGGGCTCTTAAACTTATCAAATTCTCAGTACAACCACTCACCCTTCCACGTATACAATCCCTTAAGGGCTATTGATACCCAATTTTCTTATAAAATGAAAGTCATTTTATTAAATTAGATGTGGTTCAAGATGTTTTTTTAAAAATACGTTTTTATTATATAAGATTTTTGAGGAAGATATTTGATATCAATTATTTAATGAGGATTTTAGAAGCGTGGTTTTCTCCACCAATCACCCTTAATGTTACAGATAACCGCTGGGGAGTACGGGGTGTGGGGTACTTAACCTTTGACCCAGCGCGGTCAGCCATTTAGAGATGCTTATAATTTATGGTAGGCAAACTTAGATACATATACATCTACTGGAAATGCTGAATTTGCGAATATTGAATAGCTGTAGCCTATGTAGGACAGGCAAGTTAACCTTAAAAGTGCTGCTAATAGTTTTGAATAAGTAAAACGAGAAACATTATTAGGTATATTTTTAAAGTAGCGATGTGCAATTTACAACGCAAATTGTTCATATTCTACCTTAAGGAAGTTTTTTCTGATTTCCTCCAAATATCTCGCTATTGCAAGGTTCTTTAGCTTTGGTAGATATTATCAAGTTAAGAGGACAAAATTTTGACAAATTTCTACTTCACAATTATTTTCTAAATCCAATAACAAACGCGCTGTAGCGTCAGAAAATTGAAACAATTTTTCAATATCATTTTTGAAAGAAAACAAAAAAATGTCCACAAATTTCATGATTTTTATGCCATAGACAGTTTTCCGAAGGTCTTTCGAATTGATATACATGGTTCTTTCATAGTGGCTTCAATATATACAATTTATACAACAAAAAACTATATATAAGTAGAGTATGTCAAGAAAAAAATGTCATTGATTTTATTATTTTCATAGAAATCACGTATACATAATAAACTATGGTGGTCATGTAATTCATGCCATCTGCAAATAGACATGCAGTAAAATAATAATGGCGGTCGAAATGCACACACGAACCGAATGATCAAACACAAATGTGTGATAATTTTATTGATTTACCTGTACAACAAATAAACGTGCTCAAAGTCAACAAATTCACGTATTTGTGCGATATAATTTAATTTTACTATTTATTTGATAAATGTTGTAATACAAATTAAAGTATATACATATTAAATTAATTAAAAAGCATTTTTTTGATGTTTGGTAGCCAGGTTAGTCTCTAAAGGTCCTTACACATTTAAATATATCGGTTCAGCATCAGTTTACAGGTTAACAAATACTAATTTAAATATATGTGTGAAAAAAATATGATAATAATTTTTTGTTTTAATGTAAAACTAATTGTTGATATTAAATCAGTGAAAATAGTTCTTGTATTTTAACTTTAGTATAACTTTGTATATTTCCTTATGCTTTTCAACAAGTCTCTCTATTTTTATACTCTTTGCCTCTCACTTATTACACTGAACTTTCTATTATCACCAAATACTACAGAATAATGATACATGCTTGTCGTTTTGTCATAAGTATATATTGTGATATATGATGGCGCTTGGCTCGTGTTAGTGGTGATTGATGCATGTTTGTCAAGCCATATATCCAGAGGCGCCCTTAGGGGTTGGCAAGCAGGGCAACCCAAGTGGAATAATTCATTACTATATACGTATTTGAATCTTGTGTCTCGCGCTTTTGAAAACCCATTTAAATGCCTGCGTATATCTTTTAAGACATTCATGTACCTTAGTTTATTATCATTAATCTAATCGTCTGTCTTTGTGTTTGATAACTTTTATAAATATTCCAGCATAAAATTTTACAACTCTGCATTTATTTATTTATAACTTTGCATTTGTCGTCAATCATCAAAAATTGTTACTTTCAATTTACATAAATTACACAAAGAACAAGGGCATTGCAAAGATCTGTCACCCCGGGGCCCCGCAAAGTTCTGCCGCTCGGGGCCTCACAATGGCTAAGCCCGTCACTGCATATATCAATGCAACATATTGGAATGTGATTAATATGCTATTTAACAATTGTACATATTTTATACAGTATGAACTTTCCAAATCCAAAGCTGAAACAATCGCATTACAAAACATTTGTTAAGAGTACTACAAAAGCAAAAAAACTGATTGATTAAACAAAGAGCAGATTCTATCTAAATCCGTATTTCAAATAAAAGAGAGAATTTACTGATTGAAATAAATTATAAAACGTGATGCAAATGAAACGTAGCAAATGTATGTGAATTTAGCCTAGGACCAGACTACCCCAGATTACGCATCCACCCACACACACTGACGAAGTGGGGTCAAAGGGAGGCAATGTGGGCGGTCATACTAGTCATTGTGGAATACCAAAATCAAAACCGAAAAGTACACGCAAAGGGAGATTTATATTTCTAATAGTTGTGTGCGTTTCGCATCCAGACGACTTTGTACTCATATGTCTGGAGCGGATTTATCTGTCTCTGGATGATTTGTAGGAATTACTGGTACATTTGCTATCTGTCTGCTCGCATTAAGACGAGATTTGGGGGATGCTAGGGAAAAAAGATTTTAAACGTGTAATTTATATTCAAGTGACACTTTTTAGTTGAAACGCAGTTGAAAATAAAGATTTGAAACGACTTTACAGAAAAATGTACCCAATGGATAATAGTGCATGTGAAACCAAAATAATATGAGATTGGAAAACAAGGAATGAATACAAATTAGATAAAATATCTGACAAAATTAATAACACTCACTTAATAATCGTAGATTGATATATAGATTGTAACAACCTTTAAGCGATATGTGTCTAAATTTCATGACATTGCTACTATTAGTTTACGAGTTATAGTGATTTTAGTAATGCTACTTTTGTAATTTTCATTGTTTTTAAACGGGAAAAAATATTGCTGTAGTAAAGTAAGTGTTTTTACTTTGTCATAGAATTTGTCAACATTCGTGCCATCTATATGTCATCTTTCGAATGTATTGAGTGATACTTTATCAATATATTTACCATTTTATAAACATTATAATAGTAAAAGAAGATAAACTGAAATAATTTGTTATACTCAAATATACTTAACAGACTCTAAGTCAATCATAAATAATGAAATAAAGCAAGGATACAAAATAACAGTGTAAAGAGTTGAAAAGCGTTAAATTAGTTTGCGTGAATCACATTGAATGTTTGATACGCAAAATGAAAACTGTTGTTAATATCAAAAATCAATTAATATAACACATTCATTAATATTACGTTGTGGTTAACGATACATGAATACAGGAAATTAAATTTCATTTTAATATATTATGCATAAATTTAATCATCATTGGCTTTTACATAATTTCGTTAGAAACAGGAACACAACACTTTATTGAAAACCATATATATATTGGTGCCTGACTTTAGACTGAAATTTTTGCACAATGTTTTTCTTTCATAAAATCATTAATTAACAATAAAATCTTTTAAGCCTCATTCCCACTCACTGTTTTGAAAATTAATTTACTGTTTTTATGTAATATTTTAATCTAGATTTAAGGATTTCAGAATAGTCATTCCTAATCACATTCGTGTTTTAGTTTGAGTTTAATTAATTTAGTTGGTGCGCATGCGTATTTAGTAATATAAATTTTGACAGTTCGACAGTTGGATAAAATTGAAGGTGAAATAATTAAAATTGCTGTTTTTAATAACAATTAGTAAAAGAATTTGTTTTCATTTTTTTATTTTTGACAACTTCTTTTAAATATAAATTCTACTGCATTTTGACAGATTGTCACATTTTAATTTAATATTTTTAATTTAAAACATTGGACCTTGGTAAGGTTCTAAAAAAAACTAAGAAAACTTTTAAAAAAAATTAAATTAGAAATGGTATTGTGAATGACTACGCGTATTGCCATATGCTAAACAATTTAAATTAAATACAAAATTAAATTAAAGCAGTGAATGGCAATGATACTTAACTGTTATTGGTTGGGAATTGACCAGATATTGTGCTTTAATTTTAATTATGCATTACACGATATTCTCGGAAGATGTTCGATAATTTGCGTTTAATAATATTCAAGGCACCGGATCTGAATCTGAAACCCTACACCGTTCTGGCGCATCATCTTTAAACTCTCATCACGAAATCATTTTCGCACATTCATCTTTTCCACTGCTTTTCATGAAACGGTGGAGGGTTCGCTCGACAAGTAATCTGTGAAGAAATCTCAATTTCCCTCCATCTTTTCTAACGCGTCTTGGTAACTGTTTCCACTCAGTCCATTTCCGGGAAAAGTCTGCCATGTCGCTGTACAAATTGGAGCTCTTTATGACTGCCATTTCTGTGGATGATTTGCAAGAGCTATCGCTAGATCAAAACTAGTAGACTATACGTATACGTATGGTCGTATACTTGCTTGTTCTAGGTCATTTTTATAAATTGTTTTTTGCTATACTCTAGGGAGTCTGAAACTTACTGATTCTTTATTATCAAGGCCACTGTTATTAGCTGTGACAACATTGAAACAACCGATACGTACCGATTTTATAAAGCCTCATTCCCACTCCCTGTTTAAGCATTCCTTTTCACATTTGTGTTTTAATTTAAGTTTAGTTAATTTAATTGGTGCGTATGCATCGTTAGTAATATAAATTTTAACAGTTCGACAAAATTGTATATGAAATAATTAAAATTGCTATTTTTAATAACAATTAGTAATAGAAATTGTTTTCACTTCTATATTTTTCAAAAACTAACATTAAACTTCTTTTAAAAGTAAATCCTACTGCATTTTGACAGATTGACACATTTTGGAGGTTATAATATAATATAGTTTTTCTTAATTTAATGTTCTTAATTTAAAACATTGGACTTTGTAAGGTTAAAAAAAAACTTAAAAAATAAATTAAATTGAAAATGGTACTGTGAATGACTACGCGTAATTCCATGTGTTAAACAATTTAAATTAAATACAAAATAAAATTAAAGCAGTGAGTGGGAATATTACTTTAATCTATATTGCATTCACTGATTAATCACAAAAATAAGCTACTAAAAAATTTTTAATGTTTGTCAAATTACTACAAAAGAACAAGTTGCCAGCTATAGTCGTAAATTACCTATAAGAGCATGATATTTTCAAATTTATTGTAACACCTATTTTAAAACGAGAAATGACGTAAAAATTCAACCCCTTTACTAACAACCCTTGGCTTAAAACATTAGTATAGCTAGTCGAATGAATTATTCAAATTTACTGCTATTACATCTCCATCTTCAACGGGCTTGCATTTGCTTTCTTTGTGCAGAAGGGTTGCAGATGAAAGAAAATTTATTTAGTGTGTTGAAGGTATAATCTTTAGTTCAAGTAGTAAATAATAAATGGCAGTGTTTGTTATATTTATAATTAATAACATGAGGTTTTTAAAAGATGATTTTAAAAGCTGTGAAACTAGCTTTATATAAAAGTATTCAATAAAAATGTTTTATAAACTGTATTAGATTTGCACTAAGGTTGTAAATAGTGTGTTAAATAGTAACTAGTTTGGAAATTTCATTAAACAGAGAAAATATCTAACTTTATTACAATATAAACAATACCTCTAAAAGCTATCTGTTACAGTGCAACTTTAATTTTTATCAAATAAAAGTTTTACGACTATTAAAACGGACTTATGAAATAAATTATAGCTGAATATACTGACTCAGTACCTTAATTGCAGTACGCGATACTGTACTGGCTATTTTAAAGGTTAGAAAGACATAAAAAATATTACTGCGAATTATATGATTTAGCACGTTGTGAATTGTGCACAATAAAAAGTTTGATGTCATTATAATAGAAATTTAACGTTCTTTGCCATCTGTAGAAAATTGAATAACAGCTAATACAGTGAACTCTCTTCAATCTGGTACGTTCACGATCATGGCAGTACCACATTACCAAAAGTTAGCGTAGTTATTAGAGAAATATCACAGGTAATTCACTCTAGATAAAAAAGCAACTATTAAAACATGTATTTTATGTGTATACTCGCATTCTAAACCTAAAACAGTTGAACCAGTGTCGAATTATAGTATTCCAGATTAAGGACAGTTTACTGTAATAATAAAACATTTTTAGTTTAATAAAAGTTGAAAATACCGATTGTGTTTGCATCAATATGTTTCATAAAATCGGAAAATAAATAAAATTTATTATGAAATAGAAAATAAAAACCATTTTCAAATTCAATCACAGATGGAAAAAGTACTTTTTTATTTTCAACTTAAAATAGTTTGCTAGTAAAACCACTTTGCTTTAGAATGTGATAAAATTTAAATGCGATGTTAACATACGTGGTGTAATATCCTCTACAATGTATTAGATTTTTTAAACAACCCAGTAAACATTTTGGAACATTTTGGAATCACTTTGACATCATATTGGAGAAGCGTATGATTTTTTTGTCATGAAAAGTTCATTTACAGTTCAGTTTCTCAAAGTCGTTCATATGAAATGTCTATTTTATTGGCTACAAATGGCGAAACCACTTCATCTGTCGGAATACAAATGAAGATAAAGTTGATGCGAATTATAATTGAAGTGCAAGTGATAGTTAACGTCACAAAAAGGGACACTTCACTTTTCAAGATAAACATTTATCTAAAAATTCTTACTGAAGCGATCTGATTCCACCAGCTGATGTAAGTAAATTGCAGTGCTAAGATATTTATAAAATAATTCTAACCCACTACGAATTCTCGTTACTTTTTAAACGCACTTTGTGTATATAAAGTTATTCAACTTTAACTAGTGTTTATCTTGCTCCTTTAGTTAATTTATAATTAACAAATGTTATTATCACCACTACACACAAATAGTAAACAAAGTAAACATATGTACGTATGTGTAAAGTCAACAACTTTAACTTGACTAACTTTGCCATTTGATATTATCTAAATCCCACACACATACCAGTACATAAACACACACACGTACTCGTATATATATAAATCGAGTCAATTCATCATTTTAAACGTTACTCCTACAAATGATATAACATACGAATGACTAAAGGAAGAAGCAATTTGAAAAGTGTCAACTGACAAGAGCGATACATCAAATGTTGTGGCAGAGTGGCTTCCACCGATAAACATATTGGCTATATAGTTTATATATTCAAATGTATCTTAAATATATACATTCATCATTTTAGTGAAGTGAATCCGTTTATATTTCACTCGTCCCATGTGCCGTATCAAGAAGGAAAGCATTAAGTTATTTTGAATAAGAATGAATATAGCAGACATACTATAGATGTATTACAAGTAGATGCTGTAGTAGGTGGTTTAAACGGTCAAAACGATAAAAAACCATATTTTCGACAATGTTTTTTGACGACACAGTTAATATATAATGATTTCTATAATTGCTACATGATAAAATAACATTTGAAAAATACTTTGTGAAATTGTCATAAATAAATATCAAGAAATGAGGCATTGACAGCAAATCTACGCAGACGTCACAAACAAAAGTAACATTGCGGTGCCACTAATAACTCATCACTGGATTTTCTGAAATCGAAAAACCAAAATGATTTCATTAGTGGATAAGTTTCTGCAGGTAACGCTGTCGAGTTTTTCTTTATGTATTGATTTTTCAATTTTTTACAGCACTTAAAAGTCAAAATACCGATTTTTCATGAAAAAAATCAGAAACTTTGTTATTTTAAAATACGTTAAAATTAGAAATTAAAAAAAACTCGACAGCGTTACCTCTGCTTTTATGTAAAGAAAGAGTGTGCAAAATTTCAAAAGAATCGGTCAAGTAGATTTTGAGCTAGAGAGGGCACCGACTCTGAAAAAGTGTGAAAAACCGCATTTAAAAGTTTCAAATTAACACGAAAGCAGACCAGAGAGGTGAAGACTTAAAACTCTATATCTCCGACAGTTTTACTCCAATCGACTTCAAATTTTTACACAATAAACTTAATATGTTGTACATGGTGTATTATAAATAAATTAAAAAAAACCTTCATAGGTTAGTTCATATTTTAATATTTATTAATACACCACTGACTTCACAGCTTCGGTATATTTCTATATTCATAATTTCTATTATTATTATTAAATCCAGGTATTAAAACTAATTCAACGAGTTGTATTCACGGTGCTAACAATTCTACGCCCGTCCGATTTGAATTTGAGTGAGGAAAGTACCCGTAGCTAGCGGCTATTTGGAACAACACGAACAGAATTAGGGGATGGTTCTGACATGTTGAACTGTTGTTGTGAGGGTGCACTAACGAAAGGGTAATGGGCTTGTGTATCTAACATATTCATTGATTTACTAAATTAACTTTGGTAAAAAATAAGTTTTACTGGATAAAACTACCCCTACATCGTGAATTATTTAAGACAACACAGCTTTTGCTTGAATAATCAAAAGATTAGATTTATTCATAGAAAACGACCGTTTTCTTGTTAAAGAAAAATAACCTTAAGACCATTAAACCAAAAGCTAAGACAGAGTGAAAAAAATGTAGATGTAATCTACAGATCTTTGATGCGTATTAAAGAAAATGAGGAAAGCGATTGCTGAATTTGATAAAGATCAAACCCTCTCGACAGGTGGAAACAGGGACGCTTTATGAATCGACAAACATCTTATGTTTAGGAAATTTTAACAAGGAGAGTTTGAGTTTGTTTTATGTTATGTTTAGGGGGTATTTTAGTTAACGAAGCATTCACTCTTCAAAGACGTTTTTATAATTAGATAAAAATCATTAAGATAATACCACAAAGCTAAAAGGATTTGTCGTAATGTCAGATGTGGCTTTAAAGGAAAGATTCCAAGTTTAAGAAAATGATAAATTCTTCAAATAAACAAAAAAAAGATTAAATAAAAACAAACATAGTCAAAATCCATTGTTACACCCATTCAGATTTGTTTTGATCAAGGTAACATCCATGTTTTGTGTTTTGAGGATATTTATCTCCAAGTACTATTTAATTAATTAATCCTATATTAAATTTATGTAACACAATTTACCATATCCTAGAATCAACTTACATATACATACATATATGAAAATGCGTAGAGTACATAATAAAATGGATTCGACTACGTGGAACTCTGCATATAAATGTATAACAATAATTTAGTGAGGGCGGAACATGTTAAACGGATATGAATATTCATTTGTGGTATTTATAATTGGTCTAATTTGATAAATACCACATTCGCTTGTGGTGACGTCATCGTAGCACGTGAGCTATAGTGAAACTATACGTGGATTTAAAAAGAAGGAAGTTTAAAAATATTAAACATTGGAAGATTAAATAAAAAGGCTCACTTTAAATATTTCAGCAGTTGGAGGGTTTTTTTAACGTCATAAAATCCGAGAAATACATACAGTAGAAACTACCTCTCATTATAAAGTGTACTAATGCAACTACATCCTACTGAAAACACTATAGATCTATAGATCTTCAACATCAAGCACTTGAATTTAATAAGCCACTTACCGGGTTATTTGATTTGGTTGAAAACATTAACGCTGCTATGTTTGTCATTAAAACTAATTGTAGGAGGGCGTTTAATTAAAACAGACATTATCTAAATAGAGGGGCAAGGAAGGGTAACACTACTACACATATACATGTTTAGTTAAACAAGGTAACTGTATGGTGTTATTGATGTTCGATATTAAAGAGACGAATTATGGCCTACATCCAAACTATGGCAAATAAATGGTAAGAGGTGTTTTCATGGAATAGCAGTATTTTGCTACTTCTCTAAGACTTGCGCCTACTGCTTTTAGTGGAAATATGAAGACAAGTGTGTTAAATAGAACAAGAGCCAATTGCTGAACTCATCGTTAAGACCTTGTAGTAGAAACTGAATGAATCAAACGATCCACCGATTTGTAAATATAAAGATATAGTAATCCTATTATCTAACAAATATCAAATTGCACGAACAGCAGCTGAAACTGACAGGTTCGGTATTTGTCTGGTATGTGGGTTTACAGATAATTTGAAATTGTACACTTCAAACAAAAGTAACAGGTATCAAGCGGAATTTTCAAAGGGTAAGAGCGTTCAGGGTGTAGGGAGAATTATACAGGGGTTTGTATTACATATACGTAATCTGTAACCGATATGTTTGAACAACAACTATTGATTACAGAAACACGCAACGTTGGAGTTGGTAGCCAATGGTATCATGTGTTGATATTATACTGGAATTTAACGCGCTGGAAATTTTTACACGCCAAGCTGCAAATGAAGCCAGACGTATTCTGCATCTCAGTTCTGTCCACGTAACGTCATACAAGCAAATAGGGTCATTTCTCTGAAGTTTAGCATTAAGAAAGCACGTTTTTTCATTGCGAAAATCTCAAGTGATGAAGAAGATGTGATTATAGCACACGTTTTTATTAGAAGCGTGCGTATAAAGTGAAGCTACGTGGACCGTAAGCCTAAATCAAATTATTCACGAATTTGCTTAGTCTAATGTCGATTTTTTTGACCAAATACCTAAATTTTTCACAGTATTACAGACTGACAGAATAATGAAAACCGCGAGCAACAAAATGTGATAGTGAAGTAAACAAAAGTGCTGAGGAATGTGTGAGTAACTCATGATTTTTGTTTGTTTATCTTAAAATTTATGAAGAATGGCGTTTTATATGTAAAGTAAACTAAACAATGTTAAAGCCAAGAGGATATAAATAATGAAACATGACTTTTGGGAAAACAAAAGAGCAATTTTAATACTTATGAGAAATGAGAAATAATTTATTGGCCATGGTATTACTATTTCAGAAAAGATTTAGTTAAATTATTTCAACTAAATTTGATGTACAATGCAATAACTAGACCCGACAAAATATTATTTTCGTTGATAACACAAACTCTAACATCAACATCTAATTATTTTTTTAGAATTTTTGTTTAGATTTATTAAAATGAATACAATTTTACAAAACAATTACATTCTAACAATTCTAACAATTCTAAAGCTGAAATATTCAAATCAGTTTTATTTACAAAATTATTTTAGCTAACATGTGAATTCCGCGAACATAGTTATAAATTAATGCTTAAAGAATTGAATAAATTTTGAACTTCTTACTATAGAAAATGATAAATGATTGTTCTAAAACAACAGCGTCATTTAAAATAAAACAAAATAACAATTTTCCAATAACAGTTTTTTTAAAATAACAACCGCTACATCAAGTTAATATTAATTTAATATTACATCACACCTGGCATTCCTCTCAGTGTTAGTGGGTGGTCGACAGGTGGATCCAGTTACAAAACGAGACGTCGCTAACACCGGTATTACGGTAATTACTCATTGTACGTTTACTAGAGGTCATATGGAGTCCGACGGCGTACTGGACGCCGACGTCGGACGTCGGAACGTTGGACCGAGATAATTTCAGCACGGTGGTCGAGAGTTACTTTAAAACTACACGACTGGTCGCAACAGGTACGGTGGTAAGTTATTTATATAAGTTGTAGGCAACTGTACACACTACTGTTTAAATCATAGTGTTTGTTGTCTAGCTTCGTTCATTAATAAAACTTTGAACAGGGTAGGTATAACAAATACATGGAGTTATTTACACTAATAATACTTGTTAAGCAAGCGTTGTTATAGTATAAGGTGCTCCAAAATATTCTATTGATGTGTACTGACAACAGTCCCATAAACGCTACGTGTATACACTGGGTCTTTTAAGGAACAGTAAAACTCCAGAGCTCGCTTCACCTATACCCCCTAAAAAATCTAGGTAGTGGTAGGGACTTAAGGTTCCAGCAACGTCCGGTTCTGGCAGTTTACCGGCAAAGGCAAGCCTGTGAAACTTAGCTCCTAAAAGGGTCAGTGTACAAACGACGTTAGTATTTTCCAATGTTAGTAAATACACTTTTCTTTGCTATTCTCGTTGCTTTGCAGTTTTTTCATTGTTAAAATAAATGTTTTATGTAATTTAATATATTATTTCTGAAATTATATATATAGATTCTTTTTTATTAGTTCATCTTTTTACTACAATAAGTTTTTCAAGATGGGTGACAATTCAACGGTTGCGCACCGTAAATTCTCTGTTTGACACTAATTATTATTTCATAACTTTTGTATCTTCATCAATAAAAACTTATTTTGTGCCGAATAATCACCGTTCCGTTTGTTATGTATGACATGCTTGAATCCGTAAAATATTCCCCACTTTCAGGTGCACAAATAATTCAACTTTTTGGAGCCCGCGTTAAAGACACTACATTCTTTCGAAAGCTTATAGTAAGGTAAAAAAGTTTTTCTTAACATTACTTAATTTTTTAAAAATATTTCGTTTTTTCCGCGTTTTTCACTATTTGTGAATTTTTATTAACAACGGTTTTAAACTTAGGACTTTGGCAACTTCTGGACCATATAGTAGACACTTCAAGAAGTAATCCAGAATTTTTTCAGATTTTTTGAAAGCTTAGCTATAGGTTACACCATGACTCAAAAAATATAGTGTTCACACGGGGGGTTAATATTACGATTGTCACCAAAATAATATATTATTTCGTTTATCCATACAACAAATATTCAAATGTCAGAAACCTAAATTTAAAGTTGAATTATTTCCAACTTCTGAAACCATAGCACGCATTTACAACATAAATTCATAGGGTTAATTATATTAGCTTAGACAAGGTGGCACTATCAAGCCGTATTATATCTAAAACACTGGTCACCCATAAGCGACGTGCCTTGTCCATTTACTGTAGGGTTTACACCATCATTTATTACAATACAAAGTACAATATATTACATAATACCAGGCATATACGCAAACCTAACAACGGCCGACAATGATAATGTATGAATCCCATGTTAATAACCTATTAAAACCTTTCGCTAGCTAATGGATCGTAAATATTACACTATGGTAGATTGACATGCTTGCATGCAAAATAAACCACGTGACCCGCTGTGGCTAGTGTAAGAACTCGACGCTTCCCCCACCACCCGCACGTAACATGTTAACCACGCTTGAATAACGCAACGCACTCTGCTTGATGCAATTTGTTAGCTCTGTTAAATAAGTATGTACAATGTGTATAAATTTGTCTTTGGAATGTTTAGATATTTCGTAAAAAGTCATTGTATTAATATAAGAATGAAATATCAGAAAATAAACTTACATTTCTAATTATCCCGTCTGATACAGATTGTCTACATTGAACACAACGCGCGCGATAAAAAGACGACCTCAGACATAACCTCAAAACATTACTCGAGCTCGTATGAAAACAATATAACACTAAATGAAATATGAGAAAAAAGAACTTACATTCTCTATGTGCCCCATCTAATGTACAATCCTTTATAAATTCATAGTCTAATTAACACTAATCACTAATTAATAATCATTATAAATATTACAATTAAACACAACGCGCGCGATAAAAAGACGACCGTTCACTATAACAACGACGCACAACTAAATAATATTATAAAAAATATTATTTAACATATGTACAAATTATTTGCTAAAATTTGCAAGTCTGAACAAGTTCAAGCTGTAATTACCCCACCACTAGTCCTAAAATGACGTCAACCAATCAGCGATCTGGAATAGTTTTTAGATATAAGCGTGCAGGTGCACGCTTTGTTTTGTTTACATTTTGAAGTACACTGAATTAATGAGTTTTATTTAAAACTAATGCAATATAAAAAATATTATAAACCACTGATTTACGATAAAATATGATGGAGGGGACTTCCAAGAAAATGTACACGCACTTTATCTTTTTAATAAATTAAATTAAATTAATTTAGCGGATGTACATATTTTAGAGAATTTTGTTGTTGCGCAATATTAAATTCAAGTTTAAAAAAATTGAAATCTAAAAATAGAAATGGAATGTTTTGTTAGTGTTAATATTTTACTAATTGACTTGACTTAACAAAAATTGTAAAAATATTTTTTTAAAATAAAAATAATGGTGATTCGAAAGCAACAGCCTATAGACCGTATGAAATAACAAATTCCTTATGTACTTCTTATCTATTACACCCAGCATTAGCAAATCTTTTATGATCCAAGCATCTTAACTTTTCCAATTTATTCGAAAGTTTATGACCAACAAATTCGAGCTCCAACTAAGGTTATAAGTGATATGAAATTTCAGTCTTCACAGAAGAAGATAAAGTCAGTTTTCATTGGCTCGTCACTCGGATGTGCGGTAAAGTAAAAAGTACATAGGGTTGAAAGTGAAACTACCCTCTTATTTACATGTTATAGAACATGGACGGGGAGTAACTGAAACACCTCCAGCTTGCATGTCTTTCAAAAGAAAACTTAAAATTGGTTCTTTGCGTGTCAAAATATAGAGGGTAGAATTGAGTCTAAGGTTCTAAGCTCTGGGGGAGAATTCTGACAGGATAATACAATGTTTACCTTATGATGGATGCCTCCTCAAACGTAATTAAATATTTTGGTAAATGTTTATCTTAAGAATATTGATGAAAAATAAATTATATATCTCGTACCCCGGTTCTTATACTACCAATCAACGTAAGGAGGGGGTCTAAGGTCAAAACGATAAAAACAAAGCATATTTCGATAATGTTTTTTGACGACACAGTTAATATATAATTATGTCCATAACTACTACATGATAAAATGACATTTGAAGAATACTTTGTGAAATTTTCATAAATAAATGTCAAGAAATGAGGCATTGACAGCGAATCTCCGCAGACGTCACAAAAAAAAGGTGTCACATTGCGGTGCCACTCATAACTCATCACTGGATTTTCTGAAATCGAAAAACCAAAATGATTTCATTAGTTTATAAGTTTCTGCAGGTAACGCTGTCAAGTTTTCTTTTTTTTATTAATTATTCAATTTTTTACAGCAGTTAAAAGTTAAAATACAGATTTTTCATGAAAAAAATCAAACATTTTGTTATTTTAAAATACGTTAAAAAAAAACTCGAGAGCATTACCTCGGAATTTATGTAAAAAAAAGAGTGTACAAAATTTCAAAAGATTCGGTCAAGTAGATTTTGAGCTAGACAGGGCACCGACTCTGAAAAAGCTATGTGTGAGAAACCGCATTTAAAAGTTTCAAAGAAAGACGAAAGCAGACCAGAGAGGTGAAGACTTAAAACTCTATATCTCCGACAATTTTACTCCAATCGACTTCAAATTTCTACACAATAAAGTTAATATGTTGTGCAATAACATAAATAATAAAAAAAAATTGAAACGTTAAACCCCCTTAAAATAAATTATTATTAAAAATATTTTGTCTAGCGAGAGCCTAATATTAAAAATTAGTAAGAAGTTTATCAAAATACAACTGTAATCATTTAAAATGTGATCCGGTTTAGGTTTGCGAAGCTCCGATATATCTGACAAGCATACCTGCTCAAGTAAACTTGTCAGAAACACCGTTGGTCTGCAAAAGAATTAGGCTACAGTATTTATATTTATGTGTATTAAATAAATAAAAGTAAAACAAAAGTTAACACAAAGAGGAAACACAAATCGCCTCTAAAAATCAGAACAGAACAGTTGAAATAAATCGCAAACTCTTTCTCAAACTCAAAGAGCAATTAATAACGGTAACAAACTTTGCACAAAGGTTAGTTTTTCCCTGGAGTAACAAACCAGCACAAATCAAACGTACTACGTCCAGTTAAGGTGAAGACAAATGCCGTATGGCGATGCTACGACAATATACCCAACTTTACTAGCCACATGAAAGAGTAGTGTAACAAAGAGGGTATGGGAACAACCACTCACCAAACCTTAAAACCCCTGGGAGCACAGTGTGGCACCACTATAATATTTAGGAAGTCCTGGAGAGAAAGGAAATGGATATAACTCAGAGCGCGGGAAGCTGAAACCTTAGGAAAACCGTCTCAGGGGGGAGGGCGCAAGGGGTAGAATATTGAGTGCAAGGAAACAAGAATTATTTGACATGTAATAACGGACGGTATTAGTAAATGGTGCAATATATTATCCTATTTTCAAAAAAAAACACACACATCTTTGTAACGGTAGAGAAGGTATATTTATTACTTTGATTAAGAATTCTGCACACATTTTATCATATATTGGTGTATAGTAGATGGTCCAGGTCCAAATTGATGCATTTTAAAATAACTGCAAATTGACTCTTTGAAAATATGGTTTTCGAAATGAAATACTAACCTAATGATGATAAAGATGACTTGTAGATAAATGGGCTTGTGTCTTATGTCTTAATTTCTATAAAAGTGTACTATATATTGATAAAGTGGGTTACTAGAACTTCAAATGTTCAATTATTTGTTAAAAACTCCTTATATGTCAGGAGATATTAACAATTAAAAAAGTCGTTTTGTCTCTTTAATTATTACAGAGATTCAACGTTGTACATGTGATATCACAACCGCTAGTTGCTATCTCGTTTTATACAACAGAGCGTAAAAGAGATATATTCTTGACAGAACTCTGACAAGTTTACAGGTTACCAACCTTACAGCTCATAAATCTCTGCTATATGTATTTATATATCAAAATATCAAATATTATTTACAGCTATTTCAAGGAACAATAAAATTCCAATATATTGCGTCTACCGTAACAGGGTTAAATAAAATAAATATTTATTATTCTTTGACTTGATTATTTCGACTACCAACAGCTACAAAACATTACCACAGCACTGACCTACTCAACAAATAACTGACGTTAAAATGTATTTCACGTGGCCGACCATCTCTACCGCTAAAACTACAATTTAAACTTTTAATTGCTATATCTCCGTCAACATTTAGATATTTAATAAAATAGACACGGCAATACATATTTATTAACATCAATTACAATCAACAATTAAAAAATCGACCACTAAAAAATGAGGAAACGAACCAAAGCTAATAGGATCAATCTACAACGGTAATTTTATAAAAAATGTTTTTCTATTTATTTTTATTTTATCCTTATATTAAATTACTAATATACTAAATTACTTTTTACTGGGGATGCATATCTGGTGCGAAAAACTTAATTTACTTCTAATTACTCTAATTACCGGATATATTACAACGTTTGATATGGTGGAACACATAATAGAGCTCTTAACTACGCTCGTTTCTTAAACGACTTTGCTTTCCGTGGTAGACGCCGACGCCGACGCCGACGAATTGAACTTAAGACCTATCTAAATGTCCTACGATAAATAACAGCCTTTATTTGGAAGAACATTCGTTCCCAACTTTAGTTAATACTAGAATTTATTTCTCTTTCTTATGATAAGTACAGTTAAATGTTAATTTCACCTAGCATTGAATATTTCAATGGATGAACTTGGATTTTGTTTTCGTAGTTCTGTATTCAAATCATTTGTTGTTGGTAAAGTGCTATTATACACGGTGTCCAGAAAGGGTATCGGGTATTTGTAAGTTCAATGAAACAAAAATTATTTGTATGCAATAAAAAAGTTTATTGTTTATTATTAGCATATGAATTGGAGAATTATTTGGAAAAGATGTCGTTATCCAAATGATGACCGTTACGTTGCTGGCACTCTTCTAAACGGAAACGAAGATTGGCGATAACACGTTGACACATAGCTATCGATATTGCTGCCATTTCTGACCTGATGTTTTGCTTTAACTGGGTTAGATTCGTCGGATTGTTTTGATAAACCTTCCTTTTAAGGTATCCCCATGCAAAATAGTCAAGCGGGCTAAGGTCGGGGCTTCTGGGAGGCCAGTTGATGTTACCCATTCGCGAAATGACTTTATTAGGGAATAACTCGTTAACAACTTCCATTGAGTTATTTGAGGTATGGCAAGTGGCCCCATCTTGCTGGAACCACGTTCTTGAGTTGAAACCTGCAAACTTCTGCAACTCTGGGACCAAAAAATTTCGCCTCCTATGTCTTTAGTTAACGTTGTAAGCATGCTATGTCATTGTTGAATGTAACTTATCTTCTGCAACCCATTGAATGCATGGCTCTAGTGTGGCCCCCTTAAGGCTCCTAATAAAAACGTTATATAAATTTTATAAAGGAGTGTCTAGACTATCTTATATTAAAATTTGAGCCTCCTAGGTCTTTATTGTACCTTACAGTTAACGTTGTAAGCATGCTATGTCATTGTTGAATGTAACTTATCTTCTGCAACCCATTGAATGCATGGCTCTAGTGTGGCCCCCTTAAGGCTCCTAATAAAAACGTTATATAAATTTTATAAAGGAGTGTCTAGACTATCTCATATTAAAATTTGAGCCTCCTAGGTCTTTATTGTACCTTACAGTTAACGTTGTAAGCATGCTATGTCATTGTTGAATGTAACTTATCTTCTGCAACCCATTGAATGCATGGCTCTAGTGTGGCCCCCTTAAGGCTCCTAATAAAAACGTTATATAAATTTTATAAAGGAGTGTCTAGACTATCTCATATTAAAATTTGAGCCTCCTAGGTCTATATTGTACCTTACAGTTAACGTTGTTAACTTTAAATCACCATTACGATAATACGCTCGTACGCAAAATGCGCGATGCATCCCCGAGTACTGTTCCATCGTGACTAAAACTCCACAGAATGGCGGACGCCACGAACCCCTTCCCGCACCCTTTAGACGCCCCGTTTCGAATATGGCGCGAAAACAAATACCCGATACCCTTTCTGGACACCCTGTATATATTTCTGCTTTGTTATTTTCTTATCTTCAATATGTATTTATTTTAAACAGGAACAATAAATTAAAAGTTATTGTTAATTTTTAGATAAATTATTTTTTATTACACTGTTAACGACCTCTATGTATTAAATTAATATTATTTTAAAAATAAATATTATCTTTTAGAATCAATTCAATATTTTACGTAAATGTCCTTTACAAACATGACTTTCGTAAATTACATCTATCCTTCACGCTCCTGTAGCCAGATTTAACATTAATTACATCACACCCTTGTCACATGGATCATTTTAATCATTGTTGATATAATCTTCACCCTCTGAACACATACTTTCCCTTCACTCATTTACAAACCCCCTCTATCCCCGTGTTGCCACCATGTAGACTTTGCAATAGCTGTATCATCGTGACACGTTGGTGGCACTGGTGTCATCAACCAGATCTAATGGTTCTGGTTTGATAATGAATCCAGACTATTTTAAATACACCTGAATATAGTCAGTGGTCCCGTGTACATCGTTTGTGATTTTGTGCATACAAAAACTTACTTTATTATAATGAGATTTTAATGACTAGAATAAATTTATCTTTGTAATTTGGGAACAGTACTGATAACGGTGATAATTCTTTGTATAAAAAGTACCTACCTACCTCTTTTAGTTCTTCTTTTTCTTTTTTAGTTGTAAGAATAGTATAGCATATGTTACAATCGTTTCCTGCAGAGATGTGCGTTTTTCAAATACATATACTCAAAATGCAAATACCTATTTTCTATTTTGTATTTAAATACCGTTTAAAAGAAAAATACAAATACTTTTCAATCAGTATATATTATTTTTTTAATATAAACTTAAAACCCCACCAACATTAGCACCATCTATGATCTAAAAGTATGTGCACAATTGTCTTAATAATTCTAATTTAAAATGATTGATGTGCCGATTATTTTATTATCCTGCCTGTTACCCCCTGTTAAGATATCTGATTTTCGTTTACCTAAATTTGTTTATCATATTTTCTCCTTCATTATTTGTTTTACTACAAGACAATCACTCCAACACATTCCTTACTGAAATATATATACATAAATATATATTATTTTACCTACTACCCCCACATGCGATATCCAACTTTTACTAATAAAAACCCTTACTTTTGCTATTTTAAACAATTCTATGTAGTACTTTTTTGAAACAAAAATGTTTCAAAACGAAGACGGTCTTTATCAAAGAGAATTCTCATAATTATTAGAAAAAAATAACATTTATATTAGTAACATAAAGAGTATTTTTAAAATACGTTTTTTGTGTTTAAATACTAACATGAAATTTATTTTTTATTTTGTATTTGAAATAGGAAAATAACGAGGTATTTGCATTTTGTATTTAAATGCTTTTGAAAAGCATTTGTGCACATCTCTGGTTTCCTGTATATGTTTTAGTTGAATACTCGAATGCTCGAAGTTGTGCTTGACGTGCACGACTAACACGAGCCGAGCTCCAACATATATCTACATACATTACAACACCGCAAGCATTTATATTCGAGTATCGATGCCTTCAATACATAACGAATTATATTTAGGATTCTTCATTCTTCTTCTCTAATATCCTTGTTGCAATGGCAAATATATAATAAGCATATAACGCTTTTCAAATTACATAACCAGTAGTTTATATGTGCAAGAAAACTGTATGTAATACGCCTTTGCTACTAAATGAGAGATCACAGCAGGACTCCAGCAACAGGGAGGCTGAATATATTTTAATTAAAACCAGCAAATATTTGTACTACGTTTACCTTATAATAAATAAATATAAAATACTCGTTCAACGAGCTACCCACGCCAATATAATTAGAATTAACCAATTGCCTACGGGCGGATCGATTCGAAGCGATCGGTTTTGCACAAACCTTCTTGGTATGCACATTGAATCTACTAATTATGTTGGCTATTATATGTTATAATTATCAGGATGTTTTGCTTAATATCTAATTTATTTTATAACACATGTAATACATAACAATATACGTTGTCACTTGTTACTCTTCGCTTCTTAAGAGTGGCTGAATCGTACCATACCTCATGGCTGGTCACATAAGTTCTAATACTGCAGTAGACTGTATTACTAATAGATATGTAGTTAAAATTATTGAAGGTGCTAGTACACACACGATAGTCTACCCTATGACTACCGAAAGGCACAATCTTGGCTATACAACCCTGGTAAGTACATCCGCCTCTGCCTATCTATATTGTATCTTAAAAGTTCTGACTTATAATTTATCGGAAGAAAGGCTGCTTTGTTGATGTTGAACACGGAACAGTCAACCTAGGATCTACGACTACTCTTAAAACATTCATACAAGGGCAGGGAGACGGAGAGGGAGAGGGTGGTGGTAGTTCTCCCTGACTCTCTCTCTCTCTCTCTCTCTCTCTCTGTACTATCAAGGGGAAAATCGTTTCAGTTAGAGCTAAAGTCAAACAACACCCCTTATATACCTAAACTAAACCCGTAGGCTTTGGGGTGAGGGTGTTAAAGGGTAAGTCGGGGATTGTGGTTAGAGAATTGGGTGTATGGTACTGGTACAAAGATGGTGGTAAGTGGTGGTGGTTGAAATATAATTGTGAATATATGTAGGTTCTTTTTTATTCATTATGAATTAAATTGATTTATTTTGGAGGTTATGTTTTTTTTTATTTATTATTTTAATTAGATGGTGGACTAAGAAACTGTTGAATTTTTGAAGTTATGGGAAGAAATACCACTTCAAAGTTATGTCTTATTTATTTTACAAGAGTTTTTCTTAGTTATTATATGTATATTATATGAAAGATATAAAAGGATTTGGGAGACAGAGATACAACAATATTTAAGAGAAAAAGACGCAAAAAACATGAGAAAGATTGCCAGATTTAGATTGGGAAACGAGGAGAAAGGAAACAGATACTGGGCAAATAGCAAGGAAAGAATGTGCAGAGTGTGCGGAACGGAAATAGAAACATTGGAGCACATTAAGTTTTCATGTGAGAAAAAGGTAATAAGCGGAAAGAATATTGGGCAGTTATTAAAGGGAGGCACTAAAGGAACGAAGAAAGAGAAAGAATGACAGAGTAGAAACAGGAGGGAGAGTAGCAGGAGGAGTGAAGCAATAGCAGAAGCAGTTTTATTTTTATAAGGATAAATTTATATAATTATTTTTTCGTTTGGAAGGAGTGAGAATGTTTAGATATAATAAGGATCAAAATTGAATTAAGCACAATTATATGTAAATAAATGAGCTAAGGCACAAGAAAGTAGTGCCAAATGGCAATAACATTAAAAATAAAATAATAATAATAATAAATATGTATAACAAAAATATATTACTCTTTTTAAAATGTTTTGTATATAATTATAATAATGACTTTAATAAACAGTTTCTTTTCTAATTTTATTTATTTAACGTCTGCCTTTTTTGGATGTTGTCGCCTATCAGCGACGACCTCCTACAATGTTACTAACTTTATGGTCTCATGATCTTATATATGTGAACTACACTATTGCCTAATAAGTTTTAATGAAAAGTGAAGACTAAATCAATTTAACTTTATTAGAAACCAAGCTAAGTAAATATAGCGCCTATATCATCTATCTACTACAGTTTCGTATTGTGCAAATACTTATTACGCTGCATACGACTTCCCCCCGCTTCCTTCTTTTCCCCGTTTTCAATCATTCAACAAAATGCGTGTAGACCAACAGTAATCCCAGCTGCACGACGTTGACAAAAACTTGTTTTAACATGAATCATCATTGTATTCAATGGTTTCGAACATAAACACAAATGACCTTGAGTTTCCTGCTTTAAAATAACATATAGTACTTCAGTTGTGTCCAACCTGCTTACAAATAATATAAAAGAAAACAAAGTAGCGTAGCACATTCGTTCAAATGCGTGGACACACATGATACATTAGAAAAAAACGCAAGGTCATTTTTATTTACATTGCGAAAGAATTTACTACGGGATGCATACAGTACTGTAATGTTTGTATCGAAAACCAGTTTTGTGATGAATGGAATTATTTGAATGGAATGGTAATTCAAAAGCAGGTGACTGACGATGACGTCATTTGTAGATTTAATCTCACTTGTTCTTGTGGCGATACTTGTAATTTTTTTTAAATTTGTTAGAAGGTGTAAATTCATAGTAGCGGTACTGCCCATGTCCCATTTCTACTATTCCTTTTCAGTCCTTTTGGAATGAGCATAGACACGTATGTCAAAGAACGTTCAAACAGAAAAATAATTAATTAGTCAGTATGTAAGTTCAAAGAGCGCACATACGAATAGTTCAACTAAGCGTTTGATTACAGCGCCATAAAACTAATAGGTCTCTTTGTTTTAAACAGTGCAGTAACTGTAAAAATCGTCACGTTTGAAAATGGACCGGTTAGATACGGGATTGCTTCCTTTATTATTCTTTTGTAACAGCATGTAACATGTAAAACACATATTAGAATGTTTCTCCTTTTAAATACTAATCAGAGTTCTAGCTAGTAATATTCTATTCTAGGTAATATTACTTTTACTTAAGGGAGGGGTAAGGTTTCAACTTTTTTTCGTTTGTTTATACTGTTGTACAACATATTAAGTCTATTGTGTAAAAATATGAAGTCGATTGGAGTAAAACTGTCGGAGATATAGAGTTTTAATTCTTCACCTCTCTGGTCTGCTTTCGTGTTGTTTTGAAACTTTTAACTGCGGTTTCTCACACATAGCTTTTTCAGAGTCGGTGCCCTCTCTAGCTCAAAATCTACTGGACTCTTTCTTTACATAAATGCCGAGGTAACGCTGTCGAGTTTTTTTTAATTTTTAAATTTAACGTATTTTAAAATAACAAAGTTTCTGATTTTTTTCATGAAAAATCGGTATTTTGACTTTTAAGTGCTGTAAAAAATTGAAAAATCAATAAAAAAAAAAAGAAAACCAGACAGCGTTACCTGTAGAAACTTATTACCTAATGAAATCAATTTGGTTTTTCGATTTCAGAAAATTCAGTGATGAGTTATGAGTGGCACCGCAATGTTACTTTTTTTTGTGACGTCTGCGGAGATTCGTTGTCAATGCCTCATTTCTGGACATTTATTTATGAAAATTTCATAAAGTATTCTTCAAATGTCACTTTATCATGTAATAATTATAGAAATAATTATATATTAACTGTGTCGTCAAAAAACATTATCGGAAATACGCTTCTTTTTCATCGTTTTGACCTTACTCACCCCACACACACACACACTTAAAAGAACAAGCGTTTAATATTTCATCTAGATAATAATTTTTACTGTGTTAAAATTAAGTACGAAACTATACATAACTTTTATTTTTACAACATCGTCACCTCTTTCACTTATAAACCATTGGAAGATTCTAACGAAACGGCGCATAGGTTAGGAAGGAATAAATATTCCTTCATCTCTCATATTTTAGTACAAGTAATCCTTCACATTTTCCAACATGACCTCTTTGCTTGTATCAGCTGGTTCCGTGATGCGGGCTTATTAAATTTCACAGGTGTTAAACATATTGACTAAACAAACAGTCAATTTATTAATCAATTTAGTGAATTAGTTGCAGCACTCATGCGTTAGGGTTTAGGGATTAAGTTTACTTTATACTCTATAGTTATGCAAACAGGTAAGGTATCTAAAGCATGCAATAGGTCATAACCGATGTGATACAACCATTATCCAGGTGTTCACCCATAATGTAATGACCGAATATGAATAATTTATGTACCTGTGCGCCTTGTTTACTTAGTAGAAGCTAAGAGAATTATAAATAGGCAAGTTTATTCACAAAATCATTTTGAAAATACATGCTTTGTTTCGTTTGTAATTAATATTTTGTAATCTATAAACCCATTATGTATAATTAGACCAGTGTTTAGGTCACAAAAGATTTGTGTCCTCCACTCCTAGAGGTGTTCGATGTCAGCCTTTATAGCTCATAAACTCGCGAAGAAATTGCATCCGCATGTGTCCGATGAAGCTGGAACTTAAGTTATGGGCTGGGGAAGAAGTTCACAAACTTATATGATCACTGAACCGTATTCGTCCGGAAGGAGAAAGGAAGTATGAGGGTGAACTGAACACTGTTCACCATTGGCACGAGAGGTGCAATGTCTACGGAATATACCTTCATTCGCATACTACGGAGGGGTGCCTTTTCAAGCTAAAATAACCATTGGAGTGAGTCTGACAGTCGTAGTAGATCATGAGCCATCAATATCTTAATCCAGAAAAATTTCTCTTTCCGGATTTACATTTTTGTCAACTTTGTTTGCCATTTCGTTATTATTTTTGAAAGACACGGTCTCCTTATTCCTATTGACAGGACTGTTTGAATCTGTGCTTATTCAAATATCATTTTATTTATGAAAGTATTATAGTCCATATTCTAGTGAACAGCATATTTTTGGTAGTTCGAGCTCGTCTGCTTTTTATATGCAATGCAGTTCTCTCTGTCAACAAATTGAACGTTTTTCAAATCTTCCTTAAGTCTTCCATCGGTACCGGTGCTGGTACCGCTACCGCATTCTGCAGCGAACACCCTCTCACAGTCTTTGGCTTGTGGAATTTTACGACTAGTAAGGGGTAGATTCAGCAAGAGAAGGGTAAAAGTACATTCAGAAGTCAGCGACATAGTGTAGGGCTTATACTCAATCTCAGATTTTGATATTCTTTATATAGCACCCTAAGAATGTCTTTCTTTTTGGTTTTATCTCAAAGAAAACTGTTTTACTTACGTGTTTTGTATATGAGTAGCACAGGGGGTCTCGGAAAATGTAAAGAAAATATGTGAAAAATATGAAAAATAGACTGAAAAAGTTTATTACATTGATTATCAACCGGTGGAGGGTTCTATATTGTTAAATGTCTGTCATAAAACCTTCAGATTTCAGCTTTATGATGTTGGCGATGTTTTCTATTCAAAATTAATCTAGAAGTATATAACGCATCTTCGCTGTTCGTTGTTCGTTGTTTGCTAATAATAGTTTCAAAAAATAATATTTAGTTTTATATATTTCTTTTAGAACTACAGTTTTTAATTTCCGTTTAGTCTATCTTTCTACATCTCACCACCCTAAATGGCGATTCTTCGTCTTCTTGAGCTACTATTGTCCTATGCAAGTCCTACAAATAAAAATACGGTCCTTTCAAGATATTGATCGTTTGTGTCTGTCAATGTATAATACTTAAAGTAGTTTATCTAATAACAAAAGTTACCTGTTACGTAATCAATGTTACCTAATATACAATTAAATAAATATACCCTTTGACGCATTATAATATTTGCGCTTTATTACGGATTAAAATCATTTAACTATAAAATAACACCTTTGCTTTGCATATATTTAATGATAATGTAAGAGAATGATAAATAATGAAATCACTGGATTTTCTGAAATCGAAAAACCAAAATGATTTTATTAGTTGATAAGTTTCTGCAGGTAATGCTGTCGAGTTTTTTCTTTTTTATTGATTTTTCAATTTTTTACAGCAGTTAAAAGTCAAAATACCGATTTTTCATAAAAAAAAATCAGAAACTTTGTTATTTTAAAATACGTTAAAATTAAAAAATTTAAAAAAACTCGATAGCTTTACCTCGACATTTATGTAAAGAAAGAGTGTACAAAATTTAAAAAGAATCGGTCCAGTAGATTTTGAGCTGGTAAAAACTGAGTATCGTAAAAACGCGTTTTAAAGTTTCAAAGAAAGACGAACCCAGACCAGAGAGGTGAAGACCTAAAACTCTATATCTCCGACAGTTTTACTCCAATTGACTTCAAATTTTGTCACAATAAACTTAATATGTTGTACAATAATATAAACAAATTGAAAAAAAGTTGAAACCTTAAACCATAATGGTAATTAACATTGAATAACATTGTTTCATTTAAACACAGCATCACTAATTAGTTTTTCAATAATCACTGTAACCGACATGAACTTTTAATGATATGCATATCTATATTATAGCTACGACCCATACCCATGTCACGTGATATATTACGCATGATTACAATTACATTTGCAGTTGCAGTACTCATTAAAACTGAATGAAGCTAATAAAAGCTAATGTGTATGGCGCTGTTACGTTAATGACGGAATACAATCACTAGTTGTAACAACTTAATAGTCATGTTGAAAGATTGCCATTTAATTTACTTTGTACCGTATCGAAACGCCACCACGCGGTATATTAATGAGGTAGATTAAGTCTGCATAACTTAAGTGTCCCTTCAAGAAGTTGATAGGCAACACGCTATACTCGTATAAGTTTTTCTTTGAAATCCTATCTAATTCCGGAAATGTTAGCGGTGTATGTTTATCGTTAAAACTTTCTTAACATTTATAATAATGTTAAATGCATAGGCGTCCTCAGGGGGAGTAGATTAGGTTCAGTATATCGAAATAGTCAGAGTGGCCCGTTTTATGAACGCCTATGGTATTATTTTATGCAAATTATGTTTCTTTTGCGTGATTTTATATAACAATGTTCTGTAACATGAAATTCATTTATTATTTATTAACGTAAAGCATAAAGTTTATCACAAAAATTCTGTCAACAGTAATTATTATCAAATTTATTATTTTCATATCAATTTATCATTGTAATAAATTAGAAAATGTGTCTTATCGTAATAATGAATGCACCCTCTGTTATGACACGCGTGCTAGATGTAGACACTTATCAAAATTAATAAAAAAAATTCTAGATGAGGTTTTGTAAAGCTAGGAGCACACTGGTTATACTAGTGAACTAGCAGACGAGTAAATATATCAAATGCATTTCTATATTTTATTTGAAGCTTTAAGCTTGTTGTCGTGATATAAAAAAGTATTTCCGATGAGATTGCACCCCTCTTGCCATCGGTGAACAGTGTCTTTCCCTTACGGACGAACACTAGTACTAGTTTAGGATGTTTCTTCCCCAGTTACATACCAGTTCCAGCTCTTCGTACACATGCAGATGCAATTCGCGAGTTTAGGGTATATAAATACTGGCATCGCACACCTCTAGGAGTTGTGGAAAAATCAACCATGATTTACTGCACACAGTGTAGCCGAATAATGCAGACTAGGACTAAAGTTTTTAAGCATACTTGCAGTAAATGTCTACAGATTTCAATTTATTCATCAATATTTAATTTTTGAATTCATTTCTCCAACATCTATAGATTTACTATCAAAGCAAACTCGTTAACTTGTAATTTAATTGAAATTAACTCAGCTTTATACAGCCACCCTCTTTTCCAAACACATTTTCCCTTACATCTAATTTCTTCTCTATATTTTAGCCCTAACCCATACGTAATTAATACTAAATGTATTTTTATTATATATTTTTAAATTGTATAAGTGTATTCTATTTATCAATAGATCTTATTTTTAGCTACGCTATTCACGTGCTGGACGTAAACAATGTTAAGGCACTTAGTGAATCCCAACAAGCCCGTCGTGATCTTAAACGTCTCATTATCGAACAGTTCGACGTTGTGTTGCGTCTTGATCTTCCAGATCTTTTTGTTTTTGAGCTACGAAACGGGAATCAACAACACAACGCTTATGAAGTCTAAACAAACGTCTTCTCCTGAGTTTGACAGCCTGCTAGTGCGTACTACAATCCTTGAAAAAGGAAAAAAAAATGAAGAAGCTATCGATTAAAACACGTTTTAAAAGACAGTGTTAAATATAGTGTTACCATACCTGCAAATTTAAAGGTAATGGACCGTTTCTGGATAGAGATTCATTTGCTCTCCTCTACTAACGACGTGCTTAACACACTTTTAAGTTCACTAGTTACTAAAGTGACGTCATGATCGACCTACCAGGTTGCCAAGTCTGTTGTTTAGCTAATAAACTCGCTAAGTCGATGATAAAAGTGATTTACCGTTTAGAATTGGTAATACTGTTTCTGTTTTAATTATTTAAAACTCAAATTAAAATAAATATTTACATTTATCTTAGGTGTAATTATTGGATCTTAACTTCTTGAATAGCTGTTGAAGATGATGTAACATTCTAAATAGAAATATCTGGGATTTTAAACTATAGGTATGTTCTAACGTATATTATAATGTATCTAGATACGTTAAGCTTTTAAATATTGTTGTTGTACATGAAAATGTATCTATAGGATGGTAATTTGTCTAAATTGAAACAAAAATATCTGGGATTTTAAACTTCAGTTCTCTTCGAGCTTAGCTT
Organism: Panorpa germanica; assembly: GCA_963678705.1. NCBI lineage: Eukaryota > Metazoa > Arthropoda > Insecta > Mecoptera > Panorpidae > Panorpa > Panorpa germanica. Next base: position 12,613,732 of record OY783220.1, on the reverse strand, counting down.
ATCAAGCTACGTTTTCTGAATTTAAACAGAACCTTGTCTGCAATGTATACGTGGCCTAGAAGTATTACGTAACTCTGAATTATTTTATAGCATTCTTTAATTAATAAATCGTAGTTAACTTTAATTAGCTTCAATAATATGCTAGCATGCATCATCATAACGCTTAGACCGATCTGTGAGGAACATAATGCGTAAATAAATAAAGTTAATAAGCCAATTAACAATACAGCTGTGTTATTATTTGAACAACTTTAAATGGTCTCGAGAGATCATTGAAGCAAAAGTCATACAACCACCAATTTCATCTCATTTCGGTAAATATCCTCCACATAGTATGTCTACACCCAGCTACATCAAACTCAAATAAACAGTTCAGCTATTTCAAAATCCCATAACAATTAGAATTTGTAACGCGGTTTGCGTATTAATCACTAGACCAGTTGGTACAGCGTCGGATGCTGTAACTGTAACAGAACGTGGTCCTGTGTTCTCATGGGATAAAGAGGAATTCATTCAAAAAGCTCCATCGAATAACAAACAACAAAGCGGGCGTGTAACGACGAATCATGGCCGGCTAAATGACACCGGAAATGGGAATGTAAAGAGAATTCAAATTTAAACCACATTACTTCTAAAAAGGTTTCAGCTATTAAGTTATTTAGAAGAAGAAAAAAACAATTGTTTTGATATTGTATGAAATTTTGTTCTGTGTGTGTTTGTAAGTACTTGTAATGCCGGTTTCACACCAGAGACACACAGTTCAATAAAACACGAACAAAAACTTAACAGTTCCTAAAACATTTTTGTTTTTTGTTGCTGTTTTAGTAAACAAAACACATTCCCATCTGGATTCGGTAAGATGAAAGAAAAACACGTTTGTTGTTGTTTTTTAGTCCGCGCAGTTTTGTTTTTTGAGAACATTTGCGCTTGTCAGTTGTTGTTTATCATGTTTCACGTCACATCAGGCGTCATGATTTGGGCTAGTGTGGTATTTATTTGTTTGTCAATCATTTTATTAACTTCTACAATATAATCTTCTACTAATAGATGTAACAGTGCTCTAAGAAAATTTAATGTGGTATAGTCACAAACACAAACGTAGCCAACCCCTGAATTCCAGCACGTTCCTAGCTGTAATTCATTATAAAATATTAAGTGTTGTTTAATTAACTTTACTTTTACAAAAAACCTTTATTCCTCTCCTATTTTACTTACAATTAATTGCAAATTCATTTAGTTCCCGTGTGAATGCTTTAAAAAAACAGAAAAAACATTAAAATATACAAATTTAAACTAAAACTGACATTCTCCTGTCTGACGAGTAAAATGGAATACAAGAAGAGTAAAATGTAACGAAGGATGGAGTAGGGGGTGTGGTGGGGTTGGGAACGATGCAATTATGAATTTATTCGTATTCTTAATTGGATACAATTGTATTACGACAGCTGTGTTCAAACCATACCATCCAAGAATATAAGAATTGTGCTTATGTCAACCCGAAGCTCCTCGCTTTCTAAAAGGCCCCATACTCACTCGATTCCGAACCAAGCATGCTCGCGATTCTCAGTACATAAGCAGCTAACAAACAAACGTTGCCCGCTTCTCTCATAAATCATCAAGCATGTTAGTCGAGCCAGTTACCAACCCAATATATTCCAGTGTGTATGGGGCCTTTAAAGTAACAGTACCCGTAGCTTTGTCTTGACAACGAACAAATTGTTTTATAAATTAATATATTAAAATAAAATTTATTTTGATTTATGTTTTAAATGCTTCATATCTAAATGCCAGATATGATTTAATGGTTTTAGAGCAATGGTTTCCAAACACTTAATTTAAATTAATTAAATTTAATTATTTAAAATGTCACATATTTTTGTCAGATTTAAATTAATTCTAATTTGTACACTCCACTTCACTTTTTATGAATTATTTTCTTTTGTCAAACAGCTGATGGCTTGTTGTAGAAACACAGAAAATATCATAACTACGAAAAAGTCCTTTCTAACTAAAAAGATTTTTTGTTGCTATGGAAACATTATTTCGCGAAATGCCACATGTTCCCATATTCCTAAAAAGTTCTAGTTTACATTCTGAGACTTGTACGAATATGAATGTCTTCCACTCTAGTGTAGTACTATTCCTCTTTTAATCACTTTTGTGTGTTCTAAAATAAGTCTGCCTTTTCCTATATAAATTTAATACAGAAACAATTTTGTAGTTTTTCTGTAAAACGAAGTATTTTGGAGTTATGCCCTTTGCACATTAAGGCAACGTTATTCTGAATCACATTTAACTATTATAGAGAATTTCACGTCAGAATAAAACTCACACACTGCACATTGAAGCAATTAAGCTTTAAAGCTAACTACACTTTATAAGGCTTCACATTTTTATTTTTATGTCGTTGATTAAATGAAAATATATTCTTATGTTAATAAAAAGCAGTGGTGCAGCTTATATTCAAAGTTGTTGATAGTAGGTTTCATAAATTTAAAATCTCGTGAGCCACAATTTGACTGCAACTGTTCTAAGAAATGGTGAAATAAAATGGAAAGAGGATATTTCTACTTGTCTTGAACCATACACGAAAAAGGATAATAACTTAGAAAATATGGACCTCTACAATGTGGGACTAATTTAAAATAAAATATAATACACTTATTTAGAGAATGATTTAGATTGCCGGTACTATATAGAATCAGAAGGCAGTAAAATTAAAAAAACTGTAAAATTTATTACGTTACTAAATGTAAATATATAGTAAATCAATTACTTCTTTTACCTGGCAAATTTACCTTTCATTTTATAGTAAAAATTTAAAAAATAAAGGTCCACATTTTCTAAATTTCTTTAAAAAACTTCGTAGTATAAATATGAAAAAATCATGGGTTAAGGTAAGACAATTTTGGAAAGGTTATTTAAAAAAATACTTACAAAAATAGGTACATATCCTAATAAATAAGCAGCCTGGAGAAATTAATAAAAATATCCAATTAAAACACTTGATCCCACATAAAATTAAAAATATTCACAAACTTAAAGTGGGCGTAACTTAAAACTAGATTAAAAACCACAATTAATTTAAATATTAAAAAATCACAACTAACAACAGATTGCTCACAACAATTAAAACACCACAAAAATTAATAAACCACAACAACAATTAACAAAAATTTGACATATCACTTAATAAACATCAAATGTTGAAATAATGTAATAATCTGTCACAATTCGCGATGTTTACTCGAATTAAACTTGCAACTTGATTGTTAAGGCACACAGCTCCACACGCTTTAGAGTTTTGCGCGCGACTGACAGTCAACTGGAATTGTAAGAGAGAAGAACGACGTCGGGACGTTGCCGCAATGCCATCAAGATGTTTCTGCGGCGCCGCGACGTGCGCGCAGTTCCGTCATATTTGATAGACGCCAAACAACAGAATACAATGAGATACGAGTTGATGCTGGAGCCACGCAGTCTGTTCTAGTCGAAGTCCTAGTGCTATCGAAACACGTGACAATTTTCATTTACCTGCTTTACAAATATTTTCATTTAACAAAGTATAAATTTAGACTGGATAGACTGTTTTTTATTGAAAGGTATGAACTTTAATTTATCTCTGGAAATATTCGTTAATTAAATTTCATAAAACATAGGTAAAATTTTATGTAACAAAGCTTACTTATTTATAAAAATCCTGCTAAGCACCGTTAGGAACCATTCATGAATTTCATAACACAAATTTCAAGATTTTTAAAAAGCTAAAATATAAATTAGATGTGACTCGATTATTTAAGGTAATTTAAGATTTATCTAACATAACAAAAATTACATTATCAGAGTGGTATTAAAGCTAGACATCACTCACTCCTCCTCTCACTCTTTCCAAACGAAAAAAAAATATACTCGTATGTATAAATGTATCTTTATAAAAATAAAACTGCTACTGCTTCGCTCCTCCTGCTTCGCTCCTCCTGCTACTCTCCCTCTTGTTTCTACTCTGCCATTTCTTCTCTTTCCTCGTTCCTTTTCTCTATCTCCGCCACCCACCTCTTCCCTTTATTGCCTCCCTTTAATAACTGCCCAATATACTTTTCGCTTATTACCTTTTTCTCACATGAAAACTTAATGTGCTGCAATGTTTTTATCTCCGTTCCGCACACCCTGCACATCCTTTCTTCGCTATTTACACAATATCAGTTTCCTTTCTCCTCGTTTCCCAATCTAAGTCTGGCAATTCTTCTCTCTTAAGTATTGTAGTATCTCTCTCTTCCAAATCCTTTTTTATTATATGATATTAATATATATAATTGAATTTAAAGTGGGACCGGCAAAGAAAATTAATGCTTCTCCATGTAACAACCACCCCTCCCCCTCCCCCTCTCCAATTATTCACCACCAGTATCATATTCATATATAACCCATTTTAAATCAATCAATTATATTTAAATGCATCAAATTATATAATGTTGAAAGCATATGTCATTAAAGTTTCTAATGTGGGGGCAACAATGCATCAAATTTTCACAGCGCCTGTGTTATATAACGAACAGCTATCCCAGCTACAACACAGCATTTATCCGATTTAAACACAAAGCGTTTTCTGTCAAATTATAAATAATTACATTTCACAAAGATATAATCCATTGAATGTTTTTTCTTTCTTTAATATATAAATGAATGGATTCTCATTTAATATTTCTAGCAGCTTTTCTACTTGGCAGTCTCTACTTTACTTCTCCAGAGGAATGATATTCAATATATATATATGACTGTACAGAATCGATTCTCTATCATACTGCTTTTTATTCGTAGTAGCCGTAGTGTGGTAGTGGTAGTGGTAGTGGTATTGCTACGGGTCTCTACCTGCGAAACGTAGTGCTCGCTGTAACAGTGTAGCCGTCATGTTCTACGCTGAACGTTATGCAACCCGCATCACGCTTACACTAGATATAACTCAGTACAAAAACAGGATAATCCAAAATATTTAGATCATTGTACAATATATTAAGTTTATTGTGTAAAATTTTGAAGTCGATTGGAGTAAAACTATCGGAGATATAGAGTGTTAAGTCTTCACCTCTCAAATCTGGTTTTGTGTTACTTTGAAACTTTTGAATGCGGTTTCTCACACATAACTTTTTCGGACTCGGTGTCCTCTCTAGCTCAAAATCTACTAAACCGATTCTTTTGAAATTTTGCACATTCTTTCTTTACATAATGAAAATCATTTTGGTTTTTCGATTTCAGAAAATCCAGTGATGAGTTATGCGTCCGCGAAGATTCGCTGTCAATGCCTCATTTCTTGACACTTTTCTATGAAAATTTCACAAAGTATTCTTCAAATATCATTTTATCATGTAGAAATAATTATATATTAACTGTGTCGTCAAAAAAACATTAACGAAAATATGCTTCTTCTTTATCGTTTTATATAAAATATTGATAACACCGATTACGACTTGGTAATCACCCTGTATTTGGTGGCTGCTTTTTCATTACACAGAGAATGAGGTGAATGCTAAAAAAAAACTACCAGTATATATGAAAAAGACTTGTTGCCCGTTATACAGCTTAACAAAAGTATATTCCGCTGGTGTTCTAGCACCAGTCATCTCATTTGCCATCATCAATGAAGAGCCCCACTCCCCCTTCGCCCCTTACACACCCCTAATTCAATAATATAATGATAATCAGTCTAGCATATAATTTAATTCTTAAGTATTCTTTAAAAATAAGTTCTCTTTGATTTTAAGGTATTTAGAAAATTAATTAAAAAATATAGATAATTATTTTTCAATGGGTAATAATAACTAATGAATATTATGAATTAAGAAGGACATTTTTTGTTTAATTTGGTAAAGTTCGAAGGGTTGTTTTTATGATTACTTATTTTGGGGTGCAATATCATTGCAAGCTCGAAAGCTCGCTTTATAAAATAACTATACGTTATAATTGTGTATACATTTCGAGATACAACAATAATTGTATGCACAACAATTAAATAATAATACTAGAAACAAGTTTAAACAAGTGGGAAAAACGTGTACAGGGTGGTAGATGAATCGATGTCATTTCTGGAGAGATTGTCAAAGTGCTGAAGACAGCCGTGCATTTAGACAAAACTATCAGCGCTAAATATTTGTTTAAGGAGGTTTTCCAGTAAATATTTGGTGAAATAGAATGGCTAGGTGAAGTTCTAGTCAATTCTAACGTTTTACAAGTTGGAGCAACTTTAGTTCAAATTGATTCCCTACCTGTCACAGGAGTCGCTTTTATTCAACAGTGAGCAGTCGTCTGTAGCTCATAAAAGAGACATTCCCTATGAACGACTGAATAGAAAACAAACGCGTTCATGACAAAAACTCATGAAAAGTAATAGAAATGAAATAGAATTTACTCCAAAATGTTTACTAGGTTTCCTGCTAGCAGAAGAGTCGTTATACATAGAAAACAAAATGTACAATATGTAGGACAGTGAGGTAATATTTTTGTTTGATATTTTAATCTTTTTCTTTTTAAAGCACTCTAGTACGCACTAGCAGGCAATCAAACTAAAAGCAGGACGTTTGTTTAAACATTATTAGCTTTCTGTTGGTGAATATATCTCTAAGACAAAAAGATCTGGAAGATCAAGATGCCAACACAACGTTGCTGGGATTCAATAAGTGGCCCAGCATTGTGCATCCCGAAAAAGTGAATAGCGTTGCTAAAAATATGAAGCTTATAACACGATAACTATACCTTAAAAACATATACTATTAGAATTTTGTCTTTTAATAGTGATATCTATGTATCTACCACCCTGTATCATATACAATGTGTTTTCCACGAACAAACAACAATGTTTCTGCATAAAAAGAAAAAGAAAATCATTGAACATACCCAACACAGCACATTTCGTAGAAGTATAAAAGGTTATGAACTCACCTGAAAAAGAAAAGAAAAAATATATTATTTGTGAAAATGTACAGACAAAAAAAATATAGTTATACATAGTTAGAATATTTTTAATTACTGGTCTTATTACTGTATAATAAGGTAGTAATCATGAAAACTATAATTAAAATTTCTAAGTAAGTAGAACTGACTTTGAAAATAAGTGTTTACATTTAGTTGCTGTTATTACGAGTAAATTTAATTAAAGAATTGTAGTCGAGGAATTCAAGGAATGCGTTCTGTAACTACATTAATTGGGGATCATTATTTAACTACGCAAAGTATAAAGTAGTTACACGTAGAATATAAGATAACATTGTAATCATAATAAAATGGCGGCATCGTAAACATTCCAGTAATGTCGTGAATAGCTTAACGGCGTTAAAGACATAAAACTTTTACGATTTGCAGATGTGCAGTTAGATTTTTGGGACAATGCATACATGCAACGATGCACTACGACGTAGCACTAGTCCTCTACGTCGCCCGTAGCAGGCGTAGACTATATGAAACCAGATAAACAACAAGTGCTCCTCTTGGCTATTAGCACAGTGTTGTTCAATTGTAGGAAACATCTAAGAGAGTGGAACGAACACCCCCAGCCCCAGCCTCAGGAAAAACAAAGGGGATGTGATATATGGATGGATGGATGTTAAAAGGGATGGTAAACATCGAAAATGTTGCAGACGAGAATCACTCAAGTTCAAAGAGTCTTTGGGAAGAAGTTAAATAAATAAAGGCAAGTATTTAGAATATAAATTGTATAAACAAGATGAAATGTACGTAATGTTGTTTGGTATAAATTTAGGAAATATTAGAAGTAAAGTTCAAAAGGTCATGAATAAAATATGTCTGTTTGCTTTTATGTTACAATTTGATCTACTTTATGCATTATTGATAATATTGAACGAGTATGTTTATAAGTTACTCATATATTTTGTTATAAAAACAATATTTACAGAGTTAAAACATTTGCTGTCAAAGCTTGTGATTAAAAGTACTTGGCCCTATGAATATTTCCAGTACAACCCTGTGACTTCAAGAGAATTTTCTGTCGGAAGAACAGCTCTGTCAATGTTTTTGAAAATTGCCTATTTTATAGAGAAAAAATTCTAGACTAAGTACAGTGCGAGTAGTGCAAATAGTGCGAAAAGAGCGAATAGTGCGAGTAGTGCGAATGGTACGAATACTGTGCAGTTACTTAGAACAAAACCGACTGACTTCAAAATAATTCCTATTGTATCTTCTTATAAAGCTAGTCTTAAATAATGCGCCTAAATTTGCTGAGATCCTTATTCGACACTGCATTCTTTCAACAGCAAATATTATTCTAAAAACAATGAAAACAGTCAATATTCTTTTGTTGTTTTAAAAGTATTCTTTTATTATCAAAGCCCCGCGCTCCTGCGATCCTACCGACAAAATAAAACATAGAATTCATCGTCTATTGACTTAGCGTATTATATCCAGCGCTACCCTCTTCACAAACAAATTAATGTCGTTCAAACTTGCTAAATAAATGTATTAAATATATTACATAACATATAATGATGGCAGAAACATCCGAACAAATTTGGGAAATCAATGTGATCGAGACAGTAACAGATATCGCTACTTAAAATAAATATATCCCCCAGGGTAGGAGATCTTTTTTATTTCATTACATCTTCCGTATTGGAATTTAGCGTGGTCCATCCATAAAACCGCTACTGACCAACAATTTATTTTGTGGTCGAAATCATCACTTTCCCTTCAGAATAAACTAGTACAGTGCTTCTAAAAATGTGCTCTTTATGGAGAAAAAAATTAATATCTGAGGTAGAAGTATTGCTCGTAAAAACTCTCTGCCATCCCTATGTTTTATAGCTTTACTCTTTCTACATATATGTCTGTTTCTTTCTAACACATTTCACTCATCTGAGACTGTCGAATTCATTTTCTTTAACATGATTGTGACAGAGTTTGGTGTCGTAAAAACGCAACAAAATTAAATTGGGTTCATCTTGATGAATAGGAGTATTAAATGTGAACGAACGGTGAATGTTTGAACCGCATATGAGCGTGCAATGTTACTTTCATATGTGGTTATGTCAGTAACTCGCATGAGAGTCACTCGCACCGAGTAACCAATCTTTAAACAACATTAAATTACGATTAGGATAGATTGCAATGAAGATATAAACTATGGACGAAACACTGGAGCACATTAAGTTTGATTGTCAGGAAAAAGTAGTGAGCGAGATGAATATTGGGCAGCTATTAAAGGGAGGCAGTGAAGGAAAGAGATGGATGGCGGAAATAGAAAAACCGGACAATAAATAATCTCGTATCTGCTTTGCATGGGGAACATAAAGAGAGAGGAAGTACTAAAAGAGGTAGTGAAGGGAAGCAGGAGAAAGAGAGAAGTAGCGAGGAAACAGTTAAACTTCAGTTCAGAAAATAGAGGATTTGCGGAAAGGAGAAAAGGACAAGAGGTGAATGACGGAAATAGAGACAATAATAAAATAGTGAAGGAATAGAGTCAAGAAGAAATAGTAAAGGTAGAGAAACAACGAGGAGTAAGGAGCAAGAAAATATTTAGGAACAAGAGTATAAAATTCAAACATTGCTGTTGGAATTATTAAAAATGTTAGAATAATTTTAAGTTTAGGTTGGCAACGTGATTTAATATTGAAAGAATGTAAAGTCTAACGACACACACATTAAATTAATAAATAATAAAAAATATAAACTATGGTGTTGTTTTAACTTGAAACTAGTAAAGATATTTTTGTTTATTAATAACACCCTGTCTACCGGTGGAAAAGTGCAAAACAAGTGCAACATTTTTACAATAAAAACGCTTTCGTATCCCCTTAGACATCACTCAGAAAACTCAGAGAAACTGTCGACATTTCATAAACAAGTCAGATATAATTTAAATTGGAAAAACGTATACAAATTTTGATTACGCCTCAACAAGCATCCAAGCATGCAACTCTCTCTCTCTCTCTCTCATTATTATTCTAAACAAGCAAACCAGACAAAAGAAGTCAGATTCTGTGATACGTCAGTTAAAATCATGGCATATTCACGTAAATCATTACCATCACAAAAAAAAATCACCATTACCCTACTTCAGATATGCTTCAAAAGACTTGAATACACAATAGGGTAAAAAATATTAGGAATCACTGGTTCAGTCTACTCCTACTTAAAGTTCTACCCCTCCCACTTCACCCCTTCACCACTCGTACCAGGGTATTCTATACGGCTCGCGGATTTTATGAGGAAGTCGTGATGTTTGTCAGTTATGATGTTGGTAGGCCTGTAACTGTAAGTCAATCTTGATTCCGAATGTTTGGAAATAAAATAGATTGGTGTATTCCAGCTCCAGCTGATGCTTTACCAAATCGGTCTGGAGAGCTGCACGTAAAAATCGTAAAAACCAATAAAGTAGTAAAAGACGACGTAATTATAAATTGCTTTACTAAGGGTTTGTTTCTGAGCTACTAAAGATGTAACATCTTCGAAGAAATAGTGCTTAGAACCAAAGCATACAAAGAGAGAATACTTGAACATCCAAACAATTTGGCCAGCTGTCTAATGTCCAATATTTCCGCAGTACGCAGACTAAAAATGAAAGTACCTCAGGACTTATTAACCAACTAAACAAAATCAAGGATCTATTAAAATTGAGGGATGAGTCGTTGAGCACATCCCGCGCAAGACACTTTATTTTACATACCTATCACTGAATGTCCTCTAAGCAAGGCAGATTGTAATAATCTTTAGTAATCAAATAATAAAAAAGAGATACAGATCTACATAATGAATTCTTCACCAATATTATTTATGTAAATAAATTACATTTCTTTAGTTGGTAACTCTGACCAGATATATCATAACTGCATTCTGGTCAGATTAGCTGAGGGTATCATTGTAGTGTGTTAAATAATAAAGAATTGTCGTATATATAATAATATAATAATTGTAAATAATAATTGTCGTTTCTTTGATTTCAGGTAAGATAGTATGATTTAAGTTAAACAGTGTAATTATTATAATGTGTATGTAAATTACTAAAATAAAAGTCTTTGATTTCGGAAGCAACACATAAGTTTGATTAAAAATTTACAATTCCTCAAGTATCTTATATTTATTTATTAATTAAGAATTTGATAAAGTATAAAGTGTAGTAGTTTACACAGGAATAGTTTCCTACGACAAAAACTCGTAAAGTTTGTTTTGTCAATAAAGCGCTCGGCAACACGAAATGATAAAAACTCGTGTCGTAGCAATGAAGATGATGTATAATCAATAAACACAGCATTACGGGCTGTTGCAACCTAACTTAATTGACATATCAATTACTCTTGCGTTAATTAACAATCAACGTAACGTTGTAAAACGTTAACTAAAAACAAATGTACATATTGAAGGATTTTACCGATAGATGTCGTTAGCGGAGAGAGCGAAATTTATTAGCAATCTGACAACTTTAATTTCCGATATACACGCCCATATTTCTAGCGACCTTTGCCCCGCAGGCGATAATATACATTTTTGGATAACGCTAAAGCCTCATTCACACTCACTGTTTTGATATTTAATTTACTGTTTTTATTTAACATTGTAATCTAGATTTCAGGTTTTCGTTTAAGCATTCCTTTCCATGTTTGTGTGTTAATTTAAGTTTAGTTAATTTAGTTGGTGCGTATGTATCGTTAGTAATATAAATATTGATAGTTCGACAAAATTGTATGTGGAATAATTAAAATTGCTATTTTTAGTAATAGAAATTGTTCACTTTTATATTCTTAAAAAACTAACATTAAACTTCTTTTAAAAGTAAATCTTATTGCATTTTGATGGATTGTCACATTTTAGAGGTTATAATATCATATAGTTTTTCTTAATTTAATATTTTTAATTTAAAACATTGGACCTTGAAGGTTCTAAAAAAACTAAGAAAACTAAAAAAATAAATTAAATTAAAAATGGTACTGTGAATGACTACGCGTATTGCCATATGCTAAACAATTTAAATTACATACAAAATTAAAGTAGTGAGTGGGAATGATACTTAATGCTGCGCAATCAAATAAGTTTGTATGCATTAGTATCAATGTTGTGATTGATTTAATCTAAAATATTATCTCACATATATATATTTATATATATAATGTAGTTCTCCCTATAATATTTCGGTTTGCTGACATATAGAAATTTCAAAGCTTGCAATAACACTACGGTGTCCATCAGTGTGTCCTCCATTTCCCCCTCAACCCCCCGTCATGTCACTCGGATGATAACATCTTGCTCCCCTTAATTCCTGTATCCTAAAAATCCCATGAATTTCATTCGTATACGCAGGAGAAGCAGGATTCGTGTTTATTGAAAAGTCCGGCTTTCGAATCCTGATGTCGAAATGTTAAGGATTTACAAAAGTGAACATCGTACAGCATTTCCAATAGGATAAAAAACTAAATTCCATTCGAGACAAAGAAAAACAAGAAAATGCCGTAAAGAAGGGACCGTAAAGTATGTATTAAATCAGAAGGCTTTGTAAATCTTGATTCTGTCCTATATTCTTCTTTTTATGTGAATGAATTGATTTTATTTTATTTATAGCTTGTGCGTTTCTTTATTCAATGTTTACAGTATCTACAGAAATTGTTGCAGTGATATTTAGCTAATTAGCTAATAATAACACCAAAATATAATCAATTTACTGTATTATAAATGGCAGAGTATCGCTCTGACAGCTATAGTGTTCATCAGGACTCATCAGTTTCCAAATCAATCATCCAATGAACTAATGGTGAACCCAGTACAGAAAGACCAGTATGACTAAACACCCGTTGATTCAAACCCATGACCCGAACCACAATTAATCATAAATAACAATCGCACATTGTGCGCCTGAAATGCCTGCATCCAGAGTGACACTAACAGCGCTTTAGCAACGGGAGGTTAACGCTTTTCAATGTACTACCACACTGAATTAAGCTTAATGTGAAATCTTTTTTTTTGTTATTTTCAGTTTTAATGTATTTTAGTCAGACAATGTATATAAATATTTCAAAGTATGTGTTTTTGACAGATATATTTAAGAACTGTCTGATTATGATTAACGATTTTATCGACACATTTATGTAAATAAATCTTTTATGTTGGCACTGCTTTAAAAGCAGGCATCTCCAATTCGACATTCAACTTAAAAATTTAGTTTTATGTAGTAACAATTTGTCAGTTACTATTAAACATGCGCACTCCTTTCTATATTTACAATATCATGGACACCGAATCGAGGAGAAGGAAAAGCGATACGATTCTATTACTTAAGCACAGTGGTGTATTGATAAACATTAAATGTGCTAAAACAAGACTGTCTCAGGGTGAAATCAGCCTAATAGATTGATGAAGTCTTTATTTGTGTTCAACAGAAACGTCTAACGATTTTCAAACAGTTTGCAGCTAACAAAGCTAACTTTTGTTATTCGCTTTTGTTATTTTTATTATTAGAAAAAGGTTTGTAGGTTGTAATAAAAGAAATGGTTTGAGCTAAAAGTGTTCTATTTTCTGTAAAAACCAGGAATCAATGATAAAGAGTTGAAAGCAGAGGCAAGGGAAAACACAACTGCAGGCATTTGACTAGATAACTGGCTGATGTCCTCACAGATTCTCAATTGGAACTTTTGCTTTTACTCCGAAGTATACAACCAATATAGAAACTAAAACAATTTGAAAAACGAAAGCAGAAGTATGTATGTACTCTTTAAGAAAGATTGAGAAGCTCTTGTAAATGTGTTAACCAGCAGAGTAAGCTGGAATCTTATTGCACAAACAAAAATAAATATATCAGTAAACAGTGAAGCTGCGGGAATTATTTAAAAAAAAAACAGTTTAGTTAACAAAAGAGAAAAATCGTTTCAAAGATTTAAAGAATTAACTAGAATTGATGATAAAACATATTCCGTTTAACATAATAATGTATGGCTTGCACATGCATGAGCGCATAATCCATTGAACCTGTAACTTCTGATCCGCTACTTTCACACCAAGTTCAATGGAAATCCCTCAATTGGTTAACATGATACATACTATTTACTTTTTGTGCCCGTGCATACGTCGATGCATCACGAATTTCACTAAAAAGCTTTGAACAAATGCAGGTGCAAAAACAGCGCTCAACACTGAAACATTTATTAGATGCTTTTTCCTATCATCACAGTCACCAACCTGTGTTTAAAAACATCACGTTTCATATAACGAATCAAACTATATTAAGTACGTTAAACATTTTGAAACCCTGGAATTCTCTGGAGGTATTTTATATAACACATGTCCCCAGCGAATTATCTAACATTTTAACTAAAACTTAAAGCTATGTGATAGTTTGTCCAGCTTGAGCTTTCTGAAATTGCTACGTACATAGTCATGTTTCAAGAACTCGTTTGTCAAACTACCCGGAAAATATTCCAGGAATCCCAACAGGATACTGCTGGAGCTGGAGCTGGAGGAAAAGGACGAGCCAACACGTGCTTCTAACATTACTCATGTTCACAGGACCACCACATTCTCGTAAATGCAAGCCAAGCTGTTTTGTGCGACGTTCCGAACACTTAAGTAATGATTTCATTAGAGTGGACAGAAAGAATTCTTTAGTGCTTTAGTTTTACCACGTGGAAAAATTCGGAAAATATGTATATAGATTAGTAATTGTTCTACATTAATACCATACTTTTATTGTGACATTTAAGTGATTAGCATGTGATAGACACAGCAGCAGGAGAGAATGGGAAAAATAGAAAAAAGTAACTACAATAAAAGATATAAGAGGTTATGGGAAAATAATGTGCCTCAGTACCTTATAGAAAAAGATATAAAACACATAAGAAGAACAGCAAGGTTTAGATTAGGAAATGAGGAAAAAGGAAACAGATACTGGGAAAAGAGTGAGGAAAGAAAGTGTAGAATGTGTGGAGCGGAGGACGAAACACTGGAGCACATTAAGTTTGAGTGTAAGGAAAAAGTAGCAAGCGAAAGGAATATTGGCCAGCTATTAAAGGGAGGCAGTGAAGGAAAGAGGTGGATGGCGGAAATAGTAAGAAGGAAAGGAAAAACAGGAGAATAAACTGGTGGTAATAAGCTGGTGGAGAATAATAGAGAGGGTCAAAAGAAGAAGAAGCAGAAAGCACTTTTGGAAGTAGTAAAAGTCGAGAAGATTTTAAGTTTATTTTAAGTTTAGTTTTAAGTTTGGAATGTATATAGGAATGAAATGTATTAGAAATATAATACTGTAGATTGTAAAGCCGAAAGGCATACACAATTAATATATAAATATATATATATATAAAAAAGTGATTAGCCTGGACCGAGATTTTTATAAAACCTAATTTCTTTTGCTTAGATTTATTAACTATAATCTTAAATATATTTTAAAAGCTTACTATATTTATATACATATATACAAATCTTCTATTTATTAGCGTTTATGTCGGAACTACTTCTTTTGAACTGGTCGCCACGATATCTCAAGAACGACTTATCAGTGATTAGCCTTCCTTTAAATAAATATATTCACAAATGTATATTTTTAATGAAAATAAAACTATTTAAAAGTTGCGTCAAAAATATACAATACATATTCTTTTATTACTGATTTTTCACAACTAACCCCTTAAGTAGTTTATTCATTAAGTATCTTGAAGTAAATAAAAAGAGATACCTCCCTTCCCCTCGCTTGTACACATCACCACTACTCATAAAGTTAGATACACACAAACCTTCTATCCAACAAAACTTAAATCATTAAATTATGATTTATAGTTTACGAGATATAATCCTGACAAATCTTTCACGTACTGGACCGAATTTAAAGACGTATTCACATAAAAAAATAACAATATTGCGCAATATGACATTAAAGTTAAAGCGCCATATAAATCAAAGCTTACGTTATTTAGTGACGTCATAAATGTTGTAGATGTCGCTATTTCACTTTTAACTTCGTATTTAAACATTTATTTTTCAATTTATGTTTTAATTCTTGAAACATAAAATTTGTAGTTTTCTGTACGTAATATATAATTATATTTTATAACTCTTCCTGTATTACATTATAAGTTAAGTTATACTTATTAAAAGGACATACCCTTCTGCCAGTTATTAATATTATTAGATTCAAGAAATACATTTATAAAAGTAGAATACGAAGATACTCTCAGCACTGTCTCATTAGTTACAAAGTAATAATTATTAAAATATCTGTATTGAGAAAGGTCTTAGGTCTCCAAGGAAATGATAATAATATCCCTCAATAAGTTCGTAGGACGACATATAGATTTTTAAATAGTACAAACCTTCAAACGATATGTGTCAAAATTTCATGCCATTTCAACTTTTTGTTTACGAGATACGGTGGTTTTAATGACCCCACTAATTTTCAAAATAATGGAAAAATCTGAATTTCGTGTGTTGATAATTATTCACAAAATTAATATTTAATAGAATTGAAATTTCGTATTATTATTTTTAGAGTAGTAATATCAAAGAAAATAAAAAATAATATCTCGTATAAAATATGAAACAAAATATTAAATAAATTCAAATATAACGAAAGCAAAACCTGAAAGCCTGAGCTTGTGAAAAACTTAATGAAACCGTGCACGTATTCCACACGGAGACCCAAAGGGTACGAGACAACGGCACGACGGGCAACCCCAATTCCACCCTTAAACAACTCCCAGTACCCTAGCTGTGACACTGGCCGCCCGCAAGGACGCAGGGTTGCAGGGTTGCAGACCTGGAGATGAGCGTACAGATATAACACTCTATGAGGGTAGCACCCCAGTTTCCATGTGTCTCAGTCAACCCCCATCCCCTATTCTATGTCTTCCTACCCTAAAGGCACCGAATCGGACTATTCCACGGTGGTGGCAGAGACAGTCTCATTTCATTTTGGGGAACACGCCAACACAAAGCTCTGCATAGCACCATGATCAAGACCAAGAGCAAGACCCCTAAGTATTATGGTATGTGCCGCTAAGAGAAAAAAATATCAGCCGTTTAAAATTCTGAGCCCGTTCTGATACAGCTAATGCTACAATTTATTGCAATTATCAAGTGAATGGGAGGCAACAGGGAGGGAGGAGTAGGTCAGTTACGTGCTTAATACTTTGATCACAGACTAGGGGAATTGATTTTTTGTATTAATAAGGGTTTATAGAAAAATATGAACCCCTAAACGTCATATCCGACAATTTGCTACTAATTCTATTTTCATTTATATCGTCAGTTATATTTATGGGTATAGAATGTAGCAAGATGACACAGTAGGCGAATGCATTGAGGCATTGACTCCATACATCACTATATAGGAATGACACCAATTAAAATGATGAGTCTTTTTATTTTATATGTTGAGGTAATAATGAAAATACATTATATTTTTACTCTTGATTGTTCAAACTAATTGTTAAAAATAATCTTGATTGTTAAAAATAAATCACGGCTACAAAAATATTAGGAAAGCATTAGTTGGCATAGAATGTGGTGCATGAATGCAAGTCCAAGCCTGTCTTTTAGAGGCACATGTGGTGAACTAATTCAGTTGCAGCCCCCTAGATCGACGAGGTGCGATCGAATGGATCTAATGCTTAACGCCAGGCGTCTAGTGGCAACCGATGTGCCACCTGCAAACTGTTCAACATTCGCTAAACCCCCCACCCCCCTCCTCACCCTTAAAACACACACATCAGGTGGTATGGCACTTGTGAATTATATATACAGAATATTAAAGGTTGATTTATAACTAGATAGCTAATAAAATCAGAAGTTCATGAGACTACTATCTTGAAAGCGCAAAAAAGGTAACCAGGAGGGAGTAATATTCATATCAAAGATGTTATTACGCAATATTCATGCAATGTTTATAACCCCTGGCTAAACACATGGGAGTTGAACACATATCTAGGGCATATACTTAAAGAAAAATGCTATTAGTACGATTAAACGTATCTCAAATTCAGAAAAGGCAAGCAGAAATGCCCCTACCAAATATGTCGTCAAAAGAGTTGCTTTTTAAAAGTTGAAATAGTGTAGACGATCCTTAAGCCCCATTCCCACTCACTGTTTTTAGTTTTAACCTTAAATAGAATATTAAACTTGTGAATTTATGCATCAAGCGACAGTAATATACACTATTTTATAATAATTACTATCTTTATTTGATATAAATTATTGTATTGTGTATAATTAATTTTATTTGTTTATTCTTCACAAGCTGAAATGGGAATGGGGTTTTATTAAAAACAATTTTTCTAAATTAAAAATTAAAATCTCTCTGAATTTTTTTTGTAAAGAAAAATTTATGATATTTATAGGAAACAATCTAATTAATTCCACATGAACAATTTAAATTCTGACCAGTTCATACGATTCTGTATCAGTGTGTGTGTGTGTGTGTGTGTGCATCTGCCCGAATAACATTGAATACATTTTCGTGAGAAATAGAGAACAACACATTATTGTTATCACAGGCGTCGGCGTCGGCATCGGATTGCCGCGACACCGGTTATTCTATTATGACCGGAACACTTAGCGCATGTTGGTGTGGTGTCGGCACGACGTCGACGTCGGCGTCAGCGTCGACTTGAAACCATTATACACTTAACACTACAACCAGCCGTTGGAGAAAGCCTAATTGAATTAATAACGAATGTATGACCGCGTTGAAACTTCGCTGAAGTAACTTTAACAATTAAATCAAGTTGGATTAACGTAATTGTATTAATTATATCGTAAACTCTAACAATAAAATGTACAAACCAATTTATAGATATGTATTGAGAACAACCAGAACCAGAGAAAAACACCGGATCCAGTAAACATGAATTTAGCATTTATACTCGTGTAGCAGGCATGTCTGAAGTAAATTGAATAATTTTTTAATTATTATTTATTACACACTAGTTAAACCTACCATGTTTCGACATGGCTGTCTAATATGCAATAAATAGGAAAATAAATAAAAGACACACACATGTTTCACACCAGAAAGACAGTTTTGTAGTCAAAAAACTAAACAAAAACATGTGTTGTTTTATTTTAAAACAGTTCTGATTTTCGAAAACAGACTGTTCACACTGAACAGAGACTGGTTTTGTTTTTAGTGTTTTTCTGTGTGTCCCATAAAAATTATAAACATGATAAACAACAACTGACTAACGCAAATGTTCACAAACATTTCCAGTAAGTAATCCAACAAAACTGCGTGTTCAAACCAAGCAGACTAAAAAACAACAAACGTGTTTTCCTTTGATCTTACCTACTCCAGATTTGAATGTGTTTTATTTACTAAAACAGTTTTTAAAGACAAAAATGTTTTAAGAACTGTCTCTTTGGTGTAAACAATGGTTCAGAAAAACAGTTTTTGTTCGTGTTTTATTGAACTGTCTCTCTGATGTGAAACCGGCATTACACGAACCACTAGACTAATATGTATCAACTAGTACTAGTATGTCTCAAACCATGTTCTACTAAAACAGATACAGGTAGTATTCAACTTTTGTATGAATACACAATTACTGAACGACTTAAATCGCCCCGTGAGAACCCCGCTTTACAGACACAAGAATGTCTACAAATCTGTCACTCGCATCAAACTCGTTTTGAAATAACCACAACTTGAAATGTGTAATCATTATTTCCGAAACGAAAGAAAACTCGTAAAAAAAATACAATTGAAAACATAGTAACGCTAAATAGAGTTAAATTCTATCTGCAACTACCCTTGACTTCACAGCGTTATCCATCTGAATGGCAAATTAAAACAGCCAGTACCCAGCGTCGGAAAACGACGCTAGACGCGACTGTCTTTATTATCTTTGTCTACACTAGTCACCGCACACACCGACGATATTTCTCGCAGTTACAATATTTACTTTTGTACTAAGTATACTTACTACTGTATACTTTTTGTGATGACAAAGACAAGCAATGTTTAATTTTGCAGAAACTAATCCATTTCCTTCATTTAAACTTATAATTTACTTTTGAATAAACTCCAATGTATAAATTTACGTAATTTAAATAAAAATGATATGAGGTACCATGAACAATTTAATGTTTGTTTAAAGAAAGTTTGTAGAATGTAATTAAATGTCACACAAACTTAATAAGATAGTTAGATGAGTAATTTATACAAGATTTTAATATTGTGGAGCATCTCCAATCAGAAGTAGAGTCTCACTTACACTGAGTTACAGTGAGTCTAACAATAGATTCCTCTCTTGCGCAGAACAATATAATAAACCAAAAACAAATATCTAAAAGCTTTTAATGGAGATTGCAATATTAATGCCCGACATTAAAAGATCTAACAATACACACCGTGCTTTGGATTTTGTTTTGCTCTACAGATTCTTTATTTTTATTTTCCATGAATGAACAATTTGTATTGAACACAGGCATTGCTCTATTTTCACGGAAAACGTCCCGACAAATAGAAAAGCCTTTGATTTCACAATTTTCAATCACAATAACAACAATAACTTGCCGGGATTTTCATTTTTTCTTTGTCGTTTATCATTTTCGAACGTTTAAGATATTTCAATGCTCTGTGAAAATGCTAATGGTGTGTGAACAACTGGTAGGTATGAAAATATAAAAGTATAGTACAATGAGAAAGAGATAGGTTGGATTATCCTAACCCTTATAAAACAACCCTATTCTTGCAACTAAAAATTAAATAGTGCAACATATAGGAGTGCTATACTAAATTCTCTTTTGATAGTTCACTATCTCTAGTAAACTCTACTATAGTTATACTATCTAGAAACGCCTGAAATAAAGCAAAAGCAAAACCGCATGATAAATAGTCGAATGAATGAGAGAAATAGCTGCGAGAGCTGCGGCCAGACCGTGATCGAGTGAAACTGGAAAACCGTATGCCTGCGGAAATATATCAAATAAACCGAAATGAAAATTTATATACATACATTTGCATGTGTGTGCCTATGTATTTACATAAGTATATGTATATGTTATACCTTACCTAAATATGAAAACTGTGTATCTACGAGTATATTAAATTTGTTAAAAGGCGTAAATATGAAATAGATGATGCGAAAACAGTAGATAAGGCTAAGTGACAAACTTATTTTTGTAAAATGAGAATGTTTTAAATCGATTACAACTTTAAAAAATACTCTGAGACTTCGATCCCTGAACTAATGCTGATTTTCTGAGGTTAATTGTTATCAAAGTAAAATTATAAACAATTTAATTGAATTGAAGATATACTTTTTAATTCTTAATCAAATCCAGGATCAAATACAGGAAGGTAGTGAAGATTAAAAAAAAATTTAATCAAAAAGGTCTTATTTTATAATTTTGCAGCTATCTTAATCCTTAAAAAGATCTTATAATGTTTATAATCCATATATATCTGTGTCAAGTTTTATAAGAATGCTAAAGCCGCAAAAGGACAGATTTATTTTTCAAAAAACAATAAAATAAAACGTAACACGCAACTTTTGTTATTTCAGAATGTCCTTAAATAAGTAAACTGTGATCAAAGGGCAAAAAAAACCTACTTTGTCATTAACATTATATTCAGATACTTTAGAACCTTTTTATCTTAAATGTAAAACATTCTTATATACATTTGTTACATATTCCCCATTCTATCTAGTGTAAATTTCAATATCCTTGGAGGATGAAGCAAATGTCATCTTTGCCTCTATCTGCGGGCGCTCATAAAGACAAATCTACAAATATCTATACACAAAAACTTAGGAAAAAGAAGATTTAATTTAAAAAGAATTAACTCATTGTTAATAACTCTACTTCCACTTCCGCCTTGCTTACGGCACATCTGGTGGAGATCTGTTGAAACTTTTCGAGTTTGTTTTGTGATTACATAAGAATGTTTAAAGCTATTAGCAAAGTCCGTTAATCTTACTCAAAAGTTTCTCCGTATTGTCAAATTCGTATAGAAGGTTGTTTTTATTTTGTGAAAGTTTTAGCTTCATTATTTTCTAGCTAATGCTCATAGTATTACCAAAGTTAAAAACAAGATTTTAAGACAAATGCTATTTGATTCTTTATAAATCAACAAACACATATTATTGATTCATCAAACCATGATTACATTCGGCAAACATAATTAAAGAAAACAAGGTAGTTAGGTCGAAATACGATTGCATGGAATAAATTTATTCCACTACTATGGTTCCAGCCAAATGGTTCAAATTTAACACCAAATTTCAAAAATCATCCAAAACACAATTCTCAAACAAAGGAAGTAATTAAGTTTTCACTAAACCCTTCCACAAAGTTACTATATTGAATAATTAATTAATATACTCGTACATAAAGTATATGCACCATTATTATATAAAGTTATGGTATACACAAAATCTTATCCCCTCCCCCATACAAAAAAGAGGGGGAAGATACAGTTACCATGGTTACAAAGCTTTAAAAGCTTTATGAAGATTATTGTAAGACAGCTGCAAATACTGTAACGAAACTGAACTCACATTGTGATAATTATTTAAACATTTAAAATAATAAGAAAAATGTGAAAAAGTGGAAAGAGTTCTACAGGAAAATCTATATCATTTGAACATAATCATAAGTTAGTTGAAATGAACATTTTATATTTTTGCTTTTAACGAAATTGTTTTTTATAAATTTTTAACGGAGCTTTTAACACATTCGTCGAGTTATTATGTTATAAACTTTTCACATGTTTTGTAGTGTACATTCAGTAGCAAAACGATTATAAATAATTATACGTATTTTGCATTTGTAGAAGCTTGCGAAAGCTTTCTAGAAACAGAGCTTTAATTATCGGGAATAGCTTCGTAAAAGCTCGCTACATTTTCTTAATATTTAGAGCATGAAAAGTAACATAGTTTAAATAACTAAGTTATATTATAATGTGCAATATTACTTAACTATGGCAGCGTCAAAGATGTGTGTCATCACAACGGAGGGACACAAAGTGAAGGTAACGTTAAATTTAAAAAAATAGGTAATCAATTCAAAAAAAGTAGCTTTTGTAGCAATATGACAGTAGCAGAAGCGGAAATAGAATCTCTGACAAAAACAGAAACGTTTTACACGTATATTAATACAGAATCAGAATGAGCTATCCTGCTGGGATAATATCCAGGAATAATTAACGGTAACTGAATTTATCCGTGTGGAAACCCATGATTATCTCAGTGGAAATGTATTAACATTCCTAGTACAAATTATATCATCAAATTTATTGAAACGAATTCGACTTCCAACTCTCTGTTCCATATTGTACTAACCACCTTCCCACTACCCATCGTTATCAACTGATAATACAAGATAATAGTAAAATTACTGCTGGGGTGATTTTAAGTTAGGTGAGTGTATTTAAATCTGGTTTACAACATTTTGAACAAAAGCACAGAATTCAATGGAAACAGAACTTAAGGAAAACGGTAAATATTTATTAGCGCTTTGTTTTATACATATTTCCTAGAGCTATAAAAGAATCCGAGAAGAAAATAAACGATAATTTAATTAGGTATATATTGAAGATAACAGAAATTTCAATTTCAATGCGATTATTTTTTACAATATCATAGGAATAAAAAACGAGATTTATTTGTCAAAAAACAATAAAGTCGGTAATAAATGTTGTATATTAGGTAAACTCGTTTACGTAACAAGTACTTTTGTTATGTTAAGTAAACCTTAAATACACGTAACTGTGTTTAGCAGCAAAGGGATCTAGAGGCGTCTACAAGCAAAGGGATGTAAGCGACAAATTTAAAAAAATTGAGATAATCAGCTCAAGACATAAGTGGCACAGAAACATAAGTAAAAACTGAAACGCCTATACGATCCTAACTTTACACACGTTTTCTGAAGAATTTTACTTTTGTCTTTTAAATTCTATTAGATGAATGTAGTCTATATTGCTGCAATGTTAAGATGTACCACATTATATACGATATTACGCAGATCCCGTTGTATGAGACAGACGTAAAAGTCAAAGGATTCTGGGATGCCATGTAATCAATAGCTGGTGTAACACATCCTCGATTAAGGATATACATGATAATATGCAAGTATTAATGTTACGTTCCAACCCTTAAAGATACCCACCCTTTCTCTTGTATGTAATATTTAACAACCATTAGCGTAATAGTGGTATGAAAACTACATCGAAATAATAAAAGTATTAGAGAAGCTTGAAATAAAAAATCTCATAGATCATAGCGCTATCAGCGACAAGAAGTTGAACTTCGAATTATTGCTTCTGCAAGTGAAACCGTTCGTGGTACATACTTCTACATTTTTGAACGTGTAGCGAAAAGTGAGGTTATATTCTTGTTTTCTTTTTAACGGATTGTAGTATGCACTAGCTGATAGTCAAACTAAGGACAGGACGTTTGTTTAGATATTATGAGCGCTGTGTTGTTGATTTCCGTTTCGTAAGTCAAAGACTCAAAAGATCTGGAAGATTAAGACGCAACAAAACGTGGAACTGTTCGATAACGAGACGTTAAAGATCAGAGCTTGTTGAGATTCACTTAGTGCGTTGTTTATTCCCAACACGTTACTAAAAATATGAGGCTCATAACATACAATGACCTTAGGTGACAAAACACGCCTAAGTTTTAACCATAACTTGACCTCTTTCTCTTCAGTGGATCGAAATTACTTTCCTTTTATAATTAAACATAATTTATTTTATTTTAATTACTCCATAAATTTATAAATTTAATATTCTAAAGCGTAGTTATTTTGTGTTATAATACGTAATAATTCCAAGTCCTGATTATACCCAAGTACATTATCTGAGAACGAAAACCAATGCCCCAGAACAGATAATCCTGGTAATGGCGTTTAAACACGCTGGGCAACTCGCACGGGCGTAGGATGAGGATGAAGCTGCGGCTACAGCGTTCTGGTTAACTTAGACAATCATTAATGTTGAATACTATCGAATAACAATAGATACAGCACTGCACGGCACGGCTTAGCAGCGAAATTACCGGCAGAATCATGGACTCTACTCGCACGAAAGCCCGCAAGATTGAAATTAAATAGAGAAAACTTAAAAATGGAGAACATACTCGTATTAATAAGGGGATAGAGCACCTTGACAATTCAAAAATAGTTCATAGGGAAAAAGAAGTGTGCTTAAAAATACACAAAAACTGTAGGACGGAGAGCAAAGAATACAGAAGAAAGAGAAGAAGACAACGAAAGATGGCAGTAACAATGAGAAATGTTTTGTTCTTTTTTTTTACTGTAAAAAAACATTTTCAACATTTTATTTCTGAATGGTGTAGCGCCTCAAAAACTGTATTACATTCGTGTTCCACTTCACAATTCATATCCTTCGCATGCCGGAAACTCTTTGCTAAATACTTGTCGTGTAAATCTATGTTTTGTGCAAATAAAACGAAAACTATAAACGCGAAATATCCGTCCGTCCGTCCGTCCGTCTGTCATATAAAACGGAGCAAGAAATGTGCTTTTTTACTTAAAGAAAACCTAATCCTTTAGATTAGAATCAAATATTTTAAATAATCGGATTAAATTTGCATATTAAGTACAGAATTTATGAGCGTGTTTATGAATTTATATTATCCAAACTGTAATTAAAATTTTACCGTGGTCTTATTTTTAATTAGATTACACTTTTACGATCTGTTAGATCTGAATAATGATCTGGTAGGGTAAACAGTAGTAGTAATATAATTTTTAACGAAATAATATTGTACAAAACTCTAGAAGTTAGCTTAAAAATCATCTGCAAAGTTTGGTCGCCAACAAGAAGCAAACACTAGCACGTATTAATGAATTACCTGCTCCAGGTAAAACTAATTCCACTTCCTGAAGAACACACATCATTATTTTCCGTATTTTCCTTTATACAAGTATATTCTTATCTACAATAGAACTGTTCTCGTATTTTCCTTTCAAGTGGTTGAACAAATTCATTTAGATATTTCTTCAACGAACTCGCGTACATTTGTCTGTCGTTTCCAATTTTTCACAACTCGGTTACTTTCCTCAAGTTTTGTCTTGAGTACACTTTTGTGTTGTTAACACTCTTCTTCTTCTATTTTTTATTTTTTTGTGTTGTTGACATGTAATTTCATTGTGTTGTTCTTTTCATCATTTTGTCTCATCGTTTCTATCTTCACAGATAAATTCCAACGCAAACATATTCATTGGGAAGGAACTAAATATACAACATCTGGCTGTGGGAGGGCTGGGGAGAGGATGCGTGAAGTGGCTGCTATAGGGGGGAGCGGTAGATGGATTTAATAGTTGAGGTAGTTTCGTTTTAACATTTTACTAGAGTAAAAGTTCATGATAATGTCATCATATGACCTATTATCTCTGATATTGAGGGAATAAAACTTTATCAAGACAAACGAGACTTAATGGAGTCTGTGCCAAGCCTTGGAAATGTCAGCTGTTCATTTTCTTACTTCTTTGTTTTACCGTTTAGACACTTTCAAGAAATAGCTTGTTTAATACCGTAATATTTTACATTAATTCTGTCTTATTAGCGCTCTTATTATCACTTACGACTTTTTCAGAAGTATGTATTATAGTTGTTTCGCATAAACACACTTTATTAAACGAGGAAGTTTCTGTTACAAGATTTATCAATACACCACTGTATCGAATACACAGATCAAAGTATGTTCTTCACGCAGTCTTATTTAGCAACTCTTTAAGAAAGATACAATCTTGTGCCTTAACTCATTTATTTACACCTCATTGTGCCTAATTCAATTTTGATCCTTATTAAATCTAAACATTCTCACTCCTTCAAAACGAAAAAAAATATATAAAATTTATCCTTATAAAAATAAAATCAAAATTGCTACTGCTACTGCTTCGCTCATCCTGCTACTGTCCCTCCTGTTTCTATTCTGCCATTCCTTCTCTTTCCTCGTTCCTTTTCTCTATCTCCGCCATCCACCATTGCCCTTCACTGCCTCCCTTTAATAACTGCCCAATATTCTGTTCGCTTATTACTCATTTCTCACATGAAAACTTAATGTGCTCCAATGTTTCTATCTCTGTTCCGCACACCCTGGACATCCTTCCCTTGCTATTTGCCCAGTATCTGTTTCCTTTCTCCTCGTTTCCCATCCTTTTCATTTTTTTTTTTGTGTTGGAAATCAAGTTGAAAACAAAGGCGCCAAAACATATTAACTAACTTTTAACCACTAAAGTTATTTAGCGTGAGATTTAATCCGGGCTTGGTAGCACATGTATTAAACAAACAATCTTTAGTTAAACTACAGTTAAAAGCAGAAGAACAGTTAACCAATTCTATTGAAAAATAATCCTCAACAATTTCAAGATGATAATACGAATAATTCAAATAAAAATTGATCAAGCGAATTTAATAATCCAACTATTTTATTCAGAAAAACAAAACAAGAGAGATAAATCCCTCAAAAGTACTGCTCGAAATGGAGCAATGGCTAAGTTAAACCCCACAGCGCTGGTATAATTAGTATTAAAATAAAAAAAATTAAACTGCATGGCAAGATTACTGCTGAATGTAAAATTGCGCTGTCTGAAAATCCCTATAGTGCATACCGGGTAGTTTTAATAAATGAGCTATTACCTTTAGTGAAAAAAGAGTAAAAACAAAATACAAAAGAACGGAACGCTCATTTATAATAGCTGTACGAATTGTGCTCCAGTAGGTGGATGGATATACCTCCTTCTACTAGCTTTGCCAAACGATTTAGTCATTTATTATTGCAACAAAACATTAATTAAACATTTGATAAATAGTTTGCATACATATTATTAATTACACAACAATTTTAGATTATTTTAATTAGTAAATCGGATTACAAAGTTGTTATTTTATATGTAAATGAGCATCAGTTTACTACAAACAATGATGAAACATACATTATGAAAAATAAAACAATTACAAAACAGTTTACATATGTCGTCAACAGATGCCACCACTAAATGTATGTACTGTTGTCTGAATATAGCAACGTAAATAATTTCAATTTTTTTTGTGAAAAGCTTTTGTCTATCAATTTACATATTGAAAACATTTTTATTTTAATGTAACATTGTCTGCAAATGATTGAAGTTTTAGACATATCTGTATTTGAAAATAACGAAAATGGTAACACTGAAAAAAAATACAATGTTCGGAAAATATATTTTTTGAAAATATTAAGTAACACTTGTATGCAACAAAACGCCTAAGAAACTTTAGTAGTAGCCAATAGTAAAGAATAGAGAAAAATTTTAAGGAAGGCCAAATCTTTACAAGAGATCCTAGTATCAAAACCTAAGTCACTCCTATGTAAAATATGAGTCATTTTCTCTTGTAAAACTTTATGTAAAATTTACGTTATATACATAGCGTGAAAAACGTTGAGTGTCATTCACAAATTTGAAAACAGAATACCAGAAGTAGAGGAGAGACTGCGGAAGGTGCCCCAAGAGACAGACACCCTCGCAATTCTCTGACTATTAATACAATATCAAAACCCTTCGCTTCACCCTATACAAATAAATCGCAGGGTGAATTCACAGCCAATATGTAACTAAGCTAAATAAAGGGGTAATTTTTATTGCTAGAAAATTGTAAGTATTAAAAAAAAACCTTGTAAATATTTTGTTGTTTTTATTTTTTTAATTAATTTAAAAATTTAATGCAAATTTTATTTTGTATAAATAAAAGTGATAGCATCTAAACAGAGGATGCTATCCCGAATAATATGCTCCGATAGTGTGCCATCGATTTCCATTATACTATGCAGAACTATATAGTATACAGTATATACACAATATTTGCAAAAGTCCTGGCACCACATAACTTGCTGCATCTAAGTGCCCTTCGGAGATTTTGCCGACTCCACGAAAGCAAATTACAGTGCAGTTCTACTGCATACTTTAATAAAATTAACATACAACTAAAGCAAACGAATAACTTGCTGCTTGCAATATAGTTTATGTTAGTTGGAATTAGTTATAATGTAATTTAATGTTGTTAAAGATTGTTTAAGTGAACTTTATCTATACACAAGTCCGCTAAACACCATATATAAATACTACATACAACAAAACGCCTGATCCGCATGCAACACATCTTTCACTATCTTTCCTACGAAAACTTTTAACTTTACTAAGAGCTCTAATCGACCTCTAACCGACTACTAGCGACACTTTGTCATGAAATGAAGCTCCTACTTTAATGTTTATCAATGTAGTTCGTTTTCCTTCCTCCTCACCGATTCGCTGCCCACGAAATTGTAACCACAAAGAACACCGCGGTCGTTCTGTGCAAAGATGCATGTAACCAAGCGTATTCCGGATATACACGACTGCGAGCAGAATATAAGCCAGTACTTTGATACAGTTAATATTATTTTTAAATATCCTGCTATTTCCGGGTATGCCAAACTGCTAAGATTCAACTAAGACAGTATGAAATCAAATCAATACAAGCCAGTACTTGTTAACTATATGTGAAGGACGATGAAGAGGAGTTGTAGGAGGAGTGGGTACTCGAAAGCAAACCCTAACCTTACGTCAAGAGCAGCACTACAGTTCTGTGTGTAGGGGTTACCAGGAAACAGGATATTCAAGTTACTGTTTCCGGGGAAGGGCAACCATCAATTCTTATAGTAATCATATATTTGTATGTACAAATTAATAAATACAGATGTATGTGTTAATACGGTGAATATTACCTGGAAGTTGCAATATATAGAAAATTACAGGCAACTTTTTTATTTTGATTGAAAAATAATTTTAAAAGTGATATACGTATAGCTTATGATATACGTGTTCACAAATTGGATCCCTTCCTGAAATAGATGACAAGTAGGTCCCGAGGCCGCCTCCCAAATCCTGAGTCCTGACAAAGCAATATCTCTTGGAATGTCACCCCAAGAAATAACAGTATTATTTCTATACCATACGAAGCACAAGGGTGTTCTAATTCAGAATTACAATAATGCCGCACTTCTCTCTATATATATATATATGACATTATATAATAATGTAGGCTACGTCAGGCATCTCCACGTAGGCCGTAGAAGCGTAGCAAGTACCTCGTAGCCGCATACCCGTAGAACTTCCCCCACCAGTACACCACACATACGGGGGAAAAATGTGTGAAGCAAAACGAAACATAAGGACAAGTCAAGAAAATTTTGCTCAAAAATTATAGTGGGGTTTAATTGATATTTTATTAGAGAAAACATAAAACTCGAGGCAACTGATATTTCTGAAACCACAATGAAATGAGGCATTGAGAGCGAATCTCCGCAGACGTCACAAAAAAAAGTAACATTGCGGTGCCACTCATAACTCATCACTAGATTTTCTAAAATCGAAAATCCAAAATTATTTCATTAGTTGATAAGTTTCTGCGGGTAACGCTGTTGAGTTTTTCTTTTTTTATTGATTTTTTAATTTTTTACAGCAGTTAAAAGTCAAAATACCGATTTATAATGAAAAATCAGAAACTTTGTTATTTTAAAATACGTTAAAATTAAAAAATAAACTCGACGGCGTTACCTCGACATTTATATAAGAAAAAGTGTACAAAATTTCAAAAGAATGGGTCCAGTAGATTTTGACCTACAGAGGGCACCGAATCGGAAAAAGCTATGTGTGAAAAACCGCTTTTAAAAGTTTCTAAGTAACACGAAAGCAGACCAGAGAGGTGAAGACTTAAAACTCTATATCTCCGACAGTTTTACTCTGATAAAATTCAAATTTTTACACAATAAACCTAATATGTTGTACAATAATATAAATAAATAAATAAAGCATCGGAAATAGGCCGACGTTAAATAAATTAAATAAAAAAAATAAATAAAAAATGAAGAAAAAAAAGTTGAAACGGCTTGACAAGTTTTGAAAATTACAAAAGTAGCGTCATTAGACTATTGTAACTCATAAACTAATCATCGGAATATCAAGAAATTTTGTTTGTACTATCATAAAAACCCTATAGATTATGAACTTAAGTGGAAGGGAGTTATATAGATGTGTTTTCTGTGTTCTTCATATGTTATTCTTAATTCCGAGCGTCCTGGGTTTTCTAAATCACCTGATTTTAAATAATAGAACGAATAAAATGAATATGTCGTATTTCACAGCACTACAAACGTCACAGAAGACCCCTGCCTTAAATCTGGGCTCCCCGGGGCTTCCATGTGGTATAGATACAGAAGCACACATCCTGAATTCTATTCTCAAGAGATTTTTACTCTGCTTACCACCTTTTTTCATGCCCTAGACTTTTTTATTTCATATAATATGCGAGTTCTTCAAAATCTCTTGAATTTTCGTTTTTTTCAACAGAACACAAAGCATGCTGTAGGTGTTTGTGTGGAGTACTGGGGTTGCAAGATGTGAATGTATATTTCTCCCTATTCTTTTCACTTTTCATACCTTTGTATGGTAGAAAACACCTACCTACTACTGTTGGCTGTTATGGTGCAGAACATGGGACATTAGGATATAAGTTAAAAACGTGTAATTGTGTCAACATACTAAGTAACAAATAGGAGAGGAAAGGAAAGTTAGGAAGGGGGGAATGGGAGCACTCAGACATAATGGTGACACTCATCAAATTTAGCAAATCTGTTTTTAGTATATTCATAACCACACTGAATTAAACGAGTTTATAAAGTAACAACTTGGTGGAATGACTTACAAAAAAAATAGAAAAATATTACTAAGTTATTTTTAAATTACTCTGTCATAAAAAATTTAAAATATAAAATATTTTATAGTTCAATAAAAAGCCCACATGGAGAATTTCAATAGCATAGAGAATTTTTGCCTGTGGAAAAAATAAAAACTTCTGACACCAAGAAATTAAATATTTTAATAGAATAATTATTAACTAAGGTGTAAGGATGGATATGCCATTAAATATTTCTTTAAATTTTTGTCGAGTTTTATCATTCTAATTGTCCTGGTTGTAAATGACCTTACAGTTGAGTTCCTGATATTATTAGCATATATGTTATACATTTCTAATATTTCAGATATTATTCAAAATCCTCTCATAAATTATCTTATGACAAAGTGGGCAATTTTACAAGTCCCACTTCAACGGGGAAACCCAAATCAATCTTTAACAAATTTACATTGGACTATAGCAAATTCACACTGAATTTAATAGAGTCTAAGATAAATTTGCACTAGATAGAATGCAATCTGTGGACGATTTATACTGTAACTATAAAGGAATCAGGGTTAAAACCAAGCTTGATAAAATAGAAACTAAGAAAAGTATATTGTATAAATCTGTAACAAATTCGTACTGTTTAAAATTGTATCTAGCTTAGTATTTTTGTTTTTAATATGTTACAGACTTCGATTCAGTTGAATTTGAATTTGAATCTGAAATATTGAATCATTGCGATATGCTAAAGTATCTTGGTCAGAGTCGAATGTTCGCCTTTACTTCCATGTTTGATACGATAAATCTAATGCGTCTAGTGCGATTCGTGCGGACCTTTCCACACTTCCCAGTAAACTACTTGATGAAGTGTTTAGTTTCTATCACTATTTCACTTCAATTATAGTTCGCATCAACTTTATCTTCATTTGTATTCCGACAGGTGGATTGATTAAATAGACATTTCATATAATACAACATAGAAGTCGAAAAAATCATACGCATCTTCAATATGATGGCTAAGTCATTCCTAAATGTTTACTGGGTTATCTCATATATCATAAACACTACCATTATTAGTAGGAAGCCGATGGAGATAGAAATAACATTGAAAACAAACCGAAAGTAAATTAAATTTAAAAAAGAAAGATATATACACCACAAAAGCAAAAGCAAAACCATTCTCGTATATTTCACAATGTTATTTTTTAATTTGTAAAAATCTGCCTTCGTGCCTTCATGGTGGGATATCAAAACTTTTAAAAGTCAAACCAGACGTTCTATGGGGTACGGTCGTTCCACAGCATAGAATAAATTGCCTTTGGGTATTTTAAAATCTCGTTGCTAACTTTTTTATATGCGCGTGATATTGTTAAAATTCATTGTTTGTATATACTCAAGATAATCTTAATACAGCCGAAATATTCCTTTTATATTTTAAAGACAATCTACCCTTGTGACTTTATACATACATATTGTAAGGGTTTAAACACATTTTTGTCGCCAAAGGCACAATCTTGACATATCAAAAACGTATAATACAGGTGGCTTGTGGGCTTTTTAGGGTTGTGAAGATATAAGGGTTGTATACCCCCTGTGCATTCGTAAATCCCTTAACTCAAAGGGCACATAGTTCTTAAGGTACGTAGAATTATCTGATAGAGAGAACAACAGAGAGAGAGAGGGAGGATCGATTGACTCGGTGAACCTCTTCGTTTGATTTTAGTATCTCTGCTTTTTGGAGAACTGCCCTACGGGGTTGGTGCCTTGAAGTTCAATGTTTGAGGATCATTTATCTATGAGGTTCTACCATTAAGTTTATCTGTAGCTAATGGATTCACCGAACTACTTTTGTGAATATTGCCAAAGGTACTACATATTCTTGGCCCAATTCACTAACTGGCTTAAAATCACACGTTAACTGAACAGTAGCATGAACGGTATTTTTACCATTAAAAAGCAATACTTGAACTACATACGAAATTCAAATTTTTCCATTGTTTTCAAAATTACAAAAGTAGTGTCACTAAAATCACTGTAACTTACAAAGCAAAGGTTGGATTGTCATGAAATTTTAACACATAACGCTTGAAGGTTGGTACTATCTAAAAATACGTCATCATACGAACTTATTAGGAAGGGGGTAAAGTTTCAACTCTTCTGTTTCATTCTTTTTTTATTTATTTATATTATTGTACAACATATTAAGTTTATTGTGTAAAAATTTGAAGTCGATTGGAGTAAAACTGTCGGAGATATAGAGTTTTAAGTCTTCACCTCTCTGGTCTGCTTTCGTGTTACTTTTAAATGCGGTTTCTCACACATAGCCTGTTCAGAGTCGGAGCCCTCTCTAGCTCAAAATCTACTAGACCGATTCTTTTGAAATTTTGTACACTCTTTCTTTACATAAATGTCGAAGTAACGCTGTCGATTTTTTTTAATTTTTTAATTTTAACGTATTTTAAAATAACAAAGTTTCTGATTTCTTTTATGAAAAATCGGTATTTTGACTTTTAAATGCTGTAAAAATTTAAAAAATCAATAAAAAAGAAAAACTCGACAGCGTTATCTGCAGAAACTTATCAACTAATGAAATCATTTTAGTTTTTCGATTTCAGAAAATCCATGAGTTATGAGTGACACCGCAATGTTACTTTTTTTTGTGACGTCTGCGGAGATTCGCTGTCAATGCCTAATTTCTTGATATATATTTTTTTAAATTTCACAAAGTATTCTTCAAATGTCATTTTAAGTTTCACCCGTTTTTGGTTTCTTTTACATAGGATTTTTGCTCCTTCTTTGCGCCTACATATGGCAGTTATCGGACAAATTACTATGTTTAGGCTCAAATAAGGGTGACATTCAAAACCTCATATAAACTTAGCCACGCCCTAGAACACGCGTAGATATTTTGAGTTACACGTTGTTGTATACCATCCACTAAACTATAACATCTGACGAGCCGCCACTGCTGCACACCTAGAGATATACTAGTGATAGTGTACCACCCCCCCCCCCTCCCCCTCATCAAGTGATTGGTTATCATTCATTCCAACACGTGGGATTATGATACACCTATCCCACTACTTTATGAGCAATACGTGGACATAATGAATAACGATAACAGAAGGAGTGAGAGAGGTGGTTAAGGGAGTACGAATGGACCCTAAAGGGTGTCTACAGGGAGGATATGTAGTTATTGGCCGGGCAATGTTAATTATTGAAAATCGATTAAACTGACTGGACTATTTCCATATATATATATATATATATATATATATATATATATATAGAAATATGTATATGGAATATAGCCAATCTCACATATATATATACATATATATCTTAAATTTAATCGTAACACTGTATCACACGGCTTGGATTATGAAGATTACAGCTTTTTCTAAGAAAATAATAAATCGTCTATATTTATACAAAGAGATGTTCTCACATGCTTAAAATACTGACCGTCAAAGGAAATTTACTAGCAAAAATCAAAATCAGGAAACATTTACTGATGGTTTGAAATACAATATTTTAAGTATCACTACATGCTTCATTTCCAATTGTGTTCTCAGCACAAAACACATCAAAAAGTGAATCACATCCATAAAAGATTATGCTGATAATTTAGTGAGATTAGAAAGGTGGTTTTCCTTTCGAGCGATCAATTCAGATTACTGTCAACATCTAATGAAACTAGAAGATGCAATCAAAGAAAAACTAGAATTGGTAAATTGCTAAAGTGGAAGACAATACAAAGCCTGGCATATGTTTGATAACTCGTGAAAAATTGTTGGAGCTAGGTGGTGAAATGATATTATATTCTGCACATAACTTAGCCTTAGTTAATCTTGCTATACAGCTTAACTTATAGATTAATATTTAATTTAAATTTTGCACAACTCTTGAATGGTATAACTTTGTAATCGCATTTGATTTAGGGGTCTATTTTGTAACTATTTTGTCTGTTAACTTCTGATGATTTTTCAAAGCCTTATATTTTCTAAACTAAGCTATGTAAGTTTACACAAATCTATTAGAAGACCTTAAATAAAAAGTAAAATGGATCACATGCCTTGAATCGGGCATCAGTAGCCTAATTTGTAAATTATAGGGCTTTGAAAAATCGCCAGAAGTTAACAGACGTCAGGTAAGCAGTTACAAAATAGGTCCCTTAGTTTCTTGTTGATAAGTACCATAATTTCTATGAACACGAGAGCATGAAGTTGCCAAAATGATGGTAAAAGATCATTAAACAAAATGGAAAATACATATTTGATTAAAGTATATTCTTCGTATAAAAAAATTAGTTTGATTTCAAAATACAACACAAATTACTTCCCTACCATCGAATACTTATTTAGATCTTTTTAGTTGCTTTAAAATTTAGAAGAAAAAACAGGCATTAGATTTAATAAACCGTGTCAATAATAACATAATTTCTAACAGATGTCTGCGGTATTTTTTTGTTAAAAAAGAAATCTTCCAATACAAACGCATAAAACTGAAACAACAAGAGTATAATATAAAATCCTCTGAAATGAAACCAAAACAAAACAAAAGACGCAAAAGCTTTTTATATCGTTGTTGTGCACAAACAATCCTAAAAAGATATAAAAACAAATGCAAGCAAAACAGTAATATAAAAACAGATTTCCATAAAAATCGTATAAGCAAATGATTGCATGGTTTGACCGTGTGACAACGACTGCATCGGATCACTTGGAACAGAATAACAGGTGTTGGAAACCTGTACTTCTATAAAATACAGATATATGTAAATTTCACAGGTAAAACTACTACTCTAGAAAAAATTAGCTTTTCCTTGGTATAAAGGTTCCCCATCCCTGTGCTGGCGAACTGCAACTGAGGGTAAAACCGTCCTAAACGTAGACCGGACCTGCTCAAGGCAATGAAAAGCTACAGCTACAGAGAGACGTCAAGTAACAGGGGTGGGGTGCACGGGGGATAGGGCGGTACACCAACTCAGCAGGATATTGCTTTAGTTCCATGTAAATGAAAATCTCCATGCGATATTGAAGCAAGTGCTGGACCAAAGGAGAAAATAAGGTTCTTCTTGTGATACAAAATGTGAAATATATTCGTATTCTAATCAGCTAATTTTAAAGTTGAGTTCAAAAACATGCAAAATTGACAACTCAGTGAGAAAGGATAATATTGGATAGTAATGACGGTGCTCACAAGAGCCTGTCACACTTAAACATAAAATATTCAAATTTACTTTGCCTTATAAAGTAAAAACATGGTCAATCATTTTTGGGTCTGAGCTATTTTTATTAAAAAATCTACTGGTTTGTTTTTTTTTTATTAAAAATATAAAATTGGTGTAACGACACGTCAAATGTATTGCCTTCTCATTTGCTCTCATTGCTTCCATTACAAATGAAATCAAAACAAACTTTGATTAAATTTATCTCAGATCCGAAATGGTCAATCGACTTAAAATTTTCAGAATAATTAATTAATGATATCCTTTATAATTGTACGAAATTATTAACATGCTATCTATGAAGCTTATGGCATGAGAACAATTTTAAGACAGACTTGTAATTTGTTATATCATGAAACACGTAATATAATATTTTTAATCTATTCTTACATTAATAGAATGACTCAAAACGGATTGAAAAAGTTTAAAATGTTGAAAACAGAAGTTTCAATAAAATTTCTAATTATATTTTATTTTTATGCAAATTTATAACAGCAATAATTTAATAAAATCTGTGAAGACTATTTTAAGATTTTAAGAGTAAGTAAGAAATAAATTCGTTGTGACATAAATATTATTTGGACCAAGAAAAGAGAGGCTTTGTCCTTGATAGGGAAAGTCCTTTCTTGTCGTAAAAGGGTCCTCATAATTAAATTACAAACGATTGTCAAACGGTGGGAAAAAACATTATAAACAAAAGTGAAATAGAAATTATACTTAAAATAATTGTAATTTTAAAAATTATATAACCGTCCTCGGAAATCGAACCAGGTATATAATCCTCTATGACAGTGATGTAAAAAATATAATAACTATTAATTCTTAATAAAATTATATTAAAAAGTAAAATCGTTTGTTTTAGATATATACTACTAATAGATTTCGTCGTACGTTTTGAGTTTGAGAAGAAAGGGACGGAAGGAAGAGTTTAGTAGGTAATAACAATAACACTTATGTTATATTAAACAAGAATATTTATGTGACATAAGGAGAAGCGTAAGAACTCGGTTTAAATCACACACTGTCTCAAATATTGGCATCTGTTCTATTATTTCAAATAACTAGCATGTGTTACTGAATCGAAATTGTTGATGATGAAACTTGTAAATGCCAAATCAATATGCATGTAAACAAAATATCTCAAATATATTACTTTGAAAAAAAGTTTTATCAAAGATTCAAACCATAAAAATATGCAAACGGTTCGAACTTTGTTTTAATTTATCTCGAACACGAAACGGCCAAACAACTACAAATTTTCAGGATAATTAGATAATATTATCCTTTGTAATTGTACAAAAAATTATAATCCACAAACCAATGTACAAAATTTGACGAAACTTTTAAAAATCCACTCATAAAATATTGAAATATAATTTTGGTAATTTACTTATTATATATCGGCTTATTTTCGATGCTAAGTTCTACCATCGATAGCTATATATATGGACTACATCTCTGCCTGAAAGTTTTTACGATCATGAGAGCACATTTAGAAATTTATACAATTCCATTTAGTACTTGAAATTTTCAAATAAATTCAAAATCTACTTGTAATTATTCTTTAACAGTGTAGCATTTATTACGTACTAGTAATATGTGTAACAGCAAACGCTTCTCTCTGCATGGGATCATAATAGCCGTTTACAATTGTAATGAAGTAAAACTTCCTAGAAG
Organism: Panorpa germanica; assembly: GCA_963678705.1. NCBI lineage: Eukaryota > Metazoa > Arthropoda > Insecta > Mecoptera > Panorpidae > Panorpa > Panorpa germanica. The sequence goes on along the minus strand of OY783220.1, from coordinate 12,575,186 downwards.
GAATGCAAATAATACTAGTGGTGACGCCTAGCGAGAGAGTTCAGAAACCTTAACATTTACAAAGCAGAGCAGAACTGTAGAGAAAGTCCAAATAAACTTATGCGACTTATTTGAACAAATACTATAAACTTATAAACCACAAAGGAGAGACTAAAAGTCATAAACAAAATAAAACATGAATAACTTTATTATCTTGGCAACAATGTGCTGAATTGTATTAAATTAAGACATAAACTTTAAGACACGAACAGATGTAGACAATATACAAAATAGAACGCATGCGTTATTGGTGTTTGATCAATTTCATAATATTCATTCCTAGGATATATTAATTTGAACATAAATCAGGTTTAAACAACGTATTTTAATTAAATTTGCAGGTTAACATCTAATGTAGACGCCATTTTAATATGTAAATAGGTTTAGTTACTACGCCTTAATTTAATAATAAATTACTGAGGATATAAACATCAAAACCAAGCTAGACGCACACTGAAGGCATGACTGTTCTCATTCAATTCTGTTGCAAATAATTGGAACTTTGATTATACTTATCTCAAACCCGAATCCTTCTTTACAATGGGCTTGTGTCCTATGTCTTAATTTCTATAAAACTGTACTATATATTGATAAAGTTGGTTACTAGAACCTCAAATGTCCAATTATTTTTTAATAACTTATTATATGTTAGGAGATATTAACAATTAAAAAAGTTATTTTGTCTTTTTAATTATTAAAGGGATTCAACGTTGTACATATTCCAAGTGCATGTGACATCACAATCCTTGTGTAAGGTTACCAACCTTACAGATCATAAATCTCTGCTATATGTATTTATATATCAAATATTATTTACAGCTATTTCAAGGAACAATCAAATTCCAATATTATGTCTTCCGTAACAGGGTTAAATAAAATAAAAACTTATTATTATTTGACTTGATTTGATTATTTGATTACCAACAGCTACAAAACATTACCACAGCACTGACCTACTCAACAAATAACTGACGTTAAAAAGCATTTCACGTCATAAAAATATGGCCGAACATTTCTACCGCTAAAACTACAATTCAAACTTTTCATTGCTATATCTCCGTCAATATTTAGATATTTAATAAAATAGACACGCCAATACACATTTATTCACATCAATATCAATCAACAATTGAAAAATCGACCACTAAAAAATGAGGACACAAGCCCATTGTACAAAAATGTATAACACTATTATTAACTAAATAACATCCGAATTCAGATTTTAGGTGAGTGTATATGCGAGTATACAAAAAAGATAACATAAATATACTGGGAAGACAATATAACTTCAAACTCAAAACGTTATAACCTCGTAAAACAAAATTATGTAACAAAAAAACAATATTCAAAAGTGAAAAAAAGTAATAAAAATAAATCCTACCTTTACTTCTGGAAGTAGAAGTGAAAGTGGAAGTCGACGGCTCCGCGGGCGGTAAAACCTCTACATTTGTCAGTTCTCCACGAGCTTTAACATAAGCCCAATCTTCGCGAAGCTTTGTCATTTTTTCTCTTAGTTCTGTTGACACTGGTTGTTTTGCAACATCACATTCTTTTTCTAGATTTGTGAAATTTTCTAAAACATCTTTCACTTCATTTTCACGGTCTGTTACAGATGTCTGAAAGAATATTTTTAAGTTTTCTTTATTTATGTTATTCTATTTAATAAAAACAATAACTATATGATAATTCTGATGTGGATTTGTAGAGAATTATATTATACAAGTACGTATTACATATCAATTCTTTAGCAAATAATGCCACAATTAACATTTTTTGGAGAGATATGGTCTACAGACAATACACCCTTCCCTTTGTTCCACTGATTTACTTTTCAAATACAGATACATATTTATGTATTTTAAATAAATTTGATTATTTACCATTATATTATCAATGACTCTCTTCTTATCCTGCGGCGGCAATTCTTTGCTGATGTTAATCCTTGTCTTCGTTTCCATTACCCAAGAAATGACGCTGTCAAAATGTGTTGTGTATTTATTCAGGGACGATAATTTACAAGTTATGAATTCTTTATGCTCCGATAAATCATTTAAAGCCTGAAAACAACAAAAAAAACATAATTAAATTTAAGAATTAATTAGTAGAACTTGTAAATAATCAACGAGCAGTGCATTTTGAGTAGGCAACAATTATGTAAAATTCTCAAACCTGAATTAAAATTTAGTTTTCAGAGACGCCATGTTGAAATTAACGGTGTAAGCAGTATTTTGGAATTATCTGGAAAACTATTACTCCCACAAAAATTTAGTAAGATTCTTTTTTGTAGATAAATATATTATCTACAACTTTTACTAATAACTTTTTGTTGTAACTTTTATAATAAAAAAGTTATACGCAAAAATAAACTCTACTGTAATATAATTAAGATTTATTTTTGCTTACAACTGCTTTATCATAAAAGTTACAACAAAAAGTAATTCATAAAGTTGTAGATAATATTTTTTTTTATTTATATATTAATTGTGTATGCCTTTCGGCTTTACAATCTACAGTATTATATTTCTAATACATTTCATTCCTATATACATTCCAAACTTAAAAACTAAACTTAAAATAAACTTAAAATCTTCTCGACTTTTACTACTTCCAAAAGTGCTTTCTGCTTCTTCTTCTTTTGACCCTCTCTATTATCCTCCACCAGATTATTTATTCTCCTGTTTTTCCTTTTCTTCTTACTATTTCCGCCATCCACCTCTTTCCTTCACTGCCTCCCTTTAATAGCTGTCCAATATTCCTTTCGCTTGCTACTTTTTCCTTACACTCAAACTTAATGTGCTCCAGTGTTTCGTCCTCCGCTCCACACATTCTACACTTTCTTTCCTCACTCTTTTCCCAGTATCTGTTTCCTTTTTCCTCATTTCCCAATCTAAACCTTGCTGTTCTTCTTATGTGTTTTATGTCCTTTTCTATAAGGTACTGAGGCACATTATTTTCCCATAACCTCTTATATCTTTTATTGTAGTTACTTTTTTCTATTTTTTTTTTTTCCCATTCTCTCCTGCTGTTGTGTCTCCTTATCCCTTCTCCTTAGCTCCTCTGCCACACTTGCGCCACCTTCTCTTCTCCTCTCTGCCTCCTCGATCGCCATTCCATTCCTTTCAAAGTATTCTTTTCTCTTTTTTGGACCTCCTTTCCCCCCATTCTTTATGTAATCCTCTCTTATTTTCTTTAAGATTTTGCTTTCCGCTCTGTTCAATTTCTCCTCGTATTTTACCGCTCTTTCCCCTGTTTTAATTCGTATCTTGTCCCTCTTTAGCTCCTCCATCACCATGTATCCTGGCGTGCACCTGTCCAGCCCTAGAACCCATTTCATATATCTTACCTGTATTCTTTCCAACTTTTCTTGTTCCTTCCACCCCCAAACCTCTGCTCCATACGACATCATACTGGCTATCAGTCTCTCGTATATCCATATTCTCTTTTGTATGTCCCCCCCAAATACCTTTTCCCCTAGTCCCCATACCCGTCGCATTGCTTGCTCTGCCTTCTTTGCCACCTCCCTTATATGCGCCTCTTCTCCATTATTCTTTTTAAAAGTGTAGCCCAGATATTTAAATTCTTCAACTTCCTCAATGTCCTCTGTCTTGTATTTCCACCTTTTAAGTCTCCTTTTTCCACCCCCTTTTTTAAATACCATAATTTTTGTCTTTTCCACATTTAACTCTAGTCCTTTCCTGTCTATATACCTCCCTAGCCGGTGTGCCATCTCCTGCAGCTCTCCTTCCCTTTTTGCCAACAGGACTATATCGTCAGCGTATGCTAAAGTCCATATCTTGTAGTGCCTTCCTATTAGCACCCCCCCGTCTTGTCCTCTTTCCATTACCCCCTCCAAGTCTGCTGTATATATCGCAAATAAAATGGGGCTCAGAGGACAACCTTGCCTCAACCCCTTGTCTGTCCAGAATTCTTCTGATTCTTCACCCCCAACTCTTATTCTCATTCTTGTTTCTTCGTAAATTTCTTCAATACATTTCATTATGTCCTCATCTATTTTTTTCTTTCTCATGTACTTCCACAATTTCTGTCTGTCGACCATGTCAAACGCCGCTTTAAGGTCGATGAACATTGCATATATCTGTCCTCCTTTTTCACTTAGCTCTTTTTCAACTACATGGTTCAGTGCGTATATATTGTCTAAAGTCCCTCGTCCCTTTCTAAAGCCTGCTTGTGTCTCGGGAAGTATCTCTTTTACTTTTACCTCTTCTTCCAGTCTTTCTCTAACAATCCCTGCATAAATCCTGTACCCTGTGTTCAGTAGTGTGATACCCCTGTAATTTTTGGCTTCATGTCTATTTCCCTTTTTATATATCGGCGTTATTACCCCTTCTCTCCAGCTGTCCGGCAGGTTTCCTCCTTTCCATATCTTGTTCATCGCTGTCAGTAATCCTTTCTCTATCCTTTCTTGCCCAGCTTTCCACGCCTCGTTCTTTAGTCCATCTCTACCTGGTGCTTTCTTTTCCTTGAGTTTTTGAATCTGTGTTTTTATTTCACCTACTTTTATATCGTTTACTTTCTCCTTCTCTTTTATCCCCTTCTTTGTTTTCTCGTTTCTTTTCTTTCCTCCTAGTACTCCCATAAAGTGTTTCGTCCACTCTTCCATTTTTATTTCCTTGCTTGGCTCTTTCCTTCGCTTTTTCTCCCTATTTATGTAATCCCATGCCTGCCTCTCCGTTGTTATATCTCTAATTTCTTTTTCTATTCCTATTTTGAACTCATTCTTTTTATCTTTTATCCTTTCGTTATACTCCCTTTGCTTCCTCTTGAAGTCTTCTTTACTTGATTCTCCTTTCTTCCATCTCTTTAGTTCCCTTTTTACCTCTTTTTTCCATTCTTTACATTCTTTATCCCACCATTTGTTTTCTCCCGTTCTATCAGATATTCTCCACCTTTTACTTTGGGTGGCTTCCTTCATCCTCTCTTCAATTTCCTCCATCTCCTCCGTTTCTCCTTCTTCCTCGTATCTCCGTTCCAATTCCTCCATAAACTTCTTCCTTCCTTCCTCTGTCCAATCGCTGCCCTCTTTCCATTCGTTTCCTTTTCTTTCACCTCTCCTCGCTTCCAACTCCACCACTAGCGGTAGGTGATCCGAGTCCACCCTCTCTTCCACTTTCATTCTTTCTACCTTCTGTCCTCCTCCCAGCGTTGTCACCACGTAGTCGATTACTGTCTCCCCTCTGCTTCCCACATAGGTATATTCTCCTTCTTCATCTCCTTCTTTGTTCCCATTTAGTACTATCCATCCTTGTTCTTCTAGCATTTCCATTAGTTCTTTTCCCTCGGCGTTTATTGTTTTGTCTTTCGTTGTTCTTTTCTTTTTTCTATTCCCCCATATTTCGTCCACCTCTCCCAACTCCCCAATTCTCGCGTTGAAATCCCCTCCAATTAATAGGTTTTCCTGTTTCTCATCCTTAATTATTTCTTTTATTTCTTTCATTGTTTCTTTTATATTGCCTTTACTGTATATTGTTACAATTTCCCATGTCTCTTCTTCCAGTTTTATCGTCCTCCTTACTGCTGTTTCTCTTCTGTCTGGTACCTTCTCCTCTTCTAGCTCCCTACGTACCCCCATTATAATTCCACCTCTCGCTCTCCCTTTCTTATGCTCCCTAACAGCACCTTGGCACACCCATCTGTAGTTTTTCGGTAGTTTGTCTTCCCATTCTTCCCAATCTTTGCTTTCCAGCCATGTTTCCACCATCCCAATCACATCCCAACCTTTGATGTATCTCCAGAAATCCTTATCTTTTCTTTTTATACCCGCCACGTTCCAGAAAACTATCTTTATCCTCTTTTTTATTTCTCTTCTTTCCTCTCTCCCACTTTTACCCCTCTCTTTACTTTCCCCCAACTCCTTCACCATGTTTTCGAAATTCCCCCTTTTCCAGTTCTTTGTTTTTTTCATTCCATATATACTGCGTTCCTTCACACCATACTTTTTTGTACCCGACCTTCACATCCTTTTTCCCCTCCTCTCTTTTCTTTTTTGCCCATTGTCTCAATTGCCACTGCACCTCTCTCTCCTTGTACGTCAAGTCGTCCTCTATGTACACATCCGTGCCCCTCAGTGAACTTTTTTTTTCCATTATCTTTCTCATCTTTTCTTCCCCCTCACATCTCGCTATCACTATTCCCTTTTCTTTTCCCACTGTGAACGCTTTTGTTATTCTTACTTCTTCCTTCAATTCTTTTTGTATCCACTCTTCCACTTCTTTCCTCAGTTCCGCGCCCATTTTGCTTGTCTTTACACCCCTTATAACTATGTTCTCCCTCTTCTCGCGCTTCCTGGCCATTTCCTGTTCTTTTTCCAGCTCCTCCACCTTTTCTCTAACTTCTTTCTCTGTTTCTTCCTTTTTCTTTTCTTCTTCTTTCTTTTCTTCTTTTTCCTCTTCCTTCTCTTTTTCCAACCTCCTCATCAGATCTTCCCTTTCCTTGCGCGATTCTTCGATGAATGTCTTGAATTCCTCTTCCATCTTTTTTAATCTTTCCCTCATTTCCTTCATTTCTTCTTGCATTTCTTTTTCTGTTTGAATCATCCTTTTAATTTTTTCCTCTGTTCCGTCCTCCTTCTTCTCATCCTGCTCCCTCCTCGTCTTCATTCCCCCAGGCATTTTTGTTATTTTATGTAAATAACTTTTTATTAAACTATTTCTTTTATTTACTAGAGATAACAAATTCCACAACAACAAACTCCTTATTGTCTTATTTCACTTCACTTTAAATTTAAACAATTTATTTTGTTTATAAAATAAACAACTAACAATGATTTCTAGCAGTATATCGCTTTACTGGAGTAATCAAAAAAAGATGTTTACCCATCAGTGGTCGGACCGAGACTCCCGATAAGTTGTAGATAATATTATTTTCCACAAAAAAGATCTTCACCAAAATTTTGTGGAAATTATAGTTTTATAGATAAACAAAAAACTGATTGCACACTTATTTTGAAGCACGTATTTTCCACCCCGAAAATACCCAAATGCCTACCAAAATGCACCTCTTGGCCTCTTTTTAAAGACTATTACCTTATCCATATCGAATTTCACTGCGCTCATTTGATCTGCAGGATATTGTTGTGATTTGTTTAGGTTTTCTAACTCACTCCTCTTAGTTTTGAGGTCCTCCTCCCGCGCCTACGAAACAAATGACAAATGTGTTGAATTATTAAAATGAAGTAACGAAATATATGTATGTTATTTTAAGACATAAAACCATTAATTTATGCGGCATGTTTGGATTGTGCATGGGTAATATAAACATTCTAAAAATAATTCTATTCCATACTGTGACTTTACTAAATATAATAATGCACTAGACGCTGATGTCGGAAGCGTCGGAGAAAGCGTCGATTGTATATTATGGCAATTGTAACTGGCAGATGCAACTGGCAATAATTAGAAATAAATTTATTATTTAAAATAAATATTGGCTTACATGTTACTTAAAATAATTTTGAAATAGAAATAATAAAACCAATTTTTAAATTTGTATGTAAAATAATTTAATAATTTTTTATTTTATATGAAAATTTTTCATCAGTTTCAACATTTTTCTTTTAATAACTTATATTATTGTACAATATATTAAGTTTATTGTGTGAAAATTTTAAGTCAATAAGAGTAAAACTGTCGGAGATATAGAGTTTTAAGCCTTCACCTCTCTGGTCTGCTTTCATGTTACTTTGAAACTTTTAAATGCGGTTTCTCACACATAGCTTTTTCAGAGTCGGTGCCCTCTCTAGCTCAAAATCTACTGAGCCGATTCTTTTGAAATTTTGCACACTTTTTCTTTACATAAATACCGAGGTAACGCTGTCGAGTTTTTTCTAATTTTTTAATTTTAACGTATTTTAAAATAACAAAGTTTCTGATTTTTTTCATAAAAAATCGGTATTTTGACTTTTAAATACTGTAAAAAATTGAAAAATCAATCAACTAATGAAATAGTTTTGGTTTTTCTATTTCAGAAAATTCAGTGATGAGTTATGAGTGGCACCGCAATGATACTTTTTTTGTGACGTCTGCAGAGATTCGCTGTCAATGCCTCATTTCTTGACATTTGTTTATGAAAATTTGACAAAGTATTCTTCAAATGTTATTTTATCATGTAGTAATTATACAAATAATTATATATTAACTGTGTCGTCACAAAACATTATCGAAAATATGGATTTTTTCATCATTTTGACCTTATCGCTGTTAGAATTAATAAAAATGTTAGAATAGTTTTAAATTTAGGTTGGCAATGAGATGTAAGAATGTAAAGTCTAACGACACACACATTAAATTAATAAATTTATAAACAAATCTATAAAACGCACAATATATAATATATCACAATTAACGAGAATTAGAACCTAGCTGTTTAAATCACAGAATGTAATTTAAAAAAAAAATAATTTCAGAATAATAATAATAATTTCAAAATAATAATTACTCTGCTAACTTAACCGTAGTTTATCCTGTCACTTTACCGAAGTTTATGTATTCAATAAATATTACGAGTCAAAACTGCAAGACATTTCTAATTAACTCTTAAATAAATTTTACACTAATCTTTTAAAATAAAGTTAAATTCACTGATGGTAAGTCACTAAAGTTAGCACACTCAGATATAATTTATGAAGTCACAAAAACCATGGTAATCACTAATTTAAACAATTCAAAGAGCTCACTAGACGCATATGATTAACTCAACACGTTTATACGAAATGCCGGCAGAGATGTACAGCATCACCGTCGATCTAAAATCTTAAGTTAACGAATGTTGTAAATAAAAATATGTTTTGCTTCTTGGTCGCATTGGTGTATGGTTGTACCAAAATAAATACCCATTCCCCCACGGTGCGGTCCTACGGTAGTGCGGTAGTGCGGTAGTGCGGTAGTGCGGTAGTGCGGTAGTGCGGTAGTGCGGTAGTGCGGCCCGACGTATAGAAGCGAGGGAAAGACAACATTAAGAGACATTTTAAAATAAAACAAAAAGATATAAGACTCGTACATACTCAAATGCAGGAAGAGAAAATACTCATATGTATCATAAAATATAATACACATACGAGATCACAGTCAAAATCGTAATTTCTTTAGATGTTCCGATTTCGGATTGAAACATTTTTGTTTCATAAAAATACTACCTAGAATTTTAAAAAATAGCATAAGGAAGGGTTTTATTAGTGTCGCATGTTTATGTCGCACTAGTCTGTATGTTAAAAGTACAACATATTTAGTACACTTATGTCTAAATAATGTCAACTTATGAATGAAAATATATGAATGTTGGAAGTCGCATGTTTATGTCACACCAGTCTGTACGAGACATAATATATCAATGTGTACTGCTTGTATGTATTTATGACGTAAATTCGTGTTTAAATAGGACCAGTTTAGGAAGACCTAGCGACGAATGCATAGCGCTGATATCTCGAAAACATTAAATGATAATGTATAGGTTTAAATCAAGTTCGATAGAGGGTCAAACTGCGGACCACAATCTATAACATTCTACGGAACAGCTATTCTGTTGAGCTAAGTTAGGTGCTGACAATTCTTTAGGTGTTATCGAATATGAACTATAGTTCAAATTACGAGAGTTCAGCGGCGACTCATACTTAAAACAAGTTGTGGAATATAAACTGCCGATACAACTAAAAAGCACTGACTCACTTATTTTTCTGTAATGTGTATAGAAACGAATAAGATAAAATTCATTATCGTATTATAGATTTATACCGTAACTATTGTGATTTGGACTATACCTGTATTAAGGAGGTTTTCTGGACTCAGTACACCTCTGCTTATATGTCATGCACAGTACGACAATTTTTAAAAACAATATTTGAAAAATACGTTAAAATAAAAATAGAATTTGTCAAGAAATTGGGATTCAATATATATACAGATTATCAGACAACAAGAATTTCAAATATTTTAATTAACGAAAGTATTTTTATCTTATTTTTAGTTACGTCAAAAAATTCAAATGAGTATACAAAAAATATTTCAATTATGTTAAATAGTTTACATATAAACTATATACCATAAATGCTGCAATAAAAGAACTTGTTGGCAAATAGCCAATCTTACGACGCAAATACCCCCCTATAATACGAGCTCTTACAGTGCGAAACGCGATAAAAATATTACGACAATGGATTTTAAGCAAATTTTCGGGTAGTCTGTGACGAATTCTCTTCCCAATACAGCCCTGATAATTAGATGTATACTGTGTTTATTTTCTACGGGTTTATGACCTCTAAGGTATGGATAGTTGGCCACCAAATGCATTACACATGTATTCTATGGTTTATATATAATATTGGCGCTAACGTAAGCAAAAAGAACACGTTCAGTGCCCTATCCAATTAAATTACGCTTTGTCATAAGATATTACCCGCGTAATTATCAGAGAATATTAATATTTATGATGTGGAAATGATAAATATGAGGACTAAGTTTAGGTGAACCAGTTGTGGTCTGTCTGGACCTACCGCCACCAAAAAATATGGCAGACAGATACAAATTATTCTGAATTACTTGTAGATACATATTTAAACGTTAAATTAAAACGTATAATAGATTTTTCCTTCTAAATTGTACAACTATCCCTTGGAACACCACAACTTGGAGAATTTAAACAGGTGGTTCAAAAACTGATCATTAAAATAAGGTCAAAACGATAAAAAAGAAGCATATTTTCGATAATGTTTTTTGACGACACAATTAATATATAATTATTTCTATAATTACTACATGATAAAATAACATTTATAGAATACTTTGTGAAATTTTCATAAATAAATGTCAAGAAATGAAGCATTGACAGCGAATTTTCGCAGACGTCACAAAAAAAAGTAACATTGCGGTGCCACTCATAACTCATCACTGAATTTTCTGAAATCGAAAAACCAAAATAATTTCATTAGTTGATAAGTTTCTGCAGATAACGCTGTCGAGTTTTTTATTTTTTTTTTGATTTTTCAATTTTTTACAGCACTTAAAAGTAAAAATACCGATTTTTCATGAAAAAAATCAGAAACTTTGTTATTTTAAAATACGTTAAAATTACAAAATAAAAAAAAACTCGACAGCGTTACCTCGGCATTTATGTAAAGAAAGAATGTGCTAAATTTCAAAAGAATCGGTCCAGTAGATTTTGAGCTAAAGAGGGCATCGACTCTGAAAAAGTTTTGTGTGAGAAAAGCATTTAAAAATTTCAAAGTACCACGAAAGCCGACCAGAGAGGTGTAGACTTAAAACTCTATATCTCCGACAGTTTTACTTCAATGGATTTCAAATTTTTACACAATAAACTTAATATGTTGTACAATAATATAAATAAATAAATAGTTGAAACCTTACACCCCCCCCCCCCCCCTCTTTGAAGTGTGACAGAAAGGACCTTACGTGGAACATATGGACATATTTGAAATTAACGTGGTAACGAACTACTTCTTAAGTAACTACCGCGATGTACAACTGTGTTATAATTTAAATAAATATTTCTTACCTTAACAGCGCTTAATCTGATTGACAGTGAGGTATCATCAGACGGGTTCGCCGAAGACGCGAGAAGTTTGTCAATCTGATCCAATTGCGTCATAATCCCTTGTAGGTTTCCTTGAGGCTGAGCAGAAGGGTCCACGGCAGAAACCCTGTTAAAAGAACAACTCAATAGTGATTTTGAAATAAGTTTACTTATAATTATTTACCATTTATGTACCTTTCTTTTATTTTCGTGAACTGTCCCAACAAAGCTTGCCATCTACTCTTTAATCCATCAACCACCTCCTGAAGATTCGTTGATTCTGGCGGTTCAGAATTCGCAGTTATATCTCTGCACAACGCTGATATATTGCCCATGGTACGATGACGTAATTTAATCTCTTTTTCCAGCTCTTTAACTTTAGCTTTGGAATCAGCGGTATGTGAATTACCTTGAAGGCTTTGAACAGAAGTTTCTGTGGTCGCTATCCATTCCCCAACAGATTTACAAGCTGTTGATAATTGCCTCCATGCTTCAGAACATTTAATATATTTTTTATTTCGTTCCGAATAATTTTCGTTAAGTTTCGTCCATTCGTCACGAAGTTTCTTCATAACTGTTCGCACCTGTTCATAATTTTCACGTTTACCTGTACGTAGTAAGTCTCTTTCGTATTCGATTTCATCGATCACTGGTGTCAAATTACTGATTGATAACTGTACCGTCTTCAAAGCACTCTCTTGCTCTGATATAGCTTCGTAGTCTTTCCCATTTAGCGGGAAGGAGTGCAACTGCTGCGCAGCACTGGCAACAACTTCACGAGTTTTATTTACGCGTGTTACAAAATCTGCTGAAGATACGGGAGATTTATCCCGCAGTTTATTCTTGTCAGTTTTGCAACTGTTATTCAGGCGTTGATAGTGATCTGAAACTACCTGCCATCTGTTGTTAATATCAGCGTTTGTATTATTAGGGAACCCGATGCGTTGAATTTTTAATTCACTCGCTAAATTGTTTAAGGTTTTAACTTCTGATTCTTTAATATTAAATTCCTCCTTTAACGCGTTTGATTCGCTTTCGTTATTATTTGCATTATCCATTCTGCCCCTGATATTAGACAACCATAGTTGCAAGCTGTTTACTAGCCCGTTATACTTTATTAAATTTTCTTCTGCTTGTATAGCTTGTGCTTTTTTATTATCACACTCAGACATAACCTGTGCCCATTTGGAGCGTAGTTTATCTTGATAATCAGCCTTTAATTTATCAGCTTTACTTGGATTCAACATATGGGTGCTAAGAACCAAACCATCTCCACGACTGATCAGTGTTGCTGCATCCGGAGCGAGGATGCTGAATTCATTTTTTAATATTTCTACGCGGCGGTATGGATTTTGTTCATTTCCTAGATTGTTTAATGTTGCCAACAATGCGTCCATGCGTCTGAACATTATTTGGGCTGCGTTTTCAAAGTCAGAGATCGTTTTGTCGCCTGATTTTGGTGACACTGACACCACAGTGACTTCCTCGCGCTGTGGCTTGGACGTAAACGTTATGGTAGTGCTAGCAACATCAGAAGTGGGACTAGAAGCTACAGTCATTTTCGGAGGGGTTGTAGATTCAATATTCTTTCTATGTGATGTAGATGGCGATAAAATTCTTCCCTAAATATGGAAATAAAGTTCTTGTTATTATATTATTAAAATATTTTACATTAGTAAATAATAGAAAATGAATAATAGTTAGTAACAAAGTTTACAAACGGGTGTTAGAAACTCTGTATGTTTATTATTATTAAAGACAACGTTTAGCCCATTTCTAAAACAGTATACGACAATTCAGTGGCACGTACCTCATTCTGTAAAATACTAATAGACTTTTCTAAAAAGCTTTCATCATCTGAGCTAGAAAAATCATCATCAAGTGATATTCCAGCTGGTATATCATCATCTTCAGAAAATACAACAGAGTCATCAGTTTCCTTATCACTACCATAAAAACTGTCATCATCACCTGGAGTAGCATCATTTCCCAGCGATCCTGATGACTTCCTGCTAACACGGGCTGCAGCTGTACCACCAATACTTACACCAGCAGACCTACGATTACTTTTGGATGTTGCTCCTTCAATATTCATATTAACTAATGGTGAAGTTGATTCAGAAGTATCCATTTTCTCTATCGCTGCCATCTTTGAACTATCAGGTTTACTGATGTTGCCAATAATTTGGTATGTTTTTGAAAGCTCAACTTCTTTCTTAAATGTAACTTCTTTCATAGATGGGGATCTTATACGTTGCACTGGGCTGCGTTTCGTTTCGGGATTAGTATCCGTGTCACTTTTTAATGCGCCACTGGAATCTTCATCAAGTATTAAGTACTCTGCAACGCTTTCTGAGTCGCGCCATGCTGTAACAGTTGTCTCTTCAGTGCGATTTATTTTATCCGTCATTTGCAAGCAAAGTGGTGAAGAAAACTCTTCAACCTCATAAGGAGTTGGAGGAGGAGTTGGTAAATTATCCTCTAGTGCATAACCGGGAATAGAAAACTTTGGTGGTCTCTTTAAAACATTACTAGTTAAAGAAAGCTTTTTGGTTGAATCAATTTTTACTTCCTTGTTAGACGGTTCAGAATCTTCACTACTATTTCGGCGTTTTAAAATACCGACAACACTTCGTGTAGGAGGCGATTTACTGGTTGGTGATAACTTAGCTTCTTCTAATGTCTCCATTAGACCGATAGCCCACTCAGAAAGTTTTTCAGTTTCCATGGGTTCATCTTCGGCAGGCTTATCATCTGTATCAGTATCGGTATCTTCAATTATTTCAACCATTTCTACGGACTGTGGTCCAAAATGAACGGCGGTTTCCACACTGCTGCTTGGGTAAACTTCTGTGTTTGCTGTGACAACTGATTTCACAATTTCCATAGCCTTCACTTCCACAACGTGGCAGGGATTCTCATCAGCCACCGGTGCCTCCGCGGGAGAATCTATATCTATAGTGTTCCCAGAGATTTGTGAAAATAGTTTGCTATTCTCCGCTAATTTAAATGTGGTGGCTATCTCCTCCGACGGTTTAACACTATCACTTTCAGGCTTATCGACTGATTGAGTTGTACTTTTAATAGCAACTGGAATTTTCGATCTCGTTATTTTCGAGTCTGTCTGAACTCCAACAGTAGTCTGAACTAAATCTGGAATCACTCCAGTATCCAGCCTCCTTCGCACAGTGTCACTCACGACTACTATTTCAGTTTTAGATTTGTCGTTAGTTTTTACAAGAGGCAAATTTTCATAAATTGGTTGATCAGGCTCATTTTCTCCTGACAGCTTTACAATTTGACCCTGCAAGCACAACGCTTACATTCACTTTTTTTAAATTATAATTATTATTGTTTTAGTGCAATTAGTGTGCTTTTATTTTAAGTGTTAATAACAGTCTTTTAAACAAACATCCGTCACCAATAGCAAACGGCACAATACTAATATTAACTTAGTATTAGTTTTGTTAGCGACGTTATTTGTGTTCGCACCTACTTCACCATACAGAAGACAATTGCTTTTAATTGATTTATATATAACTAGTGTCAATAGGTCAATTGCATGTCACATACTTAACATTTGAGGTCAAACAAAAGCTGATGAATGTAAACTTCAAAGGGTGATGATATTTTCATTGCACATATCTTTAATCATTTTGAATATCAATTAGATTTCGCTGTTGTACTAACAACATAACTAAAAAATGATCCAAATTGCCAAATATATAATTTACACTAAAATTTTGATTATGCATTCGTCGTTTCATATATACACATGTCTAGAGATGTCATGAGATGAGTTATTGTGTTCCAGAATCCATGTTCTTGATGTCATTTTATACAGGTACCAATTTACCAAACAGATATTAAAATAAAGCCACCATTATACCAATATATAAAGCAGTGTATCATGGAATTTATCGTATTGTGTTTAAATCCATGGGCCAAATATTGTTTTCAATAAAATTAATTTAACAGTAAAACACAATGTTTGCAGCGGTTGACAAAACACACTTGCATAGATTAAAAACAAACGACACCAATAATTATATAAATGTAATATATTATATTTAATTCTACCAAAAAATATTGTTACATTTATAGCAATACTTTTTAATAAAAAATCAAATATAATAAACAGTATTATTTACAGACAAAACTTATATACAAAAAAGCAAATATTTTGTAAAATAATCTAATATACATATATAACAACGAGTTACCTGAATTATTTTTAAGACAGATTCCCATTTCTGCAGCAACTGTTCATTATTTAAAGACTCAAGGTCAGTTTTCTTGTTCAGCATATCCTGCTCCATACCACGCAGGCGATCTACAGGAAGTTGATCTAAATTCGTCAACGTCTGTTCTAGCTCATTAAAATATTTCATTAAATCGTCTCCAAAAGACTCGGTATCTTTGTTATTAATTCTTTCCCATCTAGCAATAGTTTCAGCAATTCTATCACGAAGACTTTCAAGATACACTGGGTCGCATCGTTTTGTAAATTCCAAATAATATATATTCATTTTTTCTTTAAGTGGTTTCATTTTATAAATTTCTTCATGCAGATTTGGTTTGTTTGCATTATGCTCTACAGAATCGAGCCAAGCGTTTAAATTATTGTGATTATTTTGCATATCTTTAGCTAACTGCAGCGTAACCTCTAGAGACGATTTTGACTTCGTTATTTGGTCTCCTAATCGGTTGTACAGATCTTTTAGTGTGTCAATTCGGGTTGAAAATTTCTGCGGATCAGGTACAGATTTCTCTTCGACTAGTTTGCGTCCTGTCTTTATTATATTTTCAACTTCAGACTTAATTTCACTTAGTGTCCTATAAAACCTCTGAAAAAATAGTTCGATTTAATAAAAGTTTCACTTTCTATTCGCACGAATAAATGCTAGATGTTAAATTACCAAACAATGTTTTAGTTGGCCTTCTATGGCTTCAGGCTCTTCTGATGCTAGTTCTAATAAACACGCGGCTTCTTTGACACCATTCAGTTCTCTTAAAGCTCTGGAGAGTCGAGGTTCTAGTGCGGAACCAGCAGAGCGGAATTGTTGGAATTTCTCTTGAACTCCTCCGAATCTTTCCTATAAAAATACAGTAAATTAAGCATGACTGTGCGATAGTTTAAGATAATGGAACTTAAAATATTATATGATGTTATTTAATACCTGTAACAATGTCATTTGTTCTTGAAGACGAACAGAAGCTTCTTGTTTTCCAGCGTGTTCGTAAACATGCACTTGTTCAGCCATTTCTTTCAGTGTAGCTTCTTGATTCTCAAACTCTTCTAGAAGACGCTGCAAATATGTTAAACATTGTTGAATATAACAAATTAAACGACAAGAACTGTATAAAAGCAATACCCATAAATACAATCATGCGAAAGTTTGAAGTATTAACAACAAGAAATTGTAGAGAAATATATATATTAATATACAAATAACGTATGCGTATGTATATGAATCATAAATTAAATGTAAGTGTAATTTTTAAAAAATGTGCTAATAATTATTAAAGTAATATAAATTGTGATTGTTTTTCACCTGGTGGTCGTCTGGCAAATCATGTGCCGTAAGATCATTGTCGAGTCGTGTCGTTAACAGTTCATCCACATGAGAGAGCCACTCTTGTAATGCTAAAATAGCACTTTCTGACTGTTGAGCTTCTCCAACCGAAGTCTCAAGCAAGGCCGTACGAGCAGAGGCCTAACAAGATGCAATACAAGCAAGATGCATTCGAAGAGTTATTTATTTATATAAAAAAAATTGTTAATAATCACAATCCGTAAACGAACAATATTTAAAAACATTTATTGTTTATGTATTTGGAAATAAAAATGCGCTAAAGCATTAAATGTATATAGAACTAAATTGTTGCTGAAATTTTAAAGGATAACTTGAATTCAATTATCCATATTCAGGTAATTAATCTAAATATTTGTATAAAATTTAATATAAAAGAAGAATAAGGTAAATTATATACAAACAACTAATAAAATTAGTTTTTGTTAGCAACAAACATAATTTTACACATAGATATTGCCTATTTGAATGAAGTATAAAAGAGCAATTAGCATGCGTCGTAAACATGCGAGCGCAGAATATAGATATAAGCTAAAACAAAAATGTTATTTTAATTAAACCACATACTTGTTGACTTAATAAATTCCAGCGATCCGTTAATGATTTAACTTCTTCTTGAATGATTTGTGGCATTATATCAGCATCGACCAACTGTACTCCTATATCCTGAATCTTTTCTAAACGGGATTGTGGATGGTTCCTAATATAATTTTCAAGATCCTAGAAAACATTTTATTCTCATTTAAAAACTTGCAGTGTATAAAATATTCGAAATTGTTATAAAAGAAATATTACGTCAAGTTCTTCAGATATTTCCTCTGCATCTGCTGCAGATTTAGGTGACTTCCTTAATCTTCTTTCCAATTTATCCAACCAGTCAGTCTCTTGGGCCACCAGTGCTTTGAATACGCCGTATTCATGTGATGCATCCTGCAGAACTTTGTAACGTTCATAGACCCCTACAGTGACGTCAGTCCACCTCGCGTTTAAGTGCGTAAACTTTCGTGCAAGATCCGTTAACGGATTTGACTCAGAGCTCAGCATCATGTCATTGCCGGTCTCATTCAGATTTCTAAAATGAACTGATCTAGCATCACATTTTTCTTTAAGGATTTGATATTTTCCCTTTACATGAAATAGTTCAGCGGAATTTGTTATTTTACAATTTTCTGCTGCAGGTATTTCACTTTCTAAGTCGAGTAGCCATTTTTCTGTATCTTTGATATCAACAAACACCTGCTCTGTTTTCTTCAGTGCTGATTTCAAGTTATTATTATGTGTGTTGACATTCTCAACGGTAACTTTCCATCTTTCGTTAAGGGTTTTAACTTGATGCTTAAGCTCGTCTAAAAATTTAGGTTCGCAGTTATCGCTCAGTTTAATTAAAGTAGAGTTAACATTATCCACGTTAGGTTGTAAAGTTTCTACATCGTCTTGCAATGCCTAAAAATATGAATGTAATTTACTTTCGGCACCTTAATAAAAATATTAGCATGTGTATGTTAGTATACTTTGTTAATTATTACATTAGACTGCTCCAACTTAGCTTCCAAAGTAACAGCATCCCCAGCTGGTATATCTTTCTCATCTTTTAGGAAGATCTCTACATCGGTTAACCACGACTTTAGACCGGATATTTCTTCATTGAACTGATGGCAAATATCCATAGCTGAAAGGCATTAACATAATTAATATTTTCAACTAAGAGAAACTAAATTAATATTTGTACATACCTTTCGTTAATTTCTTAATTCTATCATCTAGTATAATTGGTATGTCACTCCATCTAGTGTTTAAATCCTTAAGTTCTGCTTTAAGCTTTTGTCCAGTTCCATCTGAACTATATTTATTGACCAGTTCATTTCCTATTTCATTAACGTATTCAAAGGATGCATGATTCTCCTGGACGGCCATTTGCAATTCCTTAAATTTCTTAACTCGATCTATCATTACCTGTATGGAACTGACAATCGCATGTTCAGACAATAAGGTACTCTCTGTGTTATTTATAAACTTCAATACCGATGCAAAAGTTTCTGTATATTTCTTTGGCGGTGTTTTCTCAATATCTCCCTTTTGACGGTCAGTTATCTGCTGGAGCATGAAAGCCCATCCTTCCGTAAAATTAGAAACGTCTTTCTGTATTATTGTAGCATCACTGCCGGCACTTTGACTTGCAGAAAGTTCATTGAATTTCAACTTAAGTTGGCTAATACGTTCCTCATACGACTTCATATTAACAAACTGTTTCCTGAACTCATTCTGATTGTTTTCTACCGGAGTTGTTTTATACCACTCCTCACAATCAGCTAATAAAAGTTTTAAATCATTCAACTCCATGTAAAAATGTTCTTTTTCCTTCAGAAATTCTATTAAGTCCTTACAGTCTTGAATAAGGGTTGCTACTTGAACGTACTGTGATTCTACAGTGTTGACTTTCTTTTGAAGATCTTCAGTAGGTTCATTCTGCATCTCTTCGACGAGCTGTTTACCTAAATCTTTGATATTTTCAATTTCATGTTTCTTTCTGTTAAATTCATCTTCCACACTGTTAGTTATAGAGATTTTCTCTGTCAAAATCAAATGCTTAAACTTTGCTCCTGTTAGCCGTTCCTCTACTGAAGTAAACCAGCCATTCATCTGGTTCGTTGCAGCTTCAAAATCTTGTTTAGTCTGACTACAATGACGACGCTTCTTAGAATTTGGCGAAGATGTAAAAGAACTACTTGTCATTGTAGATGAAAACGTATTAGACATTTCCCAGTCTTCCTCCATTTTTAAATTTTCACCAGCATCGATGTTAAATTCGAAACCAAGATTCGTTATCTAAAAAAAGTAAGACAATTAATTTACTTCTTACAAAAGTATACAGATATAAATAGAAACGTACTCTTTGACCCTGCACTTCGATGATAAGTAAAAGAGCATCCCATCTATCTTGTAAAGCTTCAATTTTCTCCATTAAATTAAAACCTTTAGAACTGTCAATCAAATTTGAATGAAGCATTTGTGCTTCATCTTGATGCTCCAGTAATTTCTTTTGTTGAAAATCCATTTCATGTTTTACTTGTTGCAATTCCTTTATCCTATTCAACACTTCTCCTATTTCAGAAGCTGGATTGGCTTCCATTTGTTTAAGGATAGTTTCCTTGTTATTAAGCCACTGCAACAATCGATGATACTCATCAGTTAATGAGCTCCATCGCATTGCCAACTCTTGCAGACGACTCCAACGCTGCTCCGTCCATTGGCAAATGTGCGTCCAGCGTTCATTGAGTGCGGTCAATTGATCTTCTAATTCTACATACGCTGTAACCATAAAATAAATTATAAAGCTGTTTTAAATTATATATACTTATAAGTTTCTTGTATTAAATTACCATTTTCTGGATTAGTTTCATCTACAACCACAACAAGATCGGACAAGGAATCAACTTCTTTTTGTTTATTATCGAGATCGGATTTAAGTTCATGATGTTGCTCAATTTGTATCTTGAGTTCTTCTGGTCCAGGTCCTATATCTGCTAAATGAGAAATTCGGTCTTCCGTTGCAGTTAGCCATTGTCTAAAAATATACATGTGAAATGATTATTGATTAATATAGTCTCTTTTACAAGCAACAGGTTTATATAAATAGAAAGTTTGTAACAACCTTAATTGGTCTAAGTTTTTTTGTTGCATGCTCATCATGACCTCATGAATGGAGGTTTGTCGATCTAGTGCTTTGACACGTAGTTCCTCCCACCGAGAATTCAGCAATTTCATTTGAATTTTGACTTCGTTTTCTTCATCAAGTGATAATCCTTGTTCTGATAAAAGTCTGTCGCCTTCTTCTAACACTGCACCAACGCCATCCTGGTGACTGGCCAAACCAAGTAAGAACTCCTAAAATTTGAGAGAAAGGTAATAAGCGAAAAGAATAGTGGGCAGTTATTAAAGGGAGGAGTGAAGGGAATAGATGGATGCGGAGATAGAGAATAGGAACGAGGAAAAAGAAGAAATGGCAGAGTAGAAACAGGAGAGAGAGTAGCAGGAGGAGCGAAGCAGTAGCAGTTTTGTTTTTATTTGTATAAGGATAAATTTATATTATTTTTTTTTTCGTTTGGAAGGAGTGAGAATGTCTAGGTTTAATAGGGATCAAAATTGAATTAAGCACAATGATATGTAAATAAATGAGTGAAGGCACAGGAATGTAGTGCCAAATGGCTAAAACATTAAAATAGCAATATATATTTCATAAAAATCACAGAAATTAGGGAAGCCAAATTAAGTAATTAGTAAATTACCTCGTGCTCCCTGAAGAGAAGTTTTACGGCTTCAATACTAAGTCCGGGTTCTATATCTTTGTGACTTAGTTTCTCGTCTGCTTCAAGCAACCATGTAAGTACATCTTCCAGTGCCATTTGGTACCCCCCAAGCTCCACTGATACGTTAGTAGCTAGGCTAATAGGTCTAGAAGTAGGAAAACTTGGAAATTGGAAACCACCCTCCGCGCCAGCTGGTGTTCCAGGCGATAAAACCGGACTGGCATCAGATTGTGACAAATCTATATCCCCAACATCATCTCCGGAATGTGGTAGCGACTCAAACAAACACATGACATACATCATAACCGACTTTTTATCAGGAACTGATGTGTTTACATCCTCTGGATCGAGTAATCTTTCGATTCCTAGCTGTTCCTGGGCTATCTTAAACGCGTGTTCCAACCTAGCGTTTGGATGTTTACGAGCGATGTTATTATAGTCGTATAAATGAGGTCGCCATCTATGAATCAGTGCATTAAATGCTAATCCATCAGACCATGACGTCGTAAAGTTTTTTATATCAACGCCTGCATAATCAGCTGCAGTTTTACGACACCAAGCTAGGAGTGTTTTTTCTAAATTTGTTTGTTGCAATTCTGACATTAAATCTTTTAAATGGTAGTGAACTTGCCAGTGTAAAATAATGCTCCAAACTAAACCGAGGGTTAACTTAGGGTTACCGTCTACTATATCGTTACTACTAATGTTTACTAGTTTCACATTATTTTGCACCAGGATCTCCAACGCTTTGTTCACATTATTTAGGTGGTGGACTCGCATACGGCCACGCTCACGTTTCTAGAATAATTACAACAACATATTACATCTTATTACGTAAATGCTACATAAAGAAATGCTTAACATTTTTAACTTACGTATTGTTGTGTGGTAAGTACTTCAAGCAAAGACAATAACCTGTTTCCATCTCTTAAATCTGTAAATAAATCTGCAACAGGAGGTGCCGAACTCTGAAAGGAAATATCTCCATGTCATAAACATACTATTATCGACTTACAAAATGCTTTAATGGGCTATGTCTTAATTTCTATAAAACTGTACTACATATTGATAAAGTTGGTCACTATAACCTCAAAAGTCCAATTATTTTTTATAACTCCATATATTTCAAGAGATATTAACAATTAAAAAAGTTATTTTGTCTATTTAATTATTAAAGGGATTCAAAGTTGTACAACATTCCAATTGCATGTGACGTCACAAACGCTAGTTGCTCTCTCTTTTATACAACAGAGCGTAAAAGAGATATATTCTTGACAGAACTCTGACAAGTTTACAGGTTACCAACCTTACAGCTCATAAATCTCTGCTATATGTATTTATATATCAAAATATCAATTATTATTTACAGCTATTTCAAGAAACAATAAAATTCCAATGTTATGTCTGCCGTAACAGAGTTAAATAAAATAAAAACTTATTATTCTTTGACTTGACTTGATTATTTCGACTACCAACAGCTACAAAACATTACCACAGCACTGACCTACTCAACAAATAACTGACGTTAAAATGCATTTCACGTCATACAAACATGGCCGACCATTTCTAGCGCTGAAACTACAATTCAAATTTTTAATTGCTATATCTCCGTCAACATTTAGATACTTAATAAAATAGACACGCCAATACACGTTTATTAACATCAATTTCAATCAACAATTGAAAAATCGACCACTAAAAAAAGGGGACACAAGCCCTTAATGTTAACAAATTGAAAAGTAAAAACAACTACATTGACGACAATTGTTTGGTTAATGGGCTTGTGTCCTATGTCTTAATTTCTATAAAAGTGTACTATATATTGATAAAGTGGGTTACTAGAACCTCAAATGTTCAATTATTTTTTAATAACTCCTTATATGTTAGGAGATATTAACAATTAAAAAAGTCATTTTGTCTCTTTAATTATTAAAGGGATTCAACGTTGTACAAACTCCAAATGCATGTGACATCACAATCCTTGTGTAAGGTTACCAACCTTACAGATCATAAATCTCTGCTATATGTATTTATATATCAAAATATCAAATATTATTTACAGTTATTTCAAGGAACAATAAAATTTCAATATTATGTCTGCCTTAACAGGGTTAAATAAAGTAAAAACTTATTATTCTTTGACTTGACTGGATTGTTTGAGTACCAACAGCTACAAAACATTACCACAACACTGACCTACTCAACAAATAACTGACGTAAAAATGCATTTCATGTCATACAAATATGGGCGACCATTTCTAGCGCTAAAACTACAATTCAAATTTTTAATTGCTATATCTCCGTCAATATTTAGATATTTAATAAAATAGACACGCCAATACACATTTATTAACATCAATTTCAATCAACAATTGAAAAATCGACCACTAAAAAATGAGGACACAAGCCCATTACTAATTGTTTTTGGCGATCCTATTGTCATAGAACAGTTCTATTAATAATTTAAATAAGGTCACGGGTCATGGCAGTCGTCATGCTTATGAAATCAGTATTAAATGAACTCTATCGCCATAAAAAGGAAATATATATTTTATATAACGAATTGCATTTTATTTTAAAGTCTTACTTTTATGAGTTGA
Source organism: Panorpa germanica (assembly GCA_963678705.1). Lineage (NCBI taxonomy): Eukaryota > Metazoa > Arthropoda > Insecta > Mecoptera > Panorpidae > Panorpa > Panorpa germanica. The sequence goes on along the minus strand of OY783220.1, from coordinate 12,551,105 downwards.
GAATTTATCCATTTCGCGAAAGTCTTCTTTTGGACATCTTCTCGTTCATCTGAAATAAAATAAAACATTTATTAAAGAAACAAACCTTAATTAAAGATAAATATTGTAAGTCAACGCATTTTAAGGTTGAATAGCTCCAAACGTTTCTAAAGGAGCAGCTACAATAGTATTGTACATTTCATAGTCCTGCCACTATAAGATATGGAAATTATATAAGAAAAAAATCATTTTCACTGGTCTTTACTTTTAGCAAATATTCAAACCATACAATAACGTATATATTATATCCGCAGATATCCATAGGATTTAACAAAAACAAAGAACGCTTTGTGTAAACAACATCAATGTTATATTTAACATCATTACTAAACTAATCATAGCTTCAGAATACAGAGTATGAAATCCTCATAACTACTTTATAGAATCCCACGCCGATCTTTAAAAAAAACTTTCTAGTTGTCTGATATAAACTTACAAAGTTATAGATATATCTAAGAGTAATCGAATATCGCGATATTAGCAATAAACATTACGACCATATGTATGTACACCAGTCAGGACGTATGAGTATTGAGAAGAGCAATATTGAATTACATACTGATGCAAGAGTGTATGAAGAAAATAGAATTAATCTGCAAAGTACAAGGTACAAGAACAAGACGATCTGCAAGGAATTGTTAATCATCTTGCTCGAGTATCTGTCGTCTTAACTTTGTAGTTTTAAGGGCGTTGTCGTGCTATAATATTATTCAAAAGTTTATACGATTTATAGCTAAGTAATCAAAAACTTTTGTCGAAGACTGTACAAGCAGAATCGTTATGCTAGACTAGTTTCAAAATTCATTGAATGTGGAAATCTCTGTGGCTAATTTGGAATTACGAATATTATATTTACCAGCCTTAATTTTGAAGATTAAGGCGTTCAACTAGAAATGTCGGTAAAAAAAGTTGTTTTCTTCAATATCTCGCTACTAGTGAAATCTAAAATATCTAAAGTGGTATTCTGTATGCAAAAATGATAACAGATGTATTTGAACTTTAAGATTTATTTGAAAACTTAACGTATTTCCTTATACATGCATCTGTTATCAAAGTAAAGCTGTTAATAAAATGAAATTTAAAATTACTTTCTTACAATAAATTATTTAATAACTATAAATTTTCTGATAAATATAAGAACCGATAACAAAAATAACAAATAATACAACAATAACATCATGTTTATTTAACTTTAAGTATCTATTGTAGTTAAGATATGTTATATAAATGTAATAACACATAGTTATTTGTGTTGTATACGCCTCCACAGCAAATAGTACACTTGATAGTATAATTAACAATAGGTACAATTTAACGGGCTTGTAACCTATGTCTTAATTTCTATAAAATGGTACTATATATTGATAAAGTTGGCTACCAGGACCTCAAATGTCCAATAATTATTTAATAACTTGCTCTATTTTAGGAGATATTAACAATTTAAAAAATTATACATATTACAAATAACTATCCCTTAATAGTGCGACAAGTTACGTCATAAATATGGCCGACTATTTCTAGCGCTAAAACTACAATCCAAATTTGTAATTGCTATATCTCCGTCAACATTTAGATATTTAATAAAATAGACACGCCAATACACATTTATTAACATCTATTTCAATCTACAAAATGAGTTCACAAGCCGATGATTCGGAGAGTAAAAGGTAAGCGTCCACAAACCCGCACGGCTCCCATCAGGCATTACATTTATCGTATCAAACGCAAATTATTTCCACCTTTATAATCATTACCATCTGTTAACAGCAGCTGTTATTTATTGACACACGTTTGCAAAACATAATGAGTTACTCGATTGATTACTACCTAGCAGTAATAACTTAATTAATGCCATTATTACAGTATTTATAACATGTATCTATATTAACATAAACAAGCTTCAACGTATCAATTAATACAGATTATTCTATTCAAAATACGCCGTCAATTTTTGTATTCCATTCAGTTTTTTTTTTTTGTATTATGATTTATTTTTTTAATATAATTTTGTTTAAAAATAATTTATTTTAGTTTTTACATTAAAAACTGGTTTTTTGATAAACATATATGCATTGTTTTAATGTGTGCTTCAAAGATAGAACGGTAGTAGCTGCAAGGTCATTTCACAGTTTGGTTAAAACATATACCTGTGTTTTATTAACTTATTATTAATTTAGAAGAGAAAAGATCTCTTTTATAGCGTGTAACTTTTTAAAATATAAAAATGTTTATGTATTTATCTGAAAAAATAATTCTAGAGACGCTAAAATGGGACACGTGGTTTATGAAAGACCCCTTAGACATGCTGACGTATGACTAGCACTTGTTACATACTGTTGTATGAAACTATAGGTTAGAAACGATTAAACGTCGATGAATCACTTATTTCTTTATAATTTTATCACCTTTATAAATACAGTTTTATAGAAATTAAGATATAATTCTCAAGCCTACCTCATAATTATTTTAAACGGTAGAAATGCGTTTAAAAAGTTTTCTTATCTTACTTAGAAATATTCAAGATTCAAACCAAAAAATTTGAAATAAAAAACTTGTACATTATTTTCAATGTTACTAATAAAATATGAATTTCAAAAGCATGGCAAAATTATACATGTCTTAATTTATACAGTATATCATTTTTAAGAAACAGTTTAAAAAAGGAAAGTTTTCTATTATGCAAAATTTGGTATGTATACCGTTTCTAACAAAATGTGTAATAAAAAGATAGAAAGAAACAATTAAATATCAATAAGTCTGAACACATATTGTATAAAATGAATTAAACTAAAAAATACAGATATATTTCACAAAATTAAAAAAAATCTAGTACATACACAAATTCATGTAGAATTTTTGCGTAAAATATATCGCAAATTCACTTTTAAATTTAATTACAACAAACACTATACAAACAACACACAAAAAAGTCGCAATAAAATCATAAAAATCAACAAAACAATTTCCAATTTCCGATAAATAACTAATATAATCAATTTCCAACATAATATAATTTAACACAAAAATAAAAAAACAGAATTTAAATGGCAAATTTTATAAACAAAATAACTTCATTGGATTATAGCACCTATATGTGAAATGACTGAATTGTCAAGAGCTGTGCCGTGCCGATGCCATGCCGATGTCGATGCCGACCAACTCGTAGAGGAAGTAGGTGACGTAGGTGGTTTAGTAGTTAGTAATGGTAATGTTACTATACACCTGAATAATTTTACAACCGATGCTAAACTAGTCTGTGTGTTGGAGAATACTTTTTATTGTATGTACATGCATTTCAATACACGTAAACATTCAGAATTATTCTGTTGATAGCTAATTCAATGAACTGATAGTACACAAGACAACTCGATAGGTAGGACAATAATAAATGAAGCCCTGCATTCAAGAGCGTCCCAAAATAATTTGACAAGAAAGAAGGGGTTCTAAAGAATGGGCTTGTGTCCTCATTTTTTAGTAGTCGATTTTTCAATTGTTGATTGAAATTGATATTAATAAATGTGTATTGGCGTGTCTATTTTATTAAATATCTAAATGTTGACAGAGATATAGCAATTAAAAGTTTGAATTGTAGTTTTAGCGCTAGAAATGGTCGGCCATTTGTATGACGCGAAATGCATTTTAACGTCAGTTATTTGTTGAGTAGGTCAGTGCTGTGGTAATGTTCTGTAGCTGTTGGTAGTCAAATAATCAAGTCAAGTCAAAGAATAATAAGTTTTTATTTTATTTAACCCTGCTAAGGCAGACATAATATTGAAATTTGATTGTTCCTTGAAATAGCTGTAAATAATATTTGATATTTTGATATACAAATACATATAGCATAGAGTTATGATCTGTAGGATTGTGATGTCACATGCACTTGGAATGTGTACAACGTTGAATCCGTTGACCACGTTGAACTAAAAAAGTCATTTTGTCTCTTTAATTATTAAAGGGATTCAACGTTTTACCAACTGCATGTGACATCACAACCGCTATTTGCTATCTCTTTTCTACAACAGAGATATATTCTTGACAGAACTCTGACAAATTTATAGGTGACCAACTCATAAATCTCTGCTATATGTATTTATATATCAAAATATCAAATATTATTTACAGCTATTTCAAGGAACAATAAAATTTCAATATTACGTCTGCCGTAACAGGGTAAAATAAAATAAATACTTATTATTCTTTGACTTGATCTGATTATTTCGACTACCAACAGCTGCAAAACATTACCACAGCACTGACCTACTCAATAAATAACTGACGTTAAAATACAGTTCACGTCATACAAATAGCCGACCATTTCTAGCGCTAAAACTACAATTCAAATTTTTAATTGCTATATCTTCGCGTCAACATTTAGATATTTAATAAAATGGGGTGGGGGAGGTAGATCACGGCCCTTTCCCTGATCTGTGGACGGCTATGTTTGCAGCTTGCATAGCTGATAAATGAGCGATGTTGGGATAGTCAGTTAACTAGGAGATGAACTATGATGGAATGGTTTTACTCTTGTTGGGCTCGCTTATTAGTGGGTCAATTAACTAAGCACTAACTAGCTGTAATAGCTCGTTAAGCATGTTGGGTCGTTAACGCATTCTGTATGAGTATGTCATAAATAGCGACTATATTTAACTTTTTTATGCATATCGTTGTTGGATTCTTTATTGCTAGTTTATTACACGATATTATAGACACACACATATATATATATATATATATTATTTGTATGACGTATATATATAATATATACAGAGGATTATCTTGGAAGAAATAATTATCAGAACTATGTTCTGCCAATGCCCCTGACCATTGCATTAATATTCTTATTTGTTAATTATATATGTACTTTGTTAAAACAAGCAAGCATATTATTAAATCATTAATAGTTAAAGCAATGAACAACAGCGCCACTGCGGATAATTTATGTATTAGCATTAGATCAGTACTGGAGCTTGCTTACTTATTAATAAACTAACATTGTTTGCATATTTTAGATAATGTTTTTTGAAGACACAGTTAATATATAATTATTTCTATAATTACTACATGATAAAATGACATTTGAAGAATACTTTGTGAAATTTTCATAAATAAATATCAAGAAATGAGGCATTGACAGCGAATCTCCGCAGACGTCACAAAAAAAAGTAACAATGCGGTGCCACTCATAACTCATCACTGGATTTTCTGAAATCGAAAAACCAAAAATATTTCATTAGTTGACAAGTTTCTGCAGGTAACGCTGTCGAGTTTTTCTTTTTTTATTGATTTTTCAATTTTTTACAGCACTTAAAAGTCAAAATACAGATTTTTCATGAAAAAAATCAGAAACTTTGTTATTTTAAAATACGTTAAAATTTAAAAGTAAATCTGTGTAATAAACCTGTGTGTGAAAAACCGTATTTAAAAGTTTCAAAGTAACACGAAAGCAGACTAGATAGATGAAGACTTAAAACTCTATATCTCCGACAGTTTTACTCCAATCGACTTCAATTTTTTACACAATAAACTTATATGTTGTACATTAATATAAATAAATTAAAAAAAAAAAAAGTTAAAATCTTAACACCCCCCACACCCCCCAAAAGACATACTTCAAATATTTTATGCATTTCCTAACATCTGTAATTCGGTTGTGTATTTATATAAAAATGACTATGAGAATCTTTCTAATGCGGCCCTGATCATAATGAATATTTTACAATTAATACAGAGTCGTGGTGAACGACCATCTAGCTGTGAGATGCAACGCCTTAGGCCACTGTTTGAATATTCCTCAGGTTTGTTTGTAATACTCTAGTCCTTGGTTACCTCAGAAATAAAAGAATATCTCCTGAGGCATAAAATATGCAAATGAGTTGCAAACAGCTGTTTATTCCAGCCCAGCATGAATGGGATGCAATGTTTGTGATTAGTTTTTGTTTATAAGGTTTACCAGAAAAGTTACCGCGTTGCACTGATTCCGTACGTGTAAATGATTGACCATTTTAATCAGTGGTTACCAACCTTTAAACCATGAAACGTGTGTAAAACTTGAGTTGGATAGCTTATCTAGAACTTGTGTTTTAAACCACTGCATATGACGTAATGCGAGTTCTCCGAAGCGTGCTATTCAGTGAACGTGTAACTCACAGATTGTGAACTACATATAGATAGACAGAGGACAATGTATAACTAAAACTATCAACTGATGAGCTTCGCTTCCTGGAGTGCCGGTCGAGTGAGAGAGATACAGTTATTATACAACAATTACTATTAAAATAGTTTTTGTTCCAGACTGAACCTAGAGGATGTCATATAAGCAATTATATTTAGAGATTGATTTAGTTTTATTCGAAAAAGAATTACAATATACAATTATAATTCAAGATTCAAACCCGAAAGATTGAGACAATAGTATTTGTATCACAAGTATATGTAGTAGCATATATACCAGGCGTATTAATTTTAACATAAAATTAAAGTAATGTACCAACTTTAAACGTAATTTTCTCTAAACCGTTTTCATACGTATAAAATATAAACTTGCATAAAGCCTCATTCCCACTCATTGTTTTAATAATTAATTTACTGTTTTTATTTAATATTGTAATCTAGATTTCAGGTTTTCGTTTAAGCATTCACATTTGTGTTTTAATTGAAGTTTAGTTAATTTAGTTGGTGCGTATGCATCGTTAGTAATATAAATTTTGACAGTTCGACAAAATTGTATGTGAAATAATTAAAATTGCTATTTTTAATAACAATTAGTAATAGAAATTGTTTTCACTGATTAATTGCTAATATGTTAATACTGTAGAAATATTATTTATGGAAATACAGACAAAAAATACAATACATTATTTGAAATAGAAATCTAGATTCTTTTGGTTGTGTTCTTAGATAAACTGCATTTCAAATAAAAAAAACTTTGACTAATATGCAAACTCCTTACTTCCAGATCTACTTTAAAATATACTTTTTAATAAAAAAAACGTAACTAATCTAGATAATTAATAACTTTTATTAAAAACCACAATTTCTTTTATTAATTATTTATTAGTAACAACAATTTTTTGATATTATACTCCTGAATTATATGCAACAAGTACTACTAAAGAAAAACTTGTACATTTTTTCAACAGTAATTAACTCAATTATTCTTAGATTATTTATATACTGCTCCCAATTAATCAGGGTTATCTGTATCTCTCCACTGCCGTTACATTACATTAAAAAAACTTATCACTTTTTTATATATAGCATGTGCACTGTATATCAAACTGTAAAAAAAACAAAACTGTGTCTTGTTAAAAACAAAATATGTGTGAAGATGGTATGCGTGGTTGTGGTTAGCATGCTGTGGATGAATTTCTTGGAGCTCTGGATCAACAAGAAACAAGAAGGTCTTGATGTACATTTCATTTACTGAAAGATGCTGCATTCTACCCACGTACGGAGAAAACTTTCTTGAAAAAACAACTGGAGTACTTTTTATACGTAAAATAATGAATAAACAAAAGAAAGTTTTTTTTCATAATTTTGTTCAATGTTCTAGCAGAGTTTATAAGAAGAATTCGATTTGCTTATTCTAGGAATGGGCTTGTGTCCTGTGCAGTCCTGTGTCTTAATTTCTATAAAAGTGTACTATATATTGATAACTCAAATGTTCAATTATTTTTTAATAACTCGTTATATGTTGTGAGATATTAACAATTAAAAAAGTCATTTTGTCTCATTACAGCTCATAAATCTCTGCTATATGTATTTATATATCAAAATATCAAATATTATTTACTGCTATTTCAAGGAACAATAAAATTCCAATATTATGTCTGCCTTAGCAGGGTTAAATAAAATAAAAACTTATTATTCTTTGATTTGACTTGATTATTTGACTACCAACAGCTACAAAACATTACCACAGCACTGACCTACTCAACAAATAACTGACGTTAAAATGCATTTCACGTCATACAAATATGGCCGACCATTTCTAGCGCTAAAACTACAATTCAAACTTTTAATTGCTATATCTTCGTCAACATTTAGATATTTAATAAAATATACACGCCAATACACATTTATTAACATCAATTTCAATCAACAATTGAAAAATCGACCACTAAAAAATGAGGACACAAGCCCATTGTTGGTGTGTGTAATGTGGACACAGAACTATAATTTGGGAAAATGGAATTACTTCTTTTATCATTGATTTCTTGAAAATTATTTGGTTTTTTGAAACTTTAATTATGAAGTGTTTAAAAATAAATCTTTTGGTATATATAGCTACCTAAATTAAAATAAGTCACGGAGTCTGTTAACACATGTCAACTTTTATATACATTAACAGACTAAATGCAATCATACTGTTGAGAAATATACCAAAACACATTTCAATGCAACGCGCAATCACTGTAATATGCGAACTTTAATTATTCATATCTCGCTTCACAGGTGATCAAAACATTTGAGATTTTAAAATTAAATTAAAGACACTTATATTAACATTATATTTAAATTTTCTCAAATTCTGTAGAAAAGTTTTGTACTAATAAACTACCTTAAATACTATGATTTTTCTTTAATGTATACTTTCCCATTGGACACTGTGTATGACATTTTAGAAGTTAGGTCACTAGGATAAATAACGAGCCCATTCATTCATCTGTATTGGAATTATGTATTATTAATTTTTCTCTTAAAGTTATTGATCGACTGTCCAGTTTGTGATCTTGATGTACACATACGTATGCATGTACTGACAAACCAGTGTTCAGTTTCAGACGTTCTGTACGTAAACCAGATAGCCTGTGGAATACAACGAGTGCAAAGTTGCATTATTTACGAGTATTAATAAATGCAGCTGCATTGTCTTGCGTTCATTGATCAGACGAAATTATCGTTTATAAACTTGACTTTTTAACAAAGCACAGCTGCTCTCATACTGAAATATATACATCAAATATTATGGTGACATTGAGAGATATATGAGGACCCGATCAGGCCCGCATTGGTCTTGTCTTACTGACTTGACATAAGGTTTTATTGCGTAAAGTGTAAGTAACTCAATATTCCAATGTGAGAGCAGCTGAACGTGTGAAATGTACATGTTGCATGTTATTTGGTCCCCATGCGTTTTCAATTTTCAATTTGCCGTAATTCATCAGCGTATTTCAATTACTATATCAATTGACAGTCAATTTCCGTTTTGCTGATGCTCTAGACTACCACAAGTTCTCAAACTGTTATACCTTACAAGCGATTGATAATATCAATGGGCTTGTGTCCTCAGTTTTTAGTGGTCGATTTTTCAATTGTTGATTGAAATTGATGTTAATAAATGTGTATTGGCGTGTCTATTTTATTAAATATCTAAATGTTGACGGAGATATAGCTATTAAAAGTTTGAATTGTAATTTTAGCGCTAGAAATGGTCGGCCATATTTGTATGACGTGAAATGCATTTTAACGTCAGTTATTTGTTGAGTAGGTCAGTGCTGTGGTAATGTTTTGTAGCTGTTGGTAGTCGAAATAATTAAGTCAAGTCGAAGAATAATAAGTTTTTATTTTATTTAATCCTGCTAAGGCAGACATAATATTGAAATTTTATTATTCCTTGAAGTAGCTGTAAAGAATATTTGATATTTTGATATATAAATACATATAGCAGAGATTTATGAGCTGTAAGGTTGGTAACCTTACACAAGGATTGTGATGTCACATGGACTTGGAATGTGTACAACGTTGAATCCCTTTAATAATTAAAGAGACAAAATGACTTTTTTAATTGTTAATATCTCTTAACATATAAGGAGTTATTAAAAAATAATTGAACATTTGAGGTTCTAGTAACCCACTTTATCAATATGTAGTACACTTTTATAGAAATTAAGACATAGGACACAAGCCTATTGAAGGAAATAGTTCCATAAAGCATTTTTATTAACAAAATATCATAAAAGAAATAATATGATATTCAAGCAAGCACGGGTAAACAACTGCATAGATTACCCGATTAAAGAAAATTTTCATTTAGCAATTAAATTACTAATATAATGTTTGTAACTATTTAATATCTATTGTTACTAGATTAGAAAGAGAGACAGACACAGAGAGAGAGAGAGAGACTTATTATTATGATACCAATAGAGTAATGAAATTAAAATGTGTTCACAAATCTATAAATAGTGCCTTGTCATTCGAACTAGGCATGTATCACGCAGCAACATATTTGTTTCTATATAAAGCTTAAATAGACCTTCTTAATTGTATAATAAACAAGAACTTTAAACCAAAATTAAACGCAATGAACCAAAACAATATCAGATTGATTGACCTTATTATTGTTGACAACGCATTTCAATATTGTAGATTATATACATGATATACAAGTACATCAATAATGGAATGTTAGAAGTCTCTCCTTGTTTTGGTTAGCATCTACTAATGAGTAAGTGAAAGGCACTTATGTATACGTGACATGAAAGCAAACGAGACAGATATATAAGTACTAAACTGATACTGAGGTATTATTTTTATTATATTATGAAACCATAGTAGAAAAGATAAGTTAAAATTTGTTGTCTCTTTCTCTCCTGCTCTTTGCTGTCAACCGCAAACAATTTCCACTGAAATTATTTGTAAAGTGGAATAATGTACACATATTCAAACGTCTATTATCTTTCAAATTGTCATTTCTTCCAAAACAATGCACTTTTAAAAATAACTTTACCACACATTCTATACTTTTATCAATATTCTTATCAGACTGGTCTTATTATCTCCTCTTATTGAATTCTGTGAATCTTAGATGATAGAGTGTCATATATATATACTTTCCAAGTACATAAGTTTAGAAAGAGCGAGAAGGCGATAAGGAAAAATTACATAAAAACATTCGCCAAGCGGAAAATATATAATAGAACTACAAATAATTGAATGTGAAATCAAAATATTATCTTATTTATCATTTTTGAAGCTTACTAATACTCTACCGAAACAAGAAATCATTATTTTTGAACAAATATTGGAATATATGCAAATCTTTCGTTTGATATTCAATACTCGTCTGTCACTTTCATCTCACGGACTGTCAACCGCATACCTTTGTTAATAAGGTAATGCTGAGCGCACACTGAAAGCAAGACCGTCTTTAAAGAGTATTTGTTTTCAGTACAGGTCATAAAACATTTATATTGTCCAAGACTCTCTTAAACGCTGTATTATTTCCAGTGTGCGCTTAGCCTAACTAACACTGAGTATTCAAAGAATTAATGTCGTTGTCACCTTTAATGGATAGGTATCTAAGGATATTCTTATATGGTGGGTGTTATTGTGACTTAAGTTCAATTATGTAACTTAAATATGTATGTGTGTATAGTTTATAGGTAGTATTATAATAATATAAAATTATATTAATATGTAAAGCACAAAGCGTAGAAAAGTGTGGGCGCCTGGCCCAAATATATATCGTCTTTATTTGGGTTTTATTAATAAATACCTACAACAGTGTTTTATTAGTTTAACCGCTTAATATTAATAAATAATTCTTAAGTTGTATATTTGAATTATGTTATATATTTGTTAGAATTACATAGGTCGCAGATGGCTTACTTTTAAAACTATAGATAATTTTATATAATAGAATTTACTATAGATTCTTATCAGAATAAAATAAACACACTACATTTTTGTGAACCAAAGAAAGTCAGGTACGAATTGCGAAATCAAGTTTCCTTTTTATATACTTGTTGTTGAACCTGCATTTTATTTCACAAATATTTTTAAAAGCGATAACAAGATACTAATATTTGTTCAACTAAAATTATCTCATAGTGTAGATACTAAACCTCGTATATAATCGTACAAAGTCGTAGTAAATTGTTTGTTTTTACATTTACTGTTTAAATGAATACAATTTTATTGATATTTATATTTTTATTAAGAGGTTAATTAATGTTAAACTATTTTATGTAGCAGAGAAGTAAAATATACTACTAAATATGTAGTCTTTAATAGGATAATATGTGAAAAAAAAATTATTTCACCAGATAGAATGACATTTGTAGAAACAATATATTAAGGAACAAACAATAGTATTGATTGTATACAGATATATAACAATAATCGATATATAATGTCTACAAAAGAATATAGACGACTTTTAATACTTTGAACTCTATGTTAATTGATAATATTTATTATAGCATTCGCTATAATTTATATTGTACACATTTTACAATTTAATCAACAATAAATACTCGTAACTTTTATGAAAATGTAAATATGCTAGAAAATAGTAAAGACATTTCAAGTTTTGACTTTTCTAAAAAAAATGTTACCTAAAGTAATTTATTATAATCTATTTGCAATCTTAGTCATAAGTTATTCATAATTATGATTGTAGGAATAATTGAAATCGAAATTATAGCAGACGTAGTAAGCCGGTTTGACGTTTGAACATTCGAATGTAATCACAGTAAATAAACTTTATGTTAAGTCAAATACAATATATATTAATTATAATTTAATTATTTATTACAATTTATATATATATATATATATGCGGGCGCTCACCGATAAATACTGCCTCCATTATAATGCTCCTTAATCAGCGTACTATTACATGGGCATACAATTATAAAAACTGATGTTATAATTTTTAATTACACTACAAAAGTATTTACACACCGCACCCGAAGTTTAATTAATTATAAAATTATTAATTCACTAAAATAATTAAAAGCATTACACATATTAAAAATATTCATAAACACAAAAGAGACAACTTTATTTTAATATGTTCACTGAAATATATAATATAAAAAATACATTTTTATTGGTAATAGTAACTGATAATTAATCAAAAACAACTAATAACACTAATGAAAAAATATTAAAAGACATTTTAAGACAGCACACCACCGAATGATGCAAATCAACTAACCATAAAACATCATTGTGTGTATGAAGCTGAAGTTGACAGCATAACAAAGCAACAGGTGGTGGCGCTACTTGATGGAAGCTACTCATCTATAATTTTTAGCGGCATTTTTAAATGTTATCGCAATTGAATATTTCTTTATTAATATATTTTTAATTACATATTTATCTACCACATGATACACTAAAAGTAAACAAATGTTGATTATAACATAATCTTTATTTTAATTATTAAAAATATATATTCGCCAGTGGTGAATTAGAAAGACCCGTTCTTAAAACAAAGTTCTTCTATTATTTAGAAAGAGAATATAATTGAAAGCTTAATCGGTTATAGAATTATTTATTCTAATTAATATTCTAATTAAATATTATAACTCGCCAACCTCTTGTTTGCAAATGTTTTCATAAATAATTCTTATTGGGTAGTTTTTAATACGCCTATCGGACACATTAACCTCATTATTCGCCAACATTAACAGGAGACAATAGTTGAAAGAGTAGTTATTATATAATATAGATATTTCGCTATTATATAATTTACAAAAATTATATTTAATATTAAAGTTTGCCCCTGATTTACATACCTCCAAGCCTACACGTATATAGTTTTCAAATTAGTTTCAATATATTTTAGTTCTAATTTCTTTAAGGATCTATTAACCATAAAAAAAATGTTTTAGAACTATTAATAAGTATCAATACTGTATTTTTAATTACGTCCTAATTATTTTATATTAACGCTTCAGTAAATAAAATGCAATCAAGAAAGAGCATTAGGTGTTTTAATTAAAACTTTAATATATATGCAAATTTTTGTTTAAAATGCGCTAACGATATTGATAAAGGTATCTACTACTACACATGAGGCGCACAGCTAATTAGAATTCGATATCAATTAAAAATCAGTGAAGGAGGCCTATTGCTACATTAAATTAATTTTTAAATTATGTAAACGAAGATAAATGTTTAATTTCTATGCTAATATTTTATAAAATCAATAAAATGAGTTTATTTTTAAATCATATTTCGTATTCTAGATAATATTGTATTATAGAAATATACATAGATAGTATTAAATTTTATTCGTACACGTGAATATTTTCAGATAATTTTGCGCCTGAATCATATACTATACTTCCACCATTTCTTTACAAATCTGTAATATACATCTACAAACTCTCTTTGGATCAAAACATACCATATTTTAATATGTATCATTCCTTTATTCGTCTGTAAAGCTTTAAGGCCTCTTATAGCGTAAAGCTCATATCCCAAAACATAATATTTCCAACCCTTAACAGTCTAACGCATAAATCATTCAATCGCACAAACTTTAGTATTGACTGACGGGTTTCAACGGTTTCATAAGAACGATTAAATATTTGTTTTCATGGATTTTAAAAACGCTTTTGTATGTGAGTAACTATTTACTTAATGGACCGTATCATGTTTGGGAAATAAATATGAAAGCAGGGAAATATTAACAGAAGAATTACACCCGTTCAAATCTATCTATGTAATATATTAAACCTCCTTGGTATTTTCCTCATAGCCTATATAAACGTAAAGAACATTTTGAGCCTTCACCGAAGTGTATAGCTGTAAATGTTATAATATTACCAAAGATATACATTCCTTTCTACGACATAACTTTGCATATACCTTCCCATGGTACATAAGAAGTTCAAACGCATTTTTCTCTAAACTTTTGCTAACTGATTTGGGGAGAACAAAAGACAACGTTCGCAAAAGCGCCAAATAATATTACTCTTACATTTAAAAAGTAAGTAAACAGAAATAAAAATGTGTATTAGATTATTAGTAAGAAGTTTTTAAAAATTAACTTCTCTTTTATCTTCTATTAACAATCTCAGAATCGGAAATGCAACACTGGAACTAAAAACAAATCTAAAACAGTGATATATATATTTACTTACATATGCTGTCGTCCATTTTAGTAGATATATTTGTTTTTTATTATAAAAACGGTGATCAAATATAAAATATAAAAAGCTACTTGTCCATAACCCCGCTTAACATTTTCGCACACTGCCATTCACATTCCGATTTATTTTGAGACTGAATCATAACGAAAACATGGTGGTGGCATGTTACGTTACCTCCCCCTGCGTTCCGACGCCGAAACCGACGCTTATTGAAAAGCAAGGGGAGCAAATGTGGGTTGAACGTCAGTTGGTTAATAGGGAAACTCTTAAATGCGATTTCACATTGCGAATATACGCTGCGTTGTTCGGACATCCGTGAATTAATCTATTAAAATCTTGTTTCACTTGTAAAGTTATCTGCTACATAACAAAAAACATGAATGTGACCTTATACCACAAACGATAGATAGAGGATGAGGGAAGGGAACCGGAGAGAAGTGAAAAAACATTGAGGTACGAACAGAAGAAAGCGGGAAGCGAACAGAACAAGGGATGTTTCAAACGACTGTCTAATTACATTTAATACATAATTAAAATTCATAAACAATTACATAAATTATAAAAATCTTTTATCTTTGTTTTAATGAATCTGCTGCGCCTGATTTAATGGCAATAAGTAATCCATAAATTTTAAATGATCATTAATTATCGAGTTCCATATATAGCGATGATGTTTGTCAATGACCTATGAGTACGTAGACAGTATACTAATATGCATTTAGTATTCCATTGCTATACAATATATTCCAGTGTGGTTTTAATTAATTATTCTAAAATGAATTAATATGCATGCAAAAACAATTATTTAATTCAACAAACTTGTTTCAAATAACTGGGTTTACTCATAAACCTTTACTATTATCGACACATTGCAAATTGTTAAAGTTTAATAATTTAATTATAAGTATTAGAAATATTAGCCACCTTAAAGCGCAAGACATAAACACCCTACCCAGCTACAACACAGTTAGTTTGGCATTTAAACACAGAAGTGTTGTATACGACTTTTGAAGTGTTCATGCCTTAACGCGATCGACGCGTTATACATTTATTATACAGCAATTCAGTTCCAAGTTTGATTTTCTTTCAAATGTTATTTATTATGTCATTTATATGTTTATTTATTTAATTTGTTGACATTGAATACTTGAGTTTGCGCTCTTGCAATTACGACACCGCCAGCTTGGTAAATTATGTCATAATACATACGGACGTGGGATACAAAACAGTCGAATTACCATAAATTGTAACAAATATATAATAATAAAAAAACAATAAATACATACAAATAGTATCTTGCAGTTCCCGTTCATAGGTTTTAAACTTCCCCTTTGGTTTTGCATACTGAACATTCCACACAATTTGTTTAGAAAACATTGTTTTTTAACTTTTAACTGATAAAACTACAACTTGTTACTCATTACTCTCCGCTATTTCTATTTTATTAAGTTAATTTGATAATCACGATTTTTACTTTCTTTTAGTTGTATTTACATAAAAACAAAACATGGTAAATATAAAATACAGGTTTAGATGTAAGAGAATTAAAAAACGTTATTCTTTGCGAACTTGATGTTTACTATTCAACATACAATTTAATTATATATAGAATTAATTATTGAAAAAACAGACATCGTATTCCATATGAGACACAACGCCTACGCACAACAAAATCAAAACTATACAAGTAATTAAATTATATATGAACTTCTTTTAAATATTTTGACGAAAATATAGATAAGCTAAAGATAACTATAAGCATTTTATTGAGCATATATCATTCTGTTTATCAGCAACGAACTTGTTCAATGAATTCTGTATTATCTCATTTATATAACAGTTTTCAATATTAATTATGTTGGGATATTACTTCCAATAAAAAACTATATTGTAATCAGAGCCCGTGAAGTAGGGAGTACAGTAACTGCTGGCGAATTTGCTTCTATATATTATAGGCTCTTAAAATACTTACACATCAAATTAATGATTCTAATAAAACCCCATTATTAGTAATATTTTCCAAATTATCGTGATAACATATAGGGAGAGCATGACAACGACATTTTATTCTACCCAGTGAAAATTTGTCATTGACACTGACTGAAAATATAAATAAAAGCTTCTGAGATTATAACAATATATATTTATATATTTTTTGTACAATATACATTTAATATTTTTACATAATTCGGTAATAAATATTTGTTTTAATTAGAAGCAAATATATTTATATAATTACAGTTTTATATTCTTAAGCTACTATTGCTTAATTTGAAAATTATATGAATGATTTTTGTTCTGAATTAAATTAAAGAAAATAATATAAAATACAATCACTAACTTAAATAATAAATATATATAGCATTTCTGGTATTTGCCTATGCGAAATAAATCAAATAGTTATTATTAAGATTTTATAAACTTAAAAGTACTGTACTTTAGTGATATATTGGCAGTTTTATGAGTATTCTTATTTCGTGAAGAGACTGCATATTATTAATATAGTAAAATATAGTGTCATAGTGAAACTTTTCTACTCACTGCAATACTATTTACTGAATGCTTTAAGAATCACAGCTAGTGGGCTATAAATATTTTTCTCACATATAAAACATGAAATAATTAAAAATAATAGAGAGACAATAGCCTAATATTAAAATTACAACTCATAATACAATTGTATAAACAATATTACACAAATTCAATAAAAAGGTTAAATCATGTTGTTACATATTTGTATAATAGTTAAACAAGGAGAACAAAAACCATTCATATACTAAAATTAAATAAATATGCATATATAATTTTAAAGCGTTCATATCTGAATAAGTTTCTTTAAAACAGAAGCTGTTCAGCTTCTTAGTTGTATAATTAAATATCAACATTGAAGAAAGATTCATAAATATATTGTCTACTTCACGTATTTTATAAATATGTACCTATATTCTAAAATTTAAATTATATGGACGTTATAGAAAGAATGAAAGATTTATTATCACGATTCAATTGTGTGGCTTGTTTTATTAATTTTAAATGACACTTTATATTTATAATTTTAAAATTTCATTTATAAGAGCTTTACAACAAACATTATTTTGAGCTTATATATTTAAACTTTATCAACATTATTTAGTAAGAAATTAAATAATATTTATCACAAGCTTACGTCGAAAAACGAAACACAGAGATTATTATATTCTTCTTTACTTAACACATGGAATGGAAGCAATAATATTCTCCACAGATATACATCTTTGTGACTTAAGACTGCTCAACGTTTTGAAAGTTCATTGTTTAACTATAGTATTGGTTTAATAATTCTATCATAATTTACACAAAAAAATATATTAAAATGCCAATTAAACTACAATGGACAAAGGATATATAACAATAAAAATCAATATTCAAATAAAAAAATATTTATAAGCAATAAAATAACAATATATAATATATATATACACATAATAAATATTAAATGTTCCTATACCAAATTCTATGAATTTAAACTTAATATTTATAATATAAATTATATTCACGTTACTAGTATACTTCAAGTAAATCTTACCGAATAATATACTATTCAATTTACATCTGTATTGTTTGGAAGAACGTGAACTTGTTGAGCTTTAGAACTGTTATACACCTGACCTGGACTAAATGGCTCCAACCTTGGATGTGTATTATTTGAAATACCTAGTTCTGGTTTACGAGAATCTAAAATCAAATATATATTTCAAGAACCTATAAAATTGTATGTTTATTCATATCTTTCCAAACAAACCTTTTTTGTCTGAGATTTTTTGGTCCGCAGGAATATATTTTGAAAGACGTACTAAAGGTAGAGGCAAGAATCCTGCGGTTAAAGGCATAACATCTAAAGTAACACTTTGTTCTACACAACTGTCTACAGTAATAACACCTTAAACAAAATGAATACAATTGAAACATTATTTATACAGTTAAATTGTATTACTATTATTTAACATTTAATATATTTACCTGCAGTTCTTCCACAAACCGCCCACATTGTTTGATCAGCTAAAACTTCGTACATTACAGAACAATGATCTGTATTTTGTACTCTTTTTACACAAAGAAGTAAATGGCACATACTACCAGCTCTGCAAAACTCACTTCCTACGCATGGTTCTACTTTACATCTGACAATAAACAATGTGCTGTAATCGTTTATGTCGAATGGGCATTTGTACAGTCTGTACTCTGTCTGAATATCCATTATTTCCACATCATTTACAGGTGAATATTCAATAATAAAATCAGTTTTTAAAGTTGGCTGATGTTCCTGCAGAGGTTCTATTTGTAATTCCCACATATAAGAGGAGATAACACCGGTTGTAACAATCTAAACAATTAAAACGGATTGCATAGGCATTAAAAATATTTCAATTTGGAAGTATTACAATATCTATCAATAGCTACCATGATTTGATCAATTTTAGGATTCAAATCCACGACCACAATACCCTCTGTATCACATTTAAGATAAGGTTTTCTTAAAGCTATATGTTGGGCATTTAAACCACGTACGGAGACCTGGAGGAACTTCCTAGTGTGAGCAGTGTGCAATCTACATGAACTTTGAATGGGAGGCGGAAATTGTAACGGAACTATTATTTCACTCCGAGACCATGGACAAAGCATCGATACCTGTAACGTAATAAAATTTCATTTAAATAGTAATTTTGAATTTAAATTTAATAATAAAAATATACCTTATGTTCAATCGGCTTATCATCTTTCTTTGGCGGTAATTCTGCTAATACTTTCAACCCAACAGAAACGCTTTGGAATGGTTCAGAAATTGTAAGAGGGATTTTAAATTCTCTGAGTAAACTCTCAGAACTATTTTCATATTTTGCTATTAGTCCTTTACTCATTTTTATTGCAATAACAGAATTTTCAGCTATTCTAAAACTACCAGATTTCACTGTTAGTATCATTCTTCTTTCAATTCCGGCAAGCAGATCCTCATCTTCTTTATTTAAAATGGCCATCGCAGGTTCTGTTACTACGTCAAATGTTACTGCCGGTGCAATAACAGCAGACAAAAATTCTAGTTTATCAGTAGTTATTGAAATTTGGCCTAATTTAAATACTCCTACTCTTGTCGCTTTAGCTTGCAATGTTAGTATATTCACACCAGGCTTAAGAAGTATGTTTGTTGTTGAAACGCAAGATGTAAAGTCTTGTCTATTTGAGCCTGAGGTTTTTCTGTTTTTCGTGCTGCTTGAACGTCTTAAAGATCGCATCGTGTGGCAAGTTACATTTGCGCATCCTAACGCACCATCTTGTCGGTAATCTAATTGTGAAGTCATATTTAATTTGGAGACTAGTGGATTTGGCGGTAGCATATCTATTGCACTTAAACTAGAACAAACAATGTTATTATTGAATTTAACTAATATAAATTCAATAATAAATTATTAATTTCTCACCTAATAACTTTTTCAATTATATCATTTTCTACATTTTCGTTTTTATTATTCTTGTGTGACTTTTTAATTTCGCTACGTTTTTGTAACTCCAAGGAAATAGCTGCTTTTGAACAAAACATTTCTCTTGGAAAGCCGCAATCTAATTTTAGTACTACTTCAACTAAATTATCTTGCACTATCACTTTGTTTGGCAAAATCACTTCTACATTGAGTATTTTAAACACATCGGTAAATTTCGTTGATAAAGGTTCTTCAATGTTAGTTATTGTCTTCATAGATTTAAGCATTTCATCATGATAAAAATTTCTAACAAGAAATTCTAGCTCTGAAGAACTTGCTATTGCTGCAGATACTTTTGTGTATCTAAAAATAAAATTAATTTGATATTAAATTTGAATTTATAAAAGAAATGATTGATAATTCTTTAATAACCTTTCGATATCGTTCATTTGTTTATAACATGATGCTAATTCTAAGTGTGTTTGAACAACTAAACTCCTCCAACCCTCATCTTCATAGGCTCTTAATGCATCGGTTAAAAACACAACAGCTTTATTAGTTTGGCCTAACTCAGCGTAAAACCAAGCTAAGTCCCTTCCAATAAGTCTGGCACTACGTATTCTTCCAATATGTTTAAATGTTCCCATTGCTAGTTCAGCCAATTCCTATAATAAAAAGATGATTTGAAATCATTTTAAACCCATCGCCAAACCAAACCTTATATAGTTATTATATTTAGTGTAACGTACGAGGTAATGCTTTTGAAATGCATCATTGGAACTTAAGGCTTCTCTCAGTTTATCTGTTGGAGATGGATTTCCTGAACTTCCAGGACAATCGCCAATGCCAGCAGAAAGACCTACAACTGTGTGTAATTGTGCAGAAGTTGGAGTGCATCCGGGCATTAAACCACAAAGTCTTCCAAGTTCTTTTAACTAAAAATAGTACAACAATATAGTAAGTTTTTTATCATAGTCCACTTCGGCACGCAGATGGTATGGATAAAATGAATATACCTTATCTCTAGCATACGCCCACAAACTGGCTGTAAATAACGAATACTGCTCTACGTGGGTGCTATCATTGAATTTTTCACAAGTGTGCAGTACTTCAAGGCAACATAGGAATACCCAACAACAAGCAGCACCTTCTGGAGCACCTTGACTGATTTCTAATATATCTAATTCTCTAATAGTATTATGAAGAAATGGCAAAACCCTTTGAGCAATCTAAAAGAATAGTTTCTTAAAAAATCTATTGCAAGAATATAACGAAAATAAAAATGAAAGTAATTACCTCCCATGGTTTGAAAGTGAACAACAGCATAGCACATTGTCTTTGAAATAGGTAGCTTCTGAATTCTAGTAATGAAGCTTCAGATCTTTCGATTGCACTTCTTTGTTCATTGCAGATTTTGGGACTTAGTCTAATACCATGCCAGGAATTTAGAGGCCTCTGGAAACTTGAGAGCCAGTCAGGGCTGTCTGTCACGTTTGAATTAAGTACAAATTGTGTAAACAGAGCATCCAACTCGTCGTACTGAACTAAAGACTCATCATAAAGGCCCAACATTTCCAAAACAAAGGCTAATTCTTCTTGCAATAAAAAATATTTGCAAAAATTCCAACCAGGTTCATTTCTTCTTTCCCTTTGTTCCCTTATGTACTCTTCAAATTTAATTATGTTTCGATTATAAGCGGTCAGCATTAAATGTCGTATTCTAATTAGTAATCCTCTCCATGATTCTGCTGACCGCATTTCTGATTTAATAGGGTTTATAACAGACAAACATCTGTCTCCACTTTTTGTAGCAAAATCACTTCTAATTTTATCTAGAACTGTTGTTCTTGGTATTAATTTATTACTTTTTTTAATATCATAATTTTCAACTAAAACTATCATCCAGTCTTGTATATTGTGAGAAGATAAAACTTTTAGCCATTGCTCAATGTCATCCCTCACAGATGTTTTGTAATTATCAACATCCTACGGAAAAATGCAATTAGTTGAAGTTACACAACATGGAAATATATTTAAATAGAAAAACATAAACCTACAGAACACTCAGTCCAGTACGTATGAAAGATGGGTTGATTAATTATACTTAAATGACTTGTTTTAGAAATTTGTTCTTTGTCAAAAGGTACAAAGCTTGCTTCAACGAAGGCAGCTTTTACCACACGTCCATAAGATCTCTTCCATTCACTAGAGTCCTGAGGAATAGCATTAATTAAAGGTGCTTCTAAAGATGCGAATAAAACACTATCTCCCGAATCTAAAATGGGTGCAATTGTTATTAAAACTTAGTCGTACTACATAAATAAATTGACTATTCTCTTACATGTAACAATTGGTTTATTATCCATTATCATGTCTTCGCTTTTATTCATTTTGTTCGATTAATTGATAAGTAATTTTAAAAGGGGCGAAATCATTACGCAAAGTGCATCTTCTTCACAGCACGTACTTGATATATGAATAAACATTTTAAATGTGTAGCTTATATTATTATTATGAAATACATATCATTTACTGTATGTAGAGTTGTAGGTGACGTGCATAACTATGTTATTAAAAAACTCTAATGATTTTTAATAAAAATATATTTTTATTTATTTGAGATTTCTATAATACTGGAATTGACAAGTTCACATCAATCGCAACGTCAATTTATTTAAGTGTTGCCAATAGTTAGCCAAGTGCCAACTCACTGTAACAAATACCGAACTACGGTACGAATGGCGCCAATTTAAATATTGTTTTAAAAGTTTTGGAGATCAAAAAAGGTTTCTTTTAACTATATCTAGAAATAATAAAGCGAAATGCTTATAATAATATATTTATTTCATATTTCCTTTCGAGTTCGTTAATATATAAGTAGCACGAGTGTTAAATATTTACAACAATTTGGGTAGTCCTAAAGGAGAAGCAATTCTTGTAGAGTAACCTATTGGGCCCCCAATAGTTGTAATGCCTGATGAGAGAGCCAAAGGAGAAGACAAGGATGTCGCCAGTTTGGTAATTCCTGTAGAATATGCCAACGGTGATGCTAGCGGACCAGCAGAATAACCAAGGGGACCAGCGAGTCTTAGTGGAGCAGCTATACGTGCAAGAGGTGCTCCAAGGGGGCTCCCATATCCCAAGGGAGAACCTAGAGCAATCGGGGATGCTACCTTTGCAGCTAATGCAAGTCCTTCCTTCCTAACAACTGCGTTAAATCCATTAATAGGATCAGCTGTATAGTCCACAATGCGTTTGGTACCATCGGGCTCCACGAGACTGTACTGCCCTTGCACAACATCCCCAGAGCGTGATTCTTGCTGGCTCTTTGAGTCACCAGTTAGAGCATCTTCGACAGCGTAAGCGAAGCTGTATTGGGGGTTGGGGTCGTAATCTCCGGAAATAGCTGCTACTTTTGCAATGGGGGATGCAACCGCTAATCTAGATAGCCCTAGTGGTGATGAGTAGCCCAGGGGTTGAATTAAACCAGCTTGAGCACACGCAAGGACTGCACAGAGAACAACGAACTATAATAAAGAAACATTATTAAAAAACTGTAGTGTGTTACTCTTAGGGTTGGTTTCTGTACTCATAGTAATCACTGATTTACTGTTATTTCTCTTTAACTGTCAAAGTTAAGTAACTATTACGATAACTAGAAACTTAGAAACCAAACTAGGAACACATCAAACGGCTCTAAATAGTTTTATTTATAAGTTATATTATGCTTACCTTAGAGGCCATTTTTGGGTTTGTTTCTTTGCTGGTTGTAGACAACTGATATCAATCCTTTACTATTCCCATCTTATATACTACAAAATAACACAGTATTTTTTATTTCTCCAGTGAGCCCATATAGACAACGGGGGTAATTACATACATATAAACCGGCATTTTTTTTGTGCAAATTTGATACAGTGTTAGTTAGTATGGAAGGTATGGCCATGTGGTCAATGTACTGACACTCCTGCTGGACGTGATACGCGGTATATTCCCTTCCCCGTATAGCGGTACATGCACCAGCACCACGTTGGTCACCGGGCATCGAAGTTGTTTCTCATGCAATAACTTGATTCAATTTCGGGCGAGAATTACATCAGTTCGCTCTCAATATTTCTGCATGTGAAGGTGGATTGTTTAATAATAATAAAAAGTTTGATATATATTGTAGTTGTATTTATTTTTGCATGTAATATATAATTCATATATATATATTTTATTTTACAATTATATAGTTTTATTTAAAATTATATTTCACAACAATTGTAACATTTAATGATTAGAATAATAGTGCAATAAGTGTTTAAACATCTTATCTAAATGTAACATAATTATAACAGCATAATTATCATCTTTAGATTATTATTTTATCTTCTAATATATTCTATTGTAACTAATTAAAAAGACGTGGCTCTTAAATTCATCGTAGATAGTTCATACTACTAGTTATTAACGGACTCCGCATCTCTGAACATTAGAAATTAGAATTTCATGGACTAATGCAACGCCTGAATTAAGACAACATGTATAACACTTATTAAATGCATACACGGAATTCTTGTTATACGGATAAATATAACGTAATCTAGCAAATAAAAGAACACATTATTATATATATGTTAATTATATTTACTTTTAGAACTATTTATAGGATATTTAAACGGACGAAGATATTATTTAGATCAATTAAGAACTACTACTTATCTAAATTGAACATACATTTTATTTCTTATTATATTACTTTCTTCTGATAAATAAGTTAATATTTTTTAAATATTTTGATGCAGTTATATCCGGTATGGTCTACAATAAAAAACTGTTTCATTAGATTTGAAATATCCGCGCTTATTTAAGAATTATTTAGATTTTAAAAAATTAATGGAGGTTTTTTTCTTAAAAAAAAAAGTTGATATTTTTTAAATATTTTGATGCAGGTATATCCGGTATGGTCTACAATAAAAAACTGTTTCATTACATTTAAAATATTCGTGTTTGTTTAGAATTAATTCAATGTTTTAGAAATTTATGGAGATTTGTGGAACTCTCTACGCCTGATTTAATGGCAACTTGTTTTACACCAAGTTAATAAGTTATAAACTTATGGATGAATTTTAAAAACATATTATATATTTGAATTATAATGAGCAGTTTTGCAGTATGCTCTAAAATAAAGAGGTGCTTCATTAGATTTGAAATATCCGCGCGTTTTTAGGATTTATTTAGATTTTAAAAAATTCATGGAGGTTTTTTTCATAAAACAAAAAGGTGATATTATTTAAATATTTTGATGCAGTTATATCCGGTATGGTCTACAATAAAAAACTGCTTCATTAAATTTAAAATATCCGTGTTTGTTTAGAATTAATTCAATGTTTTAGAAATTTATGGAGATTTGTGGAACTCTCTACTGATTTAATGGCAACATATTTTACAACAAGTTATTAAGGTATAAACTTATGGGTGAATTTTAAAAACATATTATATATTTGAAATGTAATGAGCAGTTTTGCAGTATGCAGTAGAGCAGTATGCTCTAAAATAAAGAGGTGCTTCATTAGATTTTAAATATCCGTGCGTTTTTAGGATTTATTTAGATTTTAAAAAATTCATAGAGGTTTTTTTCTAAAAAAAAAGAGTTGATATTTTTTAAATATTTTGATGCAGTTATATCCGGTATGGTCTACAATAAAAAACTGTTTCATTAGATTTGAAATATCCGCGCGTTTCTAGGATTTATTTAGATTTTAAAAAATTCATGGAGGTTTTTTTCTTAAAAAAAAAAGTTGATATTTTTTAAATATTTTGATGCAGTTATATCCGGTATGCTCTACAATAAAAAACTGTTTCATTAGATTTGAAATATCCGCGCGTTTTTAGGATTTATTTAGAATTTTAGAAATTCATGGAGGTTTTTTTCTTAAAAAAAAAAGTTGATATTTTTGAAATATTTTGATGCAGTTATATCCGGTATGGTCTACAATAAAAAACTGTTTCATTAGATTTGAAATACCCGCGCTTATTTAAGAATTATTTAGATTTTAAAAAATTCATGGAGGTTTTTTTCTTAAAAAAAAAAGTTGATATTTTTTAAATATTTTGATGCAGTTATATCCGGTATGGTCTACAATAAAAACTGTTTCATTAGATTTGAAATACCCGCGCTTATTTAAGAATTATTTAGATTTTAAAAAATTCATGGAGGTTTTTTTCTTAAAAAAAAAAGTTGATATTTTTTAAATATTTTGATGCAGTTATATCCGGTATGCTCTACAATAAAAAACTGTTTCATTAGATTTGAAATATCCGCGCGTTTTTAGGATTTATTTAGAATTTTAGAAATTCATGGAGGTTTTTTTCTTAAAAAAAAAAGTTGATATTTTTGAAATATTTTGATGCAGTTATATCCGGTATGGTCTACAATAAAAAACTGTTTCATTAGATTTGAAATACCCGCGCTTATTTAAGAATTATTTAGATTTTAAAAAATTCATGGAGGTTTTTTTCTTAAAAAAAAAAGTTGATATTTTTTAAATATTTTGATGCAGTTATATCCGGTATGGTCTACAATAAAAAACTGTTTCATTAGATTTGAAATACCCGCGCTTATTTAAGAATTATTTAGATTTTAAAAAATTCATGGAGGTTTTTTTCTTAAAAAAAAAGTTGATATTTTTGAAATATTTTGATGCAGTTATATCCGGTATGGTCTACAATAAAAAACTGTTTCATTAGATTTGAAATATCCGCGCGTTTTTAGGATTTATTTAGATTTTAAAAAATTCATGGAGGTTTTTTTCTTAAAAAAAAAAGTTGATATTTTTTAAATATTTTGATGCAGTTATATCCGGTATGGTCTACAATAAAAAACTGTTTCATTAGATTTGAAATATCCGCGCGTTTTTAGGATTTATTTAGAATTTTAGAAATTCATGGAGGTTTTTTTCTTAAAAAAAAAAGTTGATATTTTTGAAATATTTTGATGCAGTTATATCCGGTATGGTCTACAATAAAAAACTGTTTCATTAGATTTGAAATACCCGCGCTTATTTAAGAATTATTTAGATTTTAAAAAATTCATGGAGGTTTTTTTCTTAAAAAAAAAAGTTGATATTTTTTAAATATTTTGATGCAGTTATATCCGGTATGGTCTACAATAAAAAACTGTTTCATTAGATTTGAAATACCCGCGCTTATTTAAGAATTATTTAGATTTTAAAAAATTCATGGAGGTTTTTTTCTTAAAAAAAAAAGTTGATATTTTTGAAATATTTTGATGCATTTATATCCGGTATGGTCTACAATAAAAAACTGTTTCATTAGATTTGAAATATCCGCGCGTTTTTAGGATTTATTTAGGATTTTAGAAATTCATGGAGGTTTTTTTCTTAAAAAAAAAAGTTGATATTTTTGAAATATTTTGATGCAGTTATATCCGGTATGCTCTACAATAAAAAACTGCTTCATTAGATTTGAAATATCCGCGCGTTTTTAGGATTTATTTAGGATTTTAGAAATTCATGGAGGTTTTTTTCTTAAAAAAAAAGTTGATATTTTTGAAATATTTTGATGCAGTTACATCCGGTTTACTCTACAATAAAAAACTGCTTTATTAGATTTAAAATATCCACGCGTTTTTAGGATTTATTTAGGATTTTAGAAATTCATGGAGGTTTTTTTCTTAAAAAAAAAAGTTGATATTTTTTAAATATTTTGATGCAGTTACATCCGGTATACTCTACACTAAAAAACTGCTTTATTACATTTGAAATATCCGCGCGTTTTTAGGATTTATTTAGAATTTTAGAAATTCATGAAGGTTTTTTTCTTAAAAAAAAAAGTTGATATTTTTGAAATATTTTGATGCAGTTATATCCGGTATGGTCTACAATAAAAAACTGTTTCATTAGATTTGAAATATCCGCGCGTTTTTAGGATTTATTTAGATTTTAAAAAATTCATGGAGGTTTTTTTCTTAAAAAAAAAAGTTGATATTTTTGAAATATTTTGATGCAGTTATATCCGGTATGGTCTACAATAAAAAACTGCTTCATTACATTTTAAATATCCGTGTTTGTTTAGGAATTATTTAGGATTTTAGAAATTCATAGAGGTTCTTTTTTAAGTACTAAAACACGGAATAAATCGTAAACAAACACGGATATTTAAAATGTAATGAAGCAGTTTTTTATTGTAGACCATACCGGATGTAACTGCATCAAAATATTTCAAAAATATCAACTTTTTTTTTTAAGAAAAAAACCTCCATGAATTTCTAAAATTCTAAATAAATCCTAAAAACGCGTGGATATATCAAATCTAATAAAGCAGTTTTTTATTGTAGAGTAAACCGGATGTAACTGCATCAAAATATTTCAAAAATATCAAAAAAAAATTTAAGAAAAAAACCTCCATGAATTTTTTAAAATCTAAATAATTCTTAAATAAGCGCGGATATTTCAAATCTAATGAAACAGTTTTTTATTGTAGACCATACCGGATATAACTGCATCAAAATATTTAAAAAATATTAACTTTTTTTTTTAAGAAAAAAACCTCCATGAATTTTTTAAAATCTAAATAATTCTTAAATAAGCGCGGGTATTTCAAATCTAATGAAGCAGTTTTTTATTGTAGACCATAGCGGATATAACTGCATCAAAATATTTAAAAAATATCAACTTTTTTTTTTAAGAAAAAAACCTCCATGAATTTTTTAAAATCTAAATAATTCTTAAATAAGCGCGGGTATTTCAAATCTAATGAAACAGTTTTTTATTGTAGACCACACCGGATATAACTGCATCAAAATATTTAAAAAATATCAACTTTTTTTTTTAAGAAAAAAACCTCCATGAATTTTTTAAAATCTAAATAATTCTTAAATAAGCGCGGGTATTTCAAATCTAATGAAGCAGTTTTTTATTGTAGACCATACCGGATATAACTGCATCAAAATATTTAAAAAATATCAACTTTTTTTTTTAAGAAAAAAACCTCCATGAATTTTTTAAAATCTAAATAATTCTTAAATAAGCGCGGGTATTTCAAATCTAATGAAACAGTTTTTTATTGTAGACCACACCGGATATAACTGCATCAAAATATTTAAAAAATATCAACTTTTTTTTTTAAGAAAAAAACCTCCATGAATTTTTTAAAATCTAAATAATTCTTAAATAAGCGCGGGTATTTCAAATCTAATGAAGCAGTTTTTTATTGTAGACCATACCGGATATAACTGCATCAAAATATTTAAAAAACATCAACTTTTTTTTTTAAGAAAAAAACCTCCATGAATTTTTTAAAATCTAAATAAATCCTAAAAACGCGCGGATATTTCAAATCTAATGAAGCAGTTTTTTATTGTAGAGCATACCGGATATAACTGCATCCAAATATTTCAAAAATATCAACTTTTTTTTTTAAGAAAAAAACCTCCATGAATTTTTTAAAATCTAAATAATTCTTAAATAAGAGCGGGTATTTCAAATCTAATGAAGCAGTTTTTTATTGTAGACCATACCGGATATAACTGCATCAAAATATTTAAAAAATATCAACTTTTTTTTTTAAGAAAAAAACTTCCATGAATTTTTTAAAATCTAAATAATTCTTAAATAAGCGCGGGTATTTCAAATCTAATGAAACAGTTTTTTATTGTAGAGCATACCGGATATAACCGCATCAAAATATTTAAAAAATATCAACTTTTTTTTTTAAGAAAAAAACCTCCATGAATTTTTTAAAATCTAAATAATTCTTAAATAAGCGCGGGTATTTCAAATCTAATGAAGCAGTTTTTTATTGTAGACCATACCGGATAGAACTGCATCAAAATATTTCAAAAATATCAACTTTTTATTTTAAGAAAAAAACCTCCATGAATTTCTAAAAATCTAAATAAATCCTAAAAACGCGCGGATATTTCAAATCGAATGAAACAGTTTTTTATTGTAGAGCATACCGGATATAACTGCATCAAAATATTTAAAAAATATCAACTTTTTTTTTTAAGAAGAAAACCTCCATGAATTTTTTAAAATCTAAATAATTCTTAAATAAGCGCGGGTATTTCAAATCTAATGAAACAGTTTTTTATTGTAGACCATACCGGATATAACTGCATCAAAATATTTAAAAAATATCAACTTCTTTTTTTAAGAAAAAAACCTCCATGAATTTTTTAAAATCTAAATAATTCTTAAATAAGCGCGGGTATTTCAAATCTAATGAAGCAGTTTTTTATTGTAGACCATACCGGATAGAACTGCATCAAAATATTTCAAAAATATCAACTTTTTATTTTAAGAAAAAAACCTCCATGAATTTCTAAAAACCTAAATAAATCCTAAAAACGCGCGGATATTTCAAATCGAATGAAACAGTTTTTTATTGTAGAGCATACCGGATATAACTGCATCAAAATATTTAAAAAATATCAACTTTTTTTTTTAAGAAAAAAACCTCCATGAATTTCTAAAATCCTAAATAAATCCTAAAAACGCGCGGATATTTTAAATGTAATGAAGCAGTCTTTTATTGTAGAGCATACCGGATGTAACTGCATCAAAATATTTAAAAAATATCAACTTTTTTTTTTAAGAAAAAAACCTCCATGAATTTTTTAAAATCTAAATAAATCCTAAAAACGCGCGGATATTTCAAATCTAATGAAGCAGTTTTTTAGTGTTGAGTATACCGGATATAACTGCATCAAAATATTTTAAAAATATCAATTGCGTTATATTTATTCAAATAACAAGAATTCCTTGTATGTATTCTAAAAGTGTTATACATGTTGCCTTAATTCAGGCGCTGCATTTACCCATAATTAGTTTAATTTCTGATTTATTTACATATGGAGCTGCGGGGTGTGTAAATAATTTTTCTTTTTAAACACGTACATTGGTTTAAAAAAGAAACCTTCATGAATTTCTGAAACATTGAATAATAAATCAATAAAATAAATAAATCAATCATATAGGTAACACCCGTTGACTTTCAGTGGGGCGACCAGCTTGTTAATATATAAAAGTAAACGCCAATACATTAATATCGCACACACATTTACCAATTATTTATTGATTGGTATTAGCATGTACAGAAAAGCTTAATTATTACTTAAAAAATAGTAATTATAGTTAGATACATACTAAAAGTAATTCTTTAATATTATGTTTATTATTGAATTGAAATAAAACTTGTTTTGCAGCTGTGGTCCATATGCTGTGCTATCGAATCCTTTTCAGGGCACCTATTTGGTCAGCGATGCATTCTGGTTCTCATGGATATATATTGTTGGCTCGAATTTATATAGAACAACATATTAGTACAAATATAAACTCGATATCTTTTGAATGAAAGTGAGTTTGCAAAGATACAAGGCTGTATTGTCCCAACGCGCAGGGTGGTATTAGTTTAACACATCGTATTAGGGCACTAGAGCTCCCACAGTGTTTATTCTACCCTTCCCAAAGGTTAATGCAATGCTCTACAAAATCCCTTTAATATGAGTGAAGCTAGAAATGATTTTGTCTTATCAAATTTAGAAATAAAGAATATATAATAATTAGCGCCTGTGACACGTCAACCAGTCTTACACATCAGTTAGAAATATCTGATTTTACAATTGTATAACTGAAATGATATTAATAAAGTATTTCTCTTTATTTATTTATTGGCTTAGTTACTCTATTTCAAAATGGAATCGTTCTCTAATTATATTACGGTCAGGTTCAACACTTGCCAACATTACGCTGTAGATTACGTGAACAATAATTAAGTATTCCTGGCAAGTTTTGTCGACGTTGAAACATCGTTGTGAAGATTACAAAACACTCGTAAAGAATGAGTGCGCTATTCTACACAGCAGCGTTTCTTGAAACTGTTACGGATATAGTCAAAGACATCGGTTCATTTTAAGTACATTCTAATATAAGCCATTACTTTGCAAATGTTAAGGTAGCATTTATGTAACATTTACGTTGACTACTAGATAATAATTTTATAAGAAAACAAGGATATTACCTTATATTTAAAAGGGCAAATTAAAAGTCAAATGGAGTCAAAATAAATTAAACAATGGAAGCTAATTTTATTTATTTCATATTTTTTTATTGTGTGATACAAAACTTCATTCATGCTAATTATCTACTACGCACGATATGTAGCATTTATATATACTATTACGTAATTGTTACATTCATCTTAAACACAATTGCTTTTTAAATAAATATTATTTCATTATTTAATGAATTTAAAAGTGTAAATAAATTTATATTAATTTTAGGTTAAATCAGTTTTTGATTGATAATTAATTTTCCTTTTGTTTTAGTAATAAACATGCGTTAATCATTTAGATTTATTATGAATAAGACCATCACGCATTTCCAGCAACTCCTTCAGCAAAAGTTGCAGAGAAACAATTTCAATTTTGCCTTGTGGATTACCTTTTCCTAATTCTCCAGTGTAGTAATCAATAACTGGAGCAACTGATTCTTCGTTATAGATCATTGAAGTTTGAGCGTATGCAAGTGGACTATTTTCATCTTCATCTTCTTCAGAAGATATGTCTTCAGGATAACCTACAACTTTATCAGAGATTTTTAAATTAAATGCTGCAATCATTTCTTCTCCAGTTGTATCTGAAGGATGACCCAGCGGAACACTGTTGTCATCTACTGGTTGTTTTGATGTATCTACATGCTCCTGAACAACATAACGTGTGTGATCAATTGTTTCTATCATATTCTTTGGGAAATCATCCACCCAATCGATGGTATCCTCGAAAGATTCATCACTGGAACCACCAAGTTTATGAAACGTCTTCGGTGAAGGTAAAATTCCTGCATTTGCTGCTGTCGTAAAGATTAGGAAGACGGAGATTAAGCTTAACTGAAAATGAAAGTACTGTTAACAACCACATTGTTTTAAAAATGTTTTATTCGGATTGTGCGCCTACCTTAGCTGTCATTGTTGCTCAAGTTCTATTGACGAATGATGCTGTGGTCTAGCATCTCTAACCTTATATACTCCCAATTTATTACACCTACAAAGGGAACAATTAGTGTTAAAGAAAAAATAGCACGGATTGTTTATGATAACAATAAACACTACATATTACTATTGTATTCGTTATCATAAGGCTTGTAAAATTGCTGTAAAACTCTAAGAATGTGTGTTGATCAGAAGATGAAATGTGTCACAAACATAAAAAATAAATACTTCGGAATTTGCTTGTGTATTTAAATATAGAACAACGCTATGGGAAACAAAAACACTATCTACTATTTGTTAAATGAATCAAATGCTCTATTCCCAAGAAAAAAATAAGGGAAACGGGAAAAATGGTCCAGTTAGAGAAACAATGCAGTCATCTGTAGTTTGGAGAACATTATTTAGTTAATGTACCAATTAAATTCTTGAGAATGTCATCTAATTACCTTTCAGTTTTAATTCAAACTTAAAACTATTCTAATCCATATTTAATCTGTTTCTTCGTTTGCTACTTCAAAACATGGTTCACAAGCCCGTTTCAGACAGCCTCTAAAGCCGTGAACAACTCCATTTGGTGAAGTTCAAAGCATTTAAAATTAATCACAGCATCTCGAGTGTCTGTATCTGGTCCGGTCAGTTGATTTGACCAAGGTGATTTGTTGATGCCCTTTCCGTCGTCAAATTATGTTAAAACATATTACAAAACGAAAATACAAACTTTAATACACAAAAGAAACTAATCCACTCCATAATCTTGTTTTAGTTTTTATTCATTTCTATAATTTGTTTTATTAATTGTAATATTTATCATTTTATTTATAACATTTATCAAATTATTAATTGTCATAGCATAGGTTAAAAGTATTTTAGAATTAAGATAAAACTATTTTAATATCTTAGTAAAAAAGTTTATTGCTTATAATTAAAAGTAATGGTTTTAATTTTGTTATAAAATGGATATGTTTAACCTTGAAACTTTAGATCCGCTTTTGTCTTAAAATATATATACAATATACTCAGGGCCTCTTGGGCCCGGGGTAAATGATATTTGAGCAAGGCTTTGAGTAGTAAAACGTGGTCTTCTTAGATACTGAGCCACTCCTGCAACTATAGTAGTTTCTTTATGATTAATGGTTACATGCAGATTCGAGATAAATGCAAAGTTTCGTAGGTAGTTTTTTTATGTGATTTAGCTAAGTGCTCTTAATATAGATATGCAGGAAGCTAGTTTGACCTTTCAAGGATTTTATAAGGCAGGCGTTGTAAGAATACATATACTCATACGTTTGTTATATAATCGATAGCAAAACGCGTTAAAAACAATGTCCGATGTTAAATACATATTTGGTCGCTGGTAAATGTGGGACGATAAAGTTTGAGTACTAATGACCTGTTCATTTTTTATTTAATTTATATATCGTAGGCCTATTTCCGATGCTAATGATGTCTCACTATCTTGACGGTTTTTATGGTGTCATAGCCTTATAAATATAACTGGGGATCGAACCTAAAGACACAGCTGTCATCGTCAAAAATTACTCTTATTATTTTAATTTATACAGTGTATTACTTTATTAAAAACAAAATATTCCCGCTAAACACAATTACGTTTGTTTAAAGTTTATTTATTATAACCAAAAGGTTCCTGTAACGTAAAGGATTTTACCTAATACGTACGTTTCATGACCTATTTTGCTGCAATTATTTTAAAGCTGTAGCATACTTATATAACTTGAAAAAAATTTAAATCTTTAGAAGTGTTTGATAAGAATCAAAGCCTTTTTAGAATAGCTATAAAATAATTAAAGAAGGTGTTCTTAGATTAAATATTACTAGGTTTTGTTTAAGTAATATTACATGAATATAAGGTAACATCTACGTTTTGTGTTTAGTGTTTATATTATTTCTAGCTACTCGAAGACTCACTCGACGGGGTCAAACTAATCGCTTAAAAAATAACAAAGAAAAAAATATAATTGGATTAATACATATCAATTTTATTTAAAAAATTTAAGTATATACAATGGCAAAGAGTATAAGGCTTAAGATTGTAGATAAATTAGTGGATCAAAGTTTGGTATCCCAGAGGAGATGCAACCCTAGCGAGTCCCGCGCTGTAGCCAAGGGGTGCTTGTGCATATCCCAAAGGAGCAGCGAGTCCGGCTCTGTATGCAAGAGGTCCTTGTGCGTATCCTAAAGGCGCGGCGACTCCTGCAGAATATGCAAGTGGAGAAGCAAGTCCAGCGGAGTAAGCAAGAGGGGAAGCTACCCTGGAAAGTCCAGCGCTGTAGGCCAGTGTGGCTTGAGAGTAGGCGAGTGGACTAGCGAGTCCAGCAGAGTAAGCAAGAGGGGAAGCTACCCTGGTAAGTCCAGCTGAGTAACCTAGGGGTGCGCTGTACGCCAAAGGGGATGCAACTCTAGCAGCGACAACAGCAGGGGCAGCAACCTTAGCGGCGACAACAGCGGGAGCAGCAGCTACGGCAAGACCTTCCTTCCTGACGACGGCGTTGAATCCATTAACGGGATCAGCGGTGTAGTCAACAATGCGTCTGGTACCGTCAGGTTCAACCAGACTGTATTGACCTTGGACAACGTCTCCAGATCGGGTTTCCTGTTGGCTCTTGGAGTCTCCAGTCAAAGCGTCCTGGACATCGTAGCCGTAGCTGTATTGTGGATTGGGATCGTAGTCGGCGTCGATGGCTGCAACCTTGGCGATTGGGGCTGCTGCTAGTGCAACGGGGCCTGCGGAGTAGGCTAGGGGGGCTCCTCCAAGGTATCCTGCTTGGGTGCACGCTACGAGAGCGGCGAAAAGAACGAACTAGAACAAATAGACCAATTGTTACACCGTGATACATATTTACCTATAAATAATAGATCGAATGGATATATTTACCTTGAATGCCATTTTAATGTCTGCTGAATTCACTGACCGGTGGACGAATGATACTGTTGTCTCGGTGGAGTTTGCTTTTATACTTTTGAAATGGGCGTTGTACAACGAAGAAGTTGAGGGAGCAATGAATGAACCTTGCTTGCAACAAATAGAGAATGTCATAATTCGCGTAATCCAGTTTGATTATTAACTGGCGTGGTTTACACTAATCTTGATATTATTTCATCATGCAGTCACTAGTACAATGTCTTTTGATTTTCTTATATAGTCTATAGGGATTATAAGACAATCAGCATAAGCAGATACTGTGAGAATGTTTGTGCATGTAGTAGTCTAACGTTTATAATTAAATTGCTTTGAATTCATTAGTCAAACTACTGGTTTATTAGGTATAAATCTCTACAGCGAAACACCACATTTATCCCTGGTTGAGAGCAGAGGAGCGGTGTAAATTTTTTTAATTTCATAAATATTGAAAATGTTCTTTTGTTTAATTGTTGCTGTTTTTAAATTTAATATCTACGATATATCATCATAAGTATGTTAAAATAATTGTTGAAATATTGATTAATCTAAAACCACAGTAGATATTTAAAAATGGTTTTGAAAAATGAAACCAGTTGCATAAGAAATTACATTCTTATACGTCAATTCATTGTGTATTGTTTACAAGATATCACCCGTTAAACAAATAACATAGATTCACGTAATATTTTACTTAAGCAAAACCTATAATATCCATCTGAAAGAAAGGGTCTTGTTTTTTAAATATTTTAAAAGGCTTTAATCCTTAAAAGGATGTTCTTAAGTTTCTAAAATTCTTAAAAAGTTTTCTTAAAAACATTCATGATTATGTAATTGGGCAAAAAGGTAGAGTTACTTATCAAAAAGTTGTAAAATAAGTACCAAAATGTTGTATATTAGGTAACATTATTTACGTAACTGGTTTAGGTAACTTTTAGTATGTTAGAGAAACCCTAAAAACACATAACAGTGTTTAGCGGTCAATATATTTATGTCTAAGTAATGAATTAAACTTTAAAATCACAATAGATAACTCGTAAAAATGATTTGGAAACATGAAATGAGCATACCAAACTGCGCAAGGTATA
Source organism: Panorpa germanica (assembly GCA_963678705.1). Lineage (NCBI taxonomy): Eukaryota > Metazoa > Arthropoda > Insecta > Mecoptera > Panorpidae > Panorpa > Panorpa germanica. Next base: position 12,513,718 of record OY783220.1, on the reverse strand, counting down.
TCGAAGGCTTGATGTCAGACTTATGTGTTTTAGGCTTCAATCACCAGACCTGTGTCATATTCTCTGGGTCTTGTTGTTATTAAGTTAATGATTGAATATTTACATAATCGATAATTTATTAAGCAGTGGTATAGTTCACGACACCAATAAAACTGCTAACTTGAGAAGAGGTCGTCGATGACAGAGCTCAGCCTCGAAAATAAGGATACTTTAAAGAATTTACATTATATATTTTTTTAAAGAAAACTTTTTATATGTCGAAATAAAAACATGATTCTTTTTTAAATTTAAATTATTTAACATGAACCAATTTCTGATAGTGTTGTTAATTTCATAAAAATTAAATTTTTTCATTTAATTTTCAAACTACTTCTTAGTTAACAAATATCGTTCACTAATGCCCAGGTGAAGAATGTAAACTGCAAGTAACTATGAGTTATAGTGCAATACAGTTGGTCTTATGAAATGGAGAGTAACAAATGACAACGAATATTGCTTATGTATTACATGTGTTAAAAAATAAATTAGATATAAAACAGAGAATATGTTTAAATAAACATCCTGATGACTAAAAAACAATAACATCAACATCCATACCTCACAAATCTATTTTAATGATTATTAAAATATATTTGTCAAATATAGAATCAAGCTATAGAAGAACCAAAGTTTCAAACCATTTAAGTTGTTATTAAAAATGTAATGTGAATAATGTAAGGTCTGAATTCACACTTTTTTTTACTAAATTTAAAAGACACAAATTTATTATTAGAGTAAAACAAATGTATGTAATGTTATAAAATATTTATTTTTTCTAGAAACTTAGCAGGTATATAAAGTGGCATTCGGAAGGTACATTAATAAATTAGTGGATCAAAGTTTGGTATCCCAAGGGAGATGCAACCCTAGCGAGTCCCGCGCTGTAGCCAAGGGGTGCTTGTGCGTATCCCAAAGGAGCAGCGAGTGCGGATCTGTATGCAAGAGGTCCTTGTGCGTATCCTAAAGGCGCGGCGACTCCTGCAGAGTATGCTAGTGGAGAAGCAAGTCCAGCGGAATAAGCAAGAGGAGAAGCAACCCTGGAAAGTCCAGCGCTGTAAGCCAGTGGGGCTTGAGAGTAGGCGAGTGGGCTAGCGAGTCCAGCAGAGTAAGCAAGAGGGGAAGCTACCCTGGTAAGTCCAGCTGAGTAACCTAGGGGTGCGCTGTACGCCAAAGGGGATGCAACCCTAGCAGCGACAACAGCAGGAGCAGCAACTTTAGCGGCAACAACAGTAGGGGCAGCAGCTACGGCAAGACCTTCCTTCCTGACGACGGCGTTGAATCCATTAACGGGATCAGCGGTGTAGTCGACAATGCGTCTGGAACCGTCAGGTTCAACCAGACTGTATTGACCCTGGACAACGTCTCCAGAACGGGTTTCCTGTTGGCTCTTGGAGTCTCCAGTCAAAGCGTCCTGGACATCGTAGCCGTAGCTGTATTGTGGATTGGGATCGTAGTCAGCGTCGATGGCTGCAACCTTGGCGATTGGGGCTGCTGCTAGTGCAACGGGGCCTGCGGAGTAGGCTAGGGGGGCTCCTCCAAGGTATCCTGCTTGGGTGCACGCTACGAGAGCGGCGAAAAGAACGAACTAGAACAAATAGACCAATTGTTACACCGTGATACATATTTACCTATAAATAATAGATCGATTGGATATATTTACCTTGAATGCCATTTTAATGTCTGCTTAATTCACTGACCGGTGGACGAATGATACTGTTGTCTCGGTGGAGTTTGCTTTTATACTTTTGAAATGGGCGTTGTACAACGAAGAAGTTGAGGGAGCAATGAATGAACCTTGCTTGCAACAAATAGAGAATGTCATAATTCGCGTAATCCAGTTTGATTATTAACCGGCGTGGTTTACACTAATCTTGATATTATTTCATCAGCTTTTATTCTAATACAGAAAATTTAATATCATTATATTTAATGACAGATAGCGGGTTGTCATCAGAATTACGTCTTAATATTTCACCGCGCTTTTGAAACATCTACTGATAATGCAAAATATAATTGAGTAAAAAGAAAAAAACCGAAATTACGGTACATCACTGTCACTGTTACTGTCAGTGGCTTGTTTATTCTATTAAGAGAATTTTCAATATTTCAATTATTTAATAATGCTAATGTAATATAATAGAAATTGACTACCACAGACTTAAGGACTGTCTTCACTTGTGAATTACTTTTGTAGAACACTGTAGAACGATTTTATCTAGTATACAACGTTTTGTTTCTATTTTACTGTTTTTTGAATAATTAATTGACCTTATTGCGCATTAGTAAACTTATAAAACTTATTAAGAACACCTTCTCAAGAGTTATAAAGTCTTAAGAAGTCAGTTTTAAGGGTAAAAGGCTTCTGAAATATCTATAAAATAAAATCCTTAAATATTAGTAGGTTTGGTTTAAGTAATCATACGTTTTAATTCCTTCTGGAATATTTGTTTCCAAGTATGATGTAGAACGATATGCTTCAATAGATTTGCAAAGAACTTGGTAGATTGAATCAAGCCTACAGCTGTCTTCAGGTGTTTAGCAGCGTGAAGTTAGTAACATTTCGAGTGACGTCTACGTAAATGTTGTTGAGTCATCTATTATGTTTCGCCAGCTTGAGCAGGTCCTTAAGCAGGGACGGCCTTAGTCATTGCAAAGCCCCGGGGTGGCAGATCTTTGCTAGGCCCCGGAGCGGCAGATCTTTGCGAGGCACTTGCTCCTTGCATAATTTATGTAAATTGTAAGTAAGTATTTTTGATGATAATTGATGAGAAATAAAATTTTATGTTGAAAGTTTTATAAAAGTTAACAAGCACAAAGACGACAAATATTAATGATGGTAAACTAAGGTACATGAATGCCTTAAAAGATATACGCAGTGATTCTAGTGAGATTTCTAAAGAGCGAGGCAAGAGATTCAAATACATATACAGTAATGAATTTTTCTACTTGGGTTGTTGTGCGAGAATGCGAGGCCCCTACAAGAGCGAGGCCCCGGGGGGTTACCCTGCTGGCCACATTTTTCCAGAAAATATCAATATCTTACTACTTAAACCACTAAGACAAAACAAGTTCCAACATAAAATAAACTTACAACCCATTACAAATAAATTGTAAGATGTTACACAAGTGGGGACGCTCCTTTTTTCGCCCGCTAGCGACATAAATTTATTTTTACAAGACATGTTTAAAGAAATTGTTTACATAAGAAATTGAAATTGAATCTATAATGAAATGAAGGTGACATTAGGTGTATCTGGGTCAAGAAAGTTCCCGTACAAATGCAATTTTATTGAAATACAAACATTTGTTATATTTGCAACGTGTTGGAGTCCTAAGTATTGTGTTTCTTGGGATGCCAGAAGCTAGTTTGATAACGATCAGTTTTTATAAATGTATTACATCAGCCGACGATGTAAGCTCGGGTAATATTCAATTAGCAATGTCGTATTACGAGCAATATCTGCGTGGGAGAAAGCTGATTGATTTTGCAAAGAAATTGATACATTTAACCATCACGTGCAGAGCAGACACGTGTAAATTTTTCTAATTAGGTATAAAACTTATTTTGGTCTCACCCCAAATCATAAAAGATTCAGTGTGTAAGTTAAAGAAAGCAAATATCATTTAATTTGTGTGAGTTTGGGTAAAAGGACCAATAGACCAAGATCTATAACGATTTTGTGTATAAATAGAGCGTCACCACGTTCACCCTCGCCACTGGACATTTTGTATACAACATAAGTTCTTTCTCAGCGCCAAAACAAATATCTAATGTGACTCACCAACAAAAACAAAATCAATTACACATAAATTTCACTTACGACTTCGTGATAGCATCATAATGTCAACCAGAATGTGCGCGCCTTTGATTAGGATCATCTGCGTAACAATGGGCTATTCCAGCGCGCAACGTAGGTCACGCACAATTTACGTGCGTTACGCAATTCATCTTTAAACACACAAAACTAATTCCTTTTTTTATTTTGTTACGAATTAATGTACAAGAGTGTCTGTTATGTCAGTCCGACCTTGCCATTTCACAAGGATTCGAACTCGTACTCGTATGAGACGATTGTTGAATAATCGAGACACTTTCGCTATCTGGGTCTTTTTAAACTCGATCAGGCTCGGTGCAGAGTAGGACAATTGATATGACATGTTCATACGTGTTTTGAGTTTGTTATTAATACAAATATCTTGCAAATTATCTATAGTCTTCATTCTAAATCTAAATAATAATTCAATGCATTTAAATAACTAGTATAATGTTAGAATTAGTTTGTTACTACTACACCATCAATTTTAATAACTCGCTATATCATTGAAAATATTATTATAGAAAATTGGTAAGAATTTGGCTTTAGTGCAACTTTGTCTTTGTTTTCAGGAAGTATTTGAAAGTAAAATTTCCCACTGACGGTCCATAATTTTACCAATGAAAGGCCGATAACTCAAAAGGCGGCAATCCAAAAAGAATAATAATTGCAGATTTGGAATCAGGGTTGAATTTAACTATAGGATCCGTTTGAATTGTTCAAATCGGATACTATATATTTTTAAAAAAAATTTAATTTGGTAAAATATTATACAAAAAGAAAAAGTTATTTTTTTAACTTTTAAAAATGTACTAAATCACGATATCACTAAATTATGATCACAAAGCAATATTTCACGTGTCTGATCATATTGCTTGAAATAGATTACGTCCTCATCGTTTAAAATTCCATCAGACGATGTAGATTGTAGTTTAAGTAACTGAAATTTAAATAATTTTAATTTTACGTGTAATGTTTATGTAATTAGGCTCATCAATGCATACTAAATGTTTTGCTCTCCTGTTCCAACTGGTCTTTAGCGAGCATCGGTACCGGCGTGGCTGAACTCCCGGACCTCGCGACAACTGGATGATCAGACAAGCTGCTCTGTTGTTCGGTCTCGCCCAGGCGTGGCCAATCAACACCGGTCAGTTTATATGAATGCGTAAGTAAATATCATAAAACCTTTAAACTCGTATTTTAAAAGGTTATATTTCGTGAACTGAGCAATTAAAAGAGAAACGTACGCTGCTCTGTATGTAAAAGAAACAACTCTGCGAGAATAAACTGTATCACAACCTACACTTAATTTAAGTTAAGTTAGATTGTTAGGTTTCAACTTATTTATATTATTGTACAATATATTAAGTTTATTGTGTAAAAATTTGAAGTCGATTGGAGTAAAACTGTCGGAGATATAGAGTTTTAAGTCTTCCGGTTTCGTGTTACTTTGAAACTTTTAAATGCTTTTCTCACACATAGCTTTTTCAGAGTCGGTGCCCTCTCTAGCTCAAAATCTACTGGACCGATTCTTTTGAAATTTTGTAAACTTTTTCTTTACATAAATGTTGAGGTAATGCTGTCGAGTTTTTTTAAATTTTTTATTTTTAACGTATTTTAAAATAACAAAATTTCTGATTTTTTTCATGAAATGCTTTAAAAAATTAGGAAATCAATAGAAAAAAGAAAAACTCGACAACGTTACCTGCAGAAACTTATCAACTAATGAAATCATTTTAGTTTTTAGATTTCAGAAAATCGAGTGATGAGTTATGAGTGGCACCGCAATGTTACTTTTTTTTGTGACGTCTGCGGAGATTCGCTGTCAATGCCTCATTTCTTGATATATATTTTTGAAAATTTTACAAAGTATTCTTCAAATGTCATTTTATTATGTAGTAATTATAGAAATAATTATATATTAACTGTGTCGTCAAAAAACATTATCGAAAATATGCTTCTTTTTTATCGTTTTGACCTTAAATCAATACCTGAAATCCACTCTAGAGACACAAATCAGACATTTTCATTTATTTTATACATGTTCTATACTTTCTTCAAAAGAAAAAACTAGTGTAATTATACGTCAAAAGTATTTGCTTCTCTTTCACTCTCATGCAAATGATGCCAAATTTGATAATAATTATCCCGAGTCCGAACCGCTCAAACGACTTCAAATTTTCAGGATAATTAGATAATAATATCTTTTATAATTGTATAAATATTTATAATAACCTACCCCTCCTATCACTCGTTATTAAGCTATAGCACGGCAACTCCCTTAAACATTTTATTCCATAAAATTAATCTATAATATCAGCTTACACCCACCTTGGATTTGTAAGATAATATTTTTGACCTTTGCAAGTAAATTAACTCTTATATTCTCATTTCATTTTTAGTCTGTGACGTCACTAACAAAACAAAACACGTTCAGATTATAATCGTTGTCCTAGTTGTCCCATCGCAACGAATTAACTACATACGGAGTATGTACGTAACAGACAAAGTGTAACAGCAATTGTTTCTTGTTTTGACAAGGTGGTGGACTAGACGTTGGATGGGTTGATAGGGGGCCGCGGAGGGAGGGATAGTGGACATGTGAGGTGTAGTGGTAAGGGATTGTGCAATGTACAGAGTATAAATTGGTAATTTAATCGATTCACTGTATCACTTGGTAAACTGTCCGAGAATCACAAACATCCCAAAATGGCATTCAAGGTAAGTGCATTTACTTTATTACCTTTAAAATAAAATATAAAAATCTTTTTTACAATAAAATAATCATTTTTTATTTAATTTGAACTTATTTTCATTTTATTTTTGTAAGCTGCTATTCATTTTAGTTAATATGACATGTATGATATCATATTTTAGTTAGGAGGATATGAACCTTGGAATTAACTTGTGGCAAGCTAGTAGTACGAGATCTGACTGCATGATTATTATGCCCATCTGTTTTTTGATCCAGAGACAACTACTTTAGATAATTATTAACAGAGAAATACAGTTCTGCCTTGTTTTTTACATTGTGGATGAATTTTCTTGCAGTTCATCCTATTTGCTAGCTTCCTAGCCTACGCCAGTGCCGGAGCAGTACTTGCTCCAGCTCCAGTGCTCGCCCCAGCACCTGTCCTCGCCAGGGTAGCCGCTCCAGTTGCACTAGCAGCAGCCCCAATCGCCAAGGTTGCTGCAATCGACGCCGACTACGATCCCAATCCCCAATACAGCTTCGGCTACGATGTCCAGGATGCTTTGACTGGAGATTCCAAGAGCCAACAGGAAACCCGTTCTGGAGACGTTGTCCAGGGTCAATACAGTCTGGTTGAACCAGACGGTACCAGACGCATTGTCGACTACACCGCTGATCCCGTTAATGGATTCAACGCCGTTGTCAGGAAAGAAGGAATTGCCGTAGCTGCTGCTCCTGCTGTTGTTGCCGCTAAAGTTGCCGCCCCTGCTGTTGTCGCTGCTAGGGTGGCAGCACCGGTTATTGCTAAGGTTGCTGCCCCTATCGCATACAGCGCTCACGTTGCTCCAGTTGCCCACGCTGCGCCATTGGCGTACTCCGCAGGGATTGCTGCGTTGCCCAGACCAGTAGCGTACTCAGCGCCCGTTGCTTACCACGCTGGCATTGCTAAAGTTGCCGCCCCTGTTGCGTACTCAGCACCATTAGCTTACGCACATGCCCCTTTGGCGTACAGCGCTGGAATCGCTAAAGTTGCTGCCCCCGTTGCCTACAATACGTTTGTCCACTAACTACCTTTAACACTGACCCCCCTCTGTAAATTATAGGACTTGAATTTTGCCAATAGTTGTATAAATAAACATCTCAACTAAAATAATGTTTTTTTTTTTTTATAAATAGAAAATATTACTCCAAAGGTTTTGTAGAAGATGTCTAAAACAAGAAAACCTACGACGGTAACCTTTTCCCTTCCCCAAATCCATTTGAATTCTATTTTTTTTTTGTGTATGATTTCTTTGGCTTCCTAGGCACGTAGCCTTTTATCGCCCCTATTATTGTTCTGCTTGTATGCTAATATGAATGATTTATTCATGGCTACTGCTGTTATAAATTTCGGTTTCTCAATCAAAAAGGCGGTGTTAACAGGAAGCGTCTGCGAAGTCTGTAGCACCGCCTTTTTTGAGTTCTTTAAAGCTACTTATTTTTTATTTGAGGCGCATCGCTGTGTTATCATTGTTAGCACATTAAAATCATTTTTGTAAATGAAAATAAAAACGTGAAATAAATAGCGTGTTATCGCGCCATATCTCTTAAGTTCTGGAAATAAATTAGTGCGTAGTTGTTTCACGGCAAGTCTAGCTTAATTCACATTATTTTTTATTATACATAGTTCTAACAAAATACCTTAAAATTTATAGAAATACCTGGAAAATATAAATACGTGAAAGATAACGAGTGTAATCGTGGATCAGGTAATATAATAAGAAAGAGAAATTAAGTTAATTCAAACTAAGGCCCGTCGCATAATGCAAACCGACTGCTGTGTTCTTTGCATGTGTTGTGTCACAATACATACATATCACGTACTGATACGACGGGTGTATTGGAGTTGTCTTGCACTAACGTAATTTATCATGCGAGCAAACTTTTACTTAAATTTTTATCGATACACCACTGTTATGAAAGAGAGTGTCGCTGCTATATATTATGCTATATTCAGATAAGTAAAGATTCTTTTAAAAACGTTTGCAGTGTGCGACAGGCCTACGAAAATAATGTTACCTATATTAAAATAACAAAAATAATATTTTCAATAAATAAATATAACTATATATTTTATATATCATATTTTAATGAAATTAATAATAGACAATGTAATATAATATTTTATTAATTTATATAAAATAATTAAATATTATTTTTAGCTTCATATAAAATTAATTATTAATTAAATGTTGTATTTTATATTATGTAAAGCACCGTTTAATTATTGTTTGGAGTATAGACTTAATAATTCAGCCTAATTTATTCAAATATCTTAATTAAAAATGTACATAATTAATGATTCTGATAAAAATGAACATGGCGATCGATTCCTAATTGTTCCTTGATATTGCTTGTAGTAAAATGAATAGGATACGTTAATATATAGTTACCAGTATCGGATCAGGACAAGGAGGTACTGAAAGTGTGACAAGGATTTTTTGAAAAAAAAAACAAATTAATATTTTAAAAAAAATTACTTTTCTTTAAATGTTTACTCTGTAAAAAGTTGACAATATGTGTGATGTAAGTTAAAGATGATTTCTAACCTGGAAAAACTTTCAATGCGTAATAAATAACACGTTTTATATCGCTTTATTAATATCAAAAGATAATTTTCATCCCCTTATTTGTTTTTCATTAAATTTCTAAAGAATTTTTTCGTTTTTTATAATAAACATCTATTCTCTCAAAATCAAGTTGGGGAAGGTTTATCTATTGTTCTTCGCTTTGTTGGTAACACAGCTTATTTTTCTGCTGGGAAAACACACCTACAGGTAAAAGATGATTTTATTTTATTTTGTTCTTTACTTATAATCCCAACCCACAGACAATTGTGAATTAAATTGATATGAAGCCCGCCATATTAATTACCTAAAGTTAAAGTTATTTTTAGACGAAGTTTAAAACTGCTCGTCTAGTTCTCCCAGTTAGTAATTAGCAAAATATATTGGAATTAAAAAAGAATTAACTGCGACAGATCCGGATCTTGGTTCCTTCTTTCAAATCAAATGCATCTCGAGAAACCGAGGATGGAATGCCCCTCTGAATTACGAGCCCTGAGTTAATAATTCACCCGGATAGGGTGAACTTTAGAGGAGGCCTTAGGGGGTGGCAAGCAGGGCAACCGCCCGGGGCCTAGCACCCTCTCGAAACAAGTATATACGTATTTGAATCTTGCTTTTTAGAAATCACTTGAATCACTGCGGATATCTTTTACGACACTCATGTGCCTTAGTTTATCATCATTAATATTTGTCGTCTTTGTGTTTGTTAACTTTTATAAATCTTCCAATATAACAATTAAAACTCTACATTTATTTATTTAAAACTTTTGCATAAATGACACAAAGAACAAGGGCCTCGCAAAGTTCTGCTGCCCGGGGTCTCGCAAATATCTGCCGCCCGGGACCTCGCAATGGCTAAGGCCGCCCCTGGTGAACTCTATGTTGGTATACCCCTCTTGAAACTTAAATTCACCACTCACTGAAGCTGCCCCCGCGTAAAAAGCCCCGACTTGTCTTCCTAAATCCGAACCTGAACTATCAGTTGAACTTGAAAAGTGTTTATTTATTTCTATATTTAAAAGATCAATTCCGTATGATTTCTTAATTCATTTCGTAAATTCTGTTCAAGGTGCAAGGTGTTTTAACAGATGTGTAGTATTACAAGTTAATTAAAATAATAATTGGAAAGTTATAAACTCATGGGGGGAGGGGGAAGAAGGCATTATACGATAATATCTTAAAATGCGATTTACTAGAAAAAAGTTGTTGTGTTATTAGTACAAAATAGGTCGCTAGGCTGCTGCACATTCCCAATACCCACAATTTTATATACGTACTTAACCCTCTATCTAACAAAATTCAAACCATTACATTATCTTTTATAGTTCACGAGAAATATGCATAACAATTATCGCTTGAGCTTTTACGACAAACCCCAACTTAAAAAAGCTGTGTAATTCGAATAATGTCTCGGCACGTATTGCACAAACGTTAAAAGTTAATGTTCTCGTTACAACAGTCATGAGAACGCGGCGGCAGTAAAAGAATAAAGCTCTGGTTTTCTGCATCTTCAGCCAAATGGATTCGTTGACACTACTATATACATTTATGAATGTCGTATGCTTCTTATCACCGATAGAACAATTGGACATCTCAACATTTATGAAACTTTACTTTAATAAGAATTTATCGCGCGTAGGTGTTCGAAATTAAAAACGTATATAAATATAAAATAACAAAATGATAAATGATACTGCGTTATTCTTCTAACATTAATAAATACAATAGAAAAGAAAGAGATAAACATATTCATATAATATTATTTTGTTCTTGTTTTACATCAAGTATACTATACGATTGGCTAACATTGGTTTGCCGCGCAGGTATTCTTGTATTTCATTGGTTATTTCAAGTGACGTGGGTAGACGATTTGCTTCTATAAAATTGTTACCGAGGGCGCCACGACGTCGAATCAACCCTAGATTCAGTGAGAACAGTATTAACGAGGGTTGTATCGGTTTCTGAGCCATTCGCCAGTCATATCTTGCTGTGAACACACGTCCGTTTACTAAAAAATTACTCTAAACAGGTGCGAACATATTTCTTGTACTTTATTTCATAATTTTACGTCTTTCTTTATTAATTATATTCATTAAGTGTCTTGCAAGTGTTATATTTTACTTGATAACTAATTACATTTTTTTGTCAATAATTTTTGTTATAGTTTTGATAAGTTTTTGTGTCTGTGGTGGTTGTTTTGTTAATTAATTAATTCATTCATTCATTGTCTGTGACATATTCTAGCGAATAGAAGGTTTTTGTTTGAATTCATTAACTAAAAGCCTTATAGCACTAATTATTGCACGTAATACACAGCATGATACAATCTACCCACTAAACACAGTTACCTGTATTTAATGTTTATCTAACATAACAAAAGTTACCTGTTACGTATACCTTACTCAATATACAACGCGTTCTTACCTAATTCATTACTTTTCGAATATAAATCTACCCTTTTGCGCATTAGTTTATTGGTAGAACACCTATAAAATCCTTGTAGATTAATTTTTTAGGTTTTGTTTAAGAAAAGTACTATAAAGTTTTGTCGAATAAGAATTGTTTTTCTATTTTCTCGAGCAATGTTAGTTTTACAAATATTTTAATAAAATATTTTTCGTGTAACATTAAGGGCTAATTTTAATCTTAGAAAGTAACCGGATATTGTAAAAAGAAAGCGGAAATTAGGTAAGTGTGCTTGCTCATATTTTTCCGTTAATTGTCACTGATAAGTCTGTATACCGTCGCTCCGTAGTAAGACTTTGAATTCAGAGATCTCTATCTGAGAAATAAACTATCATAACTAACTTTTTTCGTATTATTCCTTATTAAGTGATAGATTTTTAGTAATATCGTAATTTGTGTTAGATAATATCTTAAATTATTAACCACTTAATATAAAATACCATTAGACACTGAGTCGTTTTTTAATTCTAAAGATATTATTATTCTGTATGAATATTTGCAGCAGTACGTAGTTGAGATAAATCTCAGAATTGATAATTTTGCAGTTAAGGTTACTGTGACAGTAATTAGCTTCAGGTAAATTAATTTAAAACTCAGTAAAAAATTAAATAATTGTTTTACTAATTAAAATTGTACTTTTAATTTATATAAAAGTCACTTTCTAGATAGAAAATTGTCCTATAGTGCAGCTTTACACTTGCTACTTTATCACAAGCTAATTCAAAATTAATTTTCTACTTCCCAGGTAGAGCTTACTATTAGCTAATTAAAGTGTTACATTAGGTTATCATAAGATTACTTTTTTTTATTCACACAAATGTAGCATTTACGTTTAGTGAAAAAAACTAAAGCTTCTCACAAATGTAAATGTAGTATACTAAGAACAAAGAAAACAAACCTATATACTTTATGAAATTGGTTCTCTAAAAATGTTAAGTTATTAATGAATCTAATCAACCCCTTTGAAAAAGTTCGAAGCTCGTTAGGGGTGTCTAATTCAAAAAGCTCAACCAGTGTACTAGGTATAAATTGAATGAATTTCACCTGAATTTTCTTTTTCTTTGTTTGCAGGAGTGTGTGCTATGACGCGTTCCAACTCGAGGGTGCTGGCCATCATAGCCGCGCTCACGACCCTCTGCGCTGCTTTCCCATTTCCAGTGATGGCCATCGACTTGAGTCGTCTGTATGGTCACGCCAACGTAAAACGGAATGGTATGCAACTGAACTGTTCTTCAGCACTCTGTATCTGCACTACTGGCACGGAATATTGCACTTTGCACATTTATTATAGCCTTATAGCAACATTGGCGTCCACAGGAAGGGAGCACCACTCCATTTTCGTTTTCTAGTAGAAATGAGTGCCCCATTTGCATCTACCTGCGGACGCCAATGACTATAAGAGCGTTATATTGTGATATATTATACTACCTTTACGTGAATTCATTTCTGTGCACTTTTGTTCATTACTTACTTTAGAAAAAGAGATTTTATACGGTTTTGATGGAAAAAATATGCAAATAGAGTTACATTTTTATAAAAGTAATAAAAACATATTATAAAATGTGTTAAGTGTACTATAAAAGGAATTCAAAAGTCTTTTTAATTTCATTTCTAATTGTTCATGAATTTTAATATCACTCGCATACGGGTATTTTTTAAATTTCATTTAAGTTCGTACTATTTTTGATGTTACTGACTTTGGCAATAGTTTTTTGATGTCGAAGCGTCATTTATATGTAATAAATGAAACAGTAAACACTGTTTTGGAATCGAGACCGTAACGTTGTAAGTGTTTTTAAATTCCCAATTATTTGAGGTCTATTATAAACTTTTGTTGAGCTTTTGTTTTCCAGCTCTCATTTTTGTTCGTCAAACAACCTAGCAAAATACTTTTGTTATATTTATCGTTAGTTAGTAGTTCTCGGTTTTTTGAAAAAACTGTAATTGAAAATCCCATTTTAAAGTTTAAACTTCTATTAAACCATAACATAAGTGAGTACCAATGTTTGCGAGGACTAATTAAATTAGAACACAACGCAATGCAACATTTTAATTAGCTTGTACTATTTCAGCAAGTGTGTATCTTGCACTGCAAGACAATTACTATATACATATATAAAATAAATCTTGGAATTAACTTGTAGCTATCTGTATCAAGTGCCAAACTCAATTTTCTACCTGTGCTAGATCAATTTTTAGGACAAAGTTTACTTCCCTTTAATTTTTCGTACCAATCTAGTTCCAACTTGTAATGGCAATAATTTGAAAGACAATTCCCATTCATTTTATCTTCTTGCTACATAAATTAGAAGTAATATATACTTCTTGAATGCAAACTCGTATTTTATTTTGTCTTGGTTCATTTCCATAGCATAAATTTCCCGCACGAATGAATTTATGGGCATTTCCCGTAATTTTCAAACGACCCAGTTACTATTAGCATTAAATTAAGTCAATTATCCTAGGGACCGGCGATTTAAGTTAATTACATGTTTTCTCCACTCATTTCATTACGGGAACCGTAACGAACTGCGTCTAATTATTTTAATCATTATAAATGGACGGACTCCACAGAAGTGAATTCACGTTCTGAAATAAAAATCCAGAGCATTGTTGTACACTGTAAAGCTGTACTAATATTACAAGTGCTCTCACATTGGAACCGAATACTTGTGATCACCGACATTATAAGTAGGGTGTAGTCATGTTAGTACACTTTATCAAGAGAGGAAGTTTCTACTGTGATATTTAGCAATACACCACTGTACAAATAAATAAGACGCACTTTTATAACCCACAGTACCGTGGTGTATTCATAAATAATAAAGTAGAAGCTACTTATCATGATAAAGTATACTAACGCCAATATAACCCAGTGAAACAGTCGCTATCGCAGGTAGTCGATTGCAATGTGACAGCGCTCTTACAGTGTCAAAATTTTCCTAAAGATTGGGACGATTTTTTGTTTGAAGAATATAACGCTGATCATTTGAGTGATTTTTTGGGCACTATTTTATAATTTAATAACTTAAAGTGGTGTACATTATCGCAATACGTAATCATCAGTCTTTTCAAGGTTAAGGTTAAGTAATTTGTCATACATAACCTCAAAATGAACTCATTCATTAGAATAATTGATTTTTTTAATCGTTAAAGCTCCTATTCAAATGTACAACCAAAATACTTAGCAATAAATTACTTTCTTATAAATACAGTTAGCGTGCTCTCACACTGGATTGTTTACTAGGTTGTATACGAGTTGTTTCACATAAACATACTTTATCATGAGAGGAAATTTCTACTTTAACGACAACGATGTATTTGAACAACAAGTCGTCCCATTATATATATAGCAATGTGTAGTTTGGACATTTTGTATTTTAAATTGTGTACTTTTTAGAAAATATTCAATAATTACATATATTATTGGAGTAATAATTGTGTGGTTTTAATTTAAAACAAATTAAATATTTACTACTCCTAAAATTCCATTGAAATTCAAAAAATTTAAATACAAAATTTAGAAATGAAATAAAATTAAACCTTTGGTTGAATCAACCTTTAAATTTCCATTTTATATCATGCGAGTAAGAATGGTTGTCGTATTTATTTTAGTCAGGGGTTGGACATTCACCCTCTGCTTTGAAAATGGGAAAAGTTACATCATTATAAAATAAAACGTAAAATACAATGTCCTGGTATAAAGTTTAACAACCCAGGAGAATTTAGAACAACTTTTGGGGATATCAACTCCTCACAACAATGTTGGAACAGGTTTATAAATAACTTAAAACTGTATTAAACAGATTGTTTTGTGAAATATTGTCACAAAGTACTTTGGGCAGTTCCCCGTACTGTTTTAATTGAGAAAAAATTAAAGTGGGGATGAAATATAGCTGCGGAGAACACTCGAGGTGCACAAATGTGTTATCGGCGGTATTTCTAACTAGGTTGTTTTCAAGAGCAGCTCTTTAAATATGTATCAATGATGTCATTTGTTGTCACAGTAGTCTCGAAGGTTCCCGCTTCAATTAATTACCATATTTGGTATGATTTTACCTTTGCGTTTGTTGATACTGTGAATACCTACCTATTGCAGGACTTAACAGTTGATATCTTTTAAATATTACAACGTGGCAACGCTGCATGTTGTCAAGCACCGCGCGCGGTAGCATGCGAAGTACCTATCTAACTACACCAAATTGGTTGCGTTACAGTGGACATTGTTGCCATGTTTCTGAAGAGTGCGATTGCTATTTTACTCAATTAAGTTTAATATTACTTAATGCATTTTTTAAGTAAACATAATTACCATATTTTAAACGTAATTTTTAATAATATGAATTTATCTACATAAAATAAATTATGTAAGATAACTCTCTAAGTGCCACGTCATTAAGTTCGTAGTCTTTATACAGACACCTGTCTGTTTCAACACGCTCCCTTATTCCTCCTCTCTTTCCCCTTCTATCCTCTCAGATCTTCTCTTAATGGATTAAGCTGACATAAATAAATGCAGCTTTTATAATCAAATAAAAAACCTTTGTAAAATTTTAAGAAAAACTTTTAGTTTGCTCAGTTGGAGGTTTTTAATATTTTATTATTCAGACGTTTTGTTTTTTATTCTTTTGCAAATGTTTTCTATGTTTGTGTCACGTATTTAAATTTAAGAAAAAGTAGGATTACTGAATGTCCTTTGAATACAAACTAGATGTATGTCTGCCACTTGGAGAACTACTCAATGTTTAATAATGTTAAGAAAAAGTATTTGAATATTTAAATAAAATTGATGTTCTGTCTGCAATGTAAAATATAGATGTTTTACGACGACAGTTCAATAAAGAGATGAAACTGGTTGAGAAATTGTCTATCAGCATCTCAAATGTTCAATTTACAATTAAAATAATCATCATTGTTTCTTTATTCATCAACATTTATAAACAATCCAATCCAAAGTATCCAAGCCTTTTCCCAGGCCGCAGACTGCACTCTACTAAACTGTAAAGGAAGTCAATATTTGTAGTTAACAGTAACTACTATTTATTTCATTTTATACAGCATAATTTTATCATAAACTTTCAAAACTATTATTACATTTTTCTTTGAAAGTGTTACAACTTATAGATATAAAAGTTTCGCTTCAAAAGTTTCAGCAATGATAAAACAGTTTCCATCTTAAGGTTACCTTTCGAACAAGTTTGAAAGTTTTATTTATCTATAATAACTTCCGCTTCTTGCTGTCAATTTTTAAAACTATTTCGCATCCTTGTTTACAATAAAAAAAACATATTTTTATACAACTTATACAGGTTCAAACTTGTTGTATTTTCTCACATGTCAATATCAACAATTACTAGCGTTAGTTGCAACACTAAAAACAATATCTAATTTTTAAAAATATGAAACCTATTTGTTAACTAAAGAGGTAAATAAGTAATTTTCAGCTTGTTCAACACTTGAAGTAAAAGGTCTTTCTTACAAGGGTTTCCACCCTAAAAATATTGTTGAGTTGAAGGATTATCTGAACCCTTGAGACAAATCTTGTTTTAAAGAAACTGAATGCTAATCAAACTTATCGATTTATCGTTGTTGAATTAAGAACAAAGGAACCACCAACCAAGTGAAAATTAATAAATATATCTGCCAAATACAGTATACGTTTGGAAGACAGACACAATGACAGAAATGAACTAGAAATAATTCAGTTATTTATAGCAATCTATTTAATTGACCTCCATCTATAAATAGTTCTTTAATCTAAATATAAATCAACCCTGAAAAAACAATATAAAATATCAATAAACATAAATATTTAACTAAAGACAAAGGTCAGCCAGAACAATTAATTGTTCGATAACAGAGTACTTTAATTCTTTGCTTTTATTTAATATGAAATTATCTGAAGGTTGAAACATCTAATTATTTTTTTAAAACAATAACCTTTGACCATTAGATTCATATTTTATTATTTTATATAATATGACATATGCTCTACTTAAAAGAATATGTAATTACTATTAACTAGAAGTTGGTCACCCTGGTTTCCCATAATCCATTGCGGTAGCCACAGTGAGTGCGAAAACTAAAGTGTCAAAACTGTGCTTGTTATACCTCCAATTAAAACTAATAAATTTATTAAAATAAATGCTTTTCGGAACGGTAAAAGTGGTAGTGATTGTTTATAAATATATAAAGGTTCATTTAAGCTATTTAGTTTGCCGGCAAACATGTTTTTTTTTACACAAACTTGTGTTGAAAAATTATCTCACATAACCCCAGCAAGTGTCGATACATGCAAATTGCTGTCAAATAACTTTAGTGTTCAGTAAAACTATAACCGTGTTAGTTTATAAATATGTTATGATTGATTTAAAAGAATTAGTTTTTCTTAAAAAGTGTTTTTTTTTTATAAATCTATTTTATAGTTTTTTAAGTGTTGTACCTATAGTGATATTTGAAGACTTCAATAAAAGATGGCGCTCGCTTGACAGGTCAGACAAGTATTATTATTTATGCATGATGGGTTGG
This sequence comes from Panorpa germanica, assembly GCA_963678705.1. Lineage (NCBI taxonomy): Eukaryota > Metazoa > Arthropoda > Insecta > Mecoptera > Panorpidae > Panorpa > Panorpa germanica. The sequence continues at coordinate 12,495,572 of OY783220.1, read as the reverse complement.
TGTAGGTAAACGTCAAGTTGATATTCTTAACCTTATTGTAATACATAATAATAATTATATTGCAATAACCCAAGTCCAAATAAATGTAAATACAATTATCTATATACTGTCAGTTTGCCTTTGCATTTGTTGTGAATATATAAAAGTCTGTTGACTGTGCTTGCACGTCTATATAGTTTAAAACCATTGCAATGACTCTGGTACATACTGCATTTTATAAAAACACGTATTCACCAAGGCAGAGCGACTCCCAGAGTACGCAGACCTGCTAATTGGATAGACAACTTGTTGCAGTGACAACGACGTGATAATACTCTGTAATTTGCACGAACAAGAGCTCCACCCTGTATGTATATAGAAGTATATCATCATATGTTAAACAGAGGTGTGGATGGATAAATTAACGATTCAATGGTTTCAACCATTGTTAAACATATTTTAATTATTATTCATTTAAAATCCACATTGAAATGTATTGCAGTAGACAGTAGAGTGCAACCTTTGGTACATAACATTAAAAAAAGCTAAGAAAGTGTGTGTTAGTTTTAGTTAGGCTCAGGGTATTCTCAGACTGGTAGAGACTACTTTGGATATATGACTTTCTTAGGAGAGTGTAGTAGTGTTAGCACACTTTATCATGAGTGAAAGTTTTTATTTTCATTTTTATCTATACACCACTGTTTCAAAGAAATGTGTCAAAAGTCCGTGTTCTTAATTAGTTTCATTCGTATATTAATCAAATTGCTGCCTTCCTTTTCAATAAATTCGAGTGGTGTATTGATAAACATTAAAATAGAAACTTAATCTCATGATAAACGTCAAGGTTTTTACATTATTTTCCATGACAAGCTCAAAAATAAATGCGTTTGTAACGCATACAATTTTGAATTTGAATTTGGAGAATATGATAAATTTTTCAAGTAAAGTTTACCAATGTTTTACAATCAGATGAAAGCATAATTAATTATAGTCAAAACTCATAATACAATTGTCTTATTACCATATTTTTATACTTCCACAAAAAGTTAGCAAACACTGCATTGTTCATACCGACTAGTATAAACTTGTTTGCATCACGTGACATATTACCCAGAGTAATTTATAAAATAAGCTGATCTACTATATCCATCTCTCTCTAACACATTTACATTATTTTGAATTTAAATTGGATTAATTATACATTATACAATACCCATCTATAATCGATTACCGATGTGCCACGTATTTTTTTTTATTTTCTTCTCGAACTATGTGTAATACATTATTCATATCTTCATCATTGATTTTTTTGGATTGATTACAAAGCGGGTGGAAGTGTGGGGAGACAGAGAAGAGTTTGCGAAGCTTGGTTTTTGCATATGGTGTGAATTACACCACTTGTTTTTATTTTGTGTAGAAAGTATTTCCTTTAAACAACAGCAGACAATGTTGGTAGAATATTAAATGTATGTATAGCAATGAAAGTGAATAGGTAGTGGAGGGGGTAAATATACTATGTATATGCAAAATTTAATTACCATATTTCTGTATGAATGACTTGGTTCGAATATTGGCTAAATTACTTTGCATGGGCTTTTATTCATATGGTATTATTTAATTAAGAAATATGTTGGCATATTTTAATAAAGCCGGCTTAGGGATTACAACAAACGATTGCCTTCTATTCAAACTATGCCTGTAGGTTCTAAGGGTTTAAATTAAGTCATATCAACACCCTAAAAACATATGTACGAGCCCAGGATTAAACTATTTGGTGAAACAATAGTAGTTTTTAGTACTTAGTACGCATGCGTTGTGCGTCGATATTATACCTTATTTACTTTTAATTATTATTTGTAAGTCATCATTTGGGACTCTGGCACCTTTCTTCAATTTTTTTTTGTGTGTTGCCCGCATATATATGTCTATATATATAACTATAGTACAACATAAGATTCAGTAATAACTTCCTGACAACTTTTTGAAAAGAAAAACTTTATAAAGAAGTGTCGAATTTAAAAAAAGAATTTTAAAAACTTCGTTTTGGGCTTAAGTGAAAAGTTACCGTGTTTGTTAATGTTAAAGGTTACAAAACATGAAAAAATATATGATATATATACATATATATATATATATATATATATATATATATATACAAGCTAATATGTAGATTTGTAATTTATGCCATGCATGCAAATACAATAATCATATTTCGCAGTAACTAAGGTTGCAAATCGCTTTAAGCGAGCTGTAACTATAATTAGAATTTGTAAACCCATTATTCATGAATTCATACATTTACGATAATATAATTTAGGTAATATTATCTTCTACGAGTCGAGAATTTATGAAAGGAAATTATATCAACTAGTAGTTACTTACTACTTATTAATTAGTTAGTTATACAACAGTAAATAACTTTAAAACGCTGTTTAATTAATCTAAACTTTCATTATAGTTATCTCTTAGCAGTCTATCATAGTTCTAAAGTCTTGATAATCCTTAGAAAGATGTTTATAGTCATGATTGTCGGTAAATTCCATAATAGCTAGTGTTCTATTTGTCTGTACTAGAAGACACCCATGTTTCAACCATTTGTGCACTAGAATAACCACTAAAAAGTCTCGCAAACTTTAGTAATAATTTAGCAACACCTGGTTTGAAAGTTTTAGTTATGTTTTATCTTTCACGAACACTTTGATCAAGTGCTTACTGCTTTAGAAATTACTGTTACCTACTTTAAATATTGTAGAGCTATCTTCCGCTGATAGTGAATTAGAATTTGTAAATACAAAGTAATATATAGTCAAATCACGATAGTTCAGCGGCGACTTACACTTAAAAAAGGAGCGGTATAAATCTATAATATGATTATGAATTTTATCTTATTCGTTTCTCAATATATTATAGAAAAATAGGTGAGTCAGTGTTTTTTAGTTATATCTGCAGTTTATACCCCACAACTTGTTTTAAGTATGAGTCGCCGCCGAACTCTCGTAATTTAAACTATGTATCAGAATATTGCTTGCTGAGTGCAATAGTTTTCTACAATCTATCCTTTAGGATACAATTTAATTAGTTCAAATACATTTTTAAATAATATATTGTTTTCCAAAACTCTAGTTCTTTTTTTCAAAAGTGTAACCCAATTCAATTCAATTTTATTTAAACTCTGTATTACAAAATTCAGGTCAAAGTATCCTTAATACAACATATACAGGAAACTACGAATTCCTTAACACTCTTTGCTTTCTCTTCTTTTTCCGTTTTGAGTTGGGTTCCTTTCAGCAAGCGTAATATTGTGAAGGATAAGAAAGACCCCTTAGAACTTTAAGAAAAGCGTCCGCCTAAAAGAAATGCTATCCTGAGCGCAAACTTTACTCTTTTTAAACATTTGTTGGTTAAGTTTTAATAACGTTACCATCATTCATCACTGTTAGTAGTTTTATTATAGGATCTTATCATTAGAATTTTTATTTTAAAAAGTGATAAAGTGATGTAGCATTTGAAGCAACAATCTTGCTGAAACAGTTACGTAGTAATAGTTCAGGCTTACGCAGACTGTCTGTCTGTCGTAGAAAGAGATTGACAGGACCATTACAAAACGTTGAACAAACTCGTCTAACGCTATCAATTTTATTTCTATATGTTGACACCAAGATGACAAAAGCAACAAATTTATATATTCCAAATATCTTTGAATAAACATCATTTGTTTTTTCGTAAAATATTAAACTTCGAGATATTTTTTATGCAAATTCTGTAAATATGAAACTTCACCCTATAAAAATATTTGATTGGGTAAAGTGAGCCGTTCCAATAACAATCCAACTGCCTGTTACAATCCAACAGAAAATTCTAAGAATTCTAGATCTTATTCAGTACTTACATATGTAGATTTATATTTCTTTGACATTGACCTTTCAGATCGAATCAACCTTTATGTTTAGAAAGGTCTTTTCTTAAAGACAAGGATCAAGATAAAGTCTATTGACCACTGTCTAGAGAAATCCCTTTGCGTAGAAACCGGTATCCTGATCCTAAGTTACAGGCATGTCGCTAACTCGAATCCTTTTTCGATCCCCTTTTAAATTTATGCAAAATCGGGTTGATAAAATATTCTTATTGCGTACGGGGAACTTTTAGCGTGTACATCGTTATAATCACGGGCCGGTTGCTGGTAACGTAGAGCAGGGTGCGTAGAAACGTAGCCGTAGGGGTCCAATTGTCAAATAGGGTGAATTACACTGTAACAAAATAAATAACATGCTTCGAAAATATGTTCGAACCGATAAAAAAGAAGCATATTTTCGATAATATTTTTTGACAACACAGTTAATATATAATTATTTCTATAAGTACTACATGATAAAATGACATTTGAAGAATACTTTGTGAAACTTTCATAAATAAATGTCAAGGAATGAGGCATTGACAACGAATCTCCACAGACGCCACAAAAAGAGTAACATTGTGGTGCCACTCATAACTCATCACTGGATTTTCTGAAATCGAAAAACCAAAATGATTTCATTAGTTGATAAATTTCTTCAGGTAACGCTTTGTTATTTTAAAATACGTTAAAATTAAAAAATTAAAAAAAACTTGACAGCGTTACCTCGGCATTTATGTAAAGAAAGAGTGTGCAAAATTTCAAAAGAATCGGTCCAGTATATTTTGAGCTAGAGAGGGCACCGCCTCTGAAAAAGCTATGTGTAAGAAACAGCATTTAAATGTTTCAAAGTATAACGAAAGCAGACCAGAGAGGTGAAGACTTAAAACTCTATATCTCCGACAGTTTTACTTCAATCGACTTCAAATTTTTACATAATAAACTTAATATGTTGTACAATAATATAAATAAATAAAAAAATATGAAAAATTAAAAAGTCGAAACCTTGCCCCACCCTTAAGTCAACTAATTTAGAAATTGAGAGTATAAGCCTCTGAAAAATCGCTTAAAATTAACGGGCGCTCTTAGATACTTTCAAAATTGGTTAATTAGTGCTTTTGCACACGACTTTCTTAAGAAAATTTTGTCTTTATCGAAGAAAACTTATGTTTTTTTCTATACTCGCATATTCACAAGACCAATTCTGAATTCACAGATTCATGCTAAATGCTACTTTCATATTTACCGCGTTGTACAAAATCTAAATCTAATTCCTATTCCTATTCCTAATTTGTCATCGTACTGATCATAACGAAGCTTTAGTATCCATGAATAATAATGATACAAATGACAGGAGTAGCACTTAAAATATGAATTAATTTGAATATAATTAACGTCCATCATCATTTTCCGTGCATAATTTATAATAATCGTGTTTCATCAACTACGTTCAGATAATTACAAAACCCAATGAATGGTAATCGTTATTAATGCGTTGCCTATTTCATTAAAATACTGCGAATCAATATTTACCATATGTGTTGAACTCATAAACCTAATAATTATTATAAATGAGTGGGTGGTAAAACATTTGGTGGTTCTTACAGACTTCCTTATCATATCATTTAAATAATTCCCATATATTACCTTTATAAATTATTTAGAAATTTAAAAATAACTTAATTATTTTATTTGTTATCCACGAAACAAAATAGTCAGCTCTTATTGAATCACTCACACAATATTTAGAACGTAAAATCTCTATAATACAAATACAGTGTAGCTTCAATGTTGAAGTAGAAGTAGGGGAATTATTGAAGGCTTGGAGTCTTGCCTTAAAATGTGACGAGGTGCCCGTGACAAGCATACCACTGTACTATATTCTATAAGGGTTGTATTTTTTAGAATGGGGTGGTTACCAGACCTCTATTAAGGGGAAATCAGCACAACCCGCAGTCATACTTTTAGCAGGGGGTCGCAGGTCGGGGATAAAGACTATTGTATACATTGTCTAGGTCTAAATGTGATAATAATATTGTGTGTTTTTTTTTTTATTTGGTATTTTATTTTATATTAAATATTACAAAAAATCCAATTTAAAATTAATGAGTTTTTAATTTTATAAAATAAATTTCAAAAGCTTATACTGTCAAATGTTTTTCATCCTATACTATTCATCCTATACTTCTTTCACTATACTATATATTTTATCTCTTTCTAACTTTCTGCAAAATGATAGTAACAGGTGAAACATATATATATGATAATTTTTTTTTACTTGGGTAGACTTGGGTTTTACTTGGTAGTAAACGTTTTTGATAATGTTGAAAGATGGTAGACAGAGACAAAAAATGATTTTTCTTTTTCTACAGTTAATCAATTACGTATATCTTAAGTTTTGTTTAACTAGTGGAGATACATGTTTCCGCACGTGGTTCATTTTTTACGTTTTACCCCCCAATGTCATTGCAAGATCACTTTCATATTTTACTAAAGCAAGTTTACCGAACAAACAAATCAACCAAGTCATTTACAGAATCCATTGCTAGTTTCCAGAAGGCACTATCCGGAAATTGCATCCATAAATAATAAAGTACATCCGTGCCACGTAGTCAGGCAGACATGATTGTGACGGCTGAATTTCCGGAAAGCTCCGGTCAGCACTTTCAGCTTTATTCTCTTTATCGCGTACAGTGATAGAAAGATGAGTATTATGGGATCTTTATGGGTCTTGCCTCATCAATATTTTACAGTTATTGTGAGACCTAGAGGACTAATATGAAAGGTTTAGATATGAAATGGGAAAGGCCAAAGTTCATGCGGTTAGTGGAAGGTAGCCCTTGGAATAAAACATACGTTATTATATTTTATTTATTTTCCTGATGCTTAAGAAGATCAAACGCTTTTGCTTTATAAATTCAACTTCTACTTTTTGTAGATCGCAGGCCTCATTTAACTCTCCTCATTGAACTCTCCATTATATTTTTCAAGTCATGGTGTGTGCACTGAGTCTTTGAGGGAACAGTTGAGTTTTTTCACTTTTCTAAGCTTTCAAAAAATCTGAAAAAATTGTAGATTACTTCTTGAAGTGTCTACTACATGGTCCAGAAGTTGCCAAAGTACAAAGTTTAAAACCGTTGTTAATAAAAATTGACAAATAGTGAAAAACGGAATATTGTAAAAAAATTTATAAATAACAATCAAATATTAAGAAAAACGGGATTATAAGCTTTCAAAAGAATGTAGTGTCTTTGGCGTTGGCTCCAAAAAGTTGATTTATTTGTGCACCTGAAAGTGGGAAATATTTTACGGATTCAGGCATGTCATAACAAACGGAACGGTGATTATTCGGCACAAAATAAGTTTTTATTGATGAAAATACAAAAGTTATGAAATAATAAATAATATTAGTTAATAATAATTAGTGTCAAAAAGAGAATTTACGGTGCGCAACCGTTGAATTGTCACCCGTCTGCAAAAACTTATTGTAGTAAAAAGATGAACTAATAAATAAAAATCTATATATATAATCTAAGAAATAATATATCAAATTACATAAATCATTTATTTTTACCATGAAAATGCTGTAAAACAACGAGAAAAGCAAAAAAGAAGTGCATCTATTAACGTCGTTTGTACACTGACTTAGGGTCGGCTTTGCCAGTAAACTGCCAGATCCGGACGCTGCTGGAACCTTAAGTCCCTACCAGTACCTAGATTTTTTAGGGAGCATAGGTGAAGCGTGCTCTGTACTCATGAGAGAGAGAAATAGGAGTTTGAAATTTCAACTGTTACACACTCGGGGTTAATATAGGCTTCTGGGTGGTTGTGGTAGTTAGGTCGTAGACTACAACACTTTGTGGCCTTATTTTGTTTGTCATTTCTGTAGTTAACATAATGTGAACTATGTTTGTTATTATTAAATCAATGAAAAAGTTTTTCTATTTTAGCTTTAGTGTATTTTTCATCACCGGAAGAAGTAATTTCCTTGAGCTTTCCCACAAGTAGATCCTAACTCTCTTTTTTGATATGCTTCTTTTTTTCTTACGTCACAAAGTGACCTGTTGGCCGAGCATGTTACCAACCCAACATATTCCAGTATGTTTAATTCGCAACGTTGGTTTATTCCGACGTAGAGCAGTCGTAGCAGCGTCGGCAGGTGCGACAGTTGCCGCTACGTCGTTTAGTCTATGAGTGTACGAGTATGTGTTCCGCTCTACGTTGTACGAGTATACCATACATACGATCGATACAGCACCAGTAATGTTAGATTGTAGTCCAACTTTCTGCTTCGTACGAGTGAACACACGAACCTATCTACCCCTAGTACCCACCCTACGTACCTACGAGGGTGGCGCGACATGGCACACCTCTACCCTACTGACTCATAATTTATGAACATACGAGACAGAAAAGTTGGCGTTAAATAACACTCTAATATACCACATATCCACAACGCAGATGAATTACAATAGGGATTAGACATACTGTGTCAAAATTTGCGTTCACTCTAATAGATCGACAACTTTTTAACTTTCACTGCGTTGCAAATTTGCAATAAACCATTTAAATGCTTATGAAGTTCCTTTCAGATCGAAAACAATCCATCCTAAACGTATAATATATCTGATTCGTCAGTAGATGATATTAATGAACAATTTGGCGTGGTCTTTTCATTGGCTGCTCATTAAAAAACGTTTTTTTTCTTGCCTTAGTCATCTTTTTTACATCACTGTACATGACACTCTGCATTTAAGTTTTGCTGCGCTAATGGTAAAGTTAAAATCACATAAATCTCTTCATTTGCATAGAGAACAAATATTGACGACAATATTACATTCCAAAATATACACAGATCCAACATGAGCTGAAATAAAACTATATAACTATATTATAACTAGTTTAGTTGGCATATAAACTTGCCCTACTAAACACAAAACGTATTTAAAGCAATATGTTTTACCTTTTGGTATATTATATTAAAAAAGAAAATTAGTTCTAGGTTATTCTATTTTCGTGTTTTATCCCAGTAAACATTTTGGAAAAACTTTGCCATCATATTGAAGATGCGTATGACATTTTTGTCATGAAAGAGTTCATTTATAGTTCAGTTTCTTACAGTCGTTCATATGAAATCTCTATTTTATTGGCTACAAATGGCGAAACCATTCCACCTGTCGGAATACAAATGAAGATAAAGTTAATACGAACTATAATTTAAGTACAATAATAATAGAAACGTCACAAAATAGGACAGAAATGTAGGCTTAACGTTTGATAGAGTCTTTATAATATCTCGTATAAAAACAAATTTCATTTTGTCGTGGAAATACTGCGACAAGACTATCTAAAAAGGTTAAACAAGCAAAGACAACTGTCTTGCCTTTAATGTGTGTCCAGGCTTATATTCCTTAACCAACTGTAACTAATAATTTGTCGAGAGATTCATCGAAACACTTTGTCGAGCCTAATAAAATTACTTTTAAGTACAGATCCCGCTTTTAAACAAAATCTAATGTAAAAAGATATCTGTTACATTTTCCTTTCACAAAAGAAATGTCACTATTTATTTCCTTTGGACATTAGTAATGGGGTTTTTCAATGTCGACTTGCACCCTTTTTCTTTAGAAAAATGTCCGCCCTTGTTTGCTTTCATGTCTACGTCAATTAATCACCATGTCAGCTCGGGAAACCGCTCTGGGGAAGACTCTATACACCTTAGTTTATTTTTACGTACACACACACAATTCCAAGAAAATTTAATCATTTTCATACATATTTTTATGGCTTGTGTACTACGTTATAAATAGCGAAATTTAAAAATGGAAATAAAGTTTTTTACTAAATTGTAAAATTGTTTGATGGTTTATGTCAAATATGTAGCTTGAAAATGTAATTTTTTTAATATTCAAGTTGGTCTATCTACTAAAATAGAATCACTAAAACATAAATCTGAAACCGTAGGTGGGAACCATACTGTACTATCTTTATTCAATAAAATAAAGCACAAATTCGAGATAAAACAGTACTCAGGGATATTCACTCTTCACATCTTTCTATTTATATATCTCTGACTTTTTTTTCTAATAATAGAAACCAATTTTTCTTTACTGATATCTTTTTATTTTCTCCCAATGTTTTTCATATTGGATATTACTGAATTTACTATCTTCATTGAGTGAGCGAGAATATATTAAATAAATCCCACTCGCTCTATTTTCGTATTCTGGGAAACTGGTGGATGTGTACAAATAGAATAACTGATGCATGTTGTGAAGTGAAATTGAATTTACAGTAGTGCTTTGCTGCAACGACGAAGTATTTACATAAATAAAACAGGTTAAATTGTTATTTTCGTGATACGAAAAGTGTTATCAAATTTTAAGTACATTTCCCATTGAGTTGCATCTTTATTTTATGCAGAATCCAAAAAGGAAGGTCTTCTGAAGGTCGTTTTAAAAGAAAACAAAGAAGACGTTTGTTGAAAAACATTTATGTCATATAAATGTAACCAAAATATAATCCAATTGATTAGCATCCAAACAGATTATTCTTAAGTATACATATTTGCTGTTTTCAATTAAAATTAGAATAACATTATGGTTAGATAATATAATATTATTGTTTATTAGATACTAAAACTAGTTTGAAACAACAATTTATAATATAATAGTAGCGTATTTGGGGCTTAGACCATATCTCCAGAACGATATCGCCCTTTAAGTCTTCTATTGTTCCCAGCAAACATAATTCCTAAATCCCAATATAATGTAGCATCGAGAATTTGTTCGTAATTGTTGTTGTAATCAAAACATACAATGTGGTGTTGCTTTCCTCCAGGATGCCTGCGTAATATTCGCTGGCAATATCTGGCATTGTTTCCTTCTGTTATGTGTACCGTACCACACAACCTAACTGCTATACAATGAAGCTCCCTTTCACGGGACCGCCGGAGGTGTTGATTGATTGTTTCTGTTTTGTGTTCCCGTGTTAGTGTTGTTGCTATTATATCAGGCAGTCCCAAAACATGAGGTAGACAGTTAGAAAGATAGGAGGAAGAGGGACAATAGAAGAATTAGGGAATGGGAAGACATCTAACAGAAGGAGAGAGATTGTTATTGTGTTCCAAAATACGACGAATAGAAAACTATGGTGATAATGGAAAACAACTGTGGAAAATAATGGAAAAACTACAGTAATGATGAGGCTCGGCAAAAAATAAAGTATATCACTTAATTTTGAATTTGTTTTTGAAGATAAATTGTTTATTTGCGATGGCCAGATGTTATTCAAATAAAGTAAAAGAAACTTCTAAATACTTTTGATTTAATTGAAAGTAAACAATATTTGCACAAATTATTATAATTGGTCCTTCGTTTAATATCAATATCCCATCTACAAACTTCTAAAAAGAAAATTCACAAGAAACTTTCTTTAAGATCTTTGAAATATATAATACCCCGTAAATAACAAATTGGAATCTTAACCTGCCCAACCATTTCTTTAAACGCTTCAATAGTTCTTCTTCTATGAGGTTTGAAGTGCTTGAACAGTCGTCCTTTTAAGATACTTAACAAATAGCCCGAATAATAGCCCTACCCCTTACCGAAAACGATGGATTGTATGTGTTATAAGTAGACGAAATAAACTGCTAAAACATTTTCTTGTGTTAAACGTGTAACTGTTGTTTAAGTTCTCATATTCTTCGCATTCCAAACTAAAAAAAATGTAATCTAAAATAATATTTACGATTGTTTTATCATAACATTGTCAAGAGTCCACACGACCAAAAAGTTGAATTGTTTTTATCGAAAAATAACAAAGGGAGTTAACCACCCTGTATCTTAACCCCGACTTCCCCATTCCAGGATTATACTATCTCTGGGCATTGTTTATTTGGTCTCCAGTTGGTTCATGTCTTATACAACGTCGTGGTAATCAGATAACGGAGAAACTTTAGTCTCTGGTTCAACTTGGGGATTATTAAGACATGGGGAGTGGGATAGGGTGGGACACGTGTAACGAAGTAGTGGTTCCATGTACATATTACCGACGAAGATGATTTTGTAATTCCATTGAACCTAAGTATAATTGCACTTGAAAGAAAGATGAAAAATTGAAATATTGTGTATTGTGAGATGCGGAGTAACTGTAGATCAAACCCGCAAAATACAATAAGACAAATGCTGTTTGTTAACTAACTTTTGCGATAAGTATAACTCAATATACTTTATCATTGTATAGTCCAATAAGTCTAATAATTATTACTAGTATCAATGGACTGTCGTATTCAAAACCAAGCTTTGTAAATTTGTTTGCAATGCTAATGAACACTAATTGGTTGTTAGTTGTAATAATCAGACAGTTGTTCAATCAGGTAACCAACATGAACATAGAACTGTCTCTGAGCAGTCATTATTAAATTAATAAACAGAAACAGTACCGCCCATCACCACCCATTTCTACATCGCCCACGAGTCCACCTAGTCAGCAAACCACTGGCCCTCACCAGAGACAAGTAAAGTTTACTTCTGGGAATCGATATATTCGTGTAACAGGATACAAAACAGGAAGCGGAAGACCACACAAAAATTGTGCGGTATATTTTAGAGGCTTGAAATAAAGCTGGAGGTAGAAATAATTATATTACCTTTAAGATTTAGTTTAATTGGCTCAATTAAGGAAGGTTTATTGGTTGTAAAAAGGTGTATTTAAGTTTAACAATTAAATTATGTAAATTATGAATGTAAATGTGGAGAATAATATTTTGTAAAGACAAAATTCTTCCTGTTCAATCTTAAATAGAATTTAGATTTATTTATTAGAACTTATTATATGTTAAAGAAATGCAACTTTTATATTTCGACATTTGCGCCATATCCTCTATCCTCTAGGTTTTGTTGTTGTCAAACTTGCTATTTTTAGCCACTAGTTTTAAAAATAGAGTCCGCTGTTTACCAAACATAATGGCCTTGTGTCCTATGTCTTAATTTCTATAAAACTGTACTATATATTGATAAAGTTGATCCAATTATTTTTTAATAACTCCTTATCTCGAGATATTAACAATTAAAAAAGTCATTTTTTCTCTTTAATTATTAAAAGCATTTCAACGTTGGACAACATTCATTTCATCTCTTTTATATAAAAAAGCATAAAAGAGATGGCGTATTCGAGATAGAACTCTGGCAAGTTTACAGGTTACCAACCTTACAGCTCGTAAATCTCTGCTATATGTATTTATATATCAAAATATCAAATATTATTTACAGCTATTTCAAGGAACAATCAAATTTCTATATTATGTCTGCCGTAACAGGGTTAAATAAAATAAAAACTTATTATTCTTTGATTTGACTTGATTATTTCGACTACCAACAGCTACAAAACATTACCACAGCACTGACCTACTCAACAAATAACTGACGTTAAAATGCATTTCACGTCATACAAATATGGCCGACATTTTTGTGCTAAAACTACAATTCAAATTTTTAATTGCTATATCTCCGTCAACATTAAGATATTTAATAAAATAGACACGCCAATACACATTTATTAACATCAATTTCAATCAACAATTGAAAAATCGACCACTAAAATATGAGGACACAATCCCATTCAAAACATATTCACGTCGAGAAACCTGTAAAAAAATAGGGTCTACATTGTTGAACATGATGGGTATATATTCAAAATCGTGTTTACTAAAGCATTATTTCTTAATTCATATTTACCTTTAACATTTCATCACTAAAACTGCTTTCAAATTGAAGCAATCAATCTTAATAGAATACTCGCATATTTATAAAACCGTTCCAAAGACAGTAACTTCATCGCGTCACGCGTAACAGGTAATGCGTCACGTTCAGGAACGAGTCTACGTATCGACAAAGACATTACATATTCTACCTTATTTATTATTGATAGAAATGCTACCGTTGTCGGGGATAATGATAACAATAACAACAAAAGAGTCACGTGCAATTAAAATGACCACCGGACATAGGCATGCGTATAAAATTCACGGTAGGGACAAATTAACAAGTGTTACGTTTATCCCCCATTTACGAACGTCTGTGCCATCGCTTAGCAAACACTCCATAAGGTTTATAGAGCAATTTGTCTATATTTATCGAATATTTGTTTTCAACTGTTTACAAAACCTTGTAATTGTTACACTCAAGTATAATAACAATGGTGTTATGTGCTCCAGAATTTAACAATTCCATTATACCATGAGTGGTAGAGTTAGGGGTGGTAAGGGGAGACAAGGAGAAAGGGAAGTTTATGACGTACCATGTCGTTATACGGAATAATATTCTATTAATGTTATGTTTTGTTTTAGAAGTACTGTTTTCAATAGTAGGTCCATATTATTTAAACCTTTAATGTATGCATGGGGTAAAAGGTATAGGGGGATGGTTTTATGTATATGTTAAGTGGTTTCGAGGTATGTTTTTTAACCCTTTGATATAAAATAAAAGTAATTATAAATATATATTTTATTAACAAAAAGTGTAGAAAGTAATATTAGGTCTTGTAAAGTCATTATTTATATTTGAAAATTAACTAAATTACTACGCGCTGAAAGTAGAATTCAAATATTTGAATAGCGGTTTTTCAATTTAATTAAATTTCCCTTTTGAAAACAGATATTTGATGAATTTTAACCACTTATTTTTTAGTAATTTTTTTTAGGACTAACCCTTTTATTTTGTGATATTAATTATTTCTTTTTACAAGCATTTGTTTATTAATAAAATCACAATAAAATAGCATTGATTTCTTAAATTAACCTTTTACAAAATTTCTGGTAATTTTCCAATATATAATTACCCTAATTTCTGGACAATAACCATCTTAGTACTACAGTCTTTGTAAAACATAAGCCTCCTTTACGATTTTCTTTCATTCCTTTCTATTGTCCGTCTTTATCTTCCAATTCCTCACAGCTCTCCTCTTTAGGTCTTCTTCCACTTGTTCTTTTTACCCTGTTCGTGGTCTTCCTCATATTCTTGCACTCCCTGGATTTCCTTTCATCAGTTTCTTAACGGTTATATTTCCGACCATTCTTTCTTCATGTCCCAACTTCAAATTTCCATCTAATATCGCTTTCTGGGAGTCACCAAGCCTCGTTTATGTGTTCTGCTCTGCGCCTAATAAGAATTTAATAATGATAATTACTTATTTAGAATTCCCAACTAATCACCAAAATTCAGAGGTAATAAAAAATTGAAATGTGTAGATTTTTCTGCATTGACGAAAGTACAGACTGTAAAAAATAGATTCTTACTCTTCACCTAAAAACATTTTATTCCGTAGCTATCTTACCGCGTGCATGCTGACTATATTCGCCCCAGACATGAACCTAAAACTAATAATCGTTTTCTTTTTTCGAATGTTCGTGGATCTTTCTGTAAGAATATTGAACCAGTAAACTTTTTTCAAGTATATTGGAATAAACAAAAAAAAAAGTTTTCTAAATTATTTGCAAGAAAAAACTTGTCGAAGAAAATTTTAGCAAAAAGAAAATGTTGTGAGATCTATATATAATTACATTCTCAACTTCATCACGTGCCACGCACATCTAAACGATTCTTAAGATGATAAGAAATGGTCTGAAATTCTTAGATATATCTTCAAGAATTTTACATGCGTTATTTAAATATATCTAAAGGTAATTTTTAAAACGAGTCGTCCATAAATCATATTAAAATGTTAAAAAACAACAATATTGAATCTCATCATTTTATAAGCTTTCGTAATCCTTTCATCTCAGTAGAAAGCTTCTCTTGGAGCTTTACAAAGCTTTCATATTGTAGATTACAATGTATTATCTATTGAGCCCATGTCTTACACGCTCACGCCCACCACTTCCTGTAATGTAACAAGTAAATCAATTTTTATCCAAACCATAAAGTTTTATGGAACACTTTTATATGCCTTGAGGGAAACGTGACGATCACGTGGTATTGCATACGTTAAATAGGCCACCACAAACAGAGGTGACAGTTCACGCCTTGCCGTTGCTGTAGCCTTGTAGAACACGATGACGTTACATTTTGATCCTCTTACAGAAAATTACTTTTTCATACTTGAGAATTACCATTCAGATAGCCATTTTTATATCTAATGGCGTCATTTTGAATAAACGCGTCATAAAGGCATCGGTTCAATAGTAGGTTCAGGATCAAATAGCGTGTGGGATCCAGATGTCATAAAAATGACAGCGGCCCGTTTTATTTGCATTTTATTTAGTTTTTTGGTTGGTAGTAGACTTTTTGAAATAGATATTCGTGTTCGTTCGAGATCTTACGACTTCAACACACGATGCGACTGGTTGCAAACCTTAGCCCCGGATCTACCTGAAGCGAATGTGATTACAACGGTTGTTAGTGAGAGATTGAACGTGTATGCGAGTGAGATAAAACACGGGTCGACTGATTGCAAATTAAACGAGAAACGAAGTTTTCAACGGAAACGAGCACGAACCATGTCGAGCCGTGTATCGTGACTCTATATAATTTTTAACAATAACAAAACAGGGGATTCTATTTTGCGTTGATCTTGCGTTGCGTTTAGTTTGCAATTAGTCGACTCGTGTTTTATCTCACTCGCATACACGTTCAATCTCTCACTAACAACAGTTGTAATCACATTCACTTCGGGTTGATTCGGGGATAAGGTTTGCAACTAGTCGCGTCGTGTGCGGAGGGCCTTGCGCGTGAAACACCTAACAACCTAACTCGTCTGTGTTAATTAGAGTGAAATAAAGTAATCCATTAATAACCTCCAACTCTTTATTTCATTATTTTAGATTTTACGGTAAATTACAAATTTTTTTAACCCTCCATTTACTTTTCAACAATGTCTTGCACGATTCTTTCTCATAAAAGAAACAAACTTTTAGAAATAAATTCTCTTCTTTATGGATTCTTAATGCAATAGAAGGGGTCTTTTAACGATATATACAACAGACTACCACACTGGGGAATTCTCTATAGCGAGAGTAAGGGTTGGATAGGGATAACAAAAAAATTCTCACAAAAACATTGGTACGGTAGAAGAAAGCGTTATTAGAAAGAATTATGTTCTTAAAAACTCAATTTTGTTTCCTTTCGTGCAAAGGGAGATACAGTCTTATTAAATTAACTAAATATTTAGATTGTAATAATAAAATACTAATTAAAAATCATTAAGAATGGGGCAACAAAGTTTATGATTCATACCAGGTTCAATTTGAATTATTTCAAATAAATACGAATTTTATTTCAAGACCAATATTCGGAGGTGTCTCACTAATGAACTGGATGATTGATATACTCACTATATAGTAAAGAAATCTACAAAAACACATAATTTTATATTATATTAACAATTTATTCACAAAGCAAAGGATTGTAAAAGTAACGGAGTGACTTTAAATGGCTTAATTAAGTTCGCACGAATGTTCAACTCAAAATCTTTATAATGCTAAATGTAAATACTGTATAATAAATTAAATAATATCATAGAAGGGAAGTTCAGAGGTGAATTAGGTGGTGGGCATCAAGATGACGTCCCCATATAATGTTAATTGTTAATGGAAACGTAATCCAGCTTTATCCGCCTCTGAAAAAGCTTCTCCAAGGTCCCACATTGCGTTGTGACACATTTAGCAGCTTTATTATTATTACCTTGATTTATCCAGCAATAAAGGGTGGCATTTATGCTACCTGTTATCTATATGTTTGTTGTTTTATAGCGGCATAACTATGCTACGTGTTATTGCACACAAATATGTTTAGAGTTATTAGAATTCAAAGAGCAGTGCCGCATTACAGCATAAATGCAATTATTGGTTCATAGCCCAATTATTGTATGGCATCCTACGTGATCGCCTCTTGTGAATATTCCTCAAACCGGCATTGTATAAAAGATTTGATTTAAATTTAAATTTTCAAGTTCACTACACTATTTAATTTAAGATTTAGTTTAGCTTATAACTGTTTTGCCATAAAGTTATAACAAAAAGTAGTTAATGAAAGTTGTAGATAATATTATAATTCACAAAAAAGCTCTTCACAAAATTTTTGTGGAACATTTAGTTTTCAAGATAAACACAAAGAACTGATAAAGCTCATACTCGTATTTTAAGATGGCTGTCGATTGGAGGGGCTCTGGAATATTTAAATATATTTACAGGTTTACATGATTAAACAATTTAAACAAAAAACAGACTAAAAATTATGTATAGACAAGCTTAATACCCTTTTTATAATTCGATTTGGTTTGCGTGCTTTGAATTAAAAGATTTTCAATGCCGCGTTATGGTGCAATGGGTGGTATAAGCAGCGAAAACAAATCCAATTATATATTGGACTTATATTGTTCTCCTCTCTAATAAAAAATATTTAAGGGGCTGCAATTCAAAGACTTGTATCATACTGAGAAAATCTACCGTACGTCACTGCACATTCATTACATATAGCTTGTTTTTGTTATAACAAATAAACCGTTTAAGTTAATTAAAAAACCCGTTGTTTAATTAAAATAAACTAAGTTCAGTTAATTGGTTTAACAGAAAATAAATAAATTAAAAAAATATTCTCACTGTTGCAAATGTTATTTTTATTTGATTGTAAAATAGAATACAGCAAATAATTTAATTTTAAAAAACTTTTGCTTATAAAAAGTTTCAACAAATATTCTATTCTAATTAAATATAAATTTCTACGTTCCAAAGTCAACATTTTGCATGTAGTCGTTATGTATTTATTGAATGTGACAACATCTTCAAAGTGCTGTTGGCTTAGTTAACTTGTTTGTTATTCAAAGATAGTCCACCTTTGAGTACCCACTTCAGAATGAACGAGTTCGGATCTTCTATAGCTCCATGGAATGGACAACTAGTCTAGACTACTGGATGCTCCACCTAGATACTGCAGAGGACGTTGTTATCAGCGATCTGCAGTAGCTGAGTCCTTGTGAACATGCCCGGGACTCGTTTTATTGACAAAGCCTCGTTGGACGTTGAGCATCTAATGCAAGAACTTAATTAATTAGAGGACTCGTCACTCATTGAATAATTAAATCTTTTTAAATGATATACGGGACAAAAAGTCATTTGTGCTATTTTTAACTTAGTTCTATAGCTATCCCGCTGTAATAATACCTAATTTCATGTATTACATAAGGTGAAACATTACTTCATGGTTATATAGTTATATATAGATGGCAACAGTGTACTAAAATGACAATCGATTTACAAATTTGTACTAGCACTTCATGTTTTCCAATATAAAAACGTTAATAACTTTGCACACGATTGAGCTATTTAAAACATATAAACTTTAGGAGTCAGATAAATGTTCAAGCTTTGTTTATAAATAGATCATTAATTAGTATATCAATTATTTAGAAACATATAGCGTGTTGAAAATCAAATTTCTATTTTCTGTTAATATTTTTATACCTGCGTATAAACTTTTGCCAAATTTTACGTCAATAATCAATTGATGAACAGAATGCGTAGTTAGTGCGGTGCACTCTGCAGTAGACGTGACGTGAACTGCACTTATGTGATAATCACAAAACACTGTATATTAGGTTGAACTTTTCGTAGAAGATGGATTTTTTATTGTTCCAATAAATACAACAAACAGCTACGAGTCTGAGGCTCAAAAAATTGCAATAATTCACAGCATAGTATATGTTATAATGTATTCTTCGCGATGAATTGCTTCTGCGATGATCAATGAATAATGTACTTGCGATAATCTAACTTAGAATCAATTTATTACCCTTCCAAAATAGTTCGTATTTTCTATGTTGTTCTGATATAATCTATAGGTGCTAGTTTGTTTTATATATGGTGCCATTTGTCCTACAGGATATTTTTCCCAGTTTCTGTCACCTCCACCACCCCACTCGCAACCCAGCGCGCGCCCACACTGATTCAGGAACCCGGGAACTGAAATGGGAGAGTGGGTTTGGGATTGGGAATGATTCGTGCAAGTCATGGCATATTTGAACAGGTGTTTGAGTTCTGAAATTACAAAGTGTAATTCTATTCCCCGTATGTTTTCGTCGTGTTTTAATAGTATTATTTTTGAATACATTTCATTCTAACAAGAATACAAGCCTACCTACCATTCACATACGAATAATATTGTAAATGTAACAGTATCATAAAAATTCTTTTTACCAGCATTTTCTTTTTAAAATGTTAAAACCTTATGTTATTATAGCTTTTTCGTTTGAATAAATAAAAAAATGTGTTAAGCTAAATAACAAAAAGTTTAAAATAACTTTTCGGTAGACTTCTTTAGTAAATCAAACAAAGGACATGATAGTATGGTAAACATGGCTGAGTTCACGCTTTTTAATTCTTATTTCAATTCCAATAGAGCTCCCGTCCGAGAAGAATTAGGCTAGAGATCTTAGAGATACCCGACTGGGACTCTATATGGTGTATCCTCCAACGTGTGAGTAAAATATTGGAAGATTGACATGACAACTTTCCTACTACACGGTGGAACGAATGTTTGATCCGAATGATTTATTTATTTTATTAATTTGTTGATATTATTGACACTGACACTGTTTAACAAAACTTTCAAGTAAATAAATAAATTGTAAAGTATAAAACCTTCAATTGTTCGACGATTCGTGCAGCAGTGCATAACATGTGAATCAAGTGTGTAGTTTTGGTAGAAAAATCCCTTTTCACGTGGGTCAAAAGACCAAAATCAGCCTGAACTTCTTCCAACGTGAACTTTGGATACATGACATTGGACACACTTAGTTGCAGCATTGACCACACGATGCGTCCAACCATCAAGCATCCAACGTTGGAAGGTGTTCGTAGCATCGTTTGGTACAGGCATTATGAGTATATGAATTGGATAATAGTTTCAATACAAATTCAATTAATTCAAATTCCTAATTGGTAATGCAATTATAAGTTCCTTCTTGTTTTCTGAAATTTACATTAATTTGCAAATACTATGCTAAATCAAACTTTATTTATTAATAACTATAGATCAATATATAAAGAAATACACTAAATATAAATAGACTTAACTTCTTCAAAAGGGAGTCGTCGACATCTTCCTTTAAACTCTCGCATTATTTTTGTACGTGATTTTAAAAGACCTTCGTAGCCGAGTGTTATTCCAGCAACATTGAAGATCATTAAAACTTGAGTGCTCCACGTCAGAGCTCGGAAATTACCTACATTTTTTAGTAGCTAACATAAAAATATATTTTTTCCCTGAATAAAGTATTTTTGCATGTATTTCTCTTTACCTTAATTAATATCGTTACGTCAGGGTCTATATTAACGTGGATTTATAAAACTAAACACATTCTGATCTCTGAAAAATTGAAATTTGTGAAAAAAGTGTTGAATCGTTCTTGAGATATATGTTAAAGGGAGTTTACATATAGAGTTTTAAGTCTTCACCTCTCTGGTCTGGTTTCGTGTTACTTTGAAACTTTTAAATGCGGTTTCTCACACTTAGGTTTTTCAGAGTCGGTGCCCTCTCTAGATCAAAATCTACTGGACCGATTCTTTTGAAATTTTGCACACTCTTTCTTTACATACATGCCGAGGTAACGCTGTCGAGTTTTTATTTATTTTTAAATTTTAACGTATTTTAAAATAACAAAGTTTCTGATTTTTTTCATGAAAAATCGGAATTTTGACTTTAAAGTGCTGTAAAAAATTGAAAAATCAATAAAAATAGAAAAACTAGACAGCGTTACCTGCAGAAACTTATCAACTAATGAAATCATTTTGGTTTTTAGATTTCAGAAAATCCAGTGATGAGTTATGAGTGGCACCGTAATGTTACTTTCCTTTGTAACGTCTGCGGAGATTCGCTGTCAATGCCTCATTTCTTGATATTTATTTATGAAAATTTCACAAAGTATTCTTCAAATGTCATTTCATCATGTAGTAATTATAGAAATAATTATATATTAACTGTGTCGTCAAAAAACATTATCGAAAATATGCTTCTTTTTTATCGTTATCTTCCCCTTAAAGGACATTGATAACATCATTATGAGCAATTGATTTTATATTTATATATTAGTGTATTGTCTTGTTTGTGAATTTTCTAAAAAAGACCCTGCGTTATAAACCTGTAGACATGTTATTCCATAATGCAAAGGAGTGTAATCCTAGACACAAGAACACGTAGCAGGGGCACGTAGCATAGACGCCGTAGAGCCAGCTACGACGTACGTTACAGCTACAGGTACAACGTCTGAATCTCTAGTTCGTAGCCAACACGTAGCACATACAGGTCAGATTTATTAAAGGAAATATCAGGTGATACAGACATGTTATACAAAGCAAGCATAAATTATTAATAACATGTAAACCAACATAGTAAAACATATAAAATAACTTTTGCTCACTTTTTTATTTTCTGGAATCGCAAAAAACCCTGCGGTAATTTTATATTTTCCAATTTGCACACAGGAAAAAATTCATTTTTTAATATTTGATTTCGTTTTAAGTTCTCATTAAGAAAATGAAATTTCTTTGCATTTGAAAGCATTAATTAATCTGTCTCTTTAACGCTTGAGGGTGAATTTAATAAGGTAGATATTGGAAATGTATTTTATATAAAAGTAGGGCAGGTAAAAGATAGAGCTAGTGTGTATATAATTTTACGTAAAAGGAATCATATTAATTAAAGATGTTTATTATATAGGGAAATTCGTACCAGTATTGAATAAAGTTGCGAATAAACCATTAAAGTGTAACAAAGACAGATATATCTAGTTTCTTTTTCTGTGTAGGAATTTTATCTCTCCTAAAATAAATATTTTCCAATGTGAAGGAGACAACAAATATATCATAAGTGACATCTGAGTGAAAAAGAATTGTTTTTTTGACTGAAATTTTATCAAAATGGCAGGGTAGCTACATACCTGGAAAACCTAAAAATCCGGGAATTTAATTGAACCGGGAAATATCAGGGAATTTGATTGCGACAACTATTTCATAAATAGTATATTATATTTCATTTAAAATTCAAAATGAAATGAATCAGAAAATTTAAAAAGAAAACGTGTAGCTAATGAAAAAAATACTTTGGCGTCAAAAAATGGTAAACTTTTAGCTGAAATTCAAGTTATTGATATCAGTTTAAAAATGTACAATAATTTTAGTTAGTTCTTTAGTTTTAGTTAGTTTAGGTAGTCTAGTTAATTTTTAATTTAGTTTTTGTTACTCAATTTAAGTTACTTTTTATACATGTCTTTTTATTTTTTTTTAGTTTAATACCAGATTTAATTATCGGCAATTACAACATAATCACAACCTTAGTTATTTAGAATTATCATGGAAATTTGAAATCATTTTTTTGTGGTCACCCTGAATTGTTACTGTGTTATAATAAATGTAACAAGGTAATCTTTTTTACTAATTTCACGTACGAACAAATATATTTATGACATACCACAGTTGCGTTATAACAGTTGTTAAATACAAAGAGTGACAAAATGTAAATTTAGTACGAGTATTAATAATTGTAATTTGTTTTTCAAATGAGTTTGATTTTCCGTGTGCACTAGTGACTGACATTTGCATGTTTCTATGTATTAGTATCTGTGTTTAATTATTTACTTTAGCAAACACTAGTTCATGTGGGCACGTACACTCTGATGGGAGAAGTGGGGTTGGGTGGTTGACATGTCATGACGAATCGTGCGCTTGACACATATCCTAGTTGATACAGTCGTATCGATTATGCGAATCAAGCATTCTGTCATATTTGTAACAATATCAAACTGCTATTCGTCATTTATAACCAAATTGGACGCCTACGGGGATTTCTGTTGAAATTCAAACATATAACTCAGTAATTTAGTTGCTATTATCGAATTATTTTTTCTATCAAATTTTAATATTGTTTAAAATTTGTTCTGCTGAAAATTTATCTGAAATAGATTTATATCGCTCGTTAATAATTCGTATTATTAATAAAAATGTGTGTTAAGGAGGGTGGGGGTAGAGAGTTGACTGCGAATCTCCGCAGACGTCACAAAAAAAAGTAACAATGTCACTCATAACTCATCACTAGATTTTCTGAAATCGAAAATCCAAAATGATTTCATTAGTTGATAAGTTTCTGCACGTAACGCTGTCGAGTTTTTTCTTTTTTTATTGATTTTTCAAATTTGTACAGCACTTAAAAGTCAAAATACCGATTTTTCATGAAAAGAATCAGAAACTATGTTATTTTAAAATACGTTAAAATAAAAAAGTAAAAGAAAACTCGGCAGCGTTACCTCGGCATTTATGTAAGGAAAAAGTGTGCAAAATTTCAAAAGAATCGGTCCAGTAGATTTTGAGCTAGAGAGGGCACCGACCCTGAAAGAGCTACGTGTGAGAAACCGCATTTAAAAGTTTCAAAGTAACACGAAAACAGACCAGAGAGGTGAAGACACTATATCTCCGACAGTTTTACTCCAATCGACTTCAAATTTTTACACAATAAACTTAATATATTGTACAATAATATAAATAAATTTAAAAAAATGAAAAGAAAAAAAAGTTGAAACCTTAACCCCCCTCCACCCCCTCTAATAGAGGTAGGAATCGTTTAGGATATGAATTTGTCTTTGTCTCACTCATTTTGCTATATTAGTATGTAGGTAGGAGCGAAAAAGAAACAGAATGGGAAAAGAAGAAAGGAAAGAACGGTTCAACTTTCTTTAAGCATGACTACCTCGATCTCTTAGAAATAAACCTATACGCAACGAATACAAATTATAGTCGAAAACCTCCTTCTTCAGATAATTTAAAGACGGATTCACATCTAACAATCAGTTTCTCTTTTTTCTACTATAATTTACTGTGAAAGTTGTAATTTAAGTAAAATAGCTTTGTTCTTTTGAGTAACATCACATACTCAGCAGTGCTGTGGTCTAAAAAACTTTTAAGTCAAATCAATAGTAGTAAGTGCTTTGTGGATTTTTCACCGTTACGCCACTGATGTCACCATTTAACCATTTCAAACTTATGCTATTAAATGCTCTCCAAGCTACAAAAGTCTTTGTGTATAGAATAAAGAAAAGGTGCTTTAATAATCCAGAAATAATGTGAAAAGAAAAAAAAATGGAACTGGAACATCTAACTTAATTATAGACGGTTAACTACATTTTGTGCTTAGCGGACACGTATCTTACGTCAGACGTGACATCGGGGTGTCTCAGAGGGAGATGGTGAAACTTAAGAAGAAGAAGAAGAAACCCCATTGTGTTGTGTATATAACACAAGATCAATAACATCTTCATAGTCACCTTAAATCTTCGTGAGAATAATTTCCTTTTTAAGATCATTTCAATTTTGTGTATACGTTCTACTTTTACAGTTCTTCATATACATCATTTCGCTTTTATTGAAATCGAAAATATTTACGATTTTAACACATTCTAAAAAAAATATCAACGGCATACCCAAAAACAAGTCACGTATGTCAGCTTTAGGCCCAGTCATTTAAGTACATAGCACGCATACTAACCAACAAATCTGTGTCTGAAAAAAGCTGTATCGTGTGTAGGAGGGTGAGGGGGTAGTGAGTGTGGCCGTTATCGGAACTGTCAGCATCTGGGTCTGTAATACCGACAAAGAAGTTGTAAGAAATGGGCTTGTGTCCTATGTCTTAATTTCTATAAAAGTGTACTATATATTGATAAAGTTGGTTACTAGAACCTCAAATGTACAATTATTTTTTAATAACTCCTTATATATTAGGAGATATTAACAATTAAAAAAGTCATTTTGTCTCTTTGATTATTAAAGGGATTCAACGTTGTACAACATTCCAAATGCATGTGACATCACAACCGCTGTCAACCTTACAGTTCATAAATCTCTGCTATATGTATTTATATATCAAAATATCAAATATTATTTACAGCTGTTTCAAGGAACAATAAAATTCCAATATTATGTCTCCCGTAACAGGGTTAAATAAAATAAAAACTTATTATTCTTTGACTTGACTTGATTATTTGACTACCAACAGCTACAAAACATTACCACAGCACTGACCTTCTCAACAAATAATTGACGTTAAAATGTATTTCACGTCATACAAATATGGCTGCCCATTTCTAGCGCTAAAACGACAATTTAAATTTTTAATTGCTATATCTTCGTCAACATTTAGATATTTAATAAAATATACACGCCAATACACATTTATTAACATCAATTTCAATCAACAATTGAAAAATCGACCACTAAAAAATGAGGACACAAGCCCATTCCGCTTAAAATGCGAGGAAATTATTATAATATATTTTGCAGTAAATTTACTTTTAAGAACCCTTTCGATAGACCAAGTTTTTAATAACTTATAATATACCATTATACCAAGAAAGTTTATAACATGAGGTTTAATTCTAAATCGTGTTGTTTTAAGCACGATGTCTAAGCAAATTCCGAAGTTTACTTGTGAAGCATAGAACTATATAAACTATATACCAGAGACTCTAGCGTATATACCGTCATCGAACACGTGCTGAATTTATTGATAGATTTTATCGAATCAGACCGCAGCACAGTTCTACCAACATCCACGTGGGTAGAGACCCAACTTCATCAGCATTTTTCTTTCACATCTGTGTGGAATAACTTCATTTATTTTACCGGTACAGCAAAGGTACGGTAAGAAAGATAAGGGGTAGGAAAGGTGATAATAAACCTGTTCAAGATGCTGTGATAAAGCAGCCAGCAGTCTGGTTTATGTGCTGCAGCAAGTGGGTTTCTTTTCTTATTGTTAGAACGCGAGGTAATTGCTCATCTGTCAAGCTGTGGAATCCCAGGTGGGTTATATTTTAACGGTCCCTAGAATCAGCCTGCATACCGTGACGGAATGATGGTGGAAATAATAAAATACACACCAGAAACATTAAGTCTTTAGAACGAAAAATAAATGTGAGGTATTAAGGGGGGGTAAGGTTTCAACTTTTTTTAATTTTTTTTTAAATTATTGTGCAACATATTAAGTTTATTGTGTAAAAATTTGAAGTCGATTGGAGTAAAACTGTCGGAGATATAGAGTTTTAAGTCTTCCCTCTCTGGTCTGCTTTCGTGTTACTTTGAAACTTTTAAATGCGGTTTCTCACACATAGCTTTTTCAGAGTCACTGGCTCAAAATCTTCTAGACCGATTCTTTTGAAATTGCACACTCTTTCTTTACATAAATGCCGAGGTAACGCTGTCGAGTTTTTTTTAATTTTTAAATTTTAACGTATTTTAAAATAACAAAGTTTCTAATTTTTTTCATAAAAAATCAGTATTTTGACTTTTAAGTGCTGCAAAAAATTGAAAAATCAGTAAAAAAAATAAAAACTCGATAGGATTACCTGCAGAAACTTATCAACTAATGAAACCATTTTGGTTTTTCGATTTCAGAAAATCCAGTGATGAGTTATGAGTGGCACCGCAATGTTACTTTTTTTTGTGACGTCTGCGGAAATTCGCTGTCAATGCCTCATTTCTTGATATTTATTTATAAAAATTTCACAAAGAATTCCTTACATATTATTTTATCATGTAGTAATTATAGAAATAACTATATATTAACTGTGTCGTCAAAAAACATTCTCGAAAATATGATTTGTTTTTATCATTTTGACCTTGCCCGCCCCTAAATTGCTTTTACTATATAACAAGTCTATAGGAATGTTCATTATTATATTCAGGGCATATAGTTGGCAAATACCTAGATACAGGTATATATATATAAATGGAGTTCAATTTATAAAGCAAATGTAAATCCAAGCTACCACAACCATCAGGGACGTGTGCTGCACGATCCCATTACTCGACTAATGGAACGGAGTCAAATATCGAGACGTTCACAGACTTTTGCAAAAGCTCCGTTATTTGAATCGTTCTGAACAGGTGTATCGAGTTGTTTAAAGGAATGCCAACGGCAAAGTTACGCGCTAAATTGGATATTTGATACAACCAAAGCGAAGTTAAAGGTCTGTTACGGAAATAATTCTACGGTAAAATCTCTTTGTTACTAACAATACAAAGAGAATCTTTTTTACAGTTTTGTTTCGTATTTTTTTATTGTTGTTTTTATATTGTGTATTTCATTACTCTTTGTAAAATAGATATTTATAAAGAAAATAGAAAATTATGTTTGGTAGAGAAACTCATAAATGGATTTATTACTTTAATATCCTCAGTTCTGGAGCGACGGTAATTCATTATATGAAAGAAACTAAAGAACAGGAGCGCTTTTAAAGGAAGCGCCGAGTTATTTTTTAAAGATTTATTACCATTTATATCTGTTGAAGAACAAGTAATAATTAAATGATTTAAATTTTGGATCATCATCGATTGACTACTTTTTCTTCCAACTTACAATATTCGCTATCTTTCTCATTCCAGCATACTTTGGGTTCCCTTGCAGCAGTTTTTTTTACATGAAATAACCCAGTAAACATTTGGGAGTCACTTTGCCATCATATTAAAGATGCGTGTCATTCTTTTGTCATGAAAGAGTTCATTTACAATTCAGTTTCTAACAGTCGTTCACATGAAATGTGTATTTCAAGGCTACAAATGGCAAAATCACAACACCTGTCGGACAACAAATGAAAATAAAGTTGATGTGACCTATAATTCAAGTGAAACGTTACAAAACAGGACATCTAATTTCTGTCACTATGCCGATTTCTCCTCAATATCTGTTGTATATATTTACATAATTTTCCACGGCATCTTTTCACATAAAGCAATATACATTTTTCTGAAAACTTTTTCTTTCCTAAATCTACAAGAAATTACCATCATTCTTCTTTAAAGTTCAAGTTTCCGATCCATATAATAAAACTTTGTATCTTAAATTTACATAGCAAATTTTGTAATGCGTAACTACATATATTTCCGACTGTAATTCTTGCTTTAATGTCAAGCTTTGTATCAGATAGAAATACACTTACTCTATCATTCACTAATTTCTCATATTTAGTTGGGTAGACGGTTTATATTTGTGTCTAAAATATTGAGAAGTAGCGCTATTTGTTTACCTACAATACTATTACATTTTATTTGATTTCTTTATTTAATTCAAACTTGTTAATCACCCCACCACTTCCCGCCTTATCCGCCTCTGTTGGAAAGTTATAATAATATATGCTTCTATTATATATCTTTTGAAAAGTTTCTATAAAACTGAGCTTTTGAAAGCTTTTTCTATTCATACACATACTACTACTTGCACAATACGTACTTGTATATAATTTCCTATTTATCTTGCTCGAGATAGTTTGTAAAAGTAAATAAAAGTTAATAAAAGTAAAAAGTAAAATTCATTGAAAACAAAAGCAAGGGTGGGTTAAGCAATGGTTTCCTTATCAAATTAATTCTATCATTTTAATATGGTTGTTTCCTCCTTTCCAAGTAATCAAAACATGTCAAAAATGTCACAGCATGTGTTGTGTATTATAAATATTCAAATTTAAATCAACAGTGTTGAGTAATGTATTACAACGCGTAGAAACATACATTTTGAAGTCTTGACAGGCTAGAGCCAGGCGACAGTCATGTTGTCACAACAGCTTTTAAAGCTTCACTGAAAATGTCTGTTTGTAACAAAAGCTTCGAATATTTATTAATATTGGTGTGTTAACATTTTGCGACATTTGAATAAATTCTACTTCTGCTAGGTGTATATTTATTATATTTTAATTGTTGAAGATTTTTTCAAATTTTATTTATTTACGTCAGCCCATTTTCTCTTACTATGTTGGTAGTTTTTGTGGTGTTGTGATCTCATATATTCTCATAAACATTTTTTCCCTGAATTTCCTGGAAACCCGTAATTTAAACTGAAAATTATTTTTTTTACTTTTTGCTCTATATCTTTTACTTCGTAAAAGCGAGTTAAATATTTCAATTTAAAAATGGAAATAAAATTTGAAATAAAATACAATTCACACACAAAAGACAGTCGTCGCTTGCAACGGGGGTAAATTCTAGTATTTAATATAAGAAAGCTACTCTTTGTACTCCTTATAAAAAAGTGTTTTACCAATTATAAACTCCTTTTAGACCTGTACTATCAACCCTTAAAAGGATAAATACAAGACCGTAAACACCCTGTATTAAACCATCATTTGACACACCCTTATAGCATGGGGGATGATAAAATCAAATATTTTAAACTTGATGTAGTATTGGTTGCCGTCGAATTGGTTGAAGGGGTACTTAATGTACATATTCGATCATTTTAGAAGGATTGGAATAATATATGATTTAGATGCTTATATATATTTTGAAAAATTACATCACTCAACTTTATATAGCACATCATGTACTGGTGAAATATCATGATCATATCAACACCCCACCCCTCACCCCCCTAACGTTGACATTTTGTTACGTGTTTTGAGTTTCTAATTATGCAGCGTATATTATATTTCTTTAACTTTAGCACAGCGTCATTAATATATGTCGTTCACAAAAACTGGCACCAGTAATGTGACAGCTTTGATAATGTTGAATTATTTTATGGCTGCTAGTTGACTTGATATATCAGCTCTCATATCTACCTTCATAATTTACTAATTTGATCCCCACTTCACTTCTATCTGACCCCACTGTTAACCGCCCGATCCTTTATCAATGCGACAACGTGTGTGAGGTCCTCATCCCCTTGGCCACACCCCAAGTAATCTACTTATACGACACGTGACTTAATAATGCCTTACTATAATAAAAGTGTGTTTTAATAATGCAGTGCCGGCTCTAGGTTTAATAGAGCTAACTCATAAATGCAACCAAACAATTTATAAAACGCAAATTTCAAAACTTAATATTTTGAGCTGTCTCACAAATGAACTGGATATTTTTTTCTTATTTTCCTTGTCTTTTATTCGTCATAGTCACCATCTAACATTTTTTATACATATTTCTAAATATTAATTTTGAATCACTTAACAAAAACTTAGTATTAACAGAAAAACTTTAATCACATCTAATATATCACTATTGAATTTTGATCTTTGTAAACTATAATTTTTGCATTCAAACATAATATGATCCAAAGTTCCTTCTTCACCAGAACTGGATATTTGATATACATGTTTTACAAGTATAAAATAAATATTGTCATTACAAAATTACTTGTGTCAGTTTTTGTGATGAGAGATAACCTTTGTTAGCTTTCATGTTCGAGCTCAAGCTCGGTCGGAACAATAAATGTTTATTTTAGAGTTTTCCATACACACACACACACTGGAAAATTTATTATAAACAAGTAAATTACTCGAGGAATATGTACATATATAGTTTATAAGGGATAATCTTGTTAATGGACTTTACATTCGTAATTGTGTACCAGGGAGTAAAGGACCATAAATCAAAGTCAACGTGGACTTAAATGTAACATCAACTTAAATACCTGTGGCTTATTTCAAGCTTTATCTTAATTAAAATTACCTGGTTCAGTTGTATCTTCATGCCGGAAGTGAACTATATTTTAATGTATATTTATTTCATCATTAATTTAAAGCTGCTTAACATTTTCTGGTTCATACGGAGTATATGAGGAATACGTGAAAATTAAATTTGAATGCTTAATTACCATAGATAAAGCATACTACAACGCTAAACCTATCCGAACAAAATTAAAGTAAAAATTTGCTCTCAGTATAAATTATGTTAGTGTAGACAACTCCAATACACTACCGTCACATAAGAGAATTAAGGGAAATGAAAAAACTGACCAAATGGCCAAGCTAGCTGCTTCTTGTGTTAACTATATTTCATATTTTATAAAATTAGACATGAAAGCTGAATTAGAAAGAAATGAAATAAGAAATTGGCAACACAAGTGAGATAATTCTGATAAAGGTAGAGAATTTTATAAAATACAACCAATACTGAAACGTAAGCCATGGTTTGCCAAACTAAAATGGCCAAGAAAGTTAATAACTATGACCTCAAGACTAAGAATGAATCATACTGGAGCTCCGAAACATCTAGCAAGAAACAAGATCATTCAAAACTCTATATGCGAATGTGGTTTAAGAGGAGGCAGATCCTGACCACATTCTGTGGCAATGTACAAATACAGCAATGGGAAGAAATGGACTCCAAAGGGCGGTGCTACAGACTTCGCAGACGCTTCCTGTTAACACCGTCACTTTTTGTTTGTGAAACCGAAATTTATAACAGCAGTAGCCATGAATAGATCATTCTTGTTGTCTGGATATAAAGTATAAGAAGAAGCAGAACCATATTAGGGGCGATAAAAGGCTACGTGCTTAGGAAGCCCGAGAAATTATATATATAAAAAAAACTCTATTGGCGTACTGTCGTATCGGTACGTTGTATTGTGGGCTGCCGATTTCCGTCCGAATTCACCGTCGCTTAAATACGCTTGCAGTGTGCGACAGGCCTAAGTAGTAAAAATGGTGGGTAGCATGTTGAAATTACTTTTACTTGAATGACTTTTACTTGGGCGTTAACAACACCATTTAACAGGCATTTTACTTGAGTACCATTACCACAAATTGTACCGTATATGGGTCGATGGGATGCAAATTGCAAACAATTAATGCACGTTAAACAAAAAGTTCACATAAAAATAAAAATCTCTAGTATCCACTTCAATTTTAAACTTCACAATTTTCTGTACAAGCTCAAACTACGTACGTCATGGTTTTAA
The DNA here is from genome assembly GCA_963678705.1 of Panorpa germanica. Classification (NCBI taxonomy): domain Eukaryota; kingdom Metazoa; phylum Arthropoda; class Insecta; order Mecoptera; family Panorpidae; genus Panorpa; species Panorpa germanica. The sequence continues at coordinate 12,462,998 of OY783220.1, read as the reverse complement.
AATATAAATAGAAAATGTTCTATTGACCGTGGATACGATTTCTTTATGATATTAATATTTCGAATCGTAACTTTGAGTAAAAATATTAAAATGAACAACGCTTGAAATATTACCTACTACGTTTCGTTTGCAATTAATTTAACTATTGAAAATAATATTTATAAAATATATATTTCCATAATTGTCATTGCGCGTCAAGGAATGACAAATGGGTATTCATATCCGACGCTAACAACGTCATCCATTTTCTTTATCAGTTCAGCAAATAATACATCAAACACATTTATCATAATTTCAGTCTCTTTCGACGTGTCACTTTCAATCATTCATTATAGTCGTATGGATATATTCATTAAGCAACAAAAGTATTCGATTCATTTGGTTGACCGCTCTTATAGGTCACAGGTTGTAATCTACACTAAAGGTTAGAGGTTAATTGCTTGTCGTACTCAAGTGAAATTGCATGTCACATTACATGGTGATTTTCATTTGTCAATCTAAAGGTTTAGACATTCTCCGTGTTTGAACACCACTGCATGTTTTAATCCACGACATGCAGATAATAATTGTCAAGCACGAATAATTACAAGCTCAAGGAAGACATATTTACTGCCAGATTGCATTGTTTGCGCTAACTTAAGGAGTTGTATTTGTCAAAGTGTCTTCATCGTTGTTTTCTTAGAGTACCAGATACTTATTTGAACTGATAACGTTATTATCATGTTCGGTTTCCCGGACAGTAGCGTACTTTGGCATTAACACTGTGCTATATATTTAGAAAATGAGGTCAATTTTTGATTTCTGTAGAATATTTCAATCTGTCCTGTTTAGAAGCCATTCAATGATAGGTATGTAAAAATAAAGTGCCTTGATCGGGGTAGCCCATCGACTCATTCCTCAATTTCAATACATCCTAGATTGGCATTAGTTGGTCTTGAAGTACTTTCTTTTTTAGTCTGCATACTACCGAATTATTGGACATTAGACAGTTGGCCAAATTGTTTGGATGTTCAAGTACTATCTCTTTGTATGCTTTGATTCTATGCACTATTTCTTCATTAACTGTGGGTATATCCAGATCCCGATGTATTATGTTATTAGGTACAAGCCATAGTGCATTCGTGACAATCCTTAGCATTTTAGATTAGAATCTATGGATTATTTGGAATATTAAATGTAGATTCAGTACTCCATATTTGAATACCGGCTTAAGCATGAATTTGTAAAGCAGGAGTTTGTTTTCAGTGCTCAGTTGTGTATTACGTCTTATCAGCTAGTATATCTTCCGCAGTTGTAGGCCTAGCTGCTTTCTCTTTGTAAATATATGCTTCTTCCAAGTAAGACTCCTGTCTAAGTGTATTTCCAGGTACCTCACATATATAGTTGGGAACAGATGAATTGAAATTTAATTTTTAACACGACTTATTTGAATGCATCAACTTTCATCAACAGTTATTAGCACTTAAAACAATATATACATTTATAATCATTTACAAGTTATAGACACGAGTATTGGTACTTAAAATCAAGAGATTAACTTAGTTTTATTGATAAGGTCAATAAGGTAACACAAGAAATTGACAACATGATTCCAACCAGGTAGGAAATATAATTGAAGGGAATATAATTGAAGCCTAAACCATGTCCCTTATTAATAACATTACGTTACTGCCTTGACCATTAATTTCAAACTATCCTTTACAGTTAGTTACTATTTTATAGTTGGCGTGTGCTAGAAACGGTACGAACTTTCAATGTAGTTTCTATTCGCAATCAAACAAGTGTTTACGACTTTATAGCAGGCAACCAATTAGAAGTTGTTTAGGAGTATGTTCCACAAACATTGATCACACATAGATTGCTTTCATTCTGTAAAGGTCACATGCAACTAAACTGCAAATCGTTTACAATCGATTAAACGTTCGTATCAGTGGATGCATACCTTTAGACGTTCTTAAAATAAATGTTTAATTAATGTAATGTAATGTGTTTTTATCAGATTTTGTAACAAGGTACTCAGACATTTTATTCGTATCTTTTTAGGGTGCTTACAACAGATTATTTTAATCTTGTTCTTTTTTACAGCCTCCTACGTCGCGTATTAAATCAAATGGATACTTTTAAAAAGGTCACTGGCTTATTCAGTGCATTTAAGACGTTTTTAACGTTAATAAAACACAGAAACTTCATTATTTATTTATTCTTTATTACGTCTTTATTTTCATTTAAATTTAATCTTAACCTAAAAGGTTTTCGAAGAAGACTTCAATTATAACAAGGGACAGTTATTTAAATTTATGAAACATTTATAATTATAATTAATTACTCATTTTCTTAAGTTGGTACACTGTTCAATTTTTTGACGTAAAGTAATATTTTATTTTATTTTATATATTAATTGTGTATGCCTTTCGGCTTTACAATCTACAGTATTATATTTCTAATACATTTCATTCCTATATACATTCCAAACTTAAAACTAAACTTAAAATAAACTTAAAATCTTCTCGACTTTTACTACTTCCAAAAGTGCTTTCTGCTTCTTCTTCTTTTGGCCCTCTCTATTATTCTCCACCAGCTTATTACCACCAGTTTATTCTCCTGTTTTTCCTTTCCTTCTTACTATTTCCGCCATCCACCTCTTTCCTTCACTGCCTCCCTTTAATAGCTGGCCAATATTCCTTTCGCTTGCTACTTTTTCCTTACACTCAAACTTAATGTGCTCCAGTGTTTCGTCCTCCGCTCCACACATTCTACACTTTCTTTCCTCACTCTTTTCCCAGTATCTGTTTCCTTTTTCCTCATTTCCCAATCTAAACCTTGCTGTTCTTCTTATGTGTTTTATGTCCTTTTCTATAAGGTACTGAGGCACATTATTTTCCCATAACCTCTTATATCTTTTATTGTAGTTACTTTTTTCTATTTTTCCCATTCTCTCCTGCTGCTGTGTCTCCTTATCCCTTCTCCTTAGCTCCTCTGCCACACTTGCGCCGCCTTCTCTTCTCCTCTCTGCCTCCTCGATCGCCATTCCATTCCTTTCAAAGTATTCTTTTCTCTTTTTTGGACCTCCTCCCCCCCCCATTCTTTATGTAATCCTCTCTTATTTTCTTTAAGATTTTGCTTTCCGCTCTGTTCAATTTCTCCTCGTATTTTACCGCTCTTTCCCCTGTTTTAATTCGTATCTTATCCCTCTTTAGCTCCTCCATCACCATGTATCCTGGCGTGCACCTGTCCAGCCCTAGTACCCATTTCATGTATCTCACCTGTATTCTTTCCAACTTTTCTTGTTCCTTCCACCCCCAAACCTCTGCTCCATACGACATCATACTGGCTATCAGTCTCTCATATATCCATATTCTCTTTTGTATGTCCCCCCCAAATACCTTTTCCCTATTAGTAATATTTTATTTAAACTCGAATGTTTCTGAAACCTTCCTTGTTATACTACTGAAATATTCTGGAACCTGCTTTGTTGCACTACTACAAGCAATGAATTAATCATTCATTAAGAAACTCTGTGCAATAAAGACAACATAAATTAAAACACAAAATCTTTTAAATGACAATTTCGTACGGTTGTAACTTTATTAACCCCTGCAACTAGGGTTAGTCAACTCTTGTACACAAAACGAGGGTGAAAACTTATTCGTAGGGTATACATCTACCCTTATTTTGTGGTGAAAACAACGCGCAGTATTTGTTTAACTTAATGCATACAAGAAGGAACAGAAACATGGGAAGAAGCAAATGATAGCTTCTGAGAAAACACTGATGATACGCAAATGTGTACATACCATAAGAACACACGAATATCTGAAGAAATTGAAGAGGAAACTGGTAGAGAGGGTTGAACGTTAAGGGTGGTTATTATTAATGTTATTGGGGATGATACGCAAATCAGAGATCGTTTCAAATGGCCTTAAGTGCTGGGATTTTTATATTTATTTGTTGAAGTAATCTTTTGGTGAAATTTTATTTCTTGAAGATGTTGAAAACGAAAAGTTTTTAACTTCTCGTCTTGTTCTCTTAGTTTTACTTTATGTTCTACTACTTAACAGTCCTAAAGTTCATTTTTCAAGTAAAAAATGTCAGCTATAACTCTGTTCTCTTTCACAAATCCTATTATACAAGATATGACTACAAAAATGACGTCATACAGCGTTTGAGAGGACCTTTATGTACGTTATAATTGATTTTAGCTTGTCATTTTTCAACTATATATATATATATATATATATATATATATATATATATATATATATATATATATGTGTGTGTGTGTATATAATTATGAGTATAAATAGATAAACCCACGAAACAAAGCCAATTATAATCAAAAATGAAGTATCTAATTAAATATGTTATAGTACTGCCAGAGAGTTCACGACCCTCCGTGAATAATTAATTACAAATAAACCCTTTGACATGAAAGTCGCAGGGCAATGAATCACGTTCAATGTGAAACAAAATGGCGGCTAGAAGTGTTGGTAAAACAGATCACATCCTAACCAAAAACCACAAATTTCTACCTCTAATAAATTACACTCAATCAATAAGATCAAACCTATTGTTCCTATAAGCGGTTTATACACTTTCTTAGTGGTTGTAAACTTTCAGGAGATTTATGTAAGATGTTGAATAATGTCTTTAAAGGTTGTTGCATTGTTTACATAAGAAAAGCGCGGGAAACTTTTAATGCTTTAGTAAGTTGTTTCATATTTTATAAACAATATGTTTAAATTAAGTATTTTGTTAAGATGTTTGTACATTTACATTGAAATGAATTTTGTAATCCGTTTAAATCTGATAGAAGTTTTCTATTGTTGTTTTATACAGGAAGTAGGTGTGAATGTATTTAATCCAATGGTATTACAATAACAAATGTGAAAATATGACACCACTTGACAAGAGAGAGAGAGAGAAGTCACAATATGTACAAAATAATAAACAATTTTAAAATAAGAAAACTGTGAAAAATTCGCTAACTCATCTGGTTCAAAACATGGATACCATTTCTTTATTTGCCTGGCCAGACACTTTTCTTTGACATTATTTCTTTTACTAAGAACTTGACGCGATACTGGCGCACTGTATACACGACTTTAATGTGTACAAATAGTACCTTAACTTGTTTAATCGCTTGGTGAATATTTTAGATAATTTTTTTATGTAGAAATCTAATCTAATAAATATCAGCCGTTGAGGTGGCTCAGTGGAAGAGTGCTTGCGCATATAGTTAAAGATCTGCGTTTGCATATCCGCTTTTGAAATTTAGTTGTCTTCCTTATTTAACATCTTGGATTCCAGTTCTTTTGTATCTTGTACATAAAGCACAGTAAAACAAAAAGCTAATGCTAATAATTCTAAATAAATAAAGCTAAAAAATAATGTTCATACGACCGTATATGATAAATTAAGGTACAACGGTGTATATAGTAAAACCACAGACATATAGTATTACTGTTTATGTGATTTTAATTTTTGTTCAACTTCCGATATAGCGCTATATTAATCTTTAGGATCTAGAGTAGGATCCCTCTCTATTATGAACTGCAAATTGTGAAACCACTTGTTTTTACATTCTCTTGATTGTATGTCAAAGTCGTTGTACATCGCTGGATTTTCGTACAATTCCTTTAGTACCGTTTCATAGAAATTTAAAGTCGTATTTCGTTCCTTAGCCTTCTGTATCGTACAATGTTTGTAATATTGTAGGATTTTAGGTTTGAATATATGAATCCACCATTTTGTGCGGTCTTGAAAGGAGTCTCGTTTTTTTAAAGTTTGTATTATGACATTAATAGGATCTTTGGGTTTACTTATAATTATTTTCGCATTCAATTTCCAATAACCGCGGCCAAATATAGGTAGTCTTTTATCAGTTTTCATTTGCCATATCAATGCTGAATGGTCAGATATTGCATTGGATATAACTAAGCATTTGTGGATAGATGATTTGAGATCTTCAGAAACATAAACTCTATCAATTCTTGATGCTATGTTCATTCCCCTAAAGTAAGTGAAGCCCTGTTGAGTTTTATTCTTGAGGATCCAAATATCAGATAGAACTCGTTCAGTTATTAACCTATTTAATCCAGAACAGAAGTTTAAATTCCCAAGCTGGTCTCTCTGGTTCACCACACAGTTAAAATCGCCAGCAATGATTAGAGGTAGTCTAAAGGTAATATGTTTGACAATAGTTTCATTAGCAAGCTTTATGCGTTGTTGTCTATATTTGGATCCAGAAACTTTACCTTTCGGTGATGAAAGAGTTAATTTAAACTATAGTAGATTTCTTATGTTATTGTCTAATTTGTAAAGCAGTAGAATTTCAAGGAAATACCTAAATTATTTACTGGCAATAGAAGAAACAAATCTTACCTGGAGTAAAAGTTAACCGTGCTACATAGTTCCACAAATACTAGAAAACAAATTCTAAAATTTAAAGAAAGCATGTCAGCAAGACTTAGCCACCACCATAGCATTCCATTCCCATTTTAAACCTAACAGAATAAAACTTCACAACATATTTTATTTTGATCTTCCTACATTGAACATATAATCATAATTTACGAGTGTACAGCAATGCCATCTTACGACGATTCACATAAATTCATATAATTGTGATTTATTTATATGAATTCATTTACACGCGGGATCATAAGTTAAACCAACGTTAACTTTTCTTTGTTATTTGTTTATCGCATTGTCTCGTCCCGACGTTTGTATCATGAGGCATTAAATGAACATCGTGACGCATATATCCGCGTCGTTCTAATACAACAAAGGCGTCGTCAGTCGATGGGGCGACTCTACCCTTATCGTTCATACTTTGTGACAAGGTGCGACGACTCGGTTAATTCACCTGCAATCTCCTGGGAAATCTAAACGCCTGCAAACATTTCTAACTTTTCATCTGTGTTATTTAGGTTTTTTTTTTTGTATAATATTTAGATACAAGCGATTTTTCTCAAAGAAGTTTTATTTTTAACAAAGTTATCTTCAGCGCAACATCATTTAAATTAAAATAAATGGTTGGTAGTTTTTTCGACTCGGTTAATATTCTGTCTCATTTGAATATGAAAAGAACAATTATGAGCCCCATTGTTTAGTTGCCCTTGAACCCGGGTAACTTACGAACTTTTATCCCACTTCTGATACGATTCTATATCTTCGTCAACTTGTATATATTAAAAAATTTAGCGCCGTGTGCTATGTCACCTTCTCTCGCTAGCTACTGAAATATCTTTTAATACTACAAGCCATTTATATTTATTAACATTAGTAATTGAAAAATATTTGAAATGATTTTCTTCATATAAAACACACACTCCTATATGAAAATTTTCCTGAAATCACTACAATATATAAAATTTACGTAAAATAAAATCAAGAATTTCTTTCTAAAATAATACATATAACCAGAAAGCATGTCATTAAGTGTTAGAACCCCCCACTCGTTTCATCCCTTCACCGTATATGTTTCTAGCCGTTATTAAGACATAATTTAAACCCTCGCTTTGCAAATAGCCCATAAATGTACTTCTCTATACAACATATACATATATAGTCGTTGTTAGTATCGTGGGGGTGAGTTAAGGGGTGTGAGGCACGGGCAGTTATGTTCTACCACCCTTTCAATCTCCATGACAACAGCTAAAGGTCTTTTAGATTAAGTTAGACTTCGTTGAGTATACCTCAACAGATCTGAGTGAAACCGAGAAAGATTTTTGAGTAGAACCATTGACGTAGGGCTTGTTTTATAACAGGGGGGTTCCTGAAATTAAAGTAAGTTCAAAACGATAAGAAAGAAGCATATTTTCGATAATGTTTTTTGACGACACAGTTAATATATAATTATTTCTATAATTACTACATGATAAAATAACATTAGGAGAATACTTTGTGAAATTTTCATAAATAAATATCAAGAAATGAGACATTGACAGCGAAGCTCCGCAGACGTCACAAAAAAAAGTAACATTGCGGTGCCACTCATAACTCATCACTGGATTTTCTGAAATCGGAAAACCAAAATGATTTCATTAGTTAAGAAGTTTCTGCAGGTAACGCTGTCAAATTTTTCTTTTTTTAATGATTTCAATAACTTATTTTAAAATACGTTAAAATTAAAAAATAAAAAAAACTCGACAGCGTTAACTCGGCATTTATGTAAAGAAAGTGTGTACAAAATTTCAAAAGAATCGGTCCAGTAGATTTTGAGCTAGAGAGGGCACCGACTCTGAAAAAGCTATGTTTGAGAAACCGCATTTAAAACTTTCTAAGTAACACGAAAGCAGACCAGAGAGGTGAGGACCTAAAAGTCTATATCTCCGACAGTTTTACTCCAATCGACTTCAAATTTTTACACAATATACTTAATATGTTGTACAATAATATAATTAAATAAAAAAAAAAGTTGAAACCTTAACCAATAAATTGACTATCCTTTACACTGAATAACACCGCTACAGTGGTATAACACATATCCCTAATAATTATATATTTAAATACGTAGAAACCCTAATTAATTCACTTGATATATTTTCATTTCGTGATAATTATGAAATGCCTTTTGCTACGTTTAAAGTTTTGCATGACTAGTTTCCTTTCCCTTTGCACCACACATAGGACGTCCATTCAGGATTTCCGCTCTTCCGCCCTAAACGTAATCACTCTGGAGACTATCCTCCAGGCGTAAGTTAAAGCTACAGCTACAGTCCACTACAAACATATTCTAAAAGTATAAAAACGTTATTGGGGCTGTTTTAAAGTCGTATATTTCTCAGTTCATGTAAATTTATATTAATTAACCTCTGGCGTAGGTGGTTACGCCCCGTGCCCCTGTTACCCTATGGGGTTATGTAACATGTGAACACGAAACTGCGGCGCGGCGTTCCCTATATGAGTATACACAACGAGTAGAGGCGTCGGAGTATGAGACTTGCACTCTGTTAGACACCGGATTAAAAAAAACGACTCTATTAAATGGTTAAATGGTGGCAAAATTATGTATAGCGAATTTATGTCGTACGAACAGCGGAACGAAATAGTATAAATGTATCTTACAAACAATTTTTCTAAGAAATGTTCGAATCCGAAAGGATTCTTATACGATTCTTATAAGATTTTCATACGATTCTAATACGATTCGTATGAATCATACACGATTATATTAAGAATATACTTATTACCCGTGCATTTGCATTTATGCATTTTAAAACACATTTTCTATAAATAAATAGTAACATTTCACATTTAAATCTATTTTAAAATAATTTTTAATATCAAACAAAAGTGGAAAACTGTGTTATGCTGACAATGTCTGTGTGTATGTCTATGATTGTATGTGATCCATAAAATAGCACATGTGACATTACGTGATGTGACATAGTACTGATGATATAGCTAGTCTTAAAAGGAAATGGGACTATAAGACATCCCAATGGATTATAGTATATTTTCTTATCGCTAGGGGACTGGGGGAAAGTGGTACACTGTTAAAATGCTTGTTGTTGGAACCAAGAGACGTAGAAACAAATTGTATTAAAGCTAAACGCACACTTAAGATACAATCATTTTTCTAAGCACAACTATTCTGAAAATTGTCTGTATGCTTCTAAATGCAGAAATTTTAATGTGCTGTGTGAATATTTTGTATATCAGCCTCCATTGTGATAATTTAGGCATACGTGACTGGGATATTATCGAATACTCTATATATTTTTAAGTCTTAAGCATAAGCTAGAGAACCACAATAAAGGTTATAAAATTTATGACAAACCATTAGAAATGTTACCAGTCATATAAAAATTGGAATTTAACTAGAAAATATAGCATTATTCATTTTCAAAACTTATTTTTGCGGTTCCAACTCATTAAAAGTCAGTGGAAGAAAGCTTAAAATGTAGATACGTTATTCATCTAACTAATTGCAGCTTTAGATTTTGATTCGCGTTTATAGTTGCTTACATAAAACGATTTAAACATAAAAAACATGGTTTTTTTGATAATATTTAACCTGTTGTGTAGTATCGCCATCTATATTTCGCTAGAAAAAATGGTCAAGTATCGTTTCACCTTAAAAGGATTTTTAGAGTTCTACAAATGTTATATAAATATTTTTTGATAAAATAAATAGTTTATGTATATAACAATCAAGAAGTTATGAATTGTACATAATGATTATATGCAAAAATGTAAAACCTAGCGCCATACATTTAAAATAAATATACTATACTATACTATAATATAACAATGGGTGATTTAAAATTTATTAGATAAAAAATGTCAAAACATCTTTTAAAAGACAAATTTTGTTAGAAGACTGCGCCCCACCTATATATATATCTATATTTATATATAAATCACTTTCCTCTAATAAACTTTCTAATTAAAAAGTTACGCAATAAATATTCAGGCGAGCTTCTATTTCTGAACTAAACTTTTGTTTTTATTCAATTAACTCTTTGATGACTTCATATAAATTTTTTAACATAGTTAGAGACAGAGTCTTATATACAAGTCTAAAAAACTGTAAAAAAGTTTCTGTACTACCATGAATGAGAAGAATTGCTCAGGATTAAGCTACTAAATTTTCTATTTTCATGAATTAATTATCTAGCATCTCCTGGGCTTCTCCCAGTATGTTTAGCTTGTATATATTGAGCACAGTCTCCAAAAAAAAGAAATGCGTAATTAATATCTGGTTATACTTGTGTCCCGATTGTTATTTGTAAACTACCTTAAGAAATGTTTTAATTCATAAAACATATTTTTTAATTCGTGTTTATCTGAAATGTATCAGCTTCCTTTTTTTCGTATTATTGATCGATTTTTAAATATAAAATATAAAAACAGTTTTTATAAAAACCACAAGAGAAATAAATATTTGGGAAATGACAGATGCAACCCATAAATCATATCTCCCAACAGATGAAAATATTTTCTACAGACCATTTAAAATTCTATATATCAAATTATATTTTTGTCCGTGAAACCGCTAAAGTACATTAGTATATAAAAGTATTATTTTTATGTAAAATATACATAAACAATATTTAAGATAAACTAAATATTGAAATGTAAATTCCTTTAATTTATTCAATGAAATAAAAGTTGCTTATACAAACCGAATAAAAAGTTTAAAAATAACGCAACAGTGTTCGAAAAACATAATTTCCACTTATGCAAACGAACAAAAGTCATGTTACAAAGTTCTCTTTTTGTACTCATATATGTAATATGGTAGATACCGTTGATAAATATTAACATCATTCTAAAGTTTATGTAAACAAGAATAAAAACAAATAACAAAAACATAATAGCGTGCATAAAGTATTTAATACGTGCCAAGCCCCTGGTTTATATGCATCTAGCATAACGTAATCGTGTTTCGTTAAAAATGTGCTATATTATGTTCTGATACCTTCAGTGACGGATCTAACAGTAGTTGATTGAGGCTCCGGAAGACCCTAATAAATTTTATATTTGTTTTTAATCACAATAAGTTTGGCTTAGTGCAATTTAAATTACGTATAAGTTTATGATGATTTTATTAAATTAAAAGATAAAGTTTAGGAACGGACCTAACTCCGCCTCTGCATGTCTTTATAGTCTTCCCTTGTTTTTTCTCGTTTTTGTTAACGCTGGATGGATTATACTGGTTGTATCTATAGTTACAAGCTTTGTAATCTCCTGGGACACTTATCTTAAACAAGAGTTATGTATTTGTTATATAAATATGGATATACATAAATTTTTTAGTAAATATCTCAAACTATTAGTATATACATTCAATTAGAGAAATAAAGAAGGAGAAAAAGTGTGTAATGATTATCACATTCTTAAAAACATTCAAAAGATGTCGTACTTTTAGCTGTGAGTTACAAAACATTTGGATATACATAGTATATTCAAGGTATATACCTTCATGTATATTGCATATCCTACACTGTATGTCATACGTATGTGCAAATGCAAAGATATTTCATGTATATGAAATATATATACAGGATATTATTTTCATATTATGTGGGAAGGGATCAGCTATAAAATTAAAGAACTCTTAAAAATGTATATATAATTTACAAAAACACTGATTTTAATGCATACAGATACCACTGAAACTCAATTCTTCTCTTAAAACTTCCCTAATGAATTTTCTTTGCGGGAAACTACACATCAAAGGGACCACATAAATATAAATAATATAATTAAGAAATAACTCATAAGTATGTTTACTTCCTTAGCTAGAAAATGTATCTAATGTTTGTTCTCACATACTAAATATGTTTGTACTTCGTTGGGATGATCCTTATTAATGTTAACAGCATCCAAATGCTAATTAAGATTTTGTACAATCCTAATAATTCTTCTTTCTCTCTGAGCTGTTCTATTTACTTTGTAAAAGCCCTTCTACTGCAAAGTTTTCAGTTAAAATTATGATATAATAATACGCCTTCTACATTTTTGATAAAATATAAATATTGTTATTGAATTTTATTAAAACATAAATAGCACAAGAGCAACATTTTGTTATTAAATATTTACTGAAGAGTTACAAGAGGCTATCAATTTGTAGGGCTATAATAATATATAAAACCTTTTCAAGTGTTAAATATTACAGCAGAGTTATAAACGTAAATTTGTTGAACGTTGAATTAATTAAAAGTATTCTTTCCAGATTTTGTGTATTTTGATAATATAAATGTGTATATAAAACATAAATAAACATATATACTTTAATAGCAATATACATTTTATGTAACAGTAATATTTAATTATGTAAAACATACATAAAATGTTTTCTAAAAATATTAAGTGTAAAAATTAACTATTCCTTATGCTTGTCGCACACTGCCTGCGTATTTAAGCGACATAAATCTCACTTTAACACTGAAATAACAATGAATCAACTCCATACACATAGTAAGAACTTACAATTTAATACACCACTCTATCTTAACAGATAAGAAAATTACCACAAACAATCTGGTCCGTTCTAGAACATCATACAGTCTTATACGACTATAACAACTACTTCATTTCAACCCAACTGCTGTAAATTTAATTACAAAAAATAAAGAAACTTGAAATCTAAACTTTATCTTTAAATTCACGGTTTCCTGCTTTATTTTAACTTATTTTTTTAATGAGGAAATTCTAGTCTAATGCGACTTTAAGTTCTACTTAAAAAAAACTTTAAGCTTTTTAATAGAGTTGAACTTTTTTTAGATGTATATAGGATTAATAATTGTATTCTTTTATAGAAAAAGTTTTGTAGAACTTTATTAAGGGAAATGATAAGAACCAAAGCTTATCAAACCGTGATTCTAATAAGAACAATTCAACAGCTGTGTTATTCTAGGTTATTGCATGTATAGCATGTGTATTTTTATCATAAGCGCAATTCCTAACTTTTCCTCTCTAGTTTTGTTACGGAAATTCTTCTTTTCTTTAAAAAATTCATGTGGATTTGGAGAAAAGAAGAAGACGTTTCTGTCACGTTACTAGTGAGCGAAAATCTATATCAAACGCATTGAATTGATCGTATCATTCATGGAAGATAAGGTAAGCAGCAGAGTAGGAAAACAGGATATGTGTCAGTTACAATTTCAGCACTTTCGAAGAGTGTGCTCTCTTTCACTCCACTCTAATTCTTTTCTCTTGTGTTTCTAAATACACTAATTCTTTCCCTTTGAAAACCATGTTTATTGTCCGGCTCTGTGCACTACACTTAGCATATGGATATATACTGCACCACTTAATATAATTGCGTATTTACTTATTTATAATTTACTTATAATTTTGCGTATAATACGAAATTTAATTACATTACAAAGCACATATTAACTGTTAACCTGAAGTAATTACCCCAAAGTAAATTCATTTTGGACTGAATGAGAAACATGATATATATTTCCCAAAGCGAAAGAACAAACCAATTTACCACCCGATACAAAAGGAACAATTTTACCCTTTTTTTATAGCACTTTGCTGTTAATTGTTATTGAAGTAAAGTAGATTTTTTTATGATATAGAATTCTCTAGACGATTTTCGTAAATGACTATACCAAAAGCTAAATTAGAAAGAAAATATTAAAAGGTTTTCGTTTTCCATTTCTCTACGGAATTCTAATTACATAATTCTAGTAAGATATTGGTTTTCTTATCACGTGCTCTTTTAAGTAAATTAGAAAGGATTTTGTTTCTATCTGAGTAGCTGACGAAGTGGGCGTGGCTTTGTATTTGTGTTGGTTCGTATCATGACCATGGAATTTTCTTTTCTTGATTATACGAGTTATTACACTGTTGTTTTTGGAAGCATATAACACGCCAAATCTAAGATAACCTTTTTTGCGAGTATCTAGTTGCAGTTTATTTCAACAAAATGAATTATATCTAATTCCAATTACCTTCAGATCTATCTTGAGTGACTATCTTTTTTCCCTCATCTGCGAGAAATCAGTTGTATCTTATCGTAATACTTCGCTTGAGAATTCAATTGGAATTTGGATCACTTGGTTCGGTTTTAGTCGCATCAGCAGTATGAACGTGCTTGCGATTTCTAACCTAAGTTAGTAACAATATTAAAAATGCACAGAACTTTTATTAAAACTTATGTAACAATTTTGAGACTTTATATATATATATATCATAAGTCGTTCCATCGTATAGCCATAAGTAATACAAATGTAAATTTGTTATTTAGGTTATCTTCCTTTGCTTTTATATTAGTAACGCACTAATTCAGAAAGCATTTCACTTAAAACTCTCATTTCTACTTATTGGAAAGATTTTGAAATGAAATAAAAAGTTACAAATCCTTGTTGATTTCTTATCTTTAACACCTGAATGGTGCAGAAATGTTTAATGTAAATAAGAACGTACTTTCCATCTTAAAAATACTTTATTTATTATTTTAAAACTTCTTTTTATGTAATCAGTGGTGTAGATAGAATTACCATAGGGGGAGTTCATAAAACCCCGTGACAATTAAAACTAAAAAAAGGATTGTTTTCTATGTGTTAATCATAATTGAAAAAGGGTGTGCAAAACTGTGACCCTCACACTCAGAAGTGTATCTTTTATATATAAAACATGTTTTTACTTAATTTAATTTTTTTTTTGGAGACGAAGAGAACGCTACTGAACCTATGTAACTGTCAAAAATAAATTAAATGTCAAATAAAAAGCTGCTTTAGTGTGTTGATATTGATTTACATGAAAGAAAAAAAATTCTTTGAATGTTAAGGGATGGGGGTAGGATTACATAAAGAAAACCTTCTTTGAACTTTACGTTAAGATCACGACATTAATCCTTTATAGTTTAAAGGATATACAATCCGCGTTATGAAGAAATTGTACAAATCAAATAATTACATGCAACAATATGCTATGATAAAAGTATGTCTGTATTTCAGTGAATAAATAAATAAACATGAAAAAGTAACTCATTTTACAAACTGTGAGACAAAATTACGTGTAGTCATTTTTTATAGTTATGTATGCCCGTATGGCGTAATCTCATTTAATGTGCTTTTTATTACATTCATAAACTGAATGTTATTTACAGAAATATTATATGAGCATATCAGTAGTAAAGCAAGGACGGTTCTGGACCACTGAATTGATAAAACCAGATCTATACACATATCACATGGAATGACATATAGATGACGCTACTATTAACAAATCCATGTGATTTTTAGATAGTACCAACCTTCAAACGATATGTTACACAGGAAACAAATTTGCTAGCTTGCTACAAGCTTTCTACCTGAGTAATGGTAGATGCAACTCTACATATTAAAGTGGACCAACAACATGTAATGTACTTTGAACATGCCTACGAAACACCAAAGGGATTTTCTCATAACCACGGATCAGTTTTGTCCATGTAGGAATACCTCAATTCTTTAAACTTAAGTAATATAACGAACACCCTCACCCTCTGCACGTGCAAAGGATGACCTTGTCATTATCATTGTCATTGTCATCGTTTCGAGAGCCCCTTGACGGAAATTAATGCTTAGTAATTTAATTAATATAACACATACCTTAACAAAACACCGCGCCATTCAGTTATCACAAAAAAATTGCTTTTGTTGTTTTATTACACAATTATTTGTAATTTTCTCGTAATTAATTTATTTACACAGTAAATAATTTTTGTTTATTTAATAATGTTAAGATATAAAACAACATTTTGTTAATTATTTTCTTGTTTATTTAATAATTAAATAAATATTATATTATGTAATTAATTTATTATAAAACTTGATACAAAAATACATAATTATAATGACCTAGCTTTTTTATAAATTAGGCGAATATGAACCTGCTGGTAAAATTGCCGTAAAACTACAAAGAAAAAGAAATAACCTAATTTTCTTCTACTAACTTTAAAATATAGTTCAAATTACGAGAGTTCGGCGGTGAATCATGGTTATAACAAGTTGAGTCGTATAAATATGCAGCACAATCAAAAAGCAATTACTCAATATTTTTTTTATAATGCACATATGAACAAATAAGATATAATTTATCATCGTATCATGGATGTATACGGCTCTTACAACCTCTTATAAGAATGAGTCAACGGCGAACTCTCGTAATTTGAACTATATCATTTCCTCTTACTGCTTTCGCTCCAGTTTCATTTTTTTAGTTGCTACGTTTCTTGGATATGTTTTAGTTTTATAAGAATACTAGTGTAAGTTCAAATTACGAGAGTTTGGCGGCGACTCATACTCAAAACAAGTTGTGGGGTATAAACTGCCGATATAACTAAAAAGCACTGACTCACTTATTTTTCTATAATGTATATAGAAGCGAATAAGATAAAATTCATTATCAGATTTATACCGCTCTTATAACCTCTTTTAAGTATAAGTTGCCGCCGAACTGTCGTAATTTGAACTATATTTACTCTTTCGGCTTTATATTAAATATAATATTAAGGTATATTCTTCTCTTCTGTGACTAACACATACAATTAAGATGAACACATAAAATTAAAACGAAAACTTAAATTTAAAACAGTAGCGAGAATGTTTAATGAATAGATATCATAGAAAAATATTAAAAGTTTGTTGGAAATGATTAAGAAAAGCTCAGATTATAAAGCCACTGTCCATAAAAAGAAATCACTCATCACAAGAAAAGAAAACAAAGGAACAAGAGAAAGTAAAGCCCCTCTCTCTCATGGTGAAGTGTTACACGGTGTAGAACAAATCGCTTTATTCTGAAACCTAAGTATTTACTTGTTGTTGCGATTACGTCACGATCTCCGCTGCCCTTTTCACCTTGTCCTACCACTATAGTGTTAAAAAGTACTTTAAGTGTTATTCTATTGATAGCGATGTAAGTTTATCCCTAAAGACCTTCTTGTAATATGATCGTTTCGGAACTTAGAGGGTTTGATTAATTGATTAGGGGTCGATATGCTGTAAAAGCTTTCTTCTCCCACGTAGATCATGAAGCTTTCAATAGAAAGTTTTTTGGTATATAAATACGAAATATATAATACATATATATTTATATTTATGTAACATTATATATATTACATACATTAAGCTATATATACATTAAGTTGAAACGATAACGATACTTGGCTATTTTCGATTCGCGAAATATACAGCAGATTAAATATTATCAAAAAAACCATGTATTTTTATGTTTAAAGCGTTTTATGTAAGTAACTATAAACGCGAATCAAAATCTAAAGCTGGTTTTCCGGTAACACGTAAATTAAAATAAATAGAAAAACTAAAACCGTTGCAAATTTATCAAAAAAAGAAAAAAGGTTTTCTGGTTCGTGATCTGTCAAAATATTTGTGATTTGTGGGGGATAAATTGAAGGAATAAAAATTATAAAAACTGCGTTGTGTTTTACAAGCATTACTGGTCTACTGTATGACAAAGCCCAATTATATCTTAGGGTTGTATCAACCCTTAATTGAATTAAGCTTTATACCCAATTACAGTGTTCTAATCCTAAGACGAACCTACCTACTGTGTAATCGAAGGGATCCTGCCCCATAAATACACAAGTTTTTATTTTTAAATTGTGCGTGTAAACTCGATGTCATTACATAGGGTTGGTTCGTTTAGGGGGTGAAAAACAAAAGTCATAAATATAATCAGCTATACAAAATGAGCCATGAAAAGGAAAAGTTTATCATAAGGAAAAACCAACGGTAGTAACCACAAAGCATTTTTATAACTCAACTTGTTGAATTATGGGAAAACTTTTCTGGTACATTAGAATATAAAGAGAGAAGGAGAGGCAGGGAACGGGAGGGGTTGGTTTTAGTGTTTATAACGAGCGAGCATATATTGAAATATAACATTATTAATTTTTTAATTGATGAATATTAAATTGTAGACTATTGATGTGGAAATTTATATTTCTAATTATCAGGATGTTAATTAATATATAATAACATTTTATAGACTTGAAGCTACCTAATTATTTATCTGTATCACTGATTAAATCAATATCTATAGATACGTATCTATTTACTAGTATATAAACATCTCCTTTACTGACATACGAGCTTTTGAGCTTTAAGTGATACAACATGAGCTTTAATCCACTTGATATGACACGTCTGACGTTGATTGTTATTTCAGATGGAGCCTGCCACCCATACGAGCCATTTAAGTGTCCCGGAGATGGCAATTGCATCTCCATTCAGTACTTGTGCGACGGAGCCCCAGATTGTCCGGATGGGTACGATGAGGACTCACGGCTGTGTACTGCAGGTATGTTTATTGAAAAGCTATTGAGAGAGAAAGGGATAGCATTAACGAAATTATTGTGTGTAGAATGTGATGGAAGATAATATTTTTATTTATATTATTGTACAACATATTAAGTTTATTGTGTAAAAATTTGAAGTCGATTGGAGTAAAACTGTCGGAGATATAGAGTTTTAAGTCTTCACCTCTCTGGTCCACTTTCGTGTTACTTTGAAACTTTTAAATGCGGTTTCTCACACATAGCTTTTTCAAAGTTGGTGTCCACTCTAGCCCAAAATCTACTGGACCGATTCTTTTAAAATTTTGCACACTCTTTCTTTACATAAATTCCGAGGTAACACTGTTAAGTCTTTTTTAATTTTTTAATTTTAACGTATTTTAAAATAACAAAGTTTCTAATTTTTTTCATAAAAAATCGCTATTTTGACTTTTTAGTGCTGTAAAAAATTGAAAAATCAATAAAAAAAGAAAAACTCGACAGCGTTACCTGCAGAAACTTATCAACTAATGAAATCATTTTGGTTTTTCGAATTCAGAAAATCCAGTGATGAGTTATGAGTGGCACCGCAATGTTACTTTTTTTTGTGACGTCTGCGGAGATTCGCTGTCAATGCCTTATTTCTTGATATTTATTTATGAAAATTTCACAAAGTATTCTTCAAATGTTATTTTATCATGTAGTAATTATAGAAATAATTATATATTAACTGTGTCGTCAAAAAACATTATCGAAAATATACTTTTATTTAATCGTTTTGACCGTTTGACGTTTCTTAAGTAACCTATTTTATTGCTATTAGAATCTATTATTTGTATTAGTATTTATATTTTCATACTTGTCGACTCTTTTCTGATAAGCTATCGAGCTGCAATTTTGCGCACACACTCTTTGATGACGTTGCAATAATATTCCATTAAAATTAAATCATTTCATTCATTAAATCGGAAGCGTTGACTACATTTCGTGGTGAACAGTGGACGTTTACTATAAATATAACTCAAAAACAAATTCGTTGTCAAACCTGTAAATAAGACAGTGGTTTGAACTATCACATATCAATTTAAAGCAAATTTTATTAACTGAAACTTATAAAGTTTTGTTCTATATAAGTGCTAGTTCCTATACTACAACATTCATCCCATTAAATAATAGAACACAAAGCAAATTCTGTCAAAATACAAAATATACGGTAAAGTTCACTTAAATATTTATAAAGTTAGAGCAAAGCTTAAGAATAGAACGACTAGCATCCCTTACTGACTGGGTGAAACAAAATATTATTATATTAAGATATTTTTATGGAGGAATTGTATTATCAAAATATAAGATTAAAATAACAGCAATATAACGGAGAAACTCATAAATTTTAATATCATCTTTATGACAAGGGATGCTGGAGATTGGCTGGCGTAGGGGTAAGTTAGGGTAGGGGAGGCAGATAGCAATAAAATAGCATCTGTGTTTCTTTTTATTAAATCAATTTATTATCAACAATATACGAGATCGTAGAGATGTGCCACACTATTGTTTTATATTCACGAAAACGATAAAATTTATTGAATACTGATTATTTGATTAAAAAAACTCACAGCGGCATTTTGCGCAGAGACTTACCGCTAAACACAGTTACGTATACACTTTGCTGTTAATTTTATGTAAGATTACATAAGAAAAGTTATCTTTTAATATAAGTTCATGTTTTCTTACGTTAATGAAGCTTCTAATGCTAGATTAAATAATGTTTCATATTTAATTAATTTATTAGTAAAAGATTATTACGTATTTTACATTCTGTGCTCTTTTCCAAATAAATATTGTTAAAATCGCCGTAAAATAAAAAAAGGAAGCAGAGATAAAAAATTTCAATCGTTAAGAAGTAAAATTGTAAAATTGTCTTTAGAAGAAATCAACGCCACCTAGGAATGGCGCTCTAAATTTAAAATAGTTACACATTTAAGTGCTTCTAACGTTCTGGTGGTACTGATATATATTTCTTACCGTATGAACTTTAACCTTTCATATTTTTCAATGTAATTATATTTCTCGAAACGAGAAACTGCGCGTTTCTGTCGAGTTTGTTTGTTTTTCATATTCTTCATACGTCTATTTCATATATATGTAGAATGTGCTATTAAAAATTCATATGTATATCAAATTTGTTGTATATCAATTTCATACTACGAGAATTTTTGTTTTTTTCTGAGACATCGTTTTTTGTAAGGCTAAGCTAACAAAGCAAGGTTAGATTTCCTGGAGTTTTCGTTTAAGTATGTAAATTAAGATGCTGTAAAAAAAATATCTCCTAGTTAAAGGTTTCTGATATTTACACGACCGTTAGTAGTTGCAATTCTTTCTACTTTAATATCTTCAAAAATCTAATAGAAAAATATTATTTTACAAAATGTTAAAACTAACATTTCTTTGTTTTTTTGCTAAAACAATAAGTTGATTCAAGCACCGAGCACCGACTACCAATTTGAGGGTTGACCTAAGACATTTCCCTGATCCTTTTTAACCCGTGTATAAAAAAAGGATGCTAAATCAATTTGGTACTGAATAAACCAATAAAACTTTACGTGACAACTTAAACTGCATTTCAATTATTCATTCTAAGTTTCGTTTACTTTTAATTTAAAGTTTTATAAGCTGTAATCTTAGAACTCACTTATTTCGAAAGATTCCCCTCCAATTCTAAACTAAACCATAGTATAATTTAATTTGGTTATATATATATTTTTTCTTTATAACGTAAACTATTTTAAGAAGAAATTCAATTTCGTTTTGCATTAGCTCTCGGTGGAAAATAATTGGATCGGAATACCTGTTTCTTTGTGTAGCAATTGTAGTTTTCTTTAGGCGCAAACCTTTTTGAATTCTATGAATGTTTAAAAGTTTCTTTTTAACTTTTTCAATATATTCTAGCTGGAAGTTAAAGTTACGAACATAGGCGTTGTACTTAAAAGACTTATTCTAGTGCATTTCTCATATAAAAGGTACAGTTTTAGAATAAAATTGGGTTAATTATAGGGTTCTTAGTAGCCCTATTCCCTTACTTAAAATGTAAATATATACATTTTGTATTTTCCAAGTACTGTGGTTAACCTGTGTATAATAATATTCGCAAAGTACTTCGCAAACTTATGCGGGTTACGATTATGAATAAGATATATGGTTTTGAGTAATTGGCTGTATTCCATGTTAACTTTTCCATAAAGTTTTTAGTATTGTGTTAATATTTTCACGACTTACGTTAAACTTGTGCTACACACAACAACTACAGGAGTCTAGACGATGTTGCGTTTTATACGTATTATATATTTAGTGTTATTTGCAGATATTTTATGTTCGTTTTGCATATTTGCTTGGAGTTTTATGAGTCTGATAGTCTGTAGTATAGGTACAATAGGTATTAATAAAGATACGCAGATAGCAATAAAATATAGTGCATATTAAGAGAGGGGGTAAGGTCAAAACGAAGCAAATTTTTGGTAATGTTTTTTGAAAACACAATTAATATATAATTATTTCTTTAATTACTACATGATAAAATAACATTTGAAGAATACTTTGTGAAATTTTCATAAATAAATATCAAAAAATGAGGCATTGACAGCGAATCTCCGCAGATGCCACAAAAAAAAGTAACATTGCGTTGTCACTCATAAGTCATCACTGGACTTTCTGAAATCGAAAAACCAAAATGATTTCATTAGTTGATAAGTTTCTGTAAGTAACGCTGTTTGTTTTTGCAGTACTTAAAAGTCAAAATACCGATTTTTCATGAAAAAAATCAGAAACTTTGTTATTTTAAAATACGTTAAAATAAAAAAAAAATCGACAGTGTTACCTCGGCATTAACTCTCGTAATTTGATATTTGACATACCTACATTTAATAACCTTTAACGATGAACTCGAATCTTAATTAAATATTCACAACATATTCTTCTGTTCCTTAAACATCAAAACTTCCACATGTTGCCATCCGGTTTCTAAAGGAACAAATGTCCAACAAGTCATTCCACCAGAAAAACAATTCGCTACAAAACATTAAACAGGCACTAGCTAGCTCTAGCCAGACTAACAAAGTGAAATAAATTTATCAAGTGAACCATCACGTAACTGGATACCACCTATCGATCTAAAACAACGTCAATAATTCATGAGCTTTGCTCCACGAGCTTTGTACAGCTCGAATAATGCTCTGCTACGTGAGTATATCTGCTACAGCGCGCTACGGCGTAACCCCGCTACGCGCTACGAGCTACGAGTTGGCTACGTTGTCCAAACACTGACCGTAGCACCCAGGAAAGAGAGAATCAAGCGAGTAAACAGAGAAATATAATACAAATATAAATAAAATTTGTACAATAAATGAAAACAAAGAGAAAATAGCAACTGTTTATTATAAATTGAAAAAAAACAAAGAGTTTACCGAAATAATATTAATTCACGTTGAACTTGTAATTCTACGTAATATTACGAAATTATTTTTCATTGGAATATATCTATAGATGTAATAGTAAATTGTGTTGGATTATTTTCGATTTCACTGACTCGATGGAGGAATCGGACAACAAAGAACTTCGTGTTCACAGCTGGTTCTGATGTGTTGGGCTATACATTTGGTACAGATGTTTGTTTACCGAAGTGAACATGTTGTAACTGGCTGCAAATGACATTGACGCCAGATTCACGAACAGAAAGAAATACCCTGCTATTTATAGATTAAAATTTCATGTTAAAGAAATATTGTTTCGAAAATGTATAAACACAAAGACAAACAATTTTTCTAAATCTAGTACGATTCTTGTCAACCTTCATTGCTTCAATCCTTCAATCTTACACATTTTGTTCATCAGAAAATAAGTGATGTCTGCACCGGCTCTGAGATTTTGCTCTACTAGTATATGTTTCAATATGAAATTGTCTTTGTTCTCCACGTTATGTTGTCGTTTCGTATCCAAAACACCGTCTATACCTACAGAAAGCAATCAAAATGTTGTTTGAAGATATCATCATCGTTTCCGGTAACCTCATTATTATAATCCTACCTGTACGTAGAGTGACGAATTGGGAAAAGTGTCAGATGCGTCTCTGATGAATCGTACTGGATTCTATAGAGACCTCTGTCACGTTTACTTGAACGCCTAGTCCGCCACTACTTTGCTATCCGTTTCTTGTAGCATCCAAAATTAATTTCATATATTTTAAATCCATCACTTTGTGTTGGTTAAATGTTGTTCTAAAACAACACGCACACGATCTTTGTGAAGGTTTGAGATGATAAACAATATATTGTTTTTATCTCTTGTGGTTTAAAATGATATTTCCAAGTTTAGATTTAAATATACTGGGATAAATTGGGGATTGAACAAAGGGGATGTTTCATTGTCAAAGGTTGCGCCTATATAAGAACCTTTAAATTGGTGGTGGCATATTTTCATAAACTTATAACACCAGGTATTGAGCTCAACGTACACCGGATATTTAAAATGGATATACACTGTCAATATACTTTCATTTCTTATTCATATTTAAGTTCAAAACGATAAAAAAGAAGCATATTTTCGTTAATGCTTTTTGACGACACAGTTAATACATAATTATTTCTATAATTACTAAATGATAAAATTACATTTGAAGAATACATTGTGAAATTTTCATAAATAAATATCAAGAAATGAGGCATTAACAGCGAATCTCCGCAGATGTCACAAAAAAGTAACATTGCGGTGCCACTCATAACTCATCACTAAATTTTCTGAAATCAAAAAACCAAAATGATTTCATTAGTTGATAAGTTTCTGCAGGTAACGCTGTCGAGTTTTTTCCTTTTTTATTGATTTTTCAATTTTTTACAGCAGTTAATAGCCAAAATACCGATTTTTCATGAAAAAAATCAGAAACTTTGTTATTTTTAAATACGTTAAAATTAAAAAATTAAAAAGAACTCGACAGCGTTACCTCAGCATTTATGTAAAGAAAGAGTGTGCAAAATTTCAAAAGGATCAGTCCAGTAGATTTTGAGCTAGAGAGGACACCTACTCTGAAAAAGCTATGTGTGAGAAAACGCATTTAATAGTTTCAAAGCAGACCAGAGAGGTGAAGATTTAAAACTCTATATCTCCGACAGTTTTACTCCAATTCACTTTAAATTTTTACACAATAAACTTAATATGTTGTACAATACAATAAAGTTGAAACCTGACCTCCCCTCCCTAACAAATAATGTACAAGGTTTATATGTTAATGTATTTTGAACATTCAATTAAACAGTTTAATTGGAATCAGTTCAATTGACAGAGTCTAAATACATTTTGTGATTAAATTCATTAAATTTTAATCCAAAGAGTATTTTGTCTTGGAGTATACTATGCTAGAGAGTATACTGTGCGTAAAAATACGAGCCCCTAGCCTGTAATAGACCGGTATAATAATAGGTATTTCTTTTTAGCCAAACGACCCCCTGTAGAGGAAACGGCGAGCTTCCTCCAATCTCTACTGGCGAGTCACGGGCCTAATTATCTGGAGAAACTGTTCGGCAGCAAAGCCCGAGATGCTCTGGCTCCATTAGGGGGTGTGGAGAAAGTTGCCATCGCTCTATCAGGTAAAATAAAACATCAAAAGTTCTATCTCAACCCACCCGACTTAGTACGACGCTTCACATGTCATTTCCTCTTGTTACAGAATCGCAGACAATCGAAGATTTCGGGGCTGCAATGCATTTGCTCCGTTCTGATCTTGAGCATCTACGTTCTGTGTTTATGGCAGTTGAGAATGGTGATTTGGGAATGTTAAAATCTCTTGGAAT
The DNA here is from genome assembly GCA_963678705.1 of Panorpa germanica. Lineage (NCBI taxonomy): Eukaryota > Metazoa > Arthropoda > Insecta > Mecoptera > Panorpidae > Panorpa > Panorpa germanica. The sequence goes on along the minus strand of OY783220.1, from coordinate 12,437,417 downwards.
TAAAGACTCAGAACTTGGAGACGTCAAATTTTTCCTGGAGAAACTGGTTAATACCGGATTCCTGGATTGAATAGCACCGGAACCTGCTTCGTACTACTTTGTTCACCCCTTGCCGAGAGCACCAATCAATCCAGGTTTTTATTCCTATTTACCCTATGATTCCTACAATTATAGAAAGTAAGTTCAATTTATTTTTATTTAAGATTCATTGTCACATGAACGCACCTCTCTAATGTAATGCATACAACTAACCCAAGAAAACCCAAGTAATTGATGGAAATTTAATGGCATATTAATGACACATTTAGCTAATCATCCACAAACTACTGGAATAGTATTTTGAATGGAAATGAGTTTGTTCGTACATATATTATGGAATGAACTTCAAACCATCTTATTTAGAGTGACGCGTTTAAGCCCCAGGTCTTCATTATTCAACCGTTATCTTTACTATGCTAAAACTCCGTGAATAATTAAGCATAGTTCTGGAAACTACATATTAGTGGAATCAACTCACTTGCGCGTTCTGCATTGAATCCATTTAATGAAATGGCAATCACAAGTTGACGGTTCATACATTAGAAATATGCGTTCATTTGACATATTATGTTCAAAGTATACGAAATTACATTAAAATACTATAAAGGTGTACACCAAGAGACCCGCATCAAGATCTCTGTACTTATTTTCCTTCTAAATATCATTGTCACTTATTATCAGACAAATTCCAATGATTTTCATGTAATTTTTTATACTTTACAAATTAACAGTGTAATTTTTACAATTTATTTTCATTTTTATCCTCCTTGTTTAACCTCCCCGTGTGATATATCTTCCATCACACTCTCTCGGCTGCACGTTCCTTCCCTGTATGAAACACAACCCTATCTATTACTAAACTCGTCCTGTATTCGTACTCGTTTCGTATTCAAGCAACAACCTGTCAGACTCCTACAATTCCCATATAACAATCTCTCATATTTCATACGTAGATGGGTTGTTGTTATACGGGGATGAGGGGATGAAAATAAACTATATCACATCATCCTATCCTTTAAATTCAATTTATTTTTCATATATATGGTATATAATGTTGCTATCATCCCCTACAATAACATTTTCAAATTTGTGAAATATGTTTATTATTTGTATCAGTAATCGATGCGTTTAACGCATATTTAACTAGTGATTGGTGTGCGAAATGTGAGAAGAACACCAAATGACATTTATTGGGAAACAAAGCAAATTCGAAACAGAAATTCGGTCGCTTGTTGTTTACGTAGACTAAAAATTAATTGTTTAATGGAAAAAAGATTTAATCAAAATCGATGTCTGATACAAACCTATTCAAAGTCAAAACAAAACGAAATTTGCTAAGTCAAACCTCAAAATAGTATAATTTGTAAGCGCCTTGTATCGCTCTGATTGAATGACAGATATAGGATCGATTTCTACCTGACACTGGCATGAGGTCGTATATCTTAGTCAAAATATCAGTGCTACAATCTGTTTTAGACAATTCATTAACCCTTGAACGTTCTTCTTCGAAATTCTTCAACCTATAAAGAACTCCTTTCTTCTTCTCTTCGTGAGTTTTCCACTCACGAAGAAATACTCTTTCAAATTTCGCGCTTAAAGAAGCAGGTTTCGGAAATAAAAATTAACTTTGAACTATTGAAGACATGAAAGTTGTCAATTGTTATAATATATTAACGATTATCCATTTATTAACTCATCCACTTTTTGAAAGGAAAGTATATAACAATATATATGTTTTTAATTATATATCGTTGTACTGTTTTCAATTCGTTTTGTGCTGGTGATCAAGCTAGCGCAAAATTAATTGATGCGTCACATTTGTTTCGTAAATGTTAGACTATTCTAAGTGTGAATTGTATTTAACTCTATTTAAAACATATCTAAATGTTCCGTGTACCCCCAAATTAGACTACCCCCATTAAGTATTCCAGGGTAGTGATTGATTGATAGTGAAGTCATGGCACTAAGACGAAACGTAGCATATATAAGGCAATCGCAGAGAACACTTAATACGTCATTATCGTAAAGTGTTGCGACTTTAAAATAATCAGTTTTATGTTACAAATATAAAAATGAAATGTCTAAGAAAAATGTTTATCATATTGAATTCATGTTACCTTTAAATAGCATGCTACTGCAATGTGCTTAAATCCTCGCTTTGAATTGTGAGAGTAGCAACAGTAGCATGGGCAAGATAAATGTAAAATGAATTGCTAAAACTTATCAGCAGCCGACCATTAAGTAGGGATTATAAAAAAATGTAATCTCTTCTTACATTTGTAGAGTCAATGGTGATTTGTAAGAGAAAAAGAGATAGAATAATGTTTCGACGTTAACTAGTAAACAGTTCAAATCATATATCTAATTATGCGTCTATATATTCTACTATTGTCTATTACTAATATAATCTAAGTATCGATAAGGAGTTGTTTGTTTAACTTTACAAACTGTTGCTTATCGATACAAAACACCAAATCAAAATACATATCAATTTAATGTGAATTAATAAATGTGTTATGTAAAATCTACGTAAAAAAACACTTTTAGATCACTTTTTAAATGTATTTTAAAAATTCATATACACCTAATATATAGGCTATCATCTATACGTACTTCTAGTACATAGAATATGAAAATGAATATGAATTAATTATGTTTGTGATAAATGTGTAAAAAAAAATATTAAAAGTATATTTAAAAGAGTTACGGTACCTTGTCGTATAGGATTAGAAACAAAACAAAATTCAAAAACACCCATTTGAAAAATTAAACCAAAGAATTAAAAATATTCAAAATTAATATCAATATTATATGAATAAATGTTTAAATCTTACTAGATGTAGTTAAAATATATAAATATTTTAAAAATATAAGACTCCCCTTTAACAATGAACAAAATGCGGCATGAAATTAATTCACCCCTTTTGAAGAATTGTCCCTATTGAAACTACCCCAAAAGATTCTCACCATAATAGTATCGTTTCATTAAAAATATATATTTATTAAATTAGTAATTATATTAAAAGTAATTAAATATATTAGTCTTAATGCAACCATATCAACAAACATATCAACATCAAAATTGTAGTGTTTTAAAAAAGCTTCGTGCTTATTAAAATGCACATTTTGATTTTAGTTTATAAGGTTTAAAAATACAAAAAAAAAACAACAAAAAATATTTTATCTTAAAGATTAGAAGAGAAGACGTCCAACATATGAAAACATATCATTGTATTCTAGAATATAGTTCCGTAAGACTAGAATTAAGTAAAGGGTTGAAAGGTCGGATCCATTTCGAGAAGAAATCGCAGTGAAAGAGAAAGTATACTTATAGTTTTAATAAAACTTGAAATAAACTTTTCTGTTGGCTGGACTAAATAGGTAATTTTAAGGTTTATTAAAGCTAATAAGTATATCATCTTCGTCAGTTTACTGATCGTGAACACCGGGCCTGACTTCAAAGATCAGTCATTTTAAGAAAAGCAAATCAAGTTTACTAATAGACGTTTCAATAAATAAACAAACAATTCAGAATTTAATTGGTATAACATCTCAGTCTATCAAAAAAATTTATTCCTACATTGGACGGGCTAATCGAATCTTAAATTATTTGTAAAAAATTTGCTGAAACGTATTTCGTTACGACATTTGAAATGCTTTTCGAAACGAATCGTAATAGTTTCGAGGCCGATTCTAGATCGATACTGTCAGCTGCTTCGTTTAAGATATCGCATCACGTGGAAATTATAACCTACTTATCAATCAGTAATATCAAAACATATCACTAGGAAGTAATATTAGAGGTAGTTCAATTCTAAAAATTAAATATAAAGATGATATATTACTGTACTAAGCCAACAGGCTTAAGTCGCTTGATGTTTTTCATTTGCTTCAGCTAGTGGTAGCAACTTGTAGAAATAATTAATTTTGTTCGAAGATTATTTGAACATAAAATGTTTTTTGACATCGAATTGTTGGGTCCGCTTTTCGTTTTTAGGGCTCTTTTTAAACACATAATACTGACACTGAATAAATAAAAACTAACAACTATTTAAAAAGAGTCTTCACCGAATCGGATCGGATCACATTCCAGTTTGTATTGTATGGCAATATTTGAAGATGATCTTATTATAAAATAATCTAATCGTAAAGGATATCATAAGGACATGTTATATACTGTAACTGTAACGATCTTATCTATTTGCTCTCTCTAAAGGAACATGTCCTAATGTAAAACAAATGAAATGTATTTCTGAAATGCTTAAAATATGTGTGTTTTAAATAATTCTAATCTTGTCTTTATAGTCGTTTAGTGAAGTACTGTGCTTGAGCAAAATATTTAAATCTAATCATTTCAAAATGTAATATCATATATTCTATAAAATAACAAAGTTTCTCATTATTGTAACTAATATGATGTTTAAAAAATTTACTAAAGTACTTGATATTAAATTAAAATACTAATTGACAAATATTGCATGATCTTTGCCCCAAACACTCAAAGACGACTTTGGCAATGGTAAAACTAATATATATTTATATATATATTATCAATATATATTTATATATATACATATAACGTATATAATCAGTGTATTATTAAACAAAAAATCATAATTAAAAAAATATATTTTAAAAAATATAGTAAATACTCGTGTATCAATGCATGCCACTACTTTGTAATGGTTTAGAATTTAAAGAATTAAAATGTAGTAAAACGAAAGTATATATTTTGAAGCATATATATTGAAAGTAGCAAAAACAAACAAAACCAAAACAAAAACAAAAATATTCAAAGAACTATAGTATTATTGACAGTCAAAATATTTTAAGAAAAAGAATTTTACTTTTAAGTAAATAAATAAATTTGTATTTATTTGAAATTATTTTACGTTAATATTTAATTCTAATTAATGTTATGTAAAGTATAAAATAATTTATCATGTGTCATTGTTTGGTTGGAACTGATTATAAAATACATTTATAACGTACAAAGAAAATCATTGTGTTTTCTTTGCCTTTTATTTATTTTACTAATATACCCCGTATTTACTAAAATTAAGGACATTGTTTTTCGAAATTAAAAAAAAAATGGCGAATACAATAGCTGTCGACAAGTAAGGTACGTAAAAACATTTTTTTATTAAGTGTTTTATTAATTTAAGTGTCCTTGATTTAATTACATAATATTAAAAGTTTTGACCAGCTGTGAAACAAGATATTAATCCATACAAATAATATTGACAAGAATCGAAAAAGATAAATTGTAAAGAAAAATTAAAGCAATTGGTTCTACAAATTAAAAAAAACTGATATATTTTCGTGGAATGAATTAGGAAAGATTAGACTCTTTTTAAAAATACTGTTAGAAATATGAACGAATTTGTTCAGCACTTTCGTAAACAATTCTAACTCTAAATTTTACTTTTAATGAGTGTACATTATGACCAATTTTTATTTTTCTAGCACCCCACGATAATGGTGGAACGAGGTCTTATTATATACGATAAATAATATTGATAAACTAAATAATAAATGTATTGGGTCTTTATCACCCTCAACCTCATAAATTATCTATTTAACTTAACTTTACTATGATCTATTTTTATAAAAGAATTCATTTAAAATGAATAAAAGAATCATTAATTATTCCTGCTTCACTAATAAATGGGACACTGGCCTAGTTTCATTAAAAATACTCGTAATTATTCAAGGCTAATTTTACCAACTTAAGGCTGCATTCACAGTACCACTGACTACTTGCGACACCGATTTTTTCAGTAGGATGTATTTGAATTGTTTTGCATTAACACACTTTCTTAAAATATAAAGTTTCTTCTTTAATATCTATCAATACACATTCTTCTGTAAGCAATAGAATGTTATATTAGATATCTGTACGTTTTCTCCTCTCCCCTCACACGCTATGTACAAAGATGCATGATTCCAAGCATGTTTCGAATATACACGATCGTAGTGAATATGAACGTATAAAAATCACACTTCTTTGATAGCGTGGTGTATCATAAACATGACTACACCCTACAGAAAATGTTGGATGTCACAAATAGTCGATTCCAGTGTGAGAGAGCCCTTACGCTCTGAAACAGAAAGAGAGACTCATGATTATTTTAACAGATCTCGCAAACTTTAACAACAATGTGTTGCATAACCATCAGAGCTTTAAATTTATAATTTAATCATAATTTTCAAACATATTTTATATTTGATGAAATTTCACGCTGTATGGTTCACAGTTGATTTCCGGATGTACGTTAAAACTACTTACTTCCGTTGCAACATAGTGTTTATTCTTGTATGGTGCACATAATGAAATAATAACGCTAAAAGTTGCATAACATTTCAGCTGCTGCACTAATTTCTACTCTAATTTAATGAAACTGTTGCAGGCTTGCAATTAAATGATGCATTTATTATCAGTAGGGTTCACAAGCCATGAAATATTGTTTACTCTTTTTGTTGCCTTACACTGGACAGATGATTGTCTTAAAGTAAAACACTAGTTAAATTCAAAACGAAAATATAGCTATTTTAAATTTGAGCTCCATTTTTTTGTCATGTTTTTGATGTTGCACAATTAGTATCAAAACCTGAACAATAATAAATACTTGATGTTATTTATTATATATGACGTTTTCATATATTTTAGTACACTCTTGTACTGTTATAGGCTTTTTTGCACTCACAAGTCGTTTTCCAAGAAAAGCCATCTTATTCCAAAGAATTTTCTTATAATACCTTTTACAAACAAAAAAGGTTTAGTTTTTAAAACGACCTATTTTTAAATAATATGTTTCACCAAAACCCAGATGTGACCTTTTTCACTTCTATTGTTCAATTTATGATAATGTGTTTATAGTGTAAAACAAAAAAGGTAGCTCAAAAGTACGTGGTACCCATATTCCTAACAATGGCTCGTATATAAAAAGGAACCCATTGTCATAGAGTTAGAGCAACAATCCTAATACAATTTATTCTTCTTTTATTTTACTATTTGTTAGAATACTATTTATTTTTATTGTTATTATTTTTCCTTAACATTTACAAAAGAGAAACAAGATATTACTAAGATGGATAAAAATAAGATTTGTTAATATGACAGAATGTAATCAAGATACAAGGTGTTTTAGAAGGAGAAATTACAGAAGGCGCATCTTTACTTTACAGTTTTGGGCAATAACATAGCTTTATTTAAGACAGGGTGTATTTTCCATATTCTACAAATAACCAAAACTATAACTGTATGGAATTATCTGGAAAAAGCAACTGTTTAGCTTCTTTGTTCCTCAGTTGACATGACAGGCCATCCAAAATAAGGAGACAACGTAATTTCAACATGGATTCATATAAAACGTTCATTTTGAAAAAGTTCTCCTGCCATCTTAAAAGCTTAGCTAAAGCTTAAAGCTCTCCTGCTACATCCCGATGTATATCTTTTGTTATATCCTTACAAAACTTTATTCTGTCAAACTTATAAAGAAACGAATAAGACGTTACATTTAAGACTGCCAACTTTCCAACTTAAACTAAAATGTGTCTGGATATTGAAAGAACTAATAGGATAAAATACGAAAGAAGGACAATATGCTTGGACGCATAACTGTCCATCTTAAGTGAAGATGGTTGGCAATCCTAGTTACACTTTACTAAGACGTAAGGTTGTCAGAGATTTAACCAGGCTAGTATCAGAATCCTGATCTGAATCTTAAAATGGGAAACAACTAGCGTAATCTCTGGTTCCAGGCGAGAAAATATGATTCGTTTGTTTTCCTTAAGCGTAAGGCATCAACAATTCAGGTAACTTCGTTTTTGAGCCTCTGGAATGAGTTCTATTCACGTCAAAGAAATTAATGACTGTCACAACGCTTGCTGATTGCAATAGTGACACAACTCAAAAACATGAAATATGAGAAATGTCTATTCGAAGGTTTTTTCTCTTAATATTTACTTGAGTGGATCAACTTTCAAAAGTTATTAGCACTTAAAACAATATATACATTTATAAACATTTACAATACATAATTTACAACGTATAAACACGAGTATGGGTATTTAAAATAAAAAAAATTGGATCAGTTTTATTAATAAAGTCAATAATGTTTTTCCTTGCTAATACACTAGGTGAAGTAAATGAGTTTGGTTTAGTTTATTTTAAAGTCCAATCTATAGAGCATTAAACTAGTTCTAAACAATTTAATTATTTAACAAATTAGACCATGCATTAGAGCTAACAGTTGTGTTTATCAGAATGTAACCTTTTTGTTGTAGCTTTATTATATGTACCTTTTGAGGAGCTTATGTTTCATCCCTTTCGTTATTTTAAAGGACGATACCACCCTAAGCAAACTCTCTTATTCGCTACCAAGTAATCTCACCAACTGGAACGTTTCTCTAAGATTGCATGTAATCAAAGAGATTGAGAAGATTAAAATTGCATGGAAACAGCCAGCCCATGTGATAGAAATATATTATTATAATAAAATATATTAAATAATAAATTTAAAGTTATATCCACGAGTATACTACGCTTCAAACTTATAAAAAAAATAGTTTTCTGTTCTATCGTGTTGTTTATTAAAAGAAAGTTCTCAGTCTGCTTTATGAACTTAGAAAGTTTCTCTATAAATGAAATAACAAGCTGAGATGAGTTCTAAGTTTATTAAATTCATTAAATTTATAACAAGTTGTACATAATTAAATAGTTATATATTTTCTTATTTATAAAATGCGATAAACTTATTATTAAACAAGATTTTAAACTATATATTGTGTATTTATCTTAGTATTGATCCTAATTGATTTTTCCTCTACTCCTAGAGGTTTGCGATGGCAGCCTATATTGACCATAAACTCGCGAAGTTTGTGCAGAAATTGCATCTGCATAGGTACAAGGAAGGCGCAACTTTAGGTATGTAGTTTGGGGAGAACATCGCAAACTAATACGGATCACTAAAGCGTGTTCACCGTTGGCACGAGGGGTGCAATATCGACGAATTTACCTCATCATGGATGCTCTAATCAGACACCCTTAGAGCTGATGCTACTCTTCAAGGAAAATACTTTCCTACAAAGTTTATTTAATTAGAAACTCTGTTAATAATTCAATTATGATAATTTCATTTAGATGGCAACAACAATAAACAAATATAAATATAACCAACAAGTAAACAGCAATAGAATAATATGTATTGTGAAGAGAATTCTATGGAAAACGGAGCAGCAAATATTTAGTTAGTATTGTAAATATTACTTTGCGTTTGATTTGTAAATAATACGTTGGCAATGTGCTGTATATCATTATTGTTTCCACATTTGCTGAATTATACTGTTTGTAACGGTGTGACGCACTGTGTCCCTTGTCAACGCTACGATTGTACAACTAGTCCAAATATTATTCAGGGTTCGTAAATATCATCTAAGTCATCTTAATATGTCATCTAAGACAGGACATTTTGGAAGTGCGACAGCTTCAAAGCATCCATTTTAATTCGGTTTATAAACATACAGTTATAACTGCCCCCGAATCAAATTTCTAAATAACAAATTGTTAAAGTTTCTATATAAAAGTCTTTTCCACAACATGTGTTTTTCCAGAAGTATTTCTAAAGCAATAAACCAATAAACATTCTCTAACTAATATAACAATATTATCAGAAATTCTTTTTTTATTTGCAAGAAACAGTTAATAAAATACGATATATGTACTTACTATTGATTTCTACAAATCTTGCTATTACAAATATTAGTAGTTAAGTTAGGTAAAATAAAACATGTTTTTTACTTTGTTATTTAGCACTCAAAGATATATCTTTATTCAACGAAATCTAAATACCAAGTGAAGGAAATATTAATACTGACAAATATAACACTATCTATCTCTATCTAACTCATTATAACATCTATCTATCTATTATATTCATCCCTTAACATAGAATCTATTTCTTACACCCATAGCAGTTGTTAAGAAATTCCTTTGGACCATCTTAAGTTTAAAAAAGGTTTACAGAGTTTGAATTACGTAAGACGATAGGATCATGATTTTGTTTAGGACCAAGGGAGGGTCATATGATAATGTTTAGGACGAGACGAGGTTTACTTTACTGTATTTAGTATGAAAAGAGGAGTATAGATCCCTTTTAGGATCACGATAGGTCTAAAATTTTGACTTTGGTGATTTCTAGAAATTATTAAAATCTGCCCTATTTAGAGGACATTTAGTGATAGGTATGTACAAATAAAAATAAAGTGTCTTGAGCGGGGTGTGCCCATCGACTCATCCCTCAAGTTCAATAGATCCGAGATTTTGATTAGTTGGTTAATATGTCCTGATTATCACAGATAAAGACAAATCGCATTCGGATCCCCAGCATAGAAAGCCAGACCTGCCTAACCTTGCACATTGATTATTTTCGCTTCATTTACTGCTACATAACGAAATAATGAACCAACAGGATTGATGAACAAAACAGACCAGAAGATTTATTAGGTAATTTTGTTCAATACCTGTCTTGATAAATCTTGGTCTTTTCAATTCTAATATACTCGAACATTACTTGTTCTGTAATAAAAGGGTAATTGCTACAAACATAGGCGTCCACAGAAAACTTGACTGGAAATTGACATAAAATGTATCACAGATATCATTCTATCTCGCCCCTACTTTCAGACGGCTATGCTTGAAAATGAACGAACCAAATCATTTCAGTTTTATAGCAAAACCATAAATGTAGCCGACGGCTATGAATTCAGTGGACTGTATAAAATAATAGTGCAACAGTGTACAAGGAGGAGGATGGAAGGGGGGTTGCTGTAAAGGGTTGTAATGTCATTGATTAGATTGTAGTTGTAGATAGAATAATATTGTTTGCATTTTATATGTGATCAGTTATGAAATGTCATGATAAATTGTATCGAAAGATTGGAATCTATTTAACCAATAAGTTTTAAGTGTATTTGAAACTATTGAACAATGGAATTTAGAAGATGTGGATTACGGAAGTACAGCCGCTTGGTAGGATAAAAACGCAAAACACAAAACATTAATAGTTTACCAAAGAAAAACCTAAAAGGGTTTAAATAAAGATCCAAGTCGAAAGAAATAAAGAAACAAGGCAGATTTGAAATACACTTAAATACACGTAAGGGCCTTATTCTGTAACGTATTTCCCCCGCTGAAAAAATAAGGTAGATTTTTTTAAAAGTTACAGAATAAGGCCCTAAATGTGTTTTGCTATGTTATTTTCTATACAAATTTAATATGTTTTACTTGGTTAAGGCGTAATAGTACTTCGTGGTAACAGTTCAAATGACAACAACCTATGGTCTCCTCTCTTACCTTAATTTGGCGGTAGTAAATTAAATTAAAAAATACATAAATATTTTCTGATATATAATAAACATACCACTAAGTGAAACTTCATTTTATTTTCTTCTAACAAGAATAAATTCAATCAAGTCACGTAGAGTATTACGTTTAATAATTAATCGTCTAATACGTAATAATTTACTATCAATTATTTAAAGTAAATAATATAATACTTCAGGATTTGCATAGTAAATCTCTGAGCTCTGAGAAATTGTAAATAAGCCTGTTACCCCTTTTCATTTTAATAAGACAGATGATATACGCAATAACAACAACAACCCCTGCCTTGTCTTACTGTTTATTGTTAAATTTACGTCTTTCAAAGTGAGATAATAATCTCATCATTATTCATAACAATTCCAACCTGGAGCCTGCAGACTTTAACCTGGGGGAAAGTTTGTAAACATCACACAGACTCTTCGCAGATGGAATTATGGGAGATAATGCACATGTTGTAGTATTTAATGCAAATTATATATCAAACTCAATGTAAAATTATTTATCTTGCAAATATTCTCTTTAGTGCACCACAGATAAACTAAAGAGTGTATGTCAGATAACACTAACAAATATTAGCTAAAGTAGGTTGAGATGTTTTACCACACACTGAAAAGAAATTAGAAATTGATCCTCTATTTATTCACTTCTTATCGGGTCTGCAAATTTTAAGTTAATGTAGAGTCTTACAATTAAACCATTTAAAACTGTTTTAAAAATATAAAAAGAAAATAATTTATAGACAAATATAACACAAGTCTTTAGGAAACGTACTCATATTTACTAAAACAAAATTACTTCCTCAGAAAATAAGTCACAATTAAAAGTGTAAATGCCAAATTGGTTTTCTAACTGCTCTTGTGGGAAGCCAAAACCCAAACTAGTTATTTTTCTGAGCTATACCGATATTTAACAATAATTTTCTGGAAAAATAGTGTCATGAATCTATGAGACATTCTTTGTACCTTATTCTTTGACATTATGTGTCATGAATTAGAGTCAGATAGAGGCACATTATTATTTTAATTTTCCTTTATGTTTTTTCCATTAGGATACTACATTTTTCCGCTTTAAATCATTAAAATACATATTATTGTGATTAATTTCATTTCATTTGTGTTCCATATTCTATATACTCATTTAAATTAAATCCCTATTGCTTCTCTCTTCCTGCTACGTTTTTACTATGCCATTCCTTCTCTTTCCTCGCTCCTTCTCTCTATCTCCGTCATCCAACTCTTCCTTTCACTGCCTCCCTTCAATACCTGCACAATCTTCTTTTCCATTCCTCTCAATTTCCCCAGTATCTGCTGCCTTTCTCTTCGTTTCCCAATCTGAATTTTGCGAAATTTTTCTTGTACATATTCCGGTATTTCTCTCTCCCAAATCCTGTTGTATCTTTCATTATATTTGCTGTTATCAATTTATTGTATTCTTTCCTGCTGCTGTATATCTCTGCCTCAGCTCCTTAGCTCCTGGTCCACACTTGTGCCTTCTTCTCTCGATATAAGCAGATAAAATTATATTGAAAATCCAACTTTGGGTTAACCTTTTAGTTGCCAATATTAACAAACTAAGGAATATCACTAACAAACAAATGAAGACGTCAAAAAGTTACAAAATTAGTCCCCACATCAAAGAACCCTTTGTAGTTGAAGGTGATGTCTTGGTAACAGTATTCTACCCAGTCACAATTAACCCCCCTTCCCTTTCCCCGTCATCTACACCTACTGCACTACACTATGTTTAGTATTCCTAGTTATTATTCTCAACTGGTATTTCGTACTACTAGTATACATGAAGTTATACATATATGAATATTTTGCATAGTTCTGTTTCCAAGTTAGATACGTACATATCACTATATGCAGTGCCGCATTTAGAGGTGTGGAGGCCCTGGGGCAACGAAGGAGCGGAGGCCCCTAATTATTTTCCATCAAGTCTTTCAAAAATTTAGTACTTTGATCTATACTACATGTACTATTGTGAAGACCACTTTCTTGTGGATTCCCGGGACAGTAGCCCTGCCTGCCCCTCCTCAAATTCGGGCCTGACTATGTGGTGTAAGTGAGTTAGAATTTACAAGTTATCTGATCATATTTCATGCGGTTTAACTTCCAAGAAACTTCTGTAAACTGCTTCTTTGAATTCAAACTTGATGACTACATGACGTGTAAGAGTTTAGAGTTTTGAATCTCGTTATGTGCAAATCATGCAATTTGTAACTTCAGTTTTCAACTATTGAATATCATAATGGCGAACTTTACAATGATGATGTTTATCAGGGTTTAACAAGCTGTAATGTTAGTAAGAGTTAAGTGCCATTCCCAGCTCGTAAATTTTATTGTTATGTTTTAACTTTAAATGTAAGAACCATAGAGGTATAATAATAGAGTGCGCAAGATGTATAATACTGCGATAAAGGTAAAGTGACAGATAGCTGCCGAAAGTCCTCTGTGTCTCTTTCTAGCAGAGCATTGCCAGCAGCAGCGGTTCGGTCAGAAAGAGACAGATAGGACACTCAGCAGCTATCTCTCTCTATGTTAGTAACCGTATAATATAATAGTTGTATACAGCACATAATTCACGTTATTATAAGCAATAGCACACCACTAGAACGCTCCTATTAGCACAGGTGGTAGCTTACTGAATGACTCGTATGTATTGTTACACAACACTTAAATACGCTTGCAGTGTGTGACATGCCTTAAAGGAAAACGTTTCTCTAACGATATGATGTTGATATCCAACCTTAAACGGAAAAACCAGCGGACTTTAATCAACAACACTTGCAAAGCGTAGGTAGTTAGTGAAATAGCAGTGTCACACGTCCGAGATCATGGTGACGTGGAGAGAATTCAAGTTTAATATATGCATTACTTCTAAAGGTCAAAGGGCAGTACTATATATTTTCTGTCTAGTGTACGAAACTTCGTTAAAACGAGAGCTATTTTAAATAATCAAATTACTTTTTGTATTTTTTTTACCTTTCTATATTATTTTTACATTTTTATTGCAATATTTTATGATATTCTTGTATGAGTATATGAACGTATATTTTTAATTTTATTGTGAATTTTTTTTAGGAAAATTAAGTTAGTGAAATAACTGTTTGAACTGCAAACACAAAATTTATATAAAAAGTAGTCTGTTCAATTTTTCTCTATGATAATTAAAAAAGAATTCGTTGTAAAGAAATTTTAAAGAAATAAATCGTTAAAAGGATCTGCGGTCGAATTCCTTAATAGTGTTAGCAGAGATAAGTGATTACGTTTTACAAATTATCCAAAATACTGTACAGTAAGAGTATTAAGTGGGGGAAGGGGTAAGTTTTATTTATATTAATGTACAACATATTAAGTTAATTGTGTGAAAATTTGAAATCGATTGGAGTAAAACGGTCGGAGATATAGAGTTTTAAGTCTTCACCTCTCTAGTTTCTAGGTCTAGTTTCGTGTTACTTAAATGCGGTTTCTCACACTTAGCTTTTTGCCCTCTCTAGCTCAAAATCTACTGAACCGATTCTTTTGAAATTTTGCACACTCTTTCTTTACATAAATGCCGAGGTAACGCTGTCAGGTTTTTTTTTATTTTTTAATTTTAACGTATTTTAAAATAACAAAGTTTTTGATTTTTTTCATGAAAAATCGGTATTTTGACTTTTAAGTGCTGTAAAAAATTGAAATATCAATAAACTAAAAAAAGAAACATCGTTACCTGCAGAAACTTATCAACTAATGAAATCATTTTGGTTTTCGATTTTAGAAAATCCAGTGATGAGTTATGAGTGGCACCGCAATGTTACTTTTTTTGTGACGTCTGCGTAGATTCGCTGTCATTGCCTCATTTCTTTATATTTATATATGAAAATTTCACAAAGTATTCTTCAAATGTCATTTTATCATGTAGTAATTATAGAAATAATAATATATTAACTGTGTCGTCAAGAAACATTATCGAAAATATGCATTTTTTTATCGTTTTGACCGCGTTGCAATTGTAGTAATAATTTTGGTAATTTATTTTTGGTCCCTTACAAAAATTGAATATGCACCGTGTGATAGCACCTAGTAAATGGAAACTATGTTTTCAGGTCATTGCCAGACGCCGCGTCCACGTTGGTCCGGGCGTTGGCGTCACTTGGAAAACCGTGAACCGTATACCGAGCGCCACCCTCACTTCCACCCACCTGGAATCCCATTCTCGTACCTTCCTGCATTTTATTTAGCTCGCAAAGTAGAACAACACTCCGTATAGCGAACAGGTGGTACCCTGAACGGAATGGGTGTTATATAGAGAGAGGGACAAATGGGGAAGGGTTGGGGGGTTAGGTTGATGCATTATACGTTTCGCTAGTAAGGCGGATTACTTTCAATTCTATATATAAGCTAACCGCAATATATTTCACGTCTTTCAACATTTATAAAATAGTTCAATTTTGTCTGTCAAGAAATTTGAAATAAATTTAAACGATAAATAATACCTTTTCAAAGTTTTTTTTTTTTAATTATTTTCGTTCATCAATTTTATATACGTAAGTTAAGCTATATAAAAGAAAAACGATTATAGAGAAATATAAATTGCAATATATATAAATCAAAAGGTATCAGAAGCACTAGCTTTATTGAATAAAATGCGGGAGAATGCGGGGAAGGAAGGCGTATAGAGCGACAGCTACAATTTGGTATTGGTTTAGTCATACAAATGTGTCATCACTGGCATTGTCGAACGAGGTTTTTTCGAAAAGCAAGGTGTTTTATTCAAGAAAACCAATGCTTTTTATGTAAGCAGTAAGCTTACCTTGAGGTGAATCTATTTTTATCTTTCAGCAAATCAAAAATTTGCATCTGGATCATTGTACGTTCATCTAAATCCATCTTTAATCATAATTACTTAGTTCAAGATATATTATCTTTTTCTTTTTTGTTTTATTCTAAAATGTATCTAGATTATACCATCAAACACAGAACAAAAGGATATTATTTAACAGCTATTGTAAAAGTCTTTATTCTTAAAGACTTCTTAGGCCGTCTGCATACAGGTCGACTGATTGCAAACTGCTACATAATAGGGGATTTTATTGTGTCGTATTCTGAGGTATTTGTATGTATGTATTTAAATACTTTTGAAAAGTATTTGTGTACATCTCTGCTCATGGTGTCACCATCAAAAGCATGCAACGTAATTGTCCTACGACCAAGAAACACAGTCGCTCAAAACGTGCTCAAAAGCAATTTGAAATCAGTTTAGTTTTAGTTCTCTCACTAACAACGGGTTCGGGCAGATTCAGGGCTCGCGTTTACAATCAGTCGACTCATATGCAAACAGCCTTAAAACCCTTAAAAAAAGTTACGATGTTTTATAAGTACATTAATATTTCAAAAAGCAGTAAAATAGGTGAGAAAATAGTGCATACACGTAAGGCTCCCTGAGGTTTCGTGAACCTTGGACGTGCGCTCACCTTTCGATCCACCTCTGCATTTTTATAATCAAAGTATATTCTCTTCGCGTTGCATATCAATAAAAAAAATATTGTTATTTCTAAGGTACTTCCTGTTTTCCAAAAGCAGTAAAGAATACTTAATTCGATCTTTTCCTTAAGAAATATGAAAATGAAATATAAAATATATTTATAAAAAATGTAAATAAAAATCTTTAAATAGAAACTGAAGTAAAAAAACATATTACCTGTGAGAAATTCTTAATTTTTTGTATGTCTATTGATTTCTACAGAATAAGAAGCTATTGGATTTACGCTTAAGATGCTGAAAGTATGCTTAAACAAAAGTAAAAAAAGCATTAATGTAGTACAGTGAATATGTACACAGTCGGTTGGCATAGTCGGTTGGTATATAGTCGGTTTGAAATTAGGTGTAACGATCGCAGCCAACACGCAGCAGAGCGTCAGCATATATGTATAGTGTCTACTGGGCCCTCAAGCCTCTAAATATATGTTCCTACTACACATGTTCCAACTTGTTCATAGCCTGAAGTATTCGAACGTCTTGCGGTGCAGAAAATCTCCATGCGCTGCTAGTGACGTCACGTCAGTGTAGTTACTTTATGTGTGATCATATAAACGCCGGGGGTGAAGTGGAGGGAGTGACGGTGAAATGTAGTGATGTAGGGTTGGGTCTTTAAATCCCTGTGGAAGTCCTTTCATTCACGAGTCATGTAAAACTAAAGTTCAACAGCAACTCAGCTTACGAATTGCCAGCTACCAATTCAACTGTACCAGTTACTACCCAAGAAACTATGGCCTTTGTTCTATAACTTCATACGTGACGAATTTATTTCAAGAGTGCTTAAATTCAAGTGAGCACTGTGACGGAATAAGATGATTATTTCCCGTTTAACATAAAACTTTAATTCTTGTAATATGTTTTACTTATCGTTACGTTTTATTTATTATTTCCGAATAAATTTTGTATATACGGTATTATGAAGAGTGCCCCACACTTTTATAAGATTTCGGCAAGTCTATTTCCAATAAAAGTCAGTAATTTAGTAGTACTTCGAGAATATATCACATCCTTAGTGCATATATACATGGAGAGTGAATGCTGTACCTGAAAATGTGTCCAAAATGTGTGCGAGAGAGAAAGGTATATGTTCCTATTATTCCCTATGCGCATGCGTCGAAAGTGACAGTTGTCAAGTCAGAGCTGTCTAGATATAATACGTGACAGTTGTTAAATATGACATTATATTGATGTAGAATAATATAGATATGTATGAATATAAATAAACTATATATTAATATAAATATAACTAAAAACGTGAGTTTTGTTCACTCCAAAAATCAATTGTGTTGGCCGTTATCCTTACCGCGACATCTATGGCGTTCATGAGTATATGTTTTCACTGAAAGGTCACTGTTTTACCGACAGGCGAGCTTTGTACTAACTAAAGAAATTTAATTTCTTTACATATATTTTATTTATTATATCTTAATAGAATAGTAATATTTATTGTATCTAAACAGCTGTCACTTTCGATGCATGCGCATAGAGAACAAATACGAACATATACCTTTCTCTTTCGCACACATTTTGGACACACTTTTAATCTATAGGAAACATAGGCTATTTACACTCCATATATATATGCTCTAGGATCACATCACTCAATAAGTTCGTGCGTTGACATATAGATGATTTGCAAACTATGATTTTTAGATAGTACCAACCTTCAAATGATATCTGTCAAAATTTCATGACATTCCGACCATTAATTTACAAGTTACGGTAGTTTTAGTGACGCTACTTTCGTTATTTTCAAAACAATAAAAAAATCTGAATTTTGTGTGTTGATAAAGCATTGCTTTTTAATGGGAAAAATACTGTTCGGACTCGGTTCAATTAAAAGGGTCGGAATTTAATTTCTTCATATTTTCCGGGAAAACATCACCCTCTACATTTAATGAACATTTAAACATTTTGAAGCGTATGTAAAATATTGCAGTGACAAATTATACCGGTATTGCAGAATATGTTTTCACGGATTGAGCAATAAATTACTTATGCGGAAAGTGTTTTCGTATCCGTAAATTAATTAATTTATTAGTTTAATGCTTTATATGAAATTAACAATATTAAACCAATAATTATTTCCACTAATTAGTATTTTAGTTAATGCTCCAACATCACATATTAAATTTAAATAAAATGTATTTTGAAAATGTTTTATATTATTAAAAAAAAAACAGGATACTAAAAAGCTTTAAAAGCTTTTTATTTGTGATCCTTGGAGGCCTGAAATGACCTCTTGATAATTGAGCCAAAAATTAAAAATAAATTTTATAATTTAAATATTTATTTTTATGTTGGTTAATATTTAAGTTTGTCAACCGATGTGAAATGTTTATTTTTGATGACACTTTTTAGATTTAATTTCTAAGTATTCTTCACAGAGGTAAGGTCAAAACGATAAAAACAGTTAATATATAATTATTTCTATAATTACTACATGATAAAATGACATTTGAAGAATACTTTGTGAAATTTTCATAAATAAATATCAAGAAATGAGGCATTGACAGCGAATCTCCGCTGATGTCACAAAAAAAAGTAACATTGCGGTGTCACTCATAACTCATCACTGGATTTTCTGAAATCGAAAAACCAAAATGATTTCATTAGTTGATAAGTTTCTGCAGGTAACGCTGTCGAGTTTTTTTTAGTTTTCGATTTTTCATTAAAAAAATCAGAAACTTTGTTATTTTAAAATACGTTAAAATTAAAAAAAAACTCGACAGCGTTATCTCGGCATTTATGTAAAGAAAGAGTGCGTAGTAGTGTAAATTTTGAGCTAGAGAGAGCACCGGTTTTGAAAAAGCTAAGTGTGAGAAACCGCATTTAAAAGTTTCAAAGAAAGACGAAACCAGACCAGAGAGGTGAAGACTTAAAACTCTATATCTCCGACAGTTTTACTCCAATCGACTTCAAATTTTTACACAATAAACTTAATACATTGTACAATAATATAAATAAATAAATAAAAAAATTATATAATCAATAAATTACTTATAAGTAAACTAAAAGAAATCAAATTTCGTCAACTTTTTAGAAAATTTCAAAATTAATTCAAAGTATACAGGCAACAAGAAGTGATTTCTAACTCTAATTTGAATATCCATGTCGTACAACTAGTCATCATTAATTGTAATTATAAAGCATTACAAGAGTAATTATCATGCGATGCTAATTATCGTTATTTGGTGTAGTCGTTACACGAAGCGAGAGAGATAGAATCATCCGTCCGAAATATGAACGTGTGCATCACCACGCAACGATCCACCATGGTAAGCCAGGTGGGAACATTACATGGAACTAGAAATGAAAATGTGTCGTTAATAACTTAACGTAATGATATTATATGTCGCGTCATAGTCCATACCTAACCCTCCCCCCGCCCCTTTCATTACGCTCACTCCGAGCACCATCGTTTGTGTCAACAACCTTTGTGTCAGCAGAGAAATGTCATTTTTAATTAAACTTAATGAATATTAAAATTGTGAAATGACGTTTTTATATTTTAATTTAATAATCTGTTATTATTTTACCCATGGAATTAACACCAGTTCAATGCGTTGAAAAGTGGCATTCTATACTTATTTCACAACTTCTTACATTTTACTTACTTCTTACTCTCTTCAAAAGCTAAGTTAAATTACTCCTTCAATTTAATTCCAAGTCTAAAAGCATTCCAAATGGAATAAACATAAAACACAGAATGCACTTCACAATAAAAAACCTCGTTATATTCGTGTATATATGTTGTTGCAAAACATCAGGCGAAAGCAGGCGTTGGCATGGTAACTACAGTAACATGTCTTAAAACAGAAATAATAGAGAAACGAGATTAACATGAAGGTGAAAAGTGAACTTCCTTACTTACCGGGATAATTTGTTTCATCTTTGAAAGGAGACAGGGTGTGTAATTTCTTAGAGATTCTTGAACATCGCTTGGAAAAGCAACTTTATACATTACATATCATATACCCCAGGTGCTACCAACATTTATCATACTTATACACTAAATATGAAACATGCAGCTATACCGATAGCAACCCGAAGGCAAAATGTTGCTAATCTATTATATTCACTATAGATAGAATATATATTAGACTAGCATGAAAGATTTTCTACCTTCGTTAAGATATTCTAAGTTAACATTCAAATATATTTTATCAATTTAGTTAAGGTTAATTAAACCCAACGCTTCATTTCGCTTAACACCGAGACTGTGATGTGAGCTATGGCGCAGCTACTCCGGATGGCAGTGGCAGTGGCAAGAGAAGGGGGTGTCGCTATCTACGATATCAGTTTTTGCTGTAGTCTCAGATTCAATCCAGTTAAGTAATTCTGTTGTATCTTGTACATTTATTAGAGTAACTATGATCTTAAATAAGTTAATTAAGCTATTATTAGAATCTTATTACTAGTGTATATTCAGAGGGTGTGAACCTTTTCTCATTTGGTGTAGTATAAAGTATACAAACTCTGTTAAAATACTGTTAAACCCTTTCTACAACACTAACCCAGGAAACAAACCACAAATGTAATCTTTCAATTTGTTGTAAAATAAATATTTAAAGTAAATTGGAAATGAAATATAAATATGTATTAATGTAAATTAGTATTCTGATTATTTATAATTTCAAATTATATTTAACGCGACCTTGTTGCCAGCTAGTGACTCTGACCGGCTAATTTGGACTTTTTGTTATTTCATACACAGGCACAGGCTCAGGCAGAGATTGAGGTATACCAGCATGCTGTTATGCCCACGGGTGTTCGTACCAAACTAATTAAAAACTTCAAAGAGAGTTGAATAAATCATGAAACAGTTCATTCTTGCATGCATACACAATAAACCATAAACCAGGGCCATTTTAAGAACATTGTCACACAATTATGTCTTTTATACCTAAAAGCACCTCTTATAAACAAGAACATAAACTGAAACTACAGGTTTTAAGTTAATAAATACTTTTACTATAATAATATATTAATACAAATACTAATAAATGGTACTATTCTTGAAAATATTCTAGAAATTAATTTAGCCCCTGGTATGCACACAATCCACATAATGTATATTGTTCATACGTTAAAGTTTTGGACAAGCACTTGTTCAAAAGTTAACATAATACACTTAATTGTGAGGGGAATGAGAAGAAGAAGGGAATTGCCTGTGATTAAATAGAGTTTAGAAAAGTCGTAATTAAGTTCGATATTTAAACGTACTTATCAGTGATTCTGTTTTATAGGCAACACGACTTACACATTAGTTCATACAATTCTTTTCAGATTTTGTAAATCTGTTATAATATATATTAAAGTAAAAAGCTTTTATAAAATATTGCTAGCTTAAATTATATTTTGAGTGAATATGTACCTAAAAACGAATGGGCTAACTAGAGTTACATAATGTCACTTTTAAACACCATTTTTCCATTTTTTATAATTGTCTGTTACGTCACACAAGCTAACCCTAGTTAACCCCTTCACAAATTCAGCTGTATTACCTCAGGGCATAATGTAGGAGGAGAGGGTACAACCACAACGCTGCTCCCTCATACCCCTTTATAAAATCCACCCCTTCATTATATAACAGGAAACGTGAACACTGAACTTAAATTAATAATTAGATTATTTTTAATTAAAACCTAATATTTAAGTATGACAACATTTAGCGATATTTTAAGTTTGTAAAATAATCAAAACAAAACTGATTAAATCACTTCAAAGCCTAACCATTACAACAAGTTGGTTTTATTGATTATTTTATTAAAATGTTGCTTTTTGTTTCAATAAATATTCAGATAAAAAGAAAACTATAAAAGTTTCCATTATTTGGTTTGTCCTGAATTAAAATGAAATAGATAAAAAGATCAAAATAAAATACGAACACATAAGAATTGTAAGTATTATTTATTATAGAAATAGTAATACTTAATAATATCCTTTGAGTTTTTTACAAAATCATTCAAATATGAAAATTAATATACTACTTTAGATCTATCGGTAACATTGATAATATTTGTATAAAAAATGGTATGTTTTTAAAATATATAGAAAATTTGTTCTTTCTTTCAAAATCACAGCAGATGGATGTTTTAGAATTTGAAGGATTCTGGGTGCACCACTGTTCCAGCGAATGTCATGATGTTGGTGGTCTTCTCCACGATAAAGTAAGCAAAAGGTCGGTTTGCGAAAAATCGAGGTGGGTCAGATTTATTGATCAGTTGTGCGACTAGAACAAAAAATAACAGATTTATGATACTTTGTAGGTCAAGAGTAAAACCACTTCTCTGCAGAATTTGATAAAATTTAAATATGATGTTAAAATAAGTGTTCTTAATTGAATTACAAAACTTTAAATATTTTAACCAGCTGTGGATTGAGATATTATTAATAAAGTGAGTATATTTAACATGCAGGAGGCCTACCAAGTAGAAAAAATTAAAAACTGATACACAGGGTGTTTTGTATCAAAAGGGGATGATAGTTGACACCATTTAGAACATTTAGAACATTTTGAGCCATACATGTTTATACAATTTTTATGTTATTTTTATAAAAACACAATTTCTGACATTTAAATGCCAATAGTAGCCCAATTTAAGTTGGTATGTTAATTGTTTTATTTTTTGGCATTTGTCAGATATGTACTTTATCTAATAAACCAAGTTTCAAGCATCTCCGTTATTTAAAAAAAAATACTAGACGCTTTTTAAGTTGTAAAAAGTTTTAAAATTAAAAAAAGTTGCTGCAGTTTATGGCATTTAGAAAAATAAATAAAATAGCCGTAATTTTTTAAAAACATGCTCGGTTATTGGCCTTTCTTTTAAGGTATCATTTAAGCTTATATCTTTCCAATTCTCAATTAGAACTAGAACTATAGAACTAGGAGTAAATTAGGAAAATTTTGACCGTCCCTTTAGAATTCGAGATTATTACCTGTAGCAGCGCTTGCTACTGTTCCTTCTTCGTTCACTTGAATTGTTGCTTTATGAATAATTCGTGACAAGTAGGCATCTTTGGTAATCTTTGACAGTTTCGCTTCAGATGGTTCGAAAATATCCAGTATTCCCATCTAAAAATTATAATAAAAAAAATATGATAAAAGAAATATTCATATTTCTTTCAATCTAAATCAAATGTTTATATACTAACCTTTTCTAAGATGATGTTTAAAGTCAAATCAGACGTTACGCTAAATCTCGGAATGAAAACCTCAACTTCATCGTCCATGTACATATCAGCAGCAGTTTTTAGAGCTTCATAGATGGTGTTAAGTTCCATTCTCTGCAAGCTCTCCAACACAGTCAGTAGTGAAACTTCTTTACGTGGTAAGATAACATACATAGACAATCGGTTCTCTTTTCCATAAGGTAACTCGACAACGTGAGCCTGCAGTTCCCTGATTGCCGTGAAAGCGAAGTAACCCTTCTGGAACATCATATTTACGGTGCCTAATTGAACTCCCTTGTGGTCATAGAAAGCTTCTGGGCGAGTCAATGAGGTGTTAAACGGAAGCGTCCATTGTCCTTTGAAAAATATTGCATTAGTGAGAATAAGCCTTGCTTCCACTAGATCTTCCTGGCGGACAATATCTTTAATCCTTCCTCCCGTATGCAACGAGATGAAAGTGTTAATTTTCTCGGTAGTTCTGACAGCATCGAGGAAATCAACAGCTATCAAATTAGCTTTGTAAATTTGTTGAATGTTCATTTCGAATTCTCTGCCAACCGGTGTGTTTCTATCGGTGAATATTGCGTTGACTGTAGCCAGCTGTATTGTTGAGGTGTTGACATTCAAGGCTTGTTCGATTCCACGATATCCTCCACGAACTACTCCTATATTACTAGGAAGTCGTAACGCTTGTTGAAGTTGTGTTAGAGTTCTTCCTTCGCTTCCTTCTGCCATTATGACTAGCATTGCCCATACGCTGAATGGAGACAAGACAAGATTTAACTCGGCACCACCCTCCTCAGCTGTTTTCTAAAGAAAAAGAATGAAATGAATTCAAACAAAATGTGTATGGAAAATCTTACTAAGTATTTTGTGAGTTATTACCGTCAATAGATCAAGAGCAAATCTTTCCATGCTGGTACCGACAGTTCGTACGGATTCCGGAGAAGATGTCACCGAAGGCGATATTGATCCGTGGGCCATTTGTCCGTGTCCCAAATTACATACCGCCAGCAGCGTCAAAGCTAAAATAAAAATATTGTTGATTGAAATTGATGTTAATAAATGTGTATTGGCGTGTCTATTTTATTAAATATCTAAATGTTGACGGAGATATAGCAATTAAAAATTTGAATCGTAGTTTTAGCGCTAGAATGGTCGGCCATATTTATATAACGTGAAATGCATTTTAACATCAGTTATTTGTTGAGTAGGTCAGTACTGTGGTAATCTTTTGTAGCTGCTGGTAGTCGAAATAATCAAGTCAAGTCAAAGAATAATAAGTTTTTATTTTATTTAACCCTGTTACGACAGACATAATATTGGAATTTTATTGTTCCTTGAAATAGATGTAAATAATATTTGATATTTTGATATATAAATACATATAGCAGAGATTTATGAGCTGTAAGGTTGGCAGCGGTTGTGATGTTGCATGCATTTGGAATGTGTACAATGTTGAATCCCTTTAATAATTAAAGAGACAATTTGACTTTTTTAATTGTTAATATCTCCTGAAATATAAGAACATTTGACATTCTTGTAACCCACTTTATCAATATATAGTACACTTTTATAGAAATTAAGACATAGGACACAAGCCCATTGCTGCCTACCCAAAGTGCATGGTTCAATTACGGATTTCCCCGACTGTTAAATTTATAATTATATTATATTAATAGTAGTTAATTACAAAACATTAATTAACCAATTGCGGTACTTTTATTAATAGTCGACGGAGCAAAGAACAATAAACTTAAATTTAATGACTATAATTAACATGTTCAATGACATCACACTAATTATATGAGTCAGCATCATACAGCCTTCATGCTACGAAGATCAAGTAGAATATGTTAACAAATACAATTGCCGGCTGTGAACCAGTTTACAGATGAAGTACAGAATTCAACACTTTCCACCAGGTAGCTGGACAGTATATTTAGATAAAAAAAAATATATAAATATTTTTTTTTGTGTTAAATAAATAGTAAACAAATGTTACTTACATTTGTTTACCGGGTATGATTTTTTTTTATTTGAGCATGAATGTAAAATACTGAATATATTATTTTGCTATGAATCATGAAGAAAAACCTGTTGAAAATATTGACATAGTTATTATGTCAAATAAATTAAATTGTCAACAAATGCGGTTAGATGACCTTGTGTAAGTCATCCCATCCTGTCTTAATAATAATGGTTGTAAGAATTGTAACTTAGTGTTAGAGCTTATAACAATTTTGGATAGTCTAAATTAACAGCATTTTGTAAAACTGTATTTTCGGCTCAGCAAAGGCATGAAATTTGATAAGACCGGATGTAAATACTAATATCCTGTTGAATAAAATTTCAAATTTGAAATACATTAATTTCTTAACTATAATAAATAACAGTTGAGCAATATTAATACAAAATAAAAACAAGTCAAACTAGAATTAAGAAAACTTGTTTGAGACTTGATTTAATTATTGATGAATATAAAATATATTTAATTTAAATATAAATGTTATTTTACCGTAACAAATTCAAAATATATAAATTTCATCATTCATATGCATTGAGTTATTTATAAAAATAAATTAAAATGCATGGGAATCGCTCCCGCCATCTACGAGCATATCTTATTGGAATTCCCATCTGCGTGTCTTGAATATCATAAATAAACTTGCTCGTATATTATATTTACGTAAAATAGTATATAGGAATACAATGCAATAATGGACAGCTTGACACCCTGGAGCTGGTTCAAGCAAGTATTATTTTTTCTAAGCCTAAACAACCGAAATAATTTGTATGAAACTAACAAGAATATAGTCTAGCTGCTAAACATAGTATATATATTTTATAGATTGTATATTTACATAAGAAATATTACCTTATGCGTAGTCCACATATAAGTGCGACATGGAAGAGGTTGTACAGCACGTCACAAAAGGGACCGTATTTTTTATTTATTTAATTTGTACAAGCCTCAGGTTTACAAAAGATTGTGCCTTTTGGCAGTCTTAAGGTTTTATAATCGTCAAACTTTGTTTCTAAGGAGTAATGGGGAAATAGGTAGATTTATTTCACAAAAAGCAGTTTAATTAATCACAAAACATACTGTATTAGGTAAAATTAATTACGTAACAGGTAACTTTTGTACTGTGATGTATTTGTACTGTGTTTAGCGGGTTCAGTTTACTAAATTACTCTAGATCAGTGTAAATCGCTGTATTCGCGTAAATCTAGATAGTTTTGGTATTAAATATAAATAATATAGTGTAAATAATACAAATATTATTATTATTCGATTACTAAAATGAAATATTGAAAATCTTTTCAGTCGTAGCGAACTATAAGCAATTTTGGACTAATATATTCATATTAATATGACAATTAAAGATAATCATTTTTTACTACGTCTACTAACCTGATATACTGAGTATATATGTCATTTTGTTCACTTTAAATTATTTAATATGTCACAAATTAATAACACTCTTATATCATAAGTAAACACAAAAGAATTAACAGTTCAACAATAAGATTACCACATATTCTCAAACTTTGAGGTAGTCTAGTTTTAATGTGTTTCCAAAAAGTCATTTATTTAAAATATTTTATTTATTGAGCACCACACATAAACTAAACGTCGCACTTTCTCAGTCGCTGCTTATGTTGCGACTGAAATCATCAACCATTTCACAACAACATTTATGTACATTAAATAGTAAATAAAATATAATGACTTGCTTTCGACAGCGTTCGTGGTATTTTAACATGCCTTGGTTATTATACCATTTACTAAACCTAAGCGCGAGCTGTTAGCTGTTAGACGAGACGTAAGAGGAAGTACAAAAACTCTATTCATTTATTTGGAGTAACGTCTTAGTGTTTATGACCTTGAAAAACTTGTGCTTTTTTAAACTGATGTTTAGATTTAATCGTATTATTTTATGTAACTCGTCAAGCAGTATTCACTTCTATAACGTCACTGTTCCAGAATACAAAACGACTACAAGTTCTCGCTGTAACAATCTTAATTAAAAAGGCTGGTTTCAAATAGTATAATATCCTACATCATAGGTATTTGTAGGAAAACTTATCGCAATATATGTTTAGAGGAGGAAATAACTGTTATTTTTCACAATACATCCTTTGTCAGTATGGAATTCTGACTGGATACAATTGAATTACTGTCAGACAGTAAAAGGGAGACTTTTTCCTTACATCCGGATCCGTTTATTAGTTGAAAACTTCCTCATTACCTTATTACTATTTATTTAAAATCTGTTATTGCAAACGTGTCACTCGCTTTACATTTTATAATTAAGTAATACAATAGAGTCGTCAGGTTTTTGTTATGGAACAATGTAATGAGTCACGGGTAAAGGTTAGCTCATTTTAATAAAAAGCAAATAGTACAATAAATTTATTTAAAAACGTGTTAATTTTTTTAATTAAGAATATTTATTGAAATAAGTAATAAACAAGTTTCAATAAATGTATATACGTCAGTTAAATTTTGGAATATGTAATTCCAAAACATCGGAAGATATTATTAACTTCCCCCAGTTCTGCTAAGTTTATCTCGTTCAACGTCAGGGGATTTCTTATACAAATTCTATCACCTTTCATGGTGCAGGTCAAAGCTTATCAAATGATTATTATAAAAGGAATTATTTGTATCCAAATTAAATTTATATTTTTACTAAATTAAGTTTTTGGTTTTTATCCGTGTCTATATTTTTTTAATTTCCTTGAAACTGCTTGAAACTATAATACCACATCCCGGAAGTTATTGACTAGTATGTTTTGGTATACAGATAAATAAAATATGTTATGATAATATTTACAAATCTTTGACCACTGTAAAAGTATTTGGATACTGATAAGATATTGTCCAATTACAACCGGAATTATTATCATGACTTACAAAATAAGAAAATGATTCCTTTGTATTTTTGTTTGATGTTTATCATAGTTATATGCTTGACCTTCGGTTATTTTCGTATACCTTTAGAATATAAATTTTTGTTTTACTTACCATAAACACAGCAAAAGAATTATATGTGTTTCAAGTTAATATTTAATTATATTATAGAATACCTTAAATTATAAATAAAACAAATAATTATATATTTATCTATATTTATCCTTATTTATTGCATTAAGACATTGACGATATTATATTTATGCTTAATTATAAAGAAATTATTACATCAATATTAATTTTCTTTTAAATTTACAATTTACGACTAATTTCACAGTAGTCTGCTTTAAAAAAATTTATTTTATAACTGTTAAGATTATTTTAAAAATTATTTCGATTACATTTTGATTAAAATTAGAGTATAATATTAATGAACTAATTAGCGAAAACATTAAAAAACAATAAGAATCATTACTAATTAGCTTTTAAGTTATGTATATTTGGACTTAGATATTTGAAATAATTTTATAAGATTAAAATAAATAAAATTACAATGATCAAACCCAGCGGCCAGATTTGATAAGTCGATAAAGTTAAAAAAGTTGGGGAAGTAGTTTTATTTTGTAAATGTTATAAAAAAAGTTATAATAGCTGAAATTATAAATTCAAATCAATTCAAGGTTGAAGTAAAAACATGTCTATTACAGTAAATTAAATCCGGAAATGTACTGGTTATGTACATTTAATTTACTTCTACAATGTTCTAAATTTATTACAATTTCTATTTTCTTTTTACACAAAAATGAAACAAATATCTTGACAATTTATTTTAATCTACTAGTTGCGGAAGATTTTATCTTAAATTTCTACTGCTACATATCTTCGACACGTCCTGCAGATTAAGAACTTTTAATAAATCAATAAAATCACAGACTGAAATCAACAAAAAATTCTAATATATACCTATCTATAAATAATTTTATTTTACATTAAATAAAAAATAAATATAGTAATTATTTATATTGAAAATATTTAACAAAACAATTATTTATGATTAAGTGAACCCACTTACATTTAACATAAAGTCCCATAAATATAAGGTAAATCCCATAAAGGTACAGTGCAGTGTCTTATAAATAGCATGCGATATGAAACAAATGTGACTTTGTCATCAGCATGCTTTTTTACTAGTATGTATATTCGTACCTTATATTTCACAGTTGCTTTTTACAAATCATAGTTCTATATTTATCCTATTGAATATTAATTTCACTAACAAATAAGAAAATCATTTTTTCTGTGTTGAAAAGAAATTATTTTTGAGACAACTTTATTCAAGGTTAAATAATTTGACATCATTTTGCTATATTAATAATAATTACTTTTTGTAAAACAGCCACTTAAAATTTACTTAATAACCAAAGAGACACTGAAAGTAAAATCTATCGTATATTAAGTTTAGGTTTCATCTTGTCTTTTCCTTATATATTCTAATAAATATTGAAATGCTAAGATGTCTTGTAATATTAGACTTTATTTTATATAAGATAGCTAAGGAAATATATAATTGCTCAGTTTTAAAAATATATCTTTAAATAAAATAATATGTAGTAGTAAAATAAAAACCGTGCCAGATTTTTAGCTATTTATTTAAAAAATTTATTTAACCAAATATGGAATCTGAAATATACTTGTTAAATCTCAAATAATAGTAAAATTGAGTATAATTCTACACGCCTTAAACAGTAAATAAAAAATAATATGTAAATATTCCTTCAACTTAAGATTCCATTAGATAATTTTAATTGCTAATGTGTGAAAATTGCTACAAGATAACTCTTAGTGGGATTATTATAAAGAATTCGGTAATTCTAGAAAATAATCAGCGGAGGTCTGGGTTGTCGTTAAGTTGTTTTTTAATGCGTAACAAAATCGTGGTATACCACTGGTCCAGCCTAGAGATGCTGTCATATTCCTTCACGGTATCTGTAAATCCTTCAATATTTTGTTCTTCCAAATGGTCAATAAGGGTCTGCAATTACATCATATACATATAATATATTTCAAAGATTAAATTCGATTAACAATTAATCGATTACAATACCTTAACTAGTTTATATTCTCTTGAATCTTGAAAAGCTGGATATTGTCCGATATATCTCTCCATAGCGTGCTGAGCGTTAAGAAGATCAACACACAAATGGCACAACGCGGCGCGGAAAAAGTAATCTTTTGCACTGTATTTCAAGAGAGAACTCTCCAATGATACTCCAGCAACCTAAAGGAGCAAGCCGTATTACTCCCAATAATATAATACACTCCACACATAGCAATTGAAATAGTTTAAAAACAAACCTGCTCGTAAATTTGGATAGCTTTGTCATAGTCTTCCAATTGAGCAGCATATTGAGCAACTTTCAGCATACATTTATTAGCAGAACTATTACTTTCTTCGCCCTTTTAAAATAAGATAACAATTGATACAGAAATTACTTAAATAAACCTAGTTATTATTACGGAATAAACGTTACCTTAAAATAATCTGCGGCCTGCTCATAATGCTGAACAGATCGAGCAAGATCTACAGCTTCGTTTTCGTACATCTCAGCGATCGTCTGATGATGCTTTGCTGCCATAGTAAAACGACCCATGTCAGTGTAGATTTCTATCGCTTTCAGAAGACAAGAAACAGCCTCTGTTTATGAAAATAATTAATTTTATTATCCCTTGTAAATATCTTCAAAATTAATAATTTTTAGCAAAAGGTTGTTGGTTTTCTTGATATAACATAGTATAATGTACAAGGTGTTCTGGCTGAAGGGGAATTGAAAAACATGGTTTTTAAAACCATAAAAAAAAGTACGTGCTTTTCAGTGTGCATAAGGAAAATAACTTTTGCAATAACATAAGTATTTAAATCCCCTTCTGTCATTCTGTGGACACCCTATATAAAGGAAATAAGTAATCATAAAACAATGCAAGTTCTTATCTCTACGGTTAGTCATATTTAAAAATTTATTTGTTATAAATAACCATAGAAAAAGGGGTGTTTGTTAACAGACCATTAGGATCGCTCTTTTTGTAACAATTTGCAGCATCAACGAAATTAGTGGCTGCGTCATGTCGACTGCCTGCTTTAGCATGTAGAGAAGCTGCCTCGCAGAAGGCATGTCCTGCTTGGCCCCATTTCTTAGACATTTTAAACATATTTGCTGCTCTTTGATAACATTCAACTGCATCTTCTACTTTTGCTGATCCACTTAAAAACAACAGTATAATCGATTATATGTTGCATATTGGGAATCCATTGTGTGAAAAGGGTTGTCAAAAATCAATTAATTTACACTTACCCAAATAATGACCCAAAAAAGCCTTTTGAAGATGTTAATTTCTTCTCCGCTTCTGCCATCAACTGCATTGCCTTTTGCTCATTATCGCCCATAATTGCGGCCTTAATAATTGAAAAACTTATGAAAAACACTCCACCGTGACACTTTACAATTTTCTGACTTTCCTTATTGACAAAATGTTATGAGTCAGAACCGTCAGAGGGCAATAAGGCGACATTGAATTGTGCGCAAGTCTAATTATACGATAATTAAACCCTTTCATTTATTGTGTAAAAACTGTTTTCAAACAAATATATTATTATTACAGATTGTGAACTTATATAACTTATTAATTAAGTAAATAATAAAAACATATTCTCAAAGACAGTCAATAATGATATCTGTGTTAGTGCCATCTGGTATTGGAAAGCTCAAAGAATGCAAAAGGTAAAAGAGAAAATGATTGTATCGGCAAATTACTGTGATGTGTCACTTGTCAACTTGATTGAACTTTTGGAAATGGTTTGACAATTTATAATTAATATTATTTTTAAGTGTTATATTTAAGAGCAAGAAAAATGGCACATATATCTGATATTTTTACATTACCAGACGGTACAAAAGATCTTTGTTTTGATAAAAATGAATTCATGAAGGTATCAATAATCATTAATGATACATCATAACCCAACTTTATATTGTTTATCTTAAATATATTTCCTTTTAGAAAACATTTACTGTTGACGAATTTTTGCAAGAAAATCGAAATGCAGCTAATTTGGAGACAATGCGCGATGATCTGGGCATTTATTTAAAAGTGTTACGGTCTGCTATGATAGAACTTATTAATAAAGATTACGCAGATTTTGTGAATTTGTCGGCAAATTTAATAGGTCTAGATCAAGCAATCAACGGTATACAAACACCTCTTGGTCAATTAAAAGAAGAAGTTTTGCTTGTTAAAATGAATTTGACAGATGCAATGAATGAATTAAACAATTGCCTCGAGCAACGAAAACAATTAAGAGAACTGAAATGTAGCCTACAACATTTATCTAGAATACAAAACTCTATTTCCAAATTAAATACTTTAGTCAAAATTGATAGCAATGATGAAACGGATCTGGATCCTGCAATTTTGGAGAGGGCTGCCTCAGAGTTTAATCAATTACAGTTTAGCATGTCCAGGTGTAACCACTTAACACAAAAGCACAGAGAATCTAGTGATAAAATATCAAAATATTTAATAAGACAAATTGACACATTATTTTTGAGAGGTTTGAAAATAAAGGAAATAGAACCTTTGACAAGGTGTTTACGAATATATGTCAGTTTAGGCAAAATGTCTGAAGTAGAAGAATTATTTCGTAAAGAAGTCATTGCACCTGCATTAAATAATATTATTAGTGAAAGCTCATTGCACTCAAACCCAAGAGGGTTGCAGGGTGTATATAGCCAAATATTATCATTTATAGATTTAGAAATGAAACAAATTTTATTAATAACACAATCCATTGAAGATGAACCATCACTTAAAGGTTTTAACTTTATTATCAATAGCTTTTGGCCAGAGGTAGAAATGAGGTTGGAGACACATATGTCTTCTATCTTTGCTCCAGGAAATCCTGAAATGTTTTACCAAAAATACAGCGACACTAACGATTTTCTGAACACTTTAGAAACTCTATGCGGTACTCAAGCATGTGCAATGCTTTTACGAAGCCATCCTCAATATAAAACATTCCAACAGCGTTGGAATTTACCGGTGTATTTTCAAATTCGCTTTCAAGAAATTGGTGGTTCTTTAGAAACGGTTTGTGCAGAAACTATTCGTGTTATGGATTCACCAACAAATAATTTTAAATTACTTCAGACTAATACTACATGGAACTCATTACAAAAATGTTGGACCAGTGGGATATTTGTTGTTCAACTTTCACACAGATTTTGGAAACTGAGTCTACAAATATTATCCAGATTCCACACATGGGCGTTGGAGGCATTACAACATCTACATAAATCTGGCGTAGAAACAAAACCAAATACTATTATTCAACATAAAAAAGTAGACCTGTTAATATTTCTTTACACGGATATTTTAAATTTAGCTTATAAATTGCCAGAATTTTTTGACACTGTAGAAAAACATCTAAATTATTTATCAGAAATGAATAAGTCTTTACTTAAGTCAACATTGAATGAATCAATTACTTCCATCCGTTCACTGTTGCCTGAAATAAATACCTTTGTTATACAAGAAATTTCAGCAGCTAGTTTGGTTCATATTAAACAAGTCAGTGATATACCAAGACTATTTAGGAAGACGAATAGAGAAATTCCAAATAAGCCATGTCCTTACGTAGCGCTCATATTAGAAGCTCCTGCAAACTTTTGCAAAGACTATTCAAAACATTTAGGAAATGATCTAATTATTACTTGGAGCGAAATTATTTTTACAGTAATATCGGAACAGTAAGTTAAAATATAGTAATTCAAGGTTTATTGTTAGCTATATCTTTATATAACATTTTATTAATATTTCAGACTGTTTTCTTCAATTGCTGAAGTTTTAACTTCTGTCCAAAAGACAGAAGAATCTCTACGTCGGTTGAAACAAATTCGTGATCGTACTGGAACAGCAAATGTTACTGAAAGATCTGGAACCACTGATGATGATAAGATAAGACTTCAACTACAAGTAGATGTTGTGAATTATTGTAGTGGCATAGAGGGTTTAGGGCTGAATAAGAATAATGTTACAAAATTGCGAGAGTTAATAAACCTTGTTGAAGATGCTACAAAAATAAAAACACCAGATTCCAAGTGAGATATAAACAATGTAATATATTATAATGTATATTGTATAATAAGTATTTTGGAGATTGTTTAATTTTTACATTGTTTTTGTAAAATCCTAATTATTTACAAATGTTATCTTACAAACGTCAATACAAAAAGTAATACCTTCATATTTTATTATTTAAGAAAAAATTGTGTATAATTTAAAATATTTAAAAAATATAATAATTGATTTACAAAATATATATACAGGAAAAGTTATTTAAAAATTGCTTGTTTAACTTAAAAAAAAATTACTCGCAACAGTTATCCACTATGATAATTTCATTAGTTTCCTACAAAAATATAATTGAAAACTCTTTATCAATTGTCTGAACTTTCCATTTCTTTTATTAGCCGTTTCCTCTCTTCCTCTTGCCGTAACTTTCTTAATACCAAACTTTCGAAATCTCTTTCATTAACTAGAGTGCTACTTATTTTGTTAACTGACTGACCAGGTGCTTTATCTACCCATTTCAATTGCAGATTATTACCCTCTAATCCTTTTTCATACCGAACAGCATCTTCAGCGGCAGATTGTGTTTTAAATTCAACCATTGCTCTGCCTTTCTTTTTTGACATTATCAGGGCTTCAATATCGCCATATTTTTGGAGAAATCGTGTAAGATTCTCTTCAGAATATCCTCCATTACTGGAATCAGTTTTTGAAGCATTCCATTTAATTTTAATTCTATATTCAGAAGGGTTCCAGACGATATTTGTACCACTAAGTTTTTGCGCATTAAGCTGTTGTTTTAAATAATTTTGCTCTTCTTCAAGAAGTTTGGATCCTTCCTTTCTTAATCTAATTATTTCTGCCTGGAGAAGCTCTTCTGGACTTTTCGATTCATAAGTTTTGTATTTTTTTGCGTTGTCTGCGGCTAATTTTTCCCTAGCTTCTAAATCGGCTTTTAATTTTTGTCGTTTACTATCAAGTTGTTGATGTCTTAATTTAGCAGCCTTTTTAGCATTTAGTATTTTATCGTATGCTGCTTTAGCGGATACGTCACTTAAAATTTCTAGAGCTTTTGACAGTTGATGAAAGAGTTCCGCTGCCTTCGGGTTATCCGGGTTTTTATCAGGATGACATTCTAGTGCTTTTTTTCGATAAGCTTTCTTAATCTGCAAAATATAAATGAAGTTGAATAATAATTATAGTAACACAAATAGTAATAAAACTTTTATCTTAACAATATATACTTACATCATTTGGTTTAACGTCTAATTCTACTCCTAATAAAGCGTATAAATCTATGTTTTGTAAATCTTTTATGTCAACCATCATCACCACTTATTTTCCTTTGTGTAACGACTGAAAACGATTGAGCGTTATTATGGAATTACATATATTTAACCTCAAACTTGGTTAAGCTAAAACGTCAAAAGACAAAATCAGGCAAAAATACTGTATGATTGATTTATTTTATTTTATTCAATGGTATATAGCAGATTTTCAAACCAGAGCATCCTCTGGAGTCATCTAGTTTGAAAGTTGAAAAGGTATTACTACATAGAAATTATCATTTTGATTTTTGTACTCTGTAGAATGCTGTAGAAAAATAAACATGGCGAGATGCGGTTTAGGTTTATTAATAATAAATCGTTTTATTAATGTTAATAAAGTTATTCCATTGGCAAATAATTGTCAAAAGCAAGCAATATGTGCTTTACAAATAGTAAGTTTTTTTTAAAGTACTAACAAATTGTTTAACTTCTTTTTATCGAATAATATCGCAATGACTAATATTTCTAGGTTAGACTTCATTCGTGTTTTAAATCAGATGATTGTATAAACTAATTGTTCAATATTATTATAAATAATGTAGTGTCTATATATTGATTAAAATTCATTCTTTGTGTTAATAGAATAACTTTATTTAAGGGTAGGCAATATGGATCCGAGGAGGCACCTAAAATTGCTAGTCCTCTTCCTAAAGAAAAAGTAAGCAAGGCTATGAAAGCATACTTAGAGCGGGCACAGGCCCACGATGACTTCATGCAGCAACAAAATTATGAATTCCAAATCGGCAAGAGACATTTGGCAAATATGATGGGTGAAAATCCAGAAACATTTACCCAAGACGATATAGATGTAAGCAAAATGTTCTATTCTTAAATATAAATCTTGCTTATTAGAAAAAGATTGCAACAAATATTTGTTGTATTTATAGAGAGCCATCCAGTATCTGTTTCCTTCGGGGCTTTTTGATGCCAGAGCACGACCTATTATGCGACCCCCTGAAGAAGTCTTTCCCCAGAGAAAAGCTGCAGAGTTTGATGAATCTGGGAGGCCATACCACACGATGTTTTTTACTGGAAAACCCAACTTTGTAAAACTACTATATGTAAGTTTAGTAAAGAATAATATGTTAACATAGTACGATATATTTTTAACATTGGTTTTTTAATTTCAGGATATTGTTGAACATATACAATCTGTGAATAAATTTGAAGATCGAATGATTAGGAAACAAACTAAACCTGACCCTAATTTAGCAATGTAAGGAATTTTAAAACTATATCGAAGGGATATAATGGTTAATACATACATATAATTTTCTCTGTAATTTTAGAGATTTGTCTGGATCAGAATGGATTACCAAAGATTCTCTTTCAAATATATTAGTGGAACCTCTAACAGATCAAGATTATGGGAACTTTACATCAGCTATGGACCGTTTGGTAATACAGCCATTTTCATATAGACTGAAAGATTTTGTTGAAAAATATCGTAAACCTCTTATGAGTCAAAC
The DNA here is from genome assembly GCA_963678705.1 of Panorpa germanica. NCBI lineage: Eukaryota > Metazoa > Arthropoda > Insecta > Mecoptera > Panorpidae > Panorpa > Panorpa germanica. The sequence goes on along the minus strand of OY783220.1, from coordinate 12,399,456 downwards.
GAAAACTTACGAAGTTCCAAAACCTGTTTATGGAGAAGATGGTAGAGCTTATATAACAACATACGGTAAGTTACTAATGGGCTTGTGTCCTATGTCTTAAATTCTATAAAAGTGTACTATATATTGATAAAGTGAGTTACTAGAACCTCAAATGTTCAATTATTTTTTAATAACTCCTTATATGTTAAGATATATTAACAATTAAAAAAGTCATAGTTGTACACATTCCAAATGCATGTGACCTCACAACCGCTGCCAACCTTACAGCTCATAAATCTCTGCTATATGTATTTATATATCAAAATATCAAATATTATTATTATTATATATTATCCCTGCCTTAGCAGGGTTAAATAAAATAAAAACTTATTATTCTTTGATTTGACTTGATTGTAGTACTCAACAAATAACTGTCGTTAAAATGCATTTCACGTCATACAAATATGGCCGACCAGTTCCAGCGCTAAATCCTCAATTCAAATTTTTAATTGCTATATCTCCGTCAACATTTAGATATTTAATAAAATAGACATGCCAATACACATTTATTAACATTAATTTCAATCAACAATTGAAAAATCGACCACTAAAAAATGAGTACACAAGCCCATTAGAGTTAAATTTATATTACATATCTTCAAACACAAAACGTAAACTCATGCATTACTGAAAGTAACATTTTTTACCTAAGATTATTATGTCCGAAGTTTAACATAATTAAATTTAAGTTATATATTTGTGTAGATAATTTCAATATTCTTTTATTTTCAGAGTGCTTACGAAAATCTGCTAGAGGCGATGTTACTATTCGTTCACCTGGTACCGGAAAAATAACTATAAATGGCGAAGATATCAATTATTTCAAAGAAACACAATCGAGAGAACAGGTAAGAATACATTTCTTAATTATATTATACACAAAAAGAAGTAAGAATGCAGTAGTATATGTTGATAAAATTTATAAGGAGCTATACTCACTGTGCGATGGTAGTTTAAAATTCGTGCGCAAAAATCTATGTAAAGCCTAAGTTAGCAAGTAGCTTAGCTTTACTTGTTTAAATGTCGTCTTAAGTATGTCAATATCTGTTTATCTTTTATTCAAGAGGTGTAGTTACAACTATTTAAATTTCATGATGGAATTTTGTGTGAGTCATAACACCACCACAGTTAAATAGCGACAGAGACTCGATTTCATTTTACAGTTATTCCAAATCTTTATAATATTTATTTCCTGCCTGTTATAAGCTTGTCATCTCAACTTGTTTTATTTTACTTTCAACTATTTTATATATCTTAATATCGGCCATTCTATTGTTAATTTAAATTAAATTTTCCCACAAGTTTGAAATAAATTGTATTTTTATTAAAAAAACAATGGCCTTATTATATACTTTACGGAATTTATCCAACCATGACTCAGATAATACATGCGTTTTGTTTATTGTATTTGTACACACATTACCGGAGTACCAAGTATATTATTACTCAATTAACATAACTGTTAATTTATATTCTACTTAATCAGGATTTTACAAATCTTTCATGGCAAATCAAACTTTATGAAAATCGTTATCGGAACTATATCGCTGCTTAATAAATGTTTAAAATTTCTTTACCATTGATTAAATGAAAGAACATCCAATCTACGGCAAATATAGCGCTTTTTTGCATTTGAATCTGAAATCATACCAGCCAGTCATCAACGTTTCAATGCTCTCAGACACTGTGACATCAATTTTACTTTTATTATTCACAATTGTTCTTGTTCAATCTTGTAATTCTATTTAATTAGTGAATTAGTGTTTTGTTTAATAAGATTCATTCATAATGTAATTCTTATGTAAATAACACTATAGTTATGGTGTAATATAGTTAGCCTTCGGTGTTAATATTTGAATTACAATACCTCAGCTGTATAATTATGCAATAATCACCAAGAAACGTGTACTCAAACTGTGTTCAAGTTATGTACGTGGATACTTTAGCGGTAACCGGTTTTTGAATCATGTTTTCAAATAGTTCGGGGAATTAGTTGCTATAATTAGAATAAAAAGCAAGATATTCTGAGATAATTTCCTTTATACAGCATTTATTTTGAAAAATAGAAGAAATGAAGCTTTGTCCACAAAATTTTGTAAATCTAAAAATAAATTACGTCGCAGATCTCAAGGTTTCGATATATTGAAACACACATTATCATTTCTGTTCAATTATTAGTCGTGCATTAATTATTGGAAGATACATTCCCCTAACTATTCGCCAGATACAGTAGAAGCAATTGTAAGTGTAGTTACATAAGATGCTGCTAATACGTACTAAATCTTGTTGTGATGCAACTTAAGATCTGAGAGGGCAATTACATTAATAAATTTTAATTCAATTACCAACTAAACATTAATTAATTAATATTTTTGTTAACCTCATAATTGCAAGTAATAAGGTGAATAGTTCTAACTACTTTAATTTTATAAACATAATTATTTTTAAACACGTTTTTTTTTCTCTACATTGCGGTAGTTTTTGTCATTTTGAAAGTAGTTATAAGCCGGACATAAATTAAATCGTGACCTGCATCCAAGTATTTTGATAATCTTTACAAATTCTAACACCTATATTTAAACGGTAAATATTTGTCTTTCTTTTCTGTAGCTTGATTTCTAATTATAAGATACCTGCAGAACAGATCGTGAACCACAAGTTTGAAACCGAAATGTTTGATAATTTTTTGTATTCAAAACCATAAAACACGTGTTTTACGATTTAAATAAAACACTCATCTTAACAAATAATAAATAAATATTTTTTGTCTTTGTTTAAACAAAGTGTGACTACTTTTTTATGTTAATTAATTTAAGGTAGTCATATTTTATGATTCTTATAGTGCTGTACATATATATATCTCTTATAATTATATTACATGATAACGGAATTGCTACTCTGAGCAAATATTGTCATTTACATTATTTAAATAAAAGATAAAAATTACGCAGAAGTCACATTTGATGCTTGTAATTTAAAGTACGTTTTCTATAACAGAAAATAGTTTTTTTAATATTGTGAAATTTGTAGAACTAAAATCTATGACCATGAATTTGATTTTAAGTTATTTAGTAAACTATATATAATTTTACGTCTACCTTTATTTATTTATCAACTTTAAACAATTATATTTAATAGAATTTATACTCGAATGTATTATTATTTATTTTTATTAAAACTCCAAAGGTAAAACAAAACAATAAATAGATAGAATGATTGTATTTCTATAAATAAACAACATAACTTTTAAAATCCAAGGTCTAGTTGCATTTTTATGATTCTTTTATAAAGATACATTGAATCTTTTTATTATACTTGACTAATAATGTTGTTTGACGCGTTTGAGATAATTTTAATCATCAAAATATGCATTACAATTGTTTTGACAAGTTTTTATTTGTAATGCAACATATTTTATAAAACAGAAATATTCTTATTTTGTTATTCCTTGAATTTTATTGTATTTGATTCCGGTATTATATTTTCATGGTTTAACGTAATATTTGTTTATAAAGGTTTTGAATAATTCATCTGCGTTTTTTAAATATTTCAAGAAATTATTAAAAAGTACTCAAGGAACTCGGTAGCGTAGCCAAGGTCAATATATTATAAATGTATTTCAAAAATTTCAAGTTCATTTATTCGAATTTGCTGTTATATTTTGATTTCGCTTATGTAGTGTTTAGTTTTACTGTTCTAAATAGGTTTAAAACATATTAAGTCTACTCGTAATGTTGGTTTTAATAATTTGACTGATTGATAATTGAGCAGGAAGTAATTTTCATCTTGAAGCGGTCGGGAATTCTAGATGTTCCTTTTAGCTGATGAGTATGTTCATGTACCATAACAATGGATGCTGTGATATGAGATATAAGTATGTTTCAAGTCATTAACTCACTTGGCAGTGGCAGGTCCACCGCGTGTAACAATAATTTAAACAGTTCGTTCTTATCTGATAACTACTGAAGACACTATCACAAGTACAAATTGTTCAGCAGTCATTTTATTAACTGGATTACAATGCTTCATTTTTTATATTGTACTATACACAATGACTCGTCTGATTAATATATTTTAGGAGCATGGCTATGACGACAATGATTAAATGAATCTTGTCGTTTTTGTTTGTGAATAATACATGTAATAGGGTTTGAAGAATCTTTACATTGGTCGTGAATATTTTTATTACGTACGGGAGTTCTACAAGGTCGTCTACTCAACTCTAGATCTTAAAGTGTTTTATTGTAAGGATCTTGTGGTCCACGCTTCAGTCGGTACTCCGTCGCGGTCATGATACATTCGCAGGTCGCGAAAGTCCAGCGTTGTTTTTATTTTTGATATATTTATAATTATCTATTCGAAATTGCTAATAGTTATTAGTAGTTTAAAATATAGTTGATTAAATGTTGCAGTATTAAAATAAAAAAATGGAGAACCTGGGCTATAAAGAAGGTTCTACAAAACCTAAAACTAAACGAATAAGTCGTGCTGCAAGTGTAACTGTGGAAAATGAATCTGTGCCGCTTTCAATGTCTCCCAGGTTTAAAACTGCGACCCCTGCGTTGATGGTACGTTGGCGTGCGGATCCTGAAGCTGTCCTCGAGGAATGTTATCCCTCGGAGGATTTTGAATATATGGAAGTTGGGCCAAGTCCGCCTGCGGAAAGTGCTCCAAGTATGTATGATAGTTTCGATGAACCCAGTGCAGAAATTAATGTGCAGATATGCAGTGAGACAATCAGAGCGAGCTTATGGGATCAGATGAAAGCATCTGCAGGACGAAGCAAGCTACTTGAGGATATAGAAACTGGAAATATTGTAGCTGATAACATTGAAAAATTATTTGTGGATGCAACAAAATCAGAGAAGAATATTTCTTTCTTGTGGTCTGCGTTTTTGAAGCGATGGGATTTATTATCTGGATTTTTAGAAGTTGGAGCTGATTTATGTTATTCGGATCCAAATGGACTTTCTGCGCTACACTTAAGTTCCTTCAGTGGATGCCTTGCTTGTACTACTTTCTTAATAAGGCAGGGTATCGATGTTAATATTTGCCAAAAATGCTACACACCTCTACATTGCGCAGCATTTGGAAATTCACCGGAAACAGCAAAAATGTTAATAAACAATGGCGCTAAAGTATTGACACATACCAATAAGTTAAACTGCGAGGAATCTCTTCTTCAGTGTGCAGTGCGCGCCAATGCCATCGAGTGCGTGAAGTTATTTATTTCAGAAGGAGCTGATGTTAATTCGCTGAAACCAAATGGAACAAATTCAATTCATCTTGCAGCGGATTTGGGTCACACACAGTGTTTGAAAATTTTACTGGAATGCAATGATGCTGATCCCAATATTAGGATATGTATACGTGAGAAAGAATCGACCGCTCTCCACCTTGCTGCTGATGAGGGAAATAGCGAGTGTGTTAATTTGTTGTTATCGAAAGGAGCAGATGCCACCTTGAAGAACCATCGCGGATTTACAGCGCTGCATCTAGCTGCACGTACGTCCAGTCTGGAATGTGTTGAGTCTCTTCTGCGAATCGGAGGCGCGAATCCAAATGCCGAAGATTTTGATCATAGAACGCCGCTGCATGCAGCTATAGGGCGATCCGAAAGCGCATTTGATATTCTAGAAACTCTAATAAGTTGGGGGGCCAATGTGAATCAGACGGATGTTTATGGTTTTACTGCTCTGCATTTAGCTGCTCTGGACGGTTTATCTCAATGCGTGGAGATGCTTATTTATCATGGTGCCGATGTTACAACTCGATCAAAAAAGGGTAATTCTGCGCTGAATGTTATAACGAGGAAAACACCAGCTTCCCTCGCTATGATCAACTTGAAACTGGACGACGCCATAACATTGCATCACTCTCAGGACTCTTCCAATCGAGAGGTAGAACTTGAACTGGATTTTCGCAGCATTTTGCAACATTGCCATCCAAGAGAAATTAGCTATTTGAACACTTTTGTTGATGAAGGTCAAAAAGAAATTTTGCAACATCCACTTTGCTCAGCATTTTTATATATTAAATGGGAAAAAATAAGGAAATATTACATAGCTCGATTATCCTTCTGTTTTGTCTTCGTTCTTTTTCTGTCACTGTATGTCTTAACAGCGCTGGCGCATAATTGTTATAATGGCAGCAAAGACATGGAACTGGAGACCACACAATTGCAGGAATTATGCCAGAAACAATCAATGCTTGGTGATATGCTGCGTAATAATCCTTTCGTTATGGAGATGCAATGGTGGGTGCTAGTGGCAATTACTGTATTCGAAATATTCCGCAAAGTCTACGGTATTACAGGATACTCTACATTCAAACAGTACGTCACTCAGCTGGAGAATATTATTGAATGGTTCGTTATTGTCAGTGTGTTTGTGGTGTCGTATATATATACAGATCGCACATACACTTGGCAGAATCACGTAGGCGCCTTTGCTATTCTTCTAGGATGGGTCAATTTAATGTTAATGATTGGACAACTGCCTGTTTTTGGAGCATATGTTGCAATGTATACTAAAGTTCAGGGAGAATTTGCTAAACTCTTCATGGCATATTCATGCATGTTAATTGGATTTACGATTAGTTTTTGTGTTATCTTTCCTTCATCTTCTTCATTTGCAAATCCGTTTGTAGCTTTTATAACAGTATTGGTCATGATGACAGGGGAACAAGACTTGGATCTTCTAATAAATGATCCTGAAGGAAAAGATCCCCCATTTTTATTAGAAATCAGCGCTCAAATTACTTTTGTATTATTTTTATTATTTGTGACAGTCATTTTAATGAATTTACTAGTTGGTATTGCGGTTCATGATATACAAGGGTTAAAGAAAACAGCTGGTTTATCGAAACTAGTCAGACAGACAAAACTGATTTCGTATATCGAGCTGGCACTGTTCAACGGATATCTACCACAGTGGCTACGACGCATGCTACATTGGACAGCTTTGGTTTCTCCGCAGGCATACAGAGTGGTTCTAAGTGTAAAACCATTAAACCCTGGAGAAAAACGTTTACCCAGAGATATTCTTATGGCTGCTTATGACATTGCTAAGACAAGGAAGCATTACGGACATACAATTTCTGCGAAAGGATCAACAGTAACATATGCTTCATTTAAAAGTAAATATGAAAATAATAATGACCGCGCTGACTCTGATTGTGGTTTTGATACTGCTAGTATATGTACTCTTCAAACAAAAATTGACGAAAATGCTGAACGAATTGATTTACTGACAAACGAAGTTCGCGAGTTGAAAGACGTTTTAAAAGATAATCAGAAAATCATTGAACAATTGATAGTAGTGCTCTCAACTCAAAGTGTAAAATCCAGTACAAGTTAAACTTACAAACTAAATAGTTTTATATTGACAAACAGCAGTTCTTTTTTATATATTTTTATTAAAACAAGTGTTTTTAATAATCTTGACAATTATTGTGTTTATTAGTTGGAACAAATAGCGTATATTACCAGTACAATGTGAACATTATCTATAGAAATATTTTATTAATAATACTAATAAGTAATGAATCTGTAATCCACTATTAAATATTATTATGACTCATCGATTGTATTTTTCTATAAATGTATATTCAGAACCCTTAGTATTTGTGATATTTTAATTATAGTAGAGTCTGTTTAAGATAATGAAAAATTTGTTATTTTAATTCAATTTTATTTGTTATGTATAAAAACAAATCTTTACCCTAAAGACTAAATAATATTTTACTTTTATTATGATAAATATTGTTTGTTTTATTTTATTTTCTAAAAGATAACAATTTTTGTGTTAATGATATCTGCAATGCAGAACTATTCATTTTAGTTCATATGTGATTTCTTCTAGCTTCTATTTCCCTTGGTGTTTACTGGCATGCTTGATAAAGTGGACGTGGAGGCTCATGTAGAAGGCGGTGGAGTTTCTGGTCAAGCTGGGGCTATTCGTTGGGGTATTGCTTGGAGTCTTCGAAGCTTTGTTAACCAAGATATGATAGAGCAAATGAGATTAGGTATAATTCAATTCTTTACATCAATTAAACAAAAATATCAGCTGTAAAATATACTGCGCAGTTTCGAATAATCTCAAGAAAATATTCAATTTATATTGTTGTATGTATTAAATAGATTAATATCACCTTGCTTACGTCACTCATAAATAAATAAGGACACCAAATTAAATAGAATGATCTAGTTATTCAATTGAAATATAATGGATAATTTTAACGTTATTTTTAGCTGGGCTGCTTACGAGAGATTACAGAAGACGTGAAAGAAAGAAGCCAGGACAAGCTAAAGCCAGAAAGAAGTTCACATGGAAGAAACGTTAAATTACTTTACATAGTAATTAGTAAAAATTATGTTTAAAAAAATCTACAATAAAATATTTCAAAAAGTAAATATATTTAATAATCATAAAATTTTAAAAAAACTAACATCACAGAGTAATAATTTTTTCTATATATTATTACATTTCATTTAATGGCTGTAAACCTAAAATATACATCCCTTGTAATAGAATTTGTCGGGCACAGTGAAATAACAGGAGCCTTTGTGATCCTAGTTCGCCTTGATCTTTTACTTGTAGGACTTTCAGAGCTCGGCTAACGGCGTTGCTGAAATGAGAGATACCTTTATTAGCTGCTTTATAATTATTGAATAGTTGTATTATGTAAATATAAAACATACCACAGGCCAAACAAATAATTAACCAATATGCACGCTTCTAATTCTTCATGAGCTTTGTTCAAAATGTCGCCAAAAGTAGCAATTTCGTGAACCAAATCCAGAGCTGCTGGCTCCATTAATAATTTAGAATTACAGACTTCGGGTAATATAGCGCCACTATTATTTTCTAAACTGAATAATCTGCAATGAGTATACTGAAACTTTACTCCTGTGTCTCCTTGCGTCTGCAAAACTTTATCCCAGTTGAAATTATAATTTTTATGTTTTCTTTGTTTTAAATCATTTACAATAACAGCAGAAATGCCTAATATATCTGCTGTACCATCTCTCATATCTTTTATTGCAACCTTGGTAGCTAAAACATAAATACTCATTAATTATTTATTAATCTTTCGATTAAGTTATTGTATATGTAGACTAACTTGGTGAATCTATTTGTTTCTGCAGCATAATTTCGCGCGCTTCATCTAATATATCATTCAGGAAGACAACTTGTCCTTTTCTTGTACTCATTCCATTAATTCTACCAAATTTAACATGTTTACACCGTCCTGCCCATGGAAGATTTAATTTCCCAATAATATCAAATAATGCATCGAAATGGTCAGACTGTGAATGGTCCACTACATAAATCATATTATCGAAATTATATTTATCGAATCTATCAATTGCAGCTGCAATGTCTCTTGTAAGGTATAGCGTAGATCCATCACTCTTCACAATTGGTACTCTTCTGTCGTTTATTTGAGCAACTTGTTTACCATCAGATTCGGTTTCCAATATATTATTATTTGATAATAAGTCTATAGTTTTCTTTATATCTTTGGCATTGTACATCGACTCCCAGTGGTATTCATCAAATGTAATACCAATTCGTTTGTATACTCTTTCTAATTCTGCTACTGTATAATTTCTAAAGACATTCCATTTTTCAAGATCGCTAAATGTACCATTTTCTAACTCTTTAAATACATTTCGAGCATTAATAGAAACTGAGGGATCTGTTTCGGATAATTTATTAGCGTAAACATACGCCTCGTATAATGATTGTATCGGTTTCTGTTCCATTTGTTCTTTACTTATATTTAATAAATCAACACCAAGTTTTAGGTATCCAAACTGTGTGCCCCAATCCCCCAGGTAGTTCAGTTTTACAACCTTTTGATGTAAGTGCATCTTAAGATTTGAGATGAAATTTCCAATAATCGTTGATCTTAAATGCCCTACATGAAACGGTTTGGCTATATTTGGGGAACAAAATTCTACTACATTTCTTATTTTATTTCTTTCATCAATTACTAAAGGATTTCTAATATTTTCCAGGACGTCGTTTATGTAGTGTTCAATATTGACTTTAAATGCTATGTGGGGCATTTTTGCAGCGGTATTAATTACAGCTGAGTAAATTATATCGTCAGTGCGAAATTTGTCTATGTTAGACATTAATGTAGAAACTGCGAAATTCTTTTCGGAAATAGGTAACTGAACCTCTACATCACTCGAAGCTTTTCTTTTATGTAACAATAAAAATGATGCAATATTTTGCTGTGATAAATTTGCACAAGTTGTACCTTTTTCGCGAAGGATGTCATACACCTGAAATGTTTTCTTCATTTTATAGGTTATAATTTATTTGATTTGATTGAAGAATTAAACATACCCGTCTACTTATTATTTGCTTCATTTTTATTGCCATTATAATTTAATTAGTTTTATTGTTTAATGGTTGATACTGGAATACAAAATTGAAATAAATTTAAATAATAAAAATTAAATTTACAGAAACAGGTAAACTGAAGTAAACAATCTCCAGACTGACATTTCTCACATTTGTTTGGTTTGAAACCTGGATCAACCGGGAGTTTCAAAATTTTCAATATATATATTTATTTACTAATCTTGAGAAATAAATATATGTTTGTAATTAAAACAAAAATAAAAGGCAAGAATAGTAGAATAATATCTATTTATTCCAAACAAATAAATATATGTTCGCTTTTAAAAAAATTATTAAATTGTACTTTTCAAATCACATAATTATAATTAAAGTTCATAAATTTAAATTAAATTAATTTCAGCTCGGGTTCAAAAAATCTTTTTCCTAATGTATGTAAATTCTGGAGTTCCAATATTCGTGCCATTTTGTGGAGGATCGGGAGAAGTGTTCATTTCCAAAGTTGTAAAATTCTCATTGATTATTCCAATGTCATTTACGTTTTCATATTCAGTTCTATGGATCCATGGCTTATTGTACACATAAGCCAAATGATTATTAGGCATCTCCTGGTGCAGGAACTGTTTTATTGGTTGACTATAATCACTGGAAGTAATCCTTCCGGTATTAAATGAAGAGCTTGGGTTTGATGTCCAATAAGTAATCTCAGTCGTTCTCTCTTTAAACCCGTAAGAATTGGAGGACTCTAACATAAATCTATTCTTCTTTTGAATGTTTCTTGTAGAAGCACTATAAATTTTCCTGAAATTGTCTTGTCGTTTCTTGTCGCTGTCTGTATCGTTGCTGTAGTTTTTAAAAATGATGTCGACATATGATTTGAATTTTCTGGTGTTTTCATGAGATGGGCCACTATTGTTTCCAGCTAAACCATGAATGTAATATCTTGTGGTGCACAATGGGTCGTCTTCATTAAATATGGCTTTGCACAGAGGGCTGCTGTTAACGAAACTAAAATCTTCACTATCATTGCGTTTGTTTTCCACTGTGGGTAATATAAATGGATTGCTTTCCTTTTCGTGAGGCATATTGTTACTTCGCCAAGCCAGCATTTCATTTTCATCATCTGATACCTCACCAAAATTTAAGTTGTCTTTACCTATATTCGTTGATCTATTCTGTTCAGCTGTGTACTCCATTGGCTTTGTTCCTACATCATTCGGAGGATAATTGCTGGAATCTATGACTTTATCCTCCATGTTCGCAGCGCTAATTATTTTTGATAAATCAGACTCAACCCTTGCTTTGAAATCATTATTGACATTACTCGAGGAAGATAATAAAGACCTCGTTACCATACGTGATTGCATACCGTTCGCAAACAATCCCATTTTTAGCGTTAACCTATATTTGGTTAGATTTTGATTAGCTTCCACATTATTTTGTTTGTTATTGTTTATTCTGTTTAAACCAATTTTTGTGACTTCCTTTTCAAATTTACTTTTGCACCTTTTTCTGGTTTTCCTTAAGGTCTTAGGTTTTTCCTTTTTTAATTTGCTGTATCGCTTCAAATTTTTTTCCATTCTGAATTAGACAGTATAATATATTGTTTTATAAAAATATAATCTTCTAAACTTTTACCTTATACTATTTATCTGCATATTCTAATCAACTTTGTCTTATAATTGACGATATTATTATAATTTTAGAAATAAATATTACTTCAAAAATAAAATGGAAACGAAACATTTGCATAATAAGCATGGAATAATAAGTGACATCTTATTAAATAGATGGCAGCTTCGATGACTTCTTCTTCTTCTTACGACTTCGACATGTGACAGAATTTGACAGGACTTAGGTAAAACACTTTCTCTACTGTGTTTTTATATGTTATAATCTCTAGCTTTTATATTGTTTTTAAAATTTTCAGCTTGTGATATTAAAATATCAACTTGTTAATTAAGTAACTCATAATGTTTGACACAAAGATTATTAAAAGAATACCTGGCATACTTCCAGAAAGACATAAAAGTGAAAAGCAAGGTTATTTGGAAAGTTTAAGCACTAAAAGCAAACCTGAGTTATTAGAATTACTGGAAAGACAAAAGAAATTATTAGATAACAAGTCTTTTATTAATAAACTTCCCGATAAAGGTGTTAAAATTCAAGAATTCTATAACAAAATATTACATGAAGTATCACTTAAAGATTCTGTGGAACAATTAGGATCAACATTTTCTGGTTTGAATTTAAAAGATAAGCAAAAGGAATTGAATGAGTTAGAATGGGGTAAAGAAAACACAGAGCATGTTCTTGATAGTGACGACGATGCTGATGAGATAGATCCATTAAAAATAATAGCTCAAAATACTACTAAGGTATTAAGAACGTTAAAAAAACCGAAAGAGTTGATTACAGAGAAAGATATTCAAGAAATTGAGTCATTTTCCAACGACAGCGAAGAAAAGCACACCACATTTTTAATACGTAAAGAAGAAAATAGTAAGATTCTAAGAAAGAAGTTTAAGCCTTATCAAACAACAAAGACAGATGTCCACGATCCATCAAAGGAAGCTTCACGTCAGAGACGTAATTGGGAAAATACTGCAGCCACTCCTCCAGCATCCGTACATGGACCAGCCAAGTTATTAACTCTCCAGGAATCGTTGTCTTTGAGTAAACAACAAGCAGAGAATCTTAAGGTATTGGTTATAATTCTTAGATCTCGATGTGGTTTATTAAATGTAAGGTACGAATTTCTTAAGTGATATTTCTTTTTATTCCAGGAGATTGAGTATAAACATGCTACTGAGAAGTTGACTGCACAATTAGGTTTGTCCTCAGCATTTATCTCGGCCCCACTTAATATCACCGGCACTTACAGACAATCAACAGTACTCAGCGATGATGCTAGTGATGAAGAACAGAGCATACACAGCGATAATGAACTCCATGACGATGATGATGAAGATCGAAGGGGTACAATGTCCTTCACAGTTACGGAATGGAATCCAGAATAAATAAATTCTAAGAAAACAAACGCCTTAATACTGTATTCTGTTTTCGTAAATGTATTGTCGTACTTATCTGTTAAATATTGTAATACATCGTGGTTCATAATTTATTTTGTAAGGCTTCTATCCTTCAGTGTTTTGTTCACTCCGTTTGATCAATAAATTTATACTTAGGTGTTAAGGTTAGTATTCATAATAAACAAGATACAAAAACATAACATGACAAACATAACTTGTTTATAATAATTATGAGTTATATAAATAAATATTTCAATTGAAGTTGTTATGGAGCTGTCATTCAGATATAACCTTAAAAATTTTAAATGATGTGCAATGAAGTATTTATTTAACAAAACTTATTTGAAGGTTCTTGATATTATAATCCAGGTCTAGATATATATCCTAGAGATACCTACATTATTACGGAGGTAAGGAAGCTGTAATAAACTGAAGCTAGAGATATTTAAAAGATACAATTTGCTTTCATTTTGTATAGGTATTTTAAAGCTACTGGATAGAATCATACAGCTGGAGAAGTTGGACATAAAAAGTGGATAACATGTCACAGGTATTATCTCACAGGATGATAGAGGATAACAAATTGACCATGATGGCGAGATGTCTGATTACGTAAATATGATTTCCAAGTACGGGCTTCATAAGGTCTAATAATAATAACAGGTATATTGACAGTATAAATTAATCATTTCTAATGTACTCTTGACGGATAGGTTGAGATAGATCTTAGAAACTAAAGCATTTAGAGATAGGTTATGTTATGTGTAAAATAGTGCGTGGTAAACCAAGATTTAATTAAAAACATGAGTTCTCTTAACAGTTCATGTTGATTTAATAACATCTATAGTTTTAAGTTAACTAAAAGATTTTCTTGTTGTATATTTAATACTGCACAGACTATAACCAAATCTCATATTCTTATGTTCTCATTTTGTTTTATTTTATATTTTCAGAAATGGCAGAAATGAAAATGGGGAATTATTATAGGAGACTTATAGATCGGAAGCTATTTGATAATCGACAGAACGAGGGGGATCTCCAAGAGCAGAATAAAATTACGAACTTAGATGACCACCATCAACAGAAAAACTTCTAGCGGTGTATCAACATATTTGAGGAAAGCTCAAAGGTAAATACAAAAAATTATATTAATATTTGGTCCTTGTTACATTGTTAAATATGGGGTGCTCCGTATATGATCAGTCTTATTTATAGTTTTCATTGTTACAGACATTTCTTTTGGGGGGCGAAAGGTGATTATGCGACATCGTTTGGTTATTTAAAATGAAGATAATATTGTAATTTAATAATAATATATAACATAAATAAATATAATATTTAGATTGTAATTATATGTAAATATATTTATTAAAGGCTTATATCCTATAATTTTTTTTTAATTTAGTAATAGTACATAGTAAAAATATTTAAAATTATTTGTGTAAAAATAAAACAGTTCTAGAGTTTACTTTTATTCATCATAGATGGCAGTATAATTTTTTGTTCGAACTCGAAGTCGTTGTATGTCTCGCACTTGATAAACCAAAGTATAGGAGTAAGGGTGTGGACGAGCAGACGTGGGCGGGGCCACACACCAACGTAGTTAAAAAACGTGCTTCTTAAATTTAACAAGCATTGGCACCCTACGGGTGCCATAGTCGCCTTCGGCGACTATGTAGGATGCCTCTGGCATCCTATAGGTGGCCGCAAAGCGGCCACCAAAACGTTTATGCAATCGCGAAGCGATTGCATTGGCACCCCACGGGTGCCATAGTCGCCTTCGGCGACTGTATTTAAATTTACGTTTTTATTTAATCTAAAACGCAAGAAAAACGTGACGCCTACCCCTGCCTTCACTCGAGTAGCTCTAACGCTACACTGAGGATATATTTGTTTTGCAAGGTATTATATACTTCAAAATTGTTAAATTTAAAATGATCTTTCTAAACTTGTGGCGCCATCTATTTATTGAAACCTAAACTAAAAGATCTCCATCTATATATTGGTAACAGTACTAAATTTATCCATCTATATAAAAATAGTAAAACTACAATTTTGCGTTTTTTTATTGCGAATATTATTTATTCTGTCAAATATTAGCTAAGTTTTTTACCATATTTACTAAAACACATCATAAAAATTATACAATTAAAATAAAAAAAGCCAAATAAAATCCATAAATTCATTTATTTGAAATAAAATTAAATAAAAATGTTTATATCATGTTTATTATTGATTTTCAATTCATGTGCGCCTTGCCTTATCTCTTCTTTCGACGAAGTCTCCAACAAATTGTCTGAAACAAATAAATAATATTATAATATGCAACTTATATAAATATTAATAGGTAATAGACATTGCAACTTACTTTTTAAGTCCATTTCCTTCACGGAAAAGGTCTGCTCCATAATTCTGATGACCTGGAGGGATCCTTGACTCATTTTCGCCCAAGAAAACTTCGTGGAACTATTGTTTGTCTTTTCCAAACAAATTCCTGCTCCAGAGTATATGAAATCTGAAAAAGTTTAAATCTTGAAATTTACTTAGTATTAAAAAAATGCACTTACTCTTCTTGTACAATATAAAACAAACTTAAACAATAATTGTAAAAATTTATATTAAAATCAGGAGGTCGCTGATATATATTATTATTCAATGAACATTAGAACTTACCTACCCATTTTGAAATTATTACTTCACGGAGAAGGCCTGCTCCACATGTCTTTCAAGACCTGAAGATCCTTGACGTATGTATTGTCCTTGAAGAGTTTTGGTTCAAGTCCTAGCATCTTTTCTAATTGATTGATCTTTCATCATTGTCTGCAGGCGCCATCAAATTCCAGGCGAATTTTGAGATGGTCCTGAAAAAAGAAAAACAAATTATGAAACACTTAGGCAGACATAAGATGTGTTTGTTCCTACAAACGTTCTAATTATTTACAGTCAAACATTAAAGCAAAACGTAAAATGAATTACATACATTAATTTGTTTGTATAAAAATTCGACACTTAGATAGAATTAACCTAGAAATAACAAAAGTCACGAGAAAACAAAATTAATTAAAATTATATTTCACGAAAATGTTATATTCTACTTAAAGATAAACAATATTAACATATTACCAACCCGTTCATACTTTTCTAAGTCAAAGGCTTAAAAATTCAAACGCAGTGAACAGTTTCCTAAATTTTCTTATTGATTTTCTGAACTTACACAAAGTACAGACTGATTGTACGCACAATATAGACAATAAATACTTTTAACAACATACTTTTACTAAAGTCCTTATGAACGTTGTTCTTTTGTAATGGATTTTCCTGCTGGAGATCTTGCGCCTATTTCCGAACGGCATCAGAACTATACATTTCTGTTCTGCATCATCTGAAAAAGAAAAGAATTAAATAATTAAAAAAGATCTCACCAGATATCTGTATACCACCAGATATCAGTATGTTGTTACAGAAGACTTTTTGGTCAATATCATTTAAATTAGAATATCAATTGCTGAATCACCATGTTCATTAACCTAACATTATATTCTAACATAACTATTTAATAATTAGTACCTGATTATATTCCTGAGAGGTAAAACTTTGCCTATCTCTTTTTCAAGTTCTTAATGCAAATAAGAAAAACAAAGCTTCTTTAACAAAAGATATAAGTGTGAACTATATCGAACGTAACTATTACACATCATGTTCTTGTTATCAATTGCATTTATTAAAAAACACATCATTAGACACGAAAATAGAATGATGTATTATTTAATTAGATATACTTTAATTAAAACTAAACACCTGAGGTTAAGCTGACTTAACCTGACATGTAGCAATGTGTAACAAATTTAGAAACGTCACCCGACCAAAGTTAATACATATACAATGCACAAAACAATATAAATGACAATTAATAATTCTAACAGATTACACCAGGGGTTACGTGCTAACTTTTTACTCCATCTATTGTTTACAACATCAACAAAAACATTATTTATTGGTTTCATGATTTCAAAAACAGACGTCGTAATTTGGATAGCAAATATCTTGACCACATTACTTTTAGTTTAGGCTATTGTTACTTTTAAAAAGAGAGAAAACTTTAAAAAAGATTTCCAGTTACCTCCATTTATAATTTATAGTCCCATTACAAGTATTGCTTCAACTCTTCGTGATAAACCTCGACTAAACTTCAGACATTTTTTTCGCATTTACTTAATTTATACTTCAGGTTCCTCCTACCACTTTTTCTGCAACATAAAATATAATTAAAAGTAATACATAAAACATAATACAAAACTTCTGTGGGCCTTATATCTGACTTTCAAACTTTATTCAAAAATGTAAAACACAATCCACACTTCAAAATTAACTCAAATTTAATAAAAAATGATTTTATCTTCTTACATTTTACAATTTTGTTGTACCAATGGTATGGTATAATATTATATGAAAATTTAAATCTTAAATTATTAATGAAATTAAATAAATACGTTAATGTTTATATAGATATCATAAATTACGTAATAAAAATAACCTTTCTTGCAAAGTCACTGAAGGTTAAAATTGTTCAAATCATTATTCATATCAAATAATTATTTCTCCTTTGATTTCAATTTAAATTATATTAAAAATAATAATCGAAGTGTGTACATATGCAGACCCTGCATAATGCTTTAAGAAATAACTAATAATATACAGAAAGTTATAGATTTTTAGGAGGAAGATCGAATATGTTTTATAATAAAAAAATTAAGTACTTAATAATTTAAAGGGGATGTTACTCCATATTTAAGTAATTTTACATAATATTTTAAAACTTTGGTTTTGTTCCTACTTATTATTCTAATACTATAAGATTTTATTTTATAAGCTATATTTTACAATGTATTTCTAACATACTAAAAATATAAGAATAAACAAAGTTTATTTTATAACAATAGATTCGTCTGAATTAATATACAAGTTTTTATTGTAGTTACAGTATTTTAAGACAATAAAACACCCCTCCCACTAGTTTTAATTTTAGGTTTTACCCGTAAATGTAAGTTTCAGCGTATGAAGTATAAAGAAATAAAAATAATTGTATTAAATAAAGCATATTACGGACGAACGATATTTGATTTCACAAGCTGAAACTTACATTAAAGTCCCATTCCCACTCACTGAGTTTTAGTGTTAATTTAAGGTTTTAATCAATACTGTAAATTTCAGTTTGTGAAATATAGAGAAATAAATTTATTATATTGAATAACGATAGTAATTATGATTTCACAAGTTCAAAATTAAATTTAATGTTAAAACCTAAAATTAAAACTCAGTGAGTGGGAATGATACTTAACGCAACTGGGTTATATCCTTCGTCTAGATTCGGACTGAATTTTTTAAAATTGTACGTTTAAATATACGTAAAAAAATGTTTTTTACCAATGACAAGGTTGTCTAACACCTTAAAAGGAAATAGGATACAACCCAATTAACGAAACAAATACACAGAAACGAAAAATTGCAACAATATTAGAAACGACGAGATTTATCTAAAGAAAATATAGTTATACGATATACTTTGTACAAATTGTGTGTATAAGTACAAAAATAACGTAATTATTATCTATTGGCTAAGTACTTATGTAAAAATCATGAAATATACAGATACAACAAACATTCAATTTAAAAAATCAACAATAACTATTCATCTTACATTTAAATTTTTACCCTCTGATTAAGTAAAATGATTACACCTAATTCATAAATATTTTTCTTAAAAACTAAAAAGGAATGTGCACCTCAGCCCTTGCTTGTTAACTTTTACACAAAATTTTATTTTAAGTTAAATTCGCTTATTAGATAAACTATTTTTTCATTTCTTTCAACAACCATTTTTATAATAAAACTATTCCCTTTTTCATTAAAACAGCTCTGATATCACAAATAGATTCAACCGGGTAGTTAAATATAAATCATTGGTTTTTTTTAAATAGCATCATACTGATTATTATATTACAGTCAAACCAGCCTTCACAACCATAATTTGATTATTTATGTAATATGTAATTAAAAATACTGTATCTAATATGCATGGGTAACTTTGGCGTAGTATGGGTTTGTGTCCTATGTCTTAGTTTCTATAAAACTGTACTATATATTGATAAAGTGGGTTACTAGAACCTCAAATGTCCAATTATTTTTTAATAACTCGTTATATGTTAGGAGATATTAACAATTAAAAAAGCCATTTTTTCTCTTTAATTATTAAAGGGATTAACGTTGTACATATTTAATCCTATTTAAAATAAAACTTCTTACCTGATCTAATATTTTTTGAATTTCTTGCTCAGCTTTACTTAGTGGCGTTTGACTTTCATTTTGATCTTCTATTGGAATACTCTCATCAAATTCCGCTAATTCAGCAACAGCTTCCGCTTTAGCACTCTTTGCGGCAAAAGCATCCTGAGCGTCCTCAGCATTAACCATTGCATGTTCCAAAGCACCCAAAGCTGATTTATTCGCCTGAAAACAATTCATTGAAAATGAAAAAAATGTATTGTCATTTGATAAAAAAAATAAAATTAATAAATACCTTATCATTACTAGTTGATGCCATAACTGGTTCCGGATTTGATAATTGTTGATTCATACGAGCTTTACTCTGTTCAAGAATGTCACTCATTCTTGTTGATGCATCATCAATATTGCGATCGACAAGGAAGAGATCTTTTATTGTATTGTTCTGCAAAAATAGATTAAATAATCAATACACGGATAACAATTTTAAATGTTTATATATTTTTAAATTAAAAAGACCTACTTTGAAGTATGCTGTTGTAAAATTGCCACCTTCAATTGCTAAATCTCCAAGTAACCTTTTTTGATTAGCTTTTTTTAATATATTTTCTTCTATTGTTTTCTCACTCACGAGCCTATAAATATGGACATCTTTTGTTTGTCCTATTGTATGGCAGCGATCTTGGGCCTGTGCATCCATGGTTGGATTCCAATCCGAATCATAAAATATTACGGTATCAGCTCCAGTTAAATTGATGCCAACTCCACCAGATCGTGTAGATAAAATAAATACAAAAATTCGTTGATCATTATTAAATCTCTCCATTAAAACCTAGAACCAAGAAAATATAACGTAAATCGAATCAATTTTCACTATTTAACAACTCTACTTAATTATGAGCCTTTAATATTTAAATAAAATTAAAAAATGTAATTACCTGTCTTTGATCAACTTTTGTACTACCGTCCAGCCTCAAATAAATATGACCATGATAATTTAGAAAAGATTCTAGTATGTCCAACATTTTAGTCATTTGAGTAAATATTAAAACCCTATGATTTTCTCGTTTTAGATTTCGAAGTAAGGCATCTAAAGTTTGTAATTTTCCACAATCAAACTGTATTAGTCGAGTTTCTGGAAACTGTGTAGTCATTGCGGATACAATAGGATGAAATAGCCTAAGTTTTACAGAGTTCTGATTGAATCCTAATTTTTAAATTTCTTTCAGCATTTAGAATAGAAGGTGTTGGATGAAATACTTTTATTTGCGGTCGGCAGGCATGAACATTCGGTACATATAAAATGAAACTGTAAATAAACATAATATATTAGTAAAAATGATAATACAACATTACGAGTCACTGTTTTAGACCACGAACATACTACGATTAAAGTCGCGGCGATTTAAATCACATTGATTTGTAAACACATGAAATCATATGATATGAGCATGCACACACCACGATCTTTTAATCTGAGCGACTTTTGTCGCAGCTACAGATTTCTTGCGGCACATCTCTTTGCGCCGCAAGAACACAGTATTGTTGATATTATGTTTTGACGGTGCATTTCTTTGAATAGGTATTTTTTGTATCGTTATAATACAACAGATATCGAAATACAACAGTATAGATATAGATATAGTACTGCATATAAACTGAGTTGCATATAAACGGACGATTAAAAATCGTAGTGTGTTCCAGCTCTTACGGTAAACTAACAAATAAAAACTTTCTCCAACGAAAGAAGACTATAATCTTGTTAAAAATGATGGAAAGGTTCACTTTTATGATTTTAAGAGAAATGCAATATTCTTAGGTTCTGCAATGCAAAAAAGTGACGTTAAAATTGATAAAAATTTAATAATTTTAACTTTAACAAAAATACAATCGTCTCACAGTGGCTGCTATGTAAGAAGGCTATACTCGTATATAAACCTTTTTTAAATTGATATTATTGAAGAGATGTAGAAAGAAGAAAAAAATATTATTAGGGCAATGGTGTATACTAAAGGAAGTGACCTAACGCCACGAAATAACAAAAGTTTGTGCTTACCTATAAATCTGCAACACTAATGATAAAAATCGCAATGTAGGAGCCACTGCCACCAGCATATGCGCGTATCATCATATCATGTCATCACAGACATCACTGCATATTTAACCCGATCAAGTCTCAGTGCGCAGGAGTTCTTCTAAGTTTGCAGCCCCACCAAGGGATGTTCTTTGTATTCCATTGTTGTAAAGAAGATATGTTCCACTTCCAACAGAAACTGAAAACAAAACATTAAAAATTACTAAATTAAATTACATATGATTTACAAATTTATCGCTTCATTTCTTTAAAAATCGTCTTAAGCCATCCCCATCTTATTAAATAATCTCGCATACAACCCCATCAGTTTATTTCAGTAATGTTTTATTAGACGATCACATTCTTTCATTTTTTCTAGTTCATTTGTCTAAAAGGATATGAGCAGTTACTCTACATTATATGGGGAAATCCTTCATTCAATTAAAAAATGCATATTGAAAAGGAAAAAATAAATAATTGGACGAGAAAAATTTGCAATAAAAACAATAAGATAACTTGACACTCACCAGGTGAAGAATTGTAATAATGCGTCAGCCAACAAATCATCTCTAAAGACATCTGTCATCCTTGACACCTGAAACAAAAAATAAAAATTGAAAATATGTCACATTATAACTAAGTTCAAAAAAATATTAGTATGACAGCGAGGGTAAATATTGACAAAGTAATAAATAATAATAAAAACCAATGTACATTTATCCAATATTAGCAATTCGACATTACTCGATCATACTAGAGACCTGACTGACCCTTTTTTTGTTTTAAAAACAATATTATAATAAGATTTCTAGATTTATAAAATAAAACCAAACAAAATACTACAACAATTGAGAATTAAAAGACCATCAAATGTTGAAATTATTACCTAAAATCGATGTGGTTGCTGCGATCACAAAATTGTTTCTCCCATTGCTTTCTCAATTTGTGTCGACATTTCCCGAGTTTCCTCGGATGCTCGCTGGAGGTAATAGGAAAGTTTTCCATGAAAACTATACCTAAAGCTGGCCTGGGTTTAGGGTCCAGTCGGTGATGGTGTCTAGACTAGATGGAGTCCAAAATTTCGTTAGGTAATTCCATTCTTCGCTAACAAGCACGTAACCTAATAAGATAATGATTAAGAAATTAAGTATTTACATAAAATTGTATTTCTTTCATTAAAATGTACATAAAAGTAAATAACTATTCAATATCACATCAATGTACTATTATCTCTGCAATGAACCCAGAAATAATAATCAACCTTGAAAGATAACAATCAACTGGCGAACAAATTTAATTGTAATCCACGAATAGTTTATAATCTAATTATAAATAATCTATAAAAATATTACACCAACCATTTAATGTGTCTTAAATAATATATATCACAATTTAATCAGAAAACTTAAACACATTCTCTCCACATGACAAATGGTGACAAAACGTGTCAAAACGTGTGAAAAGTAGACGCCATTGTTAATTTTGGTTAATGAATCGTAGATCCATCTATGATTCATTCTTGAAGTTTTAAGATAAATTAATTACCGACAGTGAAAAATATGATGATTTTCAGAGTCATCTATTATTGATCATAAGTATTTCTATAATAAGTTTCTAAACTAATTCTAGTACTCTACATTTTAATGGTAATAATTATTCCAATATAAATACATTAAAATAGTTTAACCTCAAATGACAGTTTAGAACAATAAACATAACAATTTTATAAAGTTAACTAACTTAATAAATGCATTGTAATAATGGTATCTACTCGAGGCGTTAAACATAAATTTTCAGAAGGTGAGAAGGTCTTATGTTATGAACCAGATTTGACAAAAGCTAAAGTGTTGTATGATTCAAAGGTATGTCATCTTGTTGGTTATGTTTCTGTATCTTCTCACTTTTAAAGAAATTTAAACAAATTCCAGGTGTTGGAAGTAGTGGAGCAAAAAGATAAAAGAGGACGAAAGTATGTCGAGTATTTAATACATTTTCAAGGTTGGAATCCTTCATGGGACAGATGTGTCAAAGAAGACTATGTTTTAAAAGACACAGAAGAAAACCGGCAACTGCAGAGAGATTTAGCAGAAAAATCACAATTACAAATGTACGTCCACACATAGTAGTCAATTCGTTTTCTTGTAATTTATTCCATAATAATAATAATTGTAGTGGCGCTTACTTATATCGAAAAGAACGCAAAAAGCGGAATCGTAAGCTTAGTGAACGAATTCATGATAGTTTAAACTCTGGAGCTAAAAACACACATGGTGGATCTTCTGAAGATGGCAGTTCTGGGTCCACTGGCAACAGGGATATCGAAGATACGGATGACACACAACAGGAAGGTTTGTTTTCCTTCGGAAGCTTATTACATACGGAAGCGTATTTGCAAAATACACTCATTCTTTAATCTTATTAGATGGGGACAGTGAGACTGTTTCCTGCAGTAGTATGGACGTCACAGATGCAGCAGAGGACGAACGTGTTGTTATTGAATTAGGAGAAGTAATCAAAAAGTTTTTAGAGCAAGATCATGATCGAGTGAGAATTAAAAATAAACTAATAAATTTACCTGTTTCTCCAAACGTTGTAAGTAGATACATTATTACTGCACTTATCATTAATCTAATAACTATTTAATATTATATTTTACTTTTTAGGTCAATATTCTAGAGTCATATGTAAAACACTTTGCTGTAAGTCAACTATGTGGAAATTCACAAAAACCTCTTCGAAAACGACCTTCACCAACGAGCAAAGCCGAAAGTAGGTGTATCAATATAAGTCTTATCAAAGTTTAAATATTCACTTTTTAATTACGTTTAACTTTTAGTTTAAATATTTGTAAAGAAGTATGCGACGGTATGAGAATTTATTTTGACTTCATTCTCAAAGATCACTTACTTTATAATCAAGAACAATCTCAATGTGACCTTGTGGTACGTGGGGAAATTCTACCAGCTCCTAATATATCTGTAAAAAACGAAAGGGACATGTACGTGATTATTAATATTATATACAAAATAGATTTAGCAACATTATTTATTGAACGTACTTTCATAAATTGCAGATCTCTAGAAGATGACGTCCTAGTTAAGCAAGAAGACGATGAAATGGAATTTCCTAATGATACTGCTGTTTGCTCCTCTGCATCTGCGTCTCCTCGTCCAAGTAGTAGCATAAATGTAAATACCACAGCTGCGTCGCACATTAGTGCTGGAATAACTGGGTCGTCACCACGCAGACTGCGATCTCACAAATCAAGCAATGACCAAATTTTGGAAAATGAAAGCGTTTTATCTGATGTATTAAACGCAATTGTAGTAAAGCAAGAACTGGGCGCTTCCAGGTCAGTTATTGGAGATATCTGAATGCGTTTCTATGAATTGCAGTAACATTTAATTATCATTTTAGCCTAGCAAGTACAAGCTCTAGATGTTCGACACCACATGCTCTGCGTGCAGCATCCGTGGGTCATTCCAGTTCTACAGAAACTCCGCAAGGATCGAACAGCTTATCTCCGAAATCACAAGCTGTATTAAAACAATTAATGCAATGGAAATTAATTCCTGACGAGGTCTATGACAAGGCTCCCGCAGAACCTTCGCTTGTATATGGCGCAATTCATCTTGCCAGATTATTAGGTATGGTCCATTACATATGAACTCTATACTATAATACTCGTTTTAATATTTTAACATTGTTTCCTTTTCAGTAAAACTACCAGAATTTCTACAGGCGACCAATATGAATGCAGAAAAATTAAAATTAATTTTAAAACATATTGATATGTTTGTGGAGTAAGTATTTTGCTTAAAATAAGTAATATAGCCTATATATTGAATTTTAATTTTCGCATTTTTTATATAATATCCTTTTTGAAATTTCAGCTACCTTGAAATGCATAAAGAATGGTTTGGTGACAACTTTTACAAAGAAGCTTCTAATTAAATACAATTTTGATTTGGATGTAGTTAAAAAACTTGTATATGAACATGTAATATTAAAAATAATTTTGATAATAATACTTTGTTATTTTATTTGTGTTATATTATTATAATATAAAATTTGTTAATAATAAAAATCTATGTAAAAAAATCTTATATATAATTAGCTAACTAGTCTAGAATTTCTATATATATGTTATTATATCTTTAGTATTAATTTAGTAGAGTTAAAAATTGTACACGCGTATAAAAGGTTATTATATATTAAATGTATACATGTGTATATATGTTAAAAAAATTGTCATGTAAAAATGATGCGGAGTATGACACAATAATTCATGCTACTTGATAAATAAAATGTTCGTTACAAATAATAATTAAAGCTACATCATTCTTATAACTTAAAAATATAATTAGTAAATGCTGCTCGTAGATGTGCTAAATGCTAAATATTTGAAATTAATCAAAACAACATATACATCTTTGTATACTATTTACGTATTTAAATAATTAAAATATATGGTTTGTGACAAGAGGATCATTTAACGTTACCAGGTCTATTAATTGGTTTCAATAATCCATTGGTTTTGGTACTACTAGAAGTTGTGGGCCTCATAAACCCTGTCCGAGTAGTTGAGGGAATTCTAGATATTGGGGTCTTGAGACCAACACTAGACCCACTACTGCTGCTTCTACTTGCAGGTACATTTATTTTATTACGCAAATTTTGACTTTGATTTTCCTTGAAGCTAGTATTTAGAGCTGATCGAATTGGGGGCTTACGAACTGAAGGTCCAATGCTACTGCCACTTGAGCTACTTCTACTAGCCGGGACGCGAACCTTTGTTTGAGTTTGTGGCAGTGGCTGTTTAATAATTAGTCGTTTTTCAGGCGTTATTCTACTAAGCGGACTTTTAATTACAGGTACTTTCTTCACTGTATTTACTGAAGCTGAACTATTTAAAGACGATCGTGAACTTCTTAAGCTCGTTCTTGAGTTTGACCGTTCAACGCCGTTTCTTCTTTGAATAACGCTATTTTGCGAATCAGTTTTACGTAAACTATTTGACCTTCGAGGAATCACACTTCTACGAACGTTAACTTCTTCGTTTTTAGTATTTGGAGACCGCATAGATCTACTGCGTTCTAAGCTTTGTTTATTGCGGTCTATGAGAGATTGCAATTTCTCTGAAGCAGCACGCGCCTTTGATGATACTTTAGACGTTGGTTCCTTTGTTCTAGTCGAAGGATCGTTAGGATCGCTGCTATTAGTTTCCACAGTGCCCGTGCTGTCTGTTGATGGGATCCTCATGGGTTTCTGTCTTATTCGAGATGAATCTACCCCATCAGTTTCGTAGTTACACCCAGAGGATGTTCCTTGACTGGGACTCTCTGAAACTAAGCTTTGCGTTTCCTCGAAGCCTTCGTCGTTTAATTCATGTTCAGTGCGTATCTTTTGGCCCCGGACATGTAATTTGATCTCTGGTACTAAATCGGTGCTTGCATTTATTTTGTAAGTCGGCGACTTGTAATCCATACGCTTACTTTCATTAGAGTCATTGCTAGTTTTCTCAATCTTTAACGATGTTGGCCTGGGCCATGTTGGCACTTTCTGGTTGTCGAGTGGCGATTTAAGCTCACGAATAGCTTTCCTCACATCTTCTTGATTTATGCCCGTCATACGATGTCGCACTAGTCTACTGTTTGTATTTTTACTTTGATCCTCCGCTGGTTCTGGAGTGACGACACGATCTTGAATTTTTAGTCTTTCTTGCCATTTCCGTAGACGAGATTCTTTATCATTGGTTTCAGTAACAGGGTTACTGCTTGCGTTAACAGGGTATGAGTTTTCGACTTGCAATTGAGACGGGCGCAGCACTTGTGTTTCTGCAACTGCTTCTGGAGAAACCACACCTTTGCGAACTTCATCGTTACTACTACTATAATCTGTTGAACGTTTGCACCTTCGTGTGCGTCTAGCAGGTGAGAATCTATCAAACTGTCCATCCCCTAAAACTTCTGCAATATCCTTTCCATTGGCGTCAGACGGCTTCTCCTCCATCGTTGACTCTTGAGAAGTCTCCCTATGTAGCTGACGCGGTATTTGTAGTCTTCGGCAATGCACTGGAGTTGCTGGTTTGTTCGGATTTTCTCCAGTAGGACTAAACACTCTTCTAGTCGCAGGAGGTGTTTCAATGTTATCCGAATCAATTTCTGTTTTATTTGTAATTTCCTCAGGTGTATAACGTTTTAACCTCCTGGGTATCGAAGGGGGTGCTTCTTCATTTTCAGTAAACTGTTCAGTCTGACTTCGACTTATAGTCGGACTTCTTACTGCTTCCGTCTCAACTGGATCAGAAGGACGTCTTATATACAATGACAGTTTGTCAGAAGCTGGACGTTCTCCTAGAGAAGCTATTATGATTTTACGTTTGTCTTCCTCTGCAATAGACTTAAGACCTCCTGATCCAGACTCTTCAAGACTCGGACGCGATCTTTGGCGTCTTAATCTTCTTAAATCCAGTTCCGTTTCTTCAGTGCTATTAGGTACATTTAATGTTGACTTTCGCCAAGCAGATTTGTCTTTAACTTGAGGCTGAGCTTCTAGAAAATAAACAATTACGAGTATATTTAGTTTATATTTTACTTATGAATAATAATTTAATTTCAGAGAACTTGATGTTCTTACCTTCGATAGCCTCCATCGTTCGGACGACGTCCGTTTTATCGATTGCTGTCGATGGTTTCCAATCGGAGTATACCCGCTTGTATTGAATGTCACCTGTTTGCGCTAATTTACCTTCTGGAAGAGTATCCAAAGTTCCGCTGCATTCACTCTCTGAAAATAACAGAATATTATTTATAGCTCAGTATTTATAATTTTTTTTACAATTCATATATAACACAGTATAGTAATAGCGAATATACCTGAATCATTTTCAAGTGATCGACGGTTGCTTTGTATTTTTCGAGCTCTTCTTCTTAGATCATCGTGTTGTTGATCTTCCTTTTCATTAGCTTGCAACCAAGATTCAATTTTCTGACGCCATTCCCTACAAAAAGCATAATTTGCATTAAAACATTCGCAGACAATCTAAAACTATTCATTGAATAAAATAGTACTTACTTTATATATTTCGGTTTTGTATCTTCCGTGGGCAGAGGTTTAGATTCCGCCAATGGACTCGGTGAACTTGGTCGTTCTCTATCGCCTGAGAAGTCCGCGTTTAATAAATCTGGGCGTTTGCGTGTTGGAACGCCGCGCGCCCGACGAGCCCAAGAACGATCTGAGCACAACAACAAAAAATTATTTAATACATTAATCTATAACAACTTTAAAGTTAGTAACAAACAAATTCTTACCTAAACTACCCCATGATTTTCTCTCTCGAGTACTGTCATGACCGGAAGCTCTTAAGAAGTCCATCAAACCTTCATCTTCTTCAGACAGTCCTCTGCTACGCCTGCGGCGCAAACTTCCATTTGGAGTTACATCTGAAATCAAACTAAACGTTAAAAATCTGCTTAACCGAATAGGATAGAATAATGGGTTGCTTAAAGTACCGGGAGAACAAGTATCTTGCGGGTTGTTCGGATCCAATTGGCCGTTACTATTAACAGAACTTATTCTTCGTCGCATGACAGCAGGGCTTCCGGTTAAGGAAGCTTCCTCTTCGGAAGGAATAGCAGTTCCATTTCTACGGGTAGGGCCCTAATATATATTGAAAATGTTTTAATGAATCGATAGTTAGAGTGTTAAGCTAAAATACTTTTTAATATTAAAAATAAGTTACTTTTCTTTGTGGGAATCCGGTTCTTATGTCATAGAGCAGTGAATCCACGAGGTTATTATCTGAATCCGATGTGGGAGTACCAACTTGACCACCCACTGCAATAGAGATTTCAAGATTCGGTTTTGTGTGATTATGCAAAATATTTAGTAGAAATAGTAATGTTTTAGAAATTAAGAAAAATACTGTTGATGAATCATAAAAATATTTACTTTGTCTGCGTTTCGAAGCTAGTTGTTCTTCGCGTTGCCGCCTTCTTATTTGGGCTTGCTCTTCCTGTACTCGTCGGCGTTCATTTTCAGCGACTGCTTGTCGGAATCTTAAACAGAATTGTTGAAATACTCGAAAGCATTCTTCTAATTTAAATGAACCTGGATCCTCGCAGAAGAATTCACTAAGAGATTTCCGTACTCCTTCGAGCTCTTCCATATTCCTCTGGAGAGCTGCCACTTCCTGTTCCGCTCCCTGTGGAATATTCCATTGCCAATCAATTGATTATGTTATGTATATTATTGTGTTATTGAATAAAAAGTAATACCTGCAAGAACTGACTCATCTGCTCCTTAATTTCTATTTCAGTAGTTGGTAAATCGATTTGTTTTTTAATTTTTTTGATTCTTGCTTCCAAAGTATTGATCTCGTTATGCAGTTGCTCTATAGTAGTCCTTTAAACAAAATTAATTTGATAATTAACACTTTGTAAAACAACAATTTATGTATTAAGTAAATGGTATTTACTTGGAGGCATTTTCTAGTTCAGTCATATCATCTGGAAATAGTAATAATTCTTTGTTTTTCTTTTCCGCCTGCAATGCAACATAATGAATTAGATTCATTCCTGGTTTGTTTGCTCTGATGTCCGTCAGTTTTTGCAATGACGAGAGTTTCACTCCGGCGGCATTGCCTGCGTAACCTCCTGAGTTTAAGAAGTTTCCGGCCACCAGTACCATATACAAAACTTCTTGAAGAGGTTTGTTATTCATTAGATCTAAAATTTTAGAAATATAACCCTCATTTTACTAATTTAAAGTTAAAATGCAAAACGAGTGCAACAATTAGTTTACCTTCTCCAGCATAAATCATGGCAAGGATGCTGGGATTCAAGTAACCCATGTTTGTTTGGAACTCTTCTTTGAGCAACATGCTCTCAATTCTTAATTTATAACTAAAAAAATAATTAAATTTTTAACATTTCTATGATTCTGTTATGATCAATAATTTTGTGAAAAGTTATTTACTTTGAAAGTTGCATTAGTTGCAGTAAGAAATTTTCTGCGTTTCCTAATTTTGACCGGTCTCCATCAAACGATTTTAACATATCTAATTCATCCACTTCAGGAAGAATTTTTAGTAATCCTCTTAATTTTTCAGCTCCAATGTCATCATGCTCGCCATCTTTTATTAATTGAATAATATCTTCATTGGAACTGTAATATAATATGTAATTAATATTTTTGAGTATATCTAGAATCAAAATATAATAAATTGGTGATAGAAAGTTCTAAAAGTACCTTCGAAATTGTTTGAGGAAAATATTTATATTTAAACTGCGCTTTCCGTCCAATAACGTTATCTGAAATAAATGGACGATTCATATAAAGCAGGATTTAGAAGATATGTAAACTCAAATGTTAGTTAAGTGTAAATGTATTGAACCTCTGAAGTTTCTTTCTTGGACCGCCTGTCGAGTGAGTCATGCCCCGAATCCCTTCCTAACCTAGGGGAACCTAGAACAGTATAAAAAATTATTTTCTTGTAATATTTTTAGTAATTGTTTTAAGATTTTGAAAATATAAATAAAAGAAGTAAGTTTATTAAGCATTTTTATTTTCATATATATTTTTAAATTTTTGTAATTCATTTTCTTACATACTTTTAAATCTTTCTCGAACTGCTTTTTTTTTTTTGCATCTTCCTGGAAGTCTTGGGGAGCACGCATTGATGACATTTCTTATCACACCTGGAATAATAAATGAAGTTATATGAATTGTATAATATGAAAGTATTATTAGTGTTTAGAGATAGGCTTATCAGAAAGAAAGAAAATGAAAAATGAACGGGGTTTTTTATGTATAGATCAAAATAGATTGTTTTTAGCAGATTTCTGAAAAAAAGTTTCAATTTTCATGACTTTTTTTACTTACCGAATTATTTCTCATAGAATTTTTTGATTTTCTCCAAAGAAAGAAGACTATAATCTTGTTAAAAATGATGAAAAGGTTCACTTTTATGATTTTAAGAGAAATGCAATTTTCTGAGTTTCTGCGTAGATATTTAAAATCTAATGAAGCAGTTCTTTATTTTAAAGCATAATGAACATAACTGCATCAAAAAAATTTAAAAAATGTAATTTTTACATTTGGAAAAAAAAGTCCATGAAAATAAAAAATGTCGCATAAAAGCCAGAATCGCCTAGATATTTAAAAAGTAATGACGTAGTTTTTTATATTAAAGCACAATGAACATAACTGCATCAAAAAAATTCAAGAAAATGTAATTTTTACATTTTGAAAAAAATGTCCATGAAAATAAAAAAGGTCGCATAAATATTTAAAAAGTAATGAAGCAGTTCTTTATTTTTGAGCATAGCGAACATAAATGCATCAAACAATTTCAAGAAAATGTAAGTTTTTTTTTAAGAAAATGTACATAACGTAATTTATGGATTGCCCCTTACCTACAAAAGAGGATTAGAGCCTCAGTGTAATCAGAAATAAACCTTTGAATCTAAAAAACTAACTGCATTCTTTTATTTTTAGACTTATTGATATTTAAACTTCAACGGAATATAATTCATTGAAAAATTTAGGAATAATTCCCCTGAATTAATGGCAACACCAATAACTTAATTTCATTAATTTATTATTCTCAGTTTCTGCAATGAAAGAAGACTATAATCTTGTTAAAAAGGGATGAAAAGGTTCATTTTTATGATTTTAAAAGCAATGCAATTTTCTCAGCAATGAAAGATTGTTAGTGTTCTAAAATACAAAGAATTTTATCAATTTTACAATTCATACGTTAAATTCAATAGATCGCACAAACATGTTATTTTTATAACCCATACCTGCAAATTTTTAGCTGGTTGACAAGACACTCAAAGACAATAACGGGGTGGAGCCTTTAAATTGCGCTGAGACTTCGGTCCTGTCCTTTCATTGTGGTGGCCATGACGGTGGTTCGAAGTTCGAAGAGTCCTTGAACCTGGAAACCACAAAAACAACTTTAAAAGTTGAACTCTCTCCTTTCACAGACACCTTGACCAAATGAATGTTTGTTACGTATTTTGTAATCAGCCTGAGAGTGTGTGTGAATAATATTAACATAAGCTAGAAAAAAACAATTTTAGTAAGCGTGTTATTAATCATCCGTTCACAAAAAGCA
Source organism: Panorpa germanica (assembly GCA_963678705.1). NCBI lineage: Eukaryota > Metazoa > Arthropoda > Insecta > Mecoptera > Panorpidae > Panorpa > Panorpa germanica. The sequence continues at coordinate 12,366,528 of OY783220.1, read as the reverse complement.
TAGTCATTAGATTGAGCAGTCAGTGTGGCATAGGTGTTCACGCGAGCTGGGCTGGTGGCTTGCGTAATTTGTGAATTAAAACAAGTATTAGGTGAAATCGACCATGGAGGACAGGCTACATAAAATGGACCACGCATACGAGGCCACTGCTCTTCCAAAAAAACTAACATACCTCGAGAATCTATCGTATGCAGTTAGTGCAATCACTGATATACTAAAACTTTTATTTCTTTGGCTACCAGTGGCGTGCAAGGAATTCATTTCACTTTTTACTTCCGTTAAGCCCAGAGATATCAAAGGACATGTCGCAGTAGTAAGTACACATTTAACAATACTAGAATTGGCCCCATTGAATTTCATTTCAAATTTTAATTTCATTTTTAAATTTAAACATAAATTTAAATTTATAAAATTTATAAATATATATAATTTTACATATACAATAAATAATTTTTCATATAAACTGACTAAAAAAATATATTCTTTTCAACAAAATAAAAAATATTTTCAATTTATTTGTTATTTGACCAACTTTTTTTCAAAATTTTTGTAAATTAGGTATCAAAGTTAGCCCATGTACAAAATTTCAACTTTCTAGCACAATTTTTACTCGCGGCATAAACCGCCTCCGTGCCCCCAAATAAAATTTTTGAGTTTAAAATTTTTTTTTTTTAATATGACATTTAAATATTACACAATCCAAAATTTGAGCTTTCTCCAATGTTTCTTACTGACCCTCCTAATTTTCTCAATATTTTTTCTCAAAATTTGGAACTTCTAAATTTTAAAATATGTTTGCATTTAATAGCGTATTACTTGCAAGGGGAAGGGGCGACGGGGAGTGGTGAAAGTGTTTGATTAAGAATGTGTGTGTTGTTTGTAACAGGTTACAGGAGGGGGCAATGGATTAGGTCGAGAAATATGTTTGGAGCTTGCTGCCCGAGGTTGCAATGTCGCCGTTGTAGATGTAGACTCAGAAGGACTTGCCAGGACCGTTAAAGAGATTAACGACTCCAAGCTGGCTAGAGCTGAAGGGTTCAAGGTATGGCTACTCACAGAATGGTCTGAGAGGCAGCTTAGCCGATTCCGTCTTTCAAATATTGCTAAGTTCTGGACGTCTCCAATGTTGTAGGTGGATGTAAGTGATGCCGATAAAGTAGATGAACTTAAAAACAAAGTTATGGAGAGTTTTGGAAAGGTTGATATTCTTGTTAACAACGCTGGTCTACTGCCAATGACTTCCTTAAGCGAAGGTTCGAACCAAGACATCCAGAGAATTATAGACGTGAATTTAACAGCACATTTTTGGGTAAATCTTTGGTAATTTAAGAGTAACTTATATTTAGATAAAAACTGATGGTAGTTTAATGCAATAGACGATTAGAGCATTCTTACCTGACATGAAGAAACGCCGTAGTGGCCATCTGGTCACAATATCATCAATGTTGGGTATAGTAGTTTCCGGTAGGCCTGTTTCCTACAACGCAACCAAATTTGGCAGCCGTGGTTTGTTGCTGGCGTTGGCACACGAGCTGGAGGACGAAGGATTCGATTGCATCAAGACAACTTGCGTGTATCCTTATTTCATCGCCACTAGAAAAGATTTATTTGACGTTATTCAACTCCCGTAAGTATGCAGTTTTAAAAACCGAAAATTCTATGCAAAGTTAAATCTATGTATTAAATTAAAGTCAATAGAGAATCATTTCAGCACATTTTCCCCTTTTGTGACGTTTCTATCACTATTTTAGTTCAATTATAGTTCGCATCAACTTTATCTTCATTTATATTGCGACAGATGGAGTGGTTCCGCCATCTGTAGCCGATAAAACAGGGAATTTATATGAACGATTGTGAGAAAGTGAACTATAATTGAATTCTTTCATGACAAAAAAATCATACGCATCTCCAATATGATGCCAAAGTGACTCCAAAATGCTCCAAAATGATTACTGGGGTACAACTATGTTCCGCAGAATTAGAAGTATTATTACGCAATTAATGTAATAGAACTGACCGCTTGAAATCTATAAAAGGTAGAAAGTTGAAATTTCAAAAGTGTATTTCGCTATTGATTGTTTCATCATATAAAAATTACATAAAAGGGTAGAAAGAAAATAGCGAGCGCAACCTTGCAGTAAGCTGAAATTTAGAATGATGTAAAATACAACAAAAACAACCAAAAAAAAGAATCATTTAATTAATCATTTGTTAAATAGAAAATTTAGAACGGTATTATTTTATATTAGGTTGGTGTGATTTTTTTGTAGGTTTCGTGAATTAACTCGTTAGCATTTTCCAGATATCCGCCATTGAATCCACAAAACGCAGCAAAGTCTATTGTGCGAGCCATAAGGAAAAATGTTAGAGAAATAACAGTTCCTGAATTTCTTCTGCTTCCTGAAATATTTGTAGGGTAGGTATTTAAATATGATCTTTTTCAATAATTTAAGAAATACATAACTGTATTGATTACATGAACAAAACTATGTCAAAATTTATTTATTTACTTTATTACATATGTAAAACATACAGTAGAGGAATCGATTTCGCAAAATTTTCCTATTAATTTATCAAGGTGTATAAATTGATGTATGTGAAACACAAGTTTTTTGTTAAAAATTATAATTTTCAAATTTATTTTTCCAGTCTTCTTCCATACAGTCTTGTACGAATGGGTAGAGATCACATAATGAGAGCTAAAGAATTTACAGCGAAATGGAAAAATGCAGGAGAAAGTTATTGGAAGAAAGACATATCCAAACAATAAAGTGGTTACATAGAAAAAAATTTTAATTGTCTTTAGATTTAGATTTAGATTAGTAATAAATGCTAATGTCATACCTTGCAATTTTGTAATTTACAATTAATAAAATGTGTTTTAAATAGAAATATTTGAATTATTCATTCTCCTGCTAAACACACATACACACACAATCGAATCGAATTAGAATCACTATCTAATTTCTAGGTATTTCAACAAGTTCAATAAAACAAGCCTTTTATCATAGAAAACTTAGCTTTATTATAAAAAGATACTAGCAGCTTTTAATTCACCCTGCGAGGTCATCTTCAAGTAAAACAAATTATAAAATTACGCAATCTACTGGTTCCCACGTTAAAACATTGCAAGTAAGAATTAACACAAAATGAAAGAACCAAATATTATAAAGAGATATTTTATCAAGGAGCAGAGGCGGCTTTAGAGGGTGGTAGGTTTGCTCTTGTAGGGGCCTCGCATTTTCGCGCAACAACCCAAGTACAAAAATTCATTACTATATATGTATTTGAATCTCATGTCTTGCTCTTTAGAAATCCCATTAGAATCACTGCGTATATCTTTTAAGGCATTCATGTACCTTAGTTTACCATTATTAATATTTGTCGTCTTTGTGCTTGTTAACTTTTATAAATCTTCCAATATAAAATTTTATTACTCGTCTATTATCATCAAAAACACTTACTTACAATTTACATAAACTATACAAAGAACCAGTGCCTCGCAAAGATCTGCCACCCCGGGGCCTCGCAAAGTTCTGTCGCCCGGGGCCTTGCAATGACTAAGGCCGCCCCTGTCAAGAAGCACAATAGAAAAACATTAACAAAGAAACATAAAAAAACAATGAGATTCCAATATGACAAAAACACTATAAGATAAATAATAAAAAATAATATATAATAAAAAAAATATATATAACATAATATTAACATATATTTATTTTATTAATTTTTAATAGTTTTCCTAAAAACGTTTAGAATTGTCAACCGACCACAATTGTTAATCGTCTGTCTACAAAAAACATCGCCATTCGATTGAGCAGTCAGTCTTGTATAAGTGTTGACGCGGGCTAGGCTGGTGTGTAACGTAAATTGTGAATTAACATAAGTATTAGGTTAAATCGACCATGGAGGACAGGCTACATAATATGGACCACGCATACGAAGCCACTGCGCTTCCAAAAAATCTAACATACCTCGAGAATCTATCGTATGCAGTTAGTGCAATCATTGATATACTAAAATTTCTATTTCTTTGGCTACCAGTGGCGTGCAAGGAATTCATTTCACTTTTTACTTCCGTTAAGCTGAGAGATATCAAAGGACACGTCGCAGTAGTAAGTATATATTTAAAAATATAACAAATACGAAAATTACTTCGTGTCACAAAAACATTAAAGAATAAAACAATTAAAAAACAGATACGACTATAGATACATCTGTTAGTCAGTAACAATTAAAGATTAATCAAGGGGAAGGGGCGACGGGTAGTGGTGAAAATGTTTGATTAAGAATGTTTGTGTTGTTTGTAACAGGTTACAGGAGGAGGCAATGGATTAGGTCGAGAAATATGTTTGGAGCTTGCTGCCCGAGGTTGCAATGTCGCCGTTGTAGATGTGAACTCAGAAGGACTTGCCAGGACCGTTAAAGAGATTAACGACTCCAAGCTGGCTAGAGCTGAAGGATTCAAGGTATAGGTATATATACTCATACAAGTATACTTTAACAGACGAGGAAAGTTGCAACGATCTTGTTGTGTTTACTTGTGTGTTGACAAAAGAGGAATTAAGAAAAAGAAACACGCCTCTAAAAGTATTTGCTAAGTTCACGTCTCCAATGTTTGCAGGTGGATGTAAGTGATGCCGATAAAGTTGATGAACTTAAAAACAAAGTTATGGAGAATTTTGGAAAAGTTGATATTCTTGTGAACAACGCTGGTGTAATACCTATGACCTCTCTAAGCGAAGGTTCGAACCAAGACATCCAGAGAATTATAGACGTGAATTTAACAGCACATTTTTGGGTAAATTTTTGGTAATTTAAGAGAAACTTATATTTAGATAAAAACTGATGGTAGTTTAATGCAATAGACGATTAGAGCATTCCTACCTGACATGAAGAAACGTCGTAGTGGCCATCTGGTTACGATATCATCAATGTTGGCTGTAGTAGTTTCCGGTAGGCCTGTTTCTTACAACGCAACCAAATTTGGCAGCCGTGGTTTGTTGCTGGCGTTGGCACACGAGCTGGAGGACGAAGGATTCGGTTGCATCAAGACAACTTGCGTGTATCCTTATTACATCGCTACAAGAAAAGATTTATATGATGGGTTTAGTCCTCCGTAAGTAAACAAACAATACTATTCCCAATGAAATCTAATAAGAATTGTACAAGATTTATAAATATCTTTAGATAGACAAGTCTTGTCATGTTTTTGGTGGTGTCAGTTTTTCTGGGTGTGCCTCCGTAAAAATGTTAACCATTAAGGGCCTCGTCACTTTTTGTTGTAAAGAAGGATGAAATTCTTTCTTAATAATATATTTTTACTTTGTAAAATCGTTCGAAAAACGTATGACTAATTATAAAAATTGACGACATTTTTTAACAATAATTTTTAATGTGTCTTCACCATAAAAAAGCCATAAATAGTTGCATAACCACAAATTACCTATAAATAAATGCATACCTTAGCACAAAGGTCACTCCACAGCAGTTTGAAGGTGAAGTCTACTCTGTTGAGAGTTATACAAAATTACAGTTTGTATCTAATTGGTATTCTCGCGCTTTGTGTTTTATAAAAATAATTATCAAACATACGAAGATGTTCCTTGGAAATAGCTTACTGCAGAGCACGAAGTCGAATATTTATTACCCAGTTAGTATATAATGCTTGACATATATAAAAGATAGAAAGTTGAAATTTGGAACGTGTATTTCGTTACTCATTATGATAATATTCCGTAATATTCGGCAAAATTTAATTTGGTTAGACAGAACATTTAGAACGGTGTTACTTTGGTGAATTAACTTGTTAGCATTTTCTAGATATCCGCCAGTGAATCCACAAAACGCAGCTAAGATTGTTGTACGAGCCATGCGAAAAAATGTGAGAGAAATATCAGTTCCTGAGTTTCTTCTTCTTCCTGGAATATTTTCATGGTGGGTATTTATATGACCTTTTTCAATAATTGGAAAAGATTTTTACGGAATTTATTTTTCCAGTCTTCTTCCATACAGTCTTGTAAGAATGGGAAGAGAGCACTTAATGAGAGCTACAGAATTTACAGCAAAATGGAAAAATGCAGGAGAAGGTTATTGGAAGAAAAACACATCCAAAAATTAGAGTAGTTCTATTTTATGCAGAAAGAAGACTTCTTTATCTTTCTGGTTTCTAATTAATGTTAATGTAACTAGCGATTATTTTTTGTGTCTATCATTTGAATTCAATAAAATAGTTCGTAATTTCATTTCACATTTTATTTTCATTTTTAAATTAAAATATTTAACTCGTATAACATTTTTTCAACAAAGTTTAATTGAAAATCATCTATAGCTGATTCTTTATTAATATTTAGAGAAATCAATCGTCGAAATATAAACTACACCGTCTCTAGCACTTAAATTTATGCTAATATCGCAATTCCATTGCGGCTAGCTTCAAGTTACACACAAATTAATGAATTAGCCAACCACATTTGACGACTAAAACATATCTTTCTGACTTTTAGTAATTCAATTTGAAACTTGAGTTACAAATGCTTTAAAAGCACTTAAATAAATTACAAATATCAACAGTGACATGAAATACCATGTTGACAAGGGTCTTCCACAGCGTGCACGGCCTCCTAGGGCTTCAGGCATCGGAATACAATACTGTGTCCTTATTATATGTCCCATAACTTGTAATCTATTTCAATTGTTCTGTATTTCTGATGTAAAGGGTAGGGGGTGGGGGTAAAAACAGGTTAATGTGCCCTTATTTTATTCTGTAGGCATGTGATATGGGTTCAGGTTGTTCAAAATGTATCTTTAAGTGTCGTCCTTTATATCTACAGTAAAGACAATCGGTTAGTGAAGCTGTTACGGTCAGAAATGAGATCTAAGCAAAATGGCCGCTGCATATTGTGACACATCACTCAATTTTTCAGAGCTACCCTCGAGCTAGTATAGGAATCGACATTTGGGCGATATAGGGTGAAAAATAGTATTCGATTCGAAGTCGTTTCGGATCAAAAACGGAGCCGAAAGTTTCAGAGCAAAAATGCATTACCCCACCCCATAAACTTAAGCTTTAAAATACGAAATTTCTTTTCCTGAACGTACCCAAATGTATTTTCTGCCTGTGGCTTAGAACGTGTTTCGAAAAATCTTACTCTAATTGTAATCAGACTATTCGGACATTACTACGATACGAACAAATCTTTGTAGTGACTCCGAAATTTTTCAATTATTAATTTTTTTTATTTAGAATTTGAGGCTGAAGTTAAATATGAATTTTACAAATTGAAAATATGGAGAAACACAAATGAAATTTTCTACATATATAAAATATTGGATAAGAGCAAAGCTTACCCATTACGTAGGAGGATTTAATTATTAAAGTAATTCAAAACAAACAGTACCATTAAATATTAATTGATGTAGCCATTATAATATTATATACATATTAAAACTTAATTTGTAATAACTATTTGTAACTTTGTAATGTAATAATATTACATTCTTTATCACAAAAGGTCATTCGAAGTTCACCACTTTTATTTTATCTCGACCCTGAAATTTGTATGACGATTTTTATTGATGATGTCTTACATAACATCAATTATTTTAATTAATTAAACATAAATCTAGAATGTATAAATAATATGTGTTAAAAATAAATAAAAACATTTTTTAGTAATTTACAGAGAATACTGCGCCTGACTTAATAGCAACTTGTTATACGTTATTTGTATTGCCGGTATTTCAGGCGCAGAACTTGTCTATAAATATATTTTAAGAATATTATTACGTTTATATGTGTTAAAATGAATAAATGTTTTGTTTCGCAGTTGCCACCGAACCATAGAGCACCCTTAGATAGGGGTGGTCGTGTGAACCCTGGACGTTAGCTGCTGAAAGCACCGGTGGCCCTTTACAAGCGTTAGATAGGTATATAAATAAATAATAAACATACGATTTATAGCATCCATCGCATTTAATCTCTCTCTGATCTTCCACTATTTCCTCCACCCCCGTCAACCCCCCGAGCCGATTGCTTCTATAGATATAGTTGTACGCTCATGTCCACTGGAGATATGGAGACACTACACTCTCAATTCTAAAAGTAATTATTTAAGAATTTGTAACCTACTTAGGAATATGAAAATCGCCAGCTACGTCATTTACGCCATGTGAGTCATATAAGGACTCAGTGGGATGTTTCTACTTTAGTCTCATGTGGGGAGTTTATCACGCCTGAGGATTATTTCATAAAAGTGGTGTATTGGTAAACATTAAACTAGATGCTTCATCTCCTGATAAAGTGTACTAATCGAATACACCCTACTGAAGTTATATAATTTTTTTTTTTTATCTCTGTATCGTCCTCTCGAAATTAATATTGTAATTATTATACAATTAATTGAATGGGTTATTTTCCCGTTATGTTTTACATTTCTATATGTTATCCTTATGTATCCTTAACATCGCAGCGGTTGGTTTATAGCTTACAAGTTACAGGATTCAACATCAAAGGACTCCTGGGAATATCACAGTTGTTGAATATACGTTCTCCCACCTTCCCACCTCCTTGATCACCCATTCTACACAAAGCGAACACCATTGCAATGAATTACGAAGGCTATATCATGTTTTCAATACGAGAGAAATTATTTATAATATATGTTAGATTAATAATAAAAGTGTGGGGCACCTGAATTATACTTATAAATTTAGTATATTAGGAATGCACATTATTTTTTCTACTCTTTAGTTATAAAGGTACATGTATAAATTACGTAAAAGACTTTCTCACACACTGTAGGCCACTGTACCGTCCTCAAAACGATATGCGCGCGCAAAATTTGAATTTGGCAACTTATCACGAAATAAAATAAAAACCAATGGGCTTGTGTCCTCATTTTTTAATGGTCGATTTTTAAATTGTTGATTGAAATTGATGTTAATAAATGTGTATTGGCGTGTCTATTTTATTAAATATCTAAATGTTGACGGAGATATATTTGTTGAGTAGGTCAGTGCTGTGGTAATGTTCTGTAGCTGTTGGTAGTCAAATAATCAAGTCAAGTCAAAAAATAATAAGTTTTTATTTTATTTAACCCTGTCACGGCAGACATAATATTGAAATTTGAGTGTTCCTTGAAATAACTGTAAATAATATTTGATATATAAATACATATAGCAGATATTTATGATCTGTAAGGTTGGTAATCTTACACAAGGATTGTGATGTCACATGCACTTGGAATGTGTACAACGTTGAATCCCTTTAATAATTAAAGAGACAAAATGACTTTTTTAATTGTTAATATCTCTTAACATATAAGGAGTTATTAAAAAATAATTGAACATTTGAGGTTCTAGTAATCAATATATAGTACACTTTTATAAAAATTAAGACATAGGACACAAGCCCATTGCAAAGTTTTGATTCAAAATCATCACACACCAAATATTTGTAGAGCGCCTGAGTGTCAGTTACAAGTCTTACACTAATTCTAAACTGATGCAATATTCAATTCAGCTATTAGGCTATATTAATAAACAGAGTAAATGCTTGTTAATGAATAGCGTCGTCATAATTTTATAGAACAATAAAGTCTGGAACATAACTACAAGCGCAATCAGAAATCTTACAGTTAAAATGTCAGATATGTGCACTAATTTATGTATAGTTTTCAATTTTATGAGGATAATGGAATAATAATGCGTTGGGTTCGAGAAAGACGCTGCTGCATTTGGTTGGATCTGATAACACGTGTTGTTGTCGAGGGGGGAGTTTGAGGGAGGGGGGGGGGGTCTAGTAATAGAATTTACTAGTAGAGTACCAGGTAGCTTGACTACATAGTCATAAATGTATAACGATATCCTGATTGAATTATTAATTCACATATTCAAAGACATTGATGGCAAACCTATAGCAAACGTAAAGTTCGTAAACGTTAATAAGTTCAAAATTGTATTTACAAATTGTGACTACAAAGTAGAGAAATATAAATTCAAAATTTTACTTTATATTGCATAAACTGCACAACAAATCTCGAAAATATATCAAAATCTTAAATGATTTTGGAGTGCTTTTTTGTAAACTACTGGGAAAAGAAATTCAATGAAGAATATAATGCCAGTGAAGTAGACTAATTCAACAAGCTATTGTAAATAAACGGGTTGACAAATTTTGCTCAAATTTAGCGTTGTAACAGAGTAACAGTACTACCAACTTATAGAAAAAAAATTATAAAGATTTTTAAAATTCAACTATAGTCAAAATTACGATAGTTCGGCGGTGACTTATACTTAAAAGAGGTTATAAGAGCGGTATAAATCTATAATACGATAATGAATTTTATCTTATTCGTTTCTATATACAATATAGAAAAATAAGTGAGTCAGTGCTTTTTAGTTGTATTAAATATGACTCGCCGCCGAACTCTCGTAATTTGAACTATAAAAAATATTGTTCCATAAATATCATTTGCAAATTTGAACGGCACGCGTATGAAAGGTTCATCATTCCTGTTCTAGGGTGATTACTGGTTCTATTATAATAAATCAATCTCTGGAATCATAAAAAGAAGGAAGTATAAATATAATTTATGATTAGATGCGATTCTTTGATATCTATAGTAAAATCTTCTTTCAAAATCAAAGTCTACATAAAGTAAAGATTTTTTTTTTTTTGTAATTGTAATTTTTATGTTTCATTCACCAAATAATAAATGTAGAGAGGGAGGGAAGAGAACAATGTTAAACCGGAAAAACTAATTTAAAAAAATAATTAATTATATTCTTTGCTGGTTTTGATTTAAATGTTCAATTTTGAGGCGTTTTCCATTAGTTAAATCTGTCTTTTTCAAAAACCAGTGGTGTATTTATTCTTTTGAAAAGTAATCAAATTCTTTAATAATAACATTAAAATATTACTCTACTACTTATATATAAATAATTACTCATTTTTTAGTGGTCGATTTTTCAATTGTTGATTGAAATTGATGTTTCATTAAGCGTGTCTATTTTATTAAATATCTAAATGTTGACGGAGATATAGCAATTAAAAATTTGAATCGTAGTTTTAGCGCTAGAAATGGTCGGCCATATTTGTATGACGTAAAATGCATTTTAACGTCAGTTATTTGTTGAGTAGGTCAGTGCTGTGGTAATTCTGTAGCTGTTGGTAGTCAAATAATCAAGTCAAGTGAAAGAATAATAAGTTTTTATTTTGTTTAACTCTGTTACGGCAGACATAATATTGAAATTTTATTGTTCGTTGAAATAGCTGTAAATAATATTTGATATTTTGATATATAAATACATATAGCAGAGATTTATGATCTGTAAGGTTGGTAACCTTACACAAGGATTGTGATGTCACATGCACTTGGAATGTGTACAACGATGAATCCCTTTAATAATTAAAGAGACAAAATGACTTTTTTAATTGTTAATATCTCCTAACATATAAGGAGTTATTAAAAAATAATTGAACATTTGAGGTTCTAGTAACCCACTTTATCAATATATAGTACACTTTTATAGAAATTAAGACATAGGACACAAGCTTATTGCATTTCTTGCAGTTGTATCTCAAAACAAGCAATATTCGAATTTAAAGCTAATCTGCATTATAAGTTTGTTTGCAGTTACACTTTTATATATATCCATGGCGGCCCTTGTTCTTTGTGTAATTTATGTAAATTGAAGCGAAGTATTTTTGATGATGATTGACGAATTTTAGATGTATAGTTTTAAAATTTTATATTGTAGGATTTATAAAAGTTACCAAGCACAAAGACGACAAATATTAATGATGATAAACTAAGGTACATGAGTGCCTTAAAAGATATACGCCTTAAAGATATTCAAGTGGGCTTTCTGAGGCGCGAGATTTAAATATATATATATATTGTAATTACTTTTTCTGTTTCGGTCGCGAGAGTGCGAGGCCCTGTGCGGTTGCTCTATTTGCCACTCCCTAGCGCCTCTGTATATTAAAGAGTTTTTAGAGACATCTGATGAGTTCAAATTGTTCTAAAATTAAAGTATAACTTAAATAGCTATATGAATATAATACACTCATAGCAACAAGCGACAAAACTTGGTAGAATGTTACCATTTATTAAACAACCGTATGCCTTTACCTTTTTTAACTTTTAAACGAGTCTATTAGTGACTAAATAATCAACTCTACGAAAAATATCAATTTGTAAGAATATAAATATACAATCGAATATCCTTTTCTGAAGTTTCAATAGATTACTTGAATACACCCCTGGACAAGTAATTACACGGTGTCTTAATCCGTTTTCCGCGTTTTCTTATTTCGCTTTGTTGCTTTCCATGTCAGATCTTATTACTTTATGAAATTGGAAGATGAAACAATTAAAAACATTTTTATTTTATTTGTATGATACATTATATTCACCGCGTATTTAAATATAATCATAGGATGTATTATTAATTGTAAACTGTCTTTTTGTGACATTTTCTATGACGTCATGAGTCATGAATTGGATTAGTGTGATATTCATTTGTTATTTTTTAATGTGAGGTTGTTTTTTCACCGCGATTTTATTTGTTAATCTTAATCTTAATATATAAAAGAAAGACGGGTTTGTTGCAACACTTATAACTCGAGATCTGCTGAACCAATATTCATGGTTATTGATTCGTTGGATTTGTCTTCGCCCCGAATAGCATAATACATCTTAAAAACAATGAAAATATATAAAACAAAGACGGGTTTGTTACAACACTTACAATAGCATAATACATCTTAAAAACAATGAAAATTCGAAATTTAAAAAACTCGACAATGAAAACTCGATACTTAATCATTTTGTTTTGCTGATTTGTTTATTTCATGTCAAACATTTGTTGTCATGACAACATATTGTAACAACTATTCATTTGTGCGTTCAGAAATTTATTTTTTGTAAAATGTCTCGAAAGTTCAGGTACTGTTATATTTGTTTGTTTTAGACATTAATTTGTGTAGATTATTTATTAATTATTTAATTTTTAATTTCAGAAAATAATACCTAAGATTTATTGTACAGGTTAACAAAAGTGTAAATGTCTTTTTATAGGTTATCTATAACTATAATTTTTCTTGATAAGCTATTCATATGTAGTGCTTATATACTCTTTGAGCTATTGTCTATGTCTCGAAAGTGGTTTTTTGTGGTTTTATGCGAGTGCACATTCAGTATTAATATTAATAACAATGCCGCGTCCTAGAAGATCTAATCTTTCTCAGCGGAGCCGTAATGCAATTAGGCTAACGGAATATCGCGAGTCAATTATCTGATGAAGAACGAGAAATTGCACGAGAAGAGCGCCGCGTTAGTATGGAGCAAAGAAGGGCCTTAATTCGTGCTTCTCAAACAAAAGAGCAAAGAGAGGTAGCCCGTGAAACGGCTAGGTTAGAAACGAGAAATCGTCGAGCTCATCGTACAGATGAACAGAGGAATAATCTTCGAAGTGCAAGAAGAAATGGTTCAAGTATTGATTTGAATCGAGCAGAGTTTCTATATGATTGCACCATCGACTGCAGCTTGCATCGTTTAGTTTGCATTGGTCCAATGGACGTTGTTTGCCAGCATTGTGGAGCATTGAGGTTTGCTGGTGAAACGCCTGGTTTGTGCTGCCTTAGTGGTAAAGTGAAATTGCCATCATTGGTCCCGCCACCAGAGCCATTGTGCTCCCTGCTTTATGGCGAAACACTAGAATCACGACATTTTCTAGCGAACACTCAAAAATACAATGTCTGTTTCCAAATGACTTCATTTGGGGCGGAAATTATCGAAGAACACGGATATAATCCGACATTTAAGGTAATTTACGTTAAAAACTATATTTTCTATGATTGTAAAAAAAATCTGGAATGTAGTTTGTTAGATTTCTGTATTTGTCATGTTATTATTTGTAAAAAAAAAGTGTTTGTAAATCTAACTATAACTATGGCTTTGACTTTACAGATTCAAGGCCAGATTTGCCATCGCATTGGATCATTGCAACCTATAGAAGATGCACAGCATAAATTCTTGCAAATATACTTCATGGGCAATATGGAAGAACAACTTGACCGGCGTCAAGTGATCAACACAGCTACGAAAAGAGCAATTCTCCAAGATCTGCAGCAAATGCTTCATGAACATCATGCATTGGTCAGGCTGTTCAAGACTGCTTTAGAGCGCATGCCAAGTGATGACTATAAAGTTGTGATCAGAGCAGATAAAAGACCAGCTGGAACACATGAACGCACATTTAATGCTCCAACAATCGATGAAGTGGCAATCCTGATTGTTGGTGAAAACTTGGAAACACGTGATATTGTACTTACACGACGCAATACTGGGCAACTACAAAGAATATATGAAACACACCGTTCACATGACGCGTTACAATACCCGCTGATGTTTTGGCAAGGAGACGATGGATATCACTTTAATATCAAAATGATAAATCTTATTCCAAGGATTCCGATGATCCCAACGGATATGCCATTTGAGTTTAAACGAATTCAATTCCCGATTCGTCTTGCCTTCGCCATGACGATCAACAAATAACAGGGCCAATCCTTGACTATTTGTGGCCTCAATCTAGAAAATGCATGTTTTCTCATGGTCAATTGTACGTGGCATTCTCACGTGTCGGCAAACCATCCGCTTTATTTGTTCTTGCGCCTGACCAAAAAACAAAGAATGTCGTTTACCACAAGGTGCTTGAATGAAAATCCCATTAATGAATTAATCCGAGTGTATTCCAATCTGCACAACATAGTTTTCAATCATTTTTTTCTGACATGAGTTTGAATTACTTAATTATTATTATTTTTTTAATTTTTATTCTCATTCTGTATGTTTTCATCATCATTCATCATAATAAAATACTTTTATGTTTCTATCTATATTAATAAATATTATTTTGTATCATTGTATTACGTTCATCAAAGCCTAAAAGGTAACACGATATTCATTGACTGTTAGGCGGTACGAAGTTCGCCGGGTCAGCTAGTTTAAAATAAACAAACAACTGAATATCACAGTATGGCGCATATATTTATAACGTATGGCGTCAGAGAAAAAGTAACACATGTAGAAATTGGTTGCAGTCTTCGATAAAAATTCTTATTTATCCTGATAGATGGTTCTTAGTTACAATAGAATTTTAATGTACTTTTCATATAAAATAATTTAATTTGAAAGTTTTTTGTGCTTAAAATATATATATAATACGAAAATATTTATTTTTTTAAATTGTTACTTATAATTTTTATCTGTAAAATATTTATAAAAATAATTAAATTTTCAATTTAAAGTTTTCTTAACTCTCGCTATAGTTGTACTTTGATAGGTTTGACTATATATATGTTTTCTTGAGAATTCTTCTTGTGAGTTCTATCCAGCTCTTCTGCGGGGACACAAGCGAGTTTTCATAACTCTTATATTCCCTGGGGAAGGTCCTCGGACCCGTGGCAGAAAGTGTCGTGGACTGGTGGTCCATAAGGTCTAAGGATAAACAAGGCGCTCCTTTGGAAGTGAGGCGTCTCAACGCTGATCCTGCTTTGTTGAAAAGTATCATTCAATACTTGTCCTTAGATTGTTGGTCAAAGCACAGTTATGAATAGGTGGGACGGCTGCCAACCCATAACACAACGGGGCCCACTCGGAAAGAACTCTTTTTTTGAAAAAAATTATATTTAAAAAAATATAATCCGTTTAACCATTTAAATGTAATGAACCTCGCACACTGCAAGCGATAAAGCCGTCCAAATATGTACTGGAAGGGAATGTAATGTATCGATAAAAATTAAAGTAAAAGTTTTCTCTCATGATAAATTATGTTACAACTCGAGTTCGGATAGGTCCGGTCAAAACTTGTTTAATTACGTTTGCAGTGTGCGACATGCCTTACATATTGTGTGAACCATTTTCTATTCATGACGTGTACAGAACATGTAAATCAGAACGTACCGCTACCGCTACCGCTACCGCATCTCTGCCCAGCTTCCTGCACTATGTACCATGTATATCAATTTAATTGCCCATATAATTCTTCATTTTATGTCGTGCACTTAAAATAAACACTTTATACGGATCTAGATATCGTGGTGAAGCACATAAATATTTTAATAGCAAAATTTCAAACAAAACCAATTCAGTTTTGAATTGTTTTTCCATAGATTTTATGAACCCAAAAAAGATTTGTGATTAAGTTATACATATATAGTTTCTATGTTAGAGTACACATACAAATAAAAACAATTGATACTTCAAAACCAAAACTCTTAGAGCATATATAGATGAAGAGAGAAAGGTATATGTTCCTACTTGTTCTCTATGCGCATGCGTCGAAAGTGACAGTTGTTAAATATGACATTATATTGATGTAGAATAATGTAGATATGTATAAATATAAATAAACTATATATAAATATAAATATAACTAAAAATGTGAGTTCTGTCCACTCCAAATATCAACTTTGTTGACCATTATTCCTACAGCGTCATCTATGGCGTTCATGAGTATATGTTTTCACTGAACGATCACTGTTTTACCAAAAGACAAGCTTTGTACCAACTAAAGAAATATAATTTCTTTACATATTTAATATTTATTATATCTTAATAGAATGGGTTTGTGTCCTATGTCTTAATTTCTATAAAAGTGCACTATATATTGATAAAGTTGGTTACTAGAATCTCAAATGTTCAATTATTTTTTAATAACTCCTTATATGTTAAGAGATATTAACAATTAAAAAAGTCATTTTGTCTCTTTAATTATTAAAGGGATTCAACGTTGTACACATTCCAAGTGCATGTGACATCACAATCCTTGTGTAAGGTTACCAACCTTACAGCTCATAAATCTCTGCTATATGTATTTATATATTAAAATATCAAATATTTACAGCTATTTCAAGAAACAGTCAAATTTCAATATTATGTCTGCCGTGCAGGGTTAAATAAAATAAAAACTTATTATTCTTTGACTTGACTTGATTATTTGACTACCAACACCTACAGAACATTACCCCAGCACTGACATACTCAACAAATAACTGACGTTAAGATGCATTCCACGTCATACAAATATGGCCGACCATTTCTAGCGCTAAAACTACAATTCAAACTTTTAATTACTATATCTCCGTCAACATTTAGATATTTAATAAAATAGACACGTCAATACACATTTATTAACATCAATTTCAATCAACAATTGAAAAATCGACCACTAAAAAATGAGGACTCAAGTCCATTTTGGCCCACATAAAAGGGGCTCTAATCTGTGGGCTAATTAATACTAGATAGAATAGAATTTCATAGAAGTCAGTGACTGGATGTAATTACTCTCAGTACGACTGATTTGGGGGCTCGCCCCGGGTGAATAAATATTTTAAATTAAGTCCTAGAGTAAACAACTTAGCCAAGTGAATTAATGATTTCATTACTAAAATAAATATTTCAAAGTTCAAGTAGTCGAGGTGCTTTCAAGTTGCAAGTTTGCTGTTTTAGAGTTAATGAAGCGATTCGATATGAAAACAACCCCCTTAATGTGTTGATATTACTGTATTAGTATTACTAAACGTAACACGGTGGTGATGCTCCTCGTCATAGAGTCCTGTGGTGACGTGATGACGTGGTGCCGAAATATAAATGTCATTGGATAAATGTTTATCTAGCATTTGCATTTCTAATGGCATAAGCCACTGAAACAATAAGGGGGTAATTTGTGTACAGGTACAGTCTTTGAGGAAGGTAATTTTGATACTCAAAAGGCCCTAACTGGGTAACTCGCTCGACCAACATGCTTGGTCGTTTATTGGTTGGATGAATATTAAAGTTGCAGTAAACAATTTGGTGAAGTTATGCACTTCAATTCTAGTTCGCATCAACTTTATCTTCATTTGTTTTCTGACAGGTGAAGTGGTTTCGCTATTTGTAGCCGATAAAATAGATATTTCATATGAATGAATGTGAGAAACTGAACTATAAATGAACTTAAAAATCTTATGCATCTTCAATATGATGTCAAAGTGACTCCAAAATGTTTACTGTAGTAGAAGCGATGTGAAACATATATCACATTTTTATTATTCTGTAGTTGCCGGCGAATTTATAAACCTGTATAGAGAACATATAAATTTACTATGAGTTACTTTTTATTATAGAAAAACTTAAGAAAATAAATTCTTTCGGTATCTAAAGTTAAAAATAGAATCCCCATTTTACTGATTTAATAATAAAGTATCATTCCCACTCACTGCTTTAATTTAATTTTTTATTTCGTATTTAATTTAAATAGTTTAGCATATGGCAATACGCGTAGTCATTCACAGTACCATTTTTAATTTAATTTACTTTTTATGTTTTTTTAGAACCTTACAAGGTTCAATGTTTTAAATTAAAAATATGAAATTAAGAAAAACTATATTATATTATAACCTCCAAAATGTGACAATTTGTCAAAATGCAGTGGGATTCATATTTAAAAGAATTTATATTTAAAATAAAGAAATAAAACCAATTTCTATTAATAATTGTTATTAAAAACAGCAATTTTAATTATTACACCTTCAATTTTGTCGAACTTTCAAAATATATATTACTAAAGACGCATACGTACCAACTAAATTAACTAAACTCAAATTACAACACAAATGTGACTAGGAATGCTTAAACGAAAACCTGAAATCTAGATTAAAATATTAGATAAAAGCAGAAAATTAAATATCAAAACAGTGAGTGGGAATGAGGTTTTAAAGTTAGTTTTATTATTACTATTTTAAAATTATTTTAAATAGATATTTGCTGTTTAACTTAGGTAGGCACCGCATGTTAAACAGTCGGTGGGAATGGTACTTAAGAATTTTGAAAATAGACGTACTGTATTTGTATAATCCCATCCTTATGTTTGAATGTATACGTTGTTTCAGAAACATCAATTGGTGGTGTAGCTTTCAAAGTTTCAGTATACCAAAGCTACATTCGTTTTGAATATGATAAACTCTACCACCATAAAGATAACGGACAGAATTCAATAGCCAAAGCTTTTGCGAAAAGCTTTCAACTGATGTTAAAGCTGCGTGACTTGAAAAGGATTCAAGAAGGATGAAATAAAATTAGCTGATATATAGAAACATATTTTCACTTCACATATTCTAAGGAAAGATACTTTTGTGTAACTAGATACATGGCAGCATACCTATTATCCAAGCAACGATTAATTTTGTAGAAATTTAAATAACAAAAAACAGAATTAAGGGTTGAAATAATAGATATTACAAAAGCAAATAGACTAAAACGTTTACGGTTATATGTAATATAAGTATGTTTACTAAAATTAACTACCCTTAAAGCTAGAAACCCTTAAAAATTTACCCTTTTTTTATATATAAGACAATGAAAGTTGTATTTGCATACAAGTAAAAAAAAAATGTGATAAAAAAACTATAAAAAACATTATGTCAAATTTTAAGGGTCGTAACCAGTTATGATTTATGATGATATAAAATCATCCCTTCTTATTTAAACTTTATATTTTATTATTTTATTTAAGGGCTTTAAATTGAGTTGGGTACCTAATTTTATACCTTTTAAGTTTTGTTTTTATGTCTTTCTGAAACCTATTTTAAAAACTTTTATTAATTGAGAAATAAAAAATGCTTGATCGTAAAAATATTGTTAAATATCTTAAATTGATGAGGAGAGAGGGAGTGACAAGGGGTTGTTTGATAAATACTCTCACAGCTTATAATGTTTACTCAAAATATCTCATAAAAGTCACCAACGCATTTACTGAAATTTATTTTCTATTGATACTAACTACTTTCATAATTGCTTCAGAAAGTGTTAGAGACTATTAAAAAATTAAATTAAATAGAAACAGAATCATTACAAATTAAACTTTAATAATCATGAAGGGGAAGGGAGGGGTAAGTAGAGACACCCTGAGAAGCTTCTACTAAAACACATTTAGTGGACTCGATATATTCTTATAGAAGCCAATATTTATGGTATTTATTTTAAGGATTATTTACAACAATAAATACTTTTCTTCAAGAGATAAGAAAGAATGGAGTAGTTTGTCGGAGAAAATTTTTTTATCGCCACTAAAATATTATATTTTTGCGGTGAAAATTTATTTTTTCGCCACTAAAACTTGTTTTTTCTCCGCTAATATTTGCTTTCGCGGCTTAAATTTATTTTTTATAAGGGATTCAATAATGACCAAAGAATAGTATATGGGTATTTAAGATAAAGAGATTAGATTAGTTTTATTGATAAAGTCAATAAGGTTTTTAAGACCTTTGCTTTCAAATATCTGCTTACAATCTTGAGGCATATTACAGTCTGTGTGATGAATACTTGGAACGTTGAAGAATAATATGCTTTTCTGTAGTGGGCTATTACATTGTTCACATATTGGTTGTAGTTCTTTGTTGGATAATTTATTTTAACGTTGAATATTTTCTCTATTGAACAACAATTTTTATCTATTTTTATTAAACCTTTAGATTGAGAGGAACGGGAATTTCTCAGTAAGAAAGATTGTGAAACACAAAATAAAAAAAATCTCTCTTAGAAAAGTCTATTTATAACAAAATTTATTGCTTGTCTTACCATAAATCAACCAATTGATATTTTAAAATGTAAAAGCATAAAGAAAAAAAGTAAAGGGGGTAAAACGATCACAAAATATTAAGATTCAGACAAAAATATCATATTTTCTAAAATATCTTACAATTCATATGTTATTGCATAGTCGTATATGTTTGACGTTACATAACCTATAAATTTAAACCCCAAATAATGGAAATAGAAAAATGCGACTTCCTGAATATGTCAGGCAGTGTATTAATATGCGTGTGTGTGCGGAATCATGGGCGCCCGCAGATAATTTGATATGGGCGCGATCGAATAACTTTTTATATACTTTTTTTATTTCACTTTCTCAACATTGCTGAAACTCGCAAGTACTATGAAACTTCACATTCAATTTCTTACCTATTGTTAAACTTATTATACATGGGGGACTCTATCGGGGGTGCTTTATCTTGTATACCCCCTTCAACGTACGCCTATGTGTACAGCTACATAATAATAATATGACAAATTCTTTAAAATATTTGAGGTTTCCGTATTTGTGCATATTTTCCCCTGTTTTTTTCTGTAGCGCAGTGATACAGTAGAGAACAGTTTATACTTTATTATGTTTGAATGTTTTTGACGTTTGATTTAGCAGTTAATCTTCTGGACATGTGATACGATTCATACACATCTACAAGACACACACACATTTGAATTCACATTTCCATTAGCAATTGTATCGTTTCAATGTTGCATATCCAATTTTTCAATCGTTTGGATTTACATGGATTCAGCTTATACTTGTAGTAGCCTTATTCTATACTATATTGTGTTTTATTTAGAAAAATAAAGTTATTTAATTTACGCATAAACCGAGAACAATTTTACAGAGACAAACTTTAGCAACGAAAAATCAAATTTTCGTTGCTAAAAAACAAATTTAGCGCATATACTATTCTTTGGTCATTATTGAATCCCTTATTAGTTCCTTTCTTCGATTCGGGAATGAGAGGGTGCCACAATATTCTCTCTCTTCACACACTGCCATAAGATTTGGTTTACGCCGTAACATTAAATAAAATAAATATTTTTTTAAGATTAATAAAATAGTTTTGTATACATAAAGCCATAATGTAATAATATTTTGTCATTAATATTTTAATATACGCGCGTAAATGTAACGAGTTTGTACCCCACGTGGTGTTTTGTCACATCTGTAGTTACATAGTTCACTCTGATGGTAGGCGCTAGGGGTTAAACTATAGGGGTGGCGCTATTTTTACGATCGCAACAGTTCTGTCTATTTCCCTATTGTTAATACATAAGGAATTCGCTGAATATGCATCATAACTGCATCTGATACTGCATCAAAAGAAGAACTAAATTACGTATTGTGGAAGCCTTAACTATCATTCCCACTCACTACTTTAATTTTATTTTGTATTTAATTTAAATTGTTTAGCATATGGTAATACACGTAATTTAATTTCTTTTTTAAGTATTCTTAGTTTTTTTAGAACCTTACAAGGTCCAATGTTTTAAATTAAAAATATTAAATTAAGAAAAACTATATTATATTATAACCTCCAAAATGTGACAATCTGTCAAAATGCAGTAGGATTTACTTTTAAAAGAAGTTTAATGTCAGTTTTTGATAAATTTAGAAGAGAAAACAATTTCTATTACCAATTGTTATTAAAAATAGTAATTTTAATTATTTCACATACAATTTTGTCGAACTGTCAACTAAATTAACTAAACTTAAGTTAAAACACAAATATGAAAAGGAATGCTTAAACGAAAACCTGAAATCTAGATTACAATATTAAATAAAATCAGTAAATTAAATATCAAAACAGTGAGTGGGAATGAGGCTTTAAGGTGAAAACTTTAATTTACGCTATTTTTGTAATTTTTAAAACACTGTTATTGCGTTTTAAATTAGCGTCTCTAAAACTACTGTAATTCGTGAACTAATGGTCGAAAAGTCATTAAATTTTAACACATGTTACTTGAAGGTTGATATTACCTAAAAATGATATGGATTTGCTAATAGTGACGCCATCTATATGTCATCCCTCAAACTTATAGAGTGATGTGTATTTTATATTTGAATGCATTAACTCTGGTAACTTATTTGTACTGGTATATAATCATACTTTGATTTTATTAAGTAACAAAATAGGAAAATGCAAACGCAGCGTTTAACAAAAAGGCAACGCGCATAAAATAAGGGATAAATGTTAAGATCACTGTGGGAAGGGTGACAGTCGTAAAGAAGGGGGTAACACACAATGTATAATTACATTAGATCATTCGTAAATGTAACCTGGTGATAATAATTATGACACCTATATAACCGTTGTTACATTCAACATTTTAGTGGCCTATAAACAACGCCACATGCTTATTTTGATCATCGTTAAAGATATATGATTATAAAGCGAGTTATGTGTGAATAAAATATTAATTAACAAATGAATTCAAATGACAGAACAAGCCAAATATGTACAACTTATTTAGAGAACTTTATAGCAAGAACTAAAACAATTATAAATTGTGTTCATAGTAATTAGAAAATGCTGCATGGTGGAAATAGCGCTTGCTAAAATAAACAACGCAGACGCTATATAATACGGACGTTAAATTTATTATTGAGCAACTGGTTCGAATTAGTAATTAAGAATATTATTAATTATGTAACTTGATAATAGATGCAAATTTTCCATTATTATGCCGGTCTCACACCAAAGAGACAGTTCTTAAGACATTTTTGTCTTTAAAAACTGTTTTAGTAAACAAAACACATTCCCATCTGGAGTCGGTAAGATCAAAGGAAAACACGTTTGTTGTTCTATTTTAGTTCTGCTTGGTTTGAACACACAGTTTTGTTTTTTGTGAACATTTGCGCTTGTCAGTTGTTGTTTATCATGTTTATAATTTTTATGGGACACACAGAAAAACACTAAAAACAAAACCAGTCTGTTTTCGAACATGATTTTGTTTTGTTTTTTGACAACAAAACTGTCTCTCTAGACATATAAAATAATTCCATTCAAGTTGTAAAAATATCAAATGCATTAGTGAACAAAATTCCAGGCATATTGTAAATAAACGACACGCATAATTAAAAGAACTTCGCGGTACTAATCTAACCCCCTGTTCCCCTCACTCTTGGCAGATAAACAACGCCCATAAAACCTTCATTTAATTGTCTACAACCCTTTACTTTTCAGTTTAATACGAAATACATTTATCTGCACCACCGGTAGGATATGGTCGGAGCATGTAAGCATCGGTAAGTCGCCAGGGTAAGTTAGTGGTGTTCGAAATGAAGAAATGCGGCAAATTTAGATAATTGTCGTTAGTTTTAGGCCTGTCTCATACTATCTAATTCGCTTAAATACGCTTGCAGTGTGCGACAGATCTAACGCTAAACTACATGATTCTAAAAACGATATTTTATGCTGGGTACACATTCTTGCGACATCCAACATTTGTTGTACAACACGTTCACACTAGTGCGACATGCAACTTAATACGTTGGGAGCTTTCATATTTCAAACGAATTCCTTCAACTTCAAACGTAATTTGACAAGGGTCTATTGTTCAGGTCTATTTCATTTGTCCATTTAAACACCATTTTCAATTATTTTCAACTAAAAAAAACGTCAATGAACAATGAGGTTATACTGGAAACTGGGTAGGTACTCGACCATTCTGTTCGACCTAATTTTTTTACTGTGCTGACATACCTTTGAAACATTTTTGTTTCATAAAAATACTACCTACAATTTTAAAAAATAGCTTAAGTAACGGTTTTATTAGTGTCACATGTTTAAGTCACTCAGTACAACACATTTAGTACTCTTATGTCTTATTAATGCCAAGTTATGTCGCACCAATCTGTACCAAGCATGAGTGTTACAAGGAGTACCATTATTATTTCCAAGTTATCGATGGTATCGATGTATTACGTTAGATTTCCGATCTTAATCGATTGCTTGACACCCCTATAACGCGGTAGGGTACCTACCCGTTCTCCAGCAGGCGACCGCGTAGTATTATGAGGTAATAAACTGCCAAAAACCCATAACCTTTGTCAAATATGTGTAAGTCAATTAGTAAATGCATTTTATTTGCTAGTAGCGATGTTGTACGGTATTAAATACTATAAACAGATAAACAGGGGCTGGCCCGCGTATGTGTGGGCTTAAAAAGTTATTACCCAAAGGATTATGGTCTAATATCAATGAACGGAAAGCGGCTACACGGATGAACAAAGATATCACATTTATTAGTTATAAAACAATATTATTTGTACTGGACTCTTGGTAGGCTTTTAGAATGAATTTGTGGTAGGATAGCGTAATACTGGACCACCAGAAGATGGTTTATTCTTGAAGCTATTAACTATTGCACGTGCTCGGACAAGCGGTATACCTTAGATAACAGTTAAACGTAGTTAATTAATTATTACAATCACCATAAAGCAGCAAGTTACTTGATTTGTAGGATAATAGACTTATCTCTGATAACGGTCCATGTAGATTCTGATTAATGCCTAAAACTTTAGATTTGGAGGAAACTTATAAACTATTCAGATTGTTAAACAATATTATTCCAACTTATTTTTTGTAAACATGTAAAGAAATTATATTTCCTTAGTTGATAACACTGACCAGAGATATTACAACTGCATTCTACTCAGATCAACTAACGGTATATATCAGTTATAGCTACTTTCATTGTAGTGTGTGCCAACGGCCAACAGAGTTGATATTAGGAGTCGACAGAACTCGCTGTGCATAACGAAATCGAATTTTTATATTTTTATACTCTATATATTTTTAAGACTTAAGCGTAATTCTGAGAACCATAATAAAGCTTATACAATTTATGACAAACCCTTAGGATTGTTACCAGTCATATAAAAATTAGAATTGAACTAGAAAATATAGCAATATTCATTTTCAAAAGTTATTTTTGCGGTTCCAACTCATTAAAACTCAGTGGAAGAAAGCTTAAAATGTAGATACGTTATTCATCTAACTAATTGCAGCTTTAGATTTTGATTCGCGTTTATAGTTACTTACATAAAACGATTTAAACATAAAAAAACATGGCATTTTTGATAATATTTAACCTTCTGTATAGTATCGCCATCTATATTTTGCGAGAAAAAATGGCCAAGTATCGTTTCACCTAAAGTTAAACAGTGTATTTATTATAATGTGTATGTAAATTACTAAAATAAAAGTCTTTGATTTCAGAAGCAACACATGAGGTTGATTAAAAATTTACAATTCCTAAAATGTCTTATAAATATTTAAAAAGTAAGTTAGATAAAAAAGTTGCTAGAATTGTAAATGTATGTAATTGTGACTTAAGTCTTTTCAGATGCAGAAGTGGATCATTAATGTGTTGGTAATCACATTTATTTGATTACTAATCACAAATTGCGACTTATAAACACATTTAATAGCTGCTAAAATAACCGGAAGTAACATTTTCATTTCATTAATAACTAACTTTATTGAAATATATATATATTTTATTTTATAACTTTATTTTCTCTATATTGATATAGTTTTTACTGTTTTTCGTGGTTTTAGTGTTCTTTTTTTCTTCTTTGGGATAACCACATTGTCAATATAAAGCGAGAGAGATATTGAAAAATGTTTGTCACTCTCATATGTATTTGAACGGCGTAACATCGGTCGTTTAACGACGTGCTAATACCGCCGTTAAGCGAAAACTTTACGCTTTTGCCCGCTGTTGTGTCAACGTTATATTGCGCAATGTTTCTCTGTACACTACACTTCAAAATTTTCAAGAATTATTACTACAAAATTTCTATTCGTCTCACTACCAGTTATCGGACATTTTAGTTTAAACAATGCAATTTTTTAATTAATTTTCAACACACAAACAATTTTTTTAATTGTGATCAAAGCTTTGCGTGTGCAGGGCGTTATTATCTAGCGCCCCGAACAATGCAGCGCCCGGACAGGGATGTTGTTTTATTTTTATTAGTCGTATGAGTAATACGAGACTGCAGACCACAGCAGACCGATCGTAAACGATAAATAATGAATGTAATCATATGGATTCATGTATTGTATTAATAACCAGGCGTAGCGTTGTATTCTATAAGCAGTGGCGGATTTAGGTAGGGGCGCCAGAAGAAATATTGCCCACAAGTCCTTCTTTCTTTTTTAATGTAATAGTGTAATAGATTAGACTACTAGACAAGTTACAAATTAAGTTAAAAAACTATTAATTTAAGGTCAAAACGATAAAAAAGAAGCATTTTTTCGATAATGTTTTTTGACGACACAGTTAATATATAATTATTTCTATAATTACTACATGATAAAATAATATTTGAAGAATACTTTGTGAAATTTTCATAAATAAATATCAAGAAATGAGGCATTGACAGCGAATCTCCGCAGACGTCACAAAAAAAAGTAACATTGCGGTGCCACTCATAACTCATCACTGGATTTTCTGAAATCGAAAAACCAAAATGATTTTATTAGTTGATAAGTGTCTGCAAAAACGCTGTCGAGTTTTTCTTTTTCTATTGATTTTTAAATTTTTTACAACACTTAAAAGTCGAAATACCGTTTTTTCATGAAAAAAATCAGAAACTTTGTTATTTTAAAATACGTAAAATTAAAAAATAAAAAAAAACTCGACAGCGTTTCCTCGGCATTTATGTAAAGAAAGAGGTTGCAAAATTTCAAAAGAATCGGTCCAGTAGATTTTGAGCTAGAGAGGGCACCAACTCTGAAAAAGCTATGTGTGAGAAATCGCATTTAAAAGTTTCAAAGTAACACGAAAGCAGACCAGAGAGGTGACGACTTAGAACTCTATATCTTCGACAGTTTTACTCCAATCGACTTCAAATTTTTACACAGTAAATTTAATATGTTGTACAATAATATAAATAAATTAAAAAAATTAAGTTGAAACCTTGTAAATGTATGAAATGAAGATACCAAAACGTTCATACCTGTGCGAAATCTGTGCTCAAAATTAAGATGCAAGTTGCCGTCATCTTGCTGCGTTCATCTTTTGTAAACTTGTTGCAAGAAACTAAACTTGGTGAGTTATTTGAGGTTGTGTGAGGTCGTGGCGCGCGTTCTGTGCGCCCTCCGTTAAATCCGCCACTGTAAATATGATTTCGTTGATCTCAATACATGACATGGTAAAACACCCCTATCACCACAGGGCAAAGGTCGCAGACTGCCAATCGACGGTGCATTACTTTAATTACCGCGCTAGATTACGGCTTCGTGAAATGCAGATATTGATATTAATAAATACACCTTAATCAATGCTAGTTACTTCAATTTCTGTTTAAAACAATGGTTCATATAATTAATAGGTAGTTGCGTTTACAAGCTTGGCACCCACGCCCACCGGATGCTACAGTTGCATGGGAATCATTTTATATGTTCTTTTTATTTATTTTTATTCGCACGAAGTAGAATTAAAAAGTGAATCTAACAAGATGTATATTTTAAGGGTGGTTTTCTATAAAGAGGGTATTCAAACATATGTCTAGCTTGAACTCCAAAGCCGCGAACTTAAATAGCGGCTGAAGGAAATAACATTTAGCGCAGGAATAAAGCAAAGGTAATTCTAACAGCAACAAATTCTATTTAAAGAATATCCCTAGTAAAAATTATTTAGTATAAGTGTAGAAGAAGGGTAAAAGGAAATAGAGATCAAGCAAGGTGAATACGCATAGGTAGGAAGAAGTAAGTGAGAGAATTTTACAAAGGATGGTAACAAGTAAATAAAAAGAAAATAAGTAGCGGAAAGAGAAGTTAAAGAAAAGGAACTAGGAAAGGAAGATAATCGAAACTGTTTAGTTGAGTAATTGTAGAAAATATCGGAGGAGACTTAAAGAAATTTAAAGTATTGGTTTAATTTTAAGCTATGTTTGATTAAAGTTGGAAGAAAATGTAAGGAAGATGCAAGGGGATGCTTTAGGTCCGACGCGAGCTTTGTAGACGCTTATCTTAAGACAATGTTTACAGTATAGAGCCACCCCTCCTTCTTAAGTTATTTATTAATTATCCTTAAGTAAGTTATTAATTTTGAAGCAAATATTTCTCAGGTAATGGCCAATATTAACAATAAATTTTTCATATTAGATCCAAATAAACACAATAACATAATAGTTTTTCACAGCTGTCATAACAGGACGTTATATCACACGATATCGTGAACGTGAACATCTCTATCCCTCCCCCCTTTCATTTTCCTGTGTGGGTGGACATCATATGGCGAATGTATCTAAATAGGCAACCGATGCAATGCAACAACTAATAAAACAAATGATATAAAAAGATGTAGCAGCCGTTTAACGGCGATAACGACCGTTACGTTATTACGATTGCAGTCTGCTTGGTGTGCAAATATAATAAAAGCGACAACACGTAATCCCTAATAGAATGCGGTGTGTGCTTCTATTAATTTAAAAGCGAAGAATTCTAAAGGAATTTGATAAAATTCTTCAAAAAATGCTTCTGTTTTTCTTTATTTGTTTTATCCTCAATTATAGAGATATTAATATAAATTCAGAAATCCATAAATTTATTCAGCAGCAATATTTTCTCCTCTTTTGTCATCCATTGGCGATTTGATCTACTTCGCTGACCACTGGAGAAGGGGGACTGTTATGTAGCCGGTCATAAACCATCTACGGACGTAGCGCTGTCCGCTATACGACGTTCGTAGACACGTAGAGGGTCGCTAGGCTGTATTTCATGCGTTCCCGGATTAATTTACTAGAAATGACATTATTTTTGTATTTCTGCGTCGTTATTGAGTAAAAATATGCTTTATTGTTTCCCATTAAATAAGGTATGAGTGCCGAAAGGAGGGAGGAATGTTGGTGCCTTTAATTTAGTAGAATTATTGACCTAGATATAAATATTCAGGAAGAGGGGGTATCGGAGAACAGAGAGACTGATAAAACTAATAATTATGAAAACATATAGATAGATGAATAACTGATTACCTCCAGCAATTTTCGTACATCTGACAATTAATTTAGCTATGAAATTATTTCCAGTTGATTTTATATCTCCAATAAAATATCCAATTAAAAAGAAATCTATTAAAAACATAATTTGCTAGATACTGATCCAAAACATAAACCACAAACACAATAACCATGAAACAAGAAACCGTAACGATTCCGTAAACCGGAAGTGAACTGGATAACTTTATTTCTAGTAATTCATAAAAGCAAACTATAAAACAAGTCATCATAATATTATGATATAATAATAATATATAAATAATATGTATACATACTGCAATTCATCGGTTTGGGGTATAAATAACGTCACGGCCCCACAATAAGTGTTTCCAGTTGTTTCTTTTCTTTTATTGCAGGAAAATGCAGACACAAGAATGAAAATACGGACTCATAGAGCGCACGGCCCGATGCACTGTGAACTATGACCCTTTGCGGAGGGATTGAGGAGGAAGGTGTACTTCTTTATAAGATATAATAGATGGCACTAGTGATGTTCTATACAAGAAATTATAGGTAGTAGGATGAATCGTACTTTACTTTATCTATGGCGTCTACAAGGCGCCTTGCTTTGACTTGGCTTAACTTTTCCAGGGGGATTAAACATTGTTGTCTATGTGACACAAAAATGGTAACACTTTGAAATAAGATATTGTTTTAAAGATGGTACAAATAAAATTTATAAAAAGTTGATGGATGAATGTAGAGATTGTGTTATTTTGAAATGTGTTGTAAAACCGGAAACAGTAAACAACACTTTGTAATTGTGCTAGTAGAAAACTACAACAATGATGTTTCATATTTTGCTATAGGTACAACAGAATTCTAGTTGTTACTTTTAAAAATATGCTATAGTCCAAATCACGACAGTTCGGCAGCGACTTATACTTAAGAGAGGTTATAAGAGCGGTATAAATCTATAATACGATAATGAATTTTATCTTATTCGTTTCTATATACATTATAGAAAAATAAGTGAATAAGTGCTTTTTAGTTATATCGGCAGTTTATACCGCACAACTTGTTTTAAATATGAGTCGCCATATTTTTAAATATGTATATGTAAAAAGAAATTTGGAACCACTATAAAAAAACCAGGTATAGAAATATTAACAGAAAATAGAAATTTCATTTTCAACACGCTATATGTTTCTAAATAATTGATATACTAATTAATGATCTATTTATAAATAAAGCTTGAACATTTATCTGACTCCTAAAGTTTATATCGTTTAAATAGCTCAACCGTGTGCAAAGTTATTAACGTTTTTATATTTGAAAACATGGAGCAAATCGATTGTCATTTTAATACACTGTTGCCTTCTATATCTAACTATATAACCATGAAGTAATATTTCATCTTAAATAAGTAATAAGTTTGCGCTTTGTTTTTACAGGTATACTTCTTTATTAACTGCTAAACTAATAGAACTATTCACTTCTATATAACGCATTATTCAAGAAAAGCAGTTGCCTTAATATTTTGGTAGCTTTGCATGAATTCACACTACTGTAATGGAATTCAGAGCATGAACACGGTTAAGAAAATTGTCGTATGAATGACAAGTTGCCTCGTTCACAAGAGCAAATCTAGATGTAGAACTAATCACTCAAAATTCAACATTGATTTGTAAGAAAAGGTTAAAAATTTGTCAACTTAAATTAATGAGAATAAAGACGTTGTTTTATTACCATTAGGTATATTCCATTCCTATAAAATTCTTCCATCTTTTTTATTACTTATTCTATTATTAAAATTATAAATGCCCTAGCCGAAAGAGTTCAACCTTTATTGAACTTTAACCATAAATACTCCGACTAGCGACTTTGACTAGTTTCTCTTCAAATTTCTTTCTAGAACTACCAAAGTTTTCGATTCATTCCTTAACAGATATCTTCTAATTTTCAAATCGTTACTAAAGTTTCAAATCCCTGTAAAAAATCTAGTAGTTCATAGCTATCATCACATGTTAACGTATGCTCCATCTCCTTCCGTAAACCCCCTTCCCCTTCCCACCCTGTTAGATTCTACTTCAAGTTCCA
Source organism: Panorpa germanica (assembly GCA_963678705.1). Lineage (NCBI taxonomy): Eukaryota > Metazoa > Arthropoda > Insecta > Mecoptera > Panorpidae > Panorpa > Panorpa germanica. Next base: position 12,334,827 of record OY783220.1, on the reverse strand, counting down.
TACGATGATCTAAGAGGAACTATAACCTAACCTACAACCTACAACCCTAAAGAAAGTAACCCTTACCCCATCAGCGCCTATAAACAACCCCACATAAACAGAGGGGGATGCCATGATAGAGTACCTCGTAATATTTTACTGATATGACAATAGTCGTCACTAGGATATCATCATGAAGAAGATGAAGAAGAAATGATGAGTGTTTGGAAAGTAAAAGGTCCATTGAATGTAAAACGTCTATTGTCTATTATGTGATTTTAGTTTTGTAAAACTATGGTAAAAAATGTAGAGGTCTATTCTGGATTAGAATGTGTGAAAAGAAATGGAAACTTAACTTCAAAAGATTGTAAGTAAATGTAAAGAAATTAGAGATAGAAAGAAGAGATATTATAACTGCATTCAGGTGAGTTAACGGTATATATTAGTTATAGCTACACAGTTGATATTTGGAATCAAGAGAACTCACTGCACATAATGTTAAGTTATTATAAAATTAGTTCAAAAGGAATTGACTATATAAATAATAAACTTTAAATGTAAGGTAAGATAGTATGATTTAAATTAAACAGTGTAATTATTATAATGTGTATGTAAATTACTAAAATAAAAGCTTTGATTTCAGAAGCAACCCATGAGTTTGTTTGTTTGTTTACAATTCCTAAAATGTCTTATATAAATATTAGCAGATTTAGTGTTTGTTGTTAAGTTTAGCATAGGTACTAAGGTCTTGGCTGTACTTTAAAATAAACTAACCAAAAGAATGCTTCAGCTGGACTAGATTTCACACGACTAGGTGTAAATAAATATGTACATATTGCTGTGAAATTATTGGGACAGTGCTCATGATGGCATTAAGACCCAAATACAACATTTTGGCAAATTTTCTTCTCTTACTCTGAGGTGACTTCAACAACTGGATCATATTTACCAATCATTGTCCGTTCTATAACTTGTTGATAAGGTTTATCTTAGTGAGAAACGCTTGCAGCTTCTCAGTTTATATCATCGACAATCTGTTATTCATCTCAGAATTTTTCGTGGTGCCGTATATGGTAATAAAGTGCCGCCAAAAAAGAATAGGAACGAATAATTATTTCATATCTGAACAAAAAATGAACACATTAATTTCCCTTTTGGATTAAACAAAATAGTTTTTCCAGTTCCATATTTCTTAAAGTAGTTCTACAGGATAGTCACAGTAAGTTTTCAGTAATGTAACTTTGAATAACACATAACTGAAAATATTTCTGCTTAATGATTTTCCCAATAGCATCTTAAGGGAGTTGCGTACTGAATAAACCCTCATTCATCACAAATCTAGTTTCCGTGCCCCTCATCATTCCCACTCACTTCCTCTCACCAATTGAGCATCCCTTGAAGACAATAGAAGGAGAAGTGTGCATGAATTCATTCAAAAACATTTGTAAGAAATTTGCATAGCAATTTAACTCTCAAAAGATAAGTATGGGGGAGTGGGTAATAATTATGATGTTAACGTTATGGCGCTAGGAATTCAAAAACATATATCACTTTAAATGGTTTGTTGTTTTTGTGGAATAATGTTATGGTGCTCTATTTGCATAAGTATGAGTAGTTTCGGGTATTTAAGAAATTTTCTCTTTGTTTGGGACTGGTGCTTCTCATAGAATTTATATTTTAGTCCCGAGTCGAAATTTTAGACCTAACGTGATCCTAAAAGGAATCTATACTCCTCTTTTCATACTAAATAAAGTAAAGTAAACCTCTTCTCGTTCTAAACATTATTATATGACCCTCCCTTGGTCCTAAACGAAATCATGATCCTATCGTCTTATGTAATTCAAACTTTGTAAATCTTTTTTAAACCTAAGATGGTCAAAAGGAATTTCTCAATACCTGCTATGGGTGTAAGAAATAGATTCTATTGTTAAGAAATGAAATGAAATAATGAGTTAGAGAGAGATAGATAGATGTTATAATGAGTTAGATAGAGATAGATAGTGTTATATTTGTCGGTATTAATATTTCCCTTCATTTGGTATTTAGATTTCGTTGCATAAAGATATATCTTGGAGCGCTAAATAATAAATAAAAAACATGTTTTATTCGAATCGAATTTCCGTACCAGTAAACATTTTGGAGTCACTTTGCCATCATATTGAAGATGCGTATTATTATTTTTTTAAAAATACGAATATATTTTTCTGCTACAAACTTCGTGGAATAATAAAATCTAATGTTTAACATGGGGGGTCGGGCCGACGTATAATTAAATTCAAAAAGCGCGGTCCCGCAGTTATCGTTGCTCTACCGCTGTTATTACCAACTGTTAATTGTTTTCCTGCTCATTTAATAAAGCTGCCGATAAAATAAGTTGATTAATTAAAGTACGGGTATGTTTATACAAGCGCTGCTTATTTGATATTTCACAAAATGTTTTATTACGTTCTTTTCATGATGCAACGTAAATCTTACATCATTTTTATCATTTATATTTGCAAAACATAAGAGTAATACTGGCTTTATTTATTTAATTGTTGGCAGTAGCGGACTTGCGGAAATAAGGTGAAGAGAGCTACACGTAATAGTAAAGACGTAAATTTGTATATACCAGGGCCCAAACAAAGACGACGTTGCTCTATTAAAAGTGGTGTGGTAACATATAAGAGGCCATAACATCACAAAAACTGCCAACATAGTAAGAAGTCGTCGCTGATAGGGCTCAGCATTGGAAATAAGCTGACGGTGAACAAATGAAAGGATATAAAGGTTAAGGTTAAAACGATAAAAAAGATGCATATTTTCGATAATGTTTTTTGACGACGGAATAATATTATTTCTATAATTACTACATGATGAAATGACATTTGAAGAATACTTTGTAACATTTTCATAAATAAATTTCAAGAAATGAGGCATTGACAACGAATCTCCGCAGACGTCGCAAAAAAAGTAACATTGCAGTGCTACTCATAACTCGTCACTGGATTTTCTGAAATCGAAAAACCAAAATGATTTCATTAGTTGATAAGTTTCTGCAGGTAACGCTGTCGAATTTCTCTTTCTTTTTGATTTTTCAATTTTTTACAGCACTTAAAAATCAAAATACCGATTTTTCATGAAAAAAATCAGAAACTTTGTTATTTTAAAATACGTTAAAATTAATAAATAAAAAAAGCTCAACAGCGTTACCTCGGCATTTATGGAAAGAAAGAGTGTGCCACATTTCAAAAGAATCGGTCCAGTAGATTTTACCACGAAAGCAGATCAGAGAGGTGAAGACTTAAAACTCTATATACTCCTATCGACTTCAAATTTTTACACAATAAATTTAATATGTTGTACAATAATATAAATAAATAAAAAAAAAATGAAAAAAAAAGTTGCAACCTTACCCCCTCTTAATAAGTGTTACATTGACTCACAAAATATTTACAAAATATAATAATTTTTGAATATTACTACAATTTGGCGCCCCATAAATTTTACCAACTTAGACTAATCCGCCACTGATTACAGAAACAGTTTCATGGTTTAATAGCGGAGCTGTACAAGATATATATCTTAGACTTTGATTAGATAGAAAACAATCCGAAAGCAATTAAATCAATGCTAAAGAAATAGTCTTTTAAATATTATATATAAATGAAAATCAAATTTATATAGCTTGTAGAACTCAATGTTTAAAAACTCTGGTAGTTGTGTAAATAAAATTTAATGCTCTAAAGTTAAATGAATAATAAAGTTAACATTTAAAATGCATAAAACGATAAAATACAGGATAAAGTACTTAAGTGATCTTTGCATGGTTTTAATTATGTTCTTTTGTGTTTATTGCATGTACGTATCTTAAACGAATACGATGATACCGCTGCACTTCGCAAGAGTTTAGTAAAACGAGCGTAAATGCACTGGTATAACATCTAGATAGTAGAAGACAGCAGCCTGACCTCGTGTACCCCATGCAAATTTTGCACTCTCGACCCCCAGCCATCAGCAAAAGATTGTAAATTGAGCTCATTCATAAAAACGAAGAAAACAATTTTTGAAAGATTGTGTCCTATGTCTTAATTGATTACTAGAACCTCAAATGTCCAATTATTTTTTTAATAGCTTCTTATATGATAGGAGATATTAACAATTAAAAAAGTCATTGTGACCCTTTAATTATAAAAGGGATTCAACGTTATAGAACATTCCAAGATATGTGATATCACGTACGCTAAGTTGCTATCTTTTTTATACAACAGAGCGTAAAAGAGATAGCATATTCAAAACAGAATTCTTATCCATAGAAAAAATAACTGACCTACCCTTAATAGTACAGACATGTTACGTCATAAATATGGCCGACATCTGTAGATCTAAAACTACAATTCAAACTTTTAATTGCTATATCTCCGTCAATATTTAGATATTTAATAAAATAGACACGCCAATGCACATTTATTAACATCAATTTCAATCAACAATTGAAAAATCAACCACTAAAAAATGAGGACACAAGCCCATTCAAAATTAATTTCGAGGAAACAAAGGAGAAATTGTGAGGACGCCAAAACTATTAGAAATTTTTTCTCTACAAGACAGGAATTTTTGAAAACATTGAAACGGTAGTTTTCGAACCACCTAGAACATTATAATTTATCTCTTATAATAATACATCGTTGCAATTAGTGCCATTGGGTGCATCGCTTTTCTACAGATGAATTTATTTATACTCGTATTATGGTAAATTAGGTAAAACAATTTAACTATATTTAGACCATATCAAACCTGCAGCAGCATCTAAATCCGTAAAACTTAATCTGAAATGTACGAGTATGAACTAATCTTTTGATCCCTCAAATAGTTGGACTCTTGTTTCATAACTTTTGAATTTATATTAATATGTGTACATATATGACAGTGTGTGTGTATATGTGTGCTTTAAGCCAAACATTAAAACTTAAAACTATTTCATGTGCACAAACTGAGATTTGAGTAATATAGCAATAACAAATACATGAAGATGAAGTCGCGGCGTTATCTGGCCAGCGCATAGGGTGCAGCAGACGCACGGTGGGGTGTGGGCGGTGGTACTGCACAGCTCGGTGCAGTTTAATTGCATAAAGTTTATGACTCCATGCACATAAATGTATTCCGGGTTATTGGAGCTGTGAAAATGACGTCACCGCCAAAGCAAGACTGACATAGTAGCAATAGAATTTATTCAAACCCGAAAATATAAGTGAATTTAGAATAATATAGAAGTCAGAGTCGGAACACGTTGGTATCGATGATATCGTAACGGTAAAAAAACATCGTGACGGTATAAAATCATCGTGACGGTATAAATTTATCGTGTCGGTATTAAAAAATCGCCTGCTGATGCTACAGTGCGGATGGTACGCATTTTCGAACTGTTCGCTAAATTCAGCGACGTAAATTTACTATATTTAAGTCTTAGTAAACTTATTAAATAAAATACGAATAAACAAAGACAAGTATACTGTAAATATTATATTACCAATTAACTATAAAATCTCTAAAAATATATCTAAAATATAAAACCTCTTTAAGGTTATAAAATATAGAGTCACTTCTATAATGGAATAGAGTCAATGACACCAGAATAATGGATAAAATGTCATGAAGCATAACTAAAAATATATATTGCAATCACAGTTTTATATTCGAACGGAGGAAGGCGGACATGGACATGGACATGTTTAAACAAGCTATGAGAATAACTGTTCAAGCTAGCGCAGTGGTTAGTTATTTATCGTACCCGTACAAAATGATTGTGTGATGACAAAATTAATTGACGGTTTTATAGAGATTGCAGTAAAACAAAATGGCCCTAAATAAACTGTTCATGTTACAAAAATAAACATTTTACATTTATCATAAATTTAAATATGATAAAAATAACATTTAAATCTTCATAAACAAGTTTCATAGCAAACAGTTTCTCGTCGTAAATTCTTGGTTTTACGCTAATTGCGAAGTTGTCCTAATTATGACGGGTTCTAGACTGTCACGTAAGTCGTACAAGCTTTCGGGAGCTTTAGTAAAGTTATTTAAAGCCATATCTCTAGACAGTGCCGTATTAAAGCTACGAACCAGGTGATGGGCCCAGAGAAAAACAAAGATATTTGTAACATACTATCAAGCCGTTTCATGTTCAACATTATTATTGAAATGCCAAAGTGTACTTTTTATCCATACGTAATAAATATTTCTCTACCATTTGTTATTTTTTGTAGAAAATCTGTAAAAATGTTTTTCTTTTAAAAGTAAAAAGCTGATGAAGTGAATTTGCTTTTCATTTAATCTCATGGCTCCCTACGAAAATAATTCGAACTTTGATTAAATTTATCTCAACTTCGAAACGGTCAATCGACTTTCAAATGTTCAATTATTTGTTAATAACTCCTTATATTTCAGAAGATATTAACAATTAAAAAAGTCATTTTGTGTTTTTAATTATTAAAGGGATTCAACGTTGTACATATTTCAAATGCATGTGACATCACAACCGCTGCCAACCTTACAGCTCATAAATCTCTGCTATATGTATTTATATATCAAAATATCAAATATTATTTACAGCTATTTCAAGGAACAATAAAATTGCAATATTATTTCTGCCGTAACAGGGTTAAACTTATTATTCTTTGACTTGACTTGATTATTTGACTATCAACAGCTACAAAACATAAGAACAGCACTGACCTACTCAACAAACTACTGACGTTAAAATGCATTTCACTTCATACAAATATGGCCGACTATTTCTAGCGCTAAAACTACAATTCAAATTTTTAATTGCTATATCTCCGTCAACATTTAGTTATTTAATAAAATAGACACGCCAATACACATTTATTAACATCAATTTTAATCAACAATTGAAAAATCGACCACTAAAAATGAGGACACAAACCCATTCTTACGGCTACGATGAAGACTGCATCTTATCAGCAACAATTCATATAAATCTTGTCGAGTTCGGATTGTACTTCATAATGTATTAAATCTCTAAAGCATTCATTTATTGGACATGTGTGTGAGTGCGAGTATAAGTTGATTGCAGAGAGAGAGAATATAATCATAAACTGCTCACATTATTGCTCTCGTCATTGTTATACCCGTTTCCCATTGCTCTGTCCTCGTTACAATATGTATGACAGTTAGGTTAAAATAGTAATAGCCCTTGTACAACCCCTGGTGAAAATTCACGTTCAGGGTTGCAAACAAAAGTAATTATTTGTTAAGGTTAATAAATGTACAAGTATAAAAAATAAGTATTCGAATACGATATTTTAGAACTCGATCTAGAATAGGAATCGACATTTCGAATCCGTTTCGAAGAAATTTTGGATCAAAAACGGAGGCGAAAGTAAACCATAATCTTGGGCTTTAAAATACGAAATTTCTTTTCCTGTTCGTACCTAAATATATTTTCTACCTGTGGCTTAAAACGTGCTTCGAAAAATCTTACTGAAATTGTAATCAGGCTATTCGATATTACTACGACACGAAAAAATGTTTGTAGGGATATCGTGTTACGTTCTAGATTCGTTCGGTATATGTTAAACGTTTCAAAATTTAGAAAATCGGTAAAATTTTGGCTGAAAATGTTTTATTTATAATATGTGTATTATATTAACGAACTTCGAATAGAACCGTGATATTTGGACTGGTTATACACCTGAGAAAAGTTCAGACACTTACAACTCTCTCACTATTAAACTTATTTCAATCAGACGATCTTTATTGTTGAGGGGGACTGTACATTTGATTTGAATACAAATTACAATTACCCGTTCATACTTTTAACTTTACTGCTTAAAATAATTGATGCACATTTTTGAATAAAACTGTTGTGTAGTGTAATACATGCTCGTCCAACGCTCTACAATGTAGCTCATATAAATATAATGTGTGTTTCGGTATACGCATATGCATATCGGCATTTGTGAATTATTATTTTGCTTCTGTAATATTGTGAGTAATATATAAGAGTACAGGGTGGACAACTTTAACCAAATTAATGCTTCAAAAAGTCAAGAGGGAAATATTTTGTTTAAGATAGTGTTTAGGAAATGAGTTAATTTGAAATTTGTTTGATCACAAATTCCGTGATATATATATTTTTAATATTTAATTGAGTGCATCAACTTTGCGGACCTAGAGGGTCTCGTATTAAAAGATTACCACGAAATTTAATAATGTGTATTTCCAGAACACCCTATAAAGTTTCTTACATACAATTTGAATTATATGACTGACTGATAAATGGAAAGGGTACTGCTAAAATTCTCTTTTGTATATAAATATTTTTATGAGTTTATTTAAATTTATAAATAATAAAAAGTATAACAATTACTTAGCGAGAACGTTGCTTTTGTAGCTGTTAGAGTTGTTGCCGTTGTTACTGCTGGCAGGCGAAAGAATAAAAGATAAACTTATCAGTATAAAATATTATATTGTGTCATAAAAATGCAATGTATAAAAAAAAAATCTTAAAAATGTTGAACATAAAATGACCCCTTTCTTTCTCTTCAAACTTTAAAATGTTTTCTTTTAATGGAATAACTCGGTGTTTTCGTACAATGGATTTAAATTATCTTTCGAGTATATTATCTAGTAGTACCGCTTATGTTGGATGCTGTAATAGAATAAATGTAACAAAGGTGAAATTAAAATGCTATAATTTTTAAGCTTTCATTATTTTATAGTACCTTGCTTTAATATTTTAAAACAAGATTATTTGTATCTTCTGTTTTTTTTTATATTTCTGTTTCGTAAGCATTAAATAATTAAGAATTAATTGAAAAAGGATTTAAAAATAAAGATATTTTATTTATATTGTGAATAAAGCTTATATAACATTATTGATTTTATATTACGTATCTTCTATATTTCCTGACTTAAATCGCACATGTTATTTAGGCTGCCCTGCGCGTTTATTTTCGTTTTTGATGCCAAATAAACAGTACATCGTATTGACGAATTTTAAAAAGCAATGCTTTATCAACACACGAAATTCAGATATTTTCATTGTTTTTAAAATTGTAAAAGTAGCGTCACTATAACTACTGTCACTTGTAAACTAGTGATCGAAATGTCATGAAATTTTGACATATATCGTTTGAAGGTTGGTACTATCTAATCATATAGATTTCTCTATCTATATGTCATCCTACGAACTTCAATTATTCATTGAAATTGATGTTAATAAATGTGTATTGGCGTGTCTATTTTATTAAATATCTGAATGTTGACAGAGATATAGCAATTAAAAGTTAGAATTGTAGTTTTAGCGCCAGAAATGATCGGCCATATTTGTATGACGTGAAATGCATTTTAACGTTAGTTATTTGTTGAGTAGGTCAGTGCTGTGGTAATGTTCTGTAGCTGTTGGTAATCGAAATAATCAAGTCAAGTCAAAGAATAATAAGTTTTTATTTTATTTAACCCTGTTACGGCAGACATAATATTGAAATTTTATTGTTCCTTGAAATAGCTGTAAATAATATTTGATATTTTGATATATAAATACATATAGCAGAGATTTATGAGCTGTAAGGTTGGTAAACTGTAAACTTGTCAGAGTTCTTTCAAGAATATATCTCTTTTACGCTCTGTCGTATAAAAGTGATAGCAACTAGCGGTTGTGAGGTCACATGAATTTAGAATGTGTACAATGTTGAATCTCTTTAATAATTAACAACTTACATATAAGGAGCTATTAAAAAATAATTGAACATTTGAGGTTCTAGTAACCAACTTTATCAATATATAGTAAGTACACTTTTATAGAAATTAAGACATAGGACACAAGTCCATTGTCTTTTAGTTCAAATTCTATGTGTAGTTCAACTCATAACAGCGCTCTGGCCACGTGTACGGTAAGTTACAAAAACATAATAGTAAATAACAGAAGAATAAATAGACAAAGGACAGTTTGATATTTACATAAAATAGTTATCAGCAAGGCTAAGCGTTTGTACTTGACCTAAATGCAACTGACTCATTCTCTTAAATCAAAATAAATGTATAAAGTTTAAGTAATCTCCGGAAAACCATGAAAATACTTGCAAGTAACAAACAGTAACAAGTAAAACAATAGCAGTTAAATAAATGAACTTATTCCGTCGAATATCCAAATATGTTATTTGACATTGAAATAATATTTAGCATCGATTTTTATATGGAGAGTTGTATACAACGTTATGGAAGAGGAAAAATTAGAACACATGAAATATAGGTGTCAGGATAAAGTGTAAAGTGAATTAAGCTTGAAGGAGTTATTGCAAGAAAAGAGGGAAGGAAAAGTATGGATGACGGAGGTAAGAAGAAAGACAATAGAGAAGGAGGAGAAACTGTATAAGTAGAGGGAGTGTCGTGAGGAACGATTACAAGAGAAAAGAAGAAAGTAGATAGGTGGTGGAAGTAAGGAGGAGGCAGTGAAAAAGGAAGAAGAGAATTTAAGAAATAATGTTAAAAAATTTGTAAAGGATATGTAAAATGTTGTTGTTAGGTCGTAAAGGCAGAAACAATAAAATACAATAAAAATGAAATGATTTATAAAAATAATTGTATTTTAATAATAAATAAATGTTTTTTTTTAACAGACGTCTTGTTTATTTGTTACAACGACCTTGAAGAGAAATATTCTTGAATCTTTTTTCTTATTCTAATGAACCATTTTATTAAGAAAACGTAGTATCAGTGAACTCTCCCATCTGTGTATTTCATCTAATTTCGAAGTGAATGCAAGAGGTTTACTAGGTGTTAAAGATTGGTTACTTGCTGCGAGCTGCTGACCTGACAGTAGGCAGTTACTGTCCGTCAGTAGCACGACTCGCCTCGTCCGGTTACAACACGATCTTAAGTATCGCCTTGTGTCGTAATGGGGGCAGGTCAATGACAGTAAAAACAGAAAATGTTGTAATAATAACTGACCCAAGCGCACATGACAGTAACTCGCTGACATAATATAAGTAACTGTCCAGATAAACTCGCACACTGTAATCCCCACATAACTCGAATGATCTAAGACTACTTAAACATGCAGTAACATCAACACAAGAATGTCAATTATCAGTAGTGTTAGTAGCTTTAACTTCCCGCTTTAAGTTAATTACCCCCCTCCCATCCCCCCACTGTAGTAGTTGCAACAATGCATGAATTAGTTTAGGACTCTGTTTAACAATCCATTACTTCCAGTAATTTGGATGATTGTTTCAACGAAAAATAGAATGTAATAAAGGATTGAGTTATTTTATCGGAAGCTTTTCTCGTAAGCTCAACTTTAGTCATATAAGTTCGTTTTATAACAATTTGTCACACATAGAAACGTAAGGAATTCGAGTTAAATTCAAAGTAATAACTTTTCCATATAGGTTTTCCAGAAGGAAGAACAAAGGACCGTTCAATTCCCATTAACGGGGAATAGCGGTCGTCGTTAAATGACAGTCATTAACGAAGCAATTAAACAATGGTGCTCACGAGGTACAGGGAACACCGTAATACGTGCGGGGGCCGTTAAAACACCCCGCGAAACAGTTACGCGACACTGACCATCATTGCATTTTTATTTTTTTCGACGTTTATAGATAGATGAATGAAGGGTCCGGTCCCATCGCTACAAGAATTATATGGAGTTATATACACCGTTTATATGGTATGGTATGGTACGACTTATGAGGTACTTAAAAAATAAAATAAAGTATTAGTTTTATTTCCAGCTACAGATTTGATGGACTCCTATGACGTCACTGTTTTTAAAACATGTGAATTAACTGGTGTCGTTAAATTATCTTTTTATGTGTATGCTACTTTTTACACATCAGTTAGTTTGACATTCCAGTAATTTAAAGGTTGTTTTTATGATATGAGTGGAACGAATTTGAATAATTTCGATAATACTTTGTTCGCGGTACAGCCTTAGAAAAAAGATACACTGATAAAATCAATTTTTCACCAATTTTATCAAATTTAAGCAATATGCGATACATCGTCTAGCGCGTGAGACTGAAGACTTTCAGTGCAAACTATATGAAGAATCTGTTGTTATCCATGCACCGCACGAGACTGAAGATTACCAGGGCTTGCTGAAATAACATGACATGACCATTTCGCCACGGATAAACGTCGTCAGATTGATTAGGGGGGGGGGATAAGGTTTCTATTTTTTTTTAAATTGATTTATATTATTGAACAACATTAAGTTTATTGTGTGAAAATTTGAAGTCGATTGGAGTAAAACTGTCGGATATATAGAGTTTTAAGTCTTCACCTCTCTGGTCTGCTTTCATGTTACTTTGAAACTTTTAAATGCGGTTTCTCACACATAGCTTTCTCAGAGTTGGTGCCCTCTCTAGCTCAAAATCTACTGGGCCCATTTTTTTGAAATTTTGCACACTCTTTCTTTACATAAATGCCGAGGTAACGCGGTCAATTTTTTTTAATTTTTTAGTTTTAACGTATTTTAAAATAACAAAGTTTCTGATTTCTTTCATGAAAAATCGGTATTTTTACTTTTAAGTGCTGTAAAAAATTGAAAAATCAATAAAAGAAGAAAAACTCGACAGCGTTACCTGCAGAAACTTATCAACTAATGAAATCATTTTGGTTTTTCAATTTCAGAAAATTCAAAGATGAGTGGCACCGCAATGTCACTTTTTTTTGTGACGTCTGCGGAGATTCGCTGTCAATGCCTCATTTCTTGATATTTATTTATGAAAATTTCACAAAGTATTCTTCAAATGTCATTTTATCATGTAGTAATTATAGAAATAAATATAACCTAGTGATGACGTGAAAGATCTCAAGATGTGAGACAATTTTTTAGAGGTTAATCAAAAACATATTTATAGAGATTGCCTACGCCACAGCTGGAAATATTGGTATTCAAAAATCTTTTTGCCTAGAGCCATTTAAAACTCAATCCGGCGCTTGTATTATTACAAAGTTATCGCAAAGAACTAGTGATCAGCTACTACATTGTCTTTTATCGTTATTGAAGCCATTCAATTCGACCTTCACATTCAAAGTTGCTTCTCTATCGTCAGCGGCATTGAGAGGAATTGTCGCCATTAAATTTGAATATGATAATGCGAAACCTTGGAATCTCTTGCATAGATAGATCTTATTCATTAACTCTGAACACATTCTCTTTGACGGAGCATGACAAAAACAAAAAGGAAACGAATTAACTCGCTGAAGTTGATTTTTATGTCTTGTTGTAATTTAACATTCTTTAATCTCCATAAATTCATATAAATAAAAGGTTTTCGTTCTCCAAAGTGTAAATCATATTTCCTCAGCTTATTTTTAATTTCTCTCGCATAAAAATATAAATATATTGTATAAAGTAAGTCTTAAAGCAATAAAATTAATATCAGATCGTAAAATATCCATAAAGAAATTGGATTGGAAGCAAATCCTTAAATATTGCAAGCCGATGCGATGTAGGGAGAGATTGTGGTGACAAAAAAAACTTGTACTAGAAACAAAAACGCGAGATGAATTGTCTATGTGAAGATTTTATAAATTCACATAAAAATTATTATAATATCTTTCGTATAAAGTCATAAATGTTCAAATTTATTTAAAAAATTACAATTTCATATATATCCATTAAAGTTAGTGCTTTTTGAAATTACTTTTTACGATATGTGACGTCATTGAACGTGATAACAATTAATCTAAGTGAATTTAATTATCAAATGTAAAATTTTAAAAATTGATTACACTAATAAATTCAAATAAAGTTCCGCCATTTCGCTGATTGCAGCTATAAGCAGAGATGCGATCATCTGCGTCCGTGAAGCACTAAAGCTCAAAGCTCAAAGCTGAAAGCTCCGGCTTGAACATTTATCAGTTATATTGTTCGTAGATGATGCGTCGGAGCGTTTTGCTGTTTTGACGTCGGTAATGAGAGGTCATTTGTACCGGACAAAAATAACATTTACAAAGTGAGTCATTACGAAGAAGCTATTCAATATGATAAATAAAAAAAACATGGGGTGGTAGACAAGGGGTTGTTATAAACGTAATGCACGGTTATTGGGAGATGAGTAGCACCCTCTAAACCATTTATATCATACGAATAAATACAGTACCGCATCAGAAGTGGGATTAACAAGATTTACCTTTAGCATCAAGGAACTGCATATGTACAGATATGCATACAGCGTGCTCGAACCTTTTACGTGTCAGTTCATTAGCGAGCCATATCTGATAGATCAAAATTTGAGTTGTAACTGTACCCTCTATCTAATTTAATACTCATAGATGCAACCAAACGCATGCATGTTTCACTAATGAAGTAAAAAAGAACTTATTAAATAAGTCGTTTTTAATGGATTGAGACTGAACCCTGTATGGAAATTTTATACAGTGCACACAACTGATTATTCCTACATTTTCTCCCAATAGCGGGACTTTTGAATAATAAATTCCCGATAGATTCTGGACGGAATGTATCAGAAATAACGAAAAACATTCGAACCAGAATGGAGATTTAGTTAAATCAATCACAGTGCTAGCAAAGCGGAACTGTACCGGAAATTGTAAATAGCGTCATCTGTTATCAGTGGATGTGACATTATTCGGTTCCATCTTGTTTTGTATTCCGCGGATTCCAGACGCTGATTTATTCACTGGAGTGCATTGAGGGGAAGTGAGGGGAAGAGGTAGAAGCTATGAATGCCCAAACAATTGTGTTTTTTATTAGCTATAATGACACGCCATTTTAGAAACTGATTCTGATGAAATTTTGTCCATGCGACCGCATGGCGAAGTGGGAATCCAGCCCAATAATGTTTAGCAACTTTATACAGGACCATGGCAGATTCACAATTAATAAAAATGGGGTACAACATAAATTTAAACTGGATATAATGGATTTCGTAGAATATTAATCTGGATAGATTTAGATTGAATATAATAAAATCAGAGATAAATAGAATGTACACTTTCGCACTGGATGAAATGGAATTTGGCGATACGGCTTGTTACTTATTATTATTGTTTTAATAGGGTACAAATTATCAAAAGTTAAATCAATTCTCTAGGTATATTACCCGCTAAATACAAAGATGACTGTACTTAAACAATTTCTACATAATAATTTAAAAAAATGAACAATATTTTAATTACTAGACTCGGATCCGTCGTTCTTCTAAAATATTGGACCTGAATTCGACGTCGGGTTTCAAAAAACCTATTTTCTCTGTATACATATACGTCACTGCACTAGAAAAGTATCAATCGATCGCTAATTATGCAGCAATATTTAAGAAGGCGATGAATATCAATTGACAACAAAAAACAAATGATATTTTGCAATTTTGTTGATAAATTTTTCTAAATTGATTGAACATTTTGATATAAATTTAATTTCTAAAATAATGGAGCAGCCTTACGACGATTTGCGCCGTCCATTGCAGGTAACTATTATTCATTTCCACAGCTTGTTACATAACATATTTAGAAATTAACTAAATTTGCAGAAGGGTATCATTTCAACCCTAATGGATTACATGGTGTCCCGCGCCGGGTACCGTTTGGGTCTCTGTTTCATCTTGTTGATCGGAAATCTCTTGGTGACCGATTTATGGAGAGAGGGGAAATACATCATGGAAATTATGGATAATGTTACCTTCATTTTCTACTGCATTGAGTGTGGAGTTCTTGCAACGGTGTTCATAACAGAAGAAATATTTATCCTTCTAAAAGCAATTTGGGGAAAGCTGCTTTTCTTCCTATTTATCATGTTCATGAAAAGGGTACGCAATGACTATATCCTTAACTTGGGTAAGTTTTTAGCACAGGAAAGGTATCACAACTCTCTTTTTCTTCCAGGCTGCTCTTGGCCTGTACAGAAGCACGGATATGATGGTGAAATATGTAGATGACATGTCTATAGTAAGTATAAGGCGCTGTATAGCATTTATGCTTTTGTATCGGCGCTAATGTCTATATTTTCAAAGGTGTTACATGATGTTAAAGAGAACTATACAAATTACCACTACACCAAAATATTAAGTCGGTTGAATATGCAGTTTAATGCCAACACTTCCTTAAAAGAGCACGTTTCGTTTTTGAGTCAACAAATAAAAGGACTGGAGAAAGTCGTTGATGCGATGGAATCCGAGCTGGATAAGGTTAGACCACATCTACCAGGAACTGAGGAAATTGATTTATCTTTTGAATTTATTTAATATTTCAGGATTACGAAGCAATGAAGGATCATTTCTTCGATGAGACTGGAAGATCGCGAGGACTATACAAGGGTAAAAAAGCAAAACCAGATGGTACTAAAGTAGAAGATGCAAATGTTCAAACAGGAGAAGCTGCCGCGAATGCACCTGAGAAATGCAAACCAAAGATGCGTGATGCCAGCACGCAAAATAAATTCTGCTACATGGAGGCGGTAAATTCTTTGCAAGAAATTCACGATCGCGTGTCGAATATCCAAGCAGGTAAGATCATGTTTTCTTGTAGTCACGTTTCGTTGCATTCTTATTTCATTATGACGTATTGCAGTGCACAATCGGATACAGTGTGAACTAGCGGAAGCAGTAAAGCGGGCCACACCTCCGAAAACCTCTGAATCTGAAACGGAAGCGTCCGAGACAAAGGAAAAGCCTAGCGATAATAATTATGTGGAAATCTCCCAGATCAACATAACAAAATGCCTGTTACCAATACTTGATCAACTACCGTTAATGAGTGGGTTGAAAGATACGGATTTCCACGAGTTCCCAGGGGAAACCCCGATATCAGCTCTTATCCCGGAGGAAATATATTCATCAGTAGAACTAAATGTCAAAAGTGATAACGTGGAGATGAACAACGTTGAAGTGAAGTACGACAAAGTTGAAGTAGATGAAGAGAACATTAATTTCGATAAAGCGAAAACAAAATCACCAAATGCTGAAGAAGATAAAACAACAAAGAACATTTTTGTGTCAGCTGCTTATTGGCAATCGGAAGATTCATCTACAATTTACAGTGAGCAAATGACGCGGGGTAGCATATTTACGGAAGACGAACCTCTTGGTTCAAACATTTCAAACTATTCCATTCCTTATATGATGGACACAACAGACTCCGAAATAGTTACCGTTGCAGAGTCTGTATCTAGTGTATGGAGCGATATCTCAATTAAACCAGTTGTAAGTTCTTCCACGAGTAAGACGCTAACCCCTCCAGCGTCTTCTGCTCGGGATGATGAGGAATCTCAACCTAGTACAAGTCCAATGCGTCCCAAAACACCGAAAGGAGCCGGAGATTTTTGTAAAAAGCCTAAAGTGACAAATTATGTTAACGTTCCTCAAAGTATCG
The DNA here is from genome assembly GCA_963678705.1 of Panorpa germanica. Classification (NCBI taxonomy): domain Eukaryota; kingdom Metazoa; phylum Arthropoda; class Insecta; order Mecoptera; family Panorpidae; genus Panorpa; species Panorpa germanica. The sequence continues at coordinate 12,317,499 of OY783220.1, read as the reverse complement.
TCGAGATAGAGTCAGATGAAGATAACAGCGAAGTTATCATGGGTGTTGTTAACCCTATAAACGTTATTGAAGAACGAGAGCCAGATCACATTGAATTGGTCACATAAATTGCATACTAATGTTGAAGGTCTACTACCTATACATATTCTGTTTTTGTTTACTTCCTTTTGAAGATATGGAATTATTTAGGAGAGGGTTTTAATAATAAATAATAAGGGTTTAACACTAATTTATCTTTTAATTACTTATTTTAACTCTTAAATGCATGGCAACTTATTTTTGAACAGAATAACTTTCTCTACTTATAATAATACCTATCAAAGTTTTGGGAAAAATATATTCAAAAAATATGCTTGCTTTTTTACCAATTGGTCTTCTTGAAGCACATTGAAATATTTTTTTCTTAACATAAATTCAATAAGCTTCAAAAACATGAAAATTCAAATAGAAATATTCAACAGTAACTGAAAAAACCACGCGAAATTAATCATTAATGTTGTCTAATCCATTTAGTATTTTAAAGAAGCTCTATAAGCATTTAACGGTAAGGGAAAAAGGAAGTAGTAACTTTCTATGCGTCCAAAAGATCAAATCAAGTATTCATATAAACAAAAACTACGATTTCTGCGATATTTTATTAAGAAAGATATTTTCTTCGAAGGAAATTCAACAATTCTCTTAAAACTTTTAAGAAAAATGTTGAAATTAGGAGAAAATAAATAACTAAATTAATCGCAGCAGTAAAAAAGAAACAAAATTGAACCGATTACAAAAGCTGTTCATAATATGGCGGTTCACCTGGAATCTTATCAACAAACTGTCAAATTTTTGTTTGTTTAATTGTATCACTTTCCTTGCGTAACGTTTGGAGAAATTTCTTCGGAAGAAAGTCCTTTCTCCGGTCGATGCCATCCGTATTCAGTCGCTCATGTGAGTAGTTACTTTCGTTTTTACACATGTTGGGTTTAGAATGTTAGAGAACACGTCAGCGGTAAATATTACTCAAAGAACACAATTTTTGGCACTAAATTCCGTCGAAGTCAAGGTAAATTAAAACTCTCAACAGAGCTGTTCTGCTTTAATCACAAATTTTGGCATAAATTTCTCGATATTCTTATCATAAAATAAATATTAATGCCATTAGTCTATGGAATTAGGAAAACAAACAAAGTAAATATTAATTCAGGTTATTAAATGTCTGTGAATAATCAGATAACGAGTTGATATTTCTAAAAGTATTAAATTTTTAAATTACCAGTTATAAAATATCATAATAGCGAGAATGTAATACCTGTGGAGTTTCACTTTCGCTTGTTGGTGCGTTCAAATTTCAAGTAAGCAGTAGTAAATAAATCATTTCTTTTTTTTAAATATCCAAAAGTTGACAGAACTATTTGAAATTATAATTTCCTTTTACTATTTAATTTTTAGCAATATTTTTGATATAGTAGAATTAGTATAAAAGTTTGAAGAATATACTCTTTCTTTTTATATCTTGTTCGATTATAAATCGGGTAGAATGGTCTGCCCATACTTTCAAATTCAGAGTTCATCTGAATTTAAAACCGATGGTAAAAAAAGATGGCATTTCTTTTAAAAAGGGAAAGGGTAAAAAAAACTTTCCTGACATTTAATTGTTAATGTAATATTGTCATTTATTAAAAAATATTGCACATTTGTGTAAAACACAAAACGTAAACTCTAGTTCAAATTACGAGAGTTCGGCGGCGATTCATATTTAAAACAAGTTGTGGGGTATAAACTGCCGATATAACTAAAAAGCATTGACTCACTTATTTTTCTATAATGTGTATAGAAACGAATAAGATAGAATTCATTATCGTATAGATTTATACCGCTCTTATAACCTCTAAGTATAAGTCGCCGTCGAACTCTCGTAATTTGAACTATAATAATATTTTTACCTACGGTTTCGTTTTATTATTTACCAAAGTTTATATATATATATATATATATATATATATATATATATATATATATATATATATATATATATATATATATATATATATATATATATATATATATATATATATATATATATATATATATATATATATATATATATGTTTAGTGGCTATAGAGTAATGTTTTATAGAAATTATCACATGAACCACATACTTCTGATGTATATTTAACATTAAAAAAACATTTTCCGAAATGTTTTTAACTAATATACAACATATTTATTGGGCTCTGGATTATGTGTTTATAAAGTAAATTCAAATTGAAGCCTTTTAGTTTTAGTGTTTAGCTAGAACATGTATTATTAAATGCAGAACACCCAGTAACTGCGAAATTGAAACAATTACAATAAAAAATAATGAAATCATATTATTAAAAAAATTACAAATAACGGATTGCAACAGTAAGTCGATTGTGAATGCGCTATACTTGAAACTATTGCCACATACAGATTTGTTGATTTACTGAGGTTGGCATTATCGAAGCCAGTCACTCGGTGGGTAAACAGTTGGTAGAGGGAATCTCCTGACGTGACGTTCAAGCCGACAACCACTGTGTTCGTACAGTTCCAATGAGAGTGAAACTGGTCTGGGTCGTGTATAACCTAACTTAACAAAACAACTGTGAATTTAGCAACATGAGACAAAGACAGTAGACGTTATCGGTAACCACATTTGTACTACATTGCCGTTGTTGACATTCGAAGAGCAGTTAAACACTATAACCATAAGTTCTAAATAATCAAATAAAGAAATCGACATCATATTTAACACAACGAAGTAAACTTTATGTTATTTTAAATAAAAATCTGTGTTATAATTAAAAAAAAGTGATTATAAATAATGTTAAACTTTTAATAAAGTTTTTTTTTGTATAAAATCTTCAGTATGGAGCATAATTGGAAACTTCGTGCTCTATTTTTGGGAGCTGTGTTTGTGATTCTCGCTGGAGATTGGCTTGGACTTGGGGCTGAAGAGAATGAATCACATGGAAAGGATGTGGAAAGGTCACAAGGACGAAGAAGCCCTACAACGTTTAGGGAAGATAAGCCTGATCTTGATTTAGAAGGAGAAGTGGATCATGAAGGTATTTATTTATTTATTTTAGTGCTACTATGTTTGATTCTTCTGTACTTTAAACTACATATTTAATTGCTTATGCCTTAGTCAATATTGGTACTAATCCGTGATGCGTCACAGCTCAAATTTGAGTTTGGGGGCTATAATATATAGGCTAATCCCTATTTACTTATGGCATTGTTTAACAGAAAATGTTGCACTAGTTTTCCACTTTTTTCTTAAGTTTAAATTATAAAATACTATTGTCTTGTGAGTGTTATCGTGTATTTTTGATATAAATACCGCCATGTGTGCTAGAAGATAATTCAAAAGTGCAAAACGAGTACAATAATTTTGTGAATGGAATCCTTTTACCAATTATATAATATTTGGACATTTGTGGTGCAGATAGAGAAATTTATGAATCTACGGTACAGTTTAAGATAGATATAAACGAGTTTTCAAAAGACTATGTTAGAAATCAATACCGTCCGACTTTAAATTAAGTTGGAAAATAAGTCCAATACCATGTGGCGTACTTAAGAAGCGTATTTTATCAAAAAAGGACCTATTTTATTAAAGGACATATTCTTATAACAAAATATTTCTTATTGTTGGAAATATATTTTGTTTGATAACTAATTTGCAACCTTATGTGTCAGAGCGTTGCATCCGTTGCGCAGGACATACCTGGAATATCCTTTATAAGCAGTTTCAATGTAAGTGATCAGGGTCGCTAGTGTATAACCAGTCCTAATGCAATAATATGCTACAATTTTACATATCGACAAACATTTATATTATTTAAAAATAACCTAAAACACATTCTTGGAATTCCTAAAAACAAAATATTGTGTTATTTCTGTAACACTATGGTATTTAAAGTTAACTCTTATGTTTCAAAGTAACATGAACATAACTATTTCATTATTATAATTTTAAATTCGCATGATATTAATGTTTGTGTTATAACAGAATACGTCTGGAAATTTATAAAGACAATTTTGGAACTAGAATTTTACAATTCATGCCAGCGTGTCGAACGATAATTTTGAATTACTTGTATCTGCATAGACTGTAAACATTTAATTATTGATTCCGCATTCCTCACCTCTTCTACCCCCCCCCCCCCTCTAATATACCTATTTCTGTAACGGAACTTAAAATTTGCTTTGACAGCATTATGCTTTCATAATTACTTTTAATTATTCGTTAATTTATTATTAAATCACAAGGATAACACGTGCTGAGTTTGTGCAATTAAAAAGACACTTGCTGATTTAAGTAGTCGCGATGCCTAAATTAGCTGACACTATCAAATTCATTCAATAAAATAATTTGTTTATATTTATTATTTGTAATTTTTTAACATCACTTCTATTACGTAATATGAACGTATGTATAATATGGAAATATTATTGTCGCAAATTATTCATGAATGAAGTTTGGGAACTACAAAACTGATGACGTTTTTAGGGATTTACGACGTAACTGCATACGCAAACGGTTTTACAATTAGGTTTTTGTAGACATACAGTAAATGTCTTTATGGTAAATACCGATTCCATGAGTAATTTCTACTTATATCCTCTATGGGAATCCCTTAATTAATTCCGCTTTACATAATATTAATTCCAAATGTTTATTTATAAACCTGGGTTGGCTCGGCACCCATTTATTGTTACGACAACGTTGTTCAATCAACGTCATTTGCGCGGAGTGAAATCAAGTCTTTGTTCTCGCGGACACCGGTCTACTATGGCTGGTAAAAACGTCCTTGGGAACGCAGCGAGAATAAGCCAAGGCCTACTTTAGATTGTATGTTTTTTAAACTAGGTTTTTTGTTAATATAAAACTTGATTTGTAATTTTAAATATCACACTTGGGAGTTTTTTTTTATAAATTATTATTAAACGTTGATCATAGGATTTTGATCAGTGGCGGAGCTAAAGATATGAAGCTCTTATGCAAGCCCACTCCGTTGTGATAGGGTTTTCTTAATTAAATATTTATAATTATATAACATTCATTTATTAGTAATCAATTCCAATCGAATACGAGTGTCTCAGACACATGTCCTGGTCCATAAATCCTAAAACAGTTGCATTAGCATCCTTGATGAATAGGCACCTTTGCATCTCTGCATAATACCATCGCTGGGCTTATGTTGAACTCATATCAATATACTGGAAGTATTTATATGGCTAAATAGCGCTAACACTTGTACAAACAGAGGACTTATAGTGGAGAAAACGTGTTCTTTAGTAAAATTATAAAGAAACTATTTTCTATTAGAGAGAGAGGGAACAATTTTTGGCTTGGTTCCCAAATAACGCGCTTTTTGTCACTTTTTCCACTATTGCGCATTACACACTGGTTATATACTTGATACGCTACTGTTTTAGAAATACGTGAGCACATTGTAGCACTTTCAAGGTCACAATAAATTTATTCAAGTGATTTTAAATGATAGATTTAAATTGCTATTTAAAAACCATGCATTGATCTACTTATGACTGATTTGTGAAGTATAACCTAGACAAATATATAGCGATGCTTTTAAAATTTCATGAATTAAGTTATTTTGTTCCTTTTTGTTTTACGGTGACTTCAAAACCCGGGCCTTTTTAATAACTTGTTGTTAAAGCACGTATCGAAGTAACTAGCTATGTTCTGCTTATATATTTTTTTCAATATATATTTTGGAAATCGAAGAATATTTTTAAAAAATGTTAAAAAATAATAAACGAGAATTACATTTCTTCGAGTCACAATCGTCTTTCGGGGAAATCAATTATCACTAGCGACAATTGCTTTCAGCGCTAACCTTAATGACCTTTTTTTATCTCTCCCGTGAGAAATTTAGACACAATTGTGTTCCAGCGAAATCCAGTATTGCTTTCAACAGTAGGTCCATTTCAGTGGTAAGCCATCCACGTAAAGTACAGTTTATGGTGTCGAAGTCTCATATACATAAAATCGAACTCATATCTCGGTCACTGCGTCAACAACATTATTTTAATAGTAACATTTATAATTTATAAACATACTCTTTAAATATACAATACATTGTTACAATACATTTAGTTAATATGACCCATTTAGCCTAGAGTCATTTAAATATTTAAATTACGTGATACAACAACAGGTTATGTCAAGGGCAGACGATAATTTCAAGTAGTTTGTGTTTTTTAAGTATTTTGACTATTAGATACGCGTAGTCTCAAAAGTGTTTTTGTGGTTGCATGTTTATTAGGCGTACTACATCGTTTTTTTATTTCTCAACAGAATTATTATAATTAAATAATATAAACTTAGCATAGAAACTTTGACTTATAAAAAAATATTTGTATAACTGAACTTTATCAATATATAGTACAGTTTTATAGAAATTAAGACAAGGCAACATTTATTTAGGTTTAGACATAATTTTATTACATGCAATCAGACCTGGATTAAAGTATTTGAGATATGTGATCTACTAGTATGTATGGTTATCAAACTGTCTTTGATAAGGGTAATCACGAATTAGTTCGAAATATGAAACCTTCCGACGTATTAAGTTGCATGTCGCACTAGTGTGGACGTATTGTACAACTTCTTACAACAAATGTTGAATGCCGCACGGATGTGTACCATACTTAAGATGCAGTAATTAATGATTCTGATCCATTTCAGGTAAACTGCGTATGACAGCGTCTACTGTTCGCGCTGATTGTCTTCCTAAACTGGTCTGCGAACTAGCTGGTCAACCTTCATACGAATTAGGGCATAAGGAAAGGAGTTTATTAAGTCTAATCCGGTACGTATATGTTTTTATATCTTTATCTATTAAAATTCAACCTGCGTATGTTTATGCTCGCAAAACTCGAAAAGTTCGTTGCATTCGAATACGCGGATTCAAAAATTGAATTTATTTCGTATCAGACTGAGCAACAGAAACGTGTGGCCGAGTTTAGTTACTTTAATAATACAAAAAAATAAATTGAATGAGATTGCATTCTATCTATGATTTCATTAACATACTTCAAATTAACTTTCTATTTCTGTGTACGACGGCTAATAGATAAGGTATATTACAAAAGTGTAATAACAAATAGACTCTGTGAGTCATTCAATCTCATTAACTGGTAGCTTGCACAGAAAGTGCATTAGCATGCCTGATTCTTGAAATGTAAGTATCGTTAAATTTAGGATTTCAAAAATTTATTTGCTTTTATGAAAGTTTGCTGTCTGAATCAGCGTTGAAATTACTTAGTTACTTACAAAGTAAATCAAGAAAATTTCTTTAAGAATTTTCAAAGGAAGAGAATTCATATACAGCGACAATTACGGCACTGTAGCAAATATTAAATAGTAGCCCCAGCATAGGGCTAATAGCAAAACTGTTTAATTTATTTAAATAGCTTTAATTAGCTATTTTCTAATTATATGCCACGTTACAATCTATTACAATAAGTAGCTATGCCAAAAGAAAATTAACCTAGATAAGAAATAGTCGTCCAGTGACGGCTATATCTATGAATGACAATTAAAAACGTTGTGGTAGCTTTAACACACTATGTCTTGTTAGTCTTTGTTTATTGATTGTTTATTCGCTGCTGGTATCTTTGGCTGAATTTGTTAATTTCTTCTTTCAAAGTTTTAATGGTGAAGTCATGGTTGATGAATTTGTTGCTTATGTACCACGGGATATCCATAATGGTTCTTACTGTCCTTGACTGAAATCTTGTTAAGTTAATATATATAGGCATGAACCGCCGATTCTTCTGTGGGTATTATCTTAAACTGTAAGTGGGCCTAATAAAGTCAATCTCGCAATTAATGGTCCACTTATCACAGAAGCTCTTCGTCCGCCAATCTTATTTATGTTACATTCTGAGAAAGTGCGAACATTGTAAACAACATCAAAAGTATTTAAATAGTAAAGTAGTAAAATTATTTAAATTATTGATTTTCAACCTAATAGTAATTCAACCTAATACAAGCGTTTACACCAACATGCTAATGAGACGTACAAACGCGGTTAAGACACCATTCGCCGTATAATCCTCTCCAACGAAGAACACGTTTTATAACGTAATATATTATCATAAAATAAATTACAAATTAACTATTACCAAATTTCTACCAAACTTTCTCTTCAACTTATTATGGATTCCCGTCTTGTCACAGCTGTCTTAAGAATATTAAAAAAAAACTGGTGCTGGCGCTGATGGCCTCGCATGAAAAGAACCGTTTGCGTTGATTATATAAGACCACGTGACCAGTCATTTAAAAGTTAATCGGTACAACTTTCGTGATTCTTTGTTTACATTTTGGGAGCGTGAAATTATTAAGGAACAGTATGAAAAAACATCTTTGAAAATGTATGGAATATTTCAACGACCTTTCGACTGATTTCCATGCACAAATCGCAAATTTTGGTGACGAACCAAAATTCCATATAACGAAGTATTTAATAAATATCTAAGATATGTACTAGGGTACATCATTAAATAGACGTTAAATATCCCTGAATTAGCGAATAACTTAGTAAGATAAAACTGTAAACAACAAGTGGTTATTATGAAGGGTCGACAAGGGTCTGCTGTATTAACACACGAAATAGTATAATGTAAATTAAATGCAATTGAATTTCAAATGTGAAAATAGTTGTTTTAAGGACTATTAACATATTATACTATTACAAAATATTTTTTTGTAAAATATAATTAAATCCAATCTATTTATTTCAGAAATTCCGGCTTTGGAACAACAGCCGAGGTGACGTCACGCTGGCATTTCGCAGCACACATGGGTCAGCTCCTCGGTGGAAACGGGGGGTGCGCAGCCCTTTGGCCAGCGTGTCCTTTACCCCCTACAACGCTGCTAGGTCTCTCCAGAAGAATTACTTTAAAATAGTGAAATATTTATTTTAAATAAAGTGAAGTTGACTGCAAAACAATTAAGTGTACTGACTTGATAAGCGACAGACATTTATTACAGTCGTTTACAATGTAAATTTTAAATATTCTAACGATTATTTTATATTACATGAATTTTTACAGTGTATCAGTGTGTAGTGTGTTATCAAAATCAACTTTTATTTATTGAACTTAAAAAGTGAAAATATATAGGAAAAATCTACCTTAATATCTTGTTTTACTTATTTCATTTTCAAACTGCAATATGAGCAAAATGTATATAACTATATGAATTAATAAATTTTTGTATTTTTATTTATTTCATTTATTTAATGTCGACCTACTTCCGATGCTGAGTCCTATCATCAATAGCGCTTAATTTTGATAACAATCAAACCCCGAAAATATAGCGAGGATCGAATCCGAATTCGCATAAATGCTAGAGCTAAGCATAAATGCTCTTGGTCATGATGCCCGCTTAATTTGTTCATATCTTAAATATTTGCTAAAAAAAGGTGAAATATTTGAGAAGGTTTGTACGAAACTAAGTCTGATTGCAAGGAAACCGTTCTTAATCGCCATTTTTTCAAAATGAATGCCTAATACATGAAAATTAGCAAACTAAAATTAGTTAGAACAGTTTATTTACCATTTCTCCGCCAATTTACCGAATTAAGTGATTTAGAGATACATTTCTGGACATTTCTGGACTGGAAAATAAAGAAAGCACTTTCTCTGTCCTTAAAATGACATATGAATATACGAATTATGAATGCAATTGAGACATATAGCGGTAGAATGGAAATTTACATACTTAAAACAAAACTAGAGCTACAATAATAATAATAAAAAAACTTTCTAAGATAAAAAAGAAAATATTGGTTTCAGTGTGATGTTAAGTTTACGCTAAATAAAATTTATTGTCAAATATCAGTCTTTTGTAGACGTATTATTACTAAAGTCAACCTTGTGCATATAGAAAGTCAATACATAATCAACATCGACAATTACCACGGCTTGTGGTTTATTTCGACACCGAAATCTGTGTCACCTGCATTGAATGGTATTTAATTATATTAATTAATCAGCGTGTCAAAGTGCAAGCAATGTGATGTAATATTTCTTTTTATATTATGCAAGTGCAATGTCCTCTTTATGCAGAATTGATTGACACGCACACGGGAGGGTCTCCTGTTACACATTTCAAAACGAGTTTTACAAAAAAAAAAATGCAATTCATGTTGATTCTAATTCTAACAGGGCGACTAACTAACTAACTAAATTATTAATTAAAAATTACCTGGAGGACAAATTTCATGTGAGAAAAAGGTAATAAGCGAAAAGAATATTGGGCAGTTATTAAAGTGAGGCAGTGAAGGGAAGAGATGAATGGCGGAGATAGAGAAAAAGAACGAGAAAAGAGAAGAAATGGCAGAGTACAAACAGAAGGGAGAGTAGCAGGAGGAGCGAAGCAGTAGCAGTAGCAGTTTTGTTTTTATTTTTATAAAGATAATTTTTTTATATTTTTCTTTTGGAAGGAGTAAGAATGTTTAGATATAATAAGAATCAAAATTGAATGAAGCCCAATGATATGTAAATAAATGAGTTAAGGCACAAGAATGTAGTGGCAACCATGGCAAAAACATTAATATAAAATAAAATAAATAAATTAATATTTGCGGAAGACGTATTTTTATACGTGATGGCAAGACTGCTTTGAAGCATATGCTACACAGACTGCAACTTATAGATCCGAACCAGCACGAACAAGAAACTAAAAAATTGCGACTAGATTCAATTAATTTTGTCATTCAAGTGTGACTCATATAACTGATTTTGCGTTTTCTGACCTACGATTCAATGAATGGTAAAATCGACTCTTCTTGCTGGCTTGTTTATAAATTTATACGCCAATAGTCAGCTCTATATCAAAGGTAAAGGACAGTTTTGTCTCCATCATACATAAATTTTATTATATTACTGCGATACTTGAATAACCCAATATCACGCATTAATTTCATTATAATAATTGTGTATACGAATATTTTGTAGATTTGTTTATTGGAATATATTTATTCAATCTGGTAGAAGTGGTTGAGTATACGACCTAGCTATCTCACCCATCAAGAGGACTACAATACTCTTAATTATATCTTTCTCTTTCTTAGGTAATTTGTTTTGTAAATATAAAACAATAGGAATTTTAGTCAATTGTATAAAATGATATACGTGACCATGATCAGGTAGGTAGGTATGTTCGTTCGCGTTGTAGCGTAAAGCGCAAGTCTAACCAGTGACACCAATACCAACCCAGCCAATGATAATGTGATTCAGTGAAAGTAACTGTATGCAAAAATTAAACTGTCGCATTCCTGTATTCAGATGAGAACGTATTATAGTAAAAGTGAATTGAGACATCAGCTGGTGGTACGACTGGGTCTGATGTGACATTCAACGTAATAATATGCATAGTTATTCTGTTCAGCAAAATTATAAATATGAAAAAAGCAGTCATAGGTCCTTATCAATTGTAATATACTCTCTCACGTGGTGTCATAGCTTTGTGAAAATAATCAACGAAAAGAAAGTAAATTGTTTTAGTGCCGTACAATTAGAATTTAACCTTAAGGTGAAACGACACTTGGCCAATTTTGATAGCGAAATATAGATGGCGATACTATACAGCAGGTTAAATATTATCAAAAGAACCATGTTTTTTTATGTTTAAATCGTTTTATGTAGGTAACTATAAACGAAAATCAAAATCTAAAGCTGCAATTAGTTAGATGAATAACGTATCTACATTTTAAGCTTTCTTCCACTGACTTTTAATGAGTTGGAACCGCAAAAATAACTTTTGAACTTTATAAAGTGTCAAAATCTTGGTGAATCCCTAAAATAAGGGTGCAAGAGGTGTCCGATCTTTATCTCACATCTACGACAAATTTCTCTCCAACCAGCACTGGCTATTCCACTTCTCTTTTCTTGTTTTTAATATCTTCTGCTCCTAACAAGACAGTTGCCTAACATCCTCGTTACGACATGTTAGCTATCTACCTGTTTGGTCACTTTTACGACAGGTTGTTAGAACTGATGTCGATGTGTGCATACAGTTTACACGGCATGTATTTACCGCTCCGCGTTTTGTTTTCTAAATTCTAATTTAATTATTTATGTATTTATTACGACGAATAGGAAATTATTAAAAGTTTTTATTACGCCAGGCTTTACGTAATCGTACACGCATGTTTTTATCCGTATATATTTTTTATCATAGAGTATATAATTAGTGTGATCATTCTATTATACCCTACTCTCTAGCAGATGTGTTTAGGAACTAAAGATATACTTTTTATACAATCAGATTAGGTATTCAATTCAGACGAATTGTCAGTATGTACAAGCACTAAAATCTGAATAATAGTAGTATGAAACTAGAATCGAAACTGAAACTAAACGATCTGTAATACGGGGACCTTTAACTATTGTTTCTAAAGTCAGATTTATCTGTAGACTTTTATTTTACTAGTAGCCAATTTTAACCATATAATCTGCTTAATATTTAGTAATCTTTTTCGTGCCACAGTATTAGTATTTAGGCCCTCCGCACACGAGTCGACTGATTGCAAACTAGTCGAGCCGTGATTCTATAGAATTTTTAACAGTAGCATAATAGGGGATTTTATTGTCTTGTATTTGTATATATGTATGTGTTTAAATACTTTTGAATAGTAGTTGTGCACATCTCTGCTAATGATATCACCATCAAAAGCATGTCCTGCGACCGAGAAATAGAGTCGCTGAAAACGTGCTCAAAACCAGTTTAGTTTCGTTCGTGCCGTGTGTTTTTTCTCCTGTATTCTGTTATACAACATAGAACGCAATTTATAGAAGAAGAGCATGCTATCAAAAAAAGAAAATCGTTCTATTATTTTTACGTTTTTGAAATATAAACGAGACAAATTCAGATTTCTTTTAAATATCACTTTTTGAGAAACCTAGTGTTCTTACAAACGGAAATAATACATCACAAGGCGGAACTTTTTGAAACTCATCAAAACGGAAGAGTAAATAACATTTCTTTTTAATTATTTACATAAATTAACAATAAATATGCAATATGTGTAAATAATAGAGTTAATAATAATAAAGTTTATAGCTAGAAGTATTAAATTAGCAACGGCTGTTCATTGCGGATAATGATGATATTATTGGCGCGAAACATTGGAGATTGGTAATCATAAACTTGATGATAGTCCTCAGTTAAACAAAATAATATATAATAATAAATATTACACGCAATTTTGGCAGAATCTAAAGATGAGATTTATGATCCACAACTTCATAAAGCGTACGATTCCTTTACTTAATTATTAATGCAAATCAGCAAATATATTTACAAAGATACACATTATAAAACGCTAGAATAGTGATTCTTACATTACATGAGCAGGCGAATCACTGATTGGTCGAATTCAAATGATAATTTGTAATTTAATTTAAATGATATACACATTGAGGCATATGTATATAATCATAGTCACAAACATATACACCTGGTTACCTCTAATTCACTACCACAGATAAATATGTATAATACTTTCACTTTTAGTTCAGTAAAAGTTTCAGTCAGTTTCGTTGTTCGATTTCGTATGAAACCAGATACCGGCTGAGCGCACGTCAAAGATAAAAATAAAATTTAAAGTGGGTTCATTGTTTGGAGAGACAACATTTTAAGTGATCCAGTGATAAGACAGTAATTAAAGTGAATTAAATAAACAAAAAAATATTATTAAAATCAAGTGTTTTATTGTTATTCATTTAATAAACTAAATTCAAATATTTTTAGTGATAATATTGGTACTTCGACCCGGATATCAAATTTTGGATTTATTATAAAATTATATTATCGAAATGTATCTTCCGCGTTTAGTTCCGGTTGTCGTTCTTTTTGTATTCTTGTTATTAACTATAGAACCGCAACCAGCGGTAGCACAAGAACCACTTTTTGAACTTCCTGTTCAGTTAGTTGGATTTCCGGTTATTATATTAGCAGTTCGATTTTCAAACTTTGTTAAAAAGTTGGCTTATTCTTTAAATCCACGTAAGTAAACCATTTTTATAAGAATATCGTCAGACTTTACATTCTTTCAATATTAAATCACGTAATTACTTCTTTATCGCTAACCTAAACTTAAAATTATTCTAACATTTTTAATAATTCCAACAGCAATGTTTAAATTTTATACTCTTGTCCCTATATTTTCTTGCTCCTTACTCCTCATTGTTTCTCTACCGTTACTACTTCTTCTTGACTCTCTTCCTTTACTATTTTATTATTATCTCTATCTCCGTCATCCACATCTTGTCCTTATCTCCTTTCCGCAAATCCTCTATTTTTCTCCATGCAACCCAGATACGAGATTATTTATTGTTCTGTTTTTCTTTCCTTTTCTCTATTTCCGCCATCCACCTCTTTCCTTCAGTGCCTCCCTTTAATAGCTGCCCAATATTCATCTTGCTCACTACTTTTTCCTGACAATCAAACTTAATGTGCTCAAGTGTTTCGCCCTCTACACATTCTTTCCTCTCTACTTTCCCAGTATCTGTTTGTTATAAGAATATAATTGTTTAGAATAAAATAATATTCGTTCAAGCTTTTATCTTATTTATTCAGGGAAATAATAAGCTTTTGTTAAACTTTTGAAGAAGCTTTTTAAGCTTTGAGCAAAACATAGAAACAAACGAAACAGCAAAATAATATTCTACTTAATCTTTTTAAAGTAAATTATATGTAAAATTTAAATAGATTCTTTGTTAATTCAATCCGAAATTATCGAATGAATCTGATTAAAGTTTACATAATTAAAATAATAATAAAAAATGAAATTTATACGTTATTATATAAACTATAATATTTTTTATGTAAAATACATAACTATGTTTATCAGGAATTGCTATTCCATCACATAAATTATATAATAACTGATGAAAGTCATTTTAATTACTTTAATCAATTTGCCCCTGATTTCTTAGCAGAATTCCGTTATGGTGTAATATCATTACTTTCAATATATTGAATAAAAAACGTCCTTCATCAGTAGGCTAGGCGCACGCTGGTGATTAGAGACGGTCTTATCTCCAGTGTGCGCCCAGCCTTAGTGACCTTTTTATGTCCAGAGACCTACACATCATCTGGGAACGACAACTCACTGGACAAACGCAGCAAACGTGAATTGCCGTCTGTGGATGCTTCAGAAGCTGAACGTCGTCTTGTAGAATCACTAGGAAGTCGTGTATGCGTCTTGGAAAGGGAATGCGTCCAGCACGCTGTAAGAGGAAGGCGGCGATCTAGAGGAAGGTCCGCTCCGAGCAGAAGTGGACTAGGGGAACAACCCGACTGGGAGGAAATACTAAGGTAATTGAATAAAACAAAACCGGAAGAACAAATAACACTGATCTATTTTACAAATTGAATTTAAACCAATCAGATCTATTTTGATCAAAAGATTTGTTCTATTACGGAGGAATGCTTTTATAAAAACAAGTTAAAATGGACTTGTGTCCTATGTCTTAATTTCTATAAAAGTGTACTATATATTGATAAAGTGGGTTACTAGAACCTCAAATGTCCAATTATTTGTTAATAACTTCTTATATTTCAGGAAATATTAACAATTAAAAAAGTCACTTTTTCTCTTTAATTATTAAAGGGATTCAACGTTGTACAACATTCCAAATGCATGTGACATCATAATCGCTACGTTGCTATCTCTTTTATACAACAGAGCGTAAAAGAGATAGCATATTCAAGATAGAACTCTGGCAAGTTTACAGGTTACCAACCTTAGAGCTCATAAATCTCTGCTATATGTATTTATATATCAAAATATCAAATATTATTTACAGCAATTTCAAGGAACAATAAAATTTCAATATTATGTCTGCCTTAGCAGGATTAAATAAAATAAAAACTTATTATTCTTTGACTTGGCTTGATTATTTCGACTACCAACAGCTACAAAATATTACCATAGCTCTGACCTACTCAACAAATAACTGGCGTATGACCAGTTCTAGCGCTAAAACTACAATTCAAATATTTAATTACTATATCCCTGTCAATATTTAGATATTTAATAAAATAGACCGCCGACTGCTGTGTCTTCGGGTTCGATCCCCGGACCAGATATATATTTTCTGGGTTTGGTTATTATGAACTTATATTGATTATGGTCATACATAATCATACAGTTATTAGGCAGTGGTGTAGCCCACATATATGAGGCCACGACACCATAAATACTGCCAACATTGAAGGAGGTCGTCGGTGATAGGACTCAGCATCGGAAATAGGCCGACGTTAAATAAAAAAAAAAAAAAAATAATAAAATAGACACGCCAATACACATTTATTAACATCAATTTCAATAACCAATTGAGAAATCGACCACTAAAAAATGAGGACACAAGCCCATTATATTGATTTAAGTTTGAGAGCACGTGTTAAAGATATTCGATAGAGTTTCCGAAATTGAAAATTGATTTTTCTTTTTGTTCAAATTTTAGCGGCTACAAAAGAACTTCCAATGCAGAGAAAGAGTGGTACCTGTTGAGTGTCTTCCTAGGAGACATCATGAAGAGCCCAGATCTTTGCAGACAACTAGCGAAGCGAAGACCATGCTCTGAAGAACATGTGGTAGCTTAATATACTATAAGTGTAGATTCTTAAGATAGCTCATATAAAAATATATTATGTTAAGTAAAAGAATGAATGTTGAAAATTATAGACTTTGAGTACGAAGCAACATATTTATTGAAAAATTTTTCTTACTTTCTCGAAAGGGTTAGACCTCCCCCCTTGCTTAGATTTATTAATTATACTTTTGAGAATATTTCAAGAATTTAACTGAGTTAATATTCAGATCATTACCTAAATTACAGCTATTTAAAGTGAGTCCTTTTCCGTTGTGTTTACCGCGAAAGTACTTTCTTTAACTGTGGTTGACGATATCTCGAAAACCTAACCGATTATAATGAAATTTAAACTATATCATGTAGCAAGCAGAATTAATTCTTATTTTAACTTTTTTACAAACGCAAGGATTGTCTAACTCCTTAAATATTATTAGTTTTCGTAAAAGATTTCGTAAACGATTAGACGACGTTTTGCAAAAGTTAGTGACTGAAAAATATTTATACTGAATTAATGAAAATTGGAGCTACTTAAGCAGACTACGCGCGAATGGATTCACAATTCCAGAGAAGATATATCATGAGAGTCATGCGATCCAGAGTCGCGCGTAGTCTATTCCAGTGAGAGAGAAACCTTAATGCAGCGCGTATATTCTACAAGTTGGAGAAATTATTTACTTTGCAGCCATAGTTAGTTCAGTATGAATGTTATTATTATTTGAGTTATAGAAAATCGCTGGAATAGTCTATACCCAGTCAATCTTATCTAGAATTCGTGAGATTTAAACAAATATTTGAAAAGTGTCAAAGCATTTGACTTAAACAAATATTAGCACTTTTTATTTTTCAACATATGCAAATATCGTTATTATTAATAAATTCATGCTTTATTTGAAAAGACAGTAAAAAGAACTGCCTTTTAGACGATCACTTTTTAAAATATTAATATTTGTATTTAATGTATTTTGTTAAAATTAAAAACAGATTAATAAACAAATATTACCAGTGTTTTTAATTATTCTGTACGTTAGAAGTACATAATAAAATTAGCAATTAGAAAGTTTTCACTGATGACATCATTGATATTCGCACATATTGTGGTAATCTGAAATCTCAATAATTGTCGCCCACTTTAAACTTTCAGTACGCCTACCTCTCGCTCATTTTATGTAAAATAATACATGTTCAATACTCATTGAAGGATAAGTACTAATAATACTCGAATACAAAATATTTATTTCTTAATGCACTCCTATATTTAGTACAGCAATTGCCGAATCATTTCGTTTATTGCCTTGGCTAAGCAGACGTAACTCGAGTAGCATTATAATCAGAATTTTATGTTGTTACTACATATTAGCTATAATTAACAAACACTAAAATTAAATAATAGAAAAAGATTTTATTACAACATAGAAAGTGCTTGCGTGAAATGTTTAAAAGATCGTTAAATGCGCAATGATATTACGTTTAGTTGAAATTAAATAATTAAAAGCTATAAATAGCATTAATTGATGATTTATTATTATTAGTACATAATGAACCAGTTATTATATAAAGTATATACATAAGTATAATAAATAAATATATATAAAATCAGTTACAAACGTATACTATAAAAAAATGGTTGGGAAAATAATTTAGGCGCCTCTTTCTTAGACTAATACTGCACTGTGAAAAAGAACAGCACGGAAATAAATCCGTAATTCTGTAATACATTGAATTATATAAATATACATGCGCACTATGCAAATTTAAAAGTCGCAATTATCGGAAAATATTATTTATATTATTATGACTATTATTTCCACGCTATTCTTTTTCGCAGTGCAGTATTAGTCTAAGAAAGAGACGTCTAAAACATTCCAAGAAAATAACTTTTTTTACGATTAATGTCCTTTATACGTAGAAAAAGTTTCAATACTTCTTGCGGTACTAAACTTTTGCCGCCTTACAAATAAACCTGTTATATAATTTATACCAGGTATAAACTGATAATAAGCCTGTCCAGATGGGCTTTATATCTGGTATAAATGTTATAACAGGTTTATTTGTAAGGCAGTTAGATTTTGACTGTTAATATTTGCAGTTTTAACATACGAACTCTACCCTGACCTATATTGAAACGTTATGGTAATATTCTTACGACTGTTTTGAAAAGCGTAGAATCAATAACTGAGAATATGACAAATATTGTCCTGTAAAGAAAATTGCAGCAAGCGGAATTCGTTTCCTTTATACAATATATGTAGACAGTGAGCTTTCTGTGATCGTATTCCACTTTAAGAAATCATTGTGCATCAACTTTTGTACTTTTTATAAACGTAAAAGGATCTCTGCTCTTTGGAGAAGATTTATTACACTAAACGCATTATCGAGAATGAATGCGGCAAATTGACGGAATAGCTGGTATATAAACTTTTGTTTATTTAACCCTATTCATGATTTTTCAATGCGTGCAACTTTTAATATACCACATCGACAGTAGTGCTCGCATTCGCCTCCTCATAAAGTGAAATTTCTACCATCATAAAATGTCTTCAACGCTGCGTTGGATGTGACAACAAATGGGGGAACCTTATAGTCAGTAACCATGACATTCGGTCACAACAATTCATCCGAACCTAAAGTGTAATTTGTTGTCGTCCGATATTGACAACGTTGACAGTGAAAAAGTTCTTGTGTGACATATTTATTACTTACAAATATGCGTTCAATTTGTATGTACTATGTGTTACTGGAAATAATTCTGTTAACCAATGGAATTAGCCAGAAAAGTACAGATCCTGGAGGAACCCCACAATCAACGTAAGCATTGGTTTAATTTCTTTCTATCATATTTATTTAGAAGTTGACGAGAGGTAATTATTGTTACAGTCTTGCTTTAAAATCTTCAGAAACTGTTGAAATTTTACCAAGGAATAGAAATTTCTTCCCGGATTCAAGCTCCAATGAAGATGGTCATCAAAATTCAGATTATTTGACAGGCGAAGAATTTAATAGCGATAATTTGGAAGGAACTTTACCTTCTCGATATCAGACTCGTCCTCCTCCTCCAAATCCTTATGAAGAAATTTATCCGAATAATGATAGACCTTATCAGCAACAAGTAAATTACGATCCAACTGGAAGCGGAAATACGCCAAAGCAGGGATATTACAATTATGATCAAAACTACCCTCAAAATTATCAACAAGCTTCGCAAAGTGGTGGAAATTACGCGCAAAATTATGATTACTACCCAAATAATAATTACGAATACAATGAACAGTACCAAAATGTTCGACCAGGCGTTGGAAACAACCCTTACGGTGGTGGTTACCCTTCAAATCCGAATTATCCGCCTTCTCCGTATGATCAAAACTACTACGCGCAATATTATGGGTATCAGGATAATCCTGGTCAACAGAACTCTGTGGTTGGTTTTGGAAATCGGCTGTTGAGATGGATTCTTGGAAATGATGCTAACCAGATACCATTTCAGCGGCCTGGTTATGGAAATAATCATCTTCCTTTACCCCCATTACGAGAAGCGTTGAATTCGTTGGCAAGATATGATGATTTGAAATGTATTCCAAAATTACTCTGCGATATGGTTGGAGAAATGGCACCCTTAAGAACAGGGGGTAGTGATGACTCACAATCTTTCTTATCGTTCTTGAAACCATCGTACGTGGAATCCTTATTAAAGTAAGTAAATACTGTAATAATTCTTTTACATTTACTGTTAATTAAAACAGATAAATTGACTGTAGCAAGCATTTTAAAATTTATTTCAAATATATAAATGCAGGTCAATAACCAATCTCAAAAAATGTAGGTTAAAGAACCATGACGCGTCAAAAACACTCTGTTATTCTGCTGAAATTCATCTAGTGGGCGTACTTCTTTAACGGTACATTACTCAGCATATTAAAAGAGCATCAAATATAATATTAAAATTATCAATTAGTATTTATGTTCCGTCATAGCACCTAATAGACATTTATGATCTATGGTGAGCATAATTTCTATAATAGGAGTCACAGATTATATGCAATAGTAAAATATATAAATATTAAGAACTTTCTTTCCCAGAATAAGTCTCCTTTTTAATGATATGGACTCTGTATTAGGAATGTTAATATTTAAAAGTTACTTTAATATTTCTTTTGTAATGTCCAGAGCAAATTTCAAGCTTGCTGTTTTGGTTCATTTTCTACCTCTCAAGGCTTGCAAGATTAAATTTGCTAGCTTGTAAAATTAATAACACATTTAATAATTGTTACAGCATAATTTCGATCTTCCCCATTCAATCACCGTTCCTCCTCTTTGGTAAAGCAGCTCTTCAAGGAGCATCTAATCCGCACAGTTGCCTTCGGACTTATTCCACGTGTCCCAACGACCCGGAGAAGCTGGTGTACTACTTAAATAACCACCGAGGCGGATTCTTCAGGTTCTTCAACGGCGGCGGACAATTCGCAAATATTGGAGCACAGGAACTTGAGCAAGCTGGTGCATTTCTAGGAGGAAATCTCAACGACTACCAACAGCCACAACAGAGTGGAGGAGGTGGTAATAATTTAGGAGCGTTAGCTAGCTTAGCACAGCTAGCAGGTGGAGGTGGAAATCTTGGAAACCTCGCTCAGTTACTAGGAGGAGGAGGAGGAGGTAACTTAGGTCAGTTACTAGGAGGATACGCCGGTGGAAATACGCAGACAGGAAACTACGCCCAAACTGCGGGTATCGGTGGGGGACTATCGAACTTAGCCCAGCTGTTAGGAGGTGGCGGAAATTCGAATGTTAACCAAGGATATCTAGCACAGTTAGCTAGCGCTGCTGAACGTGGCACTTTACAAAACTTTGCTAATATTCTCCAGAAAATAAATACAGAAAATGTGAAACGAGTAGACGACACTAGCACCCCAAAACGTGAAGGGAAGAAGTTGAAAAAAATATTAGATAAAGATTCGTATCTAGAAAAGTTAAAGAAATTTGGATTTTATAAGTTGAAACAAAACGAAGGTAAATCTAGTAATTTTAGTGACACTGAAAGTAGAATTCTACACGCACATAACGGAATATCCGCAAGTGTAGTCCCGGGGCCTTATACCATACGTAATGGAAAGGCTATCCAAGGCTGGAAATTTCCAATAAATGAAGAAAACAGTGGAATATACCAAAACCTCAATGACGATAATGAAATATATACGATTGATTTATTTTCTAATAATAATCCCGCTGTTATATTTCCTCAACAAGTCAATAAAAACAACCCGATAGCTTATGCAGAGAACTCAAGAAAACCCAAGTCTTTGTTTTTCCCACCGGAAACAAATATTTACAATATCCCGGAGGTTTTTGATAACACTAATAGCTACGATATTCCGAGACCGTTACCTTATTACGACAGAACGAAAATGATTTTTCCTGATAGAACTGGAACCGGAAATTTACGATTTGATAATGATGAAATAAAAAGTAGTAATGGGGGGTTTGTTTATAAAAGATATAATGATGATAACAACCTACTGGGTTTCTCTAAACAGGAATATAATGTTCCATCGTATAATGTTTATCAAAATAATCCTGGAGTTTATAATGATGGCTCGAATATTAGAACTGGGAAGTCTATTGCGTTTCCTTGAGTTTTTAGACTTCTCCCTCTTATTTAAGAATATTTGTAACATCTTTTAAAACAGTCAAACAAACGTGATGTTGCAAAGATATATTATTTTATTATATTTAATATGTATTAAGGTGAAACGATACTTGGTTATTTTTTCTCGCGAAATATAGATGGCGATACTATACAGCAGGTTAAATATTATCAAAAAAACCATGTTTTTTTATGTTTAAATCGTTTTATGTAAGTAACTATAAACGCGAATCAAAATCTAAAGGTGCAATTAGTTAGATGAATAACGTATCTACATTTTATGCTTTCTTCCACTGACTTTTAATGAGTTGGAACCGCAAAAATAACTTTTGAAAATGATATTTCTAGTTAAATTCCAATTTAACGAATACTCTATATATTTTTAAGTCTCTGTAAGTTTGAGATCCATAATAAAGGTTATAAAATTTATTACAAACCCTTAGAAATGTTACCAGTCATATAAAAATTGGAATTTAACAAGAAAATATAGCAATATTCATTTTCAAAAGTTATTTTTGCGGTTCCAACTTATTAAAAGTCAGTGGAAGAAAGCTTAAAATGTAGATACGTTATTCATCTAACTAATTGCAGCTTTAGATTTTGATTCGCGTTTATAGTTACTTACATAAAACGATTTAAACATATAAAAGACATGGTTTTTTTGATAATATTTAACCTGCTGTATAATAAAATTCGCAAGTCAAAAATGGCCAAGTATCGTTTCACCTTAAGGTAAGGTGATGATAAGTAAAAGATAATGTATTGACTAGTGAACTACCGTAATTAATGAAATGATAAACTATGGTGACTATTATTTTTACAGTTAATAAAATAATGAAAGGAAAATTAGTTTATATATATAATAAAATTTAAAGTAATTTGTCTACTCAAACTTATTCAGTTGTTTTATGACTCCTGTATCACATGACGTAATATTAATTCAACATCAGCAGTCATCAAAGCCTGTCGCTGCACACGTGGCTTTAGTTCTTTTGTCATCCACGAAGTCTGCGGGTTGTGTCGCCCACAAGCCACTGGAAATGGGAGGATGATGGTGGGTATCGTGTCAGGGCGGGTGTGGGCGTCACGCCTTTTCAAATGCATACAGATGAAGGAAAAGTTCTCAACGCTTTTGTGCAGTAGCAGTCTTTATGATATGACACCCTTTTAGGGTTTCGTTGACATTTTATGCTTCAACCCTTTTAATAAATGACGTGCAGTGGTTGCAGTAAGGGATGGTGACAAAATCAACAAATCTAATAATATGATATATGTTTTATATGCATTTTTTTAAATTAAGACATTTTTGTAAAATTTGTTTAGCTAATTGCTGTTAAAACGATAAAAAAGAAGCATATTTTCAATAATGTTTTTTGACGACACAGTTAATATATAATTATTTCTATAATTACTACATGATAAAATAGCATTTAAAGAATACTTTGTGAAATTTTCATAAATAAATGTCAAGAAATGAGGCATTGACAGCGAATATCCGCTGACGTCACAAAAAAAGTAACATTGCGGTGCCACTCATAACTCATCACTGGATTTTCTGAAATCGAAAAACCAAAATGATTTTATTAGTTGATAAGTTACTGCAGGTAACGCTTTTCAATTTTTTACAGCACTTAGAAATCAATTTTTCATGAAAAAAATCAGAAACTTTGTTATTTTAAAATACGTTAAAATTAATTTTTTTTTAAAAACTCGACAGCGTTACCTCGTCATTTATGTAAAGAAAGAGTGTGCAAAATTCCAAAAGAATCAGTCCAGTAGATTTTGAGCTAGAGAGAGCACCGACTCTGAAAAAGCTATGTGTGAGAAACCGCATTTAAAAGTTTCAAAGTAACACGAAAGCAGACCAGACAGGCGAAGACTTAACACTCTATATCTTCGACAGTTTTACTCCAATCGACTTCAAATTTTTACACAATAAACTTAATATAAAAAAAAAATTGATACTTTAACCCCTTCTATCCCCTCCCCCATCCCCCATTCCTCCATAAGTACAGCACCAAAATTGGACTAATTGAAATTTTTTAACTAGTATGGTAGTATGAGCAAGAAATATAAACAAAACACAGTATTGAAAGGAAGAAGTGGCAATATGTGGGATAGAGGAAGAAAAATTGGAGTATATTACGAGTGGGAGAATGGGGAAGGTAGAAACTGTAAAAAATAAAGAAATTTTTACTAGGAGAGAGTGAAAGATAAGGAGGGAAGGCGCAAGAGACGAATAGAAAAGAAGGTGAAGAGCAACGGCAAGAAAACAGGTAAGAAGACAACATATTGGGCGTATTGTTTCACTGTTCCTTAGACAGTAGACTCCTCTACTTTTTTAAGCTTGGCGCCACTCATATTAGCCAATCGGACCGTTCCTACATAGAATCTATCCTCAGTATCTTCATGGTACAAAGCAGAATACGTAACATTAACTATTATAAATTGTGTAAGTGATTTTCTCTCTATCTAAATCCACAAAATAATCCTCCAATATCTTGTTTATGTTCTGTCTATCCATCCACCAGGATATTTTCCTTCAATCCTTGGTTTAAATTGCACAAGTTGTTGTAAAACGCACCCAGTCTGAGTCGTATAGTTTAGTTACCGCAAAATTAAAATGAAATGTACACATTAGCGCCGCACCGCACCGCACCGCCCGCCCGACCAAGTAATAACCAGTTGCCATTCACGGACCAGGTTCTGCAACGATCACATCAGAGTGATGGGGGTGATTGTGTAGGAGATGGTTGTCAATCCTTCCCTCCTGCCCCGCCCTTATTTGAACAAGGGTTTACCAGGGTGGCGTTGGATTGTAATGCTGTGGTGAATTGCATAAGGTGACGGATAACATTGATAGGGGGTGAGAAATAGATAATTATATACTGAACCAACCCGCAATTTAAACCACTGGTAAATGTACAATATTTGGAAAAAGTATCAGTGGAAAACTAATTAATTAATATAGGAAACCTACGAAATGCAAAAATATTAAAAAGTTTTCTACTGTTTTTAAATTGAAGTTTAAATGATTGCATAGATTTAGGCGTTCTGTTACTGTTGATCATGATAAGTTTTATCCAATGTAATGTGAACTCATTTTTTAGAGTATGATCTTTTAAATGGGCTTGTGTCCTATGTCTTAATTTCTATAAAAGTGTACTATATATTGATAAAGTTGGTTACTAGAACCTCAAATATCTAATTATTATTTAATAACTCCTTATATTTCAAGAGATATTAACAATTAAAAAAGTCGTTAAAATGCATTTCACGTCATACAAATATGGCCGACCATTTCTAGCGCTAAAACTACAATTCAAAATTTTAATTGCTATATCTCCGTCAATATTTAGATACTTAATAAAATAGACACGCCAATACACATTTATTTACATCAATTTCAATCAACAATTGAAAAATCGATCACTAAAAAATGAGCACACAAGCCCATTATTATTTATGTCAGTTGGCTTTTTTACATTTTTAAATAAAGCTACTTAAATATTGAATTTTTTGGTTGCCGCATAATTTTTAGCCAATTTTGATGTTATATGATTAATTTTAAAGTATGCAGAATATTAAGAAATTGATTTTATTTATCATTCATAATATCAAAACTTTAATTAAACAAAATTTTGATCCCTTTAGAGATTAAAGCTACAAAATACTTATTGCAATCGTTAATATTTCCAACAATATACCAGGTAGAAAATGTAAAAAATTGTAACACTTTAATTATCTTGTAACAATCTAACTAGTGTGAAACAAGCAAGACAATTTTCTACCACGGTAGCGACTTATCAAAAAATAATTGGACATTTGGGGTTCTTATAGCTATAAATTTTTCAATATTTAGTACATTTTTATATATATGGTTCCTAGACGATTTAATTATTTAGTTTTAAATTGTGCCAAATAAAGAATAACACACATGGGGAGGTTAGAGCCGTTTCAATTTCTGCTACAGGGTCCGCAGAACGATTTACTACTAATAAATATGCATAAGCTAAGTTAAAGAGATTGCATATTATTCAGGCGATATCGTACAATGTTTTTAACCTCAAGAAAACGTAGAAGGTATGAATAAGAATGTAGAAACGAAAACTCATATTATAACTCAATAAATCTTATATTGCGGATTGTACTCAGCTATAGCTCAAAGGCAAACAACGCGAATGAAGACCAACGCACACACATACACGAACACACCTCTACACACACATGCAAACAAACACAACATGTACAAATTACAATAATCGTTTATGTAAACTGACACCTAATATTAGTGAATATTGAGCTAACAACAAACCAATCTCGGAAACCAGTGAACTAACCACAAATGAAGTCCAGTTAACTCAGAACACCGAAGCCGGAGGAACAGTGACAGATCCCTGATAGATCACGTAGCGCCCCCACACCAGGATGTTGGTAATTCCAGGTCGGATGTGTTCGAACTGATTCAGTGCAATCATTAATTTAGATATTAATCATTGATTTAGAAGATATCGTTTTTGTTAGAATACTGTAATCTCTATGGAATTTACTGTAATAAGCAATTCAACAGGTGGATACTCTCACATATTTTATAAATAATAAGATACAAACGAATGCCCTTAAAGTGAAACTATACTTGGCCATTTTTTCTCGTGAAATATAGATGACGATACTATACAGCAGGTTAAATATTATCAAAAAAACCTTGTTTTTTATGTTTAAATCGTTTTATGTAAGTAACTATAAACGCGAATCAAAATCTAAAGCTGCAATTAGTTAGATGAATAACGTATCTACATTTTAAACTATCTTCCACTGACTTTTAATGAGTTGGAACCGCAAAAATAAGTTTTGAAAATGAATATTGCTATATTTTTTAGTTCAATTCCAATTTTTATATGACTGGTAACATTTCTAAGGGTTTGTCATAAATAAAGGTTATAAAATTTATGACAAACCCTTAGAAATGTCATTAAAAGTCAATGGAAGAAAGCTTAAAATGTAGATGCGTTATTCATCTAACTAATTGCAGCTTTAGATTTTGGTTCGCGTTTATAGTTACTTACATAAAACGATTTCAACATAAAAAAACATGTTTTATTTGATAATATTTAACCTGCTGTAGTATCGCCATCTATATTTCGCGAGAAAAAATGGCCAAGTACTGTTTCACTTTAATGTGTTATTAAAATGATAATAAATACCGAAACTATAGAACCAACTAATACCAAAATATTTGAAACAAACTAAAAACAGTTACTCCTTAAGCAACAGAAAGTTATCGCGAGGTTTTTACAGTTGGAAAAAAATCAGATTGTTTGTTTTCCTACTAGCGTCAATATGTACAACAAGAAAGAAGCTAATACTCATAGACACAGCTACTGAACAATAATATCTAATAATAATTTATTTTAATAAATAACTTTACAATGTTTATTTAACGTCGCCAATTTGTAGTGCTTATTCTTGCACCCAGAATCTCATTTTGTAATGTTTGTAAATATTTCGTGTGATCTAAACCATAATTAATTTGGGGATCGAACCAGAAAGCACAACAGCCTTGTACAAACGCCTGAATGATCTGAACTATCATATTTAAATATATAATATATTAACTTTGTAATGAAGAGACTGCAGAACCTCAACTGTTATATGAGTTTAAAGAAAAATAACAAATATTTCTGTTGCTGGAGTTACAGATGGTCAAGACAGAAGAACAAATTGGGGCCCTATATATTTAACATTATAAATACAACCTGTATTATTAAACCTGCTAAAAGATATTATATTTCTTGTATTCACCAGGTATATTTGATAATATCAACAGACTTTAAATAATGTATGTACACAAAGAAAAAATATTTAAATCTATCTACAAATAATTTTGGATGAATAAAGAGTCCAGAACATTTCTTATCGAGCCCTATGCAAGAGATTAATATGTAGATGCAGGAAACTGTAAAATCTTGTATATAAATATTATATTTGAAATATAATTAAAACTTTTAAAAAAGTTATTGTTGTTCTATAACATTCAGGCGTTAAAATAAAAAATGAAACATATTTCTTGCTGGAAACATGTTTCTGATAATGTAGAAACTTATTTAATAGTTCTAACAAGATTATTAATATACCAGTCATTAATTATTTACAAATTAATATAAGTTAATGTATTCTCATAGCAGTCAGATTGAATTTATAAGTATGTTCATGCAAACAAGCTTAAAAAATATATAATCTTACCTTTGACATCTGCAGGAGACTTCTTCAATGTGTTCTGATGTTAAGACCTGCTGCCAGTACCAGTAGATATAATCTGGAAATAAAAGAATAATATAAATATGTTATTTATAAATATAACAACAAATCTATTTATTTATTGACACTATTATGCAATTTTGAAGAGTTGACAAGTTAGTACTAAAACTAAATAAGATCCAGAGCATTTCCTATAACAAATCTGTCAACACTAGGTAGAACTATATCATAAAATATCAGACCTTGCTTAAGTTTATATCCAATCAAGGAAAATTATCACAACTATAAAGCATGTATATAAATTTTCATTAAGCAAAATTTCTGTCAAATCTTTATAACATATAAATACTTTATAACTATAGCAATAAAAGAATATTCTGATCTGATTAAAAATATTGACTAAGTTTGTAACCAGTAACAAAACATTAGCCTCTTGTACAAATCTACAAGTGTTTGTTTACACACAGTGGATGTTAGGTTAAGGTTAAAATAGCTTTTAATGGATTTTACATTACATGGAATCGTTTAAATTATTGATTATATATTAAAGAATATAAATACATTAATAATATTAATGTGTAAATAGAATTCCAGTGTTAGTTATAAAATAAACTTACTTGTACTACTTGCAATTTGACATTTTATAATTTGCACACACTGAAAAACACTTTAAAAGTATTTGCACTATGTTAAACATGAACCACTATTCACTATAATATGTAATAAATAAATATTATAAGTTTATTAATTTGTTTTAATATATTTTAATAATGAACAAGACCAACGCAAACTGATCGTCTATAATTTTCAACTTGAAGTGGTGCCACCCCAAAAATATTATTACAAAGACTTCACTGAAGTCAAATCAAGTGTAACTTTGATATTATAAATAATAAATTTAATTAATAATTTATAAAGTACGTGTAATATATTATTAAATTAAATTAAATCTCATTTATTTAAAATATATTATATAATTTATATTTATAAAATAAATAAATAAAGATTTGTGATGTGTCCTAGGAAGTTGTCTCCAAGTTTTTACAAGTTGGTCTCTCTGCAAGCCTGGAATAGTCTCTAAACGTTTTACACAGAAATTCTTTACGGTGCGTTGTTAGATATAAAATTATAGTTTAATTAATTTATTTCTTAATTATTGTGCTAATTACTACATTTATACGATCGTTTATTAGTGTTTATTACGTTTATAATAAAACGGCTTTAAAGAATTCAATTAAAATAATGTTTTTAGTACGTTTAAAATCTATGAAGCCAAAGTTATAACTAGGCATGTCGCTACAGAACTTTTGTTATATTACTAAAAGTATTATGTTAAAAGCGTTACAATTAATTGAATGCTGTGAAATAATTAATTAGTTTGAAAAACAATTGTATCATAGAAATTAACCTTTATGTGTGCTGTTTTAATATTAATGTTTCTTGGCTAATACTGAAACTATTTTTTTGTTTGATAAATCTTTTTAAAGTTCTGTAAATTTCAATTTTAAAGTGTAGTGTAATGGAGGTTAAACTGATGCTGTAGGACATGGTGAATAACGAATATTTTCTTAATTAACAGATTTTATATTTCTTATATTTGTGCATAGTGTGTGTGGTTTGTGTATTGGACTTGATAAGACTTTGGATCCGAACTATTTAGATGACATATCAGCAAGAATATTTTGGTAAGTGATTATATGTATTAAGCATGTTTCTTTCTGCGTTTTACTTGTAACTCACTCAAAGATTTTTCATATTAAAATTATATTTGGATATGCACTTTGCACTTCTTAAATTAATTCAATGCGCCTAGAAGTTAGTGGTCATGACTTACCATCCTCACTTCAGGCGTTGTATATATTTTATAAAACCATGTTTTACTTCTAAAGAAAAATATAAGACCTATTTTTAAGATTCTTAAGTCTACTACTTCCTGCACCTAGAATTTGAATTTTTTTTTATACTAATTGTGAAAGGGCTACAATGTATTAAGTATTTTGAAAATACATGGTCAGTACATAAATTTAAATATGTATATACAATATACATTAATAATAACACTATCCAAATAAATAAAAGGATTTAGAAAAATCATGCTTGAAACTTACTTTCTCATTGGCTTTATGTTTTTGTAACATGTAGTGTTATTTCTTTAACAATTTGTCACTCCCTTGTCTCACTTTGGGTCCTTTTTGGGCGTGAGTGCACTCCTCCAAAAATAAGCTATTCAATCTGCAATTTTAAAGAAGGATATCAATATACAATTCAGTAATCCGATCTTACGCTTCTGTTATTTTGTTATTTTCTATTTGTCACTTGCAACAACAGTAGGCAGTGTGTGTGTAGGGTAATCCACACAATCGGTTTCATTATTTGGTGTATATTTGTAAGCCACGTGACCTGGTGTATAATCTGTAATTCGTAAAATTACAATCGATTGCCTCAGGGTAAATAGTAAATAGAAAAAAAATATTCAGTCATTTCAATATGTAGTTGTCAATATTTTAGATGCTTGTCTGGATCGTTGCAGTAGGGATGCACAAGTCTTATATAGAGTTAAATTTCATTTCTATATAAGGTATTATATTTTTAATAGGAGATAAAACATCGAACCAATTTTGTTATTGTAATAATAAACAATGACAAAAAAACGTGTATATAATATGTAAAAAATTAAATATTATAAATAGTAATATTAATTCTTACAAATTGCAATAGGAGTTGCAGCATCGCAAACATTAATAGAAGTTGAATAGTGATAGAACTAGTATTAGAAATAGGACGATACTGAATAATATTTTTAAAAAAATATAATAAACTGAATATGATTACTGGAATTTTTTTTAAATTTAATTTAATATTATTCTATTTGATTAATCTTTGAAATTCTTATCAAAATTTAAATTTCTGTTTTCGTTACTACTGGTTACAGTCTGATTTAATGTCCAGTAATTTTACTAGTTTCTTTACCAAATGGTTACTTTTAGAAAAAATAAAGTATTATAAAAAAGAATATTGCAACTATTGATTTTTTAAAAATAATAATTTTTAAGAATTATTTTTTAAAACCTATGAATTGGGAGATGAACCTAATCTTTAGCAAATAAGCGCAGACTTACACAGAATTAGATGGGGTCTATGATAAATTTGTACTGGATAGATAGAATTTGTCGGAGATTTATAGTGGGACTCTAATGGAAATTAAAACTAGATAATATAAGATAAATAAAAATTATAAATCTGTGATAAGCGTGTAACCGAGTATATATATATATATATATATATATATATATATATATATGTATATATACATAATTATATATGTATTTATTTAAAAATATGTATATATATATAAATATATATATATATATATATACATAATTATATATGTATTTATTTACAAATATGTATATATTTATGTATATATATGTATATATTTATATATATATATATATATATATATAATATATATGTATATATTTATATATAAGAATATAGCAAGTATCGCTTTTTAAAAAATAATTATTTTTAAGAATTATTTTTTGAAACTTATGAATTAAGAGCACTACCCAATCTTTAGCAAATATACAAAGATATACTCTGAATTAGATGGAGTCCATTTGAGTTCATGATAAATTTGTACTGGATAGAATAGAAGCGCTGATTTATAGTAGGACTCTAATGGAAATTTACACTAGATAATATAGAATATAAGATAAATAAAAATTGTAAATCTGTGAAAACCGTGTAACCGAGTATGTATATATATATACATAATTATATATGTATCTATATATATATATATATATATATATATATATATATATATATATATATATATATATATATATATATATATATATATGTATACCTCTCCATTTAATATTTGTATTATAGAACCCAACCCGATATTTAATTAAACTGACGGTTCGGTTCACAAGATGTAATCATCAAAGCATTAAATAAAGACTTTTTAATCGGGTGAAAATTAACACTTATATCATTACACACAAATCCCAAAATGAATTTAATATAGATCATAATAATGAATAATATTCGTTTGATGTATCCTAATCCACAATTAATGAACTCAGACTTTGGTAAATATGAATAACACACACCCGGATTATAACACATAATACCACAAAACATAAAAGGGGAATCCTATGTTAAACACAATAAAAAAAGAAACATAAAGACCGCCTGTCAAATGGCAACCCGCATTACATATAAGTTATAGTAATTGCAGCACGACGCGTGTCAGTGAAACAATACTTTATATATGACTGAAAGGTGAAGAATAAGTAGCATTCCCACACGCTTTTAATTAGAAAATAAATCCATATTGGGTTGATTAATTGATATAAATTCTTTAAGCAGTGGATAAAGGTATTTACACCTTATTAACTTGTAATGTCCACGTGTAGTGCAGTGTGCTAAGAAGTGAAGAATTCAAAATGTCATAAATGCGTTGACACTTCAAAGCCATTGTTTAAACGATTTGGTAAAACTGCATTGTTGTTTTTGTAATGTTAACTTGCACACCTGTTTCTATATAAATATCACTACGTTATTGTAGGGTGAAATTCTTTAAGTGTTATATTTAATAAAAATAAAAAACATGTGTATAAATTGCATTCGGAATATTGTCAGGCGTTTTTTATATGAGATATTGCTACAAGTAAATTGTTTTTATTTTGAAATTCAATAAAACATGTGCAATGGTTGTGCGATATGAATAGCTCAATTTGCATAGACATTGAAAAGTTAAAATGGAATATTTTTTGACAAATGCATGAATATAGAGTAGTTGAAACGTGTTGGATATTGTATTATGAATTGCGGTGGTTATTATTAGATTTTTTTCCAATTTGTACATATGTAGATTATGATGAAACAAATAACGCACATTGTGTTTCAATATTTGCATGCTTATTCGCTGCAAGCAGATCTCAATTTACAGAATTTCTTATCTCCAGTGCTGTATTTTTATCCTCCTATATTATAATGTTCCAACTGTATGTTTATATTCTTATTTTCTTATATGTTTACGCGATTCGTATGGTAGCTCGAAAACGGTTACGAGCATTTTCTTGAAAATTGTCTATTTCGTAGAGAAAAAACTTCTAAGACTTTTGGCGTCCTCGGATTTTCCCCTGAAATTTCTGGAAACCCGTAACTTTGGAAAAACTAAAAAAAATATTTCTACTTTTTGCTCTATAACTTTGAATTCATAAAAGATAGAAAGTTGAAATTTTGCATGTGTATTTTTAGTCAGTTTATATAAAAAAATGTTTAAAAATGGAATTAAAATTTGAAATGAAATTCAATTCTCACACAAAAGACAGTCGTCGCTTGCGACGGGGGTAACCTCTATTATATTTATATCTTAGATAAATAAGTTTTTAATTTCAAAATAAGTAGGTTATATAGAAAGAAACAATACTTACCTAATTTTCACGTGGTATTCGGAATGTGATTTTGAGTCTATATCGTATTTTCAAAATTTGTTGAATCTAGAAAAGAAAGCAGCAAATGTAGATAGACATTTGCAAAATTTCTCGCATCAAATAAATAATACATACCTTACATAAAAAAACTTTAGACTAAAAAATAAAAATCTTCACCAATTTAAAATATATAAAACACAATGCGTTCTGAAAAAGAATATTAGTTAAATATAAATAAAAGATATTTTTTACTTCGGCGTTGTAACATTTATTTAGAAAAAATTAATCATATTTTATAATATTGATATAAACATATAATAAAAAAAATTAATGTTGTAATAAAAATAATAATAATATTATTGTGAGAGTTTTCTATTATTATTATTATTATTACATATACAATATATTGTATAAAAGTGTAAAATTTACGATACGTAATATGTTATGTACATTTATTGAAAGACAATCGGGTAGACAAGAGTAACCACAATGCAAAATATATTATTTTTGCAAAATGATGAATTACGATGAGTATATAATATATATTTATATAAAAACTATAAGTACAACTTAAAATTAGAGGGACACTTGAAATAACTTCTTTAAAAAAAATGGTAAATATATAAAAATTCGCAAATATATCTTAAAATAATCAAAAAAATATTTGAATAGCTTAAAAAAAATATTGGTGTCGACAGAGTAGTCGACTGGTCGCACATTATCACGATTCCAGTAAAAAATCGAGATATCGATATTGATATATCACAAGATCAATATCTCGACTACTTTACTCTGAGCATATGTATTGGTCCTTGTTTTCTTTTCAACTAAAAACAATAAAAAGCGTTTTTTCTGTAAATTACCGAATTATTTTATTATATCATTTAATATTTTTGAACACAGATTTCTTTATTTAATGTCATTGATTTCTTTTAAAAACTTCCTTTTACCAAAAATTAATCGAAATATAGAAAAGGAAAATAACAGAAAAAATATTTTATTTGACTAGTACGGAAAACGCAAAAAAAAACCAGATATACTATAATTCATAATATCTATATTTAACTAATAACTAATGAGATCAATATAAGCTATAACCGACAACCGATAAATAAAAAATTTGTCTAAAATGCACCAAATTTCTCGGTAAACACATTTATGTATATTTTACATAAAAAATATTACAATTCTTACTTCTTACATGCTGTGTTTAACGAGGTAACGACTCTTACTCAAGTTTACATTTATTTGACGGCACTTTTAACAGAAATTAAAGTAATAACATAATAATGATGGCTATTTTATAGTAATTAATATATTTCGAACGCATAACGAAGTAAAGAGATCATTTGACAATCACAGAGTGCTTTGATGCGCTCGACTAGCTTAACTTATCTTACGATTAAAACTATTCTAATTATCTGTAGCATCTGGCAATACTAATATAAAGTCGTGCACACTATATCCAAGCAGTATATTATGTAGTATTAAAATTTGTAACACCGAAAATTTACCACGATTTATTTAGTATATAAGAAAATGTTTTTTAGCTAGTCTACATACTTAAAACATCAACACTCGAAATTGAGTTAAATTTAGCTAACTTGAGTGTGATTTTGAATTTGTTTTCTTTTTCATTTTAACTACAGGACCGTATGCACCACTTTCCGCTGTTACTGCGGGTTTATTCCTTTACGATATAAAGAAATTTTTTATCCAAAAGTACAAAAACATTATTAAAATGTACTTTATATCGAATAGAAACAAATTAGTAAAAATGTAACAGCGCTTAGCAGCCTTTTAGCTAACTTCTACTAATTCTACTAATACATCGATTCACAAAATTGCTTTATTTTTAGTCATATATTTAATATATAGGTATGTATATATATATTTTTGTAAAATATATAGGTTTAATACATCTGTATTATTTTTATTTATTTTATGGTTTTCTTACATTATCATAATTGTATATTTAATACATAATTATTTTATGATAATTCTAAATATATGTATGTAAAGAAGCTGGCTATATTTAAAGATTTTCAAGTATTATAAATTTTCCATTGGTTTCTTTCATAATTGCTTTAACAATTAGGACAAAATTTGGTCAAAAAAGGAATGAAACGAGGTAACAATACAGATCATAAATATTTACAATTAAATTTAGAATGTTGTTTTTTTTTCTTTAAAGATTATGCTAACATTTTTGTAAATAACATTTTATTAATCTAGTTGTACTGCTCATGCTCAACAAGGGTTCATATAGTTAGAGAGAGACAAATAGTACTTGTTCGGGAAATTTTTGATTGTCAAAATTTTGTACCGTTTATTAATGAATCATTTTTTCCCGAACAAATTCATTGTGAACCTTTAAAATGGAAACTAAACGGAAAATAAATATACTCAATAAAAATTTAGGAGGAATATGTTAGTAATAAAACTGAATGTTGATTGTTTAAGAACTTGATTGAAACAGAGGTCATCTTGAGGAGACCATACGTATACTTAAACCACCAACAAACAGAGATATCTATAAAATCGAAAACAATTTATTATTAAATCAAAGGTTAAAAATAGCTGCTTGGAAGAAAATATAAAAACAAGTATAGTTGTAAACACGTTGATCCGATACCAACAAAAAAAATTTAAGTTGAACAAAATACAAAAATTAAAATATAAAAAAACATTCTTTTATTTACAATAAAAAATGTATACAAAATATAAAAAAAAAAAACAACAAAAATATACATTCCAAACAGCTAAAAGTAAACACAGAGTTGGTGTTAATCAACCAATTAAATCCATTAATCAGTTGATTAAATTAAACCGAAGTCTCTTATATAAAAAGCTATATACAATAGAATAGGCGTGCATAAAATAATTTCCACCGTTACAAATGACCAAAACAAAATACTTTTGTTGATTTTGAAAATAAAGCAAATGAAAAACGCGGCAATTAAAGTATAAAACAATTATGAATGTGAAAAATAATTGTAACTTAGATTTATTTATAAATGTTGATTGTTGGCGACCAGTCATTTATAACAATAGAGCTATTTTTTAACAATTCGCCTATTGTTCTATCCGAGATCATATGAAAACTTCTGATGGGCATATCTGAACGTAATTTGTTATAGTGAATTTACACTTGTATGAAATGAAGCTGAGAATTTAACTATGAAAACAGCATGTTAACTAACAGGTAATTTAAATTAAATGAAGATCTGAAAACGTTGAAAACAAAGTGCAAATCGTAGAACAAATTAGTTCACAATATGTAAAATGGCTTATTTACAATATCAATCCTAATTCATAATTCACAATTAACTCGGTAATTTAGTTAATTACTAATTGAG
Organism: Panorpa germanica; assembly: GCA_963678705.1. NCBI lineage: Eukaryota > Metazoa > Arthropoda > Insecta > Mecoptera > Panorpidae > Panorpa > Panorpa germanica. Next base: position 12,280,149 of record OY783220.1, on the reverse strand, counting down.
AATCTTAAGTAATAATTATAAGCCTGTAAGTAATTTCTTTTAAATAGTAAGTATTTTTGAAGTATTCTCAATTAATAATTATCAACTAATCATGCAATTATAATAATAATAATAGTAAATCAAAATTATTACTTAAATACTAATACAGTAGCTTAAAAATGTTTTATGTACAAAATATTCTCCCGTCTTGTTTTTATTTCTTATACATTCTTAAGATTTTTTCTTAAATATTTTTCTCTAAAATTAACTTTTACTGAAAAATTCCTGAGAAATACAAGTGTGCCAAATTTGTGCCAAATTAGTAAATATAATTTATATAATTGGTATACTTCAAGAAATATTGCATTTGATTGAACCTTATTGCTTTAAAAAAGTATACAATTTACAAATCCATCACATGTCCTAAAGTTGCACGAACGATTGTTGGTGCAAACGGTACTGTCTACAGAACCGGTTGCACAGAACAAACGTTGATGTAATCCGAAATTCGAAGGACCATTCTAGCCTACAAATTAATAAAACTTGGCACAATCGTAAATTATTTAATATTTATCGAATATTTTTTAAGAAAATGAGATCAAAGTTATTTATTATTGGTTTATTATTTATCTTTGGGTATTTTAAAAATTAATTTTTAATATAAAAATTATATTACATTTACGTCGATTTTTAATTTTTATTTAAAATTTTTATTAATTTATAAAATTTTCGTTTAGAAAAATGTTCGCCGATTTAAAAATTCTGTTAAACCAAAAACATTTTTTAAACGACATTCATTTTTTATCAAATCATCACATATTCGCTTTTAGAGCATTTTTTTGTAATTTTTCTCCTTTTTTATATATTTTTCATGATAAAATTGACTTTAAATAAAATTAATATTCATATAAAATTATAAAACATAATTAATTGTAAATAAAATAAAATAATTAGAAATATATCTGTTAAAAAAACAATCACAAGTGAAACATCAATCTATAATCAATTAAAAAAATGAAAAACATTGGTAAAAATAATGCAAATGCAGCAAAGAGGCCGCGCAAAACACAAGCGCGACGATACAATAAATAAAGAATATATTTAAGTCAATTTATAGAAATATTAATAATTAATTAATATAATTCCATCATTTGGGATTCATCACAATTCGCTTTTGGTTACCTTATATTATTATTAATATTTTCTTTAATAAAATCTTACTTTTAAAATATTTAAATCTATGATTATTTTTTTAATTATTCATTTCGAAAACTCTCTCTCACTTTCACTCTCCTTAGTTAAATGATTCTATAACATACGTAGTTTATTTTTAAAATAATGGCAGTAGTACAAAATATCGAATTAAAAAAGTTTGGCAATTATTTTCAGTTATTTTCGTTGCTAATTAAATCTCATCTTAACCATGGATGATGGATGATGGATGATGGGGCATGGCACTCATCTACTGTTATTTTAAAAATATTTTTTAAAAAATAACTCATATTAAAAAATAGTAACCTTTTTCCTTCAAAATTTGGTTAGTTCAAAATTAATTCTATCCATTCTCGCTAGATGGCAGGATCAGACATATCAGTTTCAGTTCAAATACTAAAGTATAAATTTGTGCACCTTTTTTTAACTAAATCGATACGAAGAAGTGTACAAAGTGGTAGGTAGATAAATGCATTAATAGTACCATTTATTTGAGTAGACGACGACGTAGCGCTGCAATCGCCCGTTCTATCGTGTAGCTCGTAGAATTCCGCACCCCACTGCGACCAAAACAGCGGTGACCACAGGCCAAGTCAATACTTCCTTAAAAAAAGAAAAAACCTAATTTAAAACATTTTTATAGAAATAACAGAGATGGCAACTGAAGAATATAAGCATTAATAAATATGTGTACTTACTTTGCCTCTTTCGTCGACCTTATTATTGACCTTTCGACGACGTTGCAATGGGACTGTGCCATTAAATTCAGTCAATTCTTCAGTGAATTCCCTTAATTCGATTTGTCCATCACTTCCACTGGCCTCTGCAGCATCATGGTCATGCTGACGGCCTCTCAACGCCTGCTCAATCCTCCTAGCGTTGCCGAAGACGAATTCGTGGGCTGTGCGGGGTGTTAAGGGCTCATTGAGTCTTAAATTTAGGGTTGTGTTGTGGTCTGAGGGTGATTGCGGGGGGCTCCATGTGGCCCCATTTGGGAAAAACACATCAGTCATTGGCTGCGATGAGAACTGATACGGTGAGCAGGTCGGGCTGGGGGGAGGTAGAATTGATCCGCCAACTGCAACAAAGAAAATGTCATTATTAGCAACAGTGAACACATAGTACAATTACGTGTTAATAGCAACTGGTGTTACTTCATTGCAACAAGACAAAGAAGCATGGAGCAAAAAGTCATTGGTTACGTCATGAAGCGGAGTGAAGACAGGGTGTGCGCGAAGCAAATAGAGAAAATATCAATGAAAACCAGAAATTCAAGATATCGACTTAAGAATTACACAAAAACTTGTTTCCAGAAATTTGTGCAAAGTATAAAATGGGTTACGGATGGTTTTCTTCATTTGGTCATGTGTAATAAACGTGTCTTGCATTAGGGTAACAATATAAAGTACTGTCTACACCGATGTAATACATAAACAATATTCGTTATAACTTATTACCATCGTTTAAATACTGCGGTGACACAGACTGATGTAACTGAATCGAAAATATTTAAGGCGGTAAAGTTTAAACTAAAAAAATCACACACAATTTATTGTATATTACTACTGTAGTAAAATATAGAACGTTACGCCAGTGAAAACGATCCTTTATACAAAGAAACATATGCGGAATTTATATTCGCACTTCCGCATATTTTTAGACGCGTGCTTACCCCTATCTAAGGGATTATTTTATTAATAAAAATAATCATTTACATGTCGCTATGTAAAACATTGTTTGCAAGGGTTTAGAAAATATATTACCCCTTCTCTACTGCACAAAAAGATGACTAACAGATGCCCTTATGCACTGGGATGACTCATTTTAGTTAATTGCAGTTTACCTATTTTTTTTTTTTTTTTTAGTTTTTCTTCAATTTTTTCTATTGATTATGCGGGTTCCTGTATTTTATATTTCTAATGACATTGACAAGTAATATTTTTATGAATGTATCAGAGGCTTGGTGCTGAAAGAGCTAATGCAATTCTCTTTTAACATTTTTGAAAACATCAAATACATAATCAAGTTTATGTTTCAACCTCTCTGGTCTGCTTTCGTGTTACTTTGAAACTTTTACATGCGTTTTTAGAGTCGGTGCCCTCTCTAGCAGTAGTCTTAATTTGAGTCTTACTAAAACTACGAAATATTCCGGTAAAACAAAATCGAAATTACTGGCAACTGAGTTACTTTTACTGCTCCAAATCAATAGATAAATATGCCACAACATCCAGTGACACCATCTTCGAGAAACCTGACTTCCTAGCTCTCTGCAACACATGTGGTGAACCTAGGAGTCTTACTAGATGAGATTTATTACTCTGAAGTAATATACATGACCAGTTTACATAGAGTGGAAAGTGTATAACGCAAAATACAAACACAGTTAAATCCAGCATATAAAAGTGCAGTTGTGTGAGGCTGTTCTATAAACTGGTTAGTTCTTATAGCTGCAGGCGATGCACATGCAGATGCATTTTTACAAAGAACATGCATACATACTATAAAGTAAGTTAGTATAGAATAAGCAGCGCACATTGGAATCACAACTAAACTTGATGATATTTTATAATACTTCTTCTTCTTGAATGTAATATTCACGATTCTGCATTTATAAACAAATGACAGTTCTCGAAGGATGAGTGGCAAGATAAAATATACAAAAGATGAACGTAATGATAGGTAAAGAAGTAAACGTAATATACAAATGCAAAACACTTTACACGATCGAAAATGCTTGGAGAGTTTTGTAGTAGTAAATACACTGGAAAAAATAATTTAAAAAATAAGGGATGTGCTTTGAGAACAAGAGAAGAATGGATGGCCTTGCTTCGTCGATAATAGGGGACTAATCACTTGAACGTAATTATAGACAGTAGATAATAAATATTGTGTGGATATAATATAAGCCTCTCTGACATAAAAGAAAAGTTATTGTCACTATAATTAAATCATTGGTATAGCAAAACGAATATAAGCACTGCTATGTTCTTTGTAGATAAAATAAGTGATACATCTCAGATTATTATGAAAAATTGGCAACACAAGTAGGATAATTCTGATAAAGGTAGAGAATTTTATAAAATACAACCAATACTGAAACGTAAGCCATGGTTTGCCAAACTAACATGGGCAAGAAGATTAATAACAATGACCTCAAGACTAAAAATCATACTGGAGCTCCGAAACATCTAGCAAGAAACAAAATCATTCCAAACCTTAAATGCGAATGTGGTGAGAGGAGGCAGATCCTGACCACATTCTGTGGCAATGTAAAAATACAGCAATGGCAAGAAATGGACTCCAAAGAGCGGTGCTACAGACTTCGCAGACGCTTCCTGTTAACACCGCATTTTTGATTGGGAAACCGAAATTTATAACATCAGTAGCCATGAATAGATCATTCTTATTGTCTGGACACAAAGTATAAGAAGAAGCAGAACAATATATGGGGCGATAAAAGGCTACGTGCCTAGAAAGCCAGAGAAACTATACATATAAAAAAAAATCTCAGATTATTGAGAAGCATTAGTATTCAATAAATTTATCTGCATTATAATTATTGGTTTGGTTGCATTTATAAATTACCTGTAGAACCACACACACATATATATATTTATAAATAACAATATATGCCATATAAGTATTAAATAATGCCTAATGCGGAAATACAATTAATTACTTTATGATTCTGAGGTTGATGCAACATTTTTCTAACACACTGTTGCAAATATTGCAAGAAAATGAATTTAAAATATAACTTTTATTGAATATTAATATTTTATAATGACAGAATCAAAATCACTGTGTATTTTAACAGCGTAAACAGAATATAGGACATTCAGCCTTAATTAACACAAATAATTCTATCTATATTTTAAAATAAACGCTTCAAAGTTACTAATTAGTTTTATAGAAAACTAAAACTAATTCTGTTTTTCATAATATTAAACTGATCTAATGAAAAACACAATTGTAATACTATATAATGATCTTTCATTATATAGTATAGTTATAAAATGAATGATGTAAAAAAACAGTGTAAAATTGTACATAATAGTTAAAACTATCGTCAGATAGTTGATCTGTTCATATGCATCTATGTCATTACCTTGAAAATATTAACGTAAGTGTAAATATGTATAAAATATATAACTAATAACGCTATGTTGAGAAACCAAGGCCAAAATTTACCTTTATTGTTGTATTTATATATACACTTCACTGAAGAATATTATAGGCATGCATTTTAATGGTAGAACCTCACTTTTCTTATGCATTTGAACATGACTTGTAAGAATCGCATAGCGAATTGAAACAATAAGAAAAAAAAGAGTGAATGCCGTTAATAAGAGCTCTTATAAACCGGTGTGGCGAGAGTGAGTGGAAGGGGGTAGAAATCAAGACAATAAATACAATTGTTCAACTAATAAAACGATAAATTTATATAAAAACTATGTATTATTACTTTTATAAGGTAATTAGTATAGATATAAATACTTTTACGTATAATTTACGTAATATTTAACTCTATTTTGTTAATTATATTACTGGTTAATTAGTTTTTCTGATGTTGTTCTAACAAAGACAATTTTTGTAGCCATAGGTTCTTTCTTCCTCAAAAAAATACAGTTTATGTTTTTATTTTAGTGAATTATTTAATTTTTAATATTGAAATATGAATTTAGAGCAACAAAAATATGATGTTAACTGTTTAAAGTACGAAATTAAAATGATCTGTTGAATTTGACCCTAAAGCTTGGCACTGTATTGTCAATTCTTCAAAGATCTCGGCTACTATGATGCTTACAATTTTAGTTAAAATGTAATACACATATATGTACAATGTACACTATGTACATTTCAATAACACTAATAACATGCAAATATTATGTATTAGGTAAACAGAGTACCAGCCTTGCATAAATCAATAACTCTCATAGTTTTAACTTGATGAATTAATCAATATTTAAATGACTATGAAGAGAAAAAGAATTATATAAAGAATTATAAATTTGTATACGAACTCAAGGATACAGTGATACGATTAGAACAACTAATTAAAAATGGTTTATTAATTTATTAATTAGTCACCTTGTTTCGTTGATTTACAAAGTAGCGTTAATTAGCGTCTGTTCTTATCTGACGCACCGCGAAAGATGCCCTTCATTATTAGTCAGTTACCTTTTATGTTAATCTTTAAACAGATGCATTTGTTTTAATTGCAACCGATGCGAGATAATTATGAATCATTTGTACTTGATGGTCATTTTTTTACATAAAAATTATGTGTCCCTGACTTTCAGTTTATGGTCTTTGTTACAACTTGTTAAATTTGATATAAATCGCATTGCGTTTGCAGTGTAGCATTATTCCAAAGCTGACTGAGATAAAATATAATTGAATCAAACCAATAGTTAATTCCTTCAGCGTCTAAAACATTTACATTTACAATTAGATTTTATAATTAGCCAAAACAGAAATTAAATAATACTCGTATATAAACAAAATTTCAATAACAAACAAACGAGCGCCTAAATCGCTTAAAATTAATTATGTATATATACAATATACATATGTATCTTACATAAGTGAAGAATGTATAATTTAACATATGTTGAACCATTACACATATCTCAGCGTATTGAGATAGGTCAAGATTCTACCAGTGCATGCGTAAGCAAAAAAGAAATCATGTATTAACATGCTCATTAGAATATCGTAAACACAAGTGCTAAATCAATATAGGCCAACTCTCCACTTAGCGTTATTTATTATTTATATCATTATTGAACTGATAAAAGCTAATAGAAGTATCTGTTTGTTGAATCTGTGGATTATGGAGGATACAATTTACGGGATTCAGTAGAGTATAGTAAACACTTGGATCTATAATTATTATGATTTAATTGCTAATTAAAACAATTAATAGTTTTAAAGTAGTGTTATCATATTTTAGATACTAGTAATTATCAAATAGACGAGTTAAATAAATTACTTAAAAATATAATCGGGCAAAAATTAAATTACAAAAATGATTGTGCCCAAATTACTCAATTTTAGTGTGCATAAAGGAATTGATGTCTTCTTTCAAGCACGGTATTACAGCCTAAACCCGTCGGCATTTGTTTTTCAAGTCTCAACGTGGACCGAAATCTAACTAGCTAAACTTTAGTATAAAGGAATCATACACTGAAGACACGACTGTCTTGAAACAATTGAAAATACAAGAGAAAACACTTTTTTCTAAAAGTAATCTACGACTTTTCATATGGTCGCAATGCTCGATATTAATTAGAGATATTACAATCATATTAAAAAGACCAAAGACCTCATATTTTATTCAAAACAATTCAGAAGACAGGACACAACTGGTTTTAACGATTATGAACGTAATAAAAGTCTTATGGAATCAGCAATATTTCATGCTTGTATTTACCATATTCATTATAATTATATAAACAAATACATAAACACATAAATCGATAAACTAATGCAATAACGCCTGAAGGATATACTGCTAAAGTAACAAACTTACGCAAAATTTATATTTCTTTTGTGTAATGTTCCAGATTTATTTAATAGTTGTTTATTCAGATTTATATATCGTTGACTACTGTTACTTATTACTGGAATAACTTACAAAGACTTGTAATAGATGCTTCCGTTGTTATCTTATAAAAAAGAGATTCTATTACTCTAATCACATTGAAAATTTGTATTTAAAATTAATATTTCCCGCGTAATAGAAAAAGAATTATTTTTTCAATACCATCTATAAATTCTTTTTAAATTAACATTAAATAACCATATATTGTAGATCTGCAACTTGTGCATAATCGTGTTTTGTTGCGATATAGCATGTTTATATGTATAGGAACAAAGAAACTGATGTTTATATAGTAAAAGTCAAGTGAACGTCGAGTAGTAACATTTACTACAGACTTTTTTAGTGTTTATGTATTATTTAAAGACAACACATTATAAATGCTTATTTGTTTATATTATTCACATTTTAGCCATTGAGAGTGCAACTGCATATATGCGAGTCGAGTTTATAATTAATTTTTACTACTAATGTACACTCTGCGTAAATTTAAAATCAACATTTAAAAAACAATCTTTTAAGCATAAGTCGACATATAAATTTTTTTTGTGGATGAAAAAAATTATGAAGATGTACAAATATATAATAAACAAAGTCTGTAAATTTGATAAAATTCGGGTGTCAATTTTCTTGAATTTCTTTTTTCCAAAAATAACCTAATTTCACACTATTCCACTTAAGTAAATGTATAGACTGAATTCGACACGCACTTGACGCGCAAACAAGTCCAAACCTGTTATAACTCTTTTAAACTGTTACAATTATTAAAAAATAGGAAGCTACATTTAAATTCAACGAATTATATTAATACCGTAATATAAAACCTAAAGAAATAGCTAGCAAAAAGTTATGATGAGTATATATTTAAATAAATTACATAAACAATATTTGTTTATTAATTATTTCCCACATAAACAATTGAAACATTTTACCACACGTACAGTGTACAGTTAAAATTGTGGGGGCATAAATCACATACATTTTATTATTCTAAACATGAATCTACAATAGATTTAACACACAAGAATAAAGCTACAAACATAAATAGAGATTTGTACGCAGAGACACATGTCTTACACCTTTACCTTTTGCTACAAGCATGAAAACACGTTTTAAAAGGCTGGATGACTGTCTTAAATGTCAATGCGCTAAACAAACATGAAAACAAACAAAGAAGATTAAGCTGATTTAATTCCATCCAATAGAAAGACAATATTAAACGTATGTGTATATGTAGCATAAATAATGATGCAACAATAAAAATCCAATCAATTAGTAGTGACATCTGTTAGCGTTGCAATTGCACTAAAATGACATAAGTCAGTGAACTATGACCTTTCTTAAATGGTATATAAAGCGTAACGTAATATTATTTAAGATTTTTATTTATTTATTTAACGTCATCCTATTTTTGTTAGTAATTCTATCACCAGTGTGCCTGGTTAGTTTATGATTATAATCTATCAATTATATAGAAAACAGAATAGAAATTGTTTGCAAATATATTCCGTGATTTTTTTGAATTGTTTGAATAATATATTATAAATCTGTTATGAATGCACTTAGCGGAGAATGCATTTGCATAAATCTTACGAGAGTTGTTAATAAATGCACTTAACTTAGCGGGCACTCCTGCAAATGGAAAATTGATAATAAATCAAAAATCTTTGTGTTCGGAAGCGAAAAATATTTAAATATTTATGCGCGTAAGACAATAACTGTAATTGCCAGAATCAGTTCGACGTAAATGCCTTTTAAAAAATTTAATCTTTTTTTAAATAGTGGATCCCTCACAAATTATTTGGGCTTCCTTGTGTACCTTTTTTGGCATTAGTTGTTGCGTATATACAATACAAAAAAATACAATTCTTGAATAAAAAATTGCACTTTGGGTATAAAATATTTTAGCGTCTTTTGTTATTTAAAAAAATAAAAAATAAAAACAAATGCAAACACAGACTGGTTCAGACAAATATAAACAAACACAAACAAAAAAATTTAAACAAGATTTTACAAGTTTTAATTTTTGATTTATTTACAAAATAATTTCTGATGAAACAGAAAACATATTTTATTTAAATAAATATATTTTACTTAAAAATAATTAGTACAAATATTTGTATCTTTACTTTAAATAAAATTAGATCTAATCCAACTGAGATCAGATTTGAAATACTTATGTTTATTATGAAAATTATAACATATAAGACTTTTATTCTCTCCACAAAATATTTTAAATAACAATATTATTAGATGACAAAGATGTCGGAAAAATCGCTGAGATATGTATCACAGATTCTTATTCTAATTATTAATAATTAAAGCTTTTACAAAAATCACATTTTATTTTAAATAATAAAAAATATATTAGATTTTGCAATTTTAAAAATATTTAGATTTCTTTAAGATGAATTTGTTGTTTGTACATTGTGCGTTATCAGTCATAAGGTATCGAAGTAACTATAGTTTATAAATAATAATAACAAACTGACATCGAGCAAAAATTATTGTTAGTAAACAAACACCAATCAGAGTAATACCAATAATAAACAAACAAAAATTACCTTGGCCTTGTCTTGCCAAAAGCACGCGATATAGCGCCTCGCAAAGTGCTCCCGTCAGGGGATCTTGAGGGATTTGGGCAATTTGCAGAGTAGGTGCTGCTACACCTGGATTAGCAACTGCCGTAGCACCACTTTCAGAAGTCGTAGAGGTGTCAGAACTACTTGGTCCATTCCCGCCATTACTGGGCACAAAAAATGGAACTGCCATTTTAATATTTAATTTAATTTAACAAATTATTTTTATAATTGAAAGTTTCTTCACAGGTTATAAAGTCTTTAATTGTTTATACACATCAAAAACACTTAAAACATTTAATTTATTTTTGTAAATACACGAATTTCTAGTTGTTCAAGTTTTTCACAAATCTCAACAAGTTCTAACATTTTTACACAAAATAAATCAGTTCCATTATTTTATTTTTGTAAAATAATCACTTTATCGTAACGAATATTTATTACACAATTGTTATTAATCATATTTATTTTAGAAAATCACAAGTTGTTTTTTTTTTTTTGTTGTTATTTATTTATTTTCTCGTAAGTAGTAAATAAACACACAAGTACATATATTAACTCACACTGTGCGCGCTCTACTCTACGTGCTACACATTAGGAAGTCAGCGTAGTAATGACACTCGTACGCTGCAGTCGGAACTTGAAGCTTTACGTCCTCGCACGTCGCCGATCAAAGCTTGTATATGTCTGTTGCTGTTGCAAATGCATTCGGCCGAGTAAACTTGATCGCTCGGAGATTCTCGTACCTATTCGTGCACTTACTCGAATCGTGTATGTGACAAGCATAGGTTAGCTTCAGTTGACATGTTATATATGTATTGTATATTAAAGTATATGTATATTTGAAGATAGTGGATTTATATATTGTAAGTGTATGTTTATATTTATGTGTCGTACTCAGCATGTATGCTTTGCAACCAATAGAGCAAAGGGGTGGGGGTTTGTCCATATTGGTTACGATAGGATAAAATCATTTGTTGTAAATATGAACCTACAGGTTATTACACTTACAGAAATTAATGTTTTGTTATGTAACTTAAAAGGGCAGGTCTATACTTGTCACTCTTACAAAAATAGTTAGCTTTACCTGAAATGGGCCACAACTATTGGCTATATATTGTACATCTGAGGACGACCCCTAATCAAGCACCTTTCGGGGCGGGCTTTCTACCTTTATGTATTACCCTTATCCAGAGTAAATATTCTCCTCAATTATATTATTATTTATGGGGGATACGATAGTGCAAGTTAATTATTTACATAAATAACAACTATACTGATAAAATTAAAAAGTTTCCATTGTTCTCTAAATTTTAATAATTATTAGTTACTTAAGTAATATTTGCTTCCTCCAATATACCTGCAATCGGTGAAATTCGGCTGTCATTTTATCATCCCCTCTTAAACGTATTTATACAAGTATATAACGAAACTGTTTAATAAGGGTGGGGGTTATGTGCGCAGATACTATGCGCATTTAGAATCACTCTATGATATATAATACATACATCAGGAATTATTTACTTACGCAGCGATACGTGTGGGTAAAATAATAGGTAATGAAGAACACTTAACTAATAAGACGTAATTTTAATTATTTCTACTATTTTAAGTAAAATAAATAGAAAGATGTATTCCTTTTTTGGGGACACCTTAGCGGTAAATAAATATGATTACATATCGAAGTAACGCATTTGTCATATTCCACGGTTTGACGCTGAAATGTCACGCGAAACAGCAAACGTAATCTGGGGGCTCTTTGTTTATAAACTGATCGTGAGTTTGACCGCGATGCAAGCGTTTAGCGCACGATGCACGATGGACGGTGTGTACGGTGTACGTTCTTACGATAGTACACACAAGCATGGGTTTGTACACGTGTGTGCGAGATAATGCAATACGTATGTCGCGTAGCTGCAGCGTATAAAACGTGAACCGATCATTTCCCGCCAAGTCGAGTTTACCCGATCGTACGCGTTCGTCTCTACGTTGAACGTAGATGTATTACTAATGCGCGCGAACGGCGGAATACAGAAGTCGGGAAGAGAAGCATTCGGAGTGAGAGAAATGATACACCGAACTTAAGCGAAGAATATATTAAAAAGTACTAAACTGTTGCATTACTTGTTTTGTTTTTGTTTGGTAAGATTTTTTATTGTTTGTTTTTTGGTTGTTTTACGTCGTAGACAGTTATAAGATTGTTAAAGAGAACAAACAAAAAACTTGGTTGGGTTTTTAATATTCAAAACCATTATTTATTAAAAAGAAAATGTTGACGGTGATATGACCTTTTTATTATTTAAAGCATACGTGTAAATTACTTTACGCATTACAATCTGATGCTGGATTAAATACGCAGTTATCAGGAATGATTAGGGTACTGCAATATTCCTAATCTGGAAATAAAATCAACTCATCTGTGATTGCAGTAACCCTGACTAAGGGCGACTTAAACATAAGGCACCTTAAGATTAGCCGAACCCATATACGCGGGAAGAAGGAACAAGTAAATGCACATCTCTTCCATGAAAGAAAATACATTGAATATTTGTATTCATTTAAGACGTCTTGTTGTTGCCCAAATTTGGTCAATACCTGGTCACCTTGTTGACTAACATATGTAGATAATACGCCTTCTCTTCCGCTTTCCTTTTCCGCACTTCCTTGAACTTCTTCTGAAAACATAAATTTCATGTAGGCAAATACTCATTATTCAAAAATGTATTCAAAAAATTAAACTTCAATTTAAAAAACCAAGATTTCATTAACAAAAGTCAGTTAAAAGGAAGAGATTATTATATGTTACATCCAAATTTAAGAAAGAAGAGATGGTTTAGAGAATCAAAAGTAATCATTGTAAAACTCCAGCTCACCTGTACAATATTAATATTAAATCCGACGATAGATCTCAATGTGGTGAAGAAGGAACTTTGGATCATATTATATTTGAATGCATAAATTATAGTTTAGAAAGATCAAAATTCAATAGCGAAATATTAGATGTGATTAAAACTTACTAAACTAAATTTTTGTTAAGTGATTCTAAATTAATTAGTAAATTATTGAAATATTTAGAAATTTGTAAAATTGAATTATAAATTGTAAAATGTTTGATGGTGGCTATGACGAATAAAAGTCAAGGCAAATAAATATAAAAAAAATAATTCCTTCTATAGCGTTTAATACTTTTTCTTTTAAATTTTCTTTTTTACATAATTATTTTAAATGTTTACGTAAAACTCTTTCATAAATAATAGTTTATTCGCTTGTTTTTTAATAACCCGTTATGTTATTACGAACATATAATTGTTATTATTGTTTTTGAATAATATTTGTTATTGCAACAGATGTATGCAACCTTTAATAGCATTGGCGTGTTGTTTAAGGGTAGCCTCATACTGAAGACAATTGACTTATTGATTTCTATAGATAAGGATCTAATTAACAAGTTATATTTTAATTAGTACGTTGTTTATCAGGTAAACAAAACAATTATATTTTCAAGTACTTCCTAAATAGCGACGTAATTAATTTAAAACAAATACACTAGTAATTTATTTTTTTATTTTGTAATTTTTCTACTCTATGAAACAAATATCCTATTTTTAGATATTATCTTCAAAAAGCAAAAGGATAATACAATGTTATCTTTAGCGAATTAGTCAAACATCGAACCATTACGCCTTCCGTTAATTGATAACAACACATGTCCGATAATTGGGTCACCTGATTGACCATCTTTGTTCTTTTGAATTTAGTCATGGTGGTTTCCATCAACTAGGATTATTGGCTAATGTGGCCACGAGGTTTGACGCATGCAGAGATATCAAATACGTAACTGCATAGACATCCTCAAAAAAATTCCAATGAAAAAGGATTGCAAAATTTACATTTAGATACTCTCTAAGTAATGGGTTTGTCAACTTTTTTTAGGGGTCGTTTTTTTATTATTTTCGATTGAAATATTGGCGTTTTTATTTTTTTAAATATTCAAAAGTTGATAGAGTTTCAAATTTGAATTTCAGTTTTGACGCATATTTACATATGCTTAATTTGTCACAGAATAAATAAGTAACTGAGATTATTTTTCCTTTTTCATAAACTTCTTAATATAATATATGGGATACACAAGAAATATAAATTTATATTTCGAGGGAAGAGAGTCTGCAAGTACTCCCTCTCTGGACACCCATGTATATAAGACATTATTTTAAAATTACAGTGTGTACATAATTAGTAAAGTACATGTGTACGCTACAGTGCCCGATGCGTAATAGCGAGTGGTAAGAAATATAAAATGACTCACAGGAAAAATCTCTTCCTTGAGTTTAAAATAAACTGCGGTAATGTAATAAGTATAAAATTAGCTAAGCGTTACGATGAATATTTGCAAAAATAACACAATAAAACCTCAATAATCCGAATTAATAGCGACCAGAAGCAGCTCTTCCCATAAGGATCACATTTACTAGGTTACCACAAGCTTCATTTTCTAACTGGGATGTATTTTAAATATCACTGACAACGTGGGCTCTTTTTGAAGTGTCATATATGCGTGCTACACTGTTGCCTGATAAGTTTTTGATTATCTATTTACATAATCAATTTAAATTGACAACAAGTAAACCTAGAAAGTATAACTATGGTCCCTGACTGACCTAGAAGACACAGCATCAATGCACTCGCCTAATGTGTCGCCTTCATACTCCCATAATCATAATCATAATCATAAATAGTGATGCAGCATTATCAGTAAAGTCTCATTCCCACTCACTGTTTTGATATTTAATTTATTGTTTTTATTTAATATTGTAATCTAGATTTCAGGTTTTCGTTTAAGCATTCCTTTTCACATTTGTGTTTTAATTCGTTATCATCGCATCGTTAGTAATATAAACTTTGACAGTTAGACCTAAAATTGTATGTGGAATAATTAAAATTGCTATTTTTAATAACAATTAGTAATAGAAATTATTTTCACTTCTATATCTTTCAAAAACTAACATTAACCTTCTTTTAAAAATAAATCCTACTGCATTTTCACATTCTGGAGGTTATAATATAATATAGTTTTTCTTAATTTAATATTTTTAATTTAAGATATTGGACCTTGTAATCTTCTAAAAAAACTAAGAAAACTTAAAAAATAAATTAAATTAAAAATGGTACTGTAAATGACTACGTATATTGCCATATGCTAAACAATTTAAATGAAATACAAAATACAAAATAAAATTAAAGTAGTGAGCGCAACAATCTATATTTGGAATGAAGTTATTTCAGATTGTGTTTAAAATAGGCTAATATCTTCTCATTGGTGGGTTCTAAGCTAAATATAGTATAGCCGATTTTATAGAAGACAAAATGCCCACAATTTTATTTTAATGCTAATATTTATTTATATGAAGTTGTCTCACTAGAAGTAATTAATTTAATGTTCCAATAAGTTCAAAATATTGCATCACTTACATTCTGAAATACGCATTTAATAATACATAGAACGAAACAACAATATTAATAGGTAAACAGTGTTAACAAACTCTCTGTCTGATAAAATACGCAGTTAATTTGGTCAATATTTATTAAAAATTGCAACATTACATTCTAAACACACACAAAACCGTCTGGTCAATGGGGATTTTAAATTTTATCTTTAATTACTCACTAAATGTACTCAAACTTCACTAAAATCCTGGTAAACACTTTAACTGACTGCACATAATAGCGATATTGAATCAACATTGAATTTATGCAATTTTTTGCTTGTTATCTCTCAGCTATTGTATTTCTGAAGATTGCATTGACTCCAGCTCCATTCATCAAACCATTTGTAAATAAAAATGATTCAGAGTTCTTGCCGTTATGAAATATGCATATTGTTATTAATATTTATAAATTAATTTTACGAAACAGTAGAATTAAATTAAAAAATAATTAATTGTAATATTTTGTGTTACATTTACTTGTTTTTTTAACATTACAAAAGTTACCTGTAACGTAAATGATATTATACTCAATGTACAACGTTTTGTGTCTTATTTTACTGCTTTTTGAAAAATAAATCTACCTTTTTACATGTTAGAATAGTCATAAAACTTTTTAAGAACACACTTTTAGGTATTGCTAAATCGGAAGAAGTCGTTTAAAAAGATTTAAGGATTAATTATTATCGTTAAGGAGGTGCAGGACGTAAACGTAAATGATGAAAACGTCATGAAATTTGGAGGGTCGATAGAAATAGTTAAAATACATGCTGTCTCAAAATTTTAGGGACCTAGGGTTCATAGTTTTCTTTTTATACATGATTAAAAATAGTCATTTTCCATACAAATCATAATTTTTAGATCAATTTCACCACATAATATAACTTTAAACTATATAAAAATGGTGACACGGCTTTCAAAAACTAGGTGTATATAAAAGAATCTTTTCTGTAACTATTGCACAAAGAAAATTATCAAAAGAATATCTATATACGAAAATATTTAAATAAAAGCAGTAAGAAACAGTAAATGTGGGTTATAAGCCGGCAACGTTGCAAATGCCAATTTGAGCGGGAACTACAAAATCGGAATAAATATTTTATAAAATATAACAATTTATTTTTCAAAGAACCAAATCACGCATGCGTCAACATACGTAAATTTACAACGTTGCCAAATTTATTATTCCCTTTTCAAAATATTTAATTTGAATTTAAATTGAATTAATATAAATTTGATATTAATTATAGGTAATTTTTCATTTATTTAACTATTATATGCATAAAAAAATCATTTTAACAAGCAAATAGCAGGTTAATAGGGAATTGAAAAAATTTGTATAAATTATACAGAAAGTGCACCACTGTCTAATAAATATATAGCTAGTTCCTACATCTAAATATAAGAAAAACTAGTATCTGAACTAATGTCTAATTGTAATTATAAATAACCTTGATGCGACTTCAAAATATTACTAATATTACATGTTATCAATATTTACTTAAAAAGTTAATAAAAAAATTTATAAAGCGCATTTTTTTGTAATTATAATCTTATCTAAAATTGTTTACTTTTTTACGCCACATGTGAGGTCAGTGCCATCTAGCCATCGATGAATAAATAAATAAAGAAACTCGATTTATACAACTAGTGTTATATAAGAGTTGCTACGGATGGCAACATACTGTCTACTCCGACTGCATATGCATGTTATCTTGACTTTAATTAAATCCTTAAGTAAATAATTATCTTTATCAACTGCTGGCTATCTCACCGTTGACACGCAGCAAAGCTGTACTGCTGATAACAGATTCTACTTGTCTGTAAACAGGTTAGATCCTGACATTCGATTGAATTGGTATAAATATTGTAAAATATTGGACACATACACAAAAAACACACTCCAGATGGGAATGTGTTTTGTTTACTAAAACAGCAACAACAGACACAAACAAAAATGTTTCAAGAACAAGTTTTTGTTCGTGTTTTATTGAACTTTCTCTCTCGTGTGAAACAGACATTAGTCAACAAGGTTTAATTCCATGACATTGCCAATAAATAAATGCTAAAGATATTAAACATCTTTTAAAAATAAAACTACAGGTGTAACTACGCGTTAGATGTATTTGCCTCTCATTCACACTCATTGCTTCAATTGAAAATGATTTGAATTTTTATTATATCGCCTCAAACTTACAGGATCCTTGACAATTGTACAAGAAATTATAACAATGATTCTAAGTATGGGTATATTTTTTTGTTTTCATGACTCAGATTTTTAAGAAAACAATTTTTTCATAATGGCTATTGTAAGTTGTTCATAAATTTTATTTTCCTTATTGTTGTCTCTGTCTAACACATATACTGCTCGGATTTGTATATGTATATATATTAAGTACGCCTGTATTACGTTCACCTACACTGCAAGTTTGGACAAGTTGAGACAAGTTGAGTTCTGTAAATTACTGACCAGCAGAACATGGTGGATTTGAGTGGAGTCAGACTAGAAGATAACGAATGCAGAGGATCTACGGACGCGACGGGTCCATGGCCGACGTCCTGGCACCCGTCCCGTCGGCAGCGGGCTGGTTCTCGAAGACCCTGAAACCAGGGATTGTGGCTTGGAGGCAGGCCGTATCGAATCAGACGGTTTTGTTAAAAAGAGATCCCTAAAAATATAAATTTTGTTTAAAAAAAAAGTAAATAAAAATATTATAATTACTATCTACTGCGACTTCGCGTGTATATACATATAGGTATATACATGTATGTATATATATATACAATGTCCTTGACGAGATATAAGTTTGTGGTTATGTAGGAATTTTATACTACTTCCGTTGATATACGTTTCCAGTTGTACTTTGATCTATAGCAGGGAATCAGATAAGTCCCCAAATGGGTTAGCGAAATACTTTTTTAAAGACAAATATTTTTTATTCAAATATATATTATACATGCGAAATATGTTGATATACATGCATAGCGATTAGCTTGTTTATTTTTTAAATATACAAAAGTTGACTGAGATATAGCTACTTAAAATTTGAATCTCATTAATCTTTTAATTTTGTCAAAGTACGTTTTATGATATGTTATGTATATATCTGTAACTAGCAGAGTGCATGTCAATGACCAACTATCGCAGGGGTGCAAAAAGTCCAAAAATGTATCAATATATAAATATAAATAGCGCTTACCCCATCCAAAGCGACGTTTGTTTTATATATAAATGATTTTAATTCAACAAAATAATTTGTAATTTCAATCCAAATTGAAATTTTTGTTCTGATTATAATTATGAACAGGTGTTGAATATTAAAAATAGTTTTTTCATTTTATTTATATTTTTTTCTTTTTATTTCAGATTTCTTACCGGGTATTGCTGTAGAAGACAATTCAATTCAATAATTGATTATTGTGCAAGTGCGTCGCGTTTGCATAGACTTTGTGTAGTGTTTAGTGTAAGTGCAGTGTTGAACTATTTAAATCAGGAAGGATATTGCTGTTCCTGATCATGCCAGGAGGCGTCCGGCTTTAGGATATTAAGAGAAAGGTAATACTCTAAATTAATCTTACATATTGACGATTAAAATTTGTAGTTGATATAATCTAAACGATTTCTTCTTGTTGTTTCAGGCTCACATCAGGTTTCCACAGCTGTAACAATGAGCCCCAAGTAAGTGGAACATATTTCTAAGCATGGCACTGCCCCACTAACTGAAAATCACTTTCCTTTCAGATGTCTTAAAAGTTTTTAATATAAAAATGATTATTAATCTTGAAAGATATTGGAGTCTGTTTCAGATATGTGTTGGATGTCCAAGATTTCTTCAAGATGGATTTCTTTTGGATGCTGCTGCTTCATATTCTAAAACTTAATTGCGAGTACCAGAGGGCAGAGATGACTGGGGAAGGAATGAAACTAAAATAAAGGTAGTAATCCTTTGTTCCAATCGATTTATTTTCGTTGATATTAAAATTTTAAGAAGGTGAATTATGTACCATACTTATCGAAAAGCTTCATCGCCTGATACAAGTGAAATACCTGTATTTAATTAAATAATATGAACCCGTAATCAATCAAATTTGCTAAATATGCACCTGAAAACGAGACATTATATTAGAATCCACTTCAAACAGCGGTGAATCGAAAAGAGAATTATTTCCTAGTTTGATGGATAAAGGTATCATCGCCTACCAGCATTATGGAGTTAATATCTCTATTTACAAACATGCTATTTATTTTAGCCTTTATTTATTTGTATTTAATTTATTTATAAAGGTAGCGATACCGATAAAATTAATACCGATAAACCGTTATATCAAAATTCGGTTTAATTACTTGGATACATTTTGATTGATGTTTCAGTGTTACATATTTCTAGAAAATGGTAAAATATACAATGAATCTATCTTTAATGTGAACTACGTTTCTTTTAAACCGCTTGGTCAAGGAAATTAAAATTAAAAACGTGTACAGGGGTCCTGGTTTAGCTATTCAATATAGATAATAACAAAATATGAGTACACACACACTTAGTACACACATAATTAGTTCTACGAATTTTCATTACTTTATCCCGTTTCACAATAGAGAGAAAAACAACTAAACACGAACAAAAACACCAATGTTTACACCAAAGAGACGTTTCTTAAAACACTTTTGTCTTTAAAACCTGTTTTAGTAAGCAAAACACATTCCCATCTGGAGTCGGTAAGATAAAAAGGAAAACACGTATATGTTCTTGTTTTTTAGTCTGCTTAGTTTGAACACGCAGTTTTGTTTCTTGAGAACATTTGCGATTGTCAGTTGTCAGTTTATAATTTTTATGGGACACACAGAAAAACACTAAACACAAAACCAGTCTGTTCACTGTTTTCGAAAAACAGAACTGTTTTAAAATAAAATAAATCACGTTTTTGTTCTGTCAACCTATAATATCTGCCATTGTTTACTAACACACATATAATAAAACTAATATTCTAATACACAATTGGAAAAAAAGGAGCCCAGGCTCTACAATGGCTGTAGCGCCATAAAGATAGGTGGGATAGAGAAAAATAAGACTTTTCTTAGTTCACAAGCATTTCACAAAGTGTACAAATTGTATAATTTCCAAAACATGATTTTCTTGTAAAATATCGATTCTTAGAGAGCAGCTAGTTGGCCTGTTTAGCAAGGACAGAAGGAGATACAAACATAATCATTTAGTTGAAGTAGTTTTATAACAAATTTCATATAAAATAACAGCGCCATCTGATATAAACATTTGTCATTTCTCAAAACAATCCCGCCATGTCAAAACAGTGGCTTCATGTTTAATACGTCGAGTGTTTGTATTTTAGATTGTGGTTTATTTATTTATTAAATCTGGCGCGTATTTAAATACACAGGGACAGGACAATGTTATCTTTAACAATTAAGGGTGATATTAACAACCCCTCATAGTAATTTCAAGTGTCAGTGCTTTTTAAGTGCAGTACTGTTTCGAAATATCAATGGCTTTAAAATAAATCTTTATTATTTTATTTATGTTCGTTCGTTTTGGAAATATACTCGTATTTATTTAGTTGTGATTAGTCTGCTGTTATTCGTATTGGCGTGCTAATTGTTTCGTTTCAAGTGCATGCTTATGTAAGAGCGAATTTATAATGCCGGTTTCACATCAGAGAGACAATTATGTTGTCAAAAAACAGTTTTGTAGACAAAAACATGTTTTGTTTTATTTTAAAACAGTTCTGTTCTTCGAAAACAGACTGGTTTTGTTTTTAGTATTTTTCTGTGTGTCCCATAACAATTATAAACATGATCAACAACAACTGACAAGCGCAAATGTTCACAAAAAACAAAACTGCGTGTTCAAACCAAGCAGACTAAAAAACAACAACATTTTCCTTTTTAACTTACAAACTCCATATGAAAACTCCATACTAAAACAGTTTTTAAGACAAAAATGTTTTAAGAACCTGTCTCTTTGGTGTAAACATTGGTGTTTTTGTTCAGAAAAACAAGTTTTTGTTCGTGTTTTATTGAACTGTCTCTCTGGTCTGTGTAGGGAACGGAAGTCACTTTAGGACGTGCGAATAATTTAACAATAAGTAAATAGTATAGCTATATTTTTACATAATATTCAAATTATATGAGCTAGACAGTTGATGAGATAAAATTATAAATTTCGTTATAAAATAGTTTAAAAATAGTGAATCTATTATTAAATGGACAAAGGTTTAACATACGATTGAACACTTGCACTGGAACACATGGAAACCGAGCTGCCACACCGCGAACAATTTCCTGTTGTCTTGTGACTTTGATAAGAAATAGTTAAATAAAATAAAATAACAGTGCGCAGTTGAATTAACGCGAGATATATACAGATAACCGATACTGAAACAAAACTGGAACATCCGATTTTATACTAGACCAGTGGCTGGCGCCAACACGAAGACTTATTGTTCGCGGGACCATGTATTCTCCAATCTCTCACTCTTTATGAATTATCAACAAGCTAATATCCTCTCAATCCCAAAATCACATTGAAACCTAAATATTACTTCTTTACTTTATACAAATTCGAGTCGTAGTGATCAGAATTTCAACATTTTAAAGCTAGCGAAACTATCCAATTATCACCACTATCTATCAGAGTCTTTGTGGTTAGATCTTTCTTTGATAAGATTGTTTTTTACGTATATATTTTTATCAAATTGATCTTCACCTATTTTTAATAAATTCTGGAAGGTCACTGTATTATCAAAGGTAAATATAGGTTAAAAAATAAGAAAATAACTTGTTTACTCCTCTGTGACAAACACACAGTAAAAACTACTTTGTGAATATAATAACTGAGTGCTATAATACTTTTATGAGAAAGATTCCTATGTAAAATATAAAAATTATAATGAGTATGTAAAGAAATTATATTTCTACTCGTCTGTCAGTGAAAACGAATACTCATGAACAGCATATTTGGAGTCGACAGAACTCACTGTGCATATTGTTAGGTTATAATAAAATTAGATAAAAAGGAATTGACAATTTTAAATAATAAACTTTAAATGTCGTTTCTTTGATTTCAGAAGCAACACATAAGTTTGATTAAAAATTTACAATTTCTAATAAAGTTGGAGATATTGTCTTATAAGTGTTGTAATTTTTATTTGATACTATAGTAATTCTTGTCATAATTTTTCTAAAAGTTTAGTACCTTATTTACACGTGCAGCACGTGCATTTTACCTAATTTTTGTTAGTATAAAACTAGCTTTTCTATTGCCAAACGCCTGAGTATGTATTTACTATTAAAGACAAAGTAAAAAATAGGGCTAAGGGCTTCTATTTAAAATAATTACAACAATTACTACATCTACTTTAAAAATGAAATAAGAAAAAGTACTTCAAATTTTATTGTCTTTATTTCGGGTCTTGTTTAAAAAATAGTAACATACTTTTATTGTATTACATTCAAGAAACTATTGCCATATACTATCCCTAGTTTGCAACTAAACAAGCAGTGAAAAATAAAATTAAAACAGTAAATAGAAATAACCCTGCGACGTATTTGACCGTATATCAAAAATAATAACAAATATATTGTGTACTCAAATTTAGTTAATAACAATTACATATCTGTTATCACTTTCAAGGTCGCGGCTCGTGGGAATTTGTTATAAATAAAAATATAGCAAACGACAAACATGTCTGAATAAAAACAAATCGTATTTCTGATTATAGGTTGGATAATCACTCAGACACAGACGAAGCTACGAGTAAAATAAATGATGCGTAGTAGTTTTATATTTGAGACGTACATGTCATCTTCGCTGCTTTATACTTAGCGTAAAACTAGGCTCTAGGTCATGTGAGGTTATTCTAGTGTAAGTATAAACTATGAACGCTAAATATAGGTTAAATAAGTGATTGAATTTATCTGTAACGAGAGTTATCGAGATGACGCTATCGTAGTAATGAACCAGTGTATTATTCCGGTTGTGAAACAAATACAGGATATCCGGAAATTCATTTCTGTCTGAAATACACATTTATATTACGTAAAACTGCAAATGAATCATATATGTATATAACAATGCAATTAATTTTGTTTTTCTAAAGTATCATTCCCACTCCCACTAATTTAAATTGTATAGCATATGGAAATATGCGTAGACCTTACTTACACCATTTTTAGTTTAGACTTACAATTTACACTTTTTTAGAACCTTACAAGGTTCAATGTTTCAAAATTAAAAAAACTGTATTATATTATAACCTCCAAAATGTGACAATCATGTTGACAAAATGCAGTAGGATTTACTTTTAAAAGAAGTTTAATGTCAGTTTGTCAAAAATAAAGAAGCAAAAACAATCTGTGTTACTAATTGTTATTAAAAACAGCAATTTTAATTATTCTACATACAATTGTCATCCTACGAACTTATTTAGTGATGTGATGCTCATCTAAAAAGAGTCTTATATCCAGAAAGTTCCCATCTCACTCTAGCAACGTTGATGAAACAACAAATATGTCTCACGATGATGTTGCACTGGTCTGGACGGCACACTGTACACAAATTAACATAACAATAATTGCGTTATTATCTCATAAACAATGCATGGATGACGAATTATTCGCTGCAGTTATTACCACAGTCCGGCGGACGAGTATTAATCACGTTCAAGTTTGTTTCCCATGGTGAATTATATTATGAACTTTGTGAAAGACTTTTGAGGTAATTACTTAAAATATTTAATTAAGAATTAGTATAAATATATTCATTTTCAGTAAGGTAAATGCATTTATTGTAATTTTAGTTCTTTTTATTGCATTACACGGTGTTATATAAGCCATTAATTTTGTACGAAAAATTTACATTTTAAAATCGTAACTCATTTTTAACATTTATTTGATGTTGAAGAAAATGTTGACCCGTGTTCACCATGTATCACAATTGGCACTCGCCTTTGTTTGGTTCACGTCTTTTGTTCGCGTTAAGTTTGCTTGAAAGACATTTGTCTTGGGTTTCTACAGGGTTTAAAATCAGTAGATTATGATTCGATTGGAGTTTTTATAAGAATAAATCATATTCTTATAGAGCATGGGGCTCTAATATATTAATCTGACACTGGTTGCACAATTTTGAACATATAAAGTTTCTTTTGAAGGTCGTTATAAAAATAGTTTCTTAATCTAAACAAGAATCATCATCTTTGACCACTGTACGGCACGTATCCTTCTGGGTACCAATTTTCAGTAATAAATTTTTCTGCAAAACTCGTGCTAAAACATGTTAGAAATCTTTGATGTTGGTCCATCCTGTTTGAACCATTTTCTTTTATTACTAGCACCGTAATCTTTCTTTTTGGATACCCTGTATAATAGTTATTTCCATCAGTATGTGAACCCTTGCATATTTCATTATTTTTCACGCACCTTTTCGTATTATATAAATGTATGCATCGTGGCCGACGTGTGCGAATTCAACACCGTGTCAAATTTAGGTCACTTAGGGTAATGCATCTCATTTTTATTCAAATGAACCCTCTGACCCGCATAATAATTAAACTTGGTGAGGAATTTAGTTCAGGTTATTGATAAACATGAAAAGCGAGAAGGTAAATTTGACACTGAGTGAATAGGAACAAATTTATCACAATCTTTTGTTACCATTTGAGCCACCACCTTACTATCCAACTAATTCTACTATAATCCGAATTTATAAATTACCCATAATCTAAAATCTTTTATAATCATTTAGACGTAATTAATATTTGTTTTATTTTAATGTAATACTTGGATTTAATAGCAGATTACTTTATGATTATTTTCCATGCACGGTAACTCCCCAGGTTGATCCTCCCACCCTTCTTGCGTTTCGTGGTGTTTTGTTCGGACAGGAAACATTTTTTAACAATCACTGACATTTAATTTAAAACTTAACTTTGCAGATTGTTATCCTCGTTATAACGTGTGTCAGGTTCAGGTTAATTCAGTCATTCACACGTTCTGCGGTGCCCAGGTTGGGTAATTTATACAATCATCGCCTTAAGGTCAAAGAAATGTAACTGTTGATTATTGACGTAATTTGGGATACTTTTTAACATGCCCAGGTTGAGTGATTATGGATTAAAGATTAAATACCGGATTAACAGTGAAACACAAGTGTTCTTTAGTGTTCAAATTATTTATCTCAACGACTAATCTGCAATGTTTTAGGGGATTATAACCGAATATTGTAAAGCTGAAAATGCAGTGCAATTTCACACTTGCTAGTTTACTACAAGCAGATTAAAGAGTTACAATACGTTTAGCTTTCTACCTGGATAAATACAAGTGATAACAAAGATGCGCAAAGAGTTAATCCCTCCAGTATAAGTACGTATTAGAGGACAGTACAGTTGTGGTATAGCTAAGCAATACCAAGACATTTTCAAACATGTTTCAACATGTCTACGACGTATTTCATCTCTTAATTAGTGCCTACCACTTCCGGTAGATCCATGAAAGTGCGCCGTTCGTCTCTGACTAAACTGTAATAATTAGCACGAGCGGTTGATTGTGGCTGACCACTTCCTATTCCGATAAATTTTTTCCACCTTATTTATAGATATTAAAATTTCTATTTCTTTTGTCTGTGTTAAGTGATGTAACTATTTCTCAAAAGTGTAACAAGTGTACGAGAAGGTCACCTGAGTTTTTGTAGCCCCTAAGATAGCCCCATCAGATCGAAACAAAGTTCAAATAAAGATGCGAACATCTTAGAGCATATATTTATATGGAGAGAGAATGCTGGACCTGAAAGTGTGTCCAAAATGTGTGCGAGAGAGAACGGTATATGTTCGTATTTGTTCTCTATGCGCATGCGTCGAAAGTGACAGTTGTCAAGTCAGAGCTGTCTAAATATAATACCTGACAGTTGTTAAATATGACATTATATTGATGTAGAATAATGTAGATATGTATAAATATAAATAAACTATATAAATATAACTAAATACGTAAATTCTATTCACTGTGTTAACCGTTATCCCTATAGCAACATCTATGGCATTCATGAGTATATGTTTTCACTGAACGGTCACTGTTTTACCGACAGACGAGCTTTGTACCAACTAAAGAAATATCATTTCTTTACATAATTAATATTTATTATATCTAGAAAGTTGTCACTTTCTACGCATGCGCTTAGAGAACTAATAGGAACATATACCTTTCTCTCTCGCACACATTTTGGACACACTTTTAATCTATAGGAAACATAGGCTATTCGCACTCCATATATATATGTTCTAAGATTTACATATTGATTTCAAATTCCCACGTGAAAACAAAAGCAAAAAATTGGTTTCCCATATTGCTTAGCAATCATAAATTTTTGTAACACTTGCAAAGATGCTTAGATTGGCTCACCCATTTTAAATTGGTACAAATTCTCATCATTGGATTACACTGAAAATAATTCCCGCATAGACGATCAACAAAGTCCAGGGCGAGGCTTGGGGATCTAAATAAAACGTATCTAATTCTAATATTAATAAATTTGATTGTGAAAACAATGAGACAATATTCAAATTTCCTGTCTTCTTCTTTTTGTTACTCTTCGCCATTAATTTCATCAACAATGAACAATAGTTTGTTGACCTATTTTAATTTTATAATAAAACAAAAGTAATTAAAGTAATCTTTTGTTAAGATCATTCATTACGTTATATAAAAAATTAAAAAATATATATATATATATATATTGGATAAGAGAATAGTGAACCATATTTATTAGAACGGTTACTCATTCCTGTGCAGGCCGGAAGCCTATAAATCGTTTGTGAATCACGGTAAAGGTATGATCAAAGCAAAGCACTGCAGAAATGTGTAAAGTGTTGCGCTTATTTAAATTCTGATACGACGGAGTATGCATTACTGAAGTCATTTTAATCGTTTCGAAAAGGTCAACATTCGTGCGATCGTTAAAATATTGTACTAGTGCTGTAATATTTCGAGTGGGGGTTTCAAATACACTACACCACCCCACTCCACCTGCACAATGAGTGATTCACCGAATTCTAGTTTACATGTTGCACTGCAGACCAAGAGTCCCCAAAGTTTCGGAGTTCGCGGACACATTGATTAAAAGTACTATACATATAGTACTATATATTGATAAAGTGGGTTACTAGAACCTCAAATGTTCAATTACTTTTTAATAACTCCTTATATGTTAAGAGATATTAACAATTAAAAAGTCATTTTGTCTTTTTAATTATTAAAGTGAGTCAACGTTGTACAACATTCAAAATGCATGTGACCTCACAACCGCTAGTTGCTATCTCTTTTATACAACAGAGCGTAAAAGAGATAGCATATTCAAGATAGAACTCTGGCAAGTTTACAGGTTACCAACTTTACAGCTCATAAATCTCTGCTTAAAAATATCAAATATTATTTACAGTTATTTCAAGAAACAATAAAATTTCAATATTATGTCTGCCGTAACAGAGTTAAATAAAGTAAAAACTTAGTATTCTTTGACTTGACTTGATTATTTGAATACCAACAGCTACAGAACATTACCACAGCACTGACCTACTCAACAAATAACTGACGTTAAAATGCATTTCACGTCATACAAATATGGCCGACCATTTCTAACGCTAAAACTACAATTCAAATTTTTAATTGCTATATCTCCGACAACATTTAGATATTTAATAAAATAGAAACGCCAATACACATTTATTAACATCAATTTTAATCAACAATTAAAAAATCGACCAGTAAAAAATGAGGACACAAGCCCATTGCTTATGATTAAATCCAGCCCTGATGTATAAGGCACATTACTTGTATATATAATAATTATCAAGGTAAATTTTCTATGAATGCTGTACAAGGGAATAAAGTCTCAGACAACCAAGTTGAATGACTGTAAAACAAATTAATTATAAACCACACGTCATCATCATCATCATCGTTTTTGACGTTAATATATTCTTATGATTTATTTGCCTTATCTAATAGCCGGAGTCTGCAATTTACTGTCGGTGTTAAATGTTGCAAATTTAATCATTGTTGTCGTGCTATAAAATTATAAAGGATACAATCAACTAATTGTCCTGAAAATTTGAAATCGATTGACCGTTTCGAACTCGAGATAAATGTAAACAAAGTCGATTTATTTGCGTTGGGAGCAATGAGAGTGAATGAGAGGCAAATATATTTGAAGTGTAGTTACACCAGTTTTTTCATTTTTAATAAAAAGCAAACCGAAATAATAAGTAAAAATAGAGAGATATTTTTGAGTACTTATAAGAAAAAACGACGTTTTAAAGAAATCACTTCGAAGATTTCACTGGAGTGAATATTAAATACGTCATGGTATTTAAATATGTTAAGTTGAAATTGTCTTTAAATGATTTCATACGCGGAGAATATATTATGACATATTTAAATTATTTTATTTGCACATTTTCTGACCTCCTTCAAAACGTATTATAACATTTTGTAACCCTAAATTGATTTTAAATGTATTTGTATCCAGCAATTAAATTATGGCCACACCATATAATTTAGTACGTATCAGACCATCTTATCACGTGATCTAGTGAGCTACATTAAACGTTTGAACACCTCTTAACCCAAACAATCGCTGATGACACTATGAACGCGACGATGCATGGCATTGTAGCCTAATTGCACAAATGCGTGCACTACGTGTATTGTTTTATACTTATTTTTAACATATCAAAATTAAAATAACATGTTTTTGGACAAACAATTATTATAGATTAGAATCTATATAGTATGACAAGTGAAAACAATCAAACTATTGATAGATAATATAATTTAATAGTGAAGTACCAATTTATGAGTTAGTGTGTTCGACTATCGCCAGGGGCATGTGACTGATATCTATTGGTGTTTGTTTTTGTATGTTTGACTCATTTTATTACACAACTCTGCAGAATATGGAGGATTGAAGTAACATTGAAATAACTGTATAAGCGAAATGACTAGTCTAGTCATGAGATAGTGACTAAGAAAGGTAACCGTAAGTCCGCAAGGATGATGAAACTATTTAGGCGTTCGGGTAATGTCACAACGTATCTTATCAGAGACATTACTAAAAATTCACACAAACAATTACGGCAATAAACAAGGAAAAAGTTATTACAAAATAATTTATTTTATTTGGTTTAAATTGGGAATCACATGTAACATTAAAGTGGAAGCCTCTTAAAACGTTTTTTAGTGGTCGATTTTTCAATTATTTTTGAATTGTAGTTTTAGCGCTAGAAATGGTCGGCCATATTTGTACGACGAGAAATGCATTTTAACGTCAGTTATTTGTTCAGTTGGTCAGTGCTGTGGTAATGTTTTGTAGCTGTTGGTAGTCGAAATAATCAAGTAAAGTCAAAGAATAATAAGTTTTTATTTTATTTAACCCTGTTACAGCAGACATAATATTGAAATTTTATTGTTCCTTGAAATAGCTGTATATAATATTAATTATTTTGATATATAAATACATATAACAGAGATTTATGAGCTGTAAGGTTGGCAGCGATTGTGATGTCACATGCATTTGGAATGTGTACAACGTTGAATCCCTTTAATAATTAAAGAGACAAAATGATTTTTTTAATTGTTAATATCTCTTAACATATAAGGAGTTATTAAAAATTAATTGAACATTTGAGGTTCTAGTGACCCACTTTATCAATATATAGTACAGTTTTATAGAAATTAAGACATAGGACACAAGCCCATTCTTACAAAAAATCACGTTTATTGAAAATTATTGATGGTTAATTGAAACAATCAGCGCGAAATATAGATTGATTTTTAATAAATCCTGTCTAAAGCCATATCAAAGTCCAATAACCTGTACGTTTTCTGTTTCTAATAATAAAACAGCTAATAGTTTGATCTTGATGAATCATATAGTACCAGCTGCCTACTAAACACCATCTCCACTTCGCATAGAAGACAAAGTCTCCCTCCCTTCCATCTCCCTCTCCCCGCCACACATCGTAAGTCATTCCTTAAACATGAGTACACATCGAAAGTAAATCACACTTTGTCTACTGACACAAAATCTTACATTGTTTATCATTTGACCCATTTCTTAATCCGATAAGATTAAAATAAATTAAGATTACACCATGTTGCGATATCTATTATAAACAATACGTGTGCTTTCTTAATTTATCGCGTAGTGCGGATAGAAATGTTATAGTAAATTTATCTAATTAAATCAACGTAATTAATAATATTGATAAACAGTTACACGTGATGATTATTCATTTTTGTTAAATAAAATGCAATAATATTCAATATTGTGTAAATGGTATTTGAACTACCTTTTCTTATTAATTGAGTAATTTAACAATCTATGATTATAAATGAACATCAATCATTTTTGAATTTGTACACTTGCATAACCCTTTAAAATTAATATTATTAGAAAAATTAATTCAGAGAGAGAGAGAGAGAGAGCAAGAAATAGTACTCTTACATTCATACTACGTGTTCCTTTCTTCCTCCATCATATACTTCCTTAATCATTGCCATATAATTTCTTTGCAAAGTATTCCAGAACCTGCTTCGCTTATCTACTCTTTTCATATGTATATTATATAAATTTATACGTTAGAATAAAATCAAAGTAATAATGATGCTTGTTGAGGTACCCATAATTATGAAAAATACAACATTTTTCTTACCTATTTTACTATTTTTTTTAAATAAATGTACCTTTGATCATTAAACTTTTTTAGCATTAAGGAGTTTTAAGCCGTCCTTATTAACGTCCTTAACGATTAAGAGCGGTCTTTGTAATCTGATCAAGCAAATCTTAGACTATTTTAGATTAAATATTATTACGTTTCTTTAAGGAAAATATTTCATGAGTGCAAGGTAACATTTACTTTACGTTATATTCTGGGAGACCTCACATAACTTTAAGCCATATTTGAACACGATTAATCTAATTTTCGTTAACCACAAATAAATATTTAATGTATAATATAATTTCGTGAGGTTTCAACAGATTTGTATAAATTTTTGATAAAAATTGACCACGCAACCCCTTAAATTAAACTGAAGGGTCAAAGATATTGTCAATAGGTATTCAATGGTTATTTAAACGTATGTGGTAAATAACAGGGATGATTAAGGGGAAGGGGGCTCCCTACAGAACCTTAATTGTGGGAACTGCACCATATTGAGTTCATGGATATCTGATCGCTATCTCTTTCATATAGAGATATATCAATTACTTGGATTCTATTGATTCGTATCTACGATCCTTTTGTAGTCTCATTTAAATCAAAATCATGATAAATCATTATATAAACATAGTTTCTTTAAATCTTTAACTGATATTTAACCCTCTGTATATTTTTCGAGTCATGGTGTGTACACTGGGTCTTTGAGTGAACAGTTTTTCGAGTTTTCTTAGCTTTCAAAAAATCTGAAAAAATTCTGGATTATTTCTTGAAGTGTCTACTACATGGTCCAGAAGTTGCCAAAGTCCAAAGTTTAAAACCGTTGTTAATAAAAATTCACAAATAGTGAAAAAAATGGAATATTGTTAAAAAATTCATAACTTTATAACAAACAAATATTAAGAAAAACGGTTGTAGATATTTTTATCTTAGACTATAAGCTTTCGAAAGAATGTAGTGTCTTTGGCGTGGGCTCCAAAAAGTTGAATTATTTGTGCATCTGAAAGTGGGGAATATTTTACGGATTCAGGCACGTCATAATAAACGGAACGGTGATTATTCGGCACAAAATTAGTTTTTATTGATGAAAATACAAAAGTTATGTTGTAATAATTAATATTAGTTAATAATAATTATTGTCAAAAAGAGAATTTACGGTGCGCAACCGTTGAATTGTCACCCTTTGCCAGTAAACTGCCAAATCCGGACACTGCTGGAACCTTAAGTCCCTACCACTACTTAGATTTTCTAGGGGCATAGGTGAAGCGCGCTCTGTTCTCATGAGAGAGAAATAGGAGTTTGAAATTTTAACTGTTCCTTCAGACACCCAGTGTACACACGCACGGGTTAATTTAATAATAATTTTATGACGTCACAAAAGTAATAATCATAATTTAAAACTTGATGGGATGCACGACCAGCTGTTAGTAGCATATGACGTATGACACACACACTCGTATGCGTCTCTGTTGTGTGAAAGAGAAGGCAAATCGTCGGATGTGATATAACACACAAATTAATTTTTTATAGAGTTAAAAAAAAAGAATTGGGCATTTAACGATCTGATTGTTGACTTTATACACAAACCCATTGCTCTTACGTGGAGCGATGCGAATATATAGCAATTATTTGTAAGATTTAATATTCTGCCTCAGTTACTCCATTCTCTCTTTAATATTTACAATGGTGTACTTAACACCTTGTGTAAGTTTTATCAAAGATTAAATATTCGACAACAAGTTTGACGCGTAAGAATTGCAATTTTTGATATGACAGTTGAAAACCTATACAATAAGAGAATTTAGGTAAACTTGCCAAAGAATATATATCAAATAAACTGACATTAAAAAAGAAGTTCTTTTTTGCATTTAAATAAACTGCAAAGTACTATATTTTTAAAAATTACTTATACGGTATATATTTTGAACAATAAGTTGCAAAACTTGAAGAAAAAAAGGTTTGTTATTGTTGTAAAAGGAACAATTAAGTACAACCTTACAAGTCTGCACAGGTGTTACACTATAAATGACTGTCAAAAACGTACAATAAGTATACAATTCTTGTCAAAAGAAATTGGTAGTACCTCGTCAGGTGTTTGTAAAGTTTAGTTTAGGCTAGACACACACTAACGATAGCACTGGTCATGAAAACAAACGCACACACGTTTGTCGAATGTTTGGTTTCGATAATTTTGCAATATTTTCTAAAAACATATATGTCTCTAGTGTGAGCGTAGCCTTATACTATATTTCTCAAACTTAAGAAAAGATAAATTATTGTTATCTTGGTTTGTAACTCATAAAATTTGTTTTGGTTATTTGCTTAGGTTGTAAGAGTATGATTTTTTATGTTGTGTATGTGTATGGGTATGTGTGTGTGTCTACTATGCAATCAAACGTGATTCAACCTGTTCCAACATGAATCATAAGGTACATATAGATAAACCTGATCAGGGAACTGATACCTGGCTGTATGGAGTTGAGGAATCAGGTAGTATCAGCAAGATATACGTTTCACCTTAAAGAAAATAGTGGTAAAATTGCATACAAACTGTATTTTGGTACAACAAAGGCAAATTTAGTTTACTTTATTATTGAAAAATATATATGGCACACCTGTGTTTTGTGAAAAGCAGTGCTGAAATATATTTTTAATTTAGCAGTTATACATTGGGCGTTATAGGCTTAAAATTTAACATAATTAATCAGAGCAGTTTAATGAAACAGCAGGCTAACTAACTTTATTAATTGATAAATAAAATTAATACAATTAGAGATAGCAACTTAACGGACGTGATGTCATATGTCTTGGAATGTTCTGTAACGTTTTGACTGTTAATATCTCCTAACATATAAGGAGTTATTAAAAAATTGTTAAATATTTGTGGTTCTAGTAACCCACTTTATCAATATATAGTACAGTATTAAATTGATGGTTCGCAAGCCCATTGCGAAATTTGGAAAGAAAGAATCTGCAGAAAACATCTAATATAATTATAATTAATATAATATAATTAATATGAACAATAATAAAATTATAATAATAACGGATTCTTTAAGTGTTTTAAAAAATTTAAATTCTAATGATCACAAATCAAATAATGATATTTTGACATGCAAAATTAAGGAGCTGCATTTCAATATAATGAATAAGAATAATACCATAAAAAATTTTATGTGGATACTGGAACATTGTGGAATAAGAGGAAACGAAATTGCGGACAAATTGGCAAAGGAATCAATAAATTTGGAAATTGAGATGAAAGTGAAATTACCTTCATATGAAATTTTTAATATAATCAAAAAATTAAACTTCAATTTGAGAAACACAGATTTCATTAACAAAAGTCAGTTAAAAGGAAGAGATTATTATATGTTGCATCCAAATTTAAGTAAGAAGAATGGTTTAGAAATGAGTCCCGCAAAATTATATCAACTATAATCAGAATCAAAAGTAATCATTGTAAAACTCCAGCTCATCTGTACAAAATTAATATTAAATCCGACGATAGATGTCAATGTTGTGAAGAAGGAACTTTGGATCATATTATATTTGAATGCATAAATTACAGTTTAGAAAGATCAAAATTCAATGGTGAAATATTAGATGTGATTAAAACTTTTCCTGTTAATAATAAATTTTTATTAAGTGATTTAAAATTAATTAGTGAATTATTTAAATATTTAGAAATTTGTAAAATAGAATTATAAATTGTAAAATATATATAAGAAATGTTTGATGACGAATAAAAGTCAAGGCAAATAAATAAATATAAAAAATAAAATTAACATAATGGTCCAATAAATCCTCCGAATATAGTATTACATAAAAAATAATTAACTAAAAAACCTATTTTAGTAGAAATATAAATTTAATTAATATTTCTTAGAGAAGAGAAATAGATACATCACAATTTCAGACACCATATTATTCATTTAGATAATGTTAACATGTACTATATATATGTATTATCTCTGTAATATATCGAGCACCAAGGGTGTAGTACTGTGTGAGCTTGGAAAGCTTTACATTTGCTGGCAGACTTCTTGGGTTTTGATGTACACCCCCCGGTATCCGTACCGCTCTTTGTCATACTGTGAATATTGTGTACAGGTCTCATATTCCACTCAGGGTATCATCAGGGCATCCACACTGTACGTAACATATTATGACTCATTTAATAACTGTTGCGATAGCCACGCAGAAAAAATAACTGTAGCAATGTAACAAATGGAATGAACCTATCGACAAAACACATTAATCCTGTATTGAACCGATTGTCATCATAATATGAATAAATTTGCTATTCAAGATCTCAGTTATCAAGAACAAAATTATTTTAAAATCTAGATCTGAATTAAAAAAGATATTCGTTTCACTATTTTTAAAATTTTGTTTTCTTTTTCACAAAACACAAATTTTGCTTTTGCTAAAAAATAATGTCCAAATATATTTTTTAAATTTAAAATAGAATACTTTTTATATATAGTGTACTGACGCAAGGACCTGTTCAGTGTTTCACACGTGCAACAAGCACTTTTTACAATTCACTATCAAAAAAGCACAGTCAGTTGTTTAGAAATGTATTTGTGTGAGTTGTGCTTATACATGTGTGTGTTTACCAGTCTACTTTAAACTTAAATCAAAGACGTATAAAGTTACGTATCTAGTAATAAAAATGTATTTAGTAATCGCTAGCATATGTTTGAGGGTGACTGGCTTAAGAGAGTTGGTATCATTTTTTAATTATTCTGAAAATTTGAAGACGATTGACCGGTTCAAACTCAGAACAAATCTGATCAAAGTTCGAATCATTTGCATGGAGAACAATGAGAGTCAGCGAAGTCTGTAGCACCGCCCTTCGAGTCCATTTCTTACTATTAGAAATGTGAAGTGAAGCTAAAATAAGTTTCTTCGCGGCGAAAATTTATTTTTTCTATGCTAAAATTTGTTTAGTCGCAAAAATTTATTTTTCATGGCGAAAATTTGTTTTGTCGCCGCTAAAATATGTCTTTTCGCCGCCGCATTCAGTGAGAAACACATTTCTTAGATTTTGTGTGTAGCAATTTTATGTTCGCTTGGTGGATACGCAGCTTTAAAGATGACTCACAGTGGACTCTGCGTCTGAACATGAACCTGATCGTCACCGTGCCGTCACTGAGACGAGAGTACAACACAACTCATCAACTTCTCTAAATAAATGGGGGACTGATACTCCGAGACCCGGAGCCCTACGCCTGCCCGGTTGGAACACTTGGGTCTTACCGTTCCAATACCATTTGGAACACAGTGGTAGTCACCAGCAGGTTTATGACTAATTTCTGTTTTTTTTTAGTGTCTGTAAATAGAAATCAATATTGGGATTTGTTTTAAATTTTAATTTACATTAATTATTTATTTTAATATGTGAAGTATACGCCTTATGTTTTAAGAATTAATTTAAGATATAGAAGCCAAGGGAAATGTATTGCTTTTATTAACGAATCCAGAAAAAGCTCGTTATCTTTGCTGTAGAAAGATAAAGATAAAATCATGTTAACTCATGAAACAAACAGAGACAGTTAGAAAGTTATCAACCCTTAAAAGTACTCAGTATAACAGACGTATTAGAGCACACAAACTTTTGTGCGAAGCTTTAAGAAGCATACAGTTTGCCGAATTTATAGAATGCATGAATTAAGGATTATTTACAACAGATAAATCTTTTCTTCAAAAGATAAGAAAGAATACAGCAGATTGTTTGCTTTTCGCGGCGAAAATTTGTTTTGTCGCCGGCAAAATATGTTTTCTTGCGGCAAAAATTTGTATATCGCGGCGAAAATTTGTTTTGTTGCCGCTAAAATATGTTTTCTTGTGGTTAAAATTTGTATATCGCGGCGAAAATTTATTTTATCGCCGCTAAAATATGTTTTCTTGTGGATAAAATTTGTATATTGCGGCGAAATTTTGTTTTGTCGCCGCTAAAATATGTTTTCTTGCCGCAAAAATTTGTATATCGCGGCGAAAATTTCTTTTATCGCCGCTAAAATATGTTTTCTTGTGGTTAAAATTTGTATATTGCGGCGAAATTTTGTTTTGTCACCGCTAAAATATGTGTTCTTGTGGCTAAAATATGTATATCACGGCGAAAATTTGTTTTGTCGCCGCTAAAAAGGTTTTTGAACAAACACAACAAACAACACAATTGAAGACAGGCAAGCTTGCTAGATTGTCTCAAGATTAGTAACAGCCGATAAAAGCCACTTTATAGAGCAATACCAATACTAATCACTTGTATCTAAAAAAAAACTATTTTATTAGAAAATAGGACCTATCCGAAGTTACCCTAAAATCACCATAAGAATTGTAAGAGACTGTTGTAAATTTACAGGATTACAAATAATACAATTAGTAAGGTTGTAAAACGCAGGTAAATTTACCTGTTATCTTTTCTATATTTTACACAAATGGTTTTATTATTGTATAATTACACATTGTAGTAGAGTATAGATACACATAGAGTATAGAATACAAACAGTTAAATTATACATCCAAACACAACCAATAAAAGTTGAGTTATTCTTTTTTTTTAAATAATATTGCTTCAACAAAGGTGATTTTAAGGTTGTTGTGCTATAAGTCGCATCGGTAGAATGTTATACATTTTTGTATAAATATAAAGGATATTATTATTTGATTAACTTGAAAATTTAAAGTCGATTGACCGTTTCGAACTCCAGATAAATATTATCAAAGTTAGAATCATTTACAATGGGAGCAATGAGAGTAAATGAGAGGCAAATATATTTTACGTGTAGTTACACTAGTCTTTTATTGTTAATTAAAAAGAACAAATCAATAGATTTTCAAATAAAAATAACTGAAAATAGAGTAATGTTTTTTGCGTATGAATAAGAAAAAATAAGATTATTGACCGTCTTGTTATTTAAATAAGAATATGAAGTTACGTAAAATCGATAAAACGTACCCTACGCAGATGTAACAAAGCTTTAGAATCATATTGCAGCGCGACAACGCCCTTAAGACACGGCACAAACACTTGTGCCTCTATGTTGATTTGACCCATAAAAGCAAAGTTTGACAGCAAGAAATACTATTTTTGTGTAAGTTTTGGGTTTTTTCCCCAACCCCCACGTCACCCACCAACCCTTAAAAACCTGTTGTTTACAGTTCTTTATCCATCTGTATCATGGTTTTAAAGTAGCAAATAAATGAAGAAAGGTTTTGGAGAAGTATATATTAAGATATACATGAGTGCAGGGGTTGAAAACACTCTTTTAAATAGGGTTTAGCTAATAAATATTGCTAGAGTTGTAATTTCGAAGCTAGCTAGAAAGGTTACCAATTTCTGAAAGGTTGTATTGATTATATGGGTTGACTAGAGTAAGGAACCTGTTTGCTATTATAACATGATTTTTTTATTTTGTAAAAGGGATTTATTTTCCTTTTGTCTTGGTTTAAGTTGTATATATATGTATGCATGTATAAGTTACAAAAGTGAATCATAATCTCTATTTTAAATAAAAGCAAGCTACAAATTAATTAGCGACAATAATTTTTGTAAAATAAATTTACAATGACAATATGTTTTAAATGAGCCCCGCAGTGTGTGCAAACGGAGCACTTATATCCTCTGGATAGAATTAGTGTTGCCCAAATGCAAGAACAAGACGAGACTTAGCCAGTCTTGGTCTTGGTCTTGCGCCAATACACCTGGTCTTGGTCTTGGTTTTGGTCTTGCGCTCCCAGTCTTGGTCTTGGTCTTGGTCTTGCAGCAAGAGTCTTGCAAGTCTTGCAATTACCTATTAGTCTATTACTATTTATTAAAGTTTACTTTAAATCTTAGAAAAACGTATTAGAATTGGAACATTGTGAGCTTGAATTAACATAGCCATAGTAAAGATCAAGCAGATTAATAAATAACTGAAGATTTGATAAGAAATTCGAAAAATCAACTGACCTATATGTCGTTTTCCATGGAAGTAACTGTTTCTTAATATACATTTATGATTTATAAGCTTACATTTGCTAAAACATGTAAAAAAACAAATTAATTACAATAACTTGACTGTATTTTAAAGAACAATACTTATCTGTCTAGAAAGAGATTGAACCCTCAACTTATAAGAAATTTAATAAAAGAGTTTTACGATTTATCATTTATTTGAATAAAAAATAAAATACAACACAAATCAACAGCTTTATCATTAGGTTATGATACTTTATATCAATTCTTTTGACCAAGAATTAATACAAAGTAACCATCTGGCTGACTCATCACTTAACCTATTTCTATGTTTTCTAATTACTAATGATGCTTTAGAAAATAACCTCTCAGCAGGTACTGAAGTTGCAGGTATTGAGAGAAAATCACGGGCCATTTTCGATAAAATCGGATACTCTGTCTCATGCGTCCTCCACCAATCTAAAATGTCTTCCGAGCTGACAGTTCTTGGTTTTCTCAGGTACTCCTCCAACTCGTCTATCACTAAGCCTTGAAGACAAGATCCAGATGACGTCGAGGGACATTCATAGAGTTTATCAAAGTCTATTACGTCTTCATCTTCATCACATACTTTATTGTCTTTTTCTGGTAATTCCAGAGATTTGTTCAGTGAGTGTAGACTTTTATATTCTTCATAAAGTTCATTGAACTTGCGCAGACTTTCTGTTTTAAGTTGCTTCCCCCACATTGTCAGGTCAAAAGTCTGAGCCTTATGCCTTGGGTCTAAAATTAAAGAAGTACAATAAATCCAGTTGCTCTTCTTGTAATGTTTAAGCATTTTGTCTCGAGCTGCTTGGAAAGCTAGAATGAGCCTTTCATCCACTTCAGATCGATTAGGTTTCTCATCTAACTGTTTTACCATGGATTCAATTTTATCTAGCAAGAGATTAAATGATACAATGACTAGCGGTAACGTAACATATTTGTCTCCACCAAGTTTTGTACTTAAAAGTTTAAAGTTTATTAGAAATTTATGTAATTTTTCGAGTACCTGCCATTCATTAGCTGTGATTTGAAAATCATTCAATTCGGTGACAGAACTGCACAATATGTCAATGCCCGCTCTCACTTTTAAACCAAATCCTAAGAATTAATCCTATAGAATTCCTAAGCGTACCTACCTACCTATACACCGAACTGTTACACCTAACTACTCCGTGAAATAGCGCTAAGTCCTAGCTGCAAGACGCAAGAGTCTTGCAGGCTATGTCTTGTTCTTGCTCAAGTCTTGCACGGTCAGTCTTGGTCTTGGTCTTGCTAAAAATACGCGGTTTTGTTCTTGGTCTTGGTCTTGCAAAAACGCAAGAACAAGACCAAGACTGCAAGACCAAGACTGAATTTGGGCAACACTAGATAGAATAGAATCTGATATTACATTTCTTTTAACAAAATTGCTATTAAGATAGAACTATATTTCTTAAAATTGATATCTGCGGGTTGGAGGTATTAAACACTATGTTACATTTACTATACGAGTATTTTACAGGAGAGGAAATTGAAGATGTTTTACTCGAAGTAAAAGTGGACTTGGTGGTATTTAAAAGCACCGAAACTCCGCCAATTTTTTATGTAGGACAAAATGTTGTATACTTATCGGTAGAAGACAAAAAACCCATATGATTGTGCCAATAATTTCATTTTTGACAAAAATAAGACAAAGTATATATCCTAATTCCTAAGTCCAAAGTCCTATACCTCCAACCCACAGATATATACGCTTGTCTCAAAAGGGTGTATTCAAGTTGTTTCGCACACAATTTATCCTAAGATGAAGTTTCTACTTTAATGTTTAGCAATACTACTTCTATGCCTATAAGAAATCAAATTCATCAACAACATCTTCATTGACTAAAACTCAAATCCAATTAATCTTTCCTACGGCTAATCTAATCTCTTTCCATATAATTACCTGCCCATTATTTCTGTGAAGTGATTTTAGTGTATCAAGCTCCATCAATTGCCAAAGCGTACATGTACCTTTGAAACAACATTTAAATCTAACTGAGATGAGTCACTGATTGACTGTGTTGCTCGACTCGCTGTCATCTACGCAAACCATTAATGAATTGTCATGCAAAACAGTAGCCAATGTATACAAACGTATTTTTATAAAACACTTTAATGAGTTTTTACAATGTATCCTCGTCCCCTGATTTGCATTTATGGTTGGATGGTCTTCGTACACGGATAAGCTATAATATTATGTAAAACCAACAGAAGACAAACGCAGAAACGCACAAACAAATGAACAGACAGACATAATGCATGTATATTCTTGTTTATAAGTCTTATACTCCCATCTAGCGTGTGTTGGGAATACTAATGAGCCATCAGCCATCAGGTTAAACTCTTAAGTCTTAAAGAATAAAACACATAATATAAATTTATATGTATATGAAATTACGTTGAATATTGAAGCACTCAAATTATGTCTTGAGGAATAAAACTAAAATGTGATGGCCAAGGCTATAAGTAAGCTTATGAAAATGAAAGAAATAATCATGTGACTTATCTACTAAAGTTAATTATTATTCTGTAGAACGACGTTGAAGATTCGTAATTTGTATTGTTGTTTATCGCGTTTCGGCTTCACGTTAGATATAGTTCTAATCTTTACTTAATCTGGACAATTGTTTCCTTATTCTCCTCGTTCTCACTTCTTTCTTCCCGTGGCAATGTCATCCCTAAGGTCATCTCTGGAGTCGTTATTCATTTATTTCCTTTCTCGTTTTCCCGTCTGTATTTTTCTTGATTTACTTTCCCATCTTTCTAGATATAGCCTCTCCATCAGTACTTCGTCGGGCATCTTCCATTCTCCTAATCCTTCTGTTCAAGATTCGTATTATGTATTTATTATTATTGCGTTTCGGCTTCACGATTTCCTTATATTTTGTTTAGCTTACATTTGCTCCCATTACTCAATTTTAACATATTTTGATCCTCTCTCAATAAAACTAATCTCTAATAATTCTAATCTTTACTTAAACTCTTTCTTCCGTAGCGTTGTTATCCCTACGATCATCTCTGGGGTCGTTGTTCCTTTACTTCCCTTCTCGTTTTCCAGTCTGTATTTTTCTTGATTTTCTTCCTTATCTTTCTAGATACGCCCTTTGTCTCTACACCAGTACTTCATCGGGCATCTTTCTTTCTCCTAATCCTTTAGTTGGAGATATGTTATTAGGATTAACATATTTCTAAGCTAATCTTTCTATTCCAAATGACCTTCCTACAATTGACACGCTAAATTAAATTCCATTGCTGTAAAGAAACCCCTTTAGTCTATAATATTAAGGCCTAACACACTCTCGAAAATGTTGGGTTTGTAATAGGCTCGGCAAACATGCTTGACGGTTTTTAATCCGGCTTGTTGTCTTATCCAAGCATACAACTTCAATTCGGATGAACGAGTTTCCAATTTGCATACCCCTGGATTTGTTTTTTGTGGACACCAATGCTTGTAAGTCGCACAATGGAAATATCTCGCA
Organism: Panorpa germanica; assembly: GCA_963678705.1. Taxonomy (NCBI): domain Eukaryota; kingdom Metazoa; phylum Arthropoda; class Insecta; order Mecoptera; family Panorpidae; genus Panorpa; species Panorpa germanica. The sequence continues at coordinate 12,237,079 of OY783220.1, read as the reverse complement.
CAAAATTGTGATGACGCCGCTAAAGAAAATCTTGAGACAAGCGTATACTCAGACTTAGAGCTAATTAGCAGAAGTGCTACAAAGAGAATATTTTCCTTAAAATAAACAATAATATCTTTTTTCTCTCTCCAACGCTTTGTCTATTTATATTTTTGTTTCAACTGAAGAGAGAAACAAAGCTGGCTTAATCAGTGGCGGATTAAGTCGGATTAGGGCTCCTGCGGAATCCTTAAAAGAAGTCGGGTCCTTCGAAATTTTATTGAAATATATGTCAACAGATATGATGTTTCTATTTTTTTTCTTAATATTTAAATGTTAAGCTTGCTTACCATATTCATAATATCTTTATCTGTCATTCGAGACAGTTGTAAAAAATATTTGACGTTTGAGTATGATTTCTCTTTATATCGTAATTTAAAAGAAATTTTGCATTATGTATTATCATCAATATTATATACATTTGTGTGATTTGTAGCTTTTTTAAATTTATTAAATACATTTATTTGTTAATTTTTACAGAATAGCTCCGAATAAATAAAATCGCTGGATAATATACCTAAGACAATGATAATAAAAATAAAATTAAATATCATTAAATCAAACCTCAAACCGAGGAACTACTTAAATTGCCCCGGGCCTACGTCCCACCTCCCCCTCCCTCTGGGCCCCTTGAACTTGGTCCCATATGAACAAATCGTAACCGTAACGATGCTTTCGCGTGCTTGAATTGTTTGAAAGAGCTTCCCATTACTAACAATGTGTTAGAACGAGATGCAAGATATATATAAATGATATCGTCATTTATAATAATTATTTATTATATAAATTTTGATATTTAGATAATATAATCATAATTTAAGTCCTCGATATTTATATATACATATAATTTAATTATATAATTACGGAAATAAGTTGAGAATGTATTTCGGAAACGAGTTCATATTTAATAAATCGATTTCACTGAAATTTGCTTAATGCATTTTTCCTGTTTATTGTTGTTTTTGGATTTTGTGAGTTAGTTACATTTATTTTCATTTGGATGTTTTTTTATATGCATGTGTTTGTGCTACGATTTCAAAATGCTGTAGTGATAAATCGACAGTCATTTTGATGATCAAATTTATTCCGTATTTCTGTTGAGTTGGAACTGTTTTATGTAAAACTTGGTTACAGCGAAACGATGAGAGAAATCGGCGGAGGAAAAGTGATCTATTTTATTTAAGGTCAGTCGGAAAATCGGCGCCAATCGTACTTCAAATTGGCAGTGACTGTCAGACTTGCTTCGTCCTGCAAGGCCACAAATTGGTGGCACGGTTATCTCAATACAATGAGCTTGTGTCCTATGTCTTAATTTCTATAAAATTGTCCCATATATTGATAAAGTGGATTACTAGAACCTCAAATATCTAATTATTATTTAATAACTCCTTATATGTTAAGAGATATTAACAATTAAAAATGTCATTGTGTTCCTTTAATAATTAAAGGATTCAACGTTATAGAACATTCCGCTAAGTTGCTATCTCTTTTATACAACAGAGTGTAAAAAAGGTAGCACATTCAACACAGAACTCTTATCCATAGAAAAAATAACTGACTTACCTTTAAGAGACATGTTACATCATAAATATGGCCGACATCTTTAGCGCTAAAACTACAATTCGAATTTTTAATTGCTATATCTCCGTCAACATTTAGATATTTAATGAAATAAACACGCTAATACACATTTATTAACATCAATTTCAATGAACAATTCAAAAATCGACCACTAAAAAACTGAATCAGATAGAGATAATACCATATAAAACTTATTAAATAAACAGAGATTAAAAGATTAATAATTTTTATTTTGGGGCTCCTGGACTACATAACATGTCTACAACCAGTAGCGCATTTTTATTCTTTGATTTCCATATAAAAATAACCAACTGTTAATAAATTACAACTACTGTTATTTTATTCTTCAGGTTTAATTCTGAATCGGCCGTGGAATTCCTAACACATAATTCACTATATCCTAATCCTCGCATAGCTATATATACCGCGAATAGCCAGCGAACAAATTCAAAATGCGGTCTGATTAAATTGATGCGCCTAGTCCTATATTCCTGGTGAATCGAGTCGGGGTGGGGGTGAGGGGGTTGTGATACTTCAACATATTCATTTGTCAACAGAATTCGAAACATTTCACCCTCATTTTTTATGCAATTTTTTTTTCTACTTTACTAAAGTCAAAACTCTGTAGTAAGTTTTATAAATGATATTTGGAAATGATAAATGAATGGAATGCATTATTTGATTATTGGTTCCATCGTTCCATGGTTTGCAGCAAATTCGGATAAGACATAGGAAAAGGACCACGTTGAAGTTCTCTGAGCGGTGTAGGATATCTTTGAATAAATTTAGTGTGAATACATGCTTCTACTGAATAAAAAATTGTTATTCGTAATATACTATTTGTACTTTTTAAAACATAATTAAACATTTGAAGTTCTCATACTTGACAATATCTCCAATTTTATTAGGAATTATAAATTTTTAATCAAGCTGTGTTGGCCGTTATTCTTACAGCGTCATCTATAGCGTTCATGAGTATATGTTTTTACTGAATCACTCTTCTACCGATAGATGAAATTTGTACCAACTAAAGAAATATAATTTCTTTACAAATATATAGAACAGCTTTATAAAAATGAAGGACATAGTTCACAAGACTATTCTATCATTCACAGGTCATATCTACTAGCAAACAAAATATTCAAATAATACACACGCAATCACTCGTATATGTATATGAAACCACACTTGTCCTCAGAGGTTAATCCGACTTCTAACGAAATCCTCAACAGTCGAGCAATGTCACGAATTAATCCCGTTATTGCATGAGCGTTGTCATGCAATTAAGAGCTTTCAGTAAGTAGTCTTTAATTAAATAAAGATACAAGTACGCACTTCTGTTTTTGAGAAAAAAATTCACGAATTAACTTGGATTGGTTCAAATTAGTCTCTTCTATAAACCTCACTGTTCTTAAGATATTTGTTGCCATCTGTACAAAATACATTTTTTGTAATTTCCTTTTTTGGAAATACTCTGGAATAGTTATTTCATCTATGGGATACAAGATGCTTCCCAAAATCATTTAGGAAAACAAAAGAATAAGAAGATATTTAGTATATAGTACATTTTTGTGGCAATGTGTGACCAGTATGCCATTGCTCGTGATGTATCAGGGCGCTCCACTAAATGGACGTTAAATATACGTAAATGCCCTAAACAGCAGAAATAACATAGCACTAAAATAAAAAAAAAACTATGAGTGGTAATTATTTAACTATGGCAACACTATTGGTCGTTATAAGTATAGTTTAGCTATCACTAAGTTATGATATACACCATCCTTAGATGAGATGAACCCCCAAAAATTATAAACAAAGACCATTTTAATTTGAATTTTCAACGATTTGTGATGCGATTCGAGCAAGTACATAAAGTGATTATTTCCAACGTACGACTACAATGCTAATTACTGACTTTGCTTTAATCTTCAAGCAGAATTCTAATTAGTGATAAATTAAGTTTCATATTTCCCGCGTTCCGGATTGACGAATGATATGCGTTTAATACCCGTAAATAAAAATGTACTACTCCTAATACTATGGCCCTATAATACCGCATCGTACTGAAGCAAGCATTAAGAAATAATCTTTATTTTTTTTTTGTTATTTCAACCCTTTTATTAAAGCACAAAATCTGACAATTAGAAATGAACCCTTTCCGAAATAATCTTTAGGGTTAAGGGGATCGTCTCCTAGGTGATATTTAATCTAAATCGTGTGTTCATTAGATCCATTTTCTATCAAATATTTACTGTTTAGAAAATATTTTTTTGGTGAAATGTATTAAATAAAGATGAATAAATGATCTAATAATGAAAAAATTTTAAAAATTCGTATAGAACTAGTATAAATTAATTGCTAAAAAGTACCAATTTTTGCAATGTTTAAGGTGCTTTATTTTGCCCTTAAGGTTAGAATATTAAAAATTTGAACTTATTAACTCTTAGGTTTAACCTTACCCTTTAATATTTTATTATCTTTGATAATTTTCGACTCAGAATACCAAGTAGAATATGTATTTTAGTAAGTCATGTTTTTGAATTATTTTATACAATAAAATTACTCGCCTACATTCAGATGCGGTGAGGAATCGGGCAGAGGGGAAATGGTGGGGGTAATTTCACAGACAGGTTAAAGCTGCTGATTTCTATGCATGTGTGCATACTGGTTGTGCGTATGAAGATTTTGTGTAGCATGCGTGTAGCTTATCTGGAGTATGCTATGCTGTATGTTATCTCTCTAAGATATCAATAACATTTACAGGCTCTAAAGCTGGTGTCGTTCTAAGTTATTTAAGAAATTGAATAGCCCACATCTCTGATTCATTTTAACATACTAGCGTTCACCATGTCGCAAAGCGACGACTGTTCTATATTGTTGAGTTGAATACAATGTAATAACTCGTAATTTCATTTCAAATTTTTATTCCATCGTTAAACTGAAATATTTGGCTTGAATATAATAATGAAGAGGCGTTCAATATTAAAAATATTTTTTCATATAATCTAAATATAAAAAAAAATATTTGTTTCAATTTATTTGTTTCATTTGTTTTATTTTGTTTCAAACTTACGCGTTTTTTGACAAACTTTTTTTTTTTTCAAAATTTAGGAATTTTTCTTTAGATTTCAAATGTAAAACCTTAGTAAAAACTATAATAAAACTTATGTATTATGTATAGAGAATAATAACAATTCTTGTAACATAAATTTGAACATGGTTCGAAGTACAATATGCACAGGTCAAGGATAGCAATTAAAGACGGAAATCTATGAAAGAAGCTGACCAAGAGAAGCTAAACTGGCAATATCTGAAGTTAGTGTGGACACAGACTTTAATAACGGTGGTCGCTGATGGTGCTTGGGCGAAGAGTTCTTACAAACCTAGTTACAACTCTGTTATGAACAAAATACTACTAGTTACAACTCGGTTATAAAACTAGTTACAATCTGTAATGAATCATGATTCGTTTGATATAAAAATTGGGATCAATCTGCTAAGTCTATAAAAGCTGACATTATTGCAGAAGGTTTTAGCCGTAGTGTAGAAATGCATGGACCAAAATATAACAGATTAATTGGTGGCAACGACGTAGTGTCATATACCGAATATTTAAACATAACCTTTTGGTCCTAATCTACTGGTGGAAATGCTGCCGAATATTTTAATCCTATTGTTGCAAAATACATAGGAGATTCAAGTGTTTTGTTGTAGATTTGTAGTTCGTTTAAAAATACTTCTCCGAATTTGGTTGACTTAGATCTAGTATTTTATTTTAACACACTTATATTACCCATATAATTAAGTAACAGAATCTATATGGTACAAAATATGGTTTTTCTTAATGATTTAAAATGGTAATATAAGTAAATTGTCGTTTTTAATTTACCAAACAAGAATAAATAATACACTTCGTGGATCTTATGAAGCGAGGTATAATATAGCTGTTTCATCTTACGACAAAGGAAAAGAGCTGCACTGGTCATTGCATAAGGCACTACTTGATGAAAAACTGTCCAGAAAAGTATACGCAGAAGTGTTCAAGTAGAAAATTTAGAGAAAATAAAAATATAGAACGAAGACGCTTAATATTCGCGGAAAGCAAAATTTTAAAGAAAATAAGAGAGGATAGCATAAAGAATGGGGGGGGAGGAGGTCCAAAAAAGAGAAAGGAGTACTTTGAAAGGAATGGAATGGCGATCGAGGAGGCAGAGAGGAGAAGAGAAGGTGGCGCAAGTGTGGAAGAGGAGCTAAGGAGAAGGGATAAGGAGATACAACAGCAGGAGAGAATGGGAAAAGTAGAAAAAAGTAACTACAATAAAAGATATAAAAGGTTATGGGAAAATAATGTGCCTCAGTACCTTATAGAAAAAGACATAAAAACACATAAGAAGAACAGCAAGGTTTAGATTGGGAAATGAGGAAAAAGGAAACAGATACTGGGAAAAGAGTGAGGAAAGAAAGTGTAGAATGTGCGGAGCGGAGGACGAAACACTGGAGCACATTAAGTTTGAGTGTAAGGAAAAAGTAGCGAGCGAAAGGAATATTGGCCAGCTATTAAAGGGAGGCAGTTTTTTTAAGTTTAGTTTTAAGTTTGAATGTATATAGGAATGAAATGTATTAGAAATATAATACTGTAGATTGTAAAGCCGAAAGGCACACACAATCCTATATTATAATGTCCCAGGTGTATATTTATGATCTTATATTCTTATATGTTTGGTAGTGAATTTTGTATGGCATCTCGAAAACGGCTCCAGGGAAGTTTTTAAAAATTTCCTATTTCGTAGAGAAAAAATTTCTAAGACTTTTGGCGTCCCCGGATTTTTCCCTGAATTTCCTGGAAACCCGTAATTTTGGAAAAACTGGAAAAAAAGTGATCCCTTTTTTGCTGTATTACTTTTAATTTGGAAACGATAGAAAGTTGAAATTTTGCATGTGTATTAAGGTATTTAATGCTGACATTTCTCAAAAATTAGAATTTCAAAAATAGAAAAAGGGGGGGTTGAAGAAATTCGGGGGCCCGGTAAGGAACTTTGGAGAAAGTTCATATTCTGGATTGTAGAATAATTAAGTATATTATTAATAAAAAAAAATTCAAAATTTCAAAATTTTATTTGGGGGCAGTATTTTCCGAGAGTAAAAATTGTGCTAGAAAGTTGAAATTTTGTATATAGGCTAACCTTGGTAACTTATTTACGAATCGAAAAAAAAATCCCAAATTTTGAAAAAAAGTTGGTCAAATAGCTTATAAATTGAAAATATTTTTTATTTTGATAAGTTGAAAAATTGTTTTATTATTGTGCGAGTTTATTATTTCAGTTTAAAGTACAATTAAATATGAAATGTAATTACAAATAATTTTATTGGATTCAAATCATACACGCCAAAAGGACGTCGCTTTGCGGCGGGGGTAAATTTTATGGAATTTAAATTTGACATGAAATTAAAGCCACACACAAAAGACAGACGTCGCTTGCGACGGGGGTAAAAGCTAGTATATTATAATGTCCCAGGTGTATATTTATATTCTTATAGTCTTATATTCTTATATGTTTGGTTCGAATTTTGTATGGCATCTCGAAAACGGCTCCAGGGAAGTTTTTAAAAATTTCCTATTTCGTAGAGAAAAAAATTCTAAGACTTTTGGCGTCCCTGGATTTTTCCCTGAATTTCCTGGAAACCCGTAATTTTGGAAAAACTGGAAAAAAAGTGATCCCTTTTTTGCTTCATTACTTTTAAGTCGTAAAAGATATAAAGTTGAAGTTTTGCATGTGTATTAAGGTTAACTTAATGCTGACATTTCTCAAAAAGTAGAAATTCAAAAATTGAAAAAGGGGGGGTTGAAGAAATTCGGGGGCCCGGTAGGGAACTTTGGAGAAAGTTCATATTCTGGATTCTAGAATAATTAAGTATATTATTTATAAAAAAAAAATTCAAAATTTTAAAATTTTATTGGGGGGCACGGGGGCAGTATTTGCCGAGAGTAAAAATTGTGCTAGAAAGTTGAAATTTTGTATATAGCCTAACCTTGGCAACTTATTTACGAATCGAAAAAAAAATCCCAAATTATGAAAAAAAGTTGTTCAAATATCGCATAAATTCAAAATATTTTTTATTTTGATATAAAAAATGTATTTTCTTAGTCAGTTTGTATGAAAATTAATTGTTATTAAATGTTAAATCAATATAGGACGAGTTTATTTATTATTTCAATTTAAAAATTAAATTTTGACTTAAAATTCAAGCCACTCACAAAAAACAAACGTCGCTTGCGACGGGGGTAAAAGCTAGTTAATATATATAATAACAAGAACAATTTAAAAAATACAAAAGAGCAAAGTCGCAATACTTGTGGAAGCAAGAAAGATAGAAGCGACTAACATCATCTTCATTTGGTAAAGTTTGTAAAATGAGAAAGAAGACATCTTGTGCAAATTTAGTCAAAAACCATCTTTATAGCACATTTGCTGGAAATAAAGCAACAAGATATGGTATAGAAAAGGAACCTGTGGCTAAAAATGATGTATCGAAGTTACTAAATTTAGAAATAGCAGATGCAGGTTTATTTATTGACAAAAACTATCCATTTCTTGCAGCTAGTCCTGATGGACTAATAGGAGAAGATGGTTTAATAGAAATTAAATGTCCAGCTTCGGCAAGTATGTTAACACCAATTGCGGCAATTGAATCAAAGAAAGTAACATTTGGAACAATTGCAAATGGCTTGTTTAAATTTAAAAAAAATCATGATTTTTACTATTAAATACAAGGGCAGCTACAAGTTACACAACGCAAATATTGTTTGTTTGTGTTTTGGACTCCTGTTGAAAAACCAAACAATATTCTCTATGAGAGAATTGAAAGAAATGAGAGATTTTGGGAAGAAGAAATGAAATCCAAATTATAATTTTTTTATAACGAATGCTTACTTCCCGAGATAGTAGACTCTCGATACCTTCGAAATATGCCTATTCGAAATCCAGATCGTAATGGATAATTTATAATCAAGAAACCACAGTTTTATGTTTAGTTTTTATCAAATTAATAGGTTATAAAAGTACATATATTTCTATATCGTAATTTTAGAATATTAAAATTATTAAAAACTGTTACATTAAATTTTATTTGTTTTTTTTAATTATATTATAATATAATTTAATTAAATTGTTATATTTTTATTTATTCTTAGTGTAAAATTTTATGGTTCTTTTATTTTAATGTTGTGCAACACTGGAAATCTTAATTACGCTTACAAATAGTTTTTATCCCTGAGATAAGACTTTTTAGCCACGCCTACGCACTCGTCTTTCCCTTCTACACTTCTTAAAATGCTTTGTTTATTTTAACTTACTCTCTGAGGAGACGAGCGCCTTAATTAACTGCAAAAGGATTAAATTTGATGGTACAGTCTAAAACAAAATTGTCTATGGCACCGATTCTTTTGAAATTTTGCACACTTTTTCTTTACATAAATGCCGAGGTAACGCTGTCGAGTTTTTTTTTAATTTTTTAATCTAAAAGTATTTTAAAATAACAAAGTTTTCTGATTTTTTTCATGAAAAATAGGTATTTTGACTTTTAAGTGTTTTTAAAAATTTGAAAAAGCAATAAAAAATAGAAACTCAGCAGCGGTACCTGTAGAAACTTATCAACTAATGAAATCATTTTGGTTTTTCGATTTCAGAAAATCCAGTGATGAATTATGAGTGACACCGCAATGTTACTTTTTTTGTGACGTCTGCGGAGATTGGCTGTTAATGCCTCATTTCTTGACATTTATTTATGAAAATTTCACAAAGTATTCTTCAAATGTCATTTTATTATGTAGTAATAGAAATAATTATATATTAATTGTATCGTCAAAAACATTATCGAAAATATGCTTTTTTTTATCGTTTTGACCTTACCCCCCTTTTAAAAACTACAACTTCCGCAAAAATTTGTAGTAACACATTGTAATTGTAATAATATTCTCTTTATACCTTCCTCTCACATTTCATTCTCCTTTGCCGCCAATCTCTTCAAGCAATTCCATCATCCCTTTCTCTTCCACATTACTCATAGATTAGATAATATTTTAAAGCGTGCTAAAATCTAGACAATTACAAAGTAAATATTAATTCAACATTATCACAAGAAATTAGCACTTTTACCTTAGAAAGTCGCAGTAGCATGCTACTTCCGAATTATGTGATACAAAAAAGATAATCTTTCCGAAATTATCTAACTGATAAAAGAAAACGATTATTTTCACAATGTTTCACCTAACATATTTTAACAATTAAATTACCAATCACTTTACAAAAACTTTTGAACCGTAATGTATTCACTTGGGGGTTGATTTTAACCCTTCACTGATTCTCAATACATTTTGATTCGTTCTTATCATCTATTTCATTTATACTATATATTAACACTGTGGCTAGAAAGAGATAGCAATATATCTATACATAGATAGCTACAGTTCACTTCTGCTATATTGAATTTGTAATTAATTAATAACTCAAATTGGTCGTTAGTATTCAGTCGGTGTATGTATGTATATGTATAAATAAATATATAAATAGAAATATGTAAATGGAGTTTAAGGAAATTTCAATATCAATTATTACGAAATTGAGTTGTTGCAAACAATGGCGGAGCAATTAAGATATCAGTGCCATTGTTTAACTTGTGTGTAGTAGAAAGAGACTTTACCAAAGCATATGTTATCACCGACGACCTCACATAATGTTTGTAGTATTTATGGTGTTATACATATGGGCAAAACATAGTAGTCTCGCATTTAGCTATTAAAAAAATATTACTAATTAGAGTTCTGGAACAATAAGAAGGTAAAAAAAATAGTAAGATTTATTTGTAGTAAGCTATAAATATTTGTATGCATTTTATAAAGGACAACTAATATTTTCAACCCCCACTCAAAATTCAAAACTCCATTGTATTTAATCACAAATACTTTTTTACCTATTTACAATTTTTTTACCCAATTTTTGGTCTGAGTCATGCTAAATTCAATTGTATCCAGGTTACGGTCACCTATAAATTACGTCACACAAATTTCATAGATTTCTGACCCCTTCCTTTATTGTTACGTGTGGCCACACATTGTGAATCACCCCCTTGTAATGACGTCACTCATTTGAAAAAACTATTTAGTTTTTGGTCTTGTTTTTTTTTTGTAAGTTGAATTTTAGATTAGATGTGGATTTGATGAAGCTTATGACACCTTTGTTACGTTTTATCATCCCCCTCCCCCTCTACCTGTAACGTAAATAATGGGTGACCTCTTACCTATTAAACAATTTAGTGAAGTGCCTCGTTTTGTGACGTTTCTATCACTATTGCACTTCAATTATAGTTCGCATCAACTTGCATGAATTATTTTCTAAGGATTATTTACAACCGATAAATACTTTTCTTAAAGAGATAAGAAAGAGTACAGTTTGTTTGAATTAAACTAACTTTAAGGTGAAACATTACTTCATGGTTATATAGTTAGATATAGATAGCGACAGTGTATTAAAATGACAATCCATTTACAAATTTGTACTAGCACTCCATGTTTTCAAATATAAAAACGTTAATAACTTTGCACACGATTGAGCTATATAAAACATATAAACTTTAGGAGTCAGATAAATGTTCAAGCTTTGTTTAAAAATAGATCATTAATTAGTATAGCAATTACTGCATTCAGAAATTGCCAACACAACGGTGTCAAAATCGGAGCTAAACTTCTGTCTTCAGTAAATTCACGCAAGTGTTGTTTATGGAGTGCCATAATTCCACAATTCAGATAATGAACTGTCACTAGTTTCGTGAAGCCGAAACGAAACAATCCACAATTACAGTTATCGTGATGCGACATGCAGTGACAAGCATGGACACGTGTCGATGACTTGTTCTCCACCCGTTCTAGTCCACCGAACACTAAAGTATGATTCGGTAACTATGCTAGCATCATACAGCAACAGCAACAAAACGAACACGCCACACAAACATTGGCAATGGCGAAATGTGTTAAGCTAATTTATGCCATTGTGTTTCTTTAACAATGGGTAAATATTTTCACTAACAGAAATTTGGTGTAACTTGTTTGTGACAAGTATTTTCAAGTAGAGAAGGGGAGGAAGGGAGCCACTACGGAAATTGGTTCTTTGACGAATAATAAGACGGATTATATTAAGAAAACTCTTAGGGGAAAATGGTTTAATTTCATTTTTGTGTAAAGGCGGTGAATTAATTTTGAATTAACTATATTATAGTTATAGTCATTGTGGTATTGTCGAGTGATATATTGTGAAAAATTAGACGGACAGGGGCGCCTGAATATGATTGGCGAATTTTTAATAAGAAAAATGTAATATATTCGTATCTACATTAAAAAAAATAATTCTGTAGTATCAGGAGAATGAACATTTTAGAAATTAAAGTTAAAAAATAACTATACGAAAAATGTTTTAAATGTGTTCATTTTTTTCTAATGTATGGCACAGACTGGTGCGACATAAACATGCGACACTAATAAAATCCTTACTTATGGTATTTTTAAGAATTCTAGGTAGTATTCGGTAGTAGGTTGTTTATGAAACAAAAATGCTTCAATCCTAGGTTGGAACATCTAAAGAAATTAGGATTTTGAATGTGATCTCGAACAAAAGTAAAAAGGTCGAGTACCTACTCAGTCTCCAGTAAAAAAGAAAAGAACATATGATTTGTGAAAATAACAACGCCAAAGAAGAACAAAGATTTTTACATGTGTCTAAGTATTAACCCAGTACATTTCTCGAACATTTCAATTCTAATGTTTTACAAGTTGGAGCAACACACAAAAAATCAATTTTAGTTCAAATTGATTCCCTACCTGTCACAGGAGTTGCTTTTATTCAACAGTGAGCAGTCGTTGCGCCGTCTGTAGCTCATAAAAGAGACATTCCCTATGAACGACTGAATAGAAAACAAACGCGTTCATGACAAAAACTCATGAAAAGTAATAGAAATGAAATAGAATTTACTCCAAAATGTTTAGTTAAGTAATCTATCTTGCATCATAAAATCGTACAACAGGAAGGAAAATTTGTTGCAACTGATTAACATCAAGTCTTACGTAACGTAATGCATTTATATTACGTAATGTCTACAATGCAAGTGTAACGCATCGCATCACTGATGACATTTCATATTAATTGTTAATTAACTTAAAGAACCGACACACAATTGCTTTTATTTATTTCACTGGAAGCAGAACTTTAATAGGGTGTTAAACATATCCGGTGCAAAGTGTAACATATATATATATACTTATATGAGAGGTAATTCTCTCTCTCTCTCTCTTTCTTATTCTCGCAAGACAGTCGTATTTCAAGTGTGGGCTCAGTCTAATACAAAAGTGTTACCTAATTTACAAACCCCCAATAAATGCACAAAAGATGACAAATCCAGAAAAAGAAATGGGTCTTGTATTGAAAAGATAAATAATATTTAAGAAAATCGAAAAGATAATAGATGTTGACATTTTAACGAATGTCTGAAAGGTTTGACATGTTACTAAATAAACACAAATGTATTCAAAAGATATTAAGTCAACACAAGAGAAACCTAGAACGAGATGCTAAATATAAAACACCATATGTGCGAAAGAGACAATAAATAGCTGTCATTTGTATTGCAAGATTTACATTAGCCTATATAAATATATATATTTTTTAAATATATATTGTTTTATTTTTGTTAATTACCATTTTAACACTAATAAATTATTTAATTAGAAGAGCACGTTAGATAAGCAATGTTTGTGACGTTACAAAATGTTTTGTGCTGAAATCACTTATAATTGTAATTAGTTGAACAAGGTTTGGCCACGTCTGGCTGTCTCTTTACTAAATCAACATGTTAATGCATATTATAATGATGTAGTTATCAGACGCTCCGCGAACTGGACGGTCAAAATTTTAATGTACAGGAGCGTTATAGGGTGCCTGTTAAAATTTGTCAAACACACTAAAAACAATGGGCATGTGTCCTCATTTTTTAGTGGTCGATTTTTCAATTGTTGATTGAAATTGATGTTAATAAATGTGTATTGGCGTGTCTATTTTATTAAATATCTAAATATTGACGGAGATATAGCAATTAAAAATTTGAATTGTAGTTTTAGCGCTAGACATGGTCGGCCATATTTGTATGACGTGAAATGCATTTTAACGTTAGTTATTTGTTGAGTAGGTCAGTGCTGTGGTAATGTTTTGTAGCTGTTGGTAGTCAAATAATCAAGTCAAGTCAAAGAATAATAAGTTTTTATTTTATTTAACCCTGCTAAGGCAGACATAATATTGAAATTTTATTGTTCCTTGAAAAAGCTGTAAATAATATTTGATATTTCGATATATAAATACATATAGCAGAGATTTATGAGCTGTAGGTTGGCAGCGGTTGTGATGTCACATGCATGTGAAATGTGTACAACGTTGAATTCCTTTAATAATTAAAGAGACTTTTTAATTGTTAATATCTCCTAACATATAAGGAGTTATTAAAAAATAATTGAACATTTGAGGTTCTAGTAACCCACTTTATCAATATATAGTACACTGTTATAGAAATTAAGGCATATGACACAAGCCCATTGTAAATGAACCGATTGTTTTCATAAAACACATTTGTTTCGTTTCTGATGACTTCCCATTGTTCTGGAAGCGGTCATCTTTAGTTCATCGCAACCCCAGGGTGTTTACAAACTGGGTAAGCTCCTGACGATCTAATTTACTCGTTGGCTGCAATGCAACCCTGCAAATTGAACTACCACTTAGCCATGCTTGTATTACTTTACCCTGTTCTCCACAGCGTGCTCTATTCTCTATTGTTTACATGCATTAACGATGTGGATGCTAGCGCCACCATCTACTCTACACCGGACATCAGTGGAGAATTAGCGAACTACATATATTCATATATTTGTTGGTTATTTATTCATCCGTGAAGATTCAAATTCAACACTGTTAGACTCTTGACAGATTGGAAATTAAATTTATTTTAATATTATCTGAAGGTTGATTAATATCGATGATAACGAGCTGAAAATCAATCTAGTTACGTCAAGAAGGCAAGATGTGAGAAACGGTAGCTAATTTATTGATCGTTGATTGATATACCATAATATAAATGATGACGAATTATTAAGTGAAGATGTTGAAATAAGAGCAAGAAGAATTTAAGAGCAGTAAGGAATATAAACCTCAGCATCTACTATTCTTTTCACGACTGAGACAAGTCTCTCTAATGCCAGAGAGATAGTTCAATAAACACGAACAAAAACATCAATGTTTACACCAAAGAGACAGTTCTTAAAACATTTTTGTCTTTAAAAACTGTTTTAGTAAAGAAAACACATTCCCATTTGCAGTCGCAGTTTTGAACACGCAGTTTTGTATTTTGTGAACATTTGCGCTTGTCAGTTGTTGTTTATCATGTTTATAATTTTTATGGGACACACAGAAAAACACGAAAAACAAAACCAGTCCGTTTTAAACTAAAACAAAATATGGTGTGAAACCGGTATTATGCAACTTAGAGTTTTCTGCGTTGTTTTTTAATCAAGAAGTTTGAATCAAATGCAAGTGACAGTATTTTCAAACAGTGTACTTTCTAAGTACGTATGTACATGCAGGGGTGGGGAGGTGGGTTCATTTGTTCGAATAGCACATTGGCTAGCGAACAGAGGGGTAAAGAGGCGGGAAAGTTAAATGTTGTGCATGATTATGACACATAACCTCACATTTGTGGTACATATTACGAAACACTCTCCATTCTCCGTGTGTTATTGTTTAAATATTCAATATATATATTACCAGTACATACATACATACATAATAAAACACAATATTCATTTAACTGTGTAAATAAACCATAATGGATGCCAGTAATTTATTTATAATGTATTTGTAGAGGGCGTTGTATATCGGTAATTTTTCGAAATCGAATAAATCATGAAATTAATATGAGTGTGAAGTTGGGTTACATTACAACATGCATTACATAATCATGGTGCGGTGGTAGGGGGTGTTAGAGGGGTGAAAACAATGTAACAAGTTTCAATGAGTGGACTATGCTATCAGTGAATTAAAATCCATTATCAAAAGTTATTTAACTATGGGTTTATTTGTAGTAGATTATATTTAAAGAGTGAAACTAATTCGTTACAAAATTTTAGTCTAAAAATTATTTCATTGTCGTTATTTTAAGGGGGTCTCACACACTGGAATTACCAAATAGTGACATGCAAACGATTCTAACTTCAAGGGTCAAGCCAGTAAACATTTTGGAGTCACTTTGCCATCATATTGAAGATGCGTATAATTGTCATGAAAGAGTTCATATGAAATATCTATTTTAACGTCTACAAATGGCGAAACCACACCATCTGTCGGAATACAAATGAAGATAAAGTTGATGCGAACTATAATTAAAGTGCAATAGTGATAGAAACGTCACAAAATAGGACACTTCACCAAATTGTTTACTGTAAAAGTCTTCAAATCAAACAGGAGTCATTATATTTGTATAAAAATGTAAAACGTTGTACCGATAAAACTCAAATTTGAAATTTAGATAATGAAAATAAGTTTGGAAAATCATCGTATAAAAAATTAAAAAAGCAATACTTCTGTATAACATAGAATGAGCATTTAATTATGAATATATCAAATTTTCTACAGGGTTAATTTGACCCTTTGATACTTTTTATTGCTTTTTTGGTAATAAATCAAAACACAACTTAGCAAACGCAGTAGTACACTTATTAAACACTAATTAAAAATAAAATAAAAACCCATTAAAAACTTTTACTATAATTTTCATCTCATATAACAGAATGCAATGTATCATAAATCAATTTATTCCGCTAATTATCGTCTGATATCGCTTGCTCCAGCTCCAGGTCCTGTTCCAGCGCTGGAATACAGTAGTAAAGGGATATACGATACGTATAAAGAATAAACCATAAAAAATATTCTCTTTTTAAAATAAAATGGATATATCATCGTTAATTGCGGTCAATTAACGACCGCTGTTTCGTTAATTGCATATAGAGTTACCCTGGCTACCATAGTGATCGTAGTACGCTAGATTCCCGGCCATTTGCAACCTAATATTAGTCTTAATATACACATGCATGCCAATTCTTTGTTATTAGAGAGATAGAGAATCGTAAACCTCCAATAAATCGTTTATAACCATTGATTGGAATATGAATAACAGTTTTAAGTTTAAGTGGCAATGAAATACAAAACAATACACAAAAAATATTTAGATATACATACTATATTCAAGGTATATATGTTCATGTGTATACGAGGTCTGTTCAAAAAATAAGGTGAATTTTCATTTTTCTCAAAAAATTTAATGCAAACTCTTTGATCCATGTTTTTCGACAGCAGAAAATCGCCGAACACGCAAAACACTTCTAACTTTTATACCTCTCACAAACAAACTAAATGTGCTATATAGCTAAAACTGTGAACATATGTTTGAGACGAGTGTACCAACATAACAAAATAAAAAATCGATAATCGAATGTACGTAGCCCGCGAAATTTGAAAATTCACCTTATTTTTTGAACAGACCTCGTACATGCATGGATATACATGAATATATATTGCATGGATTATATAAATATCATTATGTTGATAGATTGTAAATGTAATGACAACGAATGATGTTGACTAAATTGTAAGTAAGAGGTTCGAATGCTGGGTTTATGAATCATACGACATCACCAATATAGCACCAAGTTATACCACGTAAGATAATTTCAACAAAATATTCTCAAAAGACCACTTTAATCAAGATATATATGAAGCAATTTTGATTTTATTCTCTGTGTTAAATTACTGCAAGAGTTGGAGTACTTTTATGTTACTAATTTTGCATAAATTATTCCTAGACAATAGCGAGTTCAACTCGAGTACAAACCTAGTACAACCCCCACCCCATTTCACTGTTAAGACAATCATACAATTTATGTGATCATTTCATAAAAATATACTGAATTTAAATAAAGTTTTTAATTTTTATGGCTTTTTGAAAATTTACATAAATTATATTAAGTGTACTATATGAAAATTATGAAAAATAAAAGAAAATGAAAAATATTTCCACTCTAGGAAATAAGAAATACATCTCTATAAATTATCTAAGGGACAGTGCTTTCTACGGGGATGTAAAATACAGTGTACAAAGAATATGTAAATAGCAGACGAATTTGTGTTTACACCAGTAAATAGGGGGTGATGCTAGGGGTGGTAAAATACGAACTGCAATGTCGTGTGGACAATGCTTAGTTCTTTGTTTACGGTAGTGCACTAGTGATAATCTTAGGCAAAAAAGTATAGTCGTATATTAACTATAATCATTACGAACACATATATAGCAACTTTGAATGCCCATACGCGCAAAGCATTACAACTTGACATATTTGCAGCTTTTATATATATCGTAGTGTTATAAGTGTGAACTATACCGCTATTTGATTAGCTAATGATTATATATATGCATAATCAATATAATTTAATAACAAACAAACACAGATAATATATTTCTGGTCCAGGAATGGAACTTGAAGACACAGCAGTCAGTGTCAACCATTTAAAATCAAACCTTAAAATTTACTATTATTTTTTTGAAATTCTCTACCGTTTTATAAATTACCCCTCGTGGGAATGCAAGCTTAAACACAGCAAATCATAATTAAATTAACTAAATTATATATCGCTTTGTATTGCAACAACAAAGCATGAGAATTGTAAATAAAATTATTGTAATATTTAAATTTAAAATACAATTTTAAGCACAACAGTACACATCATTAGTTGTGAAGTTAGTTTCATTCACGAGGGTGATTTGCATACATTATATGACAGGTAAAAGTTAGGTTATGTTTGCCCAAACCAGAGACACATATGTAGTAAGAGCAGAGACAATTACTTCTTTGTTATTTTTACATTCAATAACTAACGTATGTAATTAGAGGTAAGTTAATACAGTAGCTGAATCGTTCAACAGTAATACAACTCAGAAAACTATTAATAATTAATAAGTTAAATATAAATACAATACAGTGATGGTAATAATAGGTTCGTTTTAATAACATGTTGCTGTGAGCTCCGTGATCGGCTGGAGGGGTTCGTTCCTTTCCTACTCTACTCAATAGGGACCCGGGAATCGAGGAATAATATAATCGAGGACCTCCCGTTTCCGATTGACTTTTAAGTAATAACTATATACACATAGATCATATTCAATTACTGTGATTTACTTTGAAAGAACAAGTGTTTGGCGCAACATTGTATTCTTGTGATTTTATAATTGGTTGTTTAATAATACGATTTCTATTTATAATGTTGAGTCATTCCGTTTGCTTTTAAGCGAGGGCGTTTGCCACTTTGCTTATATTTATTTTAATATAATAATTATTATTAAATATATTTAGCTTTCGAATATAAAACTGTATTAAATTGAAACGATACTTGGCCATTTTTGACTCGCGAAATATAGATGGCGATACTATACAGCAGGTTAAATATTATAATAATAAAAACCATATTTTCTTTAAGTTTAAATCGTTTTATGTAAGTAACTATAAACGCGAATCTAAAGCTGCAATTAGTTAGATGAATAACGTATCTACATTTTAAACTTTCTTCCACTGACTTTTAATGAGTTGGAACCGCAAAAATTGATTATGAAAATGAATATTGCTATATTTTCTAGTTAAATTCCAATTTTTATATGACTGGTAACATTTCTAAGTGTTTGTCATAAATAAAGGTTATAAAATTTATGACAAACCCTTAGAAATGAAAATGTAGATGCGTTATTCATCTGACTAATTGCAGCTTTAGATTTTGATTCACTTTTATAGTTACTTACATAAAACGATTTAAACATAAAAGAACATGGTTTTTTTGATAATATTTGCTGATAATAACGCTGATAATATTGATAATAACCTGCTGTATAGTATTGCTATATTTCGCCAGTCAAAAATGGCTAAATATCGTTTCACCTTAAAGGATTTTATATCAACAGAAAATCGCAATATTTTCGTGAAGAGTGGCAATGTTAATGGAACACAATATCTCCCAAATTTTACCGCAATGTTATCAGTGCAACATTCTGCGTTTATTAAACTAAATACAACGTTTTCCATATAAATTAATTTTATGATAGTATTCTTTTCTTAAAAGTGTTTTATAAATATTTATAAATGTTTTTAAAATATGTATAATTAATTGAATTAAACACGTGTAAAACAAACATATCCTCCTCCTTGCCCCACCTCTCAGAAATCTTCCACTTCCTTGGTTTCCGAACATAATTTAACCACGCTTCGGCGATTACTAATTGAATAAATCCACATATGTAATACATAGAAACACATATGTATATGTAAATTAAACATATATGGTAATTAAGAGTATACCTTACACGTCTATTGTTGATTTGCAGGTGTCATCCATGACACACACACACACACACAAACACACGCAAACGCACATGCATATTGTCCTGTAACTGATCACTTAGTATTGGTATCTGGTGTGTAACAGACAGTATTGTATTAGGGTGAATGGCGCTTTTAATGGTAAGCTTCGCGATTTGTCAGTATTATTTCTTATTCTAAACAAAGTTTCCTAAGAGACTTTTAGTTGAATCAAATACAGATTATGATTTTATTCTTTTGATTCTTCATTATAAAAACTTGTTTTTATTTTCATTATCTATAAAGAAATACAATTGTGTATATGCCTCTTTGCAGGGGCGGCCTTTGCCATTGTGAGGCCCCGGGCGGCAGAACTTTGCGAGGTACTTGTTCTTTGTATAATTTATGTAAATTGTAAGTAAGTATTTTTGATGATAATTGACGAGAAATAAAATTTTATATTGGAAGATTTATAAAAGTTAACAAGCACAAAGACGACAAATATTAATGATGATAAACTAAGGTACATAAGTGCCTTAAAAGATGTACGCTGTGATTCTAGTGGGATTTCTAAAGAGCGAGGCGCGAGATTCAAATACATATATAGTAATGAATTTTTGTACTTGGATTGTTGCGCGAGAACGCGAGGCCCCTACAAGAGCAAAGCCCAGGGCGATTGCCCTGCTTTGGCCTTGCAATCATCTTACAATTATTTCACATTTAATTTTTTAAATTTACAAATATTAAACATTCAGTTTATTCCTTTAGTTTCAGTGTTCCTTGCTGCCATTCTCCCCCTTGTCTTACTTCAGGCGGCTATCCTTTTCTTCAGTTGTTTCTTTTCCTCCCACATGTCATCCTCTTTCTAATATTTGCCTCCTCTTTCATCGTTTCCTTGCCTAAATCTTACGATCATTCGAATGTCTTTGTTTTCCTGTTTATCTAGGTACTTCGGGTTATTGCACCTTGCTTCCTCTATCTTTATCATCCTTTTTGCGTTGTCTTATCACTCTTTACACCTCTCACCGCTCCCTCCTTCTCTTTTCTATCTCCTCCATCGCAATTCTTCCTTCTTGATAGTATACCCGACGTTCCTTGTCCTTGTCGCACCTCTTTTTTCCTAATTTCCTCCGTTACTAACCTCAATAACCCGTACATCGTCTTCTTCAGCTATTCTTCCAATTTTACTGCTCTCACATTTCTTTCTACTTGCTACTATTGTATACCCGTATATTTTCTTATTGCCGTGGAGGATGCGTAGGTAAATCCGACACTGGCACTAGCGCTTACAAAGCGTAACAACCAACGATACTTTACCTAACCAAAATGAATAACTAGACAGGGAAGGGTTACATTATATGATGTATGGAAAAGAGATTCAACCTGGGGTGCTTGCTTACGAGACATTGATCCCTTGTTCCATACGATACCGGACTATTACATGTACGATAATTGCATAGCCGCTTGTTTATTCCTAAAAAAATACCATTATTTGTGTAAGATTTTAGAATAGGAGTTTGAATATTTTAACTTATAATTTTTAAAACGGTTATGTCATAAAAAAAGACTCAGGTGTTTAACCGCTTTTGTAAAAAAAATGAAAAGTACGAGCGTAGTACCTCGTACATGCTACGAGGTGGAAGATGTAAAAGAGCGTGATGAATTCTCAGCGTGGTTGAAGACGTATTAGTAATTAACGGAGCGAGAAAAGCTCTTATTACATATTTTATTTCACACTCTTAGATAATATAGGCTATTAAATTATAAGTTTCTATATAAAAATATTAGTGGTAGTTAATTTTCTTTCAAACTATGTAATAACATTAATTGTGTAAAACTAATGCAATGAATTTATTCCACAGAACGAGGTGCTATGACTGAAGACGACGGGAGAAAGAGGGACATTTTTACAACAGCATGTAAGTAACTTTGAAATTCTATTAAGTAAAAGTATTATTAGATTGTGCTCTTCTGATTGCCGAAACGATTGCAAAACGTGTGTAAAGCTGTAATTGTCTAAAACAGTATATAACACAGGATAGTATAAAAGGATTTAACCTTGGAATGAAAAGAAATAAGCTAAAAATTTGTGTTCATAAATCTTTGTTTTGATATTTTATAAGTACTTTCAAAAATCTCGTACACGCACTCTCGTCCTTTTTTGGAAATATCTTGTGTTCTATGTTCTAAATGACATTTACTTTATTAGTAAAGTTGTAAAGCATAAAACCCGAGTCGTAATTTTGACCCTATTGACGACCTAAAAGAACCAAGATACCAACTGGATGGAAATATTATACCGACAAATTTAACACTATCTATCTCTATCTAAGTCATTATTGCATATATCTATCTCTCTCTAACTCATTATTTCATATTCATCTCTTAACAATAAAATCCATGTCTTACAGGTATAAATACATTGCTTAACATTCTTTTTGTCCATCTCAGTTTGACACAGTTATTACTGTAGCTCAGACTTAAAATAAGACAAGAATCATGATTTCATTTAGGATCAAGCGAGGGTCATATAATAATGTTTAGGAGTATACGAGGTTCACTTTACTGTTTTCAGAGCGAAAAGAGGAGCAAAGATCCATTCTAGGATTAGGATAGGTCTAAAATTTCGACTCGGGGAATTCTCTACAAATTTGATGTTATGTATTTTTTCGTGTGGTCAACCCTTCCCGAGATATACCGCGGGGAGTGGGAGGTTTGCATTCGTGTAGAGGATAATGCTAATTCGGGATTCGGGTTGATAGAAACTTTCTCTCATGATAAAGTATATTTATATAAAACAATTCCAATATACTCTACTGAAAAAGTTGGATTAAAATTATGTTTCTTATATATCTTATGTTTATTTAGTAAAAAATAAAAGATTTTGCATATTTAATACATAGCAATAATATATATTTGACAATTTAGAATATTCTCCTCTGTTTCTTATCAAACGGATCTCCCCTTCACTTTTCTAGTGACTTATGACAGATCATGAAAAAAATATCCATCTGTATATTTAAATATTTTAAATTCAAATATATTTTTTATCGTATCCAAATAATAACACCATATTAATCTAAAATACTAGTAGAGGAAGCTGTTGTATATGGTTATTGTGTTCTATCATTTACATACAGAAACGTAAGTCGGTTATCATAATATTTATTCACATGATATATAGTGTATAACGTATGTGTATTATTGCGGCTGAATAGAGTTATCAAATAACACGCTTTCATCGGATATATAATACGAAAATGATTGAATATGGCATTGTGACAGTGTGTGTGTGTGTGCTGGGGTGTCTATGGTTTGGAGGGGGTTCATTTACATATCCTATGCACTGAGAGGTGAATTAGACTCATGCATGCAAATTGAGTAGGGGTAGGGTGCGTGGAGACATTGAGGGGACAATCTTAACTTCATTGTTCAATTCACGGAGAAGTAGAAACTCTATCTGATGAGATACTTGTATTTGTAAGACCCTTAACTACCTCTAAAGTATCTTAGAGAAAAATAAACTTTTTACAGTATTCATTAATTTTCCGGTTAGTCATTAGATGAAGAATATTAAGGGGTTATACATATAGGTAATATTTTCAAAAAAGAATTATTTTTATTTAATTTTCGTAATGTACATATATTTAAGTACACACACAGAAAAAAAAAAATTTTGTACTCTCTCAAAATGGTGACCAAAAATGGTGACTCTCAAAAAACTGTGACCAAGATTACTCGGAAACGGCTGAACCGATCAATCTCAAATTTTAACACAAGCTTCTTAAGTATATTTTTAACAAATTAATCAAAGGTTTTATCTCACCGATAATTATTTTTCCTTTTATATACAATTTACAGCCAAAAATTTGGTCAAAAATCGATTTTTTTTTGAGAAGCCGCCATTTTGTCAAAAAAAATTATTTTGCCTAATCCTTTAAACAATTTCTAGATTATACATTACTTTAACGAAATCCGTTTAGTTTTTTCATTTTAGATGATTTAGTCTAAAGATATTATGGTCACCGCAAGATGCCTTTTTTTTAGAGAGGAGCTCCTGGAGATCAGCTATAGCAGCTTCCATATTATTATTTTTGCAAATATAAAAACATTTAAATACAGTTAATAGTTATCATAACATGTGTACAAATTTTTACATTAATACAATTAATAGTCTTCTCAGCAAAATTTTAGGAAATTTGCTTATTTTGGGACTAATAACTGTATATAACCCTTTCACTAGATTTTAATAGTTACTTAGGTAAAAAATTGTTTATCAGCACAAATTCATACGTGCTAGGTTGCAACAAACTAATTTCAACTTTAATTTGTTACTTCTCATATAGAAGTTGTCTTGCAATGTAAGTTTAACTTGCTAGCTTACTATATGCTAATTAATATACATCTAAATCTCAGTAAATGCCAAAAGAAAATGTTATTATATTATTGTTTTATAAATATATTCAGAAAAATAAATTTATGCTATTATTCAAAACTTTCTTACGTTTCAAATAACGCGGCACTAACCCCTGAGCAATATGCAACCATATTTCAAAAACACCGTGAAAAGAAAATCATATTTAGAATTTGATAAAATCTATGGTTGTTTATAAAAAGTATATTTCCTCAAAGCTAGGCGCAGTAGAACTGAATTCCCTAATGTAACATTTAAATAAACTGCTTCAGGCCCTAATACATCGGCCTGTGTTACTGATATCAAACGTCATAACTCTCCCCCTACCCTTGCAACACCCCCCTTAACCATAACTTGGTAAGACTATGAGAAATGAAGACCGTAATAAAAGAAAAACATTTGTGCAAAATATTATAATATCAGAAAATAAGCTTTTTATGCAATCGAAATTTTATCAGAAAATTAAAATTTAAATGAGTGTTGTTGATCTTAAGTAGGGTTTCTTTCACAAAAACATTTGTCATTCTCGTCCAAGTCTCCTCCAAGCTTCTTCTACAAGTCCAACTATTTACCAAATTACAAACAAACAAATTTAAATAAGAACATTTTTTATTTTTTCATCATCATAAATATAAAATACATTTTTTTACAAATTTAAATATTTTCAGTATCTCTTTACAATTTTTTTTACCTTAAAAAATTATTATTAAAAGTATATGGTTAGTTAGTTACATCAAAGATAATTTTTTGAAACTCAAACTGGTATAACTGGACTATTTTTGATGTTTCCAATTATTCAAAATACTAGAGACCTTAAAATCAATCTAACAAAAAACACAAGTAGCTCTCAGACTGTAAATGACTATTCAAAAGGTTGCGTACAGCAATAAATCTATTCGGTTGGTTAAACTGATATTTTCTTCATTGGCTATCCTAATCGTCCCATGTCGCCTCCATGTAATAACACAGTTTTATTTCAACTTGAAATTTTACTGGCACACATTGAATTTTTCCACGGATTAATTTACAAAAAGTATTCACTTCACGATAGGGGGCTTTCACTTTTCTTCTGCGTTATTTTGGTTGATACGGTGTTTCATAGTTTAATGCCATATTTTTCAAAGTAGTCTAGCTATTTACTTCTGAATCAATTAGGACCTGGTTTGTCTTCCTACCTTTGTTACTTAACAATATTTGGTTTTTGTAGGTGAGTTATAAGTTAAGTTTAGGAATCTGCGTTTGGTGTAACTCTCCCTTGAGGAAGTTTTCTGCAAACCCACAGCGGTCTAGTATTGCCTGCACTGCCATCTCTGAACGATTTGGGACATTTACAGTATAAAGCATTTCCCCTTCCGACACAACTAATTCCCCATTCTCGCAGTAACGGATCATGTAAAGGCAGGCGTTGGTTATGTACTCATTCCTGGATCAAATGGAATTCCAATGGATCAAACTCAAACTACTGGCTATAAATCCAGGAAATTAAATGACTTACTTTTGTTTTTGTAGTGAGGATAGTTCCTTTACATATTCCACTGCCAGTTCGGGGAACAGGATGTTGTGGTATAAGGAAGGACCTGTTATTCCTGGACACAGCGCCATTACCCGTACTTTGCTCTTGACGTAGTAGAATGGTATCTGGATAAATAAGAAAATGGTTAACACAAAGCTTAATGGGTATTGCAAGATATGTACGAAACCGCTACCGCTAAAGATCTTGTGAATCCAATGACAAAATGTTTGGTGGCTGCATAAATAGGTAAATTGGCCCATGCCGAAAACCCACAAATTGACGCGCTGTTCAAAATAACTCCTCCTCGACCTCCGCACTCGTAGTTCATGTGTCTGAGGCCCAGAAAAGTGCTATGGACCAACCCGCACTGAAACATGACACTAACGTAAAACCCTTTAAAACAATTCTTTACTAAGGTTTAGCAAAGCTCTATAGCTACCATATTGGTTTCCACACTGTCCTCCCAACATTTGTCATTAACAAGTTCTACGTTATTAAATACAATATCCATTTGGCCATTAAAGTAGCTTAATCCTTCTTTGTACGCATTGTTTATTTGTTTTTTGTCGCTCATGTCAGCTTTCACAAATTTCACACAGTCCCTTTCGTAAACTTGGTTCATTCTGTTCGCCTCGGATTGACCATTTTTCTCATCTTGATCCACCAGCAGAATTTTCTTTAAAATTAAGATAAGATTAGTCAGTTTTTAGATTAGTACTTGCCTCATCATCATCATCATCATCTCACTGACATTCGCTCCTCGTTTCAGAAGTTGGCAAATGCAGCTCAAACCAGTTCCATTGGCTCCACCTGTGACCAGCGCATTTTTCTCCTCAATATTCAAAAGTTCGTTATTCGGTGCATATTTCTCAGTACTCAACAACGATGCTCTCTGCCTAAATTTGACCAATCTTGTAAAATTAATACAAAATTTTATTGCCGTTATTTTAAACATTTCTATTGATTACTTTTTGAAGATAGATTTTGAAAGAAGAATTAAAATTTTAATTGGCCATTAATGAAAATATTATATAATATTTGTAGCTGCGGTGTGTAGAATGTTTGGCATGTTTTTTTGTTTTCAGCGAACACTTTATTTTTCTGATCTAGTATTTCGTTTATGTATTTTTTAAATCAGTTTTCAGCTTTATGCTTTTTGTTCTATAGTGCGGTTATCAGGTAGTATTATATTTGGTGGAGTTTTTGCCGTGTGATCTTCTGCAGTGTCTCGAAGCTTCTTGATGCATCCACACAGATTTATTATGGCCTTTGTAGCCATCGTTAGTCTCGTTGGGATTTTAATTTCGTAAATTGCTTTTCCCTCTGTTATCAAAATTGCCCCGTTCTCGCAGTAACGGAGCAAATACAGACATCCGTAGGCCGCATAAATTAATCTAAACGAACACATCTTCAATTATTACAACACCAAATTCCCAAACGGTTTTATAATGCAACAAATACTAACGGCTGGATATCGACGATGGTGATTTTCTTTGCTTTCTTGTTGACATCTTTGTTAAATGATTGGTTCGTGAAATCTGTCAGCGTGCAGTCTGGGCACAACGCCATAACGCGAACCTTCGTCAAATTGTAATGGTAAGACATCTGCAAAGAAAGGAAATAGATAGACCTAGGTGAGCTATCTAGTATTGCACATTGATGACACCTACCGCTAGAGATCTTGTAAACCCGATGTGGAAATGCTTCGTCGCCGTGTAAACAGGAATATCAACAGATGGGATCACTCCTTGAACAGCGGCGGTGTTTATTATAGCTCCTCCCTTCCCGCCCTTGTTTGCACTCATCATATCAAGTGCTAGCAAAGTGCTATAAACCAAACTATTCTGCAACGAACTCATTTAATAAGAAATTGAATAAGCAACTTTAATTGGGAGGCGTGCCTAGACCAGGATGACATACACAGTTTGTGGCGATCATGTCCACCCAATTTTCTTCGCTGCAAATGCCCGCGTTATTGAAGACCACGTCCATCGGACCTTTGAAGTATTTTAAAGCTTCTTTATAAAACTTTTCAACAGATTTTGGATTTTTAACATCTGCTCTTACGAATTTCACGCAGTCTCTGTTGTGAATTTTGTTAAATCGAAGAGCGGCGCATTCTCCGCAGTCCGCGTTCAAATCGACAATCAACACCTTCTGCAATTAGTTTTTACTTGCATTAAACACGAAACTAGAAGCTTGTTTTCATAACCTGCAAAAGTAAAAGACATACCTCCATTCCATTTTTTAAGAACTCATCTGTACATGACAGCCCGATACCAGTGGCGCCTCCAGTAATTATGGCCTTCTTTCCTTTCAAATCGATCTTCTTCTCCAATTGCGTGTATATACTTCTGTGACGGATTTCCAAGGTTTTCAACAAGTGCCACTGTAAATAGATGATGGTTTTAGGAAGATGGTGCATTTTAGGTTGTGAGGAATGGTAAATGATCAATGACACAAAGAATTTATATTGATTTGCTTATTTTTTTGCAAACACGCTGGTAATTTTGATAAGTTATGGGCTGAATCACACGGACATCACTGTGATGGGGCAGTGATTTGTCGTTATGACATATTTACGTTTCTATTGTATTTACTAAAATGACGCGTCCTGGCATGTTCTATGTTCTGATGTTTATTTTACCGGATCTAGCAGGCGTCGTTAGGAAAGATATCCACAAGTTTTTAAACTAATCTCTGTCTTTCTGAGATACAGAACGATAATTCTCCTAAAATGTAAATCATAAGCTTCAAGAACACGAATTTCTGAGTCGGAAAAGCAACTGCGTACCGTGAAGAAAATATGTTTCTATAAACTTTACAGCTTATTTCCTATTACCAACGATGTGATTTTACCGGCTCTGGTCAAGAGCAGTAAATTTGTCCTCATTTCTTTCTCCCATTAATTTTATTTCAGTTAGAAATTCAATTAAACGTTTTAATGACAATTATTAATATGACCTTGAACTGCTTGTGATTAATATTCTATGTATAAGTTTTTAATTCAATTGTAGTTCATTCACTGTCTGTGTTCTATTGCGTCTAAAGTACCCTTCGTTTCAACCCTTATCTTCAGACTTTTTTAAGATAACCAACCTATTACAGCATGTCTGCAAACGCGTAGTTTTATTAGAGTAATTACAAATAGTTCTGATTATAAAACATTTCAACAGGTACACTTCAAAAAACATATATTTTCACCTTTTAGTACGATATCTACTTTCTTTTTCTTATATTTATATATTATATAATAATATAACAAGCTTTTAAACCCGAATACGCTATTTGCTGAAAAGCTCTACCTAATGCATGAAGCTTTAGTGAAACTGCATCGTTATTGCTACTTGAAAACATTACAGATTGCAGGAATAATCCTCTGGAGAGACCAAGCTGACCATTGACCTATATAAATATGGTCATTAGAAACAATTTCTCAAGAGTTAAAAGCTCAGAGCTTTAAGCTCAAGTAGTAATTCAGAATACATAGCTTGGGGTTGAACTCTGTTGTAAAATAATGAATATAAAGGCGGAAGCTGCACTACTTTGAACTTTGAATGAAAAGCTTTTAATTATTTTTAGATAAGAAATAGTGCTTTATGTACGTGGTACATACAGAACGTAAATGCTATATAAAATAATTATACACTGTTGAAAAATATTCATTTAACACTTGTTGGAGTACACACCAAGGACCAGAATGCAGTTGTAATATCTCTGGTCAGTGTTACCAACTAAAGAAATATAATTTCTTTACTAATATTTAATTAAATTTCTAAATAAATTAATTGTCCTGTGTCTTTGAATTGTCATGAATAAAAAATGTAAAATGACTAATAGGATTTTCATTAATTTTCACGGTGCATTTTCTCGAAACTGAATACCAACGCCATTCGTTGTTTGTCACATGAATTAGTATTAGTGATATGAATTTATTATTTAACGAACATAGACATGAAGGAATGTGAAAAAGTTAGTCATAAAAATAAAATACAACGTAATATATCCGTGGAAATCATAAAATGTAAGCAAACAACTGCAATGGAGAAACAAACCCACAAGTCAACCTGTCCTGTCGGTGGTATTCCACAGCAGGGGTGGTAAAAACCACAAGGGTGGGTAAAAACACAAAGCCAGCGTCAAATGCTTGCACGCGAATGACATTCCAAAGTGTTGAATGTACGACTTGAAGGAAAACAAGAAAAGTCG
This sequence comes from Panorpa germanica, assembly GCA_963678705.1. Classification (NCBI taxonomy): domain Eukaryota; kingdom Metazoa; phylum Arthropoda; class Insecta; order Mecoptera; family Panorpidae; genus Panorpa; species Panorpa germanica. The sequence goes on along the minus strand of OY783220.1, from coordinate 12,206,839 downwards.
TGAAAAATATGTTAGGAATGTGGAAATTAGATCGATTTAGATAGCGTACTATCGTTTAATTAATTCCACGTAACTCTAATTTAATTAAAAATTGATTCATTCTTAATATACATTTGTCATTGATTATAGTTTAGAATTTATTAGAAGTAATAATACATTTTTGGATCTAAATTTTAGATCTCCAGCATTTAGCTATGTTGAAAGTGCAGTAATATAATTATGAAAGAAAATCACCTAATAGAAACTTATGTTGCAGTGGTAGTCTTACACATTCGAGCTTGCCATAACGTAGTTCCAAGGTTTATTTTCTACTTGTCATAAAGAAAATGTGTTGCAGTTTAATACTTGCTAGCTTACTCAGGGGCGGTCTTAGCCATTGTGAGGTCCCGGCCAGCAGATATAATTTATGTAAATTGTAAGTAAGTATTTTTGATGATAATTGACGAGAAATTTTATATTGGAAGTGTTATAAAAGTTAACAAGCACAAAGACGACGAATATTAATGATGATAAACTAAGGCACATGAATGCCTTAAAAGAAGACGCAGTGATTCTAGTGGTATTTCTAAAAAGCGAGGTGCGAGATTCAAATACATATATAGTAATGAATTTTTCTACTTGGGTTGTTGCGCGAGGTTGCGAAGCCCCGGGCGGTTGCCCTGCTTGCCACCTTCTAAGGCCGCCTCTGAGCTTACTACAAGCTAATTAAAGTGTTACATTACGTAATATTTTCTACCTTGGGTTGCTACAATAGCTGTGTCTTCGAGTAGGAAGAGAACCAGCGCTTTTGGAATCTTTTGTAATGAAGTTTATTCCATTATGAACTTACATAACCATAAACTTATTAGACATTGGCATAGTTCACACATATAAGGCTTCAACACCATATAAACTGTCAATATAATAGGAGATCGTCGGTGATAGATAGAAGTTGTGCATTCTGCACATTATAGAACTAATCTCTATCAGAATAAGGTACTTTTAGTGATTAGATTCGTAATAATTATCCAATAATAATAAAATCATTCATGAAGACACTAAAAGCACAGCGTGGCCATTTCGTGCCGTTATCTGTGAAGTGGCTATAATGCATAACGCACCTATATAGCATTACCGTAACGACCGTTAACTGCTGATAACGGCTAAGCGACTGACAACAATCAGTCCTGTTTGTGCCTGCGGTGTCAGTGCATTGTTGAGTTGAGCCGTTGTTTCGTTAGTTGTGGGTGGCGCTGTAATGACGACTCGGTCACTTTAGGGCGGCGGACAATCATTTAGATATGAAATCGTTCGCCAATAAATATAAATGGCACTTGCAATATGAAACTGATTACATCTAAATTTTGATATTATTTTAATTTTTACGAGATTTTTGTATTATATCTACATTTAATAATGATTGATGGGAATTGTGGAAATCGTTTAATATTATTAGTCTTAAAATTCGCAGGTATATATCTTTCAGTAGTACGTTTAAGATCTTGCTGCGTGAGCATTTTTTTTAAAACCAAATTACAATTTTTATGAATAACTACCCGATAGATGTTGTTCTGTCCAAATTTTAATAATTTTTCATAATTCAATTCAAAATAAACAACTGAATCAATTTTTCATCACTACTAGCTTGATTCAATATTGGTCAATCACCTGTAGAACGACATTTGCGCACATAGTAGCAAAAGTCTCATAGAAAAAACTTTTTCCAGAATTTTCTGGGCAAATTTTTAAATTTTTCGTTCACAAAACCTTTAAAATAAAAATTACCCCTTCTCAAGTAATAGAAATACGATTCTGTCGGGGTGTCGTTCAAAATATGGCTCTCGCTCTTTTTTTTAGCAATGAACAATATACTTGATAGAAATAATATTTCTTTCGTTTTTAGAACATAATTTTTGTAGGAATAGCAATTTTTTTTAGCAATCAATTTTAAATAGAAGCATTAATAAATTATACCTAATTCAACTTGAATCACTCAAAAAATATGTGTTGTTCCGTCTACATCAATCATTCTTTAGAAAAACGGAAGCTAAACATGTAATTTACCACGAATTGTTTGAATTCTTAACATTCCTACATGGTTTTTCCCGAACAGTTCGCGACCTACATTCATGTAAAGCTCTAGTGTAATGCTATTGATTTGTAGGGTGGGTGGGGGTTACATTCTTGACATTCTTTTGAATAATATACTTGTATATGTAATTATCATTACAATACTATGAATAAAATGCGTTCTATATTAAATTAAATTTTTAATCGGTATTGATTTTAATTTCATGTCTGAAAACCCGACGAGTCAAATGAGTTCAAAGATATTTATTAATCAAATGTTGTCTTATTCTAATAAATGGTGCTTGAGCTTAAATCCACATTGCCGATATTCTTAGTTGATGTCTTGTCTTATATTTTGTCTTGTGTAAAGAAAAGTGGATGCAATAATTTGGAAACCCTTTTTTTTTAAATTCAATATTTTATTTTGCTTTGAAAAAAAACTATCTCCACTAAATACAAAAAATGGATGCTACCCCACATTTAAATATTTAATCTAAAAGGTCTTAAACTGCAGTAAAATTGTTTAAGTAACAGGTAACTTTTATTATGTTAGGTAAACCTTAAATCCTTACACGTAACTGTGTTTACAGAGCCGTAACTATCAGAAGTGTAAAATAAGTTTGATCGCATTAGAAGTTGATTTTAAAAATAAATGATGAAACAATAATAAGAATATAATCAGTCTAATGCATGGCGATTGCAGTTATCAAACACTTAATGTTTTGAAATGTTTCTTGATTGACCATTATGTTAATGCTATGCATTATAACCACTAATCAGCCGTTATCTTAAACGAAGCCTAACGAGCATTTAACATCTATATTCCAAATTCATTATATTTTTGTTATAAACAACCTATCTCAAAACTATAACTACAGAAATATGATTAAAACCTAAGTAAAATTTTATCGATGATCAAACTTAAAGTCTTCTTCAAAATATAGTTTGTTAGATCTATTAAAATATTTAATTTTTATTATAGAATATATTAATTTGTTTTTTATTAAAAATAAAAAAAAACGTATTTTCGTCTCATTCGCTCTGATTGCTCCCATCGCAAATGATTCTAACTTTGATTAAATGTATCTATAGTCCTAGATGGTGAATCGACTTCAATTTTTTAGGATAATTAAATAATGATGTTCTTTACAATCGTACAAGAATCTTGATAAGGCTTTAAATTCGTGGGTCGCACACAGACAGATGTACACGATATCACATTAAATAAGGTTTCATATAATTACAAAAATAAGATCGTTAAACTTGTCATAAACCTTAACACAAATTCATTTAATTCAACTTAATCAAAGTGAACATTACGCGCTACTACTATCTTTACTTTCTAGAAATTTACATACAAAAAGTAATTTAAACAATTCTGTTTTTATGTTCTACAGTATTAAAGCTTTCATCCCTCGTATTCATCAAACTAAAAAACCTACAAAATTAACATAAAATCTGATCAATCAACCGCTAAACGATAGATTAACGTGATTTGCATTTGACAATCGTTAATTTAACGTTCTCTCGTAAACTGTTAATACCTTAGCTTAGTAGATTTGTGCATAGACGTCCGTAGATAGCAGAAATGGGGGTCCCATGGATATTGAAGTACACATTATATAAAATAGCATCTTCAACAAATTTATAATAGGTGAAATGCAAAGAGATCGTTTTACAACCTTTGGCAAAGTTTCTTCGGACGCCAATGGATACTTGTTTTTAGATAGGATAAAGACTCGTGAATTGCCGTGGTGCTGGAGTGTGCAACATTGAAGAGTTTTGCAGAGATTGTACGTGCAGCAAATAAACTGTTAACTAGAAAATAACGACTTGAAAAGTACATTAATTAAAAGGTGTATTTACGTGAATAAACTGCTCTGTTCTAGAAAAAACATGTATAGTTAAAATTGCGAGAGTTCGGCGGCGACTCATACTTAAAACAAGTTGCGGCGTATAAACTGTCGATATAACTAAAAAGCACTGACTCTCTTATTTTGCTATAATGTATATAGGAACGAATAAGATAAAATTCATGAACGTATTATAGATTTATACCGCTCTTACAACCTCTTTTAAATATCAGTCGCCGCCGAACTCTCGTGATTTGAAATATAGTGACTTGTTTTTCAAATCCCAGCAAAATTTGTATTTCTGTAAACACAATTTGTTTTTATTTTGAAACGTTATAGCGACTGAATTCACAAAATTCTATTGCGTCACGATGTATAATAAGTTTAGTAAAGTAACAGTGTGTAACGACTTTAGCTAAATCCGTTACAAAATTTTATTTATTTTACACAACGCAAGGTAATTTAAAATATCCTTAGTCCTTAGCAAAAACGTACGTCGTAACTTTCCTATCTCCCGCTTTAAAACGGAAGTCGTTAGTCGTTACTTAAGTCGTTATCGGTCGTTAATCGAAGCCCCTGTGTTTCGTTTGATTGACGGATCAGCGCATAATCTGATTGACAGATTAACTTGGTGTAAACTGTCGTTTTACGATTTTAAAACTGTAAATGTGAAATTGGCAATTATAAAACATAGTAAAAATCAAAAATGTATCAGTGGGATAACACTGAAAAAGAAAACTTTACCAATTCAATGTTTTGCTCTATATTTCCAAACTAACGTACTTGCTAATTTTAATGTATTTTTCTTCTTTAGCTATAGTAGTTACTGGGAATATTTTGAGGTTATGTCATTCAAACAGCCATTTGTATTCTTATGACTACAGCCCGGAACGCATCGTAAAAAATAAATTGCTTTAATCCTTCTCACCAACATTTTATATTTATATCTGTTTGGTGTTTTGGTACATAAAATAAATCCCTAACAGCTACCACCACCGCCTTCTTCGTCCTGCCGATTTACGAACGAAAAAAGGATATTCAGTAATAAATTTCTTTACTAAAGATAAATAACATTTCCTAAAAGAGAATACTGTACAAACTTCTAATTAAAAAACATAAATACACATATAGTACAATATTTCTAATTTTATTAGGAATTGTAAATTTTTAATCAAACTTATGTGTTGTTCTGAAATCAAAGTTTATTTTAGTAATTTACATACACATTATAATAATTACACTGTTTAACTTAAATCATACTATCTTACTTGAAATCATTGAAACGCATTTAAAGTTTATTATTTTAATTGTCAATACCTTTTTATCTAATTTTATAATAAGTAAACAATATGTCAACTCTCTTGGCTGTTATTCCTCACAACATCATCTATGGAGTCCATGAATATATGGTCACTGTTTCACCGACAGACGAGTTTTCTACCAACTAAAGAAATACAACTTTTTTACATACATTTGTTTTTTATACATATCTGTTGTATTTCCTGGTCTTATTCAATTAAAACCTTTGAAGATTCTGAAGGATAATATTTCAGCGTGAATATCCTTGCTGAATCATCTCGTCCTTTCTATAGAATCGTCTGTTTTTGATGGGATATTCGAATGACGTTCCGTCCCATGCACTTTATTTGATTTCTTCAGATTTGAATTTTAGTTTATTACCTCAAAGACCGTCTTTGGAGCTGTTTACCAGAATGCTGTTTTATTGTCGCTCCTCAAAGGAAGTGAAGTCTGTCCTACTGTACCTTGCTGACTCTAACGACGAATTGAAATAAATAAAATAACAAAACGATAAGTACTTATTCATAATTATACCGAGAGAGAGATATCTCTAAAAATGTTTTTGAAAAGTAAAATTAAAAAGATTGGAATCATCAAAGTATTATTTGAATGGATAAAAATATGAATTCATTAATTAAAAAGTTTCCAATTAGATTGCCGGTGGGAAAACGTAGAATGCACTGTAAGATGAATTTGTGAACCTAAAACTCAAGATTATACTCTGATCTAGCAAAATAACTGACAAATATAATAAAAATAAACTTATTATTAGCTACAAACAGTTATATACGAGTATATTCTACACAAACAAACATTGCTAATAACCAAATTGTGCTTTGGAATAATTTTTATTTAATGATATATTACAGAAGATATTAAAAATTAATAAAGTAATTTATACAGAATCAAAAAAAAGCCAATTAATTTACCAACTTCTGTAACATTTTAAAAGTTACAGTCTATCTAGTAACAGTTGGCCACGGCCACGTTGTAATCCATCATTCCACATCCTTACTCTGTCCTTTCTTCATAAACTTTACCTCCTATCATTGCCCACTTCTGAAATCATCTCACTACAAAAGTGTCCCAGAACTCGCTCAGCTCCTCTACTACTAGCGTTCGAATTTCAAATAGTAATTTCTAAACGATAACATTTTTATACAAGAAATGAGTTATTCTGTTTTATATATCTAACCTTTCCAACCATCTAGCTAAATATAATCCACGCCATACAATATTAAAATATTGATCGCCCACATCCTTAAATAATACGTTCTTTTTATATAAATAACTTTTACGAAAAAATAATCAATCCTTTTAAATATTAAATGAATCGAGACAATAAATACTTACATATCTGAATAATAAACTAATCTATAAATAATAAATAGGCGTCGCTTCCATTAAACGACGCTCAGTTAGTCGTAGGAGTAATATGGACAGACACATTATTGCATGTCAAGTCCCAATAAATGGTCAAAATGTTCTAATTTTTGGATGGGTTACAGATAAGTATAATATCATTTATTTTGTACACCTGATACATTTTACGGGCTCTTATTTTGTCCCATATGTCACTCTAACCACGCGACCTGCAACCGCAGAGTGAATAATAATATGTAAATGTACATTAGAATTCATTTATTCCATTTATTTACATGTGTTACGTTCGATATAACAAGTAGAGTGCATCTGCTTGAGTTGCACTTGCTCTGAGTGCATTAGCACTCCTTCATCATCATGGTCATCTACTGCTATTGGAGAATTTTGAAATTCTATAAGGATTTCCTCTATTTCTTCCAATTGTGCGAGTTTCTCTTCCGATTTGATTTGTTCATCTCGTCCAGAGTCATGTCTTAACTCGCATCCAGAAGCTTCTTACGTTCTAAACTTCAATGTGTGAGCCAAATTTTGGAAAATTGACATGGCAAGTTTCCTGCTACACGGTGGAACGAATGATTTATTTATTTTATTACTTTGTTGATATTATTGACACTGACACTGTTTAACAAAAACTTTCAAGTAAATAAATAAACTTTCAAGTATAAAACCTTCCTTTGTTGGACGATTCGTGTAGCAGTGCATGACATGTGGATCAAGTGTGTGGTGGGGGTAGACAACAGCCGGAATTTCTTCTATCTTACTATCAAGCATCCAACGTTGGAAGGTATTCGTAGCATCGTTTGGTGCCGGTTTTAATTGAACTGTTTCCATCCATTCTTTTTAAATGTTCCAACCACGTCTTCCTAGGTCCACCACTTTTTTATCGCCAATAAATATCTACGAGCCAGATTGAGTTCATAAAAGAAACCTGTGTAATTATCAACAATTACTAACCTCACAAATATAGTAGCCGAGTAGTACAGGTCTCCGTTTTTTAATTTATGGAATATGTAAATTGTTAACGCATATGTTATATCAAATGAAACCGCACCACTTTCGTGCATATGCTGCTAAAATATATAAGTAGTTCGAAATCATTAGTCAGATTCATTTAAATTTATGTAAATGTTAAATAAACTGTACGTATCAAATTTACGTGTACTCTATGTCACATTATGTATATACTAAAATGTGACATGTAATTCTCTTCCATTGGATATACATATAAGAGTACTTTACTATAACTATAATTATTACAGTTATCGCTTAAAAAATAACAAAACATCTCTTAATAAATTCGTAGGATGACATATAGATGGTACCATTATTGACAAATTCATATGATTTTTAGATGGTAGCAACCTTCATACGATATGTGTCAAAATTTCATGACATTCCGACCATTATTTTACAAATTGCAGTAGCTTTAGTGACGGTATATATTTAGCTTCAATCTTCTACCTATTTCATGGCAGAATGTAATTGCCCGCAAACATAAGGTCTTCTAAAAAATGTTAATAAATGACTTAACTTAAAATTTGTATGATATTGGAACTGCATTAATATATATATATATATATATATATATATATATATATATATATATATATATATATATATATATATATATATATATATATATATGTATATTTGTTTGTAATTTAATAGCTTTCCACCTAATTTAATTCATAGAAATAAATATTTCCAAAATCAAAAAGAAAAACTTTAGCAGACTGCATGAAAAAAAAGCCAGCTTCACGTTGCTCATCTCTGATGTATTAAAATATATCTCAATGGAATAACAATATTATTTAATAACATTATATAAATAAATAAATCAATATAGAAGTTAATAGACAATATTTTACATAAAACGAACGGTGCGTGTTATCTATTTGTTTATGTTATCGTCTTACGATAATCTTCAGCTAATTAACTTATGCTAGACATTTATCGGCAATATAAATAATTAAGGTTAAGATGATGATATCACAGTTTTGCCAATTAGCCAGACGAAATTTAAAAAAATCATCCAATCATGTTTTATAACAAAAGATTTATATTTTTTCAGATCCCAGATGACAAACACCACGCAGATTTGCAGAGTTCAGACCGTAAGTTAACTTGTATACTTAGTTTTGTTAACATTATCAAAAATGGCATGTATTAAATTTATATCAAATCGAGGAATCCAGGAATTTACTGTCATAATGTCAAAAAAGGTTTACAGACTTTGAATTACATATATGCTAAGACGATAGGATCATGATTTCGTTTAGGAGCAAGGGAGGGTCGTATAATAATGTTTAGGACGAGACGGGGTTTACTTTATTGCATTTAGGATGAAAAGACGAGTAAAGATCACTCTTAGGAACAGGATAGGACCTTTATATAGGCATAGGATAGTAGGACCTTCCTACTTTCAAACTTCTTGTTCAAAATTGTTTTGTCTTTTCGTTCTCCAGTTCACTATTATATCCATAGTTACGTCAATTTTGCTATACGAGTTTGTATATTAATTTGAAGTAATTAAATCAATCGCAAAGATAATAAATTCAGCATCTTCTTTCTTAGTTTCGCAACATGTTTTGCAATCTGCATCAAAATAACCAGTCAAGGTTCTCACGAGTGTCTGTGTGTGTGTGTGATTTTGATACGACTAGCATCATACCATGGAATATTCCATAATAGCCAAAGAGTCTATACGTAGAACCATATCGAATCGTTCGTTACTAGTAGCCCTTTATATATAGATAAAAATAAATAAAAAATAAAATATAACTACAAAACAAAAACATACAAGAAGTGTATCCAAATACACTAAGAAACTACCAGCAATATCTCAACGTTTTATCGTTTTTTTCTTCGTGTATTTTATTAGTGGGAGAAGGGGGAAGGGGGAAGGGGGAAGGAGGGAAGGTCCAAACACGTAATGGCTATATACTAATCATAGCGTTCTAAGATCCAATAATCGTTTGACCGAAATAAAACTAAATTGGTACAACGGCATGTTGGGTCGGGACTCGGGATAGAACTAGAACTGGAGGTAGATCTATACAATTAGGTCAGCGGGTGAATCAAGACAAAGTTGCAGCCATGAGATATATCGTGTTTTCTCGCTGATGATGGTGGTGGTAACCGTGTTTATGTATCCACCAGGAGGTTACCATATCAAGGGCTCTGTTTTAGTATGTTTATGACTTGATGTCCCTTCGTGATAGGTTTTAGGGGTTAGAATAGAATCACAGGTTATGTTTATATAGGATGTAGAGTTCAACGTTCACTTCACTCGTGTGTTAATGCTGAAACTTAAGAAAGATTCACGATGGCTCAGCAGAAATAGGTTTTAAATAATGAAAAGGACTGTTCAAGTGTAAGTTACTTTTTGAATTTCCTTTAATTTAATGTCAAATCGATACAAAGAAAGCGTATTTTCGATAATGTTTTTTGACGACACAGTTAATACATAATTATTTCTATAATTACTACATGATAAAATAACATTAAAAGAATACTTTGTAAAATTTTTATAAATAAATGTCAAGAAATGAGGCATTGACAGCGAATCTCCGCAGACGTCACAAAAAAAAGTTACATTGCGGTGCCACTCATAATTCATAACTGAATTTTCTGAAATCAAAAAACCAAAATGATTTTATTAGTTGATAAGTTTCTGCAGGTAACGCTGTCGAATTTTTCTTAATTTATTCCAATCTCCGACAGTTTTACTCCAATCGACTTCAAATTTTCACACAATAAACTTAATATGTTGTAAATTAATATAAATAAATAAAAAAAGTTGAAACCTTACCCCCCCAATTATTAAAAGAATCAAAATTTATAAACAATCACTAGTTCATGGACATCTTCCAAAGATTGTCATCTATTTCTTTATTTATTGTCCGATACCTACTACTTACTAAAGCTACACACAAGGTTATGATATTCTTAAGGTGGTAAACAATATAAATAAAAACCTTATTCTACAGACCTGCAACTTTTGGATAAGTCAATAGATTCTCATCCATATATTTTAGTATTTAATGTAATATATATATATATATATATTAATATCCGACTTAAAGAAATAAGTTCACACACCCAATAAATTCAAATGATTATTTACAAAAACTCATCTTTAGAAATGCCCTATCTATTGTTTCTCTTAGGTTGAAGCCAAAATCTAATAAAATTCGCCACTGCATTTAATTCCCATTTCAATTCAAATACACACTTAAATTTAATTACAATTATTAAGAATTTGTATTAATATACAATATATGTTTAAAATCATTAAATGAATATTCAAAAAACGAGTTCAATTATTATAATTACTGCGGCTGATACTACCCTATTGAAATAAGGAAGTGTTGGCATCGGTCAGTAAATATTAAGAAAGTAATCACTTGGGAAAATTCTAACTCACCGTAGCATATCATAAGGGTTATTTAACCCTTACTTGTTCCAAAATAAACACCGTTTAAGTTTTTTAACTCTTTCATTTTTTATCCACGAAATAATTGTATACCTATCTATCTTATTAGGTCAGCATTATCTTCTAGTTGGACACATTTAACTAGGATTTTCCCACAGGTATCAACAACCGTTTTTCCATACGTAGGGATCAGCCCTTGTTTAAATTTTAATTACTACTCATAGTTATGTAGGAGGGAGTGAAATTAGAACTAGAACATGATCTTTAGCATCAAAATTTAATCCAGGTGTCTTTAAGCTTTATTTCTGTATAATTTAGCCTCCATCGATTAATTTCCTAATGGGCTTGTGTCCTATGTCTTAATTTCTATAAAAGTGTACTATATATTGATAAAGTGGGTTACTAAAGCCTTAAATGTTCTAGATATTAACAATTAAAAAAGTCATTTTGTCTCTTTAATTATTAAAGGGATTCAACGTTGTACACATTCCAAGTGCATGTGACATCACAATCCTTGTGTAAGGTTACCAACCTTACAGCTCATAAATCTTTGCTATATGTATTTATATATCAAAATATCAAATATTATTCAATATTATGTCTGCCGTAACAGGGTTAAATAAAATAAAAACTTATTATTCTTTGACTTGACTTGATTATTTCGACTACCAACAGCTACAGAACATTACCACAGCACTGACCTACTCAATAAATAACTGACGTTAAAATGCATTTCACGTCATACAAATATGGCCGACCATTTCTAGCGCTAAAACTACAATTCAAACTTTTAATTGCTATATCTCCGTCAATATTTAGATATTTAATAAAATAGACACGCCAATACACATTTATTAACATCAATTTCAATCAACAATTGAAAAATCGACCACTAAAAAATGAGGACACAAGCCCTTTGTTTTAACAGTAAATGATAACGTTAAGCTAACGATAATGTCGCTATATGTAAAGACTGTCGACAGTAGATCAGTAGCTGAAACTGATTCTAAACATACAAGTGTTATTAATAAAACGATTTGATGAACGAAATTATTTATTGTACTTTAAATATCGTCCAACGATATTAATGAATCCAATAATTGTGAACCGACGTCACTAGCTCACTACATCTTACGACGCATGGTTTTAGATGAGGATATTGGGTGATAACCCCCATTCAATCTCCCTTGATAGCTACAAAGAATCCCGTTAGTGTCGCTGAAGTCGAATTAATTGAATGCCGTGGTACACTTTATGTTTACCGGAAGGCGAGAGGCGGAAACAAAACTTCCCATAGCATGAAAGTGGGTGGACAGCACGAAAATACTTTATTAAATTACTACATGTTCTGTTATATTCTTATATACTATTTATATACCTATGTAAGATGAAGACAATATTCTTGAGGTGTTTACAATTTGGATTACGTCTTTATTTTAAACCGGAGCTTTAAATACGTCTTTCAAGACGGTGTTCGCACTTTTCAAGTGTGTCTGGTCTCTAGACCTTTCTATAGACGAATTCTGAAGGACTTACTTGAAGATTTTATTTTCAACTACTTAAAAATTACAGAGGCGGTTGAAACTACCTTAAAGAGTAAATTTATTTCTGCAAAACACAGAAAAAACTTACTTGCGCGAGACCTTTCGTTCGACCTTTGTCTCCAAAACATTCCGAAACAAAATACACCAATTAGCAGGTTTAAAAGCAAGTCACAAACATATCAAACAAATTTTCCTAATTGAATTTGTTATGTAAATAACCATACTCACTTCATTCAGGCCCCAGCTAATGCATGCTTCCTACATGACGATTCAACCTCACACATACACACAAGCAACAACATGTTGGTACATACATTAGTTTTGGCAACTCACTGCATTTAAGTGGAAGGCATTATCAGTCAACCCCCATACTTCCAGCCACCCACTCTCCCACCGTGTTACATCTTCATCACACATCGGTATTCATAATCCATTGCGAAACGGGAGTTCTGCTCGCCCGCAGTGGCCTGTTGAAGTTCATAGTGGCCACGGGGACGAAAAGTCGGAGAAACGCAACGGAGTGTAAGAAGGGAGAAGCATAAAAGAACAGCTAAATCGACAAGTAGAGCTTAAATCACGTGACCGTTCATTAAAAGCTCTTAAAAGCTCTGCGTTACAACAAAGTTGAACTTCTAAGTATAGTAGAATAAGTATTATAAGATAATTTCCATTTAAGATGATTGTATTTCTAAAATATTCTAACATATTCGAATGTGTATGGGGCCATTCAGCAATCAGGAAACTAGTAATGTATTACTTTACCCATTAAAACCCCTACCCTACAATCATCTTAATTGTTTCTGCAACAATCTAAATTTTAAACTATCCAAAAACAAACATAAATCAACAACTATACTAGCGCCACCACCAATAACAACGACAGAATAACATAACTACACTACACATAACCTATAAAACAAAATACATGACTTGTACTAAAACATTAAAGTGTTGTGTAAATAAATTTCATAACCGGAAGTGTATTTGTCATTGCAAACTGCTTCAGGTCACTGTACTTTATTTTAAGTTTCCGTTTAAGAGATTCGAGACGTCGCGCCGTACCGGATATAACGGCGAAAATCGGAAACACCATGATATAACATGTAATAAAGGAAGTCTAGTGTTGCCAGAAATGTTTGCGTTAGCGTTACACTTTGTCTTGTGATATACTGTACTGGATTAATTATTATTATACGGTTACGTCTGAACGGGTCGGTATTGCCACTGCTGCTTATTGTTAGGGCTGTGTAAAAAACATCGATATTGTTATACATATATCGATAAATATGTTTGCCTCTCATTCACTCTCACCATCAAAGAATAATATGCTTTACAGTTAGTGAGCTATTACATTCTTCACAGATAGTTTGTGGTTCTCTTTTGAATACGTAGGTATGAGCAAGATTTCAGGCCTTCTATTTAGACTAACTGGTAACTTTTGCTTGCAAATTGATGGCTTCACTTCCCTTCATTTGTTATCACTTTGTTCGTTTCATTCTTCCTGCAATGAACAATCTATTATATTTTTAATTATGTTCAAAAAGTAAAAGTATGTACAAAACTTATACCGGTTTCACACCATAGAATTCAATAAAACACGAAAAAAAACCAAGAAGACAGTTCTTAAAACATTTTTGTCTTTAAAAACTGTTTTAGTAAACAAAACATTTTCCCTTCTTGAGTCAGTAAGATCAAAAGTAAACACGTTTGTTGTTGTTTTTTAATCTGCTTGGTTTGAACACGCAGTTTTGTTTTTTGTGAACATTTGCGCTTGTCAGTTGTTGTTTATCATGTTTATAATTTTTATGGGACACACAGAAAGACACTAAACACTGTTTTCGAAAAACAGAATTGTTTTAAAATAAACATAATGGTAAACTAAATTATTATTTTATATCGATCATTTAACATCACTATTACATGGATGTAAGAAAATAGCATTTACTTTCTTCAGACGCGCAGTAAGTAGATTTATTAACGCTGAATCTATTGAAGCTGAAAATACGGAGATAATAAACCTGATGATTCATTTTAATTTCAGTTCCAACTTCCAACGCAGACCAATTTGTGGTTAGATTCAGAATTTCGTTGTCCAATGCAAACATAACTCAAATCGTGCGATATTTTTCTGATAATTCTTTTAGACTTGCCGCTTTACTAGGTACCTAGTATACCTACTGCATATAGAGCTGATTCATTGTGGATACATTTTAAATGACTCACTCAGTGCTGTTGTGTTCATTGTAGTACTCCTACCAGACCAGTACCTGTAGAATAGGAAGGAACTAGATATGACATTACGTTATTACTCATTTTGTTTTTTCACATCTTTTAATACATTAATTAAAAATATACCATTTAAAACACACACATTATACTCAAATTTTCAACCAATAAAAAATACCAAAACTAGAAGTACAACATTTTAGCAGTTGTTAAATACTTGGATACATTGTACGGTTCTTCCACAATGCAAATACAAACAAATGTGCAATTAAAGGCATAAAGATAAATGTTTAAACGGGAATGGAGACTTAGCGGCGTAATTAACACCATTCAGATAAAAAGTTGTTGTAAAAAATCCAACTGACAATTGGCAAGAAGACCATCAATCATATTCCGTCAGGGAGACTTAACTCTGCTCAGTTCGCATCGCATACACAGACGTTAATTATGTGATGGAGCAGTGATGGACATGAATGGGCTCGTGTCCTATGTCTTAATTTCTATAAAAGTGTACTATACATTGATAAAGTGGGTTACTAGAACCTCAAATGTTCAATTATTTGTTAATAACTCCTTATGTGTTAAGAGATATTAACAATTAAAAAAGTCATTTTGTCTCTTTAATTATTAAAGGGATTTAACGTAGTACACATTCCAAATGCATCAAAGCTGCTGCCAACCTTACAGCTCATAAATCTCTGCTATATGTATTTATATATCAAAATATCAAATATTATTTACAGCTATTTAAAGGAACAATAAAATTTCAATATTATGTCTGCCTTAACAGGGTTAAATAAAATAAAAACCTATTATTCTTTGACTTGAATTGATTATTTCGATTACCAACAGCTACAAAACATTACCACAGCTCTGACCTACTCAACTGACGTTAAAATGCATTTTACGTCATACAAACATGGTCGACATTTCTAGCGCTAAAACTACAATTCAAATTTTGAATTGCTATATCTCCGTCAACATTTAGATATTTAATAAAATCGCCAATACACATTTATTAACATCAATTTCAATCAACAATTGAAAAATCGACCACTAAAAAATGAGGACACAAGCCCATTGGAATGTGGGTAAATTAATATCGAATAATTTCACAATAGACTACTGGTATAGTAGAACGTTCAATAGAAATATTGAACTGTAAAGAAGAATTGTAAATTTGTAATCAACCTTATGTGTTGCTTTGAAATCAAAGACTTTTATTTTAGTAATTTACATACACATTATAATAAATACACTGTTTAACTTAAATCATATTATCTTACTAGAAATCAATGAAACGCATTTAAAGTTTATTATTTAAATTGTCAGTTTCTTCTTATCTAATTTTATAATAACTTAACAATATGCACAGTGAGTTCTATCAACTCGAAATATCAACTGTTGACCATTATTCGTCAAACTTATGGAGTCTATGAGTATATGGTCACTAACTGAAGAAATATAATTTCTTTACAAATATATGACTCTAAATTTTTGTCTATTTGGCTCTTATTTCGCGGTCGTTGTTCACCACTGTAAAAACCAACCAAAGTTACAGAAATATTACTATTATTTCTGTTTGTACAATCCATAATTAATTATTAAATAAAAACTTAAAAAAAAACACACAAAATAAAATGAATTATAAATTCAAACAATCAAAAAACAACCCCAGTGTTAATAACACTATTGCATAATTCTACCATTAGCTGCACATATGTGTGGTGAGAGGGGTTGGGGTTACAGGTTGACTACGGGTAGAGTGACGTAAGAGGGGTTGCTAAGAACCGGTAGCTAAAGAGATTCGATTGATAATTGTTTAGATAAACATAAAAGGTTTATTTTTTTATTTTTTGGTTTATTTTTTGAAAGGTCAGAGCCATTTACATCGAATTGTCTTGTTTTTTTTATTTCACAGTTGATAATTAATAACGTTGATTAATGAAATTTTAATTTAAATTTTCTAAAATATATTTTGATACCTGGATTAACTAAGATTTATTGTAAGATTTATTGTCCGCAAGATAATTGTGAGAATTGGGTTTTAATTTTGTTTATCTAGGGTGGTGTATTTAGTATTAAAGAAACGTGGTGTTATATCGCTCTAAATTTGTACTAAATATATTCTAGGTAGAAAAAAAACCTTGGAATTAGCTTGTAGCGGACGCCTACGCTTATACTGAAGTCAGCAGTCTCATCAAAGCCCTAATATTTTAACTGGTTATCAATAGATTAACCTCCGTAATTAAATTACACTCCAGCATCCTCCTTTCCATCATTATCCAGTTGAAAACGTGATATTTACGTTCTCACTGCAGTTTAACTTGAATATCGACAAGAAAATTAACATATTACATGACTACAAATCCCATTGTGTGTCTCTAAAGTTAAAACTGATTTTCCATTCAATAGCAAAACGCATTATACTTTGTAAACACTTTTCACTTAAAAAAGCCTCGATATCTATTGTTATTTCTAAATATGTTTCATCTGTATTGTATAATTCTACCCTTAATTCTAAAACATACAATTATTTAAGGGATGTCTGTACATGCACGTGTTCAAATGACGTCACTTACTTTGGGTCCCCTATTTTATAACATAGTGTTGTGAATAACAATTTAAAAACTTGTTCTTCTACTAAAACAAGTGAATCGATCGAGGCATTCACCTTTATTAGGTTCATTAAACTACTATAACTAAACTGTGATTTCTTGGAAATTTTTAATTTCTTCAAGAAATAACGTTTTTTCTGCAACACATTTTCTTCAAAAAAAAAAAATATATATTTTATGCTACATGTGACGTCATAACATTCTATTCCCCCTCCCACCCCCCTCACGTGTCAGGAATTAAATTTGTAGTATCGTTTTTTTTAATTTGTATGTGTTGTGTTTAATTTGTATATTTTTAACTTAACGTTACGCTTTATTATTTACCGAAGTTTAACATAATTCTGCTACATTACCATTAAATAAATGTTAAAAAAGACATTAAAAATCTTTTAGTAATATATAAATTTTAAATAACACTATATAATCTTACAAAAAAACATTGTTAAGGCTAGAAAACATAAATTATTTTCTTTATTAATAATTTACGGGCTTCCTAGAACTACGGTCCTTTTTTCGCTCTTATAAATTGATTTCGATTTCGTTTTTACATATTTACATTTTATTTATTATTACACCTATACTTTTACACCCGCTATATGCCATATCCTGTCTATCACTAAGCACACTGGCCACCTCGGATATCTCAGTAGTTCCTGCATATTTGTTGGCAACACCACTCCATTTTCTACCAAAACTCTGTACAAATTATTTCTGCAGTACATTGGAAGATCAAATGTTCTGGATCTGCTAACCCTCCTTCACAATTGCACATATCTTCTTGCACCAAGTGATTTCTTTTAAGATGTGCCAATGCCCCTGTATGATCCATTACAGATTTTATATTAACAAAATTTCTAAAGTGATTTAAAAAATTGGTTTTAAATATGGTACATAATGTTTATTTGAACTGGATTTGATAATTTAAATAGATTCATCTTTATAACTAGAAACGTATAAGTGGTGTGGCTTCCTTTTTCCAATATAGAAGCCCTTTAATAATGTGTGGACCCCACTATACTCCCATAATAAACAATACAAAACTTTTTCTACTCCTATAAAAACATAACCTAACTTTACCCCAATATAACCTCAATTTTTAACATGTATACATTTATTATTATTCCAATTACTATTTTAGGTTAGATTTTAACTTAAAATACAATATTCACTGTTCTCTGTTGTTCAAAGGTTGTCCCTTTTCGTCCCTTTCCGATTAGTTTATATTATAGTTGGTTACAACCATTTCTAAAACACCTGTGTTCAAGCAAAATATAAACAAAAATATTACCAGATGGTGCGAAAGTTAGTCGTTTATTATAGTAGACTTATGTATATGTTTAGTCGTCGTTCTATGCGTTCAATGAACGCTGGTAATACACCGTGCATAATGTGATAGATGATGAATGCCCGATTATTAGCAGGCAGGCAGGCCATTATAGACAGACGGACCTGCGATGAATTTAACAGGTATACCACAGGGTGCACCGCACGGCGGAGTAAATAAACAATAGCGTAAAACCAGTAGCGGTTCAACCGTTCGGGGGAAATATCTATAAGTTCGCATCGAATCCAGTGGACTTATTGGATTGTCAGATGTGTGTTACTGTTTATTACCTCTACTAGATCAAGAACGTGCGTTCGTCTTCTTACATATCTGTGAAGACGAATATTTTCCTACGATTTTGTGAACGTATATTTTCTTTAGCTATTCGTATACGAACACGCGTGCGTAGTTTCAGCATTGGCATTTTTGGATAAAAGTTTATTTCCTTGTCAGATAACTACGTGTTCGAAAATACAGTCAAATAATTTGGTAATTTATAAAAAACACTGATCAATATTAAAGGTAACAATTTCAAAAATATATACCCTTATATTTGGACTGGTTATACACTGGTGCCGCTTGAGAGGGTATTGTTTACAGTATAGTTACTTAGTTATACAGTTATTTAGTTATAGTTAAAATTACGAAAGTTCGGCGGCGACTCATACTTAAAACAAGTTGTGGGGTATAATCTGCTGATACAACTAAAAAGCACTGACTCACTTATTTTTCTATAATATATATAGAAACGAATAAGATAATATTAATTATAGTATTATAAATTTATACCGCTCTTATAACCTCTATTAAGTATAACTTACCGCCGAACTATCGTAATTTGGACTATATAATTGTTACTGAAATGTAAATACATTTCCAATAACTTGAAACTTTTAAAGGCTGCTGATAATATCTCAGTAAACATTTTGGACCATCATATTGAAGATGCGTATGATTTTTTTGTCATGAAAGAGTTCAGTTTCTCATAGTCGTTCATATGAAATGTCCATTTTATCAGCTACAAAAGGCGAAACTACTTCATCTATCGGAATACAAATGAAGATAAAGTTGATGCGAACTATAATTGAAGTGGAATAGTGATAGAAACGTCACAAAATAGAACACTTCACCAAATTGTTTACTGAGAAGCTTAAGATGATCCGCCACTGTATTTATTCTTCCTCAATTTCCTACTGCATAGGTTTGTAATACGGTTACGCTTTTTACTAGATGTACTTGTACAAACATGATTAACATAAGAGTACAATTACTTTAAGTACGGATTAATTTATAATCCTACAAATCGTTGGTATCAGAAGTACGAGTATGTTCTATAATGTGTAGATAGCTGATGATAATTACGGGGGTAATAACAGATGCAGATTTAAATATTAAACGATTTCATAGTTCATTGACTATCATATTTTTGCAATATGTTTTATTTAGAGCTTAAAGCTTCGTTGCAGCCCCCTTAAAACTAACTCAATTTAGTAAAAAACAAAATAAATATTTTAAGATAAAGATATTAGTGTAATTGTTTTCTATATATAGCATACTATTATAGATTTATGAGCTAAAAACTCTTACAAAGTTGATGCATACTAAATAATGGGCTTGTGTCCTTTGTCTTAATTTCTATAAAAGTGTACTATATATTGATAAAGTGGGTTACTAGAACCTCAATTATTGTTCAATTATTTTTTAATAACTCCTTATATGTTAGGAGATATTAACAATTAAAAAAGTCATTTTGTCTCTTTAATTATTAAAGGGATTCAACGTTGTACACATTCCAAGTGCATGTGACATCACAATCCTTGTAAGGTTACCAACCTTACAGCTCATAAATCTCTGCTATATGTATTTATATATCAAAATATCAAATATTATTTACAGCTATTTCAAGGAACAATAAAATTTCAATATTATGTCTGCCTTAGCAGAGGTAAATAAAATAAAAACTTATTATTCTTTGACTTGACTTGATTATTTGATTACCAGCAGCTACAGAACATTACTACAGCAGTGACCTACTCATCAAATAACTGACTTGAAAATGCATTTCACGTCATACAAATATGGCCGACCATTTCTAGCGCTAAAACTACAATTCATATTTTTAATTGCTATATCTCCGTCAACATTTAGATATTTAATAAAATAGACACGCCAATACACATTTATTAACATCAATTTCAATCAACAATTGAGAAATCGCACACTAAAAAATGAGGACACAAGCCCATTAATAAGAAAACCTAGATTAGGACATAAGTCAAAGAATTTCTTCATTAATTCGATTACCTATTAGATAACAATGCATATTAGTTAAAAAGAACCATCAAATCTTAAAGTTGTCGGTTTCTAAAAGTTGATTAAAGTTCATCTCACGGTAATTAAACGGCTAAAGATGTTTCTCAAGTGATGTGTCGCACAGACATTACTTTATCGTGGATATTCCCACGTTCAGCTTCTAGAGAGTTGCCAAAAATAGAACTTATTAAAAGTTGAAGTAACACAGAATGTATAATGCTTAACTTGGCACTACTACAAGTTCTCCACTTTTCATATCTTAATGAACAGTTTTCGATAAAGTTTGAAGCATGGTAATATACAGTAGTTCTCAAACAATGTGTCTATTAGCATAAAGACAATAAAAGTGAACGAAAAAATGACATCAACACTTATCCTAATAACACTTATTAGTGCATAAATCGACAACCCTTAATAACTACCCCTTGATCAGTGATCACGAACCGGGACCCGCCATACTTCATTTGTCATGATACTGGCGTGGTGCACGAAGGGTTGCTAGGGGGTGTGGGTTAGGGATGCATCGATACACGATTCTAGTTAATTTAAATGGCAGATGACAAACACTTAATGACATATTATTATTTACAAATTGGTAATTCGGACCACATACTTTCAATATCAATGAAAAAGTCATATGTCACTTGGATGGGGTATTGAAGTTTATATGAAATTTGAAGATAATTTGTAGATACAGTTTTAAAGATTAAAGAAAAACTGCCTTAGTATTCTTTAAATCAGGGATGAATAGTTAAAATAGTAAACAAAGAATAATGTATTGATATATAATATTCTACTCCACCAAAAACAAAAATATTAAGCAACCATTTGTAAATTGATCGCATTGATCGTTCTATTATAGTACCAGTATCAATCTGTAACACTCAGATTCCATTTTTCCCAGTGCAAATTCATCTTAGAGTCCATTTAAAGCAGGTGCATAATATTTTCTTTTATTGCTTTCGCGTGTTATACGGCTCTGATAAATTTGATACCTGGAAAAATCAAAAGAATAATATATGCAGTTTTTTTAATGATTGCAAAACAACCCCGCGAGCTGTATCTACCATTTAGATCCTTTAAATCACCCTATAAGAATAAAATATAAACTAGGGAAACCCATAGATTTTTATTAAAGTTTAGAATTATCTCAAATACGTAAATTTCCATTTTAACAAAGACGTACTTCTCTTCAATACACTTGTAATACGATCAGCAAAAAATCATCTACCTTGCGATTTGAACAGGTGTTCTGCACATCATAAAGGTTCGTATTGTTAAAGACCTGTCCCTATTCAATGCACAAAACTTACCCTGTGAACAAATGTGATCCCAAATTTAACACAAAAGTAGGATTAAAAAAAAGTCCAAATTTTATACAAAATAGTAACTCTAGTTTCTTTATTTAAATTTATTTATATGCAGTAATTATAGAAAGGTTTCAACCTATTTAAAAATTGTTTTGTATATCTTTTCACCTGACGAGTTCAGTGATTGTGCACTAAACACATTAATACACCTATGAGCTGGTTACAGTTACACAAATTGTGATTCGTGATCTGGTAGAGAGTAAATTAAAAAAAAGAGGACAACTATATACAAAAAAACTAGCGAGAAAGAGAGGGAACTAATGAGCTCCAATATATGTGTAATTAATGATGAGTCAAGTCGATTAGTCACGTGCCTGCAGTATCGACAATATTGTATCAGTAAGATAATAACATTAATTAAAACACCTGAGCAGAACCATCAACATACGTACACGCGGTTTGTTTGTATGGGTGCGTTCATCAGTACAATTCAATTTGATCAACATATGGTTGCATTGCGTTAATGTCAATGATTTCTTCGCTATGGTTGTGTAGTTAATAAGTATCACGTAAGTAATGATTGTTTAATGATTTCAGATCTCATAAGATCATCATAATGGATGATGCAGTGGCCTTGGTCAGACTGCCTGATGCAATGCGTTGCAATAAAATTGTTAAGTTTCATATATGTGTCTTATTATTCCTTTCGATAACTAATAAGAACTGAATTCTGGAACTTACCAACCCAGGTAGAGATTTGTATTGCAGTGAAATTAGCAAGAACCTAATTCCAAAGTTCATTTTCTGCTTCTTATATAGAAAATTATCTTGCAGTGTATGTTTAACATTTACTAGCTTACTATAAGCTAACTAAAGACTTATATTGCGTTACATTTTCAACCTGGGATTAGTTAAAACAGCAGACTAGAAGTTCTGTAATCAGTGCTATATTTTCTGTGCTCGGTTGTTGCTCAGGTAGAAAATGAATATTGGAACTAGCTTGTAGCAACCTACTACGTTTGATACTTTCGGTGAATATTGACAAAGTAATAAAATATTATAAGTAACACCTTAATCAAATTATTAGTTCCAATGCACATTTATCTAATGTTAGCCATTTGACCTTACTTGATCATACGAGAGACCTGACCCTTTTTTTGTTTCTCCAAACAATATTATGATAATATATATTGATATTAAAAATAAAACCAAACAGAATACTAGAACCATTGAATATTCAAAGACCATCGAATATTGGAATTATTACCTAAAAACGATGTGGTTGCGATCACAAAATAGTTTCTCCTGTTGCTTTCCCAATTTTGTGCTAAACAAACCATCGTTCGATAGCTCTCGAGTTTCCTCCGATGTTTGCTGGAGGTAGTACGAAAGTTTTCCAAGAAAACTTTACCTAAAGCTGTACTTACTGACAATATCGTTAGGTAACAAATTTCCGAATTACATTCTTCGCTAACAAACGGCTATTCGGCAGAAGATGAACCTGTGCATGTTTAAATATGCTGATATAAATTAATTCCAAGATACATTACATTACAGACTTAAAATTTATCAAAAAAATGATTAATAATTGACGAAAACATAGTATTAATTCCAGTGACGGCACCGGCCCCAAATAAGTTTAAATTGTCTTTATAGTTTTTCTCCAACGCACCATCCTTCTGATAGGAAGCCTGCGGGATGGATCTTGACACCAGACGCGAGCCAGTAGGTGTAGGTGGACACGGTGCCTGATTTGACACGAAACAAGTCACGTGGGAGAGATAATAACGTTTAACAAACACTAAGTACATATAATAACAACAAACTGCTAAATTTATTTGAAATCTTCCATCTCAGTTAAACAAACGCAACTGGTGCCTGTCTTGATTAAATGAAGAATGAAGCTTGCATTGTTAAAGATAATAACTGAAACTTGTGACATAATTGGTCTTAAATAATGAATAAGATTGGTTAAGGAGATTTATAATAACATTGTTAAATAAAAACACATAATGTCAATTTTGATTAAAACACAATAAGCTGTATTTTTTATCTATGAGTGTACTATCTCAATGTACATATGTTCCCGTATGCATAGCTTCCCAAACTGTGATTATAATTTATAAAGAATCTCCTACTAGAAGAATTACCTGTTACGTTTTTCGAGTAATCATCATTTACAGCCTGACACGTTTATATTTATGTTAGCATATAAGGCGTCTAGAAGCAAAGGGATGTAAGTGACAAATTTTAAAAATTTGAGATAACCAGCGCAAACGATAGAAGATGTACTAAACTATTTGGTGGCACAGAGATATAAGCGAAAACTTGGACAGATTTTACTATATAGCGTAAATTATAAAACCTACTGAACGAAAATGCTTACGTACGGTCTTAGCTTTAAACTCGTTTTCTGAAGAATTTTACTTTTGTCACTTACATCCCTTTGCTTCTAGACGCCTCCAGAAAATATAGATCTATCCGACGATGAACTCTAAAACACAGCACTCCGACTTAAATCGCTAAAGATCACTGATTCGTTACTGATGATATTTTATAATTCAAAACACCTAGTTTTAACAAAAAAAACATCATTTCTTTTCGAAAAAATGGGTGTCAGGTAAATATATCAGACTCTATTGATACAGTACTCTTATTTACAAATTAATCTTCGCTAATAAATCTTTATAATTAGTTGAGAAAATAAACTTAGAAATTAATTAAATACGCATTTTCAAAAATCTCCAAAATTAATGTTGTTTTACCACCAATGAGAGAAAAAATACAATTTCTTTGAAACTTTATAATCATAAAAAGTTGCATATCTAAATCTACTAAGAGCATAGAATTTCTTTTAATTGAAAGTGAGTAAAATCTGAAGACTGCTGTATTATATGCACTGTACACCACCCGCGATCGACAGCGCTGACACAATTAATTCCACAATAACGTATACGGATGTAGAGTTTCAGAGCCCGTGATATGGAGTACTACCAAACTGATAGCATCGTAATAACAATAATATTAAACACATACAAATAAACTATCCTCTCACACACAGAGAAAGAGAGAGATATACACACAGATTGGTTGAACTCTTCTCCACAAATAATTACAATAGTGTGCGTGAATGTTTTTGTGTTTTTATACGCGGACATCGAACGTACTACGTTTTATATTGTACGCTCTTCTCGATTCTATAAATAGATTATGCTTTAAAAACAGGTCCGTGGTTTTTAATGTAGTATAGTACTTCTCTCTACATGTCTCATAGTATAGTATACGATACTACACTTCACTGTACTATAGCTGTTAATAATAATATTAATATGGTAATCTGAACGTATACAATTTATTCATTTATTTTTTGTTTTACTTTTTATATCAATGTTTTTTTTTCTTTTTATTATTATTAATAACGATATATTTATTATTAATAAATTATAGATACTTTATTATTTTATTATACAGCTAAATTACTATTAAACTATTATTGTTTATATATAATATATAAAGATATAAATTTATCAGCTATGAAATATACATTACATGTTCTTACACTTTTTTTTAATAAAATTTTAATATAATCACTAATTTTGATTACTCGTTATGATTATCTCCAGTTTTATTATTACAGAAATTTACAAACTTACGCTTTCCTATTAACTCTGGTTTATATCCTTTCTATGCAGCGGAGCAGAATATTTGAGAGAGCACTGATATTTTTAAGTTCTTCTTTCCTTTTCCTATTTTGCATTCCCACCATTCCGGATGTTTTGCTACTTCTCTCCCAAGAACTCACCCTCTCACGAAACGTTTCTCTTGACTGTTCCTCCATTATCTCCAGCCACATATTTCTGCTCCGTACCCCAAATTAATCTATTAAGTAGCCAAATCCTCCTCTTCAAGTTCATTCCGATCCATCACAACATTTGCCTTCTTCTTCAGCACCATTACATCTTCGACTTACACATTCTTTTTCACCACAAAGACATTCGTCGTCTTCTTTCAGATAAAACTCTTTCAATAGCCTTTACTCAACCATGTTTATCCATATCTAAGATCACTATATGTTGATCTAAAATACTGTTAAAGATTCCATCATATCTACCTTAAACTTCTTAAAAATAATCCATGTCAAAGATTTCCCATTTCCAATTGTTGTTTAATAATGCATCATATTAATTCAACGTAATAAAAGTAATGATAACAAAAACAAACACTATAAATATGATTAATTAAATAAAGTAATAGAAAAGATACAATAATAGATATGGGTTAGTTTCTCGGTGTTGTCTAACGCGTCGATAATCAATAGAACAAAGTCACCAACGAGCCTGTTCTAAGACGTCTGGTTGAGCCACGTGATCAGCTTGCAAACAAATTTATACAGCCGCTAAGATAATACAAAACCAGAACAAATCATTGACATAATTTAAATAACAACAACCCATAAATCAACTAACTCCAGAAAATGTTTCAATTATGTTAACAACGCCTAAACAAAGCAACATGCAGTTGTATGTGAGTCAACATCAACATCAACATCATCAGGTGCAGCTATTATTTAAATATAGTTAAACTTCAAAATTAGTTCCAGTTCCAGTTCGTCCCTGTCGTTAAAGATGGGGTAAGTCAGTAAGGTTGGAATAACGCGCGAAGAGAATACGAGAGAAAGGTCACTGTACCAAAACAACCCATGAAAAAAATACAACCAACAAACACTACGAAACGAAATGGAACGAAACAGTCACTGAAGGAACAGGCAAACAGCTCAACACAACAACTGGCACCAACATGAACCAGCCAATGGAAACGAACAAGAGATCCACTTCATGTGGCTCGAGATGGAGTTACAAACCCAATGGAGGAAATGAATTTGTAAGGTAACCGCCACATGGATTGGTTTGGAAAGATGCTAATTGATGGATGGTGGCTTACAACGTACCGATTTTGCTAAATAATTATTGTTTTTATGTACAAACAGAAATCTAGAGAAGAGCGAGACAGATAAGAGTTGCAGGTAAATATAGAATAATGGATAGGAAGGATAAAACCGGGTTCTCACCTGTCCCGGGTTCTTATCAACCTGGTTTGATAGAATAAATTTAATGCGTTTAAAACGAGCCATTATCACCTTTAGACGCTTACTATATAATAATTTTGTATGACAATTACACCTCCCCTTCTCTTCCTTTCTTTTCCATGATTGATACAATAAATCGAATGCGTTTTATACGAGTCATGTTCACCTTTAGACGCTTACGTTAAGGTTCGTTTTAATCCAGAATGCAAAAATAAGTTATGACACTTTTCGCATTATATCTGGACATTTTATTTTATAATACTATGTTCACTATATTAATTTAAAAGACAAAAATAGCAATTTGCAATATTAATTAAATAAAATTTATTTACTTGAACAATTCTTAGTAATCTATTTAATTACTCCGTTAAGGGCGGGGCCTGGGTTTCAGCGTAAAAAAAAACACTTTTTTTGTGATTTTTTATCTCAAATATCGATTGAGCAATTTTATTCAAACCTTCTATACATTGTTGAGCATAGTTTTGACTATGTTCTGTAAATTTTTCATGCAAAAATATTAAATCATTAGCCCGTGACAGAGCTTCCCCCAGGACGTCTTGAAAAAAAAACAATTTGCGGTGTTCACTGTAACTCGGCCGGAAATTATCAGAAAATGAAAAACTATAAAAATTTAGTTAAATTATAAACAAATCTTCCCCCCAACGTTCTCTGATTATTTTTTTTTTAATTTAAAAATTTTTGGCGGCCATCTAAAGTGTGAACCGTTATTTTCGACTAAAATTCTTGCCATTTTGTGGGTGGGAAACACCCTTAATGTTAAAAAAAAAATTCTTACTAAACGTAGGGGGGAGGTATTTTATATGAAGAAAATGTGTACAAAGTTTGAAATGAATCGGTCGAGTAGTTTTCAAATGGCAGTGAACACGGACTTTGAAAAAGTAGTTTTGAGAAAAACGCGTCAGGACTATAGCAATGAATAAACTGTATACCTGATTAACATATAATACAATATAATATACCGGATTAATTAGACAATAACTTCAAGAATATTGCTTAGATCGGCTTAAAATTTTAAGGACATATTCTTGAAATGTTAAACAATAAGATAAAACAAAAAACAAAAAATCGATTTTTCGAAAGTGAAAACCCAGGCCCCGCCCTTAAAAATAAACAGCTCGTTACAATCTTAATGACAGAATTAAAACCTAACCTCAAATCTGTGTGCACCGTGCAAGTGTCAAACGCGTACCTAGTCATCCAACGTATACCACCCCCTCTCCTCCTCCTCACACCTCTCCATCAACCCAACGGTTGCCCAGAGCACCCGCTGGCTAGTCCATCCTTTTCACACTGAAGACGCTGCAAGCAGTAAGCCTCGGAGAATCGGTGCTCGGAAGATGCAAGAAGTCATGGTTCATGCTTGTCCACATCTACCCCCTTCCTCCTACTTCCCTACCCCAATAGTATTATCACCCTGGTCATTAAAACGACAATCTGAACTTTGGACACGAGGCGCGACGATATGCAATTTGAGATAGAGCATCATTTTTTCGGCGAAAATTAAACCAACTCAATTCCTATATTGCGATGTTATAAAGAATTCTTCAGAAACAAATCTCGATTTAAACGAATTTACACATTAGCTACAAAATAGTGCCATTTCATTGTTGTTAATAAATACAAACGGTTAATCAACGGTTAACGCTAATAATTAGTGATTAATTAATTCTAGAGTAATTAAAGTTTTTAGTTGAATGCTTGCTTAGTGCTTACTCCCCACACAATATTATTATACTGGTTTGTAACTTTGTGCCTGTACAGTTCACCTAAAAAGATAATTCTCGATAATCGCGGACTTAAAATCATGTAAAAGTAAATAAGAAATGTAAATATTACATAATTTATTAACTAATCAAACTAATAACTTGAAGCACCAATACATCCAAATAAATACAATTCACACTGGAAGCAACTACTTGCGACCTCCGACTTTGTCAATAGGGTGCAGTCGCATTAGCACACTTTATCATAACAGAAGGTAACATCCATGTTTTGTGTTTTGTAGTAGATAAAAAGCCGGCTAGATTTCTTGACCATGGGCTATGAACAGGAGCAACTACATGTCCGCTAGGCTAATGAGTTAGTAAAAAAGAAAATCGTGCAAAATAGAACAATAAATTATTGTATTTGTCTTATCTTTCAGTGTTTACAATTTTTTTTTTTTTTTTTTTGATAAGCTATGGGCAGACCAGTAATGCAACATAGTCGGTTAGGGCCCTTGAGAAGTAATATCACAGTCGGTTAGGGGCCTTCGAGAAATACATACTTCATAAATTATAAGCTAATCCAACGGTCAAGTTGACATGTACATATTTATGTATTTAAGTAAATAAATTTTATAGTAACTTGTTTAAAGATGATAATCGTAGGCATGATTTCCTTCGTTTTTACCTTACACACTAAAACAATTGTCTTTTTGGGGCATATCCCTCGCACTACAACTCGCTTCTACAACTACATTGCATTTAAATAACTCCAATTGGTTTAGAGTCTGTGTCATTGACTTTGCTATTTGTCTGAATTGGCATTTCGAGATAAATCTTATATTTAATAATGTGCTCTCTTTACAAAACTCCGAAATATATAAATGAAATCTGAGAAGGGTTATTTAATTATGGCATTGTATTAATTCCATGAAATCTTATCCAAATGACAATATTTGACATCACGAAAGTTGAGTTAAGGGCTATGTAGTTGACTCATCATTTCCCAGAATCCTATTGACAGAATCAAGTAATTGTAGATTTCATTTGTTTGGTAAAAATATTATAAAAATTGACTTGCAATTCTAGGAAAGGTATAGGTTACAGAATTCACAATAATTTAGAGGTTAAGGTTTTAACAAAAGGTTCATGATATACAAACATACTGCAGTCTGCAAATTTTCAAGGTTATCTATCTATTGCGTCTTATCGCCATCATTAAGAAGAAATAAAATATTGTTTTAACAAGATAATAATTAATTTTCCAGTAGACTGTATCCGCGATACTTACACATAGATATAATTCGTATAAAATATAATGCAAGCGGTTTAATAATCTAAAACTGGTTTGCTACGATCTGTAGCTGCGTTTTGTTCGAACATTGTGGCCGTGGTGTTGTCTGCACGGAGCCCCACTACAACATGGTCAGAGTTTGAGCCCGAGCCCGTGGGGGCGCAATATACGGAGTCCCCAAGCCACGGAACGGCAATTCGGACTCCAGAACATCACTACTTGCTACAACGTATAAATGTTTAATGTTTTTTTGTTTTTATTTTGTTATTTTTTATCTACTGAATGAGTAATTGGCTGCATAATATAAGAACACTTTCAATTGTTATAAAATTCACGTCATCGTTGTATTGTTTTATTTATGAAAGGTACAGGTTAACGTTACAGCAAGGATACTTTTCGTTGTAGACCTCTTTATTCTATAACAGAACAACTATTCAACAGCAGGACCTCAAATATCCAGTTCAAGTTATTAAATATCAAGTTATTTTTTAATAAGCCACAATATCAGTCATTTAATGGAAGGCGAGGGGTGTCCTCCAAGTGACAAGGAGGTTAGAAAACAAAAAAGTTTGTGTGACGAATTGTGTGACACTTTTCTAGCCTCCTGCCTTCTATGAATTGCTAAGAGAATGTAAAAGGATGCATTATCAAATGTTTGATAATACTTAGAGTTGTCTCACGCAACTCATAAAGTTTTCATATTATAAAGATGGTGTACAAAGATAAATAAAAACTATTACAGATGCTTTAACGATTTATTATGTAGTTGGTAATATTTACAGGTAGTACTGAAATGATTTAAACGAACATTAACCGAAGGTAATTTAATGTGGGTCAGACTAATGTCTAGAAATAACTATTGGATGTATTTGGTTAATGCTAATTGTTAAGGAGCTACTTTGTCATCATATTGAAGATACGTATGATTTTTTTGTCATGAAAGAGTTCAGTTTCTTACTGTCGTTCATATGAAATGTCTATTTCATCGACTATAAATTATAAAACTACTCCATTTGTCGAAATACAAATGAAGATAAAGTTGAGGCGAACTATAATTGAGGTGCAAAAGTGATAGAAACGTCACAAAATAGAACACTTCACCAAATTGTTTACTTTGGTGCAATCCAAATTGGTGAATCATTTTAAGTAATATGCTACAGAACAATCTAGGCAAACTTTCTTCATGGATGAAGGATGAAGTGAAACTGCCCAAGTATCGCTTTAAACAATGTCAATATACCGCAGGCTGATCATGTGAGGTACCTGGGAATACACCTAGACAGGAGGTTTACTTGGAAGAAGCACATATTTACTAAAAGAAAGCAACTAGGTCTACAACTGCGGAAGATGTACTGGCTGATAGGATGGAATTCACAACTGAGCACAGAAAACAAACTCCTGCTCTACAAAACCATACTTAAACCGGTATGGTCATATGGTATACAACTATGGGGTACTGCATCTACCTCAAATATTGAGATAATCCAAAGATTTCAGTCCAAAATGCTAAGCATTGTCACGAATGCACCATGGTTTATACCTAATCACATAATACATCGGGACCTGGATATACCTACAGTAAAAGAAGAAATAGTGCTTAGAACCAAAGTATTCAAGGAGAGAATAATAGAACATCCAAACAATTTGGCCAGCTGTCTAATGTCCAATATTTCCACAGTACGCAGACTGAAAAAGAAGGTACCTCAGGACATACTAGCCAAATAAACAGAATTTAGGATCTATTAGAATTGAGGGATGAGTCGATGGGCACATCTCGTGCAACACACTTTATTTTGACATACCTATCACTGAATGTCCTATAAGCAGGACAAATTGTAATAATCTTTAGTAATCAAAAAAAAAATATATATATTTTAAGTAATAAGAATTTTCACTAGGGTATAGAATCCTTGCTATTCTTGAATCGATCTCTCTTGTAGGTTTGTCTGCTATAGAGTAAACACGCGTTATTGTAGCTGTATAATATTATAATTTAATAAATAGACTTGTAATTGGTAAAATACGTTTCAACAAACCCCCCCTAAAAAATGATTTCCCAAAGCGAATTCAATGACTGTGAAACAATTAATTATTACAATTGTTACTGGAGATTGGTCAGTGCCCGATGCAGTCCAGACGGTGCGTTGTGCTGGTGCTGTGCCGGACAGTTGATCGTCTTCGTCTTCGTCTTCGAGTTCGAGGTTATTACCATCAACAATATTGCTTAGTAATTCCCGTAGTATTTGTTATTGCACCAAGTGTTTAGATTTACATCGGTGCTTAATCGAGTGAAGCGAACTACTACCGATCATTGCCCATCGTTGCAAAGGCAATAAAAAAATTATTAACCTGGTAACTTGTAAAGCAGGGTATACACCAAGACAAGCTTTAGACCTTTTCGATTCGTTTCCATCCGACACGTGAATCGAACGACACAAGTTCAATGGAAAATGTTATAACAAGGATAAGAACTGTTTACAATTATTTCTCATTTTATTTTTCCTCTTCCTTCCCGCACATCTTGCATAATTTCACTTTTTCCATTCCTCAATATCAATTTCCTCTTTCCTGAAGTTACCGATTATTCTCTAGCGAAAATCTGACGACTTTTATCCGCGGCGAAATGGTCAATGGTCATGTCATGTTATTTCAGCAAGCCCAGTGGATACCTAGCCTAAGACTTACATCACATACACATTAACTCTGCGTGTGTACACTGGGTCTTTTAAGGAACAGTTGAAATTTCAAACTCCTATTTCTCTCTCATGAGTACAGAGCGCGCTTCATCTATGCCCCTTAAAAAATGAAGGTAGTGGTAGGGATTTAAGGTTCCAGCAGCGTTTTGTATTTTCATCAATAAAAACTTATTTTGTGCCGAATAATCACCGTTTTGTTTATTATGACATGCCTGAATCATATCAGAAAGTTTACAGTCTAAGGTAAAAATGGCTACAACCGTTTTTTTTTAAATTTGTTTGTTATAAAGTTATGAATTTTTTAACAATATTCCGTTTTTCCGCGTTTTTCACTATTTGTCAATTTTTATTAACAACGGTTTTAAACTTTGTACTTTGGCAACTTCTAGACCACAACACTTCAAGAAGTAATCCAGCATTTTTTCAGATTTTTTTAAAGCTTAGAAAACTAGAAAAACTGTTCCTTCAAAGACCCAGTGTACACACCACGACTCGAACAGTATAGTGTTCGAACAATTAGTGTTAGTTTGTTGGAGGGTTAATAAAATAAAATACGTTTCTAATATGTGCTGCGATATTCTTTTTATTCAAACGATTTGAATCTCTCCAACGATTTATTCCTCACATTCATCGGAACTGCATCATTACATTAACATCCATCCTACCCAGTGCCTAGGTAGTTAAGCCGCTAATATTTGTTTAGCGTTATGTATAGCCGATCTAAAGAAAAATTAATTTTATACGATGTGTAATTACAAAACATGGAAAATTTTATAATGAATCGAGTAATTGTAGACAGCATAAATATTGAGTACATCTATGTATTAACAATTCTACTTATGTATTAGAATAGGTATATACTACTTTTTATATATAGGTAATACACACATGTATATGTATAAATGATAATTATATAATAATTGAATATAATTTTAAAAAGATGAAGAACAATTTACTATTAGAGTGAAATAAAAATATAAGAAAAGAAAATAAAATAAATCTGTAAGAGTATATGTGTACGTATTTATTCTTAGAAGGATTTAAAGTAGTAATAATGATCCAGAGGTTGTAATTATAGTGACAACAGAAGAGATGTGGTCTTCTGAGAAATATGGTCCAGAATTTATGAATTTAATATGCAGATATAGGCGTATAGCGTCGTGAGTATCTTAACTCATTAATGGGATTGTGTCCTATGTCTTAATTTCTATAAAAGTGTACTATATATTGATAAAGTGGGTTACTAGAACCTCAAATGTTCAATTATTTTTTAATAAGTCCTTATATCTTAAGAGATATTAACAATTAAAAAAATCATTTAGTCTCTTTAATTATTAAAGGGATTCAACGTTGTACACATTCCAAGTGCATGTGACATCACAATCCTTGTGTAAGGTATAAATATAAATCAAAATATCAAATATTATTTACAGCTATTTCAAGGAACAATAAAATTTAAATATTATGTCTGCCATAACAGGGTTAAATAAAATAAAAACTTATTATTCTTTGATTTGACTTGATTATTGGACTACCAACAGCTACAGAACATTACCACAGCACTGACCTACTCAACAAATAACTGACGTTAAAATGCATTTCACGTCATACAAATATGGCCGACCATTTCTAGCGCTAAAACTACAATTCAAACTTTTAATTGCTATATCTTCGTCAATATTTAGATATTTAATGAAATAAACACGCCAATACACATTTATTAACATTAATATCAATCAACAATTGAAAAATCGACCACTAAAAAATGAGGACACAAGCCCATTGCAGAAAACGTTTACAACTTAAAAATAAAGTTGAATCGATACTTAAGGCATAATAATTTGTTTACAATATTTGCAATCAATCGAAAAGAAGTCGTAAAATTTAGAACACATGTTTGCACCACCTCGTCCTTATAAATTAGCAATTGAAGTAGACAAATAGTTAAAGCGAACACACGGAAACAATCTAACTGCAGTTATTAACCAGAGCGAATACGAAATTAAAATCGGAGTCATTTTCTAATAGGCTATTAAACATTACTAATTACAAACACGTTGTAACATGCCTACAACTTTCTTACTTCCATTAAATCACTGCATTGTTTGACTTAGATACAATTAACTTTTGATATCATGTAACTACCCGATTAAACTGACCATGGTTCAAGCAAGTACAATGACACAGCTTAATTTTGTTTTCTTTTTATATTTCAATGTTTTCTAACTTGTTGCTTATGTCTTGCGTACGTCTCTGCGTGTTGCAGACGACTTTGTTTGTTCCCTACGCACCATAATATCGCTGTCCTGCTCACTCTACAGTGTTGTATAGCCCTAAAGTGAACCCTAATCTCAGGTATCGGTCACGGACACAGGTGTGTTTTACATTACGGATTCAGTTGACCTATATTATTACTACACATATAATTTTTTTATTTGGTTGCCTGGTTCTTTTCAATCTACTCCTTGGTTCATCTCCTTTGGCTCACTGGTTGCTTTGTGTGGACCTGTTTTGTGCAGACAGGGGTGAACAATATTTTTTAGATAGCAGTTTTTTGAAATATGCGCATTTAAACGTCACAATGATGATGATCATCTAATTATTGCGCCCAATTTATACTTTCATTAATTTCTAAGAAGAAATAGTGTAATTGATGGAACAGTGGTCAAGAACGTCGAATGGAATGGTTTGGTATAGTTCAAATTACGAGAGTTCGGCGGTGACTCATACTTAAAGAAGTTGTGGGGTATAAACTGCCGATATAACTAAAAAGAAATTAAAAAATAGAAATTATTGTTATTGTTCACTATTCGTACAACATATTTTTCAAGAAAATTATTACAAGCCCGCAGACATATATCTACAAACCCCTCTCGCACACCAACGTGTAATAGAGTAGCCAGCATCATTATATTTTATTTTATTTTTTTGAAACGTCAAAGATTAATTTGTTTTGTTCGTAACTTAGTACTTACGACTGGCACAGTGTGGCATGGCGTACCATAGCGTGGTATACATCTCTTCAGGGTCCCAAATAATTTATGTTTATTTTTTAATGATAGGTATAACTTGCTTTTATTTCTACTTTGTTTTCTTTACTTTATGATAAATTTTAAATCGTTTCCATAAATACAATTAATCCAATTCTTCCATCCAATTATTAAAGCTATAAGAACGGACACAATTTGACTTTAAGTCCATATTTATTGCTACAATGTTATTGGTTTGAATAGGCTTTAAGATATTAAAAATATTTGAAATAATAAAATTTAACATAAAATTTGTTATGGCCTTTAGATCGGTGAAGGTGTAAAATTATTATATTACTGTATATTACTTGTTTACGGTCATTTTGTGGTACTTAAGTTCTAATGACAGGCTTAAGATGGCAGTGGTAGCAACTAACAGATGTCTGGACCATCGTACATAAGCCTAAACATAAAACCAAATAAATTAAAGCAAATATTTGTAAACTTTAGTATTAATTATTTCTTATTTAAATAAGAACCGTATCGAGTAGTAGAATTCATACTAGTTAAGGGGGTTAGTTTAGGGGGAGGGGGGTTATTTCTATAATTACTACATGATAAAATGACATTTGAAGAATACTTTGTAAAATTTTCATAAATAAATATAAAAAAATGAGGCATTGACAGCGAATCTCCGCAGACGGCACAAAAAATAGTAACATTGCGGTGTCACTCATAACTCATCACTGGATTTTCTGAATTCGAAAAACCAAAATGATTTCATTAGTTGATAAGTTTCTGCAGGTAACGCTGTCGTGTTTTTCATTTTTTACTGATTTTTCAATTTTTTACAGCACTTAAAAGTCAAAATTCCAATTTTTCATGAAAAAGATCAGAAACTTTGTTATTTTAAAATACGTTAAAATAAATCGACAGCGTTACCTCGGCAATTATGTAAGGAAAGAGTATGCAAAATTTCAAAAGAATCGGCCCAGTAAATTTTGAACTAGAGAGCGCACCGACTCTGAAAAAGCTATGTGTGAGAAACCGCATTTAAAAGTTTCAAAGTAATACGAAAGCAGACTAGAGGGGTAAAGACTTAAAACCCTATATCTCCGACAGTTTTACTCCAATCGACTTGAAATTTTTACACAATAAACTTAATATGTTGTACAATAATATAAATAAAATGAAAAAGAAAAAGTTGAAACCTTACAATCATACTTATATGACATAAGTGGGACTACAAAAGTGCATCCAAAGATATTAAAGCTTTTATTTTTAAGCTACTGTTATAAATCAAACAGCTATTGTTCAACTTGATATATTTCCGAGTATTTCAAAGAAGAAGATTGCATTTCCAAAGTTTATTTGTCAGAACTAATGATAATGTCTCCAAAGAAAAATCAATAAACTTAAAATTTTGTACAAAATCGCTTTATTTTGAAACGGTCATCATAAATATTTGTTCCGAGCAACTAAATTGAAAATAAAATACAGTAAAAAGCCATTACACAGAAATATATTTCAAAAACACAAAGCAGCCAATAAATAATAAAAGGGGTGTAAGTTACAGCGCGGGGGATGTTCAAGCTATGTACACGTCGTCTATTGTAAGCAAACGGGTTAAAGTCGAGCTTTATTCGGGGTGGATGTGAAGATATTATTTATAATAATGGGGTGGTTATACTTGCAGCAAAATAAATGACGCGAAATGGTCAAACACAATTGCCCAGCTCACAATCTCAAGTGGAAAGCATTTTTTATTATACTTTTTTTACATATAAAGTTTGTTTTTAATACGAATTCATATTTGTGTGCAAATTGAGGAAACATTGCGGCTGCGTTACCAACCATAACTTCATGTTGGATTTGTGTTTTTAACAGCGCTATTTGAATTTCACGGGGGAACAGTTTGGACTGATTTTTTGAACAGTGCATATTTTATAAGAATTGAATTTATACTCGCAGTGGCGTAACATTTATTTTTGACGAAGACAAGTAGTCAAAATCGGAAGTAAGTGTAATTAAAATGCACTGGCTTGAACGCAGTACAATGGACTTGTGTCCTATGTCTTAATTTCTATAAAAGTGTACTATATATTGATAAAGTGGGTTACTAGAACCTCAAATGTTCAATTATTTGTTAATAACTCCTTATATGTTCAGAGATATTAACAATTAAAAAAAGTAATTTTGTCTCTTTAATTATTAAAGGGATTCAACGTTATAGAACATTCTAAAATATGCGACATCACGCCTGCTAAGTTGCTATCTCTTTTATACAACAGAGCGTAGAAGAGATAGAATAATCAACACAGAACTCTTATCCAAAGAAATAATAACTGACCTGCCCTTAATAGTACAGACATGTTACGTCATAAATATGGCCGACATCTGTAGCGGTAAAACTACAATTTGAATTTTTAATTACTATATCTCCGTCAACATTTAGATATTTAATAACGCCAATATATATTTATTAACATCAATTACAATCAACAATTGGAAAATCGACACCTAGATAATGAACCGTTTACTGTTTTGCGTTACACCCCAACTGAGATCCTAATGATGATCCTAATGGGGCACCCCATAGCGCTCTTTAAAATAATGGGAAAAAGTAAATACATTTTAATATGAATTTCAACTCAAATTTTAAATTATTTCTTTAATAAAATGTTTTAAGTTTTTATGTGAGTAGACTTCGCATTACTAAAATTACCCTCAGACGAAATTCTTTGAACAATTTTTACCTATTATTGATTCACTATTGTATCTAGTCAGTTTGTGCCATATATTTCGCAAGCAGTCAATATATAAAACTTCTTTACATAATAACAAACTCAAGGATTTCTTATTTAATAGATTAATAACTTTCTGCAGGCTATAGCTAATGAATAACTGGAGTTGTATTATATACAATATTCTATTAAACGCTGAGGTCGGGTGGGGTTCGCTTAATCCCGCTTGAGGGCTTATTCTTTATGCATAATACTGTAATGCTAATTATCTCTACCTATCTATATCTTAATTTCCACGTGGCCTTCACCTAAATTATGTGTTCACTACATCTCGGCACGATCCGATGGGTTTTCTGCGCGGTTCTCTCTTCTGTGACAACCAAGATGTACGCCGAGTGCAAGCTCTGACACGATCTGGGTTATAAAGTGTTAGGATGACGCTAGATGCAGCCATGATTAGTATGATAATAAATGATCAATGGAAGAGTACAAAACTTATTAGTTATTACAACTCATCTAGGGAAATCCTAGTTCCGACAGTTCTAGTTCTTAGATATGTTATATTATACCTTTCTACAAGTTATCAAACACGTGTGAAGCACGCCCGCGCCACCATCTTGTAAAATGGCGGCTAAAAACAATTTATTGGCAATATCTCTTGACTAGTGGGTCCTACGATAAAAATAGTTATTATCAATCTTATAGGGAATTCAATTCTCTACAAGTTTCATATACAATATATTTTTGTATGTTTAACAGGGATGGAGCTACGCCTCTGCAAAGTAGGGCACTTCAAGGAAAATTTAAAATTATTTTAATTTTGAGAGCAATTTTTTTTTCATAGCATTGGGATACACCACAAGTTGTCCCTGTCTTACCTACGCCAATGGTATTTACCCCAAAGCTAACTCTGGCAATACCATATACACATTTATAATTAAACCCCATTAAAATTTATCATGACAGCCTAATTACTTATTAAACAATAACAATCAGAACATTTTGGATGTGTACAATTATTATTCTTATCAAAGTTTTATGCATATTTATCAAAATAATTATTTATTTGTATTATCTCTTATCTAAATCTTACAATGTATGAATAATTCCCCGGTTTTAGTTCGGCTCCCACTTCTGATTTTCCACAAACAAATGAATCATGTAATAATGCTTTTTATATTTTACAAGCAGCCGTTACCGTAACACCGTGTTATTAAAAGTATTCATTTCGAAAACAATTATCACAAATCGACTTCATCATACATATGAGAGATATGCAACCTTTCGTTCA
This sequence comes from Panorpa germanica, assembly GCA_963678705.1. Classification (NCBI taxonomy): domain Eukaryota; kingdom Metazoa; phylum Arthropoda; class Insecta; order Mecoptera; family Panorpidae; genus Panorpa; species Panorpa germanica. The sequence goes on along the minus strand of OY783220.1, from coordinate 12,166,681 downwards.
CGTAATTTATATAAATATTAAGTTTTATTGAACTAATAAAAAAGTCGAAATCTATATCTGTATCTACTACTGTTAATGTTAAAGAAATATATTTTAAAACTTAGAATTATTCTAAGCTTAACAAGATTTATTAATTTCTTTTCGCATCCACTTTCAAATGTTATTACCACTTAAAAGAATATATACATTTATAAATATTTACAACTTATAGATACTAATAAGGGTACTTAAAATAAAGAGATTAAATTAGTTTTATTAATAAAATCAATAAGGATTTTTCCTGTTTTCAAATATCAACCTATATTCCTCAGGCATATTACAGCCTTGTCTGTGCGATTAGTACCTTGAGCATCGAAGAATAATATGCTTTACCGTTAGTAGGAGTATCTATGAATTATATGCACGCAGATATCTGAAAAATATGACTGGATGAATTTGAAATCGACGTAAAATAATAAAGAAAATATTAGACAGTAAGACAAAGAAACGCGTTAGCATTAGGCGATTTCCAAGAGCCAATATTTTCTAAATGGCCTCTACATGGCACTTTGTTGCACTTAATTTAAGGTTGGCCTATAATTTGGCTATGTCCAAACATAATGCACTTAAACTTTTTTAGAAATAGTTCTCTGAAAAATCTCCTAATGTTGTTTAAGTCAAGAAATAATTTTTAATCGCTAGTTTGAAGGGTTACAATTCTAACAAAGAACGAGGACAGAACAAATTATGTTAACTAGGTAACAAAAAGTAACGATTAGTAAATAATATTACATGACATAATGCATTTGTTCAGCGGGATATTTATTGAATAATAATTATACTACAAAAATAAAGATAGCATCCCATATTTCTTAACAAGGCCCGCGGGCAACACGTTGCTCTTCGCAGTTAACAACCAGTAGCCAGCGTTGGCACTCGGCTTGGCAGTTAGCATATAAAAAAGACAATTACAAAGATTTATATCATATTTATGACTGACATTCTGATGTTATATTTTATGTGGTGATTTCAATGTATTTTACAGGGTGGTAACATGTATACGTAACACAATTACGTCCTTTGTTTCCTCAGCTAATGACTGTAACAGCGTCATTAATAAATTATACCAAATTATTATCATGATGTTTATAGTTTGTCGGTTATTGTTGAATTTTTGATAAATGGACTTCTAAATGAGCTATAAATGAAAATTGTGATGTTTAATAAAAATAATACGTCAATCTGTGCCCTGGTTTTGTAAGGCATAAGTAAATGCTTTGTTTTATATTTTACATTGCTAGTAAACATAAGCGCCGGCAGGATTACTTTCAAGGAGCATGCCTAGTGCTCATATGAAAGGCTAGAGGAAGACACTGAATTCATCCTCATCGCCTTAAGTTTTTACTACTAAAAAACATATTTTAGTGGCAAAAAAACAAATTTTAGTGGCGAAAAAACAAATTTTGGCGGAGAAAAAGCAAATTTTAGCGGTGAAAAATCTAATTTTAGCGGTGACAAAGCAAATTTTTGCGGCGAGAAACAAATTTTCGCCGCAAAAACAAATTTAAGCGGTTATAAAACAAATTTTCACCGCGAAATAACAAATTTTAGCGGCGATAAAACAAATTTTCGCCGCGAGAAACAAATTCAAACCGTGGGGTAGGATAATGGGCGAATAGAATGGAAAGTGACCACCAGAGCTGCCGGCTACATAGGTTTCTTTTCTATTTGATACCTCAGGTAAAAGATTTTAATCATACTTGCCGGTCCTCATATTTTGCATACTCAACTCCCATTGGTGCCTGCGCTATTTCACGAGGCAGAGCACACTAAAGTCCATTTGAGAGTTGTTTATGTTAAGATAAGACTCTCAGACCCTCCTTCCGCATTGCGCATCCTGAATATATTCTAGTTTTCAATTCCTTTAGCCATTTAAACGGTACCTAGAATTCCAATATCGACACGTCATTCTACTTGGTGACATTTGCGGTTTTCTCAGCGAATCGTAAAGCTACGCGCAGTCTTCAATAAAATCTAAACCGCTAATAATAATATTATTTCTGAATTCTGATAATAACTTATATGTATATGTATTCGAACACTTGCGGCATATTTCCTGTTTTAATTCTAAAAATACGCGCAAACGATCATGTACAAATAATCTTTTGTTCCTCATGAACTATGACCTGTCTCTTTCACTCGTTGTTGTCTTTACTCACTCTTCACCACCTCCCTCTTGATCAAATAAAGTTGCTTGTTTATTAAAATTATTCATAAACGAATTCTTTATAATAAGGTGGCATTTCTTTGAATTTATGATTAACTTTAATAGAGATGGCGTGACTATATAGCATACAACTACCTGGAGCTAGTATGTGTGGTATTGTAGTCTGCTGTTTAGGTGTAATGATATTGTCTAGTAAGTACGAGTAAACGACACCCAGACGACCCGAAAAGACCTTCAATTCCAGGTGTATGCAGCGAGCAAAGCGGTTGGAAACATTCAGGCAACGAGCTTCTTATTTTATGTACTTTATCAACTGCATGTACCAGTAAACATTTTGGAGACACTTTGATTTTTATGATTATTTTGTCAAAAAACAATTCAATTCGATTTCACCCGTTCGAGGAAATGTCAGTGATATAAACTACATATGACAAAATCACCTGGTTTCACTACCGTACCAGTATTGAATAAAGTTGTAAATAAAACGTTCAAGTGTAACAGAGACAGATATATCTTGTTTCTTTTTCTGTGATAGCCTGGTAGGAATATTATCTCTACTGAAATAAATATTTTCAAATGTAAAAGAGACAACAAATATATCTCCATTTAATTGTATGATGTTAGAAAGAGAAAGAATATTCTTATGCCATTACTACACCGTTATTTATAAGTTTTTATAACTATGTAGCACACAATCAATTTTAACTTTAATTACAACAAAATCCAAGTAGCAAACACTAAAACACCCAGTAAACCATTTGGTGAAGTGTCCTTTTTTGTGACGTTTCTATCAATATTTCACTTCAATTATAGTTCGCATCAACTTTATCTTCATTTGTATTCCGACAGATGGAGTAATTTCGCCATCTGTAGCCGATAAAGTAGACATTTTATATGAAAAAATGTGAGAAACTGAACTATAAATGAACTCTTTTATGACAAAAAAATCATGACGCATCTTCAATATGATGTCAAAGTGACTCCAAAATGTTTACTGGGCACATCAGTCCTGCTTTAACCATAAATATCTTTTGGAACTATAACTACTTTTGTATTTTATTGAATGTAAAAAATAGTTTATCAGTAGTTTTACTTTTTTATAATACTTGTTAGAATTTTAGACGTTTTAAAAGTAGAAGATATTATTAGTTTTCATCCCCTGTCCAGTGCCACCAACATACAAATGCATTTGTAGCTGCTATTGTTTCACGTTACATGATTGGCAGTACTGATTTCTAGTCATGATAACGAAAATGCAGGCCGTTATTATGTATAATCGTATTTACATGGAAAATAATATAATTTAGTTGTTCTGTTTTATCATTTGTTTTATTTTGTTTTTGTTATGGCATTTAGCGTCAAATAATTCATAAAAATATTTTCTGTGAAACAATTGGACATTTCTATTTTCTGAATTCATTGGCAAGTGTTATTCGAACTCAATATTATTTACCATTGCTTTATCAACACATTAAATTCAGAATTTTCAATTGTTTTGAAAATTAATAAAGTTGCCTTACTAAAATCATCGTAACTCCTAAACGAATGGTCGGAATGTTATGAAATTTTGGCACATATCGTTGTCAAACGCATGGGTTTATTAATAGTGGTGTCATCTGTATGTCATCCTACGAACTTATTGAGTGATGTGATATATTTATAGTCTAGTATTTGTATATCTTAATTAAATCTTGTACAAATTAACACAGTAAACAATTTGGTGAAGTGTCTTGTTTTGTGACGTTTCTATCACTATTGCACTTCAATTATAGTTCGCATCAACTTTATCTTCATTTGTATTCCGACAGGTGGAGAGGTTTTACGATTTGTAAAATCATACGCATCTTCAATACGATGTCAAAGTGATTCCAAAATATTAACTGGAAACTAACACTAGACCAGCACTTATATTGAAACCATTTTTTGTGCAATTGTTGAATTCAATTACAAATGAATATAAAAATAAAACAGTTTTAAATTGTATCAATTTGAATTGAATAACTCAATTGGCATAAATTGTTTAAATAGAGTCTAATTCAATCCATCGTATTATCGTTACGTTACTGTGTTATTCGTTATTGTTGTGTTATACACATATTATTTTTATATCTACAACAATGTCCATGTGTTCGTAGTAAGTCATGTGACGTGTGCCGTCAGTGCCGCATTTGGAGATTTGGAGGCCCTTGGGCAACGAAGGAGTGCAGACTCCTAATTATTTTCCGAATAAAAGGAACAATTTTTTCCGTCAAGTCTTTCAAAAATTTATTGCTTTTATCTCTATTGTGGAGGCCCCGGGGCAGCAGCCTCGCCAGCCCTCCCCCAAATGCGGGCCTGTGTGCCGTATCCACAATGGTCCAGAAGATAGTAATACATCGACTGTTACCAGAGCTGGATCAAACGATGCAATCGCTCTATGTCCCGCTTAATGATTTTGCAAACTAAATTTATTGCCGATATTTTAATAATAAATTGGAAAATAAGGTTAGCTATAGTTCAAATTACGAGAGTAATCCTAGCTCTCCACCAATATTTGGCTCTCCGGGAATTTTTGTTATTTTAAATGTCTATATTGATCGGGCTATTACTAATAAATAATAATTCATTCCATATTACTTACTATACCAAATTGCCCAATGTAATAAATATCAAAATGCAATATTTTTTTATTATTTTGTACAAATGGCCCGCGAGTTTTTCGAGCCGGCTCTGACTATTACCACTTAAGAGTCCTCTCATCTTAAGAAAACTTTATTAAGTCTTAAATTACTTAAATAAGTCTAAGTAAAGTGAGTGAGGAACATAGAGACGACGTTGCTAACATACGGGCAGTTTGTCTGACTGTCTGTTTAGCATTTAAAATATAAATTAATGGCATTGTGGGAGGACGACTTGGATAATTTTACAAAATGTACATCTCACACTCTTGTAGATCTGTCTTACCTCTTAAGACATATGGTGAGAGATATATTAAGGTAAAATGGTGTATGTATTTATAAAAGATACTAGCGTTTACCGCCGTCGCAAAGACTCTGCTTTCCAGCACCACGGTCAGGCTACTAACACGCTTTCCAGTTATTAATTTTTGATCTGTGTTTGTGATACTATCGCATTACAAGAACAATTGATTAAATGGTTGGAGTGCAACGTTATTGATTTGGCAATACAGAAAACCTTGAAACTGCAGCACACCGTTTTCTGAACTGGTTCTTGTTCTGTAGCCGTTGTTGCTGTTGCTGCTGCAGTCGTGCCTTGCAGAGATTCGTCTATTTTATTCTTACTCTGAAATGGATTCTAATACACATAACAACTGCATACACATATATACTTTATACATGTACTTTTGTACGTTTTGTTTTATTATTCACTATATCAAAAAGTACTTTAATTTTTTATATTTTACTGCTATATAAAAATCATTATACTTTATTATACATTATCAAAATAAAGTATAACATTTCTTTTTATTCATTTGTTGTACTAAAAAATTATATATATTCTTACACCATGGAAGATTGTGGGGGAAGCCAGCTTCTGGTGTTAACACAGGATTGGATTTATTTTGTGTTACACTGAAAATTCAGAATAGAAATCCTGATAACCAAACAATTTGTCGTATCTTAGCAATCTCGTATCAGAGAGCGGTTTGAAAGTAGGCACACAGTGTTCGGGAGAACATATATACCACGGCAAACCTCGTTTGGAAAGTATTAAGAAGGCTGTCAGAGGGGGTACGAAGCGTTCCGGCCGGTGCAGGCATGCTGTCCAAAGCTTCATGTAATGTCTCACTAATGTCTAATAGAATTCCTATCACCATTCAGAGTGATACGATTCGCATCTAATTGGATTCCGATCAAATTTGTTTGTAGGATACCGTTTATTAGAAATGAAGGCATAGTTTCAGACATCTAGCTTCTGATCACAGAAGTAATTTTCTATTAAACTCGTAAATACTGCAGTCTTCTGATGTGGACGTCGTTCAAATCAATCACGCAGATCGCACGATTCATGAACATGAAAATACTCACTTCTGTAACTAAATCCGACCCTGTGCAGCAACATCTTCGTAATTTATAAGAAGTACAGTCGTCGCCCACACGTCCTGGTTTAATATTATATTTCAAATCGCGTTGTACACTACCTGCAAATGTTTTAATGTTTTTGTGTGTTTCATTCAGAAGCCCTAAGTTATTACGTTCTAATACATCTCTTAATAAGTTCGTTAGATGACATATATATAGCGCCACTATTAAAAAAACCATATGATTTTTAGTTAGTGTTAACCTTCAAACGATAAGTGTCAAAATATCATAACATTTCGACTATTAGTTTACAAATAACAGTGGGTTTGGTAACTCTACTTTTCTTACTTTTAACACAATGAAAAATCTGTATTTCGTGCATTGATTTTTAATAGGGAAAAATTCCAAGTCCGTATAACACTTGTCAAGCTTTGCATGAACAGTATTTTTATCTCAGTAATAAAAAGAATTTGGTCTAAAATTAAAGAGCCACAAAATGAGGTTGCATTTGGCTCATAGTACAACACCACAGCGTTTGAATTCAGTATAAGAACCATGCAGTCGATTCCTTTGTTTAATTTGATTGCAGTTAAATGAAAATATGAAAGTACATAGTAAATATTGTTATGAACAATGCATCACGTCACGTTACGTCACGCCAGATATGATTTGTCATTAGTTATTAATAGCGCAGATGCTTCTGTACGATTATTTTTACAGTGGCATTGAAACAATTGTTAGAGGGGAATATTATTTAAAAGAAAACTCATATTTCTTGAGATGTTGTATTTTAATAATATTGGGCAACTTTTGGCACGTTCGTTCAGGACCAATGTTGGTAAGAAAATTATTTTGGTGTTCGTAAATTTACAGCGTTGAAGTATATACTTGTCCTCTGGGTTACCGAAGCAGTTAGAACCTTTGAAAAACAAAAATTGCGTATACGAAATTGGGCTAACTTATAAAATGTCAAAACAAAAATTTACACAAGGTTTTTAGCTTATTATATCAAACGATCTTTCTACTTATCTACACTAACATTAATGGAAATACATTGCTAAAAAACAAACGAAAAAATAAAGTTAAAAACACACAATGGTATACACATATATTGAAATTGTAAAAATAGTAAATAGAATTGAATTAATCTGATAACAAGAAGACATCAACCAGAAGAACACCATTATTGTTGGCACATCAATCAATAATGCAGTAATAGTATATGTAATATATATTATAAATATTATATAAAATATATAATAATAATAGTAATAATATAAGGACAAAAAGTGTGTTGTTAAATGCGAGCTGCATCAGTTGAAATAAAACCGGTTCGAGGGGCCGTTGTCCTTCACCAGAGACTGGAGACCAAAGACCAGAGACAGGAGAGTTGTGCTTGTTTCTTTCCTCTTGATGTTGCTGATGGTGCCATCAAACCTCGATGCCATGGAGCCTTTGACTTACCTATATCGTTGCAATAATGCTGAGATTATTAAGGCTACCTTGTTTTGTTTACTTCTTATTTAAAAAATCTTTTTATTTTTTATCTAAGACTATTTTCAAACTATTGCTAACTTCGAAGAATACACTCTCTTTCAATGTTTGAACTCAAGCAACAGAATATCAATTCTAAATTCAATATCGTATTTTTCTTATTTTAAATTCAACCCAAGTAGAAAAATTCATAACTATAATATAAATAATAATAACATAAATCCCACTAGAATCACTGCGTATATCTTTTAAGGCATTCATGTACCTTAGTTTATCATTAATAATATTTGTTGTTTTTGTGCTTGTTAACTTTTATAAAACTTCCAACATAAAATTTTATTTCTCGTCAATTATCATCAAAAATACTTACTTACAATTTACATAAATTATACAAAGCACAAATGCCTCGCAAAGATCTGCTGCCCGGGACCTCGCAATAGCTAAGGCCGCCCCTGCTTCTAAGTATTCTAATTATTTGAGGGTATTGTAAATGTATATTCTAAATTAACCAAAACACAAAAAGAATTATATCAAAACTATATTTTTTTAATTAAGAAGATTCAAAATAACATACTATTAAAAAGTCGTTAATCCAATTGTTTCCCATACATGCAATATTCATATTTCGTGATATGTAACTAATACTTATTCTAAGAAAACGAAAAGCACTCGTATATTTTGCCAGAGTAAGCAAATGAGACATCGCACTAATTAGCTGCTTGCTCAACGACGTCCTAACAAGATCGCGTGCGTGTAATAATTTCGCCACTTTTAAAATTATAGGTTTAGTTAAAATTTAACACTTAACCAAAAAATGTACAGTTATGCTATTTTAATGATGCTTTCTGTAAAATAATTACATTTAATGATTCTGAGCATCCTTAAACTGTATTGTGGTACAATTCTAGCATTGAGCACCCATGCACTGAGGAGTGCGGGAAGGGGATTAGCGATCCCTGATCAGGCAATGAGCCAGGCTTGAGCAGGCTGCAGGCTGTGTACAGATGGGACGGGTAACAAGTGTGCCTATGCCTGAACGACACGGGTACGGGACTGGTTGGAACGGGATAGGAACGGCACACGGCCTGAAGGAAAATCCCCACTAGATGGTCAACTTCATGTTTAAATATAACGCCATAAAGAAAGAAATTTGCCAACGATATAGATGATTTAAAAAAACAGTCGATGAATTATGGTAGTGAGATATAACAGTTCTAAATGGGGACGATCCTTAAGAAAGTGAACCCGAAGTTTCTTGTTCCTCCACCGACAATCGGAACATCGGGAACAGTGGGCCTCACGTCTCTCGTCGATCTTCGGACGTCGGTCGTCGGTGACCGCTAGCAGGTCGCCGGACACACGACTTGAAGTACTCAAGTTCACCACCAAAGTATATTGGAAAGGGGAAGGGGATCCCAACTCTTAAGGCGGGAAAAGTAAAATATGAGATTCTACTTCAACTGGAACGAGAACAAGAATTGGGAATCGAACCATGTAAATTATGGAGGCGATGGATAAAAACAATGTAATTAACACATTTGAAAAACAAGCATTAATGCATATTAAATTAGTCGGAGAAATTGTGTTACGCCTTCTAATCATTTAGATGTTACTGGAACGTGAAATATTTCATTCTTAGGCAAGATATAGTTTTAGGTAATTCTTACAAAAATCTACTGCTATCTAGAGTGGCAAAACCCATCTTCTTCTCTTCTCTCTTTCATCTTCCTCTCTTTCTGCTAACTTCCTTCTCCATACTCACATAAGTCTACTAGCTACTAGCTCGTGTAAGAAAAAGGTAATAAGCGAAAAGAATATTGGGCAGTTATTAAAGGGAAGAGGTGGATGGCGGAGATAGAGAAAAGAAACGAGGAAACTGAAGGAATCGCAGAGTAGAAACAAGAGGGAGAGTAGCAGGATAAATGTATATATTTATTTCTTTTCGTTTGGAAGGAGTGAGAATGTTTAGTATTATGATTAATAAGGATCAAAATTGAATTGAGCACAATGACATGTAAATAAAAGAGCTAAGGCACAATAATCTAGTGCCAAATAACAATATATATCAAGTCTAATTCAATATATAGGTTTACTAGCTTCAGTTACTAGAGCATATAAATGGGATATTTTCAATGAAACAGCGATATCTAAGTGAACCCGTTTGTCACTGAACTTGAATATGAAGTCACATTTTACTTTAAAGCTTCCCAAATCAAAATTGAACAATCTTCCTACTACACTTACCTTCAACAATGTAACCACTATGTAATTCATTTTGTCAACGAGTTATTATTGAAGATGATCACCTTCTCTGGGGCTACCAGTTTTTACTGTAAAATAATTTATAACGAGCTCATACAATATAGTGATCATAAATTAGATGCGATCGAATGTATATCATAAAATATAAAATACTGTTTAAAGTTAAACGGCGTTTAGCGCTCTACAATTTATTTTCTTTGGTTACGCTCTATCCCAGGTTACTTCTAGATCTTCTAGAAGAAAGAGTTTGGCGTTCAGATGTTGGATCAATTTATTATGCGATATACAAGCCTGTCAAGCACACAGACATTGCCTGTCAATAAAACTTAAAAATACGTTATAAGAAGAAGGTAACGTTAATAGGAAGAGGACGATGGAAGTCACCATTCAATGACCCATCATGGTGCTATAATAGAAAATATATTATTATGGTTTAGAGGAACGTGGTGTAAAAACGTTTAGTTTAGAAACAAGAAAAGAAGACAAGCAAACTGTTCCTGTCATCGCAACCTCAGTAAGTGAATTGCAAAACTTGGCTTCGAAGACAAGGGAGTTTATTTAGAAGGTGAGATAAGAAAGGAATTGACCATCTGATTGAAATGCCGTAACTCTTTAAAAGAACGGTCTTTTTAACAATGTTTTATTTTTAAAAAAGTCAACTTTATAAATTGAATATAAATAAAGACACAGAGACCGAGAGCCTTGATCCTTCATTATTGTATCATCGGATTTGATTCCCGGAACAGCGCAATATTATCTGGGTTTGGTTGTTGTCTACATGATATCTTTCAAACATTATGCAGGCATCCAAAAGGAACATACAGGATGTTATGGTTATGGACCTCGATAGTTTTTTTGCTAACGTTAGTTTCTTTTAAAGTCCAATATAAGGCGCTTTCGAAAGTGTGGTCATCAGAAATTGGTTTAAAAATCATTTGCAAAGTTTTGCACATAATGACACCTTAAACAAAGTTGTGTAAATCATAATCCTGATTCGGTAATAATTTATTTAACGTATCCACGCACCCACACTAAGCAATAACAAAGCCAGTGACAATCGTTGACCATTCTGGCAGTGTCCCATCTCTTCACATGGGTCCCAACAACTCCAGGTTCGGTTCCGCCTGTTCCATCAACTGCAGAGTTCTTTTGTTGATATCAACAGGCCTGAGGTTGGGACTCTTCAGGCCTATTGATGCCTACTGAAGTTCATGTACCCATCGGGTTCGTGCCTTGGGGTCTCCGTTCACCGGGGCAAGGGGGGAGGAAGGGGGAACTGTGTTGGGTGTATTTATTTCATCCAATGTTTACTACTACTATATTTGCTACTACGTAGTTAGTTTCAAGCGCGTGTTGACTTTACAAGCGGGGTGGTTGTGGGGGAGAGGAAGGAGAAATGCATCGTGATGTATATTGTATACAGCACACGTATATTTGAAATAAATGCAATTTCTGTAGTAGATATGATGTGTACAGAACGAACAGATTATTAAATCATCTAAATTATTGAAATCGGAGCAAAGCACATTTCCAAAATGGGCCACGTTTCCCTTATAGCTGGTACCATAACCCTATCTTTTATGCGCACAATTTTCTTTGCGCTCCCCTACAAACATTTTTCATTGTATCGTAGTAATGTCGAATAGTCTGATTGCTATTTGAGTAAGATTTTTAGAACCACGTTCTAAGCCACAGGCAGAAAATATATGTGGGTACGTTCAGGAAAAGAAATTTCGTATTTTCAAGCTTTTGTTTATGGGATGAGGTAATGCATTTTTGCTTTTGAAACTTTTGCCTCCGTTTTTTATCCAAATATCGATTTCTATACTAGTTCGAGTTCTAGAATATCGTGTTCAAATCTTATACGCTTCGGATTCAAATTGATTACAGGGTTTTATAATGAAATTATCTTGAATATGTATCGATAAGAAGCCTAGCTCCTGTAGGGGCCTTGCATTCTCGCGCAACAATCCAAGTAGAAAAAATCATTACTATATATGTATCCGAATGTCGCGCTTCGCTCTTTAGAAATCCCACTAGAATCACTGCGTATATTTACTTACAATTTACCCTCGCAAAGTTCTATCGCCCAGGACCTTGCAATCCCTAAAGCCGAAGAAACATATTTCGTAAGTAAAGTTTTTGAATACATATCGTAATTTGGAATCGGCCCACAATAGAATAAATCAATGGCGCTTATAAACGTATTATTCCGAACGTTGTACTATTTCTCCATAATGTATATACAATATTTATAATATAAGTGCATTTATCTCATGTAGCATATGATAAAAGTTAATTTAAGTATTATTCAACGACGCTGTGTAGTTTTTAGAGTTTATCTTTCATATTGCACTAACACAGTCACACACACATGCATCTACTAACATCGCAGCTGATAATGTGAGCATAAAACAAGCATTCAGCTGGTTGTAACATAAATATCATATAACTCACTTAACTTGCTATAAATTTAATTAAATTTTAGGTTAATGAGTTAAACAAACAAATAAAGTAAAGCACATCAAATGTGTAGATATTTGACAACTTAGTTTTAGATAATTAAAGTCTAAACAAAGAGTTGAATTTTACTTAAAACATAAGTCACTAAGTCGTGCTCGTTTAATCTTTGTTCGTGGTAATTATCAGATAATAATTTAGAATTTAGAGAATGGACTTTATTTTAAGTCGTAAATAAAACTGTAATTAAGCCAACAACTGTAAATAATCAGTATAGTCACAATTAAAAACTAATCAGTTTTGTGAGTTTGCTGTTGTGCGCTTTTGATGTAGAGTGTGCTTATCGTGATGGTCCCTTATTTATCACAGTGATGATTTGTTAAGTAAAGAAGACGATTTCATTACGTTTGAGATGCACACAGCAAATATTGATTCATTGAACCTCTTTCAAAGACATTTTAAGCGCTTCTTAACTATTTTATATATTTAATTTAATCTCTTATTGAAATAGATATATTTTTAAGTAATATCTGTTTTTTTTTAATTTGTATTCCGACCTGTTTAATATATGTATGGAATTATAAAAAGCAGAAGCGAATTGGTCTAGATCAAACATTAGACAATGAGTTGAAGAACTTTTTTGAGAAACAATCTTTCAATAACAAACTGTGTGCGCTAAGTAAGTGCGAACGTGGGCTACTACAAATGCAAGTAATTAGTTACAAACAAACACCAAGTGCTAAAGCGTTAAATTGCATACACTGACAAACATTTGTTGATAATTTCATTATTCAATTTTGATAGTTACTTTTGTTTTTTTCTTCATGTCAATGACTTTAACTAACTAATTCTTCGAACTTAGATAACTTTATCTAAACCTAACATGGTTCTACATTGTTTTAAATCAGGCATGGACAACCTGCGGCCCGCCTTACTACTTCGTATCTTGGTACCCGTCAAAGCTTTATTTTTTAGATATATATTTCTATGTGTTGATTAGATAAAAGGTCATTAAATTACAATAAGAAATGTAACTATACTCTTCTTTCGCAGCAGTTATTTACTTCTGCATTTAAATTATGTTCATTTTGTAAATAAAAAGATAATGTTAGCATTATAAATGTGCCCTGGTCTGTGGCCCTATTCCTGAGTCTTTCGAGCAATGGTCGTGATCGAACAGGTCTGATTTATATGATGGCCCAGTCATTTAAGCTTAAATTAGGTAAGAATCTCGGAATTCGAGATACCCAGCTGTAAGTCTGTAAATACTTGTATATTGACACCCTAAAGTTGTCTCAAAACCTACATATGGTTTATACACCCTACCATATGTAGGTTTTGAGACAACTTTAGGGTGTCAATATACAAGTATTTACAGACTTACAGCTGGGTATCTCGAATTCCGAGGTGAACTTACTATAATGACTGAGCTATGAGTGAAACATTTTACGAATCACTTTTAAAAGAGTATTTGTGAAACTATAATAATAATTAATAATAAAATTCAGGAATAGTACAGGAATACTCTTTTAAAAGTGATTCGTAAAATGTTTCACTCATATAAATCAGATCTGTTCGAACACGACCATTGCTCGCAAGACTCAGGAATACGGCACCATGATATCTTCTACAGGGATTGAGGTGCTTATTCATTAGATACGTTGATTCGGGAAATATGGACCACAGGATGCTTGTCTGATGGGAACTGGTGGACACAGAAAACCTGACGATTCCGCATTGACATTTCGACATATACAAATCGCTTTACAAAGTGATTATTAATTAATTAACGTTCGTATAATTAATTATTGACTTTTAATTGAGAGAACCCTAATAACAATTTGTCTTTATATGTGTACATATGACACACACAATTTTTTAAATGTGTACTTGGCCCACTGAAAAACAAAACGTTCCTCATCCCTGTCATAGATAAAAGAAATCATAATATTTATGAACACTTCAAAAGACTTACACTACTTTTTGTTAGAATCTAAAGAAATACTTGGAAGAAATATTATACGTATGTATATTTTATTAACTAAAAAACAAACAATGTATCTTACTGATTACTTCTTATTCAATTAAGTATTTCAATAAAAGATTTGATGATTCATTTACGAGAACAAAAAAAACGAACGTAATTACACAGTTGTAGACGTCGGCACGTGCTTCTGTTTACTTTTACTGCGTCTTAAATGTATCACGTATCAAAAGTACCAAACCGCACACCTGAGAAATTAATATAGATTATTAAACGTCAAGGCTTATCGACCGGCTGTCGTTACCGGAGAACGGAAGTGGAATTATGGGAACTATTAACAAATTGAGTATAATGTTACGGTTCTTTCAATTAAAAGTCAGTAATTATATACCAATCATTTATTAGTAATCAATTCCAATTGAATATGTATATTGTAAACCGATTTTTGCTAGTCAAAATCACTATATCAGTACTCTGACAATAGGCACCTCTGTTCCCCTGCATGATGTCATGGTCAGCGAGTATTCATTGTCCAAATAGTGATAAATATTAAACCAATAACAATAAATATTGGTCTGGAGCACAATCGGAAGTTAATACTGTCTTTAAAAAGTGTCGTAGAAAAGTATGCAGCTTCAGAGAGTCCAGTTTTCATGCAAATATCCCCCGGTAAAACCTTGCAATACTTCTTCCGCTGACTATACATCAAGCTGTAGATGCTGGCTGCAACTCTTTCTGTTATCCACTGTATAACATGTAGATTTAATTAATATTTAACGAACACTGCCAAGATGTCTGTCCATCCGACCATTTGACCATCCAATCCAATCCATTCCAAGCGTCTACGTCTGCCTGATCCTGATACAGATGCGATCTCTTCAATTCACAGACAATAGAAATGTTTGTTTTGATTTTATAAATTGGATTTATATTTAAAACACTTATTAAATGTTAAATCTTTACTCAAATTACTGGATACAAACAAACAAACATGTGTAAATATGTATTTACTTATTAATGGGCTTGTGTTGTCAGTTAGTCAAGCGAACGAGATGTTTACTTTAGCGATTAGGAGAACGCAGCAGCAAAAAGATTTACCTGACTGATTGAAATTGAAAACACACAGTTGGGTGTACTTGAAATTGTACTTTGTGCTAAGGGATCAACTGCTAAAGCAGGGGATTATCCAGGGGATGGAGTGTGAAAAACGGAATATCAATTAAAATGTAGCATAAATATTGTACAAAGTATAATACCATACAATAAGAAACTTTTGTGTAAGATTTACCATAGAAGAACACTTATTTGTTCAAATGTCAATAGAAACGTAGAGATAAACGCAAAGTGAAAGCAAGTTTGATTGCTACCTTACAAACAATTTGTATTCAAAGCGTATAAAATTCGAATACGATATTCTAGAAGTCGATCGAGTATAGAAATCGACATTTGGGCGATATAGGCTCCGTTTCGAAGGCATTTCGGATCAAAAACGGAGGCGAAAGTTTCAGAAGCAAAAATGCATTACTCCAGCCCATAAACTAAAGCTTTAAAATATGAAATTTCTTTTCCTGAACGTTCCCAAATTTATGTTCTACCTGTGGCTGAGAACGTACTTCGAAAATTTTACTCAAATTGTAATCAGGCTATTGCCAATCTTAACAAACCAATGAAAATCCCACTACTAAGTTCAGACCGTTGTAATGACAATATATATTATTACGTAAATGGAATGTATTTAAATGTACTATAACAACCACTAGTAAATATTTCTTGTATTTACTGTTTAGAGCTCAGACAAGTAATATTGATTATTTCCCGTCTGATACTTTTATAAAAGTAATTGTTTCTTAAAATATTTATACCATGAGTGCTCTGTAATTATGGGGTTCATGTCCTCTCTACCTTAATGGCTGATTTACGTATTTCTTGACTTGTTTTCTACGCAGTTTACAAATTGAATTAAAGTTATTACAGTGTTGGATTAAGTCTTATTTTAAAGTTAAAAAGTATCACTATTAGTTCTTCATTTAAGTTTGATAAAAGTGGGGCGATATGATCCTGGATTCCTTGTTAAGAAGCAGGAAAGATCAGGTAAAAGTAAACTTAAAATCTTCTTCATCTAATACGAGACATTTGTCCAAACATTTGTCGATGTTTCCTTTGACTTCCAAAGACGGGTCATCGACGCAAGCCAACGCGAGGCGAGAGCTACAGTACACACTCGATCTCGAGAGAGAACTGTCGGCATAAGATTTATCCCCCTTACCTGTATAATTTCCTACAGACGTTCATAACTACTTCGCACTACGCAGTAGCTGCCTGCCGTGTCGATTGTCGCTGTTGCGAAATGTTCGACTCTTTCGACATGTTTAATGATGCAGTAATGACATGCACTTACTTGCTGCACTGCGCTCTGCACACAGTGTACGAGATTACTTTGCAGATCATATTCAACTTTTACCGCAATTTAGTGTTTTCTTTCAATGATATAATTGTTGCTACAGTTAGCTTAAGATTTCCTAGTACTTAGGTAAACGAACTGTCACTCTACACTGTTATTACACAGTAAATGGATCAAAAAGTAGCATGGTTTTAATAATATGCGTTATACGTAATATTAACTATGTATTAATAATAGTCATTATTAAATTTGTTTACAGTTTTACATAAGCTGCAATATTAATATGAAATAGAAACAGTTTTAGATCTCATAGAAGTTGAAACTGATGTTTTAGTTCGAGAAATCATTTGTTTTTTCCTTTTTATACTTGTCATTCATCTCCTTCATTCTCTTCCTCTTTCAAACACTCCTTTAATTCTCTAGTGTCTCCATGCAGCCCCTTTTTAAGTACTCTATATATTTATTTATTTATTTAATGTGTGTGTCATTAGACTTTACATTCTTTCAATATTAAATCACGTAATTACATCTCATTGCTAACCTAAACTTAAAACTATTCAAAACACTTTAATAATTCCAACGGCAATGCTTGATTTTTAGACTCTTGTTCCTATATTTTCTTGTTCCCTACTCCTTATTGTTTTTCTTCCTTTACTATTTCTTGTTGGCTCTCTCCTTTACTATTTGTTGTTGGCTCTCCCCTTTAATATTTCTATTTTCTTTGCTGTTTTCTTCTTGGCTCTATCTCCGCCATTCATCTCTTGTCTTTCTTATCTCCTCTCCGCAAACCCTCTATTTTCTGAATTAAAGTTTAACTGTAAACAATAAGCTCAAAATCAATTTGAGTTACCTGAGTATTAACTTTGAATCAAAATGAAATGATAATGGGATTAAAAAATAGTCTCCCACATCTTAGTGCAAGATATTATTACAATTTAAATAATAATAAAGCGATTAAATAATTAATATCAATATATTATGCACGCGTCAGTGATCAATAATAAAACACAGACCAGTCCCCAGCCTCTCATCCCGAGAGATTACCGAACACAATTCTCTCTGACAGCAAGATGCTCATAACCTCACTTTTTATTGCTGATACGAAAAAAGCTGTGTATTGTTCTGTGGACTGACAGCATGTTTTTTTTAACTGATGTTTTTTTTTTAAATATACGGCTATAACGGTTGTAACGTGATTATTTTGAAGTTTTTATTTTTTTTAATGTTGTTCACAGATTTTCAAGTGGATTTATTTATTTATAATACGAGATTTATTTTTTTGTGTTTTATTCTTTTCTATATTTCAACAAAAGATAATCTTAGTTTTTGTCATAATGTCATAAAATTTTATCAAAGATGATGAAGAATAAAAAATTCATTTACATTATATAAATTTATATTCAATTTCGTATTAAGAGATTAAATTTTCGATCGATTTCATTTAAATACCCAATTTACTGATTTTTAACATAATTCTGTTATATTGTCCATAAATAAATGCAAAGACATTAAAAATCTTTTAGTAATATATTAGTTTAATCTACCAACGATATGATTAACTTACTCAATTAATAAGGAGTTTATAATTCGATTGAAAGAAACAACAATATGTTCAAGAAACCATACATTACTTCTACATTCAATAGACTAAACTTTCTTGACCTTTCGACCTTTAGTATTTATTTAACTATGTTATTTTTTTGTTGCATTTGTTTATTTTTGTTGTATATGAGAAACCTTAACCCTAACCCTAACCCTATCTAAATCATAGACGTTCCCAGGAGATTTACCAAAAAAGTTCAATGAACTACTTTCTCCGTAATAACAGTCTGAATCACTCGAAGGATGGGAGCCAGTATATTTGATACAGGAATATTAAAATGGAATCTCTTAGAAGGAATTAATCCCATGGACATGAAGACTTGTACGTTTCTCAAGTGCATTAAATATTACTTAGTGCTTAGTATTATGTGTTTAGAAGCTACTAAGTATTTGTTTATGTTTATTATTGTAATTCCAAGACTTCTTTTGTAGCAGTTATGTATCAGCAGTTATTACGTAATACACTTACTAGTTAAGTTTCATCGTCATCATGGCTCCTTTTAGACGTATCTTCATTCCTTTCTATTGGCCACATTTCTCTTCCAATTTACAATACCCACTTTCGCTAAGTTTCATCTACTTCATCTTTCCATCCCTCTTTGAGTTTTTCTTGCATCTCTTTCCCTTCACATCCTCTCCTTTTAATTTCCTCTACTGGTTTTCTATATTCTTCCTTCCTTCACCTTCTCTACCTGTCCTTCTATACTCTCTGACTCCTTCACTCCTTCACTTCACGTCCTCTCTTTTTAGTTTCCTCTACTGGTTCTCTATATTCTTCCTTCCTCTTCCTGTTCTCCTACCCTCTCTAAATCCTTCACTCTTTCACTTCACGTCCTCTCCTTTTAATTTCCTCTAATGGTTCTCTGTACTCTTTCTTCCTCTTCCTTCTCTAGCTGTTCTCCTATCCTCTCTAAATCCTTCACTCTTTCACTTCACGTCCTCTCCTTTTAAGTTTCTCTATTTGTTCTCTACACACGATAATTATTTCAGTAATACATCAAACAGAATGTTGATTTATATGAGAACGATCCCGATTATTCTCAAGGTGTTCTAGGTGCACAGGTTGCTTTGTTGTTTTATGTAAATTTGAACAAGTTACTACAATAAAGTGTCACTGCAACGTCAGAGCTGTTACGAGAATATGATGAAGTGTATTATATTTTCAGTTTGCATTTTAATGGTACTAACCAACAGTTGTAGTTGTACAACTAAACGTACAACAATATGCAAATTAGTTGATAATACAAATCAGTGTTAATTAAATGGCAATAATTGCACAACAAGTTGTCTTTATGAATGACCAGCAGCTTTACTTGTACTAGCAAATATTCAACAGTTCCAATGGTTGTTTTCAATTGTTGATTGAAATTGATGTTAATAAATATGTATTGGCGTGTCTATTTTATTAAATATCTAAATGTTGACGGAGATATAGCAATTAAAAGTTTGAATTGTAGTTTTAGCTGTTGGTAGTCGAAATAATCAAGTTAAGTCAAAGAATAATAAGTTTTTATTTTATTTAACCCTGCTAAATTTCTTAATTTTAAGGGGCTTTCGTCTAGATCCACATTGTCAATCAATTACTTATATTAAATTTTAAAATCAATTTGTTAAAAGCAGAAAAAAACTATCATAACACGCATAAAAACAAATACAAAAGTGCTGTAAAACCAATCAATTCATTACGTATCGATAATTAATATAAACCATAAAAATAATAACAAGAACATGCTCTTATAATCAGCAATTAATAAATTAAATCGTCAGATAAAAATAAATTCGAAATTAAACAATACACTCATACTATAAAAATTGATATATGCTATAGTAGAGGTACATGTTATTATTTTTTTTTTTTTATTTTTGATGATTCTGTTTTTTTGATCGTTGATGAAGTGCTCCAAGTCCAGCTTCAGTTTCAAAGCGAGGAGACTGCCTGGAGAAGGGTTCGGGGGGCTGGAGAGATGATCCAGTCCTCCATTTAGGGTTCTCTGGGCTCCAGCAAACGTAGAACAGGTTCTCTCCCGCGTAAGCAAGCACACAGGTGTTACTAGTAAATGCAGAGTTTAGGGATCCTCAACCTATTTGGTACACTCCTGTTCAATATTATTTTTAATTTCATTTTTTGTTGTTTTTTTTTGTTATTGTAATATTGTAGTATGGAAAATTTTGAACAGATTTGGTTAAACAAGTTGAAACCTGCATTTTATTCTGATATACGGAGTAGTGCAGAAGATAAATGAAATTATTACTACCAGGAGAGGGGGTAAAACTGTCCTTAAAGGGGCCCGGAGAGTAGGATAGGATTACACTTGAAAGAATGATAGAAAATAGAACGCAATACGACATTTTAATTAGCTAATAGTAAGCTAGCTAATTTGAAACTGCATTGCTATATACTCGTTTATATGAGAAGTTGGAAGTGAAGCTTATAACTAGTTTGCGGCAAGTTTGCTCATTCTAAATTTCTTTCTTATTAGATACAATTTCTTCTATCTGAGCTATAATTCCTTACCGCAACATTAACCCTTCGTGTGAACACTATATTTTTCGAGTCATGGTGTGTACACTGGATCTTTGAAGGAACAGTTGGGTTTTTCGAGTTTTCTAAGCTTTCAAAGAATCTGAAAAAAATCTGGATTACTTCTTGAAGTGTCTACTACATGGTCCAGAAGTTGCCAAAGTCCAAAGTTTAAAACCGTTGTTAATAAAAATTGACAAATAGTGAAAAACGCGGAAAAAACGGAATATTGTTAAAAAATTCATAACTTTAGAACAAACAAATATTAAGAAAAACGGTTGTAGACATTTTTATCTTATATTATAAGCTTTCGAAAAAATGTAGTGTCTTTGGTGTGGACTCCAAAAAGTTGCACCTGAAATTGGAGAATATTTTACGGATTCAGGCATGTCATAATAAACGAAACGGTGATTATTCGGCACAAAATAAGTTTTTATTGATGAAAATACAAAAGTTATGTATTAATAATTTATATTAGTTAATAATAATTAATGTCAAAAAGAGAATTTACGGTGCGCAACCGTTGAATTGTCACCCATCTTTAGTAACTTATTGTAGTAAAAAATGAACTAATAAGAAAAATTCTATATATATAATCTAATAAATAATATATTAAACTATACATAAAACATTTATTTTAACAATGAAAAAAGTGAAAAACAACCAGAAAAGCAAAAAAAGTGCATTTACTAACATTGGAAAACACTAATGTCGTTTGTACACTGACTTTTAGGAAACAGAGGCAAATTTCACCGGCTCGTCTTTGCCGGTAAACTGCCAGATCCGAACTGCTACGACCACCTAGATTTTTAGGGTGCATAGGTGAAGCGCGCTCTGTACTCATAAGAGAGAAATAGGAGTCCGAAATTTCAACTGTTCCTTAAAAGACCCAGTGTACACACGCAGGGTTAATACCTTGAAACAAAGTGCATCAATGTTGAACCAATCGCTTTACTTTATTTTATAATTCAAGATCATTTTATTGACTACTCAACATTATTAATGAGTCGCATAAAATTATCATATTACTAATTACATTATTAATTTAATGCATATCCATTCTTTAATTGCATTCTCTAAATACATTTACTTAATACAACAAAATAAATATAAATATAATTACTAAATAAAATGATAACTTTTCAGTAGCACCAATATAAACATATTTAAATTCACTATTATTATTTTTTCTTGATTAATTTGCAAAATTACTCATCCTTATCAAGTACTTAGCCTTCATGCTTCAAGGATCTTATTGTAGCAGTTGCATTTGCAGTTGCAGTTACAATACAGAGTCAATATATAAAGAGTAATCGAATGAAAGAGTTTTCCGTTTAATAACATCATTACTATGTCCTTGAAGATGGTTAAACTGAACTGGTAAATGTCAATCTTCAGTAGCGTCCGCCTAAGCGCGCAGTAGAGAAACATATCAGCGCAAGTAATGATTTGCAAGGTACAAAACGTGCTTGAAAAAATTTGAATTGTAGTTTTAGCGCTAGAAATGGTCAGCTATATTTGAATGACGTGAAATGCATTTTAACGTCAATTATTTGTTGAGTAGGTCAGTGGTGCGGTAATGTTTTGTAGCTGTTGTTAGTCGAAATAATTAAGTCAAGTCAAAGAATAATAAGTTTTCATTTTATTTAACCTTGTTAAGGCAGACATAATATTGAAATTTTATTGTTCCTTGAAATAGCTGTAAATAATATTTGATATTTTGATATATAAATACATATAGCAGAGATTTATGAGCTGTAAGGTTGGTAACCTGTAAACTTGCCAGAGTTCTATCTCTGTTAAAAAATAAAAGAGATAGCAACTGCTGTGATGTCACATGCAGTTGGAATGTTGTCCAACGTTGAATAATTAAAGAGAAAAAATGACTTTTTTAATTGTTAATATCTCTTAATATATAAGGAGTTATTAAAAAATAATTGGACATTTGAAGTTCTAGTAACGCACTTTATCAATATATAGTACAGTTTTATAGAAGTTAAACTTAAGACACAAGCCCATTACTAAGTCATATTCGCCGAGATAAAACTTTTTATGCAAGATGTTACATATAGATATCCCAATACTAGCTTGTAGTAAGCTAGGAACCGGTAACATTGCACGGCAAGACAACTTCTATACGAGAAATAGAAAATGAACCTTGGAATTAGTTTGCAGCAAGGTAACAAGTGTTATCCTCAAACTGCAAGACCATTTTTAGTATAATATTTTAAGCGCGTTTTGCATTTATTTAATGACAAGACCTATATATATATACATAAATTACAAACTGCAAATGTTCAGGTAGTTGCAAATAAGATATTAAACATAAAAGATAAATTAAAAATGGCAATAACCGTGACCTCCTTCAGTTCAAATCAATTGTCAATACCCAGTAAGTCTCCCCAGCTTATATATACATATATAATACACACCATTATGTATACAAACACTTTTCTAATACTATTGTTGTTCTCCACAGATCAAAATATGTTTGTTAGACTATCCTATGACGTTAAGTATATGCGCACAACTTAGAAATATATATTTATGTATACTTGATTGCATTACACAAGATATAGTAAATTAAAATCCAAGTGAACACCTGGTAAATACATATACCTATACCTTTACTAATACATATATAAATAAACACGAACATAGACTGAGTGGTACCAGCAACACTAGCTCGAACGTGAGTACACTGTCTTCAGAAAATACATAATATTATTTCTGATCTTGCAAAGCGAAGAAAATGTTATAGAAATCATTGCTGATTCCTTTACATTATAAGATTATTGATTCTAGAGAGTTATCACTAAAGATCTTCTTGAGTAACTACAGTAAAATCAATATAATACTCCGATTAACCAAATGCTCCGAACCTCTTATCAAATCAAGGCAAAGTATTTTTTTAAATAAGGTGCATTGCTCACACACTGTGAAAACTGTATGACAGTCCCTGCAATTAATTATTATTCAAATATATATTAAGGCATATTTTGTTTATTGGTAATTTTTAAATTTGATTTTTTGACATATGCAAATTTGAGTCAGTGGTTCCCTTACGTTTTTAGTTCAGCGGTTCAGTGCCTCTTTTGAGTTACGCGGTTCATTGTATTCACACTTCAGTCCGCCATTGTTTTTCGTTGAAGGGGGGTTCGTCCAAATTATCTGCAACCAAAATTAATTAATTAAAAATATAAATTTATTAAAGATATTAACAAAATGTGTTTTAAAATGTCGTAGTTACTGTGATTATAATATTGTGCTACTTTAAGGTACAAACAACTTTGTAAAATTTACGAATCTTTGAAAAACACTTGTCAATTTCTTACTGCGTAAGTTATAATTAGTATGACGTGGCTATTGCATCATATTAAAAAGTGTTACCAATGTGTAATTAAAATAACAGCCTATTTGTTTAAATCTATCAGACATACTCATATAGTGCAAGTGTTTTTGTGCAAAGACTTTTTAAATCTGTCATATGTATACATACTAAAGGTACTGATGAATCTTTTTAATGGCTTCAACGTTCCAGACAAACAATCTGGAGAAATATGACACACAAACTGTAAGTCATTTATTATTTTATAACATTTAGTAAACACTGCAGAAAAACCTGTATGTTTAGGTAGTCTTTTTGTTAACACTTTTCGACCTAACCTAACATTGACAGCAGCTGTTTATTGTACGTTTAAATTCGTAACTTTTTTGTACGTAGTTTGTCACAAACTCACAATATGCATCTTAAACTTTCATAGCATTTTCTATTAGGTTAAACCTTTTGAATTATATTATTTTGTTTTGATCACTGCGTCTATTTAACCTGACCTATTCGTAAACACGTCAAAATTTATTTTAGTTTTTCGTTGCTGCTGTCAAACTTTTAGAAACTATGTTTTGTGTTAATGAGTTGTTTGTTAATTAGTCACGATTTACCTTGTCAAACATATGCACTTTTAATTGTCAAACGATTTATAACAATCGAAATTATATATAGAGTAGAGTGACAGTACTTTCTTAAGTTCTAGTTTTAACCTAACCCTAAGGTTAACAAAGTAATTTATAGTGACATAAAATATTGACAGATTAACTTCTAAAATCTTAGAAGTAGTAGCTAGGTAGCTTACACAGTAGCAGTGTTAGATTTGTAATTATATTTTTTATGCTTTGGTCGTGTAGATCCTATTATGTCATTTCTTATCTTTCGGGTTCATAATCTTGTCCACAGATCATATTAAACCATACATGGTTACTATTTTCTATTTCTTTAGTGGATAAAATTAATTTAATAAACAGGTTTTACTACAACCTATATAGTTAAATCAAATCTAGGGATATTAATAGCTTTTTAATCTGTTAATGTAATACACTATCTTCTTCTTCTTAAGCAGTGCTATACAACCTTTAATTTTATCGGTTTTGTGTAATTCTTGATTCCGATTTAATATCTCTTTAAATAGAAACAGTTGGCTTTGTAATCGCTGAATTGTTTGTGGTGTAGCTAGGAGTATGCGTGGTATATTTTCAATTCTTCTTGATGTTGGTAAATACAGTTTCTTTTTCTTTGTAAAAGCGATACTAGAAGAGACTTATTTACAGACTTACAATGCTGGTGTTACTGCATTTATATCTTTTAATCATATGCAAGTGAATTTTATTCATCGGCATCCAGACAAAATGTTGTGAGTCCATGTTTTAAGTTAAAATACACTGAGCATACACCAGCGCTCCCTTCAGGGACTTCTACCTACTGTATTACTCCATTATTTCTGTAACAACTTTTTTCTTGTTACCGGTATTACATTCAAATATTCCTGAGATTGTATTTTATGACACTTTTAACATATTTTCTATAGTATTACTTTTATATGCACGAGTATGTATTATATGTATCAAATAATTTTAAATGCAATAAAATAATTTGTATTTTCATTTCAAATTTGAATGCCATTTCTAAATTGAAATATTTGTCTTGAGCATAATTATGAACAGGTGTTCCAAATTCAAAATATTTTTTTCATTTCATTTCTAAAATAATTTCTTTTTATTACAGATTTCTTACCTGGTTTTGCAGCGTTCTTGTTGCTGTAGAAGACAATTCAATTTAACAATTGATTATTGTGCAAGTGCGTTGCGTTGGCATAGACTTCGTGTAAGTGCAGTGTTGAACTATTTAAATCAGGAAGGATATTGCAGTTCCTGATTATGCCTGGAGGCGTCCGGCTTTAGAATATTAAAAAAAAGGTACTACTCTAAATTAATCTCATAATTAGACAATTAAAATTTAATCTATTTTCTTTGTAATAAAATTATTGTAATCTTAACGATTTGGGGCTGTAACAATGAGCCCCAAGTAAGTGGAACTTATTTCTAAGCATGGTCCCGTCCCACTAACTGAAAATTACTTTCCTTACAGACGTCTTAGTAATGTTTAATTTGAAAATGATTATTAATCTTAGAAGATATTGGAGTCTGTTTCAGATACGTGTTGGAGGTCCATGATGTCTTGCTGTTGCTTAAATATTTAATTGCGAGTACCGGAGATGACCAAGGAAGGAATGAGACTGCAACAAAGGTAATAATCTTTTGTATCAATTTATAATCGAATTTATTTTCGTTAATATTATAATTTTAAGAAGGTTTTTATTATTACAGATTTTCTTATCAGGGTTCTAATGTGTTCCTATTGTTATAAACAAATTACCAGACTTTTGAACATTTTGATTTCCTTTTTTAAAATAAATGTAAATATAAAATTTCATATTTAAATATTGCGGTTTGAGTTTAGTTTATAAAACATTATAAGTTGATGAATTTTTTTTTATTACAGACTTCTCATCGGATTTTGCATCGTTCATATTACTGTAGAAGACAATTTAAGTCAACAATTGATTATTATGTAATCTTTTGGTGCTGCTGTTGGATATTCTAAAACTTATTTGCTGGTAGCAGAAGACATAGATGACTGAAGAAGGAATGAGACTAAAAGAAAAGTAATAATCCTTTGTATCACTTTATAATTAATGTATTTTCGTTAATATTATAATTTTAAGGAAATTTTAATATCAAACTTATCGAGATGTGAATTTTAAATTAATTAATGTAATGAAGAAACACTCCTGTTCAGTACATTATTAATTTATCCTTTATTTTTACTTATAACTTTCTTATTATAAGAGTTAGAATAAAAAGTTACTAATAAAAATTGTAGACAATAATATTATCTAAAGAAAAAGTCTTTACAAAATTTTTGTGAGGCTTATAGTTTACAAGATAAGCAAAAAAACTAATTAGAGCAATATTTTCAAGATGGTAGCCGAATGGGGAGGTCCTCTACCTTGAAAATTTAAATTTAAAACAAAGTTTGACTTCTTTACATGATAAAATATAAAAATTGTTACCTAAAAAGGTACGTTTTGCTTCTTTTATACATCAGATTTCTTTGTCTATAGTAGCAGATCATAAAGCTAGAAAAAGAAAATAAATAGATATACACTTATGTTTTATAATCAATATCATTTAATGAATGCAGATTTAAAATATTTGAATTTCGTGGGTATACATACGTTTTTTTAAATTTAGTAAGGCTCGTATTAACAAGTTCATTTCTAATGACCATCGAATGGTACTTTCAATTTTACCACCTTAAAAAACTCTGCACTCAAATTCATAGCCCGCCTAATTAGCAACAGCAATCAGTACGTTTTTTTAAATTTAATAAGGCTCGTATTAGCAAGTTCATTTTAAATTACCATCGAACAGTACTTTCAATTTTACCACCTTAAAAAACTGCACTCAAATTCATAGCCCACCTAATTAGCAACAGCAATCACTCAGTGCTAAGATGGCGGCAGGGCGAGGAACGCAAAACGCATCTCGATTTTTTTCTAAAAAATATATTAAAATATATATTTGTTCTACTTAAATAAAAATGGTTTTAAATAGTTCATTAGTGAAAATATTATTAATTACTAATTTCCAATTAATAATTTTTTAACAATTTTATAATAAAATTGTATTTTTGTGGAAACGGCCATGTGGTTTTATATCAAAGAGCAAATAAAATTGATTCAATTTTGATATCTGCAATCATCATGCTTATTAAATAAGATATTTAATTCAGGTACAGCAAAATACATTAAAATATACAATTTTTTATTATATTTTAAACATATTTTTATACATTTTTTACTTTTTTTAATATTTTGCAAAGAACAAAAGATGTACTTTAACTTTGCAAGTATTCCATGCTTCTTATATAGCAATTCCAAAGTTATTTTATTTTTGGTACATGTGCTAAATATAGGTTAAATATTTCTAAAAAACTTTTGCAATGAAGTAAAATATATTTTAATTAATACATTTGTTATAATTCATTTTTCAGGATTGATTTTCTTATTTGAAACTATCTTCAGCATCGAGATCTACTTCGACGGCTTCTAGTTCACCGACGGCTGACTCCTGGGGCACTACCATACATGGTTCAGCAAAATTGTAAGTTTTTTTTTTAATGCATAAATACACATGTAAATGCTTAGAAATATGTTGGAAATCATTTATGGTTCTACATATGTACATTTTGGAAATAGTAATATTCATAGAAGTAGTATATGATTTCAAAATTATAATTTAATTAATATATTTTAAATTTCTAATATTTATTTCATTGAATTTTATATTATTTTTAATGACTTATGTCTAGTAAAACAATTTTTAAAATGTATCTTTTTTTTGTTTCAGTTTTTTTTCAGTTACTGATAGAATGGATGGTACAGCTCTCTGGATTTTTGTCAGCACCTTCTGGAGAAGCCCTTAGTTAGGAATAAATGGTAAGGTCATATTTATTATAACGTTTTTTATATATATTTTATCATTTAAAAGGTCACACTTGTATTTAAATTAGAATTTGAAGAATCAGCCGGTTTGGTTTATTTCAAAATCTACAACTTCCACAAATATTTTGTAAATAGATTCTTGTAGGTAATAATATTATCTGCAACTTTTGTTAATCACTTTTTGTTGTGACTTTTATGATAAAAAAGTTGGTCAATTTATAATATTTTATAATTTATTTTGTTATTTTTGTCTTATATATATATATATATATAAAGGTTACACCGTTTCAAATTAATGTTATTTATATTGGCATATAACTAATTAAAGAAGAATCAAAATCTAAACCGAGCTTCTTCATTTATTATGCATATAATAATATTAATAAAATCAATAATTTTTCAAGATTCTCTGATTCGCAAAATCGCCATCTCCATAGATCTCCTAGTACATCGGTCCTGCATACTTCTGAGTCTTGGGCCACCATATGTTAAATTCAAATGGTAAGTTTTATTTAATTTTTACATTAGTGTTAGTAAACAAACCTCAGCTGGTTGACTTGAACTGAATGCTTCAAGCAACTCGCTGTGTGCCGCATGGTAATGACCTTGACCGCGACAAATTTAAACTCGCAAACTTTCTTTTGTACACGTTCCTATTGTGTTTAATAATTGTATTTAGAAATTGGAGAACTAAATGTTTTAAAAACAATTCAAATAATTATTTTTGCTTTATTATTTAAAAGATATTTATTTTAATATATATGCAATATTTAAGTTGAAGAGATAATTTTATATTATAAAATTCTTAAGATTGTGTAATCCTGAGTATTACTAATGTATAAATAAAGTACATTTATTTACATACATAATAACTTGTAAAATAGGTCACAAGGTGTTGTATATTAGGTAAAATTATTTATGTAACTTTTGTTATGTTAGATAAAATTGTAACTTTTATAATAAAAAAGTTATAAATAAAAATAAATCTAAAATTAGCTAGTTACAAGATAAATTCAATATACATTTGAGGGATGGAATAATATTAAATAATTTAAAAACTTTTGAGATTATAAATATTTTGTTAAAGTATATACACTCGTATTTTCAATTTGATAATAATTAAGTATTTACCTTTCACAGACGGATGCTGTTGGATAACTCGGATCTGTAACCAAGCTGACAAGATCTTCTGCAAGACCTGGAGATGTTTTCTTCCGCTGTAAAAATAATAGCTGAGTTCAGACAGTGAGTTCCTTTATATTATTTGGTGGTGGGATTCTGTGCAACAAGTGTCACCTAATTTATTAACGATTCATTTATTTTGCTGTTTTAAAAACATATTAATGATTATTTCAAAATACTTTTAAATGATCGTTAATTAATTAGATTTTTTTTTTGTAAATATGCAACTGTTCTATATTCCTACAGCAATCGGTTCGCGTGGTGTTTTTTTTTATGTAAGCCCTTCTATGTGAGGGTAATCGCGCGATATCGTACGACGCGTAATTACGAGTCACCTTATGACGTACCGGAACGTTGTTCGCATTCGTCGGCATCTCGACTCGCGCGTGAACATTCGTTGTGAACTGAAATAAAACAAATCATTTAAACAAACCGATACTCGAACTTTTTAAAAAATAAAATGTAGTACTGGAAATATTCGTGTAAAATTTATGTGTTAGTTAATAATTGTTAATTATAATTAATTATTACAATATATTTGTATGTGAGAGTATTATGTAAATTGCATGAAGATTTTTTAAAGAGATTATGGTATTTTTGTGTTATTTTCAATATTTTCTAAATTTACCTAATTTAAAATTGTATATCTTTTTCGTTTTTTATTATTTATTAAATAGATTTTTACGTAACTTAATTTTATTAGTATTGCTTTATAACTTGGGTTCTATATTTGAAAATGTTTTAATTCAATTTTTTTTATTTATGATTTGTAGTTTTAATTTTATATTTAAATTATTTTATTTTAATATATTATTTAAATTTTAATTTGTAGTTTTTAACATTATACTCTTAAATCAAATGTATTGTTTGAGTCGATTATAATTTAAATAAAATTAAAAATAAAATTCTAACGTAGATTTTTAAATTCTTTAAATTCAAGTGAAAAACTTTATCAACAATAAGAAGTGATTAAATAATAATAAAGTGATTAAAAATATGTGTCAATGTCAATTGGGGGCAGAAGTTTGGTCGGCGCTGGTTCGTGCGAGGGACTACTAAAAAGAAAGGTAACTTAACAATTGATTGTTTAATTCCATTATCTAATATTTGTAATAGTTATCTAACCAATGTTTCTCTATTGTTGCAGATGTTCTTCCGAGGATCCTTAGAGAGCAGCCATTTTTATTTATGAATAGCCATTTTGTTTTTTATAAAAAGGTAATTCTTTTTTTTTTAATATTCTTGCTTATTTTAAAATAATTTTTGTAATTTCTTTTTATTAATTGTGGTTCTTTCTTTTGTTGCAGTGTTTAGCAGGATTTTGCAGCAGCCTTTTTCATCTCTATCGGCAGGAGCCATTTTGCATTAGGCTACTTATAGAACGGTAATATCTATTAACATACATATATATATTTAAAAAAATTAGTTTCACTTTAACATAATTTCCTAATAATTGATTCTATTGTTGCAGCTCATTTTAAGGCAGTGCAGTAACAATGAGTTCGGTGAGTGATTTTTAAATTATTGCAGTGGTTTCCAAACTTGACTTTAGTACTTAATTTAAAGTACAGCCCTCCTCCTCATTACTCTACCCACTTTAAATTCACCCTTCGCGATTCTTTTTACTTAAATATAGGTTTTAGGTAGGGATTTCGCGATTATTTTTTACTTAAATATAGGTTTTAGGTAGGGAAGTTTAGGTATATTACCGATTTTTATCTGTCCCGTGCACATATAGTGCCACGACCCACAGTTTGGAAACTACTGTTGTTTTTTTTGGTTGTGGGATACTGTGCATGTTTGTCACTTGTTGCAATATTTTTTGTGTAATTTTTGTTTTCAGGTTTTATAGAGAATTGTGCTTTTTGAAATCTTACACGGTATGTAAATATTATTTTGAATAATATTTTGCTACCCTGTTTGATTACTTAAAGCTTTTTTAATGGGGTGGGATTTTATAGCGTGAATTAAATCCGATATTTGTATAATCACTTAATGTCGTTTGTCGCAATGTCTTATTTTTGAGTTGTAGGTTCTTGCGGTTTTTCTGCGTTTTTAATTTTCAGGTTGTGGAAGGCTTTTACCGGCTAAACACTGTTACCTTTATTTAAGGTCTACTTAACATAACGAAAGTTAAATTGAAATGATTATTAATCTCGGAAGATATTGGAGTTTGTTTCAGATACGTGTTGGAGGTCCAAGATTTCTTCAAGATGGATTTCTTTTGGATGCTGCTGCTTCATATTCTACAACTTAGTGGCGAGTACCAAAGGGCAGAGATGACTGAGGAAGGAATGATACTAAAACAAAGGTAATACTCGTTTTTATTGATTTTTAATTGATTTATTTTCGTTAATACTATAATTATATGAAGATTTAAATACCATACTTACCAAGATGTGAATTTTAAATTAATTCATGTAATGAACTGACTCTTATTTAACAAAATACTTGTATTTAATTCAGGTACAACAAAATACATTAAAATATACAATTTTTTATTATATTTTAAACATATTTTTATACATTTTCTACTTTTTCAATATTTTGCAATGAACAAATTTGTACAAGACTTTGTAAGTCGTCCATGCTTCTTACACAGTAATTCTAAAGTTATTTTATTTTTGCTACATGTGTAAAATATAGGTTAAATATTTCTAAAAAACTTTTGCATTGAAGTAAAATATATTTTATTTAATACATTTGTTATTATTCATATTTCAGGATGAATTTTCTTATTTGAAAATATCTTCAGCATCGAGATCTACTTCGACGCGTTCTAGTTTACCGACGGCTGACTCCTGGTTCACCATACATAGCATACATGTTTCAGCAAAATTGTAAGTTTCTTTTTTAATGCATAAATAACACATGTAGATGTTTAGAATATATTGGAATTCATTTATACTTTTGCACATACATACATTTTGGAAATAGTAATATTCCTAGAAGTGGTATATGATTTCAAAATTATAATTTAATTAATATGTTTTAGGTTCTAATATTAAATTCATTAAATTTTATATTATTTTTAATGACTTATGTGTAGTAAAACTATTATTAAAATGTGTTTTTTTTTTGTTTCAGTTTTTTCTCAGTTACTGGTAGAATGGATGGTACAGCTCTCTGGATTTTTGTCAGCACCTCTTGGAGAAGCCCTTAGTTAGGAATAAATGGTAAAGTTACATTTATTATAACGATAAAAATTAACTAGTCAGTAGTTTTTGTTATCATTTAAATGGTCACACCTGGTTTTATTAAATTTGGTTTGAAGAATCAGCCACTCTGGTTTATTTCAAAATATAAAACTTCCACAAATATTTAGTAAATAGATTCTTGTAGGTAATAATATTATCCGCAACTTTTGTTAATCACTTTTTGTTGTAACTTTTATGATATAAAAGCTATAAATAAAAGTAAATCTAAAATTAGCTAGTAACAAGATAAATGCAAGATACATTTTCTACCTGGGTTAGACTAATATTAAATAATTTAAAAACTTATTGAGATTATAAATATTTTGTTTAAGTATGTCCTCGTATTTTCAATTTGATGATAATTAAGTATTTACCTTTCACAGACGGATGCTGTTGGATAACTCGGATCTGTAACCAAGCTGACAAGATCTTCTGCAAGACCTGGAGGTGTTTTCTTCCGCTGTAAAAATAATAGCTGAGTTCAGACAGTGAGTTACGTTTATATTATTTCGTGGTGGGATTCTGTGTAACAAGTGTCACCTAATTTATTAACGATTCATTTATTTTGTTATTCTAAAAACAATTTAATGATTATTTTAAAATGCTTTTAAATGATCGTTAATTAATTAGATTTTTTTTTGTAAGTATGCAACTGTTCTATATTCCTACAGCAATCGGTTCGCGTGGTGTTTTTTTTGACATAAGCCCTTCTATGCGAGGCCTAATCGCGCGATATCGTACGACGCGTAATTACGAGTCACCTTACGACGTACCGGAACGTTGTTCGCATTCGTCGGCATCTCGACTCGCGCGTGAACATTCGTTGTGAACTGAAATAAAACAAATCATTTAAACAAACCGATACTCGAACTTTTTAATAAAATGTAGTACTGGAAATATTCGTGTAAAATTTATGTGTTCGTTAATAATTATAAATTATAATTAATAATTACAATATATTTGCATATGAGAGTATAGGTTTTTTGATATTTTTTAATCAGGTATTATTGTTTTTTATTTTTTAATATTTTCTAAATTCACCTAACATTGAATTTCTTTTTCGTTATTATTTATTAAATAGATTTTTAGGTAACCTAGTTTTCTTAATTAGTTTTGATTTATAATTTGAAGTCTATATTTGAAAATATTTTATTTTAAATTTTTTTATTTTTGATTTGTTGTTTCACACATAAATTTTCCTAATTCTTTTTATTTTTTCTTAATTTAATCTTCTATTGTATTTAATTTTCTTTGTATTAATGCCAATGTATTTATATTCTTTTCTTTTTTTAACATTATACTCTTAAATCAAATGTATTGTTTGAGTTGATTATAATTTAAATAAAATTAAAAATAAAATTATAACGTAGATATTTTAAAATTCTTTAAACTTAAGTGAAAAACTTTATGAACAATAGGAAGTGATTAAATAATAAAGTGATTAAAAATATGTGTCAATGTCAATGGGGGCAGAAGTTTGGTCAGCGCTGGTTCGTGCGAGGGACTACTAAAAAGAAAGGTAACTTAACAATTGATTGTTTAATTCCATTAACTAATATTTGTAATAGTTATCTAACCAATGTTTCTCTATTGTTGCAGATGTTCTTCCGAGGATCCTTAGAGAGCAGCCATTTTTATTTATTAATAGCCATTTTGTTTTTTATTAAAAGGTAATTCTTTTTTTTTTTTAATATTCTTGCTTATTTTAAAATAATTGTTGTAATTTCTTTTAATTAATTGTGGTTCTTTCTTTTGTTGCAGTGTTTAGCAGGATTTTGCAGCAGCCTTTTTCATCTCTATCGGCAGGAGCCGTCTTGCATTAGGCTACTTATAGAAAGGTAATATCTATTAACATACATATATATATTTAAAAAATTTAATTTCACTTCAACATAATTTCCTAATAATTTTTTCTATTGTTGCAGCTCATTTTAAGGCAGTGCAGTAACAATGAGTTCGGTGAGTAATCTTTAAATTATTCCAGTGGTTTCCAAACTTGACTTTAGTACTTAATTTAAAGTACAGCGCTCCTCCTCATTACTCTACCCACTTTAAATTCACCCTTCGCGATTCTTTTTACTTAAATATAGGTTTTAGGTAGGGAAGTATAGTTACATTACCGATATCGCGATTATTTTTACTTAAATATAGGTTTTAGGTAGGGAAGTTGAGGTATATTACCGATTTTTATCTGTCCCGTGCACATATAGTGCCACGACCCACAGTTTGGAAACTACTGTTGTTGTTTTTTGGTTGTGGGATACTGTGCATGTTTGTCACTTGTTGCAATATTTTTTATGTAATTTTTTTTTTCAGATTTTATAGAGAATTGTGCTTTTTGAAATCTTATAGGGGATGTAAATATTATTTTAAATAATATTTTGCTACCCTGTTTGATTACTTAAAGCTTTTTTAATGGGGTGGGATTTTATAGCGTGAATTAAATCCGATATTTGTATAATCACTTAATGTCGTTTGTCGTAATGTCTTATTTTTGAGTTGTAGGTTCTTGCGGTTTTTCTGCGTTTTTAATTTTCAGGTTGAGGAAGGCTTTTACACGCTAAACACTGTTACGTTTAATTAAGGTCTACTTAACATAACGAAAGTTAAATTGAAATGATTATTAATCTCGGAAGATATTGGAGTTTGTTTCAGATACGTGTTGGAGGTCCACGATTTCTTCAAGATGAATTTCTTTTGGATGCTGCTGCTTCATATTCTACAACTTAGTGGCGAGTTCCAAAGGGCAGGGATGACTGAGGAAGGAATGAGACTAAAATAAAGGTAATAATCGTTTTTATTGATTTTTAATTGATTTATTTTCGTTAATACTATAATTATAAGAAGATTTAAATACCATACTTACCAAGATGTGAATTTTAAATTAATTCATGTAATGAACTGGTGCTTATTTAACAAAATTTTTAATTCAGGTACAACAAAATATATTAAAATATACAATTTTTTATTATATTTTAAACATATTTTTATACATTCTCTACTTTTTCAATATTTTGCAATGAACAAAAATTGTACAAGACTTTGTAAGTCGTCCATGCTTCTTATACAGTAATTCTAAAATTATTTTATTTTTGCTACATGTGTAAAATATAGGTTAAATATTTAAAGGAATACTTTTGCATTTAAGTAAAATATATTTTATTTAATACATTTGTTATAATTCATTTTTCAGGATTGATTTTTTTATTTGAAACTATCTTCAGCATCGAGATCTACTTCGGCGTCTTCTAGTTCACCGACGGCTGACTCCTGGGGCACTACCATACATGTTTCAGCAAAATTGTAAGTTTCTTTTTTAATGCATAAATAACACATGTAGATGTTTAGAAATTGGTTGGAATTCATTTATACTTTTGCACATACATACATTTTGGAAATAGTAATATTCATAGAAGTAGTTTATGATTTCAAAATTATAATTTAATTAATGTATTTTAAATTTCTAGTATTAAATTCATTAAATTTAATATTATTTTTAATGAATTATGTGTAGTAAAACTATTTTTACAATGTGTTTTTTTTCAGTTACTGGTGGAATGGATGGTACAGCTCTCTGGATTTTTGTCAGCACCTCCTGGAGAAGCCCTTAGTTAGGAACAAATGGTAAGGTTATATTTCTTATAATGATACAAATTAGGTAACCAGCATTTTTCTATCAATAAGAAGGTCACATTTGCATTTAATAAATTAGAGTTTGAGGAATCAGTCTCTCTGCTTTATTTTGAAAACTACAAGTTCCATAAATATTTTGTAAATAGATTCTTCTAGGTAATAATATTATCTGCAACTTTTGTTAATCACTTTTTGTTGTGACTTTTATGATATAAAAGTTATAAATAAAAGTAAATCTAAAATTAGCTAGTAACAAGATAAATGCAAGATACATTTTCTACCTGGGTAGACTAATATTAAATAATTTAAAAACTGTTTCAGATTATAAATATTTTGTTTAAGTATGTCCTCGTATTTTCAATTTGATAATAATTAAGTATTTACTTTCACAGACGGATGCTGTTGGATAACTCGGATCTGTAACCAAGCTGACAAGATCTTCTGCAAGACCTGGAGATGTTTTCTTCCGTTGTAAAAATAATAGCTGAGTTCAGACAGTGAGTTCCGTTTATATTATTTGGTGGTGGGATTCTGTGCAGCAAGTGTCACCTAATTTATTAACGATTCATTTATTTTGCTGTTCTAAAAACCATTTAATGATTATTTCAAAATGCTTTTAAATGATCGTTAATTAATTAGATTTTTTTTTGTAAATATGAAACTGTTCTATATTCCTACAGCAATCGGTTCGCGTTGTTTTTTTGACATTAGCCCTTCTATGCGAGGGTAATCGCGCGATATCGTACGACGCGTAATTACGAGTCACCTTACGACATCCGGTACGTTCTTCGCATCCGTCGGCATCTCGACTCGCGCGTGAACATTCGTTGTGAACTGAAATAAAAAAAATCATTTAAACAAACCTATACTCGAACTTTGTAATAAAATGTGGTACAGAAAATAGTCGTGTAAAATTTATGTGTTCGTTAATAATTAATAATTATAATTAATTGTTACAATATATTTGTATGCGAGAGTATAATTTAATTGCATGAAGGTTTTTAAAGAGATTATTTTTAAAGGGTTCTTGATATTTTTTAATAAGGTATTTTCTTTGATTTTTAATATTTTCTAAATTCACCTAATTTCAAATTGAATTTCTTTTTCGTTATTATTTATTAAATAAATTTTTAGGCAACTTAATTTTCTTAATTTTGATTTATAATTTGGATTCGATATTTGAAAATGTTTTTATTGAAATTTTTTTATTTATGATTTGTAGTTTCAATTATTATATATCTAAATTTTCCTAATTCTTTTTATTTTGTTATAATAATATTCTATTCTGTTTTTTTTTTTTTTTATTAATGCCAATGTATTTAAATTCTTTTCTTTTTTTAACATTATACTCTTAAATCAAATGTATTGTTTGAGTCGATTATAATTTAAATAAAGTTAAAAATAAAATTATAACGTAGATTTTTTAAATTCTTTAAATACTAGTGAAAAACTTTATGAACAATAGGAAGTGATTAAATAATAATAAAGTGATTAAAAATATGTGTCAATGTCAATTGGGGCAGAAGTTTGGTCGGCGCTGGTTCGTGCTTGCGAATACTAAAAAGAAAGGTAACTTAACAATTGATTGTTTAATTCCATTATCTAATATTTGTAATAGTTATCTAACCAAGGTTTCTCTATTGTTGCAGATGTTCTTCCGAGGATCCTTAGAGAGCAGCCATTTTTATTTATCAATAGCCATTTTGTTTTTTATAAAAAGGTAATTTTCTTTTTTATTATTCTTGCTTATTTTAAAATAATTTTTGTAATTTATTTTATTTAATTTGGTTCTTTCTTTTGTTGCAGTGTTTAGCAGAATTTTTCAGCAGCCTTTTTCATCTTTATCGGCAGGAGCCATCTTGCATTAGGCTACTTATAGAAAGGTAATATCTATTAACATACATATATATATATATATATATATATATATATATATATATATATATATATATATATATATATATATATATATATATATATATGTATATATATATATATATATATTTATATATTTAAAAAAAATTATTTCACTTTAACATAATTTCCTAATAATTTTTTCTATTGTTGCAGCTCATTTTAAGGCAGTGCAGTAACAATGAGTTCGGTGAGTGATCTTTAAATTATTCCAGTGGTTTCCAAACTTGACTTTAGTACTTAATTTAAAGTACAGCCCACCCTTTAAATTCACCCTTCGCGATTATTTTTACTTAAATATAGGTGTTAGGTAGGGAAGTATAGGTATATTACCGATTTTTATCTCTCCCGTGCACATTTATTGCCACGACCCACAGTTTGGAAACTACTGTTGTTTTTTTTGGTTGTGGGATACTGTGCATGTTTGACACTTGTTGCAATATTTTTTATGTAATTTTTGTTTTCAGGTTTTATAGAGAATTGTGCCTTTTTGGAATCTTGCACGGTATGTAAATATTATTTTAAACAATATTTTGCTACCCTGTTTGATTACTTAAAGTTTTTTTAAAGGGGTGGGTTTTCATAG
Organism: Panorpa germanica; assembly: GCA_963678705.1. Lineage (NCBI taxonomy): Eukaryota > Metazoa > Arthropoda > Insecta > Mecoptera > Panorpidae > Panorpa > Panorpa germanica. The sequence goes on along the minus strand of OY783220.1, from coordinate 12,127,376 downwards.
CGTGAATCAAATCCAAGATTTGTATACTCATTTAATGATTATTAAATTATATTCTCGTAATTAATTTGTCGCAATCGTCGTTTGTCGTATTGTCTTATTTTTGAGTTGTAGGTTCTTGCGGTTTTTCTGCGTCTTTAATTTTCAGGTTGTAGAAGGCTTTTACACGCTAAACACTGTTACGTTTATTTAAGGTTTACTTAACATAACGAAAGTTACGTGATATATATTTTGTCATCTATTTTCCGACTATTTGAAACATAAATCTTCCTTCTTGCGCTTTAGCATTTTTAAGATATTCTATTTAAGGAAAATAAAATTTTACGAAGTTCCTTTTAGAATAAATATTACTGGGTTATATTTAAGTAAACTGTTACATGAATATAAGGTAAAATCCATGTTTTTCTCTTTCTTTTTCAGATTTTGTAATAGTCAAGGTGCGAATCTTTCTCTAATTTTCGTGTTTCAGCTATTCAGGGGCAAGGGTTACTTATTTTCTCATCGAAACGATTTGTTTTTAATTCTGCTTTTTTCACATAATATTCGTGTTGTAGCAAAAGTTCTATTGAGTTTACTTTCAGTGGCCCCTTCTTGTACTACGTCACTGTCATTCGTAACATAAAATGTAACGCAGAAGTTATATAAGTAATTAACAAATGATTAAAAAATAAAAGTAATTATACAGCGAACAAATAATTTCCTGTTTTATTTGCTGTGTTACTAAATACCTGTATGCGCTGTAGACCTATAGACCTGTAGTGCAATGCGTTAGTTTTACAAGTAAAGACTAATAATATTTTTGTTGTTTTTATTATATATTTATTTATAATAAAATATTAAATTATCGCGTGCTGTTTGCTTATATTACCACAAAAAATAAATAAACAAAAAGTTAAGCTACACTACACTAGAAGAAGAAGTTGATTATTATTGCACCACGTGGTAATAGTTATAATATCTACCACCAGATGGTAGCTTACTCGTTTTTCTATTTTTTTTTTTTTTAATGTTTGTTTTTGTATTTAAGAAGATTAAAGTTAAACAAACGGGGATTTTTCTTATGTACGCTCAAGTGTAATCTGCATTTGTTGTGTTTTTTTTTATGTTTAATTGAAGTTTAATTTTGTGATGCGAGCAAATGCGTGGAACTGCACCAATTATTTTGTTTTTTTTCGTTACCTACGTTGTCAGAGCTTGTGAGTCTGAGTTCTGTAAATGAAATTAGGGGAAGCTACGGATTGCTTATCAGTAGTTCTAGTTCCAGACCAAGGAGCAGGTCATAGCCCGTTTTGTAATTTTATAGAAGCGCAAAATTTATAAATACTTTTAATTTTAATTCCATTTTTAAATTGAAATATTTAACTCGTTCGATAATAAAATAATATTTCATTATTAAATAATCCAAAATTTGAGTGTTCTCTAAAGCTTTCTACCGGGCTCCCTAATATTCTAAACGCCCCTTTTTCCAATTTTTCAATTTCTATTTTCAAAAACTTTTAGCATTGAATACCGTAATACACATGCCAAGTTTTTCTAAAATTACGGGTTTCCAAGAAATTAAGGGAAAATCCGAGAAAGCCGAAAGTCTTGGAATTTTTTGCTCTACGAAATAAGAAAAATCTCTTCAAGCAAATGCGCGAAGCCGTTTTCGAGCTATCATACGAATCGCGTAAACATATAGGATTATCATTTGTTGTTGTAAGGGGGGAGAAGGGGGTATACAAAGTGTCAAATTTTGTGACGTCACATTTAATAAAAATAAAAATTGGCTTTCAAAAAAAAAAGAACGTCAGTTACTACTTACGCGAGAAATACGGTGTTTTGGTTATGGTCGCAGTTAGAGGGTGCCGTCGGGAATTCCCAGGATTTAATTTAATAAATAACTATATTCAGCGGCATGTAAGCCACTAAACGCTAATGATGAATTTATTAATTATAAATATAAATATATTAATTATAAAAGCTGAAGCGACTATTAACAACTATAAAGGCTAACTGAAAATAGTAATGAAATTATTTCTCAGGGCTTCCCGACGGCATTCTCTAATCGTGGTGAACAAAATTAAATAAAATCGATTAATTATCTGTAGAATACAGATTTTAATATTTATTTCGTGACGTCATGATTAAGAATGAAGCGGTAAAACAGAAATTAAAATTTTAAATAGATATATCTCTATCAACTTTTAAATGTATAAAAAAAGTTAGCATACGAATCCAACCACAAACAAGTATGGAACGAACTAATCGAAAACGAAAGCATTTATTGAAATTGAAACTTATGAATTACGTGAATGCAGTAATTTTCCATTTCGCTAGACGTGAACTGATAGTGATCACACCGTGTAATAAATAGTGGCTTGCTTCTGCCTATGGTCCGTGGTTCATCTTCCTCCTCCCCTCTCCTTCCTCACGCAATCTGTTAGCCACAGAATCAGCCTCCGTGCAGATTTGTACCTGTACCACATTTGATTGTACGTACGAGAGCAGGAGATGGATTATGTAACTTAGTTTTTGTACATGATTTTACAATATACGATATAACCACAATATTCTGCAAGTGGAACTCTCCAGCCTCCGTTCTCAGTTCTCTGGTCTCCACTTACTTGAACGAACAGTGCAGTAGCATTTTTTTTAATGTTATGGTGTTATTACATATAAATAAATTAAATAAACCACTAGGAAGACTGATGACTATATAGTAAAGGCAGTGGAGTACAGATTTATAGGAAAAATTAAACATCTTTTTTAAGTGTTACCCCCTATTCCCGTGGTGCAATTTACACAACATTTGTTATTTTAGGTACTTTGATAGCTTAACTATATCATATTCAAATTTCTTGATTTCTTGTTTACTATTAGCATAAATGGCATTTAGTTCGTTTAGATCTACTCAAATTCTGACTCATTGCACTCAAAGTAACTTAATATAATATTTAAATAAAGGTTTCTTGTCAAATTTCAATCCAAAAACCCATACCTAACAATTTTCTGGCTAGACCTCATTATATATTTTTTAACATGGGTTACCCTTATATTTTTTTAACATTTTATATTTAGGGTTGTTTACATTTAAACAACGCATATCACGTACCTGTCAGGTTAGACTTAGGGTTGAAATGATCTCAAATTTAAAAAGAAAACTGTCATAGATAAATAATGGTTCTATAGATAAGAAAATGTGTTTTTTGTATATATTTTGCAATTTAGCATTTCAAATATTAGATTAAAGTTTTGTTTGTGTGTCAATTTTTGAAAGTCGATGTCTAGTGGATTACATCTGTCTGTTAATAATAGTTTCTTCATCTTACGAACAAGATTTAATGATTAAGATAGTTATACGAGTACATTCAATAAGGGATATAATTATCCAATTGTTTCTAAAATATTAAATTAATTAACCGTTTCGAACTTGATATAAATTTCATCAAAGTAAAATTTAAATCAAATCAAATTTAATAATTTCACAATTTATAAACTTAAAAACCATTAAGCCTCATTCCCACTCACTGTTTTGATATTTAATTTACTGTTTCTATTTAGTATTGTAATCTAGATTTCACGTTTTCGTTTAAGCATTCCTTTTTACATTTGTATTTTAATTTAAGTTTAGTTATTTTAGTTGGTGCGTATGCATCGTTAGTAATATAAATTGTTTTCACTTCTATATTTTTCAAAAACTGACATTAAACTTCTTTTAAAAGTAAATCCAACTGCATTTTGACAGATTGTCACATTTTGGAGGTTATAATATAATATAGTTTTTCTTAATTTAAGACATTGGACCATGTAAGGTTCTAAAAGAACTAACAAAACTTAAAAAATAAATTAAATTAAAAATGGTACTGTGAATGACTACGCGTATTGCCATATGCTAAATAATTTAAATTAAATACGAAATACAAAATTAAATTAAAGCAGTGAGTGGGAATGATACTTAACTATTTGACTTACGCGGAAACCGTAACCGTACAACGAATTAATCGCGCAAATTGAGGACTCACTGTACCTGTTACTTATAAAAGAATGTATTTTTGTAACTGATTTTATTCTATGTTTAAAAAGAAAACCTTTCTGTTTCTGAATTGAGAATTTCTCTGAGTTTCGAGCTCTAAGGAAGACAACATCAATTCTAAATTCAACATTATATTTTTATTATTGCAAATTTATAATTCTAAGTTTATATTATAAGGACTCAAAGATACATAACATTAAAAATAATCATCTACCAGTGCAAAATGTCGGCGCACAAATTGTTGGTAAAGTTGATCATCATATATAACCATCTGTATGTAATATTCACCCCTTATTCATGCAAGAACACTTAATGCGATGCGTGCAATGGTATTAATTTCGATTCTTTAAGGTTCCTTAACTATTTACTTAAATAATTCATGTTTTTGTTAGTTAACACCTTGTTATTAATTAGTGCTTCCCCGGACACGCACTGAACGTGTTTCTAAACATATCTCAAATAATTATAGAATGCATTTCACTTAATTACGGGCGCGCAATTAAATTAATTGTTAAACACAGGTTTTCGGTATAAAAAACATGTTTACTCAAAATACAGTTTAAAAACATAAAAAAATAAACTTTAAATAAATATTTGCATAAAAAGTATGACGTTTAATAAGAGAAAAATCACGACGAAGAAGATGATATGGTGGAGGAATACAATGTTTTGTTACTTAGGTCTAAAAACCCGGCAACAACGCTACATATGGTTTATTCCATCTACCATGGGTTTGAGGTAGATGACCAAGTTAAAAAAAAAACAAAAACTTCTCTCTCTTTCTCTCTCTCTCATCCCGTAACCCTAACCTTAACATGTCTACTATAAAAAAAATACTAACACAACAAAATCAAAAATAAAAAAACATAAAAAACTAAACTTGAAATAAGCCTGAATAAAAAAAACAACAAATGAAACACATACATAAGCGATCACTCTTATTTCGTTGTCCCTTTCTTTGTTTTCTTTCTGTCTCTTTTCTACGTTACAAGAAGTGCAGCTGAGATGTACAGGTTGCGGTATAAGTTGTTGTTGCAAAAGTCTTATTTTCTTTTAATGATATTACACAGTTACGTGTATTATAACGTAAGAAATGTGTTCATATTGTGATTTACTTTATAACTCTTTGAAAAATAAATCTTTTCTTGAATTCGTTTTCTCGCATTCAATTTAAAATAATCTCATTCGATGAAACGTTAATTTTAAACACGTCTATTTTAAAAATTAATCACTAATAATTATTTTTGTGAAGTAATCAATTAGAATATTACAAAACCAATTAGGCTCACATCCATATTAAATAATAATTAACATTTATATTTTATTAAATGAAATAATTTATTCTTTTATTTTTAGTTAATAATTTTCAACTTAGTAAATAAATTGCTGTATTATTTAAATAAATTATAATAAGTAAGTTAGTTATTATAATTAATGACAAAGTCTAATCTAAAACTTAATATAATTACCATTCATTATATAGTCTTACTGTATAGACTGTAGATATGTAAGAAATCTGACTTCTTGACTTGAGGCTGCAGGCTGCATGCTTCTGGCTCCTGCTAACTAAACTAAACACACGTGTGATTATATTAAATGACTCAGAAAGAAGCACTTAATGCTTTTAGATAAGAAATACGAGTATGTATACGCTCTGTAAACGGGGAGGCTTAAATTGAACCTTCTACTTTAAACAAAAACAAAAATCGCACAGCGAACGTTGTACGAGATGAAAACTATTAAATAAAGTTTTGATATATTATTTTTAAATCGATGTACTTGAAAAGAAATATTCTGTGTGTCGTTTAATGCCTTCATCGGGGTATTTGCTACCTCCATTTCAAAATTCTGCAAAAAAATTTTGAAAGACTATTATAAGTCCTCGATAGTATAGTGGTCAGTATCCCCGCCTGTCACGCGGGAGTCAACGGCCATACCATGTTGAACCCACCAGTTCTCGTTCGATCACTGGGGTTAAGCATCACAGTGGGCAGCCGCAGTTTGGACGGGTGTAGGACTGGCACCCCAGTTCAGATTAGTGGTTGACGGTGACCGTTGTCGTGGTTCGACGTGCCGTTGCGTGCACGTCAGTTGAACCGCGGCGACGGGGGTATGCGTATGGGGTTTTCGTTGACATTGCACTTCCCCTGCCAATGGTGCGCAGTGTTCGGTGTCACCGCTTACACACCACGGTAGTATCATTACTACCATCCCAGGCGAACACACTTCAGTGAATAATATCTAATAGGGGTATCTCCCCTTATCCATGGTACCTGACTTCCTATAACCGCCCGTGTTACACATGCAGACGTAATTTCTGTGCCATATTTGCGCGAGTTATGGCCTCATAAGAGGCTGGTATCGCAAAGCTCCAGGAGTGGTGGAAGATTTATCTTAACTAAATCATACTATACCCAGTGTAGTATATTACTCGCACTCGCGGGAGACCGGGGTTCGATTCCCCGTCGGGGAGGTTTCCTTTTTGCTCAAAATTACAATCACCTTTTAGATGATAATGGACCTAAAATACGCTAAAAAACTATTACTATGTTCTTCTTAGAACGAATTTAATCGCATAAGTGGAGGACTCGCTGAAAGAATAAAAATAAACTTAAATATTTCTTCTTTAGTTTTTGTTATTCATCAATCTATTATGAATAATTTTAATTGAAATTGAAAAATAAGTCACGAATTTCTTTTGTATTGATTTGTACTAAAACATGATTTAAAAATTTCTGCCTACAAACTGCTACCACCACCTCGTTTTACAATGAAAATGTTAGCAGAAATAAAAATGTGATTAAAATTATTTATATAATCAGTATACTACATATTACGTTAAACGCTTATTTAAAATTAATAACTATTACATTCTAATTAAAATAATAATAAACAAAATAATCCTTGAACAATAGAATATTGTTGCATTTGAATTGTTCAACAGTTCAACAGTTGCAATATTTCGACATCAACACATAATCATAAATTAACATGGGGCATTAAATAATATTTTGTAAGAGACTAATGTGACCACAAGAACAACGCCATGGTACGAGTGAGTTAAACACTAGTATAATTATTATTTCTCTATTATTATATGTATTCATATCGGTTAACAGCGCCTATTCCCTTCTAGTACTCTTTTAAGAGTTTGGGCAGTGGTTTTCAATCGGTGTTCTGCGAACTTGACTGCAAAGTGTTTGAATAAATTGTGAAAACACACAGTTGAATCTGCTTAAGAGCAATTTGAGATCGGTTTAGCGAAATCCAGTTGTGAATCTGTAGTTTGTTTAACCTCTAATTTATTTTACAACGTATTTAGTTCAATAAGGTAGTCAGTCAGAACATTAAAGTATCATTCCCACTCACTGCTTTAATTTTATTTTGTATTTAATTTAAATTGTTTAGCATATGGCACTATGTTTAATCATTCACAGTATCATTTTTAATTCAATTTATGTTTTAAGTTTTCTTAGAACCTTACAAGGTCCAATGTTTTAAATTAAAAATATTAAATTAAGAAAAACTGTATTATATTATAACCTCCAAAATGTGACAATGTGTCAAAATGCAGTAGGATTTATTTTTAAAGGAAATTTAATGTCAGGTTTTGAAAAATATAAAAAAAAAATAATTTCTATTACTAATTGTTATTAAAAATAGCAATTTTAATTATTTCACATACAATTTTGTCGAACTGTCAAAATTTATGTTACTAACGATGCATACGCACCAACTAAATTAAAACACAAATGTGAAAAGGAATGCTTAAACGAAAACCTGAAATCTAGATTACAATATTAAATAAAAACAGTAAATTAAATATCAAAACAGTGAGTGGGAATGAGGCTTTACTATTGTCAGAAATCTTCAAACATACATACTATCAAATATTTTCGGTTATGGCGATCTGCCAACATTGCAAAATGCATCAATACTCGAGATCTTATGCTACCTGTATTTCTTTTCGATTACGCACACTTTTATCGTACTCTGTTAATTCCCACCACATTTATTTACCCTTACATCAACATATTCTTCAAATACCCCCACCACACCTACCCCCATAACAATTCATTCTAGAACCCGTTTAGCTTCAGTACTATGTTCATTTTCTTTCGATATCCTAAAAGATTAAGAATCAGTGGTTTAAGATTTAGAGTGTTGCTCGGCTGGAGTGCATTTATATTCAACTGAGGTAGTTAATATTATTGTGTTGTTAGTAAATTACAAAATAAAACAGCAGGGTTAATTTAATCTTGACAAAACCTGACCCGACCTGATTTTACCTGCTTCAACTTGTTTTTAAAGGTTCTATTAGTAGTAGACTTAGATAGTATTCACTGTAGATATGATTTTAAACCTATTTTACGTTGTTGTTTACTTTTTTTGTATCGTAACAGTGTATTTGTATTAGATAAGTGCCTAGCCGAACTGTCGACTGTCGTCCCCCTATTATATTTATGTTGTGTTAAGATTATTGATGAGCCGAGGAACGACGGAGAAACTTTCCTAATTATTTATTTTTTGATTGGCTTTATTTAGACGGCAAACCTCACTTTAGTTATGTTTTAAGCGTCATTCCCACTCACAGTTTTGATATTTAATTTACTGTTTTTATTTAATATTGTAATCTAGATTTCAGGTTTTCGTTTAAGCAGTCCTTTTCACATTTGTGTTTTAATTTAAGTTTAATTAATTTAGTTGGTGCGTATGCATCGTTAGTAATATCAATTTTGACAGTTCGACAAAATTGTATGTGAAATAATTAAAATTGCTGTTTTTAATAACAATTAGTAATAGAAATTGATTTCACATCTGTATTTTTCAAAAAACTGACATTAAACTTCTTCTAAAAGTAAATCCTATTTTGACAGATTATCACATTTTGGAGGTTATAATATAATATAGTTTTTTTTAATTTAATATTTTTAATTTAAAACATTGGACCTTGTAAGGTTCTAAAAAAACTAAGAAAATTTAAGAAATAAATTAAATTAAAAATGGTACTGTGAATGGCTACGCGTATTGCCATATGCTAAACAATTTAAATTAAATACAAAATACAAAATTATATTAAATCAGTGAGTAGGAATGATACTTTAAGGTTAAGTTTCTATATCAAATTCCTGTTACAGTTAGATTTAATTTTCCTAAATTACAGTACAGTTTTTAGAATCTGCTTAATCCATATAATATACTTTCAATCGTATTAGTGACAACAACTGAGATCGGCTATGCATATGACGTCATCGACAAGCGTTACTCTTTGAAACAAATAATACTAAAAACGGTGCTGTTAAAAAAGAAATAGTTAATAATTATAAATTAAAATAATCACTAACTCAATGATGGAAGATCGTTGTTAGATATTAAACCTTGTGATGTTTGAAACGTGATTAATTTGTGCGCTCTAGAAAGAATAACTATAGGTTTTTGCATTGCCATAAATAAATCAAACAATAGATTTAAAATTAAAATACGATATCTTAAAAATACAAGACAAATTAGACAACAAAACTGAAGAATACGCAATCTCCTATTAATTAACTATAAAGCAGTTCTTCAAGTCTATGTAATAAAATATCCTATACTATAAAATTCACTGATTTCTATAATGATCTGACCATTAATATTTTTTCATGTTTTCTACTAGTAATATTAAGTTTCAACCCAGTACTATTTCTAGTACGCCATCCCATTGCCTACAGATGCATGGAGATGGCATGGCGTCTTCCATCGTCTATCGTCTTACATCTCACCATTACTCGGTTCGGCGGTCAACCAGCAACACGTTACACACTTACGCGACTGTATCTAATTACATTATTTTACACTAATTAAATTTCAATTTCTTCATATTTTTTATATAGATAAAGTTACACCTTCTCGTAAAACTTATAACTGTTGTTTCAGGCTTTTTTCTCTAATCGCAAGTTTTTATATTTCACTCAAATTTAAGCTGAAACGATACTTGGTCAGTTTTGATTCGCGAAATATAGATGGCGATACTATACAGCAGGTTAAATATTATCAAAAAACCATGTTTGTTTATGTTTAAATCGTTTTATGTAAGTAACTATAAACGCGAATCAAAATCTAAAGCTGCAATTAGTTAGATGAATAATGTATTTACATTTTAAGCTTTCCTCCTCTGACTTTTGTCATAAATTTTATAACGTTTATTTATGACAAACCCTTAGAAATGTTACCAGTCATATAAAAATTGGAATTCAACTAGAAAATATAGCAATATTCATTTTCAAAACTTATTATTGCGGTTCCAACTCATTAAAAGTCAGTGGAAGAAATCTTAAAATGTAGATACGTCATTTAGATTTTGATTCGCGTTTATAGTTACTTACATAAAACGATTTAAACATAAAAGACATGGTTTTTTTGATAATATTTAACCTGCTGTATAGCATCGCCATCTATATTTCGCGAATTAAAAATAGTCCAGTATCGTTTCACCTTAAGTATAATAGTTAAATATTAATTAAAATTGTCATTTTGTAAGAATTGGGAAATTCTGCTCGCATTAACGCATTGCAGTTATCATACTAAACGTGGACGAGAAGGGAAGCGGGAGGCAAGGCATATACAGTGAGTACTACGGCTTTCAGTTGTTGTCTCAGTACACTCGCAATTTTTCTCCCTCTTCCCATCTCTTTCATGTTTGTTACGAACAATTAATTCAGTGCGTTCGATGCGAGCCATACGGACTTGTGGATGTTTTCCTTCACATTATTATTTTTTAATAGTAGGGTGCCCCAAGGAAAGTTACTCTTTTAACCCAATGTACTAACTCATAAGTGTTTATTTGCTGGACACTCTGTCTTTACATAAAACCAATGTTTCAAGTTAATCGCTTCCAACTTTTTAAATACTGCGACTTAGGTTTCTGTCAGTCGCCTGTTTTGACAGAAACACTGATAACATAAATTGATAACGCAGATTACTATTTCTACTACATTATATTTATTTATTTACTATGTGAAAGCTAATATTTTATTTAGTTAAGATAAGTTTTACCATAGTAAACAAAACAAGGTTAGAGCTATTTACTTACTGTAAGTTTTTTATCTAATTTTTTTCAAGGTTATTTCAAACTATTATTACCGAATTCTATCGAACGAGGACAAAAATAGAAACTATTTTCTAGAGAGAATTTCTATTTTGTTTTATGTAGAATAATACATATTTTTTTCATTTAATTTCAACGATGCATCTTCGTTCTAAATTTGTTTCGCAGTTGCTTGATAAACTGATAAAGTAGATACTCGCTTTAGGGATATAAAAAGCACAGGTAAATATATTAGAGCATGATAAATTACAAAATACATTGAAGGTAAAAGTTCACTGGCAAAGAAACAAAGGTCAAAAATATCAATAAAAGAAACACATTAGAAAATCTCAGATGATACAACAATAAAAAGAAAAAAATAGAAAAACATTGTTAAATCATATGCATCGTTATAAATGATGTAAAACTATTGCATGACGTTACGTTACGTGACGTAACGTGACGTGACGTTGACGTCGACTGGCATTACAGCAGCTTGCAGGAGCAATAGTTGCCACTTGCGGTTTTGATTTCTTGTGGTAACAAAGTGAAAACCACAAACGCAGAAGTGTTGCCAATAGCATAATACACGTATTTATTTAAAATTATTTAATGGATTAAAACGACGCAGTGGACAAAAGTATCCTGATTCGATTCCAGACTACCTAAATCCTGTTTCCTAATCACTCCTTGCCAATTTGACTAATTCTTAACAAAACAATAAGCGACTAAACTTGTTCTAAAATGATTTAGTGCTTCTTACTTTAGACTTGGCGTTGAGTGTTAGATTAAAATCTCCAGCTTATAGAAAACCATATTCAATTACGTTTTGCTCATATTTAATAGATTCATGTTGATGTAATAAAACGCAATTTAATAAAAAATAAAATAACGTTTCGCTATCATGACATTTACTATGTAGATATCTACACCCGACTCAAGTCAGTACTGGCTCCAAAGCAACTAGTAAGTCTATATCGTTAGATTTTCAATCTTTCAAAACACAAAACATATGATAGTTTATAAACAAATGCATACATAGAGAATCTGTGTATATTATATACAGTATCTTTGTGTGTATGAATTTGTATTTATAAAATATATGTATAAACATATACATTTGTAAGAAAGTTTTTTTTTATCTTTAAACTAAGATAATGCCATGTTGCCACGTTTGTTATAAATATATGGTGTATTATTATATCTACTACTGCCACAATATATAGGGATCAAGTTGATAGAAGAAATATATTGATACTGTGTACCAATTGTCACAATGTTTTAAGTTAGATTAACAACGTATACTTGAAATTTAAGTATAGATTTTGTTTTAGAGTTTCAAATTCTTATAATATCCCAAAACGTATGTAAATGATCTTGTAATGGTATTTAGCACGCTATGAACTTTATCACCGAAAGAAGGATTCTCAATTTCTTTGAACGCGAAGAAATATGTACACTTTTCTATTCTTTGAACGGTGTAGAATATTAGACTTTGTTAAATGTTATAAACATGTAAATAAATACGGAGTTTTACTCTAAATCTTAATATCTGTCAAGTTTTCGGAGTTTTTTTAATGTGTCCTTGGCATTATACGAGTGAATCTCTTTTTCGAGAATCTTGTTCTTTTCCCTCTAAACTTTAAGGTGATTTTTTGCCGGGAATTTATCTCAAAATATTCTTGAGCACAAACTCTAACTGATGCCTTCCCAGTAAACATTTGGTGAAATAAAATGGCTAAGTGAAGTTCTAGTCATTCGTACATTTCAATTATAACGTTTTACAAGTTGGAGCAACACACAGAAAATCAATTTTAGTTCAACTTGATTCCCTACCTGTCACAGGAGTCGCCTTTATTCAACAGTGAGCAGTCGTTGCGCCGTTCAGAAAGACATTCCCTATGGACGAATATATAAACTGAATAGAAAACAAACGCGTTCATGACAAAAAACTGATGAAAAGTAATAGAATTTACTCCAAAATGTTTACTGGGTTAAGACTGCTCAAAACTTTCCGCTAATCTGTTGAAGTACCAGTTGATACACAAACTATATATAAAAACGTATAGATAAGAAGAAAACCAAAGTCAAACATATCAACACAATTTTATCGTGGCCATGGCTTCGTAAACCCCGTAATCCTCTTGCCCTGCTTGTCTTCTCTTAGTCCAAGCAGGGAGCACTGCAGCGCCTCTTCAGGCATTGGACTTGTACTCTGGGTACTTTGTCTTCAGTCAGGCTACTCTATGCAAGTGTATTTTATTTCGTTGCCTGGCTGCTTGTTTATAGGACGCGATCTGGTATAGTCCCATTTCATCTGTAAACACAATATATATCTTACGTTATATCAGTGGCTTGGTGTTAAAAAGGCCAGTGTCAAAATTTTGAAGTAAAGAATCGCATCGAAAGTTGTTATCTAAAATTATTTAAATCCTAATTGACATAACAAGAGACTGTCTTTTACAACTTTGGCTAAATCTTCAAGTTGTATTTCAAGTTTTGAAAAATGTAATATTTTGAATAGAAATAAAGACATTATCCCTTTTTGCACTAAGTATGGATCTTTCTAAATGGATCTAGCGAGGTGGAGGACCTCTAGAAGAAAAAGGGTATTGTAATCGTAAAGAATTAGTAATTGTAGGCTACAATGGCTTAATTTGGATCTATATCTGTTTTCTTTGGCAAAATATTGAATATAATACATGCTTGCTTCACTAAATATATAAAATTGATTTTAGGTTTTGTTATCGTTTGAAAAGGATGAACGTGGGTCTCTCTACAAACATGATTTTTCCCAAAGTACTGTGTTAAATTTAGCAATTATTGTCCCTTTATAATTTGTTGATAAAGCAACGTATCTCAAAAATTACTGTAAGGAAAAGGTGTTTTTATTTAAATACTTTTTTTGAGCTACTTTTAATATTATTTAACTGCATTACAGCAGTTATATTATCTCCTTATTTTTTCGTTTAAAAGTTCTTAAATTTAAGAACAAATCTCTGAATAAAAGTAGCAACTATATAATATCTGGTCCATAGTCAACACGTGTTCTTTTACTCACAACTACAAGGTCATTTTTACGAGAATGCATCCAAAGTATCACTTTTAGTGCACAGCCTCCCACATTATTCAATATAATACTTTATATGTCAGGCCGAGTATAGCAAACTATAAAGTATTATATTTATTAAAATATATCTAATCATAAATAATATAAAAACTTGATGGTGTTAACTACAAGATCAGTTTTACGAGTTGCTTGGAAAGTATCAATATTATTGAATAGCCACCCACATTAATTATCTTAATACTTTATGGTCCAGATGTTGCATAGAGAGATATAAAGTTTGAGATTTAGTAACTACAAATATGGAACATATTTATATAATACTTTAGAGTGGATATCAGTTGTTTAACCCAAGAAATTATTTAGTTTTTTAAATGTACATTTAATAATAATTTACGCGATATTTTATTATTTTAAAGTTATATATAGTTTGGAATATATATATAGCATCTTATATACCAACAGCTTTTTCTATATATGTTCATTTTTTTGCATTAATTAATATTATTTCCATAATTAATTCACTGGAATAAATGATTATCAATTAAAAGTAAAATACATGCACTCTACTAAACTAAATGTTTTTTAACTGCGGTATTAATTTCTCCTAATTAATAAAAGTACATGAGTGTACTTCGCGAATTCGCTATATATATTTGTATTTTTGTGAGGTTGGCTACAGGTAAAACTGAAGACATTATGGTTATCAGAAGGTAAAGTACTTTGTGATAACCCGATAAGAATGAAGAGGTGCTAAGTGTTTTGGTGCCGGTATTACAACAGTAGTCTAGCCTTATCTTAAACATCGTCTGCGTGAAGTAATAAGTAGTAGTAAAGGTTAAATTTAGCCTAAACAAATGATCCTTCTTCATCTCTTTTTGCTTTCACCTTAAAGTTAATTATACCGGGTTGCAATTAATTTTTATCTCGAACCCATGGTGTGTAGCCGTAGTAGTCGCCAAACTTTAATTGCAATTACTACGCGTGAAAAATTGAAAAGACATATTATTAACCTTTTTTAGAAGATAACAATAAGCTAGCATTTAATACGTTTTGCAAGAAAATGTTAGTATGGAATGGTTAATAAAATGTCTAACCTTGCTTTACTTAATGTTTTTGAAGTCTGAGATAACTTTTGATTATTGTAAACGTTGGTTGTTTATTTTGTTTTTCAGATCCCATTTTTTGTTCCAGTTACATTTTTCGTTAGTTAGCTTTAAAATTGAAAAGACCATCTTTTAGATAGACCACAACTAAGTCTATTCAGCTTCTATTCTATCTAGTGTTAATTTGTCACGTATTTCAGTCTATTGCACGTGTGCCTATGAAGGCAGGACTGTTGATTTTACCTCTTCTGTAGTCAGAATTGCGTTTTCTGCAGGCTTGCCTATTAAAATATGGTCGCAAGTACTTTTATTTGCTTCTTGGCACACTGCGTCCTTGTCTGATTGAAGCAATGAACTTTGTAATGCAATGAAAACATAGTAATGGTAATTTTCTGGTGTTTTGGCCTCATAAGGGTTTGTCCATAAACTACGTCACACAAATGACGTAATTTATGACGTTTTGTGACGTCATAGATTGAAAAACAATTATTTTTTTGCTTGTCTTCTTTTGTTTTTTGGTCTTAATATTATTTTTTCTTAAAAGTATCATTCCCACTGATTGCTTTAATTTAATTTTGTATTTAATATAAATTGTTTAGCATATGGCAATACGCGTAGTCATTCACAGTATCATTTTTAATTTAATCTATTTTTTAAGTTTTCTTAGTTTTTTAGAACCTTGCTAAGGTGCAATGTTTTAAATTATAACATCCAAAATGTGACAATCTGTTAAAATGCAGTAAAAAGTTTAATGTCAGTTTTTAAAAAATATAGAAGTGAAAACAATTTCTATTACTAATTGTTAATAAAAATAGTATTTTTAATTATTTCACATACAATTTGGTACAACTGTTAAAATTTATATTACTAAAAATGCACACGCATCAACTAAATTAACTAAACTTAAATTAAAACACAAATATGAAAAGGAATGCTTAAACGAGAACCTGAAATCTAGATTACAATATTAAATAAAAATAGTAAATTAAGTATCAAAACAGTGAGTGGGAATGAGACAAATTAATGATTATGAATGCACATAATCAATTTAACTTGATAACAACTAAAATCAGAAAATATAAGGCACAGTAGTTCGTTTCAAGTATCAATGCACTTGCTCACTAATAAAAATCTTAATAATTTGAAAAAAATATATATTTTCAATTTAATTAAATTATTAAAAATAATCGAATATGGCCTATGCATTTTTACCTATAATTATTATATATAAAAACATGTAGATATTTACAATTCCATTTTAATTTGCAATTAAAATGACTGGCAATGAATAAGTACGTAATGGATATGATGCAGTACACTACATTGCGTAAATTATAAATGCATGAAGTATTTAGAAAATTAATGGTTTACGCAATCAAAAATGATGTCACACGATGTAATTGACTCGGATGCTTTAACAGTTAAGCGTGATGTGACATTCACAGCTTGTCTTCATTCCATGAAGGAGAACCACCTCGTACTCCATGGTGTTTATAAACAAAACCCGATAAATTTACCTTGACTGCATAACATGTAATCAACCATTCATCAATGGGTCAATAACTTTGTGTTTATATGCACTTTTATATCGATTGCCCAGTTCATTATCGAAACATCTCCTCAATGTACATACTTACATATATATATGTATATATATAAATATACTTAAAATATAATTTCAATTATTTTCGGTGTTATTAAACACTTTTTACAAAGAAGATTTTTTCTTTAGAAATATAATAACAATTTAATTGGTAATTTTTGTATTACAAAAACCCGTCGAAGAAAAGGGCTCATCTTAAGCGTCTCTTTAAGCTAAGACCAGAAGCTGTGCGTAGCTCGGAAGCTGCACTCTTTGCTCTGTTCTCTTCTGTTGCTTGTTCTTCAACAGCAACACCAACTTCTTCAGCATGGTACGAACCGGCACGGCGGTGTCTTCAGATCAATCTAGAGTACCGTTCTGCATGAAATTTGTTTATCGTATTTGTTTAAATGTGGATACAATATATTTTATTGTATATAGTTTTTTTTACCTTGCTTTTACTCTTATTGTAATAGGTGTAACATTTTGAATGTGTTCGTTATATGTATTAGAATATTTTAGAGGTTTTGAAGACACCGCTCTACCTAATAATAATATGAATTAGGCCCTCCGCACACGACTCGACTGATTGCAAACTAGTCGAGCCGTGTTTCGTCACTCTGAAGAATTTTTAACAATAGCATAATAGGGCATTTTATTATAGTGTTTGTGCACATCTCTGCTCATGATGTCACAAGATGGCTAAGAAACATAGTCGCTCAAAACGTGATCAAAATTAGTTTAGTTTCGTTCGTGCTGTGTGTATCCTCTCACACGTATACACATGCTTTCTTTCACTAACAACACAGTTACATTCTCATTCGGTTCGGCCAGATTCGGGGTTAGGGTTTGTAATCAGTCACTTCATGTGCGGTCGGCCTTAGATTACATGTTTATCTGCAGATTGGTACTAGCAT
The DNA here is from genome assembly GCA_963678705.1 of Panorpa germanica. Lineage (NCBI taxonomy): Eukaryota > Metazoa > Arthropoda > Insecta > Mecoptera > Panorpidae > Panorpa > Panorpa germanica. The sequence continues at coordinate 12,109,626 of OY783220.1, read as the reverse complement.
TTTAGAGAACAGTTCTTCAATAAAGGTCTAAACACAGTCTTTTAATATACGACACTAATTCCCATCTTTCGAGCTCAAATATTATGGTGTTTTATCAGAAGAGGGGATAAATTTACCGCACAAGTACACCAAATGAAATGAGGTGAGCGAATCGATTACAACCTCTGTTAAGCATAAATCACAAGCGAGCTCTCGTAATGTGAACTATAATTGTTTGTAAATCTGAAATTTTACAAAAATTCTTTATTTGTAGATAGAGATTATACAATTGTTGACTTGCATTTATTTGCATTGTATTATGGGAAGCGTTGGTATCATAAATTATCATCCCATTATCCCCTGCAAAGAAACAGGAATAGGAAAATTGAGAGAACAATTGCATATTTTAATACGGGTGTATACATAGTGGGTGATATGTTTTGCATTTCCATATTTCAACCCTTCTGGTCGGTTCCGGTTCCGTTTCCGGTATGACATCTGCACAAAGTAGTGTGTAATACAACATTAGGATGCAAACAGTTTTTGTACATTTTGCGGTAGAAATTTTGTACTCTCTATAAGCTACTGTTCGTGGTAAGAAATCTGTCGTATAGTTTTAGTTTGTGGCTTCTCTACTTTCAAGTTCATGTTTAATTAACGATGACGAGGTTTTACAAGCAACAAAATGAGAACAACTATAAAAAATATATTTTTAATAGCTCTATTTGAGTCTAAAGGGTGAATTTTGTAGATAAAACACTTTTTTCAATGTTTAAACTCAATCAAAATTACATCGATTTTAAATTCAACATTATATTTTTGCTTTTTAAGTTTATAATATGTACTAAATTTTATAATCTATATTTATAATTCAAATTATATAAATCCCAAATAAAAAAGAAAAACAAAATAGTATTTCTTCGATTACGTAGAACCCAAATCGGCTAAAATTGGATTTGTAGATTTGTAACATAAATTTACACTAGATAAAATTTAGAATGAGATTTTGCAGAAAGCTTCAATCAAGAATTAGTGTAGATGAATACGCTGTAAACATATCTTTTGTTACTATACATTTTGAAATATTGCGTAACTATTTAGTTTTACAGTGTAATTCCAAAAGTCAAAGCCCATTATCAAGTTCTGGTCGCATGAGCACCAATGCATATGCATATAGAAACAATAGTCTAACAATATTTCAGCTCTCTGCATAACAATTGCCATAAGTCCATGTCCATACATACATTTATGGACCAAAGAATATCGTACAATACAGTCATAATTCTATATTAGTGGATTTCACGGGACATTAGGTTCACGCTAACCGCTACGCTGGCCGCTAGATGGCCCAGAGAACGTTCGTGTTCGTTTCGAGCAAATATCCAGCGCTAATAACAAATGAGGGTGTCAGAAAAAAGGGTAGACACTCTGAAAACCCACGTATAAGAAACATATAAATAAGTGAGGTTAGGATATAATCGAATTAGTGAGTGATGCTGCAATAAAAGGGTTTAGTTCACTTCGTTGGAAGATTGAGGAAGCGAAGGGGAGGTATATATCACATCTGATAACCCTGGAACTTTATATCAAGCGATTTGTTTTCGAGAGCGAGTTAAATTATGAACAATGATATGAGATTTTGCTGCTGTGTTCAAAGCAATGGTTCTGTACACACATTATATGCAAATGTATGTTTCAGAGGTTTAATGACTCTTTATGTGTTAATAATTGAGAATAACTTTAATAGAAAAGTGTCTTCTTACTTAAATCTCTTTATTTCTCTCCTTCACAATTACACAGCATCTCCATCTCTAAATAGTAATCACTTACAGTTTTTATTCACAATATTTCTTACGTCTGTTTTTTATATCGTGGTGTATGATATTTACCCCATTGTAAATTCTATATTGTGTCTTAAAAACGTGGATATATAAAAAACGTTTATAGATTTTGTCATTTTACGCGAACTCTGTATACGTAATCCATTGGATAATATAAATAACAGAAGAAGAGATCCTACACTGTCAAAAAAGTACTTTATTTATATTATAGATTATAATATTTATATAAATAAATATAGAAACATTAATCTGCTTTTCTACTAAAGAATCATCCTTAGTTAAGGGGGGGTTTAAGGTCAAAACGATAAAAAGAAGCATATTTTCGATAATATTTTTTGACGACACATTTAATATAATAACATTTATAGAATACTTTGTGAAATTTTCATAAATAAATATCAAGAAATGAGGCATTGACAGCGAATCTCCGCAGACGTCACAAAAAAAAGTAACAATGCGGTGCCACTCATAACTCATCACTGGATTTTCTGAAATCAAAAAACCAAAATGATTTCATTAGTTGATAAGTTTCGGCAGGTAACACTGTCGAGTTTTTCTTTTTAATATTGATTTTTCAATTTTTTACAGCACTTAAAAGTCATAATACCGATTTTTCACGAAAAAATCAGAAACTTTGTTTTTTTAAAATATTACGTATTCCCTTAGACAGATATTTATTGGGTTTAATCTACTCTTGAAACTAATTGATTCCAGCCTCAGTTTCCTACATCCCCTACAAAGAATTCTACCAACATTTACCAACAGGCCACTTATAAGCATCGTAAAGTTTATCCGCGTTACAAATAAACCTGTTATAAAATGTATACCAGGTATAAACTGATAATAAACCTGTTCCGACGGACTTTATAAATGGTATAAATTTTGTAACAGGTTTATTTGTAAAGCGTTATAAAATTTCAACAAGTCTAGTACATCCATCTTTAAGACTGTCAATTTTTAAAATACGAATGTTGGCATTAAGCTTGCAAAGATTTCCTTCGCCTTAGATTCCCAGTTGTGCAACTTACTGCCCAGTTTCCCTAACAGTTTTAAGATAAATTACCAGTAAGTCAATAACAAAACTCGATTATTGTTTGAATACGAATGTAATACATAGACATAGACGTTGATGAAATTTATTGCAGATAAATCTTGTAGTACGTCCAATACGCTTTCCCAATACCATTATTCAAGGTAATCATGCTTTTAATTAATTCTAAGGTGCGTATTTCATTTAGTCAGGAAAAATATGTTAATCCGTCTATTTAAAGTCATAATAAGTAATGGATTTTATGCTAGAGGTAATTATGAACTACAAAGAGTGTACTATTTATGCGGCAACTTTGTATATTTGCACCTAGTTAATAGTAAGCAAGACGTTTGACTACATTTTATAATAGCATATATAAATTGCAAAATCTTAACAATTATAGTATTTGTATTATTCAATTTATTTATAAAAGTATTTCATTTATATCCCGTAGAACAGGTGTTCGCAAACTACAGTCAGCGGGTCGAACTCTTTTGTAAAAAATTAGTTTTCATGAAAAATATGAAATGAAGTAGAGTTATCCATAGACCAATACTGAATTTTTAAAAAATCTTTTAACAGTGTTATATATATTTTTTATTTTCAATTTTATTTCAAACAGCCAGGCAACAACACAATACATTCACTCCAGTCGACACTCCCCTCCCTCTCCAGATTCCACCCCGTAAATGTGATACCCAGAAGCTGTATTCGTGTAATAAATAAATCCGTACGTAAGTATCTTGAATGCGTCCGGTGGGTGAGGGTGGGGGTAGGGGGTGGCTTGTTGACACTCAGTCCGTGTCCTTCTCCTCATCAGTGGTTTACAGAGGGTGGTGGGAAACAGTGGGATACCGTGTTGGGATTTTAGGTACTAGGTACTACAAGAAAACACCCCCTTTGTTGACAAAAGATACAGAATATTTAGGGAATTATTTTCTTAAAATTATTGTTGTATTTTTAATATGGAAACTAGACATTTTTATATTTTAAGGAATTAAATTCGTCGCGATTTTTACCAGTCTCAAAGAAACTAACCAAAAATATGTACAAAACATTGAAGCACATAATGATAGTAAAGCAAATAAAACGTTGCCTTAAAAAATAGGGATAAGATATTATTAAATAAGATATGACTGCGATAGCTGCAAATACATCGCTAACCATTTTGTAATACTCGCATAAAATCATAAATAAGTATAAAATATACACCCGATGCGGTAGTAGCATCCATAGAATATCACATGTGTGACTAGATTCTCTAGTGCACGTTTCGTTCATGAACACCTGCAGACCAACCTTCAATTTATTGGCGAAGAAAAAGCTTTCACATATTTGATATTATCTTACTCGTAAACTACATGATCGCTATGATTTAGATAATAGAACATTAAATGTCAAAAAGTACGTTTTTTTTATATGTAATATTTTTAACTACCACCATATTTAAAAAATGGCTGTCAAAATAGTATGACCACAAAAAAAAACACAATAATAAAAATGAATAAATTTGTACATAAAAAGTTGCATAAGTTACACAGTTAACTTAAACTTTATTTTCAAGTATGAACAAGTAATACATACGTCAGTAGTGAATTGATGGATATATTTTGCAGGAGTAAATATAAAAATAAAATCAAAAACGACGTCGTAACTTATCAAGTTGTATCGAGTTATAAAACGAATTTATTGGTACCTTGTGTCAGCCCTCAAACATTGTAGTGGTGAGTCCAAGAAATGATAAGTATGTAGGCCAGGGTAGCCAGGGTGGAACTAGTTATCATCAAGTAATAAACTAGGACACTTTTATTCAAGTAATCTGTATTTAATCTTGACGCCGGCTGCTGTAAAATTCTGTAGACAAAATCATCTTTGTCTTTACTTTTGTATTATTTTGGCTTTTTCTCTCCTAACTCGTACTACCCCTAGAAAAGAATGTAAATTTGGTTCCTTTCTTGAATAATATTTAAATGAAAACTTATATTCTAAATTTAAACTTGTATCTAGTTGTTAGAATTGGTTTCGTCGTCCCAATTCACCAACGGCACTGGAATACATTTTAAAAACTTTATCTAGAGTGTTTTATATTTTTCCATGGTACCAAAATATATTTTTAACATAAGAACATTAGTTTCAAGAAGAAATTTAATCATGTTTTTCTTTTAAACTTTGTTTATTTATTATTGTTTATATATTTTGAATATACTCTTAAAAAAAGCGAATAAGAAATTGTGCATTAGCCTTTGCTACAACAATAATGTGCAACTGTTTAAAATGCACCCAACCGTGAAAAATTGATACCGTACAGCGCGTATAGCGTTCGTATTGAGTCACCGTGATTTAAATAACACACTCATGTATTCGTAAATAGTAAAAGAACCGTGTTTGTATGTATTTGTATATGCACGTGCTGTAATGTTACTTTAATATAATAAAGAAACAAATTAGCAGTTGCTTGAACCAGTCCACATCTTGTACGGATCTTAAAATGAAATTACGGCCGTAAGATACGTCTGGAGAAATTCATTTAAAGTACTTGTCTTAATTCTTATACAACCAAATTTTCTAAATTTTAAATATGATAACTTTCCTTAATTATTACGAAGGTGAGAGCAGAAGTAACAAAACTATAAATGAAGTAAACAATAATAAATTAAATCGATTACGTATTCCCTTAAAAAAAACAGAATTTCAAATTTTAAAAAGTGTAAAAACTCTGTAGACATATATTAGCATATACTTCAATAAATATTCTAAAAATCCGACTATTAAAAAGTAGTTCACAAATCAATTGTTAATTTGTTAAAGATAAATATATTATCTACATTTAATATAAATAATTCCGTTGGACTTAAGCCATTTCTAAACGCTGTAATATCTGCAGCAGGGCAAACTGCAATTTACCGTGTAATTAGTATTGGCTATTGTTTGTGTAGCTAACAAGAACCAGCAAAAACTTAATACGCAACAACTTACTTCACTTACTGTCATTATTAACCTGAATTTCTGCTGCTAACAATTGTATTTCTAGATTAATAAATTCATAAAAAAATTAGTGTTGTAATTAGTTAAAATGACTGTAAGATTGTGTTGATTTTATAACTCGACAAACCGCTCACAAGCTATTGGACGGCCATTCACTATGGTATATAACAAGATCTATTTGTAAAACAATGAGATGAGAAAACAATGTAATAATAGATTTTTTAAATTTTGTCATTAGTACAATACACTATTTATATCAGGGCCGTATTCAGCCTACATACTTTTTTCCAATTTAATTTATTTACCGATGTTAAGGACAATAAGATCATGAATACCACTAATATTGAGGAATTAAGAAGTTGTCGGCGATAGGACTTCTATATAATGTCGGGGATGACATATCTTAAAACATTAGATACAATTTCTCAAGATGAAGAAACAAAATGTGTGGAATCAGTGCACTCAAACTGGTCCGAAAAGTGTATATACCAGTTTGTTAACTAATTTTCCACATTCCCAATAGTTTTAGATGTGCAACAAAGTGACCCAAGACACTAATCTATTAAGTTTTATATAAACTAAACGTAACTTTGTTCCTCCACGTTTGATTGACATTAATTTCGACGCATTGACTAAATTATTACATATTAAAAATTCAATGTTCGTACAAAGACCATAAATCTTATCCAGAATATAACACATAACGAATACAACACTTAACATATAATGGAAAACAATCAAAATGACTCGTATATCTTTAACAATATAAAATGTTATAAAAAGACAAATCGATCAAATTTAATATATTCAAAAAAAATAAAAAAATGTGATGTTTATTTAAAGAATAATAAACAATGGCGCTGCATTACACTGACGCGGACCTAAAGAGCTTGGCTATGATACCAGTGACTCACAAATCACACTAATTAAGCGCTTATTGTACTGATGTAACCTGTGTTCCAACAATCAAAAACATGTAGTGACGTCATTACGGCATTGAAGTTATTTGGGTGACCCAAACTAATGCGACACCAAAGAGACTCATTTTTCAATAAAACTGTTCCTTAAATAGTTTTTTCTTGGTTAATAAAATATGTGTAAAATATCTTGTAACAAATTTATGTTTGCCAAAATGTCGGCAATAAATGTTTCCGTTAAAATGATTGCTGATTTTGAGTTTGGAACTTGTAACTTCAGCGATTGGATTATTTAATTCCTGTCAACTGAGTTGATTATGAAACATGTAGCTTTGAATATCAAATCCAACACACCGAAACATATGTACCGTATCACAATATTTGTGACATGCATAGAATATTGAATATTTTGACCATTGTACGCGATGGTTCGGTTGTGAGAAGTTTGATATAAAAATCCTTAATCTCTTTAAACTCGTTTCACTGATATTATGTTGATAGCACCTTTGCAAATCATTATTCCTAATTTATGACTGAGTTCAAGTTCCAAATTACAGTTTTCTGTTTACATTAACCGTCTAAATCTAACAGAAATTTTTTTTTATATGCCTGATATTATTATGATTAATTTCTATTTAATTCAAAAGTCCTAAATGTATTCAATTACAAAATATGAATGATATGTATTATTATAAAGAGGGTAATGATGCGAGACTTTACCGAAAATATTTTCAAAAGTTTTACGAGCGCGTTATACGAATACTAACTGGGTTGGTTATCTATCTGGGGGACATTGGAGCTCTCTGGAACCGGGAAGGGATGGTCACGGATCAGGATACATTGCGGTGGATTCCAGGGGTTAGGTCCATACATCTTAATACAATGTATGGTATATTTTTCTGCTTTCATTATATATTGACCAGTCATGGTTCGTTAGCTTCGTTATTTGAGCTTCATGTATTCCGTACTAATTTTATATTCCATATTATATATCATATTTGGGTATTTTATTATGATATAATTGCGGTATTTAAATATCTAAAAGAGTCAACAGCAATTTTATAGGAGAAAGAAAAAAACGTAATGATTCTACTTTATGAATTTCGTTTTTCTTCTCGAATCCTTGGCTCCCTTTTTACCATTTCTAGTACCTCTGATATTTCCAACAACGTATTATAGAAACATCCACTTCATAAGCTTGCCATGGCGTAAAAACAAAAGCATTTTTTTTATTTTATTGAAATTATTACATTACATAAATTAAACTAATTTTGAAAATGTTTACGGATGATTGTCCCAATTTAGAAGATTCTCTGGATTTAATTCCTGTAGAAAAGGTGGCACCTCCTATCCGAGTTGATCCTAATGAATTGCATTATTTATACAACTTTCAAACGAAATTCGATGTAAAGAAGACTGTCTACATCACGAATACTCAAGAAATGCCGTTAAGAATTAATATATTACCAACAAAAACAGAATTCTTCACTCTGTTTTACCAAATCCCGTCTTTCTTATTTTATGGCAGTAGCATGAAGGTTGTCGTTAACTTCAAAGCATCGCAGCCGAGGCACTACAATGACGTGTTGAAGATAAATACCGCAGACGCTAAGAGTAACCACTTGGTCCAGGTTCGTTTATTCGCAGAGCCGTTGTACGATCTGTACATCCCGCGGGAAATAGATTTGGGTTCGGTGAGTAAGCAGGAAATGTCAACTTACACATTTACTATAAAAGCGCCTGGAAAGAACAAGCTATATTTCTACTTCCAAAATACGAATCCTGATGACTACTTGTCGATTGAACCTACAGAAGGCGTGGCTATACCAAAATCTAAAGGAGTGGAGGTGAATTTCATTTACGAGCCGCGCGAGTACGTCACCAGTATTTATTACGTCCGTTTGTTCGTGCCGAAGATTTCCCAAACACCTTACACCATCAAGTGTTATGGGGATTGTAAGCCGAAGTTGCTTGTGAAGAAGAAGCCAGTGAAGACAAGAAGGCAGATATTTGTGAGTGAAGGGAAGCCATTGTTGGAAGATCTTATAAAAGTTAATAAAGTCTCTGATTTGGACTTGTCGTTAATGACAATGGATGGAATTAACAAGTTCTTGATAAAGAAATCTGGTTCCGAAATAGACCCAAATGAATTAAGAGGTCCTTTGAATTGGTTCATATCAGAAGATGTTACAGAATATAAGGCCTACTTAAAATACTGCTATTGGAGAGCGCGGACTTGTCGCAAGCAAAATCAACTAGCACTGGTTAAAGACGAGCCGTTGATTGGCTACGACATGGAGACCTTCATGACCGAAGAAAAGTGCGAATTCTTGGAAAGGATGAGAACAATATCCTGGGATGTTTACAGGAATAGATTAGTAGATGAAGGAATCGAATACGAAGTAGGAAAACCTTGTGAGAATCCTTTACGTGTCCGCAAGAGATTAGTGCGTCCTTTTGATTACGATTACCATTTCGAGCATTCCACTAAATTTGATGATCCATGGGTTTTTAAATTAAGAGCAATTAATCAATTCGTGCAGGCTGGACGAAAACTCATTATTTTGAATCGTTTGTTGAAGAAGTTAAATGCGCTTAAGACAATTAGGAAAAAAGATATTCAGATGTTTATGGAGCAGAGGGACTTAAGAGAAAGTTCGGATAAGTGGTTACAGTTTGAGAAAGAGTATGATGTTAAGAGGGAAATGCTTATTAACAGGAAGATGGAGGAAGAGCGCTTGAAAATGGAAGCTAAACTTGCAGCAAAAGCCGCAAAGGGCGCCAAAAAGAAGGGCAAATGATTTATTTATGTTGAATTTGTTATAAAATTATTGATTCGTTTCATTCAAATCATAATTCATTTAATGATGTCATTCAAGTAATGATTGTCGGAGTTCTGCGTCTAATTGTAGTTTATTATTAATATAATTTTAACTTTTATGCATTTTTTAATTTGACATAATTACAATTTGGAATAAATCTCGTGTTATTTGTCACGATTGGACTAATGAAGGTTAATTCGATTGGTCCGCCCCGTTACCTTGGAATGCACCTGGTGCTGATGATGGTGTTCCCGGAATATGTGGTTCTAAAACTGTAGTGGGTTTAATAAGAATCATGTTCATGTGAAGAAGCGTTGTTCTTTAAACAGCTGCATCAAATATGTTTGAGCGAGTTTACTTAACCGATTAAAATCGGTTGTCAGTATCGACTCGTGAGAACTTTCCATTGAGTCAGGTGGATCAACTGGTGAACTCGATCAACTAGGAACGATTTCCGCCATTGGCTACTTTATTTGAATGCGTTTGACAGTTGTTGCAGTGTTTAACAGTGGTCATTGCATAATTTTACTTTATGATTCTTGAGATTTTGTTTTATTTTCGTTCCATATACTTATAAGAAAAGTTTTAGACGAAAAAGAATATCTAAATTATATTATAAATAAAATTATTAAATTTAAAAATAAAATAAATAAACAAATAATAAAATTTTCTTTAGGCATCCTAAAATGTTTTCTAGATTGCTCTTTGTCCTCTAACGCAAGCTCCTTTACTAATCTTTCGGATGCACCTAATTTATGTCTTCTAACAATCATCGCCGAACCCTAAACAGCGCTTGTTACGTTTCTTTCTCATGTTCAATAATATTGTTCTTAATTTTTCTTTTAGTAGAAGTAATAAATGTATTACACAGCGTTTTTCACAACTGCATTCAGCTGCATTTTAAAACTGTGGTTTAAACAATACAGAAAGAATTCAAAAAGTGCTGGAATTCCTTAATGATATAAATATAATAAATAAACTTCAGGCGAATATAATCATGTTGTTGGAATCGGCTCAAATTCTAAAAAAAATAAAAAGAAATTGATTTCTCAAATGATTTGCTATTAATTTATGCTTGGATATTTCGCGCTATTTATTATCTGACGTTTGTAGTAAAAACATAAATTTGTTCTTCACTTGATGATGAGTTTAGTTGGTTCTTCTTATCCATAAACCAAGATCATTCAAATAAAATCGCCCCGTAAGAACACGGCTTTATCTTTAATCTTATTTTTAAAATATGTTTTAATTGTTTTTATTGTTTTTCACATGTAATTTCTTTAATGACCAAACTTTAAGAACCAGTGCCTTTGTTCTATATGGGCTCGACTTCTTGTAATCAGCGCTCGGTGTTCATAATGCACATTTCTTGCAGCATGTTTACTGCCCATTGTGTTCTGCATTGACAATAGATTAGATTAGATTAGCTGTAACGTTCCGCAGTGTAATCCATTAAAGATCAAGGCTACTTCGACTCTGTCAGACTCGGCTTTGTTGGACCTTGACACTGTTGGAAATTCTATAATTGTTTAAATTATTTTTATAAACATGCATTGAACATGTACTCTAAATAGTAATTATTAACAAAGTTGAAGCAGCTGAATCTGTAAGCATAAGTTGCCAAAACATTTATTAAATAAATTTTGAGGCGTTAACTTCGTATGTCCAGTTCGCAGTCTGAAGACGGCTTTTCCAAATTGTCTGTTGCATTAATTAGAAGTTTTCCACCTTAATTTACGGTTATCTATTTTGTAAACTATACAATCGCACAATACACAAAACCTCTTCAATTTTCACACATATTCCAAATAATTTACAAAGGAAAACCACTCTAGTCTTACTCTTTTACAGAAGAGATTAATTTATAGCATCAATAAAATTCTAATACACGCACCGTGTTTCCTGTATGACCATTCATCCTGTGACGTCATCCTGTGATATAATTTCCAGAAATGCTTTATTTATTTGAGTCCACTATCCATTAAGGACAACTATAAAATAATATTTGACTTGTGTTGGTATTGTGTATGAGAATAGAGATTGATTGGAACTAATCGGATTACCAGGAAATTAAAGGAATAATTTGATACGTCACGCTGACCATTTACTATTTTTCGTTCCGTCCTCATTGTCCGTCCATTGATCTCCATGACAATGCAACGTATATGTTTATATGTATCATCGATGAAATATTCTCAGGATATTAAAATCTAAATACCCCACTAATGTAACTGGGATATAATGTATCTAGTACACTGTAGATGTATCTGAAACTGTTACAAGACTGCTAGGAACCTTAATCTAACAATATAACACACACACGCGTCCTGTGGTCCATAAGTCCCTCAGGGTATCCGCTGGTTCATAAGTCATTGTATCAGCATTCTGAAAATAGGCAGCTCGGTTCCTCTGCATATTGTCATTGACAATCCTGCATTGAGCACAATAGCAACAGTACTTTTTGTATTGTTTTTTTTAGTGTTATTTAGCTTTGCATTACGGTATATAATGCCAATAACTGTTCATATAAAAAATATAATGTTATGAAATAAACATATGACAATTGAAAGGTTTCCATCTATTATAAATATTCGATAATCATGAAAACTGTAGTTCTAAACGTACCGGATTAAAGAGAGATTACTGTAATATGAAAATCGAAATTTTTTTAAATTATAATTGTATTTTTTTTAAATTTCATTTCAATGTTTTTGCCATTTGGCACTATATTCTTGTGCCTTAACTCATTTATTTACACAACATTGTGCTTCATTCAATTATTATCCTTATTATATCTAAACATTCTCACTCATTCTGAAAGAAAAAAAAATATCTTTATAAAAATAAAATCAAAACTCCTCCTGCTACTCTCCTTCCTGTTTCTATTCAGCCATTCCTTCTCTTTCCTCGTTCCTTTTCTCTATGTCCGCCATCCACCTTATTCTTTTCGCTTATTACATTTTTCTTACATGAAAACTTAATGTACTCCAATGTTTCTATCTCCGTTCCGCATACCCTACACATCCTTTCAAAAAAGGATTATAAATTAGTTACAATTTATAAGCGAAAACCCAAAAGAAAAGAGCGATTTTGTATAAATATTTTGTACGTATATGACTTTTATAAGATGCTGTTTCTATTTATGCAGCATCTTTTGTATTATTATGTTTTCTGAACAACTTTATGCATAATTCAATATTAGAAAATCATAAAAACATGGAAACATAACAATAAGCTGAAATCTCATAACGTAGTAAGACTTATGATATGTGAAAAACACGAGAAAGCCTGTAGCCCCGGGCTGTATCTCAATCTCGTACTCGTCGTACCAGATGCTGAATAGTAAACGAACGCCCGAGGAATTTTGTAATAAATAAACAAGTAAAAGCACATGTTGTTGCGATGGTGCTGCCACTAGAACTGATGTTGTTACGTAAGTGTATTAAAGTGGAAGCTAATTATTTTAGATTTCCTCTTTACTTTCCATTCATGTGAAACTGGATGAAGAATTGGTTTTAGATGAAAACTGCTACCAAATACATAATCAATTTAATTTATTAACAACCAAAACCAGAAAATACAACACTGGTCCAGGGATCGAACGCGATGACTGCTACAGTCATGTAAAAGTAATTTTCAATATATTTAGTAAGAAGAAATTAGATTCCATGTTCTAGAAAGGTGTAAACTTCGTGTTAGAAAACACAGATTTAGAGCAGTACCAAATTTAGATCAGTTTTTCATGCACTCTGTTATTCTGATAAATCTTTTATAATAACAAAATTTCATTTAGATTTAAAATAAATCTTTCTTAAATATTATAATAACTTAGCAAAGCTTAAGTATTTAAATAAAGTAATTCTCTGTATCTATTACAAAAGAATTACCAACTGTAATCTTCTGAGTTTATGTTCTCTTATTTAATAAAGTGTATTTTGTCCCTAAATCTAGATTTATGTAAGATATCACACACACAAACACGCACGCATGTACGAATAAATGCCCGTGTATATGTAGAAATGTATGATATAGAACAGTAAAAGAACAAGCGTGTTTTAGTTATATCTAGATTGCAAATATCATAATAATAATAACATATAATCACTAAGAAATAAGCCACGATAAGCCCACAAAGTGATACAGACTTGGAGGGAAGGGGAGATTGAGGAGGCGAAAGCACTCCATAGATCAAAGACTACGAATCTCTTGGAAGATTTATTTTAATGTAATTGAATAGCTACATCATTTGCTACACAATTAAAGTAAATTTAATATTCATTTAGTAATAAGACATACGTTACTTTGTGACGGGGTAAAGTAGTTTTAAAAGTATTGAACGGGTTTGTTTTATGATTCACTATTATCTTGTTTTAATATTCCTTAGAAACAATTGTCAATTTGTTCAAAGTATTTTTAATACTTAAATTGCTCTCAATTATCAAATAAAAATATAAACTTTTATGTTTTTATAATTTGACTAAACGTTTTCAAACAAAGTTACAGACGAATCTAACGCGTCATGACAAATGTAATTATATTTGCACGCATCCGCATACGATGCATATGTTGTTTTTCACACATGATTAGCTTTTTATTGCTTGCTGACTGTTTAAGCAATTGTTTGCAACTTAATCGTACTTAGCAAAGATGGAGATATAGGTTCAGAACTTTAGTCACTTATAATACTTTTTATAACACTTTTTTTTATCTTACATCCAACTTATAGTTCCCTTTTGCATAAAATATCATCTATAAAATAAGTGCCGGGTTATATATAGGCTAACTATGGTACCTCAATTTCAAAGGTGGTTATGAAAATGAAACGAATATTATTTAGATTGTGCATTTGTTGTTAAGAGATTTCTTTATTGAATTTTAATAATTTATACAAAATAGACAAGGAAAATCTACCTAGTTCTATAAATAATATTCATTTGTAGAACAAGATACTTGAGGGGGTGGTCATGAAGTTGCACGCATCTGAATCACCCTACAGAAGGTTCCAGCTATGTTTAGGGCACATATACATTAGGCTGGTATGATCGTTTATTAATAAATGCAGCATAGCTCGGTATTTATTCAATTAAAATAATAAACAAAGCATTTTCACTTGTATTTATTTTATTGATTGCATTTTACCTCACCTCCCCTCGTTGCATTCGAGGATTTGCCATTCGGCACGCAATCGCGCAACGTAATCACCTGATTGAATTACACCAGACGGTGTTTTACTGTTTTTACATCAGTCGTCATCATCATCATCATCGGTAGCGTCACCGTCAGTGTGAATTTCATGTATTGCAATTGATCAGACCATTAAATATTTAACAAATCGTTACATACAGCTTTTAATTAAAAACTTTTTGATCTGTGCTTTTAATATAATTACACTGGCAATGGAGAACAAAAAATATACGTGCACACGCGCGGTGCAACTTGCAATTGTTGATTTTTATTACCTGCAGTTAAATTTATTTATTTTGTGTTGAACTTTGTGTTAAGTAATTAATTTACCGTAATTAATAACACGTAATTTGTTTTACTGCAGAATATTTTAATTATCAATAATGGAGAATTGTTTTTGTTTGAGATATTTAGTTTTTTGTTTGAGTAAAGCATTTATTTTATAGTTCAATTAGAAATTAAAAACAAGGCATCACCATTGAATAGAACTCTGACTGGAACAGAAGAAAATATACTAGGACGTAAACTGTATCATTTTGGTGTAGTCTCTACCATTCTAACTATTGCTATCTCTGTTCTGCATATGACAATATACATATAGCATACGCAACAGAAATTCTATTAAAATAATAAACAATATTTAAGATCTGATTTTAGAAAAATACAAAACCGTAATTCCTTTAAACGATTTGAGTTTTATGGCTACGAGAGCTTTTTAAAAGCACATCTCCATTTTAAAAATACTTTAAAGCACAATAGTAATAAATATTATTAAAACCCGTAAAAGCACAACACATACAAATATAAAATATAGTTTTATTGTGTTTGTAAGGTCACATTGACTTTCACTTTAAAAATCTAATATGTATAGGGAGCAGTGCGCCCCAATAAATTTAACTAATGCATTTCTTAAAAAGCCATAAATTCACATAAAATGCACGGGCCGTATAAAATGTCCCTGTGTGGCATAAGTGAGAGTGTTATGCCAAAGATGAAGATATAGATGTCTTAAATTACGCAGGGTGGGAGTGCGGGAGTGAGGTTTAATATATAGCGTATGGTAGTAACATTCATATTCAGAGCACCGGGAAAATAAATGGAAATTTTAGTAATTTTTTCGTTTTTTTTTTATTGCACACTAAAAATAAATGTTTGACAAGGAAATTATGCAAGCAATTGTATTTATTTAATACGAAATAGAAAATTTAGAGTGGGTGACAAATTTCACAGGTTTCTAATCACCGAGTTCCAATTGTCGCTGGCTTTAAAATTAAAATATTTTAAAACAATTGTTTTTCTTTGTCCTGTATCACAATAAAACCAAGAAGATTGAGTGGCATCTAAGAAAGAGACCATGCAGTTATACAACAACTTTATTGACAATATTTTTAAATGGAACTTCTTATGAAAGCACAAAACATAAATCTAAGATTGAAGTTTACATATAATTTCTTACCTAAATACTGATAAAAGCTTTTCAAATAAATACAAAAGTTTTATACACTTCAAGCTTTTAGTGCATTTCAGTTTTAAAGAGCTTCGCGGTTTTTGTGAGTCTCCTCAAGAACTTTGTGTCTTGCTCAGAAGTAAATTGCAGAGATTCGTACGATTCACCAGGGTAGCTCTAGCTACTAGGAGCACTCATGTTCAGAACTGCGGATAGATGTCGTTCCGGTCGGTTTAATTTTCTTACTAGATGGAAACAAGGAAACTCTAAACACAATATGCTAAAATCTTTTTACTTTATATGAAATATTAGTGTTGTCAATAATGACGAAAAGATGGTAAAATCAGAGGAAATAGTAACCCGAGTCAAAATTTTAGACCTATCCTGATCCTATAAGGGATCTTATTCTCCTTTTCATACTAAATACAGTAAATTAAACCTCGTCTCGTCCTAAACATTATTATATGACCGTTGGTCCTAAAGGAAATCATGATCCTATCGTCTTAAGTAATTCAATGTAAACAATGTAAAGTAACAAAATGATATGTAATTTAATGATTTGCAAAATAATAATAATATATGTATGCATTTTTGTAATACATTATACATATGAGCAAAAATACTTCTTTTGCATCGTTTCCAATTTTTCAATTGAGCATCACTCTGAAAGATCGTCTTGCATCCTATTTATAAATTATGTTTTCTTAACTACACTAAACACAAAAGCATCGATTTAAAAGCGACATATCTACCACTACACAAGAAAAGCTCCTTAGTGCTTTTAAGCTCAATAGCCGTTATCGTTATTTGCAAAGTTGTTCAAGTGTTATGTACTCGTATATAGCTTTCGTTATAAATATCAATGAGATGTAGAAATTGAATTCAAATGCGTTTGAAAGTGTTCTCTCTTTATTTCTTTATATAAATAGCTTTTAAATGTTTAAATCTTTCGAATAAAAAATAATTCAAAGCAGGAAATATTGTTCTATCAAATACACATTTTTGATATTGTGTTCATATCGGAACTGCAGGAATTTCTGGTGGGTTTATACGTATTCTTGTTCTAAAATATAATTCATTTTCTTTTTCAATAAACGGACATTTACGAACAAACTAAATTTACTAAAGTAGTGAAATTATATATGCAATGAAGTGGATGCATTTAATTTGATTACTTAAAGTTGTGCAACGTGAAGCCAGACGTCGTAAAATGCATTAAACTGATCAAAACACTTCGATACTGATTAACAGGTGTAGGAGCTCTATCGTAAACGACGGCGCGGCACGTACAGCAAATAGTTCAACTCCTGGAGCAGTCCAGTCTGAGTCTAGTAGACGACTCTGTTAAATGTTCACAGATAAAGAACTTACTTAAATTAACATCAAGCCATGAAGAAATGTATTTAACTATTCAATATCATTTTATAGAAATTTAAGACAAAGTTTAAGTATTATAATCGCGCATAAAGCTATAAATACCCTGCGTGGTGACCGGGGTGCCCCAAGGGGTAAGAATAGTCCCAATGTAGCCCAATGCATGTCGTAAGAGGCGACTAAAATGGGGTTGGGCGTAGGGTTAACAGCCTTACCTCGTAAAAAACTGATACAGGCGTGAAAAAGAACTTGAATATTGGAACATGTAACATTCGTACGATACAGTAGAGGACATCAAAACTTTGAAAGTAAAAAACTGGCAAAGAGTTACCGATTGAGTTAGAAGAAGCGTGCTGTTGAGGCAGCTAAGACCTACAATAGGTTGTTACGCTCTTAAAGGAGAAAGAAAGATATAAATGTGACGTCAATATATTTGGTGCAGAGTCAGTGTTACGTTTACTATATCAATAACCTATAAATCTGTATCTCGGTGAATTCAATGAACTCGCAAAAGTTTAGCGGTCTCGCCGCTTACCACCTCTCCATCCTTTTCAGATGGAGCGCGAGTGATCACAGCGATTTAGAAACAAGACTTCACAGGACCAGTGAAGTGAATGCTGCATCATACGCCCAAATGGACGCGCTCTTTTAAGTCACGGAACACGCGCCTAAAGTAAAACTCATTGTTTTTTATCGGTTAATTGCGCAAAAACATAAAATGGTTTGTTTGTGATCATTTAAATTTTAATAAACGGATGGAGAAGATCATAGTAATATTTTGATAGCGTTTTCCTCATCGCAAAGCAACGTTAATTCTTTCTTAAGAGTTACAAGTTGACAAATGACTACAAATATTAGATACGTACTATTCGTGTTATAAAATAAATTAGCTATTTAATTTCAATTTTAGTTTAATTAGGAATTGTAAATTTTAAACATACTTATGTGTTGTTTCTGAAATTTAAAGTTTATTTTCGTAATTTGATATTTAAAGTTTATTACTTACCATAAATTGTCAATTCCCTTTTATCTAATTTTATTATAACCTCACAATATGCACTTAACTAAATAACTAACTAAGCCGTTAGCCGTTACAACACCATCTATGGCGTTCATGAGAATATATTTTCACTGAACGGTCACTGTTTTACCGACAGACGAGCTTTGTACCAACTAAAGAAATATAATTTCTTTACATGTATTAATAAATATCTTGATAGTTTCACATATTTTCATGTAAATAACTTTCTTGTGTGTTCCATCGGTTCATCGGGGGTTATGCACCCCATTTAGCAGATCACAGCCTCTGGAAAATACGTTAAAATGTTCTAAAATAAATATAACCATTACAAATATAATATTTTGATGTTAACACAAAATATACTGCTAGAAGTAGTAATATTTAGACTCATCATAGGTCATACTAATGTTACTTATATCTACTGTACAATGTAATAACCCACTAACAGTTAACTAAATCTAAGCAGACAAAACTGTAGTATGCTTGAAGACTATAAACAGATATTTGAAAGCAGAGAGAGTCTATAAAACCTTATTGACTTTATCTAATTTAATCTCTATATTTGAAATACTCATACTCGTATTTATAAATATATATAGAATAGAATATTGAAACGAATGAGGTTAACACAAAAGCAATTTTTCAACATTGAAGAACATCTTTTGGCATTCTTTATTAAACCGAGTTATTATCATTACTCACATCAAATATTCCAGTGATAACTTTGATTACGTAATATCTGGCAAATCCCTTGAAGGCCCCATATAAATCAAAATCAAACTCATTTATAGTAATCTGATTGATCCTCCAGTAACGTTGCAACAATGCCACAATGTATCACATCATCCAGACATACATAGTAGCAGCCTAGCAGCTAGCAGGTCTCGGTTCATGTTCACCAATCTATGTAATTATATTTCGTGGAGTTCGAGTACGAGGATATGTAATTTAGTTGCAATTAATCTCACTAGTATATATTGGCCTCTTACAGCCACACAACACAATCTATCTCTCTCATTCTCTTGTACCGTGGTGCCAACTAGCGGCCTGTACATGAATTAACACTTCATCACCTTCTATATGTCGTCTAAACAGTAATTGTTCGATGACACTGGACACTAAGCTGAAGGCTATATATCACCGTATCAATTACGTAAAACCATTGTCCTGTGTCCAGGAGAACCACGTGGACTATTTGGCAACGATCCAGTGCGTTTACATTCATTTGGGAACAATTTTCGAGAAAATCCATACAAGTTTAGTTAAAAAATCCATTCTGGGGCACCTTTAAAAGGGAGAAACATATTTTCTATTCTTATTTTTAATATATAAATTTTGTTTAATCACTATCTATAAGAAGTGCAAAATTTCAATAAGATTAAAGCACTAGTTCTTAAGAAATCGTGTCCAACTTCCAGCAACTCACAATTTGATGTAAACGTACCTGCCTGCTCACAAATACTAATTTAATCAGAAAGGAATTCATCAAATTAGCACTGATACTGTTGGTACTACACTGTGCGAGAAATGTCAGATCGCGAGATGCATCACCCAAAGCAAGTGCAGCGAATCAGGCGTGACAGGGGAAGAGGAAGGAGAGGGACTGGTTCAACACCAGCAAACAACAGAGTCCTGAGTTATTGATAATTAATAGGAAACATATTATTAAATGTCATTGGTCCGGGATAACCAATCGTCTAACTAGGTGATGAATTACTAATTGCAAATGTCAATTATTCAGTGAAGTCATGGTGTGAAGACCGTGCTAATTAGGTTCATTCATAAGACAGACACTTGCAATTGGATAATCCGGGAATAGTCTTGCTTTAATACGTAGTTACTACATTAGAGTCATTCTTATTCTTGCCAGGTTTATAGGGTTTCATAGAATATGTTACACTTGTAATAATGGAAAAAGAGTATCTTATTTTTGTAGGCAATACATTTACAAAACTTTATTGTCCCACCTCTCGAACAAGACCACTAGCGCTTTGCTACGACATCAACCGACTGAATGGCGCGCTTTTTAAAAAAGGAAGTTATACTGCCGCACCTTGTATAAGCTATTATGCACATGTAACTGTTATAAAAGAATCATTTATTTATATATGTTTTTAAAAGAATCTTAAGAAACGTCAGTTTTTGAAAAATATGGAAGTGAAAACAATTTCCATTACTAATTGTTATTAAAAATAGCAATTTTATTTATTTCACAATTGTCAAAATTTATATTACTAACGATGCATACGCACCAACTAAATTAACTAAACTTAAATTAAAACACAAATGTGAAAATGAATGCTTAAGCGGGAACCTGAAATCTAGATTTCAATATTAAATAAAAACAGTAAATTTAATATCAAAACAGTGAGTGGAAATGAGGCTTTAAAGCTTAAAACTTATTTTATAGTACAATCATGACGTCAAAGGTAGAACGATTCTTTTGTAGAGTATTGTCCCTTTAATTTTCCTGATTCTTTAAATGCAATTACCGCGATTCTAATCACAACAAATTGTAAATAAACACACACAGAGATAACTAATATATAAATGAGTGTTATAACACAATCATTTAAGCTTAAATTAAAACTATGAACAGTAATCGTTTTAAAGCAGTCGCAGCAATGAATTCCAGTTATCAGCGTTTGAGTAATGATTTATACTGATAAATCTAACCGAGCGGCAGGATTCTCTAGCTCCTAGTTGTTCTAATGAGTTTACTGTTACAGCATTTGTTTCGAGGCAAAATAAAGTTTTCAGGATGCTAGTGAATCTGTGTTAACAAACGGTTATGATTATCACAAATGTGAGATTGGTGTGAAGCTAACCAATATTGATGATCTGTTGCAATAATTAACAAGTTTGTAATTAAACGGGGATTGTAAATGCAATCTATATATCATAGATGGAGTTATCCGCGTCCAACGCTATTCCTATATTCCCATGTATTATATTATGGATCACAACAGATTAATCGTCGGTTAGTCATGATTGAGTGTGGTTTGGAGTTTACTGGAATAATAAAATACTCGTTTAATCTAGTGGTAAAACAACCTCAGTGGTATACTATGGTCAGTTTACCTTAAATATAATCTCACAATATAAACCTCGATT
Source organism: Panorpa germanica (assembly GCA_963678705.1). Classification (NCBI taxonomy): domain Eukaryota; kingdom Metazoa; phylum Arthropoda; class Insecta; order Mecoptera; family Panorpidae; genus Panorpa; species Panorpa germanica. The sequence continues at coordinate 12,087,912 of OY783220.1, read as the reverse complement.
TAAGGACGTTCTCAAGAAAGTCACTTTTGTTACGTTTATCTTGAATTACACGTAAAAAAAGTTTTAATACTTTTTGCAGTACTAAAATCTTAAATTTTACATAGAAAATCTGTTCTTTCAATTTATGACCTTTATGATAGATTCATATTGCAGTAAGAATTGTTCAAGTACAAAAATATTTGTTATTAACTGATTTCCCTTTCGTTGCACGGCTCGCTCATAAAACGTGGTCACGTGGTATAGCTAATAACAAGCGAATATAGAGATTACGTATTCAACAAATTAATAGCCTTGTTTTTATTATGTTTTATTGAGAGCTTAACTAATGATTTATGATCTGCAATGTTTTTTTATAACAATAATAGAAAATCATTGACTTGAACGTGTAATATGATTTTAAATTACTTCCACGTACCATCAACTTCACCATCATCATCAACATCATCAGCATCATCCCAGTGTGTAGTTGCTTCAAGGTAAAGCACAGACAATTACGTGTTAGGGAGAAGTATGTGAGGGAGAGGAGGGGTTGAAGGCAGGGACGTACAAACTGCTAGTAACATAATTCGTTATTAAAACTTATTTTCGCTCGAAGAAATATTCCACAACGCACGTAGCAACGACTGTCTTTTGTGTGTGAATTGAACTTCATTTCAAATTTTAATTACATTTTTTAATTATATATTTAAGTCTAATATAGAACATATTTATTTTACATATAACAACAAATAATTTTTCATATAAACTGACTAAAAAAATATATTTTTACCATTTGTTCATTATTTGAACAACTTTTTTTTCAAAATTTGGGATTTTTTTTTCGATTTGTAAATTAGGTACCAAAGTTAGCCCATATATAAAATTTCAACTTTCTAGCCCTATTTTTACCCTCGGCAGAAACCGCCCCCGTGCCCCCAAATAAAATTTTTGAATTTTGAAATTCGTTTTCTTAATAACATATTTTGTTATTATGTATTTCAAAATTTGACTTTTCTCCAAACCTTTTCCAATATTTTAATTTCTAATTTTCAAAAATTGTTAGCATTGAATACCGTAATACACATGCAAAATTTAACTTTCTGAATCTTCAACTTTTTATGAATTGAAAGTTAAATAGCAAAAAGTAAAAAATTAAAATAAAAGTAAAAAGTTGTTTTATTGCAACTTTAAGTCACAATTCTCTATAAGCTAGAAACCAGCAGCCGTCACTGATTCTATTTTGTATTTTCTCTGTCTATCAAAAATTGAAGAACTTGTTTTTCGACGTAGGCATAGGGGACATAGAGTACAGGATTTTATGCGCCTATCAAACGCAAGACAGGAAGTAAACTATTTCAGATCGTAATATTTGGACCATTGCGCATCCCCAGACCCAACCGAGGCAAACGCACACAAGAGATGTACCATAAGCACCCAATCTAAAATCACTGCTAACAATAACTCAGCGCGCATATTTTTGCTTCATATGTTTATATTGTTATGACGTAGTTCCGTTGCACATTATTGACAAACGTCATTCACATCAATGTCAAAATAAAATATACTTTATGATAAACATAAAACTATGATTATGTATTTTGTTGATAAAGCCGCGCATGTGTAAAACAAATACGAATATGAGTAAATAAAAACATTAAAATATGGTTTTATGAATAATCAAATAATGACTAAAATTTAATGGACGATTAAAATGTACTGTGAGTTATTTGGTGCTTGCTCAACTGTAAAATTTAAAGCTCCGGGAGTCCAGTTTTGGATAACAGTCGGTTAAGAGATAACGCTTATTTTATCGGTGGCGCCATAAAAATTTAAGTATTTTGTTTTTATAAATAGAACCTGCAACAACATTTTGCTGCAGGCGAAATTCTTTGACAATGTTAACAAAGGTTTTATTTCGTGTGTGTAACAAGTCCAAAAATATTGATTGCTAAAAGAAATACGTACTCAGACCTTCACAAAATTATCCATTTTTCCTTACATATGTTTCCTCGAACTCTATAAACCTAAAACAATGTTTGGCCTATGTTTACAAATTGTTTGTTCAACTGGACAGAACGGATTTGATTGATGTCATACAATTCCAATGATTGACGTAACTTGGACAATCTTGACGCTTTTTACTGATTTAAATTTACTTTATGTGCAGGTCATTGTATATACTTGACTCCATAAAAGCAGATGATGTACCTTCATTATGTAACATAAAATAGACATAAATCTACGTTCGATGCTTCATTCACCAATACAATGAACCTTTCAATCCGTGTATGAACTTGTATATGTGTATATACCGTGTATGTTGGAGTCACACTAATGTGGATGACACATACAAATTATTTATTAATATTCAATTGAAAAATGCACTCGCGTATATCAATTTTCTTAACTTTAAATGCCCCAAATCTCGTGTCCAGTGTCGAATTATAATGTAGAATTCTTTGAGACGTATCCAGGGCCATTGAAGTGCATAGTCCCTTATGATAGTTTCACACCAGAGAGACAGTTCAATAAAACACGAACAAACACTTGTTTTTCTAAAGAAAAGCACCAATATTTACACCAAAGTGACAGTTCTTCAAACATTTTTATCTTTTGTTGCGGTTTTAGTAAACAAAACACATTCCCATCTGGAGTCGTTAAGACCAAAAGGAAAAACGTTTGTTGTTTTTTGTGAACATTTTCGCTTGTCAGTTGTTGTTTATCATGTTTATAATTTTTATGGGACACACAGGAAAACACTAAAAACAAAACCAGTCGGTTTTCAAAAAACAGAACTGTTTTTTAATAAAACAAAATATGTTTTTGTTTTGTTTTTTTACAACAAAACTGTTTTCGAAACTGTGTCTCTGTGGTGTGAAACTGATATTTGCTAGCCTAAAGTCATACAGCCAAATTCCGCTAATACAACAATGTTTATACGAGTTGCTTTTACTCAAAATTGTTACAGATACAAGTTATAACAAGTACTCATCTTATTTTGGATTTCATTCACTATAAAAGTTATCAGATACGACGAATTGTGACATTTCACTTATAGATAAAAGCTCGCCTTGTAAGGGGTGGTGTACGAACCACCACGGAAACGCTACCCACCCCATACCACCCCCGAAACGTAACGAAACAAAATCTACCAAATCAAAACAAGTTACGAGACTCCAAGGTTTTTACGACGCCAATAAACTGAGAGAGATGACCCATTACAAATGTATTGTATAGGAATACGACATACGACATGGTCCTTCGATTTCTTTTATTGACCAGTTACAACCAGTAGTACTTACTAGCAACAAAAAGATAGAGCGCTAGAAATATCTGTAACTAGAGTTACTTAAATCAAAATGATGAACGAAAAGATTTACTTTGTGTTGTAAAAAATATTACGAGATGTGATTTAAAAATATATATATTTTACTGAAAAATGCTGGTCATAAATTTGAGGTATATTTAGAGTTAAATTCCAAGATGTTTTGTGTTATTTAGAGATAAAATTGGACATTAAAATTTATGTAAAATGTTCTAGATCACCGAATAAAGTAGCTATAAAAATAGTGAAAGTAGATGTTTTAACCCAGTATATGCTTATTTTTGTATTTACTATTTTTTAACAAGAAAAGAATGTCACTGAAACTGTAATATCTGCATAAAGTAATTTTTGAAAGATGGCAGAATTTTTGTTAAGAAAAATAATGAAAATAAACTCCTTATAGTTCTAAGCAATGGCAATTTATAAAATTTATGACAAACCCTTAGAAATGTTACCAGTCATATAAAAATTGGAATTTAACTAGAAAATATAGCAATATTCATTTTCAAAACAAATTTCGCGGTTCCAACTCATTAAAAGTCAGTGAAAGAAAGCTTAAAATGTAGATACGTTATTCATCTAACTAATTGCAGCTTTAGATTTTGATTTGCGTTTATATGTTTGGAAGTTTACATATTTCTAAAAGTATATGTAACTGTAAAATAAATTTAAAATGTGAAACACTAGGTGGGAATGTAACTTAATGCAAGTTACGATAATGCTTTCTAGTGTGTGTGTGTGTATATTTTGGACCTTTTTATAAGGGTGAATGAAAGCTTTAAATAACATTTTCATAATGTCATTCCAGTTACTGATATCAATATGATTTCGTAATAAAAACAAACGACACTTTTGTCGAGCAGAACGACAAAAAAGACCAATAAAATAAATATAGTGTGGATTGTAAGTTTCATATGTTTGCTTGTTGGGCTCCATTGTTCAAAATACTCGCTGTTTTATGAGATGAAATAAGTTTTCAACGCCACAATTTATATTTTAGTTATCGTTTAGTTAATAATATAAATACGAAATCATCAGTCTTATACATACAAAAAAAAGTTGTAGTAACAAAAGAAACTTTTCATTCAAAACCCGGAGTATTACGTAATCAAGTCACAGGTTGGTAATAAAAATAGATAATTGAATAAAAAAAAACCGAAAGGTAATCGTACTCTAACTAAAACATAATTTATTATTTTTTAAATACATTAACATACACAAGAAACGAATAAAAAGGCAGCTGATAAAATGCATTTAGCTAGAAATAACATTTCGACTCGCGTCGCGTTATTGTGGGGATATGATTAATAACTCGTATTAATTTATAAAATCTTGAAATGAATTTAATCCCCATTTGACTAGGCTAATGGTTTAGTGCACGAATGTGTCTAGTGATCGCCAGAGGGATAATCCAATCCAGCCGTGTTATGACACGTCATGGAGCTGATAATGCAGTGAACTAGGATGACTGGAGGATTGGCACGGGCACGGGCACCCGCATACAATAAAAAGAAAATAACATCGTCAATTGCGGGAGGCACAGTAAGAGGTCTACGAAACCGTACCACCTTACTACCCTCCTCAACCCTTAAACTAGGGTGTAATCGTTAAGAAAGGAAAGATAAGAAGGAAAATATGTTATAGAATATATTTAAAATTGGTTTTCAAAATAGAAAGTTTAGTAACAACAATATCAGGTTACGGACAGTGGCGGAAAGAGACAGTTCAATGAAACACGAACAAAAACACCAATGTTTACACCAAAAAGACAGTTCTTAAAACATTTTTGTCTGTTATTGCTGTTTTAGTAAACAAAACACATTCCCATCTGGAGTCGTTAAGATCAAAAGAAAAATGTTTGTTGTTGTTTTTTAATCTGCTTGGTTTGAACACGCAGTTTTGTTTTTTGTGAACATTTGCGCTTATCAGTTGTTGTTTATCATGTTTATAATTTTTATGGGACACACAGAAAAACACTAAAAACAAAACCAGTCTGTTCAGTGTGAACAGTCTGTTTCGAAAAACAGAACTGATTTAAAATAAAACGAAACATGATTAAGTTTTGTTTTTTGACAACAAAACTGTTTTCAAAACTGTCGCGTAAAACCGGCATAACGGCACAAGCCGCAATACCAACTAACTTTAGATTTAATTATTAATGACACTAAAATGGTCTTATTTTGTAACATTTTCTTTGACATCATGCGTCATGAATTGTACCAGTGTGGTATTCATTTGTTTGGTAATTTTAGCAAATATCTCGCCGTGTTTGATCCCTTTATAAGTGCAAACTTTGTAGAGTGAATTCTCTTTATATTCATTTTATTATGCAATAATTCTCTTATTATGCATTTAAAAATGAATTCACGTGCACCAGGAATGAACCAACATCTTTCGTATGCGCCTTACTTTTCTCCTCATGAAATTGTCACGGTCACTCCGCTTTTTATTAGCTAATTATTTTATTTAACAGAGAATAGCCGATGACAATTTTGCGTTAAGGAGTTTCACTTAACATTATAAATTTAAATGTTAGTTGTTGCATAGATTGTACATTTGGTGGGTGTGAGTTCATTCGCCACCAGTTCTATTTTATTGGGGTTGTTGGAGCGCTGAGGGGTGGGGGGCGGTTGTTTGGTGTAGTACAGCTAAGCGAAGGCTCAAGCCTAAGCATGCGACTTTTACTTTAAGTGAGATTGAGTTAAACCACTAATGAAAACATGACTGGCAAAATACAAATCATTTTATATGATATGTTCTTTATATATTTCGCACTAATTCGCTGAATAATATATCAAAAACGAATCCAAATTGACAAGCCTGGACTTATATTTATTGTGGAGTTAATATTAATAAAGAAAAACCACGGAACAAAAAATAGTTCTGTATTTCTTAAGAAAAAATATAAACTGATCATTGTGGATGTTTAATTTTTTCAATTGTCGTTATTTCGAAACATGCAGAGTTTGTTGACACAATGTTTTAATACAGGGTTACAATTTTTCTTGTCTTCCTTTATATTACAAATATATCCGAATCAGTTGTCACATTCCCACAATTTCATTTTCGATTAATAAATTATTTCCTTCACGTATAAAATAATGTGTTATATAACTTTTTCCATTTGTGACTCAATTCACAGTGAATATAGTCGTTGTTACTTTTCGCCTGTAGATGGCATTCAACATGATAATTTATCACGATTCACGTCCTGGTTTCCGTTGGTTTCTTGACTCCTCTGCGACTCTAGCTACATATATATCTACGTGCTCTGAGATGATTTATGGAGTCTGGCACTTAGTCAAATGACGATCCGAGCTACAATTCTGGCGGAGGTGCCGCAAGCGCTATAGGAACAAACTTTTCTTGTTGTCATTGTTAATTAGTCTAATTGTTTAGTTGTAATAGTTTTGGTTGAAACTTATATAACATCTGTTTTCTATGTAACAGATTATTAAAGAATTTCTATATTAAATTATTACAATAATGATACAAGGAGTGATTAATACGAAGCGTAAAGGCGGGGCAATAACCCTCACATCGATTATCGTAGCATTGTACCTGAAAAGACGAATATAATTTGAGAAAAGATAAGTTATATTGAATATAAGTATAGTAACAGTTAAGTATGTCCACAACATCAGGAGAAAACTAGTTTTGTGAATGATTTTACCATAAAATTAACAAATTATATTTGGAATATTTCTTTTCAAGTACGACGTAGAACAGTAGGTTTATAAAAAAAACAGAGTTAATTTTCCTATCTCGAAATTCTGCAAAAAAAAATTTGAGGTACTAATATAAGTCCTCGATAGTATAGTGGTCAGTATCCCCGCCTGTCACGCGGGAGACCGGGGTTCGATTCCCCGTCGGGGAGGTTTCTTTTTTGGTAAATTTACCGTGACCTTCTAGATGAACCTTTGAAAGACATCTTACTATTCGATTCGCCAATCTCCAGCGCGTCTGATAGCATCAAGCCCCGATGAAGGCAATAATGCACGGTGCACGAATATTCACGTTCAACAAATTCTATTTGGAATATTTCTTTTCAAGTACGACGTAAAATGAAAGGGAAAGGGGGGTTCTTAGCTGTGTGATTCTGTTTCCCTTTTTTTTTAATATACATTTTGGGTGGCTTCCTTGTACTTCAGTTCTTTCTTCGCCATATAGTCTGCACTGCCACTTATTCTATCTAATTATAACTATGTATCATATTGTCTACATAAGCATAACTAAAGAAACAAATTATGTTAAGTGTATTCGGAAGAGAAATTATTCACAACGCCCTTAAATGGGATGCGAATGAAAGATACTAATTACACTCAGGACTTGACCTTCGCCCCGCGGAAGGGTTAAACATTTTCTTGCATTAAATTATGAAAAACAGAAGCTGTAACTGGAAAAATTGTATTTGTTAGCGATTCTATATCTAGTTAGTAATAGTAACCCTAAAATATGTCGCCCAGTTTTGTAATATTTCAAGCACATATCGTACTCATTGTTTGACAAATAACCCGTTGATAAACTCACGTAGTTCACCAAACAAGCAACGATTTGAAAAATATGAAATAATCCACCAGTATAAAGAAAACAATTATTCAAAAAATAAAACAAAAAAAATGGAATAAATATAATGATTAATGACCTTGCAACAATGTTAAAAAATTACCAGCATTTCCGTTATGCGTTACGGTATCAGTAGCAACGAATATCAGTGTCTATCTCGACAAAACATCACTTCCAGTCACCGTCCGCGTATCACGGCCGTCAAAGGAAGATCACGGATAAAGGGTTGTACAATGTAGCGATGTGTTGTACACTTCAGTAGCACTTAATCCCTATCATTCATCATTGCCCGCGTCATCAACATCGCGAATCAAAACAAAACAATATTCATCCCATCCCCAACTCCTAAAACTCCACCCTCTGGGATTGCGAAAGGGTTGACGGGGATGCGAATCGGACTACTTTTGATTGGGTGTTAAATTACTTTTCCGATGAATGGGCTAACGGATTACGTAGTTTATCTAAAATGAATTTGAAAAATGTTTATTTTAATTATTTCTGCGTTCATTTGAATATTTTTACAATTAAAAGTTTTCATTGTAATCGAACACACTCTTGATAATCATCTTGAGCTTTATCGGTCTTATAGTACTAACTAATTATCTTGAAAATTTGAAGTCCGTTTCGAATTCGAGATATATTTGATCAAAGTTCGAATAATTTGCGATGGAAGTAATGAGAGTGAATAAGTCAAAATTTATATTGCTAACGATGCCTACGCACCAACTAAATTAACTAAACTTAAATTAAAACACAAATGTGAAAAGGAATATTTAAACGAAAACCTGAAACCTAGATTACAATATTAAATAAAAACAGCAAATTAAATATCAAAACAGTGAGTGGGAATGAGGTTTACTCTATTTTTTTTTATATATTTAAATAAAATATAAATAGCATATTTTCTAATAAAAATATATGAGAATAGAATATGAAATGGCATCATCTTTTAACTAAAGATCAAAAGAAAATACCCTTATCGAAAACAAACTTGCAAGAATAACTGGTTGGAGAATTAAGTTCTTTAATATTGAGTTTACTTTAATTTTCACTACAAGCAAAGTTTCTTCCATTAATAATTTGTTTGACTTGGTATCATCAGCATTTTAATCATTGCAGAAGGTGTACGAAATAAAACCATGCGAGTATTTGTAGATTGAATAATTATTCAATTGTTTAATGATAAAATAATTTTACACTTTTTAATAACTTTGAACCAACATTCTTATAATAACAAGATGGTTGGGAATTATGATCTTGACAGTGTAGAAGCCCAAAACACAACTGACACGAATGCCATATCGCTGTAGCGTACAGCAGTCGTCGTATTGTAGTCATGCGCATTACTTCTATTAGAGACAACAATACATTATAATGTTGGAATGCCAACAGAGACATCTTCTTATGTTCTGTACTAATTTTGTACTGAACATAAATTGCCAGCCAGCAGAAGTAGATAAGCTCACAACTAATATCAAATTATACAATGTTACATAAAATTATTATAAACCAATTTACAAAAAATAATGTGAACTTCTTAAAACTATTATAAACAAAATTACACAAAATAACATAAACTTCTTAACTCTATGGTAGTCTACATAATTTTGTGAAAATAATATAAAACAAATTAATTACTATCCTAAATATAACAGAAACCATAATTATCAATGTAGCATACATTATCAATTGCATAATGTACACAACAATCATCAACTCAATAGTTACAATGTTATTGAAACAATTATCTTTTAACAATTCCAACAGTACAGATGTTTGTTTTACATCAATGTTGTAAACATTGCAATTAATATCTGATGGAAGTATTGTATTTGAATCAAAAATTTTATTTGTTGCTTGTTTGATTCGCACCAGCAACACTGCGCTAATAATCTCAAGCTGGGGTATTGTAAGTACCTTACTTGATGGAGCTACACTGGACTTGTAGCAAATTAAATTTGTTTTTATTTTAATATTTATAAAAATAATATTGTGTTTTAAACCTAATGTCATAATACTGGTTGATCTGTTTAATAATGTTTTATAAACCTCCAATAATGAAGGATTGTGTCTAAATCTTTTTTCCAACACATTAAATCTTTGCGGGGCAACTGAGAAAGAATCCTCCAATTCTATTTTATTTACTAGGCTGAGTAATGGCAAATCAACAGTTAAATTATTTTTAAGTGCTACTGAATTTTGAAATTTATGTTCAGCCTTTAAGTAATCCTCAGAAAACTTATCTGATTCCTCTGGGACTTTCTCAGTTGTCCAAGATTGTTTCATAACATTCTCAAGGTTTGTATATTCACAAATAGCAAGATTACATACAATATTATTATGTGAATACTTATTTTTATTATACAATTTTCTTGGAACCACATTTCCTTTATTATTATTATTGTCATGTGACATATTTTTATAATCTAAACTATACTCAATTGCAATTGCACGTCTTTCTAAAAATGAAATAAATTCTGCCATAGTAGGCAGTTCTTCTAAATTTCTTTCCATGTGGAAAGTGCGGTTAGTAACGATATCTAATTTTCTACTTAAGGCCGAGATTAAAATCATATCCCACTTGTCTACAGGCTCATCAAGATTTTTTAACGCTTGTAATTGCTGTTTTACTTGACATAAAAAAGCCCTTATATCGACTGCAGTACCTTTCTGCATGTTGGGAATATCAAGTATTATATTAATGTGATAAAAGATTAATCTTGCCTTATTTTCATACCGCGCTAACAATAAATCAATAGCCTCTTTGTATGAACTGTTCACAAGCGGCAGATTTATAATTATTGAGAGAGCCTCATCAACGAGATACTTTCTCAAATAAAAAAGTCTTTGAACATCGGACAATGATGCATTATTGTGAACCACTGCTTGGAAGAGCTCATAAAAGGGCTTAAACCTGGTTATATCCTTGCCATCGAAGGTTGGAATTTCCACCGCTGGGAGCTTCAATGGAACTAATTCAGGCCTATTAACTTCTTTTAACTTATTGATGCTAGCATTTAATTTTGCAATAATGTTAAAATACTTCTCTTCAACTTCTTCAATGTCTTCCTCATCTTGATCATCAATTTCTAAAATGCTGTACTGCGTGAGCTCGTACGATTGGAATGTAGTCATCATCTTTTCTTTTTTCACCTGCAGCACATCCACTGTAGCGGAGTCGAGAGCCCTTGGGTCGCTGACGTAATTGTCCATCCGTGATATTGCACTTTTTGCAGCCGTCCGCGCCGATCTAAGCCTTTTCAATCCCTCCATCTTGCTTAGGTGATAGATTCGTACTTATATGATAGATGAAACGTGGATGACAAACTAATCCAGGTTAATCCAGCAACATGAGAAGTTTTTAATAGATTGGTACTTGCAGATAGTAATAATAACTTTGTACCTTCATGAGTAAAGAAGTATTTTACTCTCCTCCAGCATCCATGTATCCTCTTCCGTAATGAATAATTTTTCTTAAAATATAAACGTGTAGTAATCCAAATTATATGCGAATCCGCTTAAATCAAACGTTGCATTACCCAATCAATGGCAATTGATGACTTGCCAGGCCGCCATAGGGTAAATGTAACAAAATAGCTTGCACTTGTGCTGGTTACTATACAGATGTAACCTCAAAACACCACGAAATCACACGCGGGTACCAATGGCTTGTAAGGCCAGTTTTTTTTTTTGTAGGATTTAAAACCTTCTTGAAATGTAATTGTAAAATATCCAGCTTCGCTTGTAAGGCTTCTGGAAATGTAATTGTAAAATATCCAAATCCTCCGTGAATCCGCCAAAATAGAGCGTCCCATTTACCCAATCAATGGCAATCGCCAAGGGGCAAATGTAATAAAACGCCAAAAATACAATGAAAAACACACGCGGTTAATAAACTCGAAGGATCGGCTTTGTAAGACTCGAAGGACCAGCTTCGCATGTACGAAATAAAACCATGCGAGTATTTGTAGATTGAATAATTATTCAATTGTTTAATGATAAAATAATTTTACACTTTTTAATAACTTTGAACCAACATTCTTATAATAACAAGATGGTTGGGAATTATGATCTTGACAGTGTAGAAGCCCAAAACACAACTGACACGAATGCCATATCGCTGTAGCGTACAGCAGTCGTCGTATTGTAGTCATGCGCATTACTTCTATTAGAGACAACAATACATTATAATGTTGGAATGCCAACAGAGACATCTTCTTATGTTCTGTACTAATTTTGTACTGAACAGAAGGAATTTTAAATAAATCTCCAATCGTGACACATCCATACAAAAAATGCAACAAAACAAAGCATTAATAATAACAGGTTTAAGTTTTTTTGTAATCATTAGGGACAAACTGCGAAAAGGAATCATAAATAATATAATGAATTACCGTTATGGAGATCACAATATGTTTTTTTCTGCAGAGATGTACGAGTATTTCCATTCGAAGAACTCACTCGCCATTTTAAATGGTGATATCTGCGTAACGCATAAATTTACATTATAAATCACATTCAGCACCATCATCAATCACACTCAAAGAGATTTTAAGTTAACTACTAGTTGTATCACTCACACCCTTGAATAGGGTGGGTTATTGTGGCACCCCGCACCCCAAAAACATCCTTAATTTAAATAAAACCGAAGAGGATGAATAGATTTACTTTGTGAACGTTGAAAGTTGAATATTGTACGCCCCCCGACTGTGATGCGACGATGTTTTGCTATTGTTGAACTCTTTCTCGTACTTGTAGTGCGTAATGGATACATTGTTGCAAAACAGCAGGTTCTCTTCTTCTTCTTCTTGTTGTTGTTGAACAAAATGCTGGCCAAAAGGACGTGCAAAGATGGGACTATTGATATCTGATATTTTATTTACTAAAATTAAAGAAACGTTAATATTTTTTACAAAAGAACTCTTATTAAATAGTTTGCTCTTGGGGATAATAAATTTGAGAGAAGTTTCTTGTAACAAACCTTTGTTTGGCAATTTATTATTAAAATATTGGCTAGAAATGTTTTCGTTAAAGTGTCAGCCTTTGACTTGTAATTATTAAGGATAACTGCGAGCTCCACTAAGACGAAACTGTGTAAGATCTGTCGCACACAGCAAGCGATAAAGCCGTCCGAATGGGCGAATACTGTAAGCGAATAACACCGAATTTTAACCAAAGGAATACACTGGAAGGGGTATGAAATAGAATGCAATAGTCTCTTTCATAACAGTGATGTATCGATAAAAATTAAAGTAAAAGTTTGCTCTCAATATAAATGATGTTATTGCAAAACAACTCCAACACACCCTACAGTACACAGGTTCGACTTGGCGTATCGGTACAAGGTATGTATGTTTTGTGACACAACACTAGCCGAATTCGTCATCGCTTAAATGCATTTTCAGTGTGTGATAGGCTTAAGACATAACATGGAGTCCGTTTCTAGGAGGAAGGAAAAGTGTTAGTGCAAGAAAGTTATATATAGCTTATACTTGAAAGAGATTATAAAAGCGGTATAAATCTATAATCCAATAATGAATTTTATCTTATTTGTTTCTGTATACATTATAGAAAAATAAATGAGTCAGTGCTTTTTAGTTATATCGGCAATTTATACTCCAGTATGAGTCGCCGCCGAACTCTCATAATTTGAACTATATAACAGAACATTAGCTATTGGTAAAGCACTTCAGCTGTCACGAACGCAGTTGGCGCCGGTACAAGACGTTTACAAGCTACTTCTGTTATATAAACAATAAGATAAACTTGTAAATTGTTGACAAAAATTTGAATATAATAATAAATAGTAAGACATAGTAAAAAGCGAGAGAATTGTTTGACCAATTCTCAAGCACAGGTAAATATTTGCATAAAATGTATAAGGTTTTATGCTGGTCAAAAGGTTTTTTCGCATAAAGACCTTAGATTTTATCATTTTCAAGTATCCTTAAAGGTTTATGTGAACGACATGAATCATTGTTGACAAATCACCCGGATGATGGACACATTGTATCCTTTTAAGTCCTTTAGACATGTTCTAATATCTATTGTTCATCAATAAGCGGGTAAGCTCCCAACAAATGTCTAGTCCTGTGGTCAGTTGCTAACGACACTTCAGTTCCAGCATTGGGATCCAGACAATCCTTGTTTTCTCGGTTGTTGGTGCTAATTGGTCAGACTGGCACGTGAGCTGTCTAGATCTAAACTATCTGAGATGACCGTTAACCCCTTCATTTCATTGTGATGGACACTGGACAGATAATCTGGACACTGGTCACTATTTCCTTGTTTGTATTGTCATCTGTATGTGTGTACGGTCCATATCTATTGTCTGATTCGATGGGAAGGATTGTTACAATACAAATATACTTTGAAATGCATTAATTTGTATTGAAAGGTTACTTTAATTTATTCCGGATTATAGTTATTCGTGTAACGGTCTAGGATTATTAATGGATGTTAAGAAGAACTTATTGGATACTGGTCACTCATGCATGACCTGCATAAACCTATCCCCACCTCGACCAAAAAGAAACCTCCCCGACGGGGAATCGAACCCCGGTCTCCCGCGTGACAGGCGGGGATACTGACCACTATACTATCGAGGACTTATATTAAAATTAAAAAATTTCTTTTGGCAAAATTTTGACATGAGACTTATTAAATAAACTTTGATATATATATATTTTTAGTTTGTGTTGTCTGAAAGCCGCCTACCTTATATTTGAAAAGGAGTATTCCGTATGTCGTGTAATACTTTTATCGAGGTACTAGATACCTTAATCTCAAAATTCTGCAAAGAAAAATTTGGGATGTTATTATAAGTCCTCGATAGTATAGTGGTCAGTATCCCCGCCTGTCACGCGGGAGACCGGGGTTCGATTCCCCGTCGGGGAGGTTTCTTTTTGGTCGAGACCAAAAACGAAATTTTGTACATTTAATTTTTCCTTTTAATATGAGATTATACCTCATAAAATAACAAACGTAATTACTACATAAAAGGATTGCAGCAACTTGTCTGTAACATAATCTCCTTCATCTCGTTCTGCTCGAGCATAAACCTCCCGCATTTGGAGATGCAACCCTCTTTATTTTTTGAAGTGCCCGCCTGAGTCTTACATCACCTTTTTGCCCTCAAGGAGCTCTTGTAATCTTCTCAACATACAAGTGGGGTGAATTTTATACACTCGCACCCTACACAGTTATCCCTTTATTGTCTTCCACTCTTCCAATTTGATCGTTTTCTTTTTGTTTGATTTCTCACGGTATTTCTGTTCCTTGTTTCTGTTGAAACAGCCGTGTTCCCTTTCAATTCAGATCGGAACTAGGAACTGAAACTCGGAATGGAACGTGACTACTTTGGTCTATCATCATTTGTTTGTATGCGTTCAAGATATTGATAGAGGGTTGTTTTAGAGATATATCGTTGTTAAGGGGTTGCTTAAGGGAGTTTGGAATTAGGTCGTCGTGTCCAGAATTTATTGACCACACGGAAATTCAATATCTAGTGGACTAGGTGTACGTATTGCAAAGCTAAGTAAATATTCCTTATTAGTAACATCCACTTAGTTTAAACATGTTTTTGATCTAGCATCCATCTGCAGAGCTCCAAGCGCAAGCCAGTATTTAGGCCCCAAATCAATGTATTACAAATTAGAAAAAATATTGATTTTATTTTTATTAATATTTATTAATAGTTATTAGCACTTAAAACAATTATAATGCATGTAAAACATTTTAGGAATTGTAAATTTTTAAACAAACTTATGTGTTGCTTCTGCAAACAAAGAAACTATATTTAAAGTATATTATTTAGATTGTCAATTATTTTTTATCTAATTTAATAATAACTTAACATTATGCACAGTGAGTTCTCTTGTTTCCAAATATCAGCTGCGGCACGCACTACAATGAAAGTAGCTATAACTAATATATACCATTAACTCACCTGACCAGAATGCAATTGTAATATCTCTGGTCAGTGTTACTAACTATTTAATCTATAAATACGAGTATGGGTATTTTAAATACAGAGATTAAATTAGATTCGTTGATAAAGTCAATAAGGTTTTTAGACTTTCTCTGCTTTCAAATATTTGCTTATAGTCTTCAAGTATATATTGATTCTTAATAACCTAAAAAAAATATTATCTAAATTAACTTCTGGTGTCACCAATCCCGCAATTTTGACAAGAATCGTATTAGAATCATATTAGAATCGTATAAAAATCGTGTAAGATTCGTACGCTTCGAAACGAATAGTATCACAAGCGTATAAGAATCATATTAGATTCTTATGAAGTCTTCTCGTCATTTCGCTTAACTAACCTTTCTCTGATCGTCTACTTAATGTCGTGTTTTATATTTATTTAACGTGTTCCTAAAACAGAAGAAAATTGCTTTTTCCTAAAAGTAGAATAAAAAAATACTTGCACGAATTATTATACCACTAACGACTATAGAAACCGTCTGCTGTTATTGGTGGAGTGGAAAGAAGAAGAAGAATTTATGTAGCTAAATATTTAGCTAAGAACCATTTTGTCTCAAATCTTGCAATAATGCAGAAAAATGGCCAAGTTTCAACTTAAAAAATATAAGCTTGATAAGAAGCTAATTTGAGTTTTAAGGAATGTTTCTGTTAGCCTAGAATATTTAAAGCAGCCAGAAAGATGGTAAAAGATAATCGAACAAAATGAAAAATATTCATAATAGTTTATAAAAAATTAAAATTTATTTCGCACTACAAAATATTCAATATTCAAAACATTTGTTTTAAATTCTCCCCCGCCACATTCAACACTGCAATATAGTCACATGCAATTAGTACATTTCTTTTGTCTCTGCTCCACTTTCCATTTACCGTTATTTGTGAATCCAGTATTTGCGGTCACATGTTAAACCACCCCGTCGTTCTCGCTTTACCAACCCTTTGCCTAATTCTACTGATAGGGTTGACCACTGTCAACAAATTAGTGGAAATTGATAGAAGGATATAATATGTCCTGTTTACTCACATTATTTACTTTGCCTAGTCAATGTGTTCCACGTAAATAGCACGTTTGGTTGCACCGAGCTTCATCTGCGGAGGATTGGTATTGGAAATGGGCTTAAATCGACGGACCTAGGTGAGATGAATCACGGAAACACGTGTGAATGCTCTCTGTTGCACGTGTGTTCAATTATTGCACGTGAATTGAAAAATAGTATATGTTATACATCAAATACGTGCATTAGAAGTACATTAAGAGCAATACCAAGTAAAAATTACTATGTGACATAAAATGTGGGTGCCAATTAGAACTATTTGAAAATGTAAATATAGTATTTGAAATATCTAAGTATATGCTATATGCAGACTGCTTAATTACTTAGTAAATTGCTTTAATTAATTAACTCTGGTTTTCAATATCCGTATCATGGTTCTAATTATAGCTTGAGATATCTTCGCCGCTCTTCGTTAATAGAATATGTCAAGACAAGAGCATGTGGTGGACACGTGGTCAATAGATGTCCTTCTCTTCCACCACACCTCCACCTCCTCCTTCGACGACGATGCAGCCACTGACAAAAACAATCGTGCGAGAAAATAAACTGATCCTTCCGATGATACACTCGAAAGAAAAAATAATTAAAAGCTAAAGATTTATTTCACTTATTTCTCTTTAACTACAAATGATAATCCAAAGATTTAAATTTTGTTGGATAGGGGGATCATATATGTATCTAATCTAAATGTATCATCGAAGTACTTCAAGGACCAATCTCTCAAAATTCTGCAAGAAAAAATTTGAGGTATTAATATAAGTCCTCGATAGTATAGTGGTCAGTATCCCCGCCTGTCACGCGGGAGACCGGGGTTCGATTCCCCGTCGGGGAGGTTTCCTTTTTGGTCAAAATTACTAGATGATAATGGACCTGTCCAGGAGATGTTCCACTTTTTGATACCACTATCTACACGTGTTTGCATCTCATTACCAAATTAAGGTTAAAACTTTTTTACCGTGTTTAATTTTGAATTTTTATACTCTTATCGGTATATCTTCTTTCTCTTTAATCCTCATTGTTTCGTTTCGTTTACTCCTTCTCCTGTTTCCCTTACTTCCTCTCCGCAAGTCTTCTATTTTCTTTTCTCCATCCATCCTAAAACAGATACTAATAAAATAAAGATGAATTCATATTTTCAGTGATTGCAGTTTATATATCTAAACAACGATCAACCCTTAACGTCGACTGTACCCAGTACAATAAGATCCATATATAAAATTAAACACACAAAAACAGCGTTCTCAACAAAATTTACTGCAAATCGTTTTTCACGCGTTTTCTCTTGTCTTTTTTTGCTTCTGCAGTTTATAAGGGCTTATTACAAGCTTTTTAGGGCTTTAAGAGGTCTCTGTAAGGCTTAGGGGTTGAAAGTTTCCCGCAGTTTCTCTACAAGTGGTTTTAGAAAACATCCACTTTATAAAATAGTTGAATTGATGCGGTTTAACGAATTTAATGAAAATATTGCAGCTCGTTAAAGATCGCCGCACGTATTGAATTAATAGGGATGTTACATTAGTTTGTATTAAAGGGAATTACAAAGTTTCAATACTTAAATTGAAGTTTATGATTTTATTATTCTCTTTTGGGGGTAGATTTAATACTTATAAAAGAAAACATAATGCCAAATATCAGATAAACAATTAGAAAACATTCATGATGTTGTAATATGATCTAAGATCTTAGTTTATACAAACCCAAAAGTCATTATGTGTCACGTTGAACAATACATAAAACAAAAAGGTTCTTGCACACAATGTTAAAACGATGCAATTTAAGGACCTCCCTTAGTCAAATCCCTGCAGGGTTCGCATAGTGCATAAAACATATCCTAAATAAATAATAAACATTAAAAAAAGAAGAAATCGTTAAGTTTAACCTAAATATCTAAATACAATATTATAGAAACACAAACAAAAACATTAGCAAAGGTTTGTTTGGTACGTACATTTGCAGTCTCTGGTTGGTTTAGAAATTAAATGAGTTATCGCAGCGGGAGAGTTAGTTCTATTTCAGACAACAACAGAGCATAGTAAAGTGTCAGTCGTGTGTGTGTGTCGACAGCCACCTCCTGACTGTCAGCCACCACTGACACCAACCTCTCTCTCTCTCTCGCTCTCGCTCTCTACAAAGGTACTAAACTAATCTTTGTTTTTGTTTAAAATAGATTTTATTTTCTATTGTACATTTTATTTTTAAAAATGATTTTAACGTTGGCTTGTTTACACGTCTGTTTGGTATGACAGAAAGAGAGTTATGAGTTGGTTTTAACTATTGAGTAACCAACTAAAACAAAGGACTTTTAAGAGAAGGAACCCACACGTGCAAATCTATTTTCGTTGACGTTTACGTTTCATTTATTGAAGATACATTTTATTTACAAGAAGATTAAGAATCGTCTTCTCTATGTACGTCGAAAATATATCGAAACAACTTGTTAATAACAAGTCATTCTGCTTAATCGATCAATTAGACTGCTAACTTCATTATAATATAGGCAGTAGATCTCTCTATAACGCGATCAACGTGTTAGGTATAATTTTCATATTTCACATAGCAATTTTTATCGCTTGACTGTGACTACTATGTCTTCGGAGCAGAGGTATATTTTCTGAGTTTGCTTAAAATCTAATTTCATTGCTTATGTGCAACCATAATCATGAATATGAAAAGAACATGATCACAAAAGAAAAATACAAAATAGAAAACAGAAAGAGAAAAAGTAACGAAAAAAGGATGATGGATACGATAAGAAGAGATTAATATAGTTGAAAGAATAGAAGTTGTGCACTGGGAAGACCTAATTAGCAGTAGACAATTGGTAGACATGTGGAAAAATGATACACAACAGCAGAAAAACTGCTAATAGAAGAAAGAATCAGGTGGGGCAATGGGGGACATCGTAATGGAAGCGATTTCTGTATCAGATCGTGATGCAGTTATTGTTAAAATAGAGACAAATGAGGATATTAAAAGATGGATAAGAGAGCAATTAGAGAAGCAACGATGGAAGATTTGTCAATAGATTAGAATGAGAAGAATAAAACAAAACTTCTTTTAAAAATGATGTCAGTAGTTTTAACAGTTTAGTGTAGTACTATTCATTGTAAAATGTTCATAAATTCGCATTTCACGATCTCATGTTATATGGAGTCCCAAATGTAACACGGCTTTATATCTTTCATTCTCTTAGCCACAAGTTTTTCTTACATTAGAAGCAATTAACTGAACGATGCCGTCTCAAGACCTGGATCCCTATTTAACTAACAATAAGTAAAGTACTTTAAAAGTACAATACAAAAATTGTTATAATTTATTTTAAAACTGATTATTATACTTGGTTAAATTTAATGAAAGAGACGAATAGTATTTGATACTCGACAGCAATGAATAAAATATCAATCTTTTATTGAGATATTATACAAAGCTTTATATAATGCCATATATCATTTATATCACACACACATACATGTAGTACATTATATAAGTGATATATATCATATATAGTTGTTACGAACCAACAAAGATAAATTTCAAAGCAGCAACAAATGACCAAATGAAATATAATACAACACGCTGCTAGACAACCATACACTGCGACCAAACTGAATTGAGTTGCGTCTATAGAAATAAGCTTTTCGAGGTATTTTATTCCAAGTCGTCTTCTTGTATAGCAACCTTTGACCTCAAATACGATACACATATGGGCAAGCTCTATGAATAAGTGTGTAGAAAATAATGATCATTATATTTTAACAGTGGCGGAATCAGTTTTATCTCTAACAAGTGTTTTTTTTATAGTATACAGATTCTGATGTCTTTAAATCACTTTCAGTATTTAGTAATGGGTTTGTGTCCTATGTCTTAATTTCTATAAAAGTGTACTATATATTGATAAAGTTGGTTACTAGAACCTCAAATGTCCAATTATTTTTTAATAATTCCTTATATTTCAGGAGATATTAACAATTAAAAAAGTAATTTTTTCTCTTTAATTATTAAAAGGATTCAACGTTGGACAACATTCTAACTGCATGTGACATCACAGCTGCTAGTTGCTATCTCTTTTATACAACAGTTATATTTTTGATAGAACTCTGACAAGTTTACAGGTTGCCAATCTTACAACTCATAAATCTCTGCTATATGTATTTATATATCAAAATATCAAATATTATTTACAGCTATTTCGAAGAACAATCAAATTTCAATATTATGTCTGCCGTAACAGGGTTAAATAAAATAAAAACTTATTATTCTTTGATTTGACTTAATTATTACGACTTCTAGCGCTAAAACTACAATTGAAATTTTTAATTGTTCTATCTCCGTCAACATTTAGATATTTAATAAAATAGACACGCCAATACACATTTATTAACATCAATTTCAATGAACAATTGAAAAATCAACTACTAAAAAATGAGGACACAAGCCTATTTATTTATTCTGTGATTGGTAGTAATCTGAAATTAAATGCTGTCGATAATAATTGAATTAGTTGCAGTGACCTCTCCTTAATGAACATATTAGCCATATTTAGCATTATTAGCTTGTACAGCCTATAGCATTTTGTATGTATCAAAGACTGGCAATTTAAACCTCTAGTTACGTTTGCTACAGAAATTAATAACGTACTATTCGCAATCAATATCAAAATATAATTAATATATCACATTTATTACGTGTAGTATATATTTCATGGGATTACTAGGAAGCCAACGTTTCGAACGTTCTATTAGTACTGCAGATTTAATTTCGTTGAATTTAATTATTTTAATTAAAGCTGTGAATATAGTTGCATACATCAAGGGGTCATGGGATCAAAGAGTAAAATATAATTTCAATAATTTACAATCAATTTGTCATATCAGCTCTGTGTAATTAAGCTCTACTGTATTATTAATTGATATATTATATTATATAATTGAAATAATGTATTTTAAAAGAGGATTCTACTTTTTAAGGTAGTTTTTCTAAAAGACTACAATTTTTAAGGGATAAAAATGATACTTTACTCCTTTAAATCTTGTCTCCTAATATGTAGTAATTATAATTTTTATTCGTTATAGCATCATCAAACATCTTTTATACATATTAAACAATTTATAATTCTATTTTATAAATTTCTAAATATTTAAATAATTCACTAATTAATTTTGAATCACTTAACAAAAAGTTAGTATTAACAGGAAAAGTTTTAATGACATCTAATATTTTACTATTGAATTTTGATCTTTCTAAATTATAATTTATGCATTCAAATATAATATGATCCAAAGTCCCTTCTTCACCACATTGACATCTATCGTCGGATTTAATATTAATTTTGTATGTGAGTTTTACAATGATTACTTTTGATTTTGATTAATTATGTTAATAATAGTAGATATTAAAATTTCTCTCGTACTTTGCATATGCAGTTATAACATAATAATTAATTTTTTAAAACAGTGTAATATATATTTCATTACAGTGTATTCAATATTGTATATCAACCAATTACTGTTATTGTTTCACGTTGATAATTAATAATAAATCATTTAATTTAATTAAAATATAAATCTGCATAGTTACATATGCAAAAATTCAATATTGCCGTGAATAGCAGCGTCGTTAGCCCGAACGCGTTAGAACGAGAGCACGTGATCTATTATGAATGCGTTACTAAACGTTTACAAGCTACATCTGTTGTACGAAACATAAGACAAACTTGTACAATGAAGAAATAACCACGAGATAATTGGAAAGAAATACACGCAGTTTAAAAATGGTTAAATAAAATAACGGTATATTATTTCACCACATTTCTCATTGTCATCCGCAAAGAGATCGTGTGCAAAATTTAAGCTCGATAGTTTATATGTAGCTCGATACCTTAGTAACAAAAAAACACTTCATTGAAATTAATGAAAGCTTATAAAAAACAAAATTATTTCTTTAATTACTTTTGTCTTTACTAATCGTGACCATCTTCAGAATCAAATAAATAAAAGTGGTTCCAATTACACTCTATGCTTGCCGTTACATCTAATTTACAAAGTAGTGTCTAATTTTACTTGATTTTATTTTCTGTTACAATTGACTAGATTTAAAACAAGTTTTTAATAACTTATGTAACTCGTAACAAGTAACACCTGATGCTATCAAGAACCTTCCTCAGATTGAAAACCTATCTGCTACTGTACTGAACTACACTACACGCCCTTTGCCCTTCCCCCTATCCACGGTATATGCTGCTACATGGTATACACACTTCACTATATGTATAATCTTAAGTCCAGAACACGTTATATATACATAATACTTTTTTTGTATGTTTTATGTTCACTTATGTGAAGAACCATCTTTTACTACCTAAAATATCACAGGTTCTCAAATATTAAGGGCTACAATTTCAACAACTTTTTTCCAAACAGATTATGTGGTTTGTTTTGATCTTTTAAATCTTTTCAAAAGTTCGTACATTCATTTTATATAAATATAAAAGCGATTAAAATTGCAAATTAGTAAAAGACAATATCGTAACATATAAATGAAATTTGTTTTAAAGCTAATTATAAAACTAAATAATAAAGTATTGGGTTATTTTAGCTATTGTAGTAAACGGACTGTACACTGAAAATTTTCCTAATGTTGTTTTATTTATCAACATTTTATTTTTAGTTTTTTATAAATACTAATACGTGTTAATCATTTGAACATTAACGGGTTAGTAAACTACCAATAAAATACATAAATCGAGAAAGAAAATCTAAGTTTTATTGACTAAAATTGCCTACAGGATCAAGCGCAGTGTTAAAGTTAACATCGTTTCACAATCCTAATGATAAAGTGTGATTGCACACTATGCTATGTGCGAGATTCAACTGTTTGTTATTATTTCATTAAATAAAATGAACTTAGCACTAACAAAACCCTGCAAGCGAAGACTTATTATCTGTTTATTATAGAACGTACCTGTCTGCAGTGCATAGTGGTGGCGCTGCATAGTAGTTCCACTGGATGCAGTTTTTATAATATCCACTAATGCATTTCGTAATTACGAATAACATAATAGTAAATTGTAGATAGTAAATGTTAATGTAGTATTCTGAATATAAGGTGCGCCTGTAGTTAATGTCTAATATACATAAAATTATAAATCAAAAAAAGGAAACGAAAGGAAACGTAGCTCTTCTTCCACGGTTCAAACAAAGTGAAGTAGAGTTCATCGTTCACAACAAGAATACGTAAACGTGATGAGAACGGTGTGATTTACTTTAAGTAAACGAGAATCGAAACTAACGAAAATCTCCGCCGTTTCTAAAAAATGGATATGAGATGATATGAGGAATGCGCAAGCACAGTTATGTTTCTATTAGCTAAAATCTGTTGCACGTACTAAACGTTGTAGGCTGACGCGTTGTCTTGCTGTAAAATTTGTGTTGTTTAAGGTTAAAATACACTACACCGAATATGTGTATTTGCATAAGTGTTGTGACATTTTTTCTTTCATTGCGTGCGCCCGTCTCACGTATGGAAGCTTCTAATTCAAATTTTCTATAATAGTTAACAAATTAAATCCACCTACTGGTGATTCAGTATTATCTTCATAGTTTTACGTGTATTTAATATCGAGATACACTTTTCTCTACGACTACTAGTCTAATATAAACCTTATATAAAGCTACAGATGTCTGACAGATGTTGAGATTCGAGGAAATCATTCTCTTTTACTTCTGTGTCTCCCGAACCAAGAATTAAAATGTTTTCGTCGCAAATTCTTTCTTAAAACTAAAGTTAAATTGATTTGACTGATTGGGTAATATCAGTTCTAAATTTTCGCAATTTGCAGTGAGTAAAATTCTGTTTTTTAACATTGTGACATGTAAGGACACGTTTCTCTCTCATTTCTTGAGCTAAATAGATCTATTATGAATGAAGATTGTTGGATATAGTGTTATGCCAGTTTCACACCAGAGAGACTGTTCAATCAAACATTGAATCAAAGTTTTTCTGAACAAAAACACCAATGTTTACACCAAAGAGACAGTTCTTAAAACATTTTTGTCTTTAAAAAGTTGATTTGGTAAACAAAACACAATCGCATCTGGAGTTGGTAAGATCAAAGGAAAACACGTTTGTTGTTGTTGTTTCTGTCTGCTTAGTTCGAACACGCAGTTTTGTTTTTTGTGAACATTTGCGCTTGTCAATTGTTGTTTATCATGTTAATAATTTTTATGCGACACACAGAAAAACACTAAAAACAAAACCAGTATGTTTTCGAAAATCAGAACTGTTTTAAAATTAAACAAAACATGTTTTTAAAAGTTAGGCATTAGTCTCCGCATCTAAAATGGTGGGTAATGGGAATATACACACTGCAATGAAGCGACTAGGGTCAGTGATTCCTGTATACGATTTTTCTGTTCTCATAGTTGTAGAACCACTGTAAATACACTACACTGTGCATGATATATCAAATACGTTGTTACACCCAACAAAAACACGTGTGTCCATACGTCGATCCTACCATTGCACTAATACTAACACATACTTACACATTAGACACATATAGAGTGTCTCAAAAGGTTCTTTTCTAAGTGGATTTGATTTATTAGGTTTTTAATATATCATCCAAATGAATTATTTCTTTAGAAACTTTTAAGATTTATATTTACTATATATTATTATGTTTTATATGAAATAAATTAGTTATTTATATCCTATAATAGTTCATAACTTTATCATTATGAGAGCATACTCGTATACCCATATTAAATTTATTATATGGAGAAATTATTTATTTCATGTTTTTGTTTTTTTCCTTCTTGTTGGTTTGTTATAAATATATCTCTATTGATAAGCAATGAACGATCTAGAAATAGAGTTAACTAAGACATGCACTAAGTAAACAATTTGGTGAAGTGTCCTGTTTTGTGACGTTTCTGTCACTACTCACTTCAATTATAGTTGCATTAGTTTTATCTTCATTTATATTCCGATAGGTGGAGTGGTTCCGTCACTTTTAACGATTGTGAGAAACTGAACTAATTGTAAATGAACCCTTTCATGAGAAAAATATTATACGCATCTTCAATAAGATGGCAAAGTGACTCCAAAATATTTACTGGGGTACCTCAAATGCTCAATTATTTTTTAATAAAGGTCTAAAGAAAGCGCACCGCTGATTTACAAACTTATGTTACTCCTCACTCTCATTTCGAGATCAAGTATAAAGGTATTTTATTATTAGAGAGGATACATTTACCGTACAAGGCAGTGCACTAAATGAAATATCACATACACGTTTTCTGTATATGTGTCTACACGTATTTCTATATATCAAACTATATGTAAACATAACGACGGCGAAGCCTTCGGTATGCGGACCCGATAATCGTTTCAAAACGCCGGGTAGAACCATACCTTAAGTAGCAGTATATAATAAAAGATATTAATATTTAAATTAGTCATTTTTGTCACTAATCATGAAAGAGATTCAAAGGTTTTAAAAAATTAGTAGACGTCAGACCTGATTCCTACCAAAGGAAAGAATTCCTACCAATTCCTATGGAAAGAATTGCAATTTCTTTTACACATTTAAAGATAAACATAAACTACCTTACGATTCTATTAAAAAATGATCTGTATTCAAAAATATCTCATGTTTTTTATACAAATATTGGTATTAACAGAGTAGAATTAAACTATAGCCCTGACTTAAGGCTCTACTTTTATCAATTTCTCGGAATTCAATTGTTTATATGAATATTGATTCCATTTCACAGCAAAGTAGAACCCTGAAAAAGGGTTAATCCAGTTCTGGTTAGTTAGTACAAATAGAAATATGTAATTTGATAAATTATAAAATATATAAATATATATATATCTATCAAAAAGCAACAATTACTCTTTGAAAAACGCCCTATAACGTTCTCCAAGCTGAATAATATCAGACGCACAAGAGGTCAGTAAAAACGCTTCACATAAAGTGAAATAAATAATACTTATAAAGATTAATAACAATAAATAATAATACAAGTTGTAAATCATTTTTAGACACCCTATATTATAAATAATAAAGGACATTGTCTGTAGTTCTTTGTGATGCATCAACTCTATCAACTTTATTACACAACAATATCTATCCATAGAGGTCGCTAGTTCACTAGTTCCCCAACTTAATCCCCATCTCATTGGTTTCTAAGTTACGTTACGTTTTCTTACAACGTTCTCTATATTTCTTACAGTAATAGACATAATACGATTCGTATATCATATTTCTTTTATTTTTTTTCTTTCGATTCAAGTGTAGAAATACGACACGATTTTTATAAGAGGGCTATATATGGATGTAATCTTTGAGACTTGATGGAGACTTTGAATGTGACAGAAACACTACTAGCATTATTTACCTGGCTTCAGTTTAACGTTTCTCTCAATTAAAATATAATAATTATATAACATACATTCATTAACAATCAATTCTAACTGAATTTGTATATAAGACAATATCTCCAATTTTATTAGGAATTGTAAATTTTTAATCAAACTCATGCGTTGCTTCTGAAATCAAAGACTTTTATTTTAGTAATTTACATACACATTATAATAATTACACTGTTTCACTTAAATCATACTATCTTACCTGAAATCAAAGAAACGACATTTAAATTTTGTTATTTTAATTGTCAATTCCTTTTTATCTAATTTTATAATAACCTAACAAAAGCAACTGTGACTTCTGTCCACTCCAATTATAGAGAATCCTTCTCCAATATGAGAGAAGTAGTATAGTTTGCTAGTCTTATAGATTTTAATAATAAAATTAATGTTTTCTGAGAAGCAATCATAATAAATTTAAAATATAATAGATTTCAGCTGTAGAGCGTGGCAGAAAAAGGCCTGGTTATGTAGTTAGCCTATTTTAACAATCAATTAAAAGTATCATTCTATTAAAAACGATAACAGATACAAAAAAGATTGGCAACACAGTAGCGAAATTTCTATAAATCTTCCTGCAAAGTAATCCCTTGAAAAATCGAGAAATCTTCAATAATTGTTTATATACTTATTTTCCTATAAGTCCTTCTACTCATCTTAACTCACGTGCACGTCATTACTACAGATTTCTCCCTCCCATTTACCTGTTTGAAGTCGGAAGTCAACCACCCCCATTCACCCTAGCGCAGTTATTATTGTTATGAAGGATTTTCATTTCTCTTGTAAGCTGATACACAATTTGTAAGGTTGC
Source organism: Panorpa germanica (assembly GCA_963678705.1). Lineage (NCBI taxonomy): Eukaryota > Metazoa > Arthropoda > Insecta > Mecoptera > Panorpidae > Panorpa > Panorpa germanica. The sequence continues at coordinate 12,059,761 of OY783220.1, read as the reverse complement.
GGTCATTTTTTGTCCAATTATCTTTTGTTGAAGTTTGTGATGACCTATAAGAGCTTACGTAATTATAGAAGAATTTGATATACGTATCATTCGCACAGGTATATTTCATCTAGAAAGTATTGCAAAGAATTTAATCGTATTTCATGACGGGGAACTGTGCAAGATTGTCTTTCATTAACAAAGTCCAAAATTTAACAATCTTTCGTCTTGTTTCAATGCTTCTCCTTCTGTAATCCATCTTCTTCCTTTTCTCTTGATTAGTAACAGTTCCTCCAGACTTAGTTTGCTTTCTACACTTTCTCTACGAAGTGCAAAACAAAGGCAACATTTTTATAAATAAAAAACGTCATAACTTAAGAAATGATTTTTTAATCAAATGTATACATATATACGTCGTTCTGCGACGAGGCGAAGCGCTATTAAGCTATAATAAATAACAGTAAAGATACGAACCATACATAAACATAAAATTAACATAAAACTAAACAATGTTAATTAACAATACCATAAATTCAAGCAATGTCATTATTCAGCGTAGCTTTTGCTTGCGTTTTTGCTAAATTAGTCGGCTCTTCTTACAATTCCTGTCTTCCTGCTTCCCGGGGATACAGCAATGACATTCCAGAATGCCAACAGGGCTTACAAAATATCCCCCAATGTAGTGTAAGTAATTCCAGGATTGTTGGAGGCTTGAAATGGTTGCATTAAGACGCCACTAACTCATGGAGGTATTTTGTTATTAAAAGAAATTACCACTGGAATTAAGATTTCGTAAAATTAGAAGAAATTTGTGTTGCGTTACTGAAATTGTTTAAGATACGTTCGCAATTAGAGGAACGAATACTTTTATCGAAAATTAGGAACATTCTTAAAAAAAATTCATAACATTTCTAAAAGATTTTTCATAACCAGTGCATTGAAAAAGAATTCAGATTCCGTATGTATATTAATTTTTATAAAATGTCGTGTATTTTAATAAAATTGTCGGTAAAACAGTGACCATATACTGATGGACTTCATAGATGACGTTGTGAGGAATAACGGCTGACATAGTTGATATTCACAACTGACAGAACTCACTGTGCATATTGTTAAGTTATTATAAAATTAGATAAAAAGTAATTAACAATGATTTAATGTACGATAGTATGATTTTCTAATCGTTCTAAGCGTGAATGACGTTTCTAATGATGAAACACATTTTAGTTTTCGTGAACGCAATTTGTTGAAATTAAGAATGTCCTATTCAGCTCCAAATAGCAATCAAGCGGAGACAATTGCTAAATGCTTTGTTTAATAAACATTTATATGCAAGTACCAGCGTGTCCCGTTGGGTGGAAGGCAGCGTGGTGGTTGAATATCAGTGAAAACCTCAATTTAACCCCACTCACCCACCTGACACAATTCCACCACAACCCCGACCACACAGCACCTCATAACAGCAACCCTGACTAGTTAGTCAGTCAACCCTCTCACTATATTTAGGGGTGGTGTACTTGCCACTTGGCACATTAAGGGGCGAGTGGTGGTACAAATGTTGTTATCCATTTTGAACCAGTTCAGGATGCTATGGAATTGTTGAATTATGTAAACTGTCGACGTGTATTTTACGGCAGACAATTGTAAACAGAGTGTACAGTTAGGGTACACTCAATTCTGTAATATTTAATTGTTTATGTGTTATGTATACGTCATATGTCAATCTCATCTATATGCTAAATTGATTACACTCATTTTGAATAGGTAGTACACACGGAAAGTACCACCGCTAGATGATGGTGATAGTATTTACAGTAAACTAAATCAAAATGTAATATTAAACTTTATAAACAGAGCAACGAAATTTATAAGTGTGTATTTGCACGTCTGATTTCTTGGGAATCTTAAATTTAAGTATTTTTCTCGATAGTAGAAGCCTTAGAAAGTTGATTCAATCACTGGATGCAATTGATTTTGGTTGCAAGCTATGTATTTTCTTTTCCAAGTTATATATAGATGGGGTGAGGAGGCGAGTGTTGTTGCAATAGGGTTACTTCTATTAGTTTTACTTCCATATATATTATTATTTTGTTTACAGGCACTACATTTTTTCGCCATAAATCATTAAATTACATATCATTGTGCTTAATTACATTTTATTTGTGATCCTCATTTTATCTAACCATACAAATTCATATTCATACATTCTATCTAACAAAACAAATAAATTTAAACTCCTACTGCTTCTCTCTTCCTGCTACTCTGTTAATATTATTATTATATTATATTAATTGTTTGCCTTTTGGCTTTTCAATCTACATTCTTAATACATTTCATAGAACTTAACTTGAAATTAAACTTAAACTATTCTAGACCTTTCTATTTCCGAAAGTACTTTTTGCTTCTTCTTCTCTTAACCCTCTCCCTTCATTTTCTGTAGTCCTCCTCATTCTCATCGATTTCTCACCCTTGTCTTCTTTGTCTCTTCGTCTCTTTGTCACTTCAGATTAAAATCACTTCTGCTCTGGCTTTACTTTTCTTTCTTCGTTCCTTTTTTCTATTTCCGCCATCCACCTCTTCCCTTCACTGCCTCCCTTTAATAGCTGCACAATATTCTTCTCGCTCATTACTTTTTTCTGACATGCAAACTTAATGTGCTCCAATGTTTCAATCTCTATTTGCCTAGTATCTCTTCCTGCTGCTCTCTCTCTGCCATTTCATCTCTTTCCTAGCTCCTTTTCTCTAACTTCGCCATCCACCTCTTCCCTTCACTGCTTCCCTTCAATAACTCTTGAAATCCTTTTGTATCTTTATTGTATCCTTATATTGCTATTATTAATTTTTTCCATTCTCTCCTGCTGCTGTATCCTTTTCCACACTTGTGCCTTTTTCTCTTCTTCTCTCTGCCTCATCTGTCGCAATTTCGTTCCTTTCAAATTACTTCCATAAATGATGCATTTATGTTTATATGCAATCATTGGTAAGATTTATGAGTATGGTAACCCTGAACACACTAGACAGTTGCATAATTGAATGGTTGTCAGCCCTGAACAGTCAATAAAACATAGGTTCATAGGTTTGGAGATTGGAATTATTGCCGTTTATTTTAGCGCATATTGAACATTAAGAATGCAAACTGCGAATAAACAAACAAAAGCTAAAACTACAATTACTCAGCGAGTGCAACGCAATTTAATGATCTCATAAACATATCTCAGTGTAACAATAATAAAATCTGTGATATTCATATAGAAGAAATATTTGAATAAAAATGAAAATTTAATGCAGTAATAAATCTAAGAAACGCAAAGCAATGCGTCCCGGAATATTTATATTCAATACAAAACGCCACGGATTCAACTCTCGCAATAAAATTATTTTTGACACATGCTGCTACAACATATAATTTACAGGATAACTTTAAAAAAATCCCATAAAAATAAAACATATGCTAAGTCGTGCACTTGTCGTTGTCCCACTTCTGATGCTGGTATTGTCCCGATTATTCTTCACAAGTCGGATGTTTTTAAAATATAGGGTGCGTTTTTTTAATATAATGTTATCCGCCCTCAATTTAAAGGGATTTTACATATTTTAACAATTTATTGTCCCTTCACACATTCTAAGACTAATATATTTTATTAGTTCAAATAAATCGTAAAGTTTTAAGTGCATTTTGCTCTCGCAGCAGATTGATCGCAACCTTCAGCTATTGACAACATTATCCGAGAAGAAATTTGAAAAAATTGGGTGTATAATACACGTAATCTAATGCATGATACTTCCGATACTGAAGGAAACGGAAAGTTATTTCACAGTTTTCATTGATTAAAAACTCATTTAGATTTCAAATCTATATTTTCGTCATTATACTTAAAGTCACTAATCACTAATCAGTAATTATTGAATACATTTATTTTAATGCATGTTTATCTCAAGTGCTGACACTATTTTAAAACCAAATGTAACTTCACTTAGTAAACAGTGTTACCACCATACTAAAACATAATACCAGTAAGACAAGAAACAAACTTAAAAATAAAAAAATATAATATACTAATTTATAACTGTAACTGCGCAGTAAATTTAAAAATTAATTAACAGTGTTAAGTTTATGTAGTTTTAATGCCGAATAATGACTCTAGTAAATCTAAAAATAATAACTTAATTATCACGATTTAACACGCTCCTCAGAGACACGCATTGCGAGGGTGGGGGTGAAGCAAGTATTAGAAAAAATATTTAAATGTTTTGGGAAATAATCAATCGCGGAATGATATAAAAAAGCGACAGGCAGATGGCGGTGAAAATAAGTCTTTTAGGAGACTCAAAACTACGATTTGTTGAACAAGGTGAGATGTATGACGTGTCAATAGTCGTAATGAATGAAGAGAGGTAGGAGCGAGAGCAAGAGAGATTACTCTACTAGTTAATAAGTAATAGTAACCGCATTTATTGTGGTTACACAAAACAAACCAATACCCAAACATGTGTTAAGTCAAATGTAAATTTAAGTGTATTCATTAAAGTATCATTCCCACTCACTGCTTTAATTTCATTTTGTATTTAATTTAAATTGTTTAGCATATGGCAATACGCGTAGTCATTCAAAATTCAATTTAATTTATTTTTTAAGTTTTCTTAATTTTTTTAGAACCTTACTTCAAGGTCCAATGTTTTAAATTAAAAATATTAAATTAAGAAAAACTAAATTATATTATAACCTCGAAAATGTGACAATCTGTCAAAATGCTGTAATGATCTGTCAAAAATCTGTATGATTTACTTCTAGAAGAAGTTTAATGTCAGTTTTTGAAAAATATAGAGGAGAAATCCATTTCTCTTACTAATTGTTATTAAAAATAGCAATTTTAATTATTCCACATATAATTTTGTCGAACTGTTAAAATTTATATTACTAACGATGCATACGCATCAACTAAATTAACTGAACTTAAATTAAAACACAAATATGAAAAGGAATGCTTAAACGGAAACCTGAAATCTAGATTAAAATATGAAATAGAAACAGTAAATTAAATATCAAAACAGTGAGTGGGAATGAGGCTTTATTCTTATGTATGTCATTTAATTATTAAAAATAACAGAAAGCATTTGAAATTGAAGGGATCGTTTTAAAGTTGGGCACAATTATTATGTTTACACAATGGCTTACATAAATAAACAGAAAAATACCCGAATTTTACAAATAAATCATTTTGTAAATTATCTTTCTGCACAACATGTGATTTACCCTAATTTGACCTTTGTGATCCCTTCTTTATTTAACGTTTCACCGTGGACGCCCATTGCAACCGCTTTTGTAACCTCTGTGCTCTGGGTTCTAGCTTTGGGGTTAATCTCAACCCTGATGAATAGATAGCTCGATGTTTTCATGGTTTGCAAATTGTTAAATAATGAAACTATATACGGTCGTTTAATAATCGATATATGGTATCAATTATCGATAGTCAAGTTGATTTAATGTAATAGAACATTGTGTACAGTGCTGCTGCTGCCACTCGTTGCCTGTTCTTTTAACTATTATTATGTTTACTACCAACATTTAAGCGCGTCAGCTAATGGTTATCGTTGCCGCTAATCTTGCTAGACTATTTGCCTTCGTTTTAAAATTAAGACAATAAAGAGAAGTCTGTGTGCAGATCTTTATCGCCATCCAATTAGTGAACTAAGTCGAGATTTTTCACATAATTAGAACTACTAGCGCAGATAATGAACATTTCATAGAAATGAACATTTATTTATGGATCTTGTTATAACAAAGACAATGTTTTTCTTTTGTGTTTTATTTAATTTGGAATATAAAGTTAAAACTATGAATTTACTTGTAGTTTAATTAAAAATAACGAAAATCTCTGACACAACCTCTGACAGACAATGGCAGGTTCTAATTTTATTTTATTTTACAATATTGGTAGAATTTAGTCACAAGAAATATTTGAAATAAATATTTTTCTTCTCCGCAAGAATGCTACAAACCAACAAATGAAGATGACATCTTTGATTTATAGACTTAGTACGTGAATTATCGCCTTTACGGATTTGAATTTGTTTTTGTTAAGGAATCCATGGATATTCAACAAATATATAAAGCTATAAATATTCTATTAGGCATTGGCGTAAGAGTATCAAAGCTAAAAGCAGTTTTTAGACGCTCTACTGAACTGGGTTTACACACGCTTCTGAAGTCAAAGATTTTCATTTTAGTAATTTACATACACATTATAATAATTACACTGTTTAACTTAAATCATACTGTCTTACCTGAAATCAAAGAAACAACATTTAAAGTTTATTATTTAAATTGTCAATTCCTTTTTATCTAATTATATTATAATTTAACATTATGCACAGTGAGTTCTTTCAGCTCCAAATATCAATTGGGTTTGTTGTTCTAACACACTACAATGAAATTAGCTATAACTAATATATACCGCTAGCTCATTTGACCAGAAAGCAATTGCAATATCTCTGGTCAGTGTTACCAACTAAAAAATATAATTTCTTTACACATATTTAATCTATATTAAAAGGAAAATTGTAATTCTTGTGATTTTTATCTGTGTAAAAGATGATAAAAGGATGATTTTCTTCCACTTAGAATAGTCAAGTGTGAAACTAATTTGTAAGTGAAGTAAATGCCCTTTTTAATATTGTAGCCATGGATGCACAATGGACCCTCTCACCGGCTCTGCTTGATCAACTACAGAACAATTCTTTTGACACCACACTTAGTAAAATTTTGTCTATACTCCCAGCAAATGTTGTCCTAGATGAATAGTGGTTGCCACATGATGAATATCGGCCCAAATTTCTGACGATTAACATCTGACGAAGGGTTTCTGATGGCTCCACTGATTTCTACCTATTGGCTTCCTTTTTCTTCCTATTTACTACACCTATTTCCATTTTGTCTTTGATCTTCCCTTTACTCTTGCACCTTCTTTTCCACAAGTTTCATAGCCATTCTATTTTGATACATTATTCCTACACATCCCAACAGTTGGATTATTTTCCTTTTAATTTCTGCCACAATTCTCGATAGTAAATAATGAGTAAACACATTTTTAGAAGCCAATAGTTTTAGTTACGTACTGGAATATTTCCCAAACAAAATGTCAACCCTCCATTTCCACCCAATATCTGTTTTCTATTTTGTACCTTTTGAGTTTGCAATCGTCATCGTCTGACATTTCACATGCAATCATATTTATATGTAAAACATATGGTAAACGAATGCATTCGAGTAGAGTGCCTCTCCTCCACGTTCTCCGAGGTACTTGATGTCAGGCTGTCAAAGTTGAGGGTGAAGGGGTTGCCTACATACTCGTATAACGCTCCTAGCTTCATCACATGTCTCTTTGATATCATTTTAAAGTACTCGTACTACAGAATTGAATACATGTATATTATAAGTACTAGAAATATTATTTCAAGTATTGTACGTTTTCACGTTGCATAAGTGTGTAATTGAGTATAATATTACTTTGACTTGAGTGTCCTAAATGTAGCACGTGACTGGAAGGATTGACTCGATAATTAATAATTTATTATAGCATTTTTTTTGTAAATGATGTTTTGGGTCGAAAATTAAAGGAAGCCGTGGATTTAACTGACTATAGTAATATGTATATCCTAAGAACCCCAGGTCTTACTTATAACTTAGTCTTACTCGAAAGGCACAAAAATCTTGTTAAAAAAAATCCATTCCAAAATAGCTTTAAGGAGGTACAGGACGTACCGTCAATGCAAAAAGTTTATCTCTCGGTAATACGAAATGCAAAATACGAAGTACATGAGGGACGAGCAAATATTGGGACTGTACCTTTGAAACTGACTTTTTCAATTCCCTATTAAACTGCTTTTTGCTTGTTAAAATGATTTTTTATGCATATAATAGTTTAATAAATTAAAAATTACCTATAATTAATATCAAATTTATATTAATTCAATTTAAATACATATTAAATAGTTTGAAAAAGGAATAATAAATTTTGCAACGCTGCAAATTTACGTGATTGAGGCATGCGTGATTTGGTTCTTTCACCAATAAATTGTTATATTTTATATACATTTATTCCGATTTTGAATTTCCCGCTCAAATTGGCATTTGCAACGTTGCCGGTTTATAACCTACATTTACTGTTTCTGAAAGGTTTTATTCAAATATTTTCGTAAATAGGTATCCTTTTGATAGTTTTCTTTTTGCAATAGTTACAGAAAAGATTATTTTATATACACCTAGTTTTTGAAAGCCGTGTCACCATTTTTTTATAGTTAAAAGTTATATTATGTGGTGAAATGGAGCTAAAAATTATGATTTATATGGAAAATGACTATTTTTAATCATGTATAGAAAGAAAACTATGAACCCTAGGTCTCTAAAATTTTGAGACAGCATGTATTTTAACTATTTGTATCGACCCTCTAAATTTCACAACGTTTTCATCATTTACGTTAACGTCTTGTACCTCCTTAACTAATATATAAGAAACAAGCAAACTAAAAACTTAATGCAAATATTTCCTTTGATTGTACATATTTATGAATTTTATTCAATTTCAATACGCCTAAAGTTCATTGTATGTGTTGGGAAATTTCGAATTGGCGACATTCATATTTCAATTACGGCATAAACAATACCTCTTGTACAAACAAACAAACGCACACACATGGCGCACAGCCTCACACATTACATTGAACACACGCACATCTTCTGCCTGCTCTTCATATGTTTTACAATGTAACGTTTTTGGTTCGTTGCATTTGAGAACACCATTAACATGGTCACGTGGCAAACTGAAGTCAATTTTATTATTATTTTAAAATAGTTGTCACAGAGCAATTGAAATAATTGAGCGTGCCGATTGCGCCCCTTTGCACTTCTAAAGAAATGGGTGGTATATTTATTATTTTACTCTTTGTCTATATTTATTTCTATGACTTTAAATATGGTTTCATATTTCATACAGCCACTCGCATTTTAATTTATCACTCTCTTTATTTCATTGTTTTCAAAATTTGATTTATTTTCAAAATTACTTCAAGCGTCACTCATTAACGATTAATTTCTATTTACATTTTCAGATCTCATTATTAAAAACCGGGTTGTCTCCTATCACATAGGTGATTCTCCTCTTTGTGTTCATACTGCTTACTTGCTAATATAATTCTTTTAATCAACTGAATCACACCCTGTGTGTTATTTTCCCATAGACAACTAATATAATAATTACATAACATTTGTTGTTAAACATCACGATTCAAACAACTATTTACTGTTGGAAATTGGTCCTTCGACCCGGATACCTACTGTGTGTCGCATCGCATCCGCGTTTTGGACGCGTGCACATGTTGAGAGTTTGCCGCGTGCTTTAATTCTTAGCAGTTTGTTGATTCGGGCGTATGTTGTCACCACTAGGGGTAGTCGCATACCCCACATGGTGCCCTCATAACAGACATGGGCCCCCGGGAGCCCCCGAGGTGACACGCGACCTGTTGAGTGGTAATCAGTTCATTATTTCTTCTAAATTTAAACAGTATTCTATTTTAAAAAGATTCAATCTCATTGAGAATTGTTAATGTTGTATAATGAATCCCCTTATAAAAAATTGTAACACTCCTCCCTAAAATATAAAGTCGTTTAATAATTTTCATGGCATGAAAAATGAAATGGAATATTTGAAATCATCAAAGCATAAATTAACAATTAAACTGTACGGGAATTTTGTAATAGCACATTTTCTTCACAATTGTCATGATTATGACATTGCAGTGGGTACAGGGTGGTTGAGGGGTGGAGGTTGTGAGTCAGTGATGGCTTAATTCGCGCTCTCACACCTCTGGTACGTGATGGTGTTGTACGGTGAATATAATATTGCAAACAACCCCTAAAATGTGCCATGATCTGCACGGGAGTCATCAACACAGACGAGGATGGGTTAAGAGTACGCATAACTACCCGCGAACAAGCGTCAAACCCTTAATTAAAAAATTACTGGCCGGAAATTGTTTTCACCAAAAGCATGGGTTTAAAATCCACAATATAGTCGTATTCAAAGAGCTTTTGTAAAAGTGTTTATTGTAGTTTCAAAGAACGAAAATAAATGGCTTGTTTTCCATCGGGTTAATTTTCACATCCCTTATAATTGTACAAATGTTGAATACATTTTACTGATGATGTTCATAGAATGACAAACTCTACTTTAATACATATTAAAGACTTATTTCTTGAATTTAGCTCTTCTCCATGTTCATCGTCATACCAATCATTTATTTTTGATAAATAACTCGTTGTTCATCCACTTTATTAGACCCAAGTAGATAATGAATTAGTTTGTAGCAAGCTAATATATAAATTAGAAACTGCACTGCGTTATGATCATCTCTATAAAAGGTATGAATCTTGGAATTAGTTTATAGCAGGCTAGCAATTCTATACCTGGGTAATAGCTAATAGCTTTTAACAGCTAATTGAAGCTACATACTACGTAAACGTATTATCTTTTGTTAACCCTTACCATAAACAGTTTCTCGACATTTGTTCGCTAAATTAGCGATAGTTCTAATTAAATATATTTACATATTTTAAATCAATGCATTTATTCGGAATGATGCTCCCAGCATGATCATAGAGAGCAACACGTACCGACATGTGTGTGGACATTCCTGTAGGGAACACCCTCCTCGCTCACCCCTGCTATCCATCTCCCTTCCTGTATGTAGGCAAATAATGAAATATGGAAGGTACGTGATATGTGAAATCGCATTATAATGAACACAATTCATATATTAAATGCATGGCGTATTACTAAATATATTTGCTTTGTACTTTTACGTAATATGATGTCCGGTAGGTCCCCAGTCATATTGAAGATGCGTATGATTTTTTTGTCATGAAAGAGTACATTTAAAGTTCAGTTTCTCACAATTGTTCATATGAAATGTGTACTTTTATGGGCTGCAATTGACGAAACCACTACACCTGTCGGAATACAAATGAAGTTAAAAGTTGATGCGAACTATAATTGAAATGTAATAGTGATAGAAACGTTACGGAACAAAACAATTGATCAAGTTATTTACTGGAGTCAAACATTTGGTTTTCATTTTTACATTATATTATATTTATATATTACCAATAGTATGAAGACTTATTTTTGTTTATTTTAGAAATACTTATTACAATTTATTCGCTGTCCCTTTCTAACACATTATCTCTTCACTTAATCATTATACGCTTTCGACATGATAATAATCTATAAAACACATTTATACAAAACCAATTATATAATCTGTCAGGTGTCAAAACACGTGACAATTGATTCCACAAAAATAATTCGTGACAAAAGAGAAATAAATGTATGTCCCCATCCCCATCACGTCCACGGGGAATTCGTTACTAGAAGATCTGATAAATGTTTTAATCACTAGATGTCAGTAACTGATATTTGTCCGGTTACTTAAAACTCTATTTCAGGTGTTAGTTTTATAAATTTCATAAATTTTCTCAACATTTGTCAATGTCAGATTTTCTTTGTTTGAAAATAAAAGAAAGGTAAACAGTATGTTGGAAATTATTAATAGCGTTACACGTGTGATAACGAATATAGTCACGAACGTGTGATTATGTGATATTAGCGTTGATTGTGTCATAAATTGTAAAAAATGGACGCTAGCTACTAATAGCTCAATAACAGGAGCTGGAAGAATCTATTAGAAATAGAGCTCCGACTTTTTCGGTAGAATGTATTCGAGTTGTTTTATAGGACTAGGAACTCTAGATACAGCTCGGAGTGTGATTCACCACAGGGCACTTGCAGATTTTACTTTGTGACTTATAATAGAGCAAGATCCCAGGCCGGCAGACATCACTTATTTTCTGATGAACAAAATGTGTAAGATTGAGTAGTGTTAGTATGTGCAATGATCGTATGCCTACCTGCTACCTTGTCCAAGCGGCCATTTTCCAGGTATCAAGTAATTAAGGTATATGTCTCACTCACTCTCATGCGCACGGATAATACCCTCTCGCTTCTACTCATAGCGGAATTAAAATTGGGTCTAGGGGATGTTTGGCCCCTTGGATCAATCTGTCCCCTTGTAAAACGTTTTAAAACAGTTGTCTTGTAATACCTTGTATTACCCTGCAGACGCATTAAAGCTGACAAAAAAATTACTTAAACTTACTTATAGTCTGATGATCCATTTTTATATATGTTAGCAAAACAACTGTTTTAAAACGTCTTACAAAAGGATCATCCCCTAGACCCAATTTTAATTCCGCCATAAGTAGGAGCGAGAAGGCATCGATGATACGACTTTCCTTCGGACGGTCAACATTTAGTCAGTCGATACAGTCAGAACTAGAAATAGAAATAGATAATGGTTTAACAAACCCTTAATTCACTGTCAGTCTAACATTTCCTTCACGTCACTTTAACAGAGATAGCATCTTAAATACGTCTAAAAGCAATTACACAATCAACATTATTTCATAAATGTGAAAATGACTATTTAATAAGCCCATTTTCCGCTCGACGTTTCGCTGTAGCTCTATTCCATTCTTTACCGGACATGCAAATAAAAAAGCTAATTTAGATACAGGAGATAATGTTAAACGTGTGATTTTGTATTTTTTTATTTTTATTTCTTATCATAATGTTAAATCTTGTTATTTTGTTTTCAAATGCATTACGCCGACACGCGCTTAAGGTTAGAGGTCGGTTTTTATAACAGGATAATGAAAGGAAAATGTTTGCTATATAATAGGTCTAGATGGTGCTGCTATCATGAGCGACTTTCTTGAGCGGGAAATTTAAAAACAAATTAAATATAATTTTTTTTTATAAAATTCGGAGATGTCTCTCTAATGAAGTGTGCAATCGAAATCTGAAGCGTCGTACATTTTTTTTCTAAATGCTTCATTTATTGGCACACCTTTAATAAACAATCAAACTTTAATTTTAGAATCCACAAAAGTTAATATCTAAACAAATTGAATAGTTCCAAAACTAAAAACAATGGGTGGCAGTGGCGCTGTCGCTATCGGTGTGGTGACAATATATGACATATGTTGTAATAACACATTATGACTTGTAGATGTTATTTTTATTACCGGAAATGTAATGTTAACTATAAAAAAAAACAATTGGCGTTTAACACGATAGGTCACAATAAATCAGCGGTTGACACGGGAATGATTTAACGTCATTATGAGAACGAGGATGCGGGGGGAAGAGGGGCATGGAGAGTCAGTAATCTGTAATGCACCTAGTGATAATGGTGACGTAACAGCCACCGTAATACCAACCTTACTACTGCTCCAATTTCAATTGTCATATTGGACACGCTTGACTGATTTTCATTAAGCAATGTTTGTCAACTATTTATAATGATGAACAATTTATTATTTCGTGAGAGCCACTTTTATACGCTTTGTTTATTTGGTTTCAGTGTTAAGTATCATTCCCACCTAAGTTTTAGCTTTATGTTTTATCACTAAAATATAAATTTTAGTCGTAGAACAGAGTATGTTTTTATTAAATATGTTTATTATCTTTATTTAATATAATTAGTTATATTTCCTTACAATATATATATTTTTTTATATTTATTTACTTATTTGCCTTGACTTTCTTTCGTCGTAGCCACCATCAAACATTTTTTATACATCTTTTATAATTTATAATTCAATTTTACAAATTTCTAAATATTTAAATAATTCACTAATTAATTTTGAATCACTTAACAAAAATTTAGTATTAACAGGAAAAGTTTTAACCACATCTAATACTTCACTATTGAATTTTGATCTTTCTAAATTATAATTTATGCATTCAAATATAATATGATCCAAAGTTCCTTCTTCACTACGTTGACATCTATCGTCGGATTTAATATTAATTTTGTACAGGTGAGCTGGAGTTTTGCAATGATTACGTTTGATTCTGATTATAGATGATACAATTTTGCGGGACTCATTTCTAAACCATCTCTTCTTACTTAAATTTGGATGTAACATATAATAATCTCTTCCTTTTAACTGACTTTTGTTAATGAAATCTGTTTTCTCAAATTGAAGTTTAATTTTTTGAATATATTAAAAATTTCATATGAAGGTAATTTCACTTTCATCTCAATTTCCAAATTTATTGACTCCTATGCCAATTTATCCGCAATTTCGTTACCTCTTATTCCACAATGTCCCGGTATCCACATGAATTTTATGGTATTATTCTTATTATAAATGGCTATCACTGATATAAAAACAAATATTTTATCAATTACAGTAATTATCTTACAATAATCAGTAACTGTAACATTTTCTCTCACCTTGACGTGTAATGGGCAGGCCGTAATGCAATGTAAGCGTCGTAGTTTTATAATTAGGTAATAACATATACTCGTACATACCTTCATACATGTGTAATTCGCCATCAGGTGTGCAAGTCCATGAAATTAACGAATCGGAATTCAATAAGTCGTTTTAAAACCTTCAGTTGTATAAGATTAAGATAATCAGTAGTTTCATTTTACTGGTTCCACTGTATCTGAAACAAATTGAGCTAGTTGACGATCTCATCTGAAGCTAGATTCCTAATCTTTGGTCACTGGTAATATGGCGCAAATATTTTCATCTTTCTCCAAATTTCATACGAGTTTTTCCGTCACATTACTAGCCAGCGAAAGAGAGGTATCGTGTAAAAGATGTACAAGATAGGTCCAAAGAAAGGTTATGTAGTAGGAACAATTGAAGTAACTTAGAACTTAAGAATACTAAACGAATCAGCTAGGAGTGCTTATTAATTAACTTTAAGTGGCACAAACAAACGACCAGCGAATAGAAAATACTCAGGGCATACTCGAATCTCAAGGAAAATTCGCTTCGCATAATATTTTTGGAAAATTTGATAATCATGTGATCTACAGTCTGAATGATTTTCCTATTGTATATATGTAAAGAAAATAGTGGCCATATCCTCAAGGACACCAGGTCAACACGTTTGATATTTGGAGCTGACAGAACTCACTGTGCATATTGTTAAGTTATTATAAAATTCGTTAAAAAGGAATTGACAATTTAAATAAGTGTGATTTAAGTTAAACAGTGTAATTATTATATTGTATATGTAAATTACTAAAATAGAAGTCTTTGATTTCAAAGTAACACATGAGTTGGATTAGAAATTTACAATTCCTAATAAAATTGGAGATATTGTCTTATATATATATTCAGTTATTTTTACATTTATTTGACTTCCGTAAAACCCCCTAATTTTGCAAATAAATCATAACTACCCGGTAGAGACATTCGTGCTAAAACAGATTTGCTAAACATGTCCAAGTGTAATAAAAGTTTATAAAAAATCTAAATAACTTTATTGATCGTAATATAAAATTAATGATAGAGTAATTTAGCATATGATTATATTACTCAATGGTAGCGCTAGCGTAATTCAGAAGCCATAACGCCATCTGTTTACTGTTATATTGTTATGCATTGGAGACATTAGTACCAACTTAAAAAAATAACACCCTAACATTAAGCACTCATACTCTATTTGAACACCCACTCACACTCAATCATTCATGCATGGCAGGCAACTTGACGGCAAAAAAACGAGGAATCTAATCTACATGTGACGTAATAATGACAATATAAATGTAAACCTGCATCAGGTGGATGTTTTCACACGTATTAAATGTCACTTATAATGGTAACTTAACACGGGCGGCCGGCGGGTTACGGCAGGTTAAATTGGAACTGAAAAGTGCAATTATATTATACGTAAGAATAGTAAATGAAATAACCAGTTCATTTAACGATTCGGCAATTAATTAACGAATGAATAACGCAACGTAACGACTTCATTGAGTTTGTCTTTTGAACGTTTAAAATAAGCTGAGACTTCTTAAAGTAGTTCTTCACTGTATATAATTAATTAGAATTTATTAAAACTTTGCTTAATTATTCTTGGATTAAATACAAATCATATGAGTTTAATTATTTTTAAAATTGACCACTCCATTTTTATAAAAAACGAAATTAAAATTTAGTAATTTTAACACGAGCTCTTATAAAATATAAGTTATAAAAATCGTAGTCACAGATCTCAAGAAGAAATGAAAATTATTGACTACGTCGTTATCGAGATATTGTTATTTAAAATGTCATTTTTTAAATTTCAAAACAGTAGTAGTGATGTGGCAACAGTAAGGGGCGGCCTTAGCTATTGCGAGGCCCCGGGGTGGTAAATATTTGCGAGGCACTTGTTCTTTGTATAATTTATGTAAATTGTAAGTAAGTATTTTTGATGATAATTGACGAGAAATAAAATTTTATATTAACATATTTATAAAAGTTAACAAGCACAAAGACGACAAATATTAATGATAATAAACTAAGGTACCTGAATGCCTTTTCCCGAGTGGTGACCGGGTGTGAAAGAATAGTCCCAACGTTGCTCATGCATGTCGTAAGAGGCGACTAAAATGGGTACCCAGTGTCTGGGGGTATAGCCGGGCACCCTGCCCCTGGGGATTATATCAGGGGACTGGTCCTCCAGGTTGGGGGTTGGGCGTGGTGCTAACAACTCCACCCCGTGAAAAAAACGTTGTTACGAAATCTCAAGTAATTAAAAACCATTCTGAAAAATTCTTGAGAAGGCCAGGGCCCACCCAAGGCTGTCGAGCCACTGAAGAAGAAGAAGACATGAATGTCTTAAAAGATATACGCTGTGATTTTAGTGGGATTTCTAAAACGCGAGACATATATAGTAATGAATATTTCTACATAGGTTGTTGCGCGAAAATGCGAGGCCCCTACAAGAGCAAGGCCTCGGGCGGTTGGCCTGCTTGCCACCCCCTAAGACTGGCTCTGGCAACAGTGATTTCATATTGCTAAGAAGTTAAATTTAAATTTCTATTTATTGTTTCAAATTTCTATTGTTACAGCATCATTTATTACACCCCCTGCTCTATACATTACCATCTAGCTGCGTCAGACTACGTAATCATTTCTTATATTAAGTGTAGCACATTTCCATTTGTATTTACAGTGAACTTAAAGTCACAATTAATGTAATTTCCTTCGCTCATTACACTCGGGGCGTAGTGGCACGCAGAGCTGCGTGGTATCTGCATCCATCATCTGTAATTCACTGATTCTCTCATATTTCACGTGCTCATAAACATGAAAATATTAATGAATCTATTAATTACAGTCCGCAGAAAGAAGTTCAGAAGTTACGGTGTATACCAGTTACTTATTTTCGTTGAAAATTGATTTATTAAATACGGTATTAAAATTTTTCTTTTGCCGTGGACGAATACTCTTAAATCATATATTTATCGTTGATTGTAGTGGTCAACGCCTGCAGCCATAACAAAACCCTGTTATCCATTCAAAGTGACACGTGGCTTGTCCAGTATTATTTTACAAATTACCCATAGAACTATTCATTAATACAATATGCATATTTTGTTTTCTTAAACTGTTTAAAACATCGCTACAAGTGGGTGGGTGATAAAACATCCCCCCATTCGCGTTCTCATGACCCCTGGCAGTCGAATGCGGGTAAGGTTAGACACGCTGTAATGATTAATTTAAATCGCGACTTCTTTGAGTTCATTTTTACTAATAAGGGCGTATTTATTACATCCTATTAATGTGTTTTTTATGATTTTAATTCTATTAACATAAATCTAATTACAAAATGCTTAGTTTTAATTTTAAAAAATGTCCATCATCAATCAAACACTAAATACAATACGTTCTAAAAATCCTGATTAATTTGTTAATTAAAAAGTGTTTAGAAGTATTATAACAAGAAGCGCGGGGAAAAGTTGATCAGATGAACCGTACCCACAAAACGGATAAAATAACGGTCGTTAAAACATAAAGTAAATTTGAGGTTATGAATATTTTTGTTATTACATTTAATATCATAAAATAATTTAAATATAAAAAATGTATATCTTTAAAACAGTTATTTTATTCTTTAAAACATTAAATAGTTAAAGAAATTGTCTTTAAATCCGGCTCAAATCTTTTGTGATATATAATTTTAACGACAATACTTATAACGACTGCAATTACGTTACTTTTGGTCGTTAAATGTTAACGTAATACCAATTCATACTTTAAAGTAGAAAGTAAGTGTATACAGTAAGGTTAAAAAAGGTTTGCTGATTATGTAAAAAGTTTGCGTTCTAGAGATTCAGCAGCGTGTAATAACTAATAAATTGATTATGTTCAGTAGCTAATTTTATGAAAAGGATTACTTGACTTAGAATTTGTACTTGAGAAGTTTGAGATATAATTGACGTTAAACTCAATGGATCACTTGTAAGTGTTCCGCAAACTTGTTTAAACTTCTTAAAAAGCGTTAAAACTTCTGGTATACATAATACAAAGATGTATTTTGGTTTATTATTTAATTTATTTCTAAATTAATAAGCTCCTGAACAAAGTCTTAATTTCTGTAAGACCATTTATTGATAAAGTTGGCTGTCAGGATGTCTAATTATTTAAGTCGCAAGATTATGGGAGGCATTTTGACCCTTTTATCATAAAAGGGTTCATTTATAAAAACTAAATCTACGTGTGATGTCAAATCTGATCTCTTTTATACAAGAGAGATGCATACAAGTGAGTGTGTGATACATATTTACTACTAACAGCTGGGAAAAAAGACAAATAATCTCGATTTCTTATTATATCTGTGACGTCATACGCAGAAGTAACACAAGCGGCAAAATTGATATTCAAATTTTGGATATTTAACTAAAGAAAAACGTAATAGACATATATTAACAATACCTAATATATTAATAAAACAACCGCTAAAAAATGAGCTCACAAGCCTATTCAATTGTTCTTCTTGTTACCTTACCGTACTGCGTCTTACTGTAATTGCAACCCCATCTGAATTAAACGTATAAAACGCTATTTGAGATAAAATAATAAAAATAATTGCCCGGGTAGCAGATATCAGTTTACTTTGCTTTATTTTAAAAAAGAAGCTTGGGGTGATACGTCGTTAAAGTACCCTGTTAGAGGGTATTTTTTATTTTTAAAAATGATATTATTTTGATTCATTTAATATTGTTATAAGATACGAGTAGAACTACCCTTATACGTAATTGGAAATTGAAATAAGTGTCGTAACAACGTCTTCATAATTTGAAGGTGGAAACGGAAAATGTATTTTCAGTTGTCTAATTATATTTTGTGAAATAGAATATAGGAGAAAAAATTTAGGTGATTTTAACTTTGTCGAAGAAAGAGAGAGATACTAAACCATATAACGCGCTCATATATCTGTCTCGCTCTCACACATAGATAACAATCGAAGAGGATCACTTAGACATTATTATTATTACTCAACATGTGGGTCAATTGAAGAATATGATCCAGATAATTAAAGCAATCTTTTGCAAAATATAAACAAACATAAATCAATGCTAGATAACGATGGAGTGCTTGATCTTGCTATTGGTCCATCGCTGTAACGTCGTATTTGTACTCAAGCCTTTGATTATGCATTTAATAAAATGATGTAATACGCATATCGTAATAATCAGTTTTAATTTAAATAATTTATCGTACGCCGTTGATCGTAGTAATAAAGATATCGCTCATCAGCTGGGAGAGGGCAGTGCGGTGAGAGAGGGAAGCAGTATGTAAGCAACAGACTGCCTGGAGCCGAACTTAATGATATTAATTGAAATAAATTGTCTTGATTGTGTATTAATCTAACAGTTTGCATCAAAATCTTTGATAGAGTAGCTTGTGTCATTTCAACAGCTGAACAAATGTTGCAAGTGATCATCGGACTCATAAAGCCGGCTCCAAATATTGGAAGATTGCATTGCAAGTATGCAATTTGTTGATATTATTGACACTGACACTGTTTAACAAAAACTTTCAAGTAAATAAAGAAACTTTCAAGTAGAAAACCTTCCTTTGTTGGCCGATTCGTGCAGCAGGCATGACATGTGGATCAAGTGTGTGGTGAAAAAAATGACACGGGTTAAAATACCGACAACAGCGCGAACTTCTTCCTACATGAACTTTAACACATGATATTAGACACTTAGTTCCAGCAAGCGTCCAACGTTGGAAGGTGTTCGTAGCACCGTTTGGAGCCGGCTTAAACGATCACGCATGCTCGCCGAGCCGATTACCAACCCAACATATTCGAGTTATATATGCCTGTCATGTATACCACCCTTAATTTCAAAATTAGCCTACAATAATAAAGCATCCTTCCGATTTTTTCACCAGTCAGTCAGACTCAGGATTTTCGCATAATTTCCTTTTTATTATTCTTCAAGACAAACTGTGTTCAAATTAAAATTCATGAGTTGTTATCACTATAATTAAAAATGCAATAAATGAAGCGAATTATTACGTAGTGTTCCGTATAAAACCATTAAAAAAATTCAGGATTACTATTACAATTTAGTGTTCCTATCGTTAAAAATATAACAATTCTTATTCTTCTTCTTTTGTGCACAAGTATTTCCATTTTACAACAAAGATGAGTAACTTCCGTTTCGTTATTGCTTTTCCGGTTTCACTACGCGACGTGCCTTATTAGCTGAAATTAATTTTAATCGTCTACAGGAATAGCGAAGGGATCTTTGAATATGCATAAGAAATGTGTACAATGATCCAGAGAAGACAATGGTTCTGATTTATGATTCGTGTTTGTCATTTAATTGATTTTTAACAAACAAACATTGGACTGTATTCCCTAAAAATATAGGTTTTTTGTGCATATGTTGTTTAACAAAATCTGACCCTTGTCCACACAATTCTTCTGGTTATAAAAGGGTTAGTGTAATCTTCATGATGACGTGGGGATTATTTGATGGAATCAGCAGAAAACAATGGAATTAATCAAACGTTGACAGAATAAACATTCAAGTTAGCTCGACAACGCGTCAGTTAATGTGTGGAATGCAATCAATTAAGATTATGTTTATTTGATGGTATCCGTAAAGTTCTGACTATTATTCTTGATCAAATATTTAAACTAGGGTTAACAACTTTTTCTTGATGACCCTAGTATCCTCCTTGTCTACAATCGTTTCTTTTATTGTATCTTACTCGCTCACTAAAAACGGTTCTGATACTAAGAATACGTTCATTGGAATCAATATTTGGGCGACAGGAATCAATAAAATTTAATTATGTCTTCCACAAAATATTGATAAAGTATAAGGGCTTGAAATACATGTTTCCGATTCTTATTATTTTTAACTGTTTCCATATAAAATTTAGTCTAAGTATTGCTCTTGTTTATGTCTTTAAAACGCAGAAAATGCAAAATATACATCTTAAGATCAAATATTCAGTCCTTCTTCATTAGTTTAAAAAATCACCAACTACCTCTTAAATTCGTGGCCGTGTATGTACTAAATACGGCTTTTTTTGTAGGCAGACTCCAGCCTTAAGAAATTACAAGATGAGAGCCACTAAAACTATTGTAATCCGTAAACTAATGGTCGAAATGTTGTGAAATTTTAACACATATCGTTTGAAGGTTGGTACCATCTAAAAATAAAATGATTTTATCAATAGTAGCGCCTTGTAAACGTTAAGAAATGAAAACTTTTAAATGAATAGAATTAGAATGACAAAGACTAAACACTAGAGCAACGTACTTCAAGAATTGAACCCTTTCGATAAAATAAAACATTCATTACATGACGTCACACATGAAGGCCTTCATAAATATTAATTACAAGAACATTTTCCACTATTTGTATTTCCATTGTCATCGCCATGACCATCAACGGTTCCATGCACTTTCTAGTGGGAGACGGGCTGTTGGTTTTAACGCTGTATGTACTTAATTAAATCAGTGCAAACAGAGTACTCGATGACCACTCACCCTCCTCACTCTCCCAAGGGGTTTACTTCACATCTCTACGCTTTAAGCTCTACGAAAGCTCGTCGTTTCGATTGTCCAGCTCGGATAATCTTAATTAATGCTTTGTGCCAGTCATTGGGTCATTTAGATAGAGAATAAAAGAATGGCTAGTAGAGAGGCTGGGGGGTAAACAGGAGTTATTATTTGAATGGTGGACACTACATCACAAGACTTGATTGTGCGATAACGTAAAAGGTTTGGAAAGACAATGTATGACAAAAGAATTCACTTATTACATTTTGTATGGATTGTTTAACCGGTGCTTTTGTCTGGCGTACTCTTTGAGCTTAATTGTATCTTTCTCGTTATCTATAAGCTATCATCATATTAAATGGGCTTGTGTCCCTAATTTCTATAAAACTGTACTATATATTATATATTTATGTAATGGCCGACCATTTCTAGCGCTAAAACTGCAATTAAAATTTTTAATTGCTATATCTCCGTCAACATTTAGATATTTAATAAAATAGACACGCCAATACACATTTATTAACATTAATTTCAATCAACAATTGAAAAATCGACCATTAAAAAATGAGGACACAAACCCATTGCAGAAATAATAAAGTTTTCTGTCGCTATAATTTCCAACTCGAGTTTGGGTACATTTTTATGACTCCAGGATGCAAATTGAAATATCACAAATGACATGTCCTACAAGAGGAACTAGGCAACACATTATAAAGTCAACATTGTTGCAGCAACATGTTGGACACAAAGCACCCGGTACGTAACGACTGCAACCGTTATGATACAATGTACATCTACTAGGTAACACCCGAGTTTACGATTCGTGCGATTTTGTGATATTAAATTTAATGCCGTTAACAGATTATTTTATGACGTGACACGTACCTGTGTTAGGATGCACGTAGATAACAATGCTTAACAATGTCATACGATTTTCTCATTAATAAATTATGATCCTTATTAATTAGTGGAATAACTCATTTGTTGGTTTAAATCCGTACTTAACGAAACACAATGTGTATTAATAGTATATCATGCATTTCTTTGTATATTCTGACATTTCATAAAACTTAATTTGTATAATTTATAATTCTTATTTTCAGTTTTTCCCTTTCTAGTCCCAACTCTTTCATCGTTGCTTCCTTAAGTTGTGTTTTCACTTAAACAACAACCGTATTAAGATCTGATACAGGAATCGTCTCCACTGCGATATCTCTTTGCATTTCTTGCCCTTTTTAAAATATATATTCCGTCCATCTGCTAATTAAGTCTTCCCAGTGCACAACTTCCATTCTTTCAACCATATCCATCTCTTTTCTAAAGCTGCTTCTTTTTCGTTACTCTTGTAATTCTTTCTGGTTTCTTGTACTTTTCGTTATGATCATATTTTCATATTTATGTAAGCACATAACCAATTAAATTTGATTTTCTGGGAATCGAACCTGAAGACATAGTAGTCATTGTCTAGGTTCAATGCTCTCCCACGGTTTTGTCAGTATATCATATCAATTGTGTTAGCGATATTGCGTTCTAAGACTCCAAGTACAACCCTGTTCAGAGGCAGCCTTAGGGGGTGGCAAGCAGTGCACTCGCCCGGGCCCTCGCATTCTCGCGCAACAATCCAAGTAAAAAAATTCATTACTATATATGTATTTGAATATGGCGTCTCGCTCTTTAGAAATCCCACTAAAATCACTGCGTATATCTTTTAAGACATTCATGTGCCTTAGTTTATCATCATTCATATTTGTCATCTTTGTGTTTGTTAACTTTTATAAAACTTCCAATATGAAATGTTATTTCTAGTAAATTATCATTAAAAATACTTACTTACAATTTACATAAATTATACAAAGAACAAGTGTCTCGCAAAGATCTGCCGCCCGGGGCCTCGCAAAGATCTGCTACCCGGAGCAATGGCTAAGACCGCCCCTAACCCTGGTGCTACTCTGCCTTCAGTCTTATCTTAACATAAACAGCTCTAGAATGCAGATTGGTCTGTATACAGTTCCTATATTTGTTAATAAATACTATTCGGCTTATGATTTGTAATTAGTAAATCCTAGTTATTCCTGACAATTGAATACCCTGCTTGTAAAGTGAACGTTCATATTTTAACGAACAATTGAAACGATTATTCGCGTTATCTTCTTGAGTTCTTCTTCCAGATGGCAGTTACGTAATAAATATCCAAGCATAAAACTGTAACATAAAGTAAAATACAAAGCAACATTTTAACAAACACATTATTTTAAATATTCAACAATTTATGTGTTCTTTGAATTCTGCAACAATGTAACGCATTGTACTATTCAGTAAATTAACTAAAGTAAACACAAACTAGATC
Organism: Panorpa germanica; assembly: GCA_963678705.1. Lineage (NCBI taxonomy): Eukaryota > Metazoa > Arthropoda > Insecta > Mecoptera > Panorpidae > Panorpa > Panorpa germanica. Next base: position 12,035,497 of record OY783220.1, on the reverse strand, counting down.
AATAATTGGTCATTTGTTTGCAAATTACCTAATTCAGAACATAAATGGGTGTTGACAAACATAAAGTACAATGTCCATGTCTTATATATTATGACCGGTAGGGTCAAAGTGCATGCCGTCCATGTCCCATGTCCAGTGAGTGTAATAAGACAGGGGAACGAAACCGAGGATGATGCGTGTGAAATTAGGTCAGGCTCGGTTAAATAAACGACTCAATTAAATAAATTAAATGACTTTACGGTCATTGTCTGCTGTAAATGACGGTTACAGCATTCGCGAGGTGTCCACTAATATTATTTGTATTTTTTGATACACGTTGTGAAATTTATTGTCAGGAGCTTCATCTTAAGGCTATAGTTCACCCCGAGTTGTAATTTGAACATTTAGGTTAGTCACACACACTTGCAACAAGTTTTACTACACGTTGTTGCAAATTTATTTTATTACTCGTATTATATTAATTGTGTGCCTTTCGGCTTTACAATCTACATTCTTAATACATTTCATAGAATTTGAAATTAAACTTAAACTATTCTTGACCTTTCTATTTCCAAAAGTACTTTCTGCTTAACCCTCTCCCTTCATTTTCCCTAGTCCTCCTTCATTCTCACCGGTTCCTCACCTCTTGACACAAACCCTCTATTATATTTTCACTATACTTCTTCCCTTCTGTCTTCGTTGTCACTTCACCCGTCTTTTACGTCGATCACTCTGTTTCTTTTGTCCGACCATTGAGTTGATACTGGAAAGAATATTCCCTTCACAGCACTTTGTGGTTTGGAATGCCAACTAGGTGTTCGCATGGTTTTATTAGACATCACTTATGATTAAAATCATTTCTGCTCTGGCGTTCCTTCTCTTTCCTTGTTCCTTTTCTCTATTTCCGCCATCCACCTCTTCCCTTCACTGCCACCCTTTAATAACTGCACAATATTCTTCTCGCTTATTATCTTTTCCTGACATGAAAACTTAATGTGCTCCAATGTTTGTTGCAAATTTATCAGGTATTCTAAAGTACTGACAATATTTAGAAATTATTATCAATAAATATTTCGTTTATTTAAAATTGCTTTAATACTTGCTACGACTGCAACAAACTCATAAGCTATAAGGTGTTGATTTACATAAGATTGTGTGAAAGACAATAAAGAAAGAAAGCCAAGGAATAAGTGAAGGGTGCGCAGCGAAGCGAACGACAGATGATTGGTCAACATTCTCCTAAATTTTTCACATAAAAACTAGAAAAAATCTACGAATATTCGGTAATTTATTAAAATAAGCAATTCCTAAAATGTTTAGTGACTTAAGAAAGACTGACTATGCAAAGAAGCAACAAAACAGACAAAGTAAGTCGTGCTCTTTGACCTCAACCCTTAAAAGACTGTTGACCAATGTTGGGTTTAACGTAAGGGTAAAATAACACCAAGAAATACACTTTTATTGCTTAAGGGTCACTTCCCCTATGATCCGAGGACCACGTGGCTCTTTTATAACGTAATATTTCATATTTTGTTGTACAGATTTGTTTTACTTTTTGAAATTTAAACCAGTTTTCTTTTATTGCAATTTTCACTATTGTGTGCTTTGTATTGTATTTTAGAATTCTTAAATAAATTTTAATTCTTACTTTGTATCGTATGGAAAGTAACATCAACGATTTATTGATGTTTAAAAAAATTACGTTATGTGTTGCAACATTGTCGTGAAGACTTTGGTGAAGCTATTTTTATTTTTCGAGTTATATAATTTTTATACTGATTACCTTAATAATTTAAATAAGTAGCGGGTTTCTTCAGAGGCGCACTATACATTTCACATTAAATTTCATCCTTTTGTTTAACAATAATTCATTTCGAAATATCTTGGCATGAAATATAATTTAAAGAAGAAACAAAACCTTTTTATATAAGTTCTGTTTCTTTTATTATAAACCTCGGTTATATACTTAATATCACAACTTTACTCATCATTTTTTTTACCTGTCTATAAAAAAATGGCGCAGTATTTGAGCGAGCAGCTTCTCCAACTGTCAAACGCCACGAAATAATTATTCATCTTCAACAATCGCTCAGTATTTTAAACTAGAACTCGTACATCATAAAATAAAAATATCTGCTCTGAATTAGAATACACAACGTTAGGTTTTTCACAATACAATTGTAGAAAAGTAATAAAAACAACTCCATAATAAAGTAGTTAATTGAAATCCGGTAAGTTACCACCACCGGCATGGAGATCGACGTGAACGTGAACCCAGAGAACAACGCAGCATCCCAAAGATCATAAATCATAGAGATCTGTCAGATATAAATCAAACTTTCCTCTAAATAATAAAATTACTCAATAAAACCATTATGTTAATTGACAAAACGAATATAATTGTTGTATTTTTATAACTAACTGCTTTCGTAACAATGATTCGTGCTTTTTGCTTTAATATACAACTTGCTTTTGACACAGGGGTGCTTAAACTTATGCTAGAGGGCGAATTAATCTAGTCGTTAGGTAGCGACCGAGGATGCCGTTAAATTCATATTTTGTAATTTTTGTAAATTTTAATGGAATAAATACAATTTTTTTCTGTTGTTAAAGAATTAACTCGTTCCTTTTATAGCAGTAAACTAAGATTTACTTCTTCTTTACAGTCGTATAACTTTAAGAATAAATTGCGATCGTCCAGTATATGTCTATATGGTTTTATCGCGTCAAACAAGTGAGGACAAAAGACAGATTACAAAAACACTGTATGAATTAATCTTGTATCTAAAATCTTGTTCAGAAACTTTATTGTGAATATTTTCATTTTATAGTAAAATAACTACTTTAATTTAGAAATTAATAGTTTTGTGCATTGCTGCTTTTAGTTTTGCTCTTAAAGAAAGTTTCTACTCCCCTGTGTTGAACCAGATTCAAGTCACAAAAGAAGATATTTTTAATAGTTCAAAGAATTACGTACTGGTACACGCCGTGCAGTACGTAGCTACATTATAACTTCTAAGTGCAACTAAGTAGCAAATTAAGTCGTCGATTCGTCACAAGATATAAAAATAACAACATTTTTTAAAAGTATGTGTAATAAAAATAATCCATATTTTAATATCTGTTTGAATTTGAATTTAAATTTAACAATGAATTCGTTTTGGTCGGTTATTTTCGAATACATTGTGTTTTCTTTATTGTATGTTGAGACATTATTTGTAATATGCATACATTGAGGCATTGAAATTGTTGAGTCTAAATTTAGTCACCTACTGTTTTAGTTGTAAATTAAAACATCACAGTATCAAGTGTATATTTATTTGTTTATATGTTTACGCGATTCGTTTGGTTCATTTTATTGAAAATTGTTTATTTCATAGAGAAAAAATTCTAAGACTTTTGGCGTCCTCGGATTTTCCCCTGAATTTCATGGAAACCCTAGAAATGGAAAAACTTCATAGAAATGTTGTAAAAATTAAAAAGAAAATTTACTTTTTTCTCTATAATTTTTAATTCATAAAAGATAGAAAGTTGAAATTTGGCATGTGTATTATTAAGTAAAAATTAGAAATTGAAAAATTTAGAAAGGGGGCGCGGTATCAAACGTTTTTGCAGAGCGAAGAAATAGGGCTAAAAAGTTGAAATTTTATATATGAGCTAGCTTTGGTACCTAATTTACAGATCGAGAAAAGATGAACAAATTTAAAAAAATATATTTTTTTAGTCAGTTTGTATGAAAAATTATTTGTTGTTATATGTAAAATAAATATGGAACGAGTTTAATATTTCAATTTAAAAATGTAATTGAATTTTGAAATGAAATTCAATTCATTTACAAAAAAATAGTCGTCGCTTGCGACGGGGATAAACTCTAGTAAACTTATGTTAAAAGATAACGTTTACTACATTATATTAATCTAAAAATTGTTATCTTAGAAGATAAACATAGCGAGGTAATAACTTTCTTGCAAGAAATACAATAAAACATTTAGGTAGTTCCTCTTCGAAGTCCAGAGCAACATTTATATTCAAATGTGAAAAACATGTGAATTATAGGTAGCATTTCCATAATTGCACATAAAATTTCACTCGGGATATTGAAACTGCGAACTTGTAAAAACAATAACCAGATGAAAAACATGTGTAACTTTATTTCCATAACTTTCTGAAATGGTCAGTTTACCCTTGTACCCAAACCACTTGAAAATGTTCACGAAGCTGCAACAAACTGACTCCTGGAGAGTGCCTACGAGCAGGAGGACCTCCTCGGGGTCGGGTCATACAAAGTATGCTTTATAGATATTATGAAAGTCTGGTTTTTGTCAAACATCCAACAATAAACGTTCAAGTATCACATTTTACGGCGCAGCGGAACCAGCAAAGTTTTTATTGTTCGCACTGTTTATTCTCGTTCCTACCGTGCAAGTAGTAAAATATAATATTCAAAAGATTATCTGGTTTAATAGCTTCGCTCTAGTGTAACTCTTAACTCTGAGGTGATAATAGGAATAATGATATAAAAGTTAATATTTTACGGTAGTTGACCGGACATTATGTTAGGTAATAAAAGAATTAAAAACTTTGAATGCATTTCGTTTTATATTCGTCACATCGTTACACGAACTCGAATTAAATTTGTGTTTGCATTGATGACATAAAGAAAATTTGATGTGATTTTATTAGTTATAAAATTTCAACGTTGCAAAACTGGTAGGAGAAGAAATATTTATTCAGTTCCCAATGTAATAACTTGTACACTGATAAAAACATAATTTATTATTTCTTTATAAATTAATCGTAACACAATAAATGACTCCACTATTGATAAATCCATATAATGGGCTTGTGTCCTATGTCTTAATTTCTATAAAAGTGTACTATTGATAAAGTGGGTTACTAGAACCTCCAATGTTCAATTATTTTTTAATAATTCCTATTATTAACAATTAAAAAAGTCGTTTTGTCTCTTTAATTATTAAAGTGATTCAACGTTGTATACATTCCAATTGCATGTGACATCATAATCGCTGCCAACCTTACAGCTCATAAATCTCTGCTATATGTATTTATATATCAAAATATTAAATATTATTTACAGCTATTTCTAGGAACAATAAAGTTTCAATATTATGTCTGCCTTAGCAGGGTTAAATAAAATAAAAACTTATTATTCTTTGATTTGACTTGATTATTTCGGCTACCAACAGCTACAAAACATTACCAGATCAATGACCTACTCAACAAATAACTGACGTTAAAATGCATTTCACGTCATACAAATATGGCTGACCATTTCTACCGCTAAAACTACAATTCAAACTTTTAATTGCTATATCTCCGTCAACATTTAGATATTTAATAAAATAGACACGCCAATACACATTTATTAACATCAATTTCAATCAACAATTGTAAAATCGACCACAAAAAAATGAGGACACAAGCCCATTTTCAAAACAATGGAAAAATCTGATAAAGCATTGTTTTTTAATAGGAAGAAATACCGTTCAAGGAAAGCGAGTGTTATGCGATTTCTGCAAATTTGTCCGTGTGAATTTATTTCGAGAATAAATAGATTAAAGATACTAAATATCAGGGTATATTTACAACATAATCTTACGTCTCTAGAAATATTATTACTTACAAAACTAAAACAGAGATCCTTTAACCCTATTTAGAACCCTTAATCAACCCCTATCTTATATATGTGTGAATTTGTATTAGACAAATGCACCCCTAAATAAAACCATGGGGTTTTGTTTTTATGAGCTCATTTACTTTGTGAAAGGGGTTTCACTTTTTTATGTATACACTCGAGTTGATGCTGGGTTAGAAAGGTCTCAGGTGTGTATTAACTAATAGCACCACTAAACGGTGACTGGATTTCAACAACAGATGTCGTGCGTGATTATATTAGATAATAAGTTCAGGATTTGTAGGTTATGTTTTGATTTTATGATATTACTTTATGTTTAAGCATCTTATTTTCGTATCTGATAAAGAATACACTGTTAATAATATGCGGAAGTTATATTACTTGAAAGTAAAAATCATAGATCGCAACACTCACTCTACTTATTCCATCTCAACAGTGAAGGCATGAACGTTGAACAATATCATTTCTTTTTTTTTTATTTGATTACTAAAGATTATTACAATCTGTCCTGCTTAGAGAACATTCAGTGATAGGTATGTCAAAATAAAGTGTCTTGCGCGAAATGTGCCTAACGAGGCTTCTCTCAATTTCAATAGATCCTAGATTCTTTTTAGTTGGTTAATAGGTCCTGAGGTACTTTCTTTTTTAGTCTGCGTACTGTGGAAATATTGGACATTATTGGACAGTCAAGTATTCTCTCTTTGTATGCTTTGATTCTAAGCACTATTTTATTTCTTCATTTACTGTGGGCATATCCAGATCCCGATGTTATGTGTTATTAGGTATAAACCATGGTATAAACATTTGTGACAATCCTTAACAGAAATCATTTCTTGAAATGATATTTATTTTTTGGAAATGCTATCTTACTGCAACTTATTGTACAATTTCAAAATAGACACTTCTCAATTTAAACTTTGACAAATTATTAATTACATCTGTCATTTTCTATGTTAAAGTTATTTATTTCTGCGGACCCTACTTGCGTTATCTAGTTGGTCCATTAATGCTAGTATTTTATTATTAATGACTTTCATTCTACTCACACGGTTTTGTTAAATGATCATCATTACCAATATGCAAATGTAGACGCCCTTAACACTCTAGAACGCTGCTGACTCCGACATAATCCTCGAAATTTTAGTGATCGTTTTGTATGGTGTATCCTAATGTACATGGATAGGACATTTCACACTCATTCGATATTAGTTTAAGATCAAAACAAAGCCATCACGTTGTAGATACCATTTGCCGGTCGGACTAAATAGAATGCTGAAAGATGTATTTAGAATCATGATGGGTCATACAAGACAACCAGTCTGTGAACAATTTATACTCGTACACAAAACTTTAATAATATGTAGTCAACTTACAAATAAAATAAAATTTAACACTCACAGTAACGAAACTATTTCATAAAATGAACCAATATTCAAATTACTTGGACTGTTAATGGATTCTATGTGAGTAATTAACATATATATTTAATTAACAGTATGTGAGTTTACTTCAACACCATCTAGTATCCAAAACCATTAACTACACACATAAACGAGCATCTACAACGCTTCTCCTGACCATTATTGCCTATGGTCTATGTTTCCGAGTTCACTCGTTCTGATAAAGTACCTGTAATCAATATGTCTTAGAGAGGACAAGCTTATCCGGACGCTATCTCGTGTCAAGCCATTTAATTTGCATGCGTAATGATTACCCATAGTGCATTTCACCGCTATCTACTAGTACATACTTGTGGTAAACGGTGGGACAAGGATGCTTCCAGCTTATATTCGTGTTAATCCTTCTTGGATAACTCCTTTGTACGTATCGCAGTATCTGGAGACTGGCATCATAGCAGGCAGCTAAATCTCTGACGCCACAGCGTGTAGTTTGTATCGTTTAATCAGAATTAGAAGGTTCTACTTGGTCTGGATTTAGTGTTCGGTTCTGTTCTTACATCTGCTGCGAGATGTTTTGTTTAAATCATGTGACATTCAATTCTAGAGTTAATTTTAAATAATTATTAAAGTAATTAGCAAACATGGTGATGTATTATAATGTTTAAGGCTTTAGTGGATTCCAATTTTATCATTACTTAGTCGCACGTTGGAACGACTTTATGTAATTGACAAGAACAACTTTTACAAGACCCTAAATCTATTATATTTCTCATTTAATTATAGAAGACCACTAACTCAAAATGCAATGTAACTCTTACAATCTAATAAACACATGTACTTTCACAATCTAATCATTAAAATTTTAATGAATTTGAACCATGTTTAATTTAAGTACACTAAGTTTAATTACATTGCAAATCAGAATGGTTTGCTGGAGATAGGACTGGACTATGGACAGTCGGTCTGTCTATGTACTTAATTCTCCAGCAAACATTCAAATAATACAAAGCTGTAATAAACTCGACTCCAACGCAGTCCGCGAATGTATTAAAAACGTAATACGCTACAAGTCTGAAACTCACATAAATTTATAAATTATGTCAATCATAATCGTTAGCCTGCGACATATATGCCGCAGTTTGTGTATTTATAGCTCAGGGATCTGTCCCCCGAAATATCCAGGCTGCTGTGTCGCGGTTACATCATTGTACTGATGCTGGAAGCTGGAACGATGTAATGCGAATTGTAAATACCAGCCACCAGGAACTCTGGAATAGCGGGATCGGGATGGCTAATGCCATTTTATGGCACGCAGTAACAATTTATTGTAATTGAATTACAAACTAAAAATTTGTAAAACGACACCATAAAAAATAACGATCTGTTTCAGGAAGATCTTGTTTTATTAAAAGTGTTATTTGCATTTAAGCCTTTTAACAAAGTTAACAATATATTTATACGTGTTTTCTTAAACAAGAGCTCTTAATTCGGTTGTGTATACAGTGGCGAGATATGGCATCCTTATATGATCAAACGAGATCTCCTTTAACATTGGCTTTGGTTTTCCACTTTATCACGACCATTTCTAACTTCCGAGACTAATGAAACTATGATTAAAGTCTCTACAAAATGTCAGTCCATTTTACACCTTCGTTGGCGGGAAAATATAAAATAACGCGTTGTGCAACACACGCTGGTACTTTAATAGAATTGGCTCTATTCTTTATGCTCCAACCAGTGGTTTCCCGTCGCGCTGCTCTGCTCATGTCACTACGTGAATCAAATGAACACAACTTTGGTTTAAACTTTAGTAAATATTTAAACATATTTTACCATAAATTATACATATAAGGCGTTAATTGCAATATCGTAAAGATAATTAAATCCATCTTGTTTGACAGCTTACACATGCACATGCACTTTGACTTAAGTATTTGTCAACATAAATAGACAGTCGTCGTATTACTATTTTTAAGTTTCATATTAATTGTTATTTATTTTGGTCCATACGTCATCAACTTAGAGTTGAACTGACTAAACTGATTATTTATAAACCTCATTTACGTAAACTGATTTTCTTTTAGGGCTCTCTCACACTGGAACTTACTGCTTGCGATATTCCACTTTTGCAGTAGGCATTAAATCTATTAGTACACAATTTATGGCGAAAAACGTACATTTATAGCAAAGGATAATTTGTTTTGTGTAATATTATATTATATATATATCTAAAAATGTTGTGTAGTAAACTTTATTATTTTTCATGATTAAATATATGTAAATTAATAAGTCTGTGACTAAAACATACAATTTAAGTTAACATAACAATAGGTGCCCTTAGCAGATTCCTTTTTTTACATAATAATATTTTTGTTTTAAATTTAAATTTAAATTTTTTGAAATAGTGACATTTATTTTGCAAGAGAAATGTATCAGGTTTCAAGACTCCACCCCTTGTATGGTGTCAATAACATGACATCTGACATATGACATCTGACATGTCATTGCCTGACTTCTAATAGTCTTTTTTTTCTGTTATTCTTGTTAACGTGGCGAATGACATGTGTGACACGAGTTTTCAATATTACTATTTAACTGCTCCATGTTAATTGACTTTAGAAAACAACGTTTTCTATTAATTATTATTGACAGTTTACATTGTGCCACGTGTGACATGTGTTTACATGTGTGTGTGTGTGTCGAAAAAATTGTGCCAGCAAAACAAATCATTTATTTTCAAACCGAGTAAAGTTCATTTTTCAAACAAATGAAGGTAATGGTATGAGATATGATAACTGAATATGATCTTTATATTTACATCCAGTGTTGGATTAAGTTTTTGAAATAGGTGCAGAAAGATGGTGAGGCGGCACTCAAGTCGTCAGCCTACATAGACTCCAAAACTATCTATAATTAATAAGGGAACCCATATTAAGTACTACCACAAGTTTCCATGAAATTTGGCTAGCTGTAGAGCATCGAGAAAAAAGTTAATTGTAACTAGATACAAGTTATTTTGGCGGCCCTAACAATCCGTAAAAGATTTGTGTACGTCAAACAAAATTAAGTAACGTCGCGTCGTTTCACATTACATAATAGAGAGGCACATTTTAACAAACCTTCATTTCTTCAATTTGATGACAAAAAATATTCTTTTTTCGTTAAATTAAAAACCAAAAAGAAAAGGGAAACTAATGAAAAGCATAGTTGATTATTTTGGGCTATTACTTAGGCTGTCATCTAGTGACTACTAAGGTCATTTATTTGTTTTTTTTTTTCTCTGCTTATCGGTCAACTCAAACATTAATCAAACTGCGAAGTAAAGTATAAAAAATATTTGTATTCAGTCGAATCATTTAACTTTGTTGTTCATTCGGACATGTTTCGACTTGTTCCTTGTTTTATCATAGAACGCATTTTGCAAAATAAACATTGCGAGGTTGTTTGTTGATTTCTATTTGGTTAATATGATTAGGTTGTTTCGTATCTTTCTAAACTGATAGGAAATGATTACGAATTTCATTTGGTGCGTAAATATACGAAGAATTAAGAACATTGTCGTGCTAGAATATGATTTAAAAGTGTGTTTATTATTAATTGTGTGCCTTTCGGCTTTACAATCTACCGTATTCTATTTCCTAATACATTTCATTCCTATCTTAACAATTCAAACTTAAACTAAACTTTATTAATTTTATTTAAAACTAATTATTTACTTAAAACTAAACTTTATTTATTTATTAAAACTAAAAAAAATATTCTAGACTTTAACTACTTCCAAAGAGTGCTTTCTGCTTCTTCTTCTCTTGATCCTCTCTCTTCATGTTCCCCATGCAAACAGATAACAGTAATGTTATTCGTTCCTTTTTTCATAATAAGTTTATAATTTTGTTTAATCTTATTGCCACAATATACGAGTATGAACAGTTTAAGAAGCGCTGCTCTATATAAACATTATGAAACAAATCCATACTCAAGTGTAACGCTTTCAGCTAGTCAGCAACATTCAAACACTTAACAAAATATAAAAATCAGACTACTTTAGAAAACATAACCTAAAAAAACATTGAAATGTCCACAAAAAAAAAAAGATTTTCTATATAATCTATTTAGATAAATATATATAAAATAATCTTTAAAGTAAATAATAATGCTACTAGAGTTAGAAGAGCGTTGTATTCACTACCCCCACGAAGTTTCACCCCTTACCCTTTACATATGTTATTTGCGCGGCATTTTTATTTTTATTCTTATTACTTATGCATCAAAGGTCATAGAGAGATTCCTTTCAATATTTGCTGTGTTATTTTTTTGATCAAAAACCTTTTTTTACTATGAGTATGTTATAGATATTGAAATGTTTGCCAACGTAAATTGATATTGTAAAAGAGAATATTATATTCATCGAACTTCTATTAGAGATATTTATTTACATACGGAGATACACGTGTATAAAGTGTGTCCTTACAACGCGAGTTCGATATAACACGGTCTTTACGGGCTAAAAAACTGCTACCCAGTTGAATTCCGTTTAGGAATCCTTGGAATTAATATACAGATCGAATGTATTATTCATAGATCATTTAATGGATTCAATCTGAACACAGTCTGTAGCTATATACAGTAAAAGCTCCTTATTCGCGGGGTATACGGTCCGTAAATATGCCGCGAATACAGAAACCGCGAATATGGAATGGTAATTAGTATGGAATTATAGGGGATACGTTCCAAGGTACCAAAATGAAACCAATATGTATGAAAATAATATAAATTTATTGCTAAATTCTAAATTAAAATAAATCATTTTCGTCAGATTTAGGCAAGGGTTTATAGAATTTAGTAATTTTTTCTTGCTTTGCTGCTTTTAAGAGGTCATTAAATTCTGATTGATATTGAGCTGTAGCATCAATAATTTGCCGTTTAAAAATAAGGCTCCTTTCCATAGATGGATCAATATTCACGAAGAAATCACAAAGATCATTTGCCCTACGTAAACCTTCACTCAGATTTTTTAAGTTAAAAGTCACCTTTTCAGTGGTTGCTGAAGGCTCTTCTTCAGTGGAATGTGGAGTTAACATTTCCTCTAAGTCGGTTTCGGTCAACTCATCCTGCGAATCAAACAACTCTTGGATGTCACTTGGTTCTATCTGTTCGAAGCCATCTCGTACTATTCCATTTGCAACGTGAACAACATTTTCAGTTAAAGATTGAATTTGCTCAGATTCATCATCATTTCCGGCAATTAAAGTAGGCCACAGTTTTTTCCAGCATGATTTCAATGTGCTTGGCTTCAGTTCATCCAACGATTCTTTTATGTTAACAATACATTTTGCTATGTCAAAAAATGCCGGCAGTACTCAAAGAACGCCGACACTTTAAACGAAACCGAATCCGTTTCTGTTTAGGTACCGATTGCATCCGCGAATAGTGAAATTTTTAGCCGCGAATACAGAAACTGGGTTGCAATTTTTTTACCCGCGAATAATGAAAACGCGAATAAAGAAACCGTGAATAAGGAACTTTTACTGTATTACATAACAGTACATAGCATCGATATAAAGTCCCCAAAACATGATCTATATACGCATCAGTCAGGATAATAGCAGTGAATATAGTCGCAGACAAAACACACTACGAAATGTGAGGTTATGTTTGTAGTAAACAGTAAACTTGTTAGATTAGCTCTCAGTCTCACATAGATTCCTCCCCGCAGCTTCCCTATGATTGATTACATCACTTTACACATTGAACAAGCCTGATGTTTCGCATTAATAGACAATTTGCTATTTACAATTCATAATATTTGTAATAATGTTTATCTAAATACAGAGATGGCTCTGCTATCAAGGTTAGGGAGAGATAGAATAGAAAATCCATCAAATTTGTGAACATAACCAAACAAATATGGTTAATTTAACGATTACAATGTAATAGACATAAATACAATATCCATTTATGTGTGTTTTATTACATTACAAATGCTGTAATTTGAGTTTGTTCGTTACACGATGTATTCATATCTAGAGGCTTCACCGATCGACGTGTACCTACCACTCCTCCCTGTACTCGTAATGCTATTGTGAGAGAGTAATTAATATTCTGGTTACATTGTCATTACATTACATATTACAGCTCTATGTAAAATAACAGTTTTATTATATTACGGTAAAATGACTGATGCTAACTAATTCATTTATTTTTGTGTATTATTTTGCTAATTTGAATATATTCATTATTATTTTCTATTTGACAGTTAAATAACATTATTAATATTAGTGGTATTACACAAATAACATTACCTTCATGTAGAATTATTTAAAAACAATACATATCATGTAAAATACTTGGTAATTAGTTTCGTTTTAATTAATATTTATATTTAATGTATTCTGTAACTTAGTTTTGGTGATCAATACCAAATGGTGCCGATAACAGTGAACATCGTATTTCAACTACTGCAGAGTACACCGCACGAACTACATATTCTATTATCGCATGCGATTAAACGTTGCCAGTGTTACCGTTTTAACTGATGCAAATTTCAGTGTTCTGCGTCCGTTGATTTGTATCCAGCTCCTACTTTATTTTATATTATTTCATTTGTATTAGTTTTAAGCAAAACATAACAAACCCATCTAAGAGCCTTCCTTTCACCTTCTAATGAATCAGCTGACATATTAAACCAATAATAAGATTCGTTTAAGCATTAGATAATATTTTAGAATAAATTTTGATTTTCTCTAGATTTTGACATGTGCAACCTATTATTTTGTTCAAGCTATTTCAGCAAAAATCAGGTGTTGTATTTTAAAGAAAAAGATAACCCGTTTTTGTAACACAATATCTTTTGTTAAGTGCTATTAAGTAACAGGTGTTCAAATATATTTAAAAGCCGTGAGAAATATTAGTTTTTAAAAATATATCGAATCCAATAATACTAATGCATTGTTATTATTTTTAACATTATTGATATATCGCTTGCTGAATAACTTTCTTATGAAGTCTAGCAAAGTAAGTTAAAATATCTAGATTTATAGAACGTTTTATATTTTACCTTATTATTAATTAAACTATCCTAAAACTATTTAGACTTATGTAAGCCTAAGTAAATAACTAGAATTTTCTAATTTCTCAAGTATAAACCAAGCGAACTATTTTTTGAGTTGTGTCACTATTGCATTATGACGAGATATAATAATCAGGGAATTAATCAACTCACCCCTAAACACTGAGGTATACGTGTATCTCTGTTCATCCCTTACAAGTTCCAATCATCCCCTTCTGTTATTAACATCCATGACAACTGTAGATGATGCTGCAACCCCTTAAAATCACCCCATCCCCTAATACTTATTTATAATACGATTATAAAACTCTCATAGCGATAATAATATTTTAGTTGTCAACATAATTTAATTTAACCAAAGTATATTTAAAAAAATTCAACAATAATTGACCATAATAAATAGGAGCTCATTTATTTGAAACTTCCCCCACTCCCTTCCCTATTTTGGGATAATAGAATTAGGATTCATGTTTTAACTTCAACGCTATTGTAAATGGAATGAAGAATTCATAAAGATGGCATCATCATGAAGGTTTTTCAGTACGTTTTACAATATATTGTTTCTAGATACAGTTTTAGATACAAATATAGAGTATAAGATACGTTTTTAAATATAGTAAAAGTATCTAAACACTTAACGTATCTATTACATAGTTATTTAGTTATTTTTTGTGGTTCCTCTCATTTTGGCAATCATTTCAAAGGTAACTTTTTTTTGTGTGTTCTTAACTATTCAAATTATTTATGTTGGATTCGATAATAACCTTAGGAATTATCAGCAAGCGAGGTAGCTCAATAGTAAGAGCCTAACGTACAACGTTAGAGATCTGGGACGCCCCCGGCCTCGCCTTTGTTTTTTCTTCTGGTTATTACCTTCAACATTACAGAACGAGTTAAGGAACATTATCTACTTACTAGAGTTTACTCCGTCGCAAGCGACGACTGTCTTTTGTATGTGAATTAAAATTCATTTCAAATTTTAATTCCAATTTAAATTTGAAATATCTAACTCGTTCCATATTTGTTTTACATATAAAAACTAATATTTTTCATATAAACTGACTAAGAAAATATATTTTTTTCAATTTGTTCATTATTTAACCAACTTTTTTCAAAATTTTGCATTATTTTTTTCCCTGCCCCTTTTTTAATTTTCAAAAAATGTTAGCAGTGAACACCGTAATACACATGCCAAATTTCAACTTTCTATCTTTTACGAATTATAAGTTATACACCAAAAAGTAAAAAGAAAATTTATAGTTTTTCCAAATTTACGAATTTCTAGGAAATTTAGGTAAAAATCCTAAGACACTTAAAGCCTTAGAATGTTTTTTCTACGAATAATGCAATTTTCGATCTATTATACAAAATTCGAACCAAACATTCAAGAAACTATTCATATAAACATACAGTTGAAACATTATAATATAGGATCACAAAATTCTAAAATACTAAACACATTTTTTCAAAGACATTGGCAACACCGACGCACTTGACATATTGACAAACCTCTACATCCTCCTATGAGACTACATTTTTAAATTCTGGTGTACATTAGGTTACATTAATATAATTATCAGGTTATGGGGTTGCAGGCAATCGACAACATCCCATACGCCCCGCTCCTCCTCCCACCCTCCCAGTGTCTCTTGGAGCCTGGAGGAATTCTGTAATACATTACTAATTACATCACGAGCAACACAAACAGGACCGGGACTCCTTCCCGACAACGTTTAACATCTGTTAATTTCATTATTTATGAGCCTTCTCATCGACATTATTTGCACACGGAACTAAAATGACACGATCTAATCAACCGTTAATAAACGAATGATTAATAATTCATGAAAGGTCAATAAGTAGGTTCACTGTTTGGCTCATCTTCATCACATGCTGCAGGACACTTTGCTTCCTTCATTGACTTTACGATTCCTGGAGGCTGTTGGAGGAACTAACAGTAGGTAGGAGCACTAATGCTAGATTAACAGAGAAACATAGATATATTGACACGCCGGGAGGGATGCTAGATGGTAGATGGTACACACACACACACACACATACTCAACATTATCAAATCAAACACATTTGCTTCAGAGATATCAGTAATTATATATAGTACGTCATATTATATCCTACTCATATCAACATAGTGTAAATATACATATGCCAACATTGTATGAAATGGTACGTGGTACAGTCAGAGGATAGGGTCTGTATTTGTGGTAGAAAGACTTGTTGGCACTTTTTAAAACGTTTCACCACCCTGAGATTCTGTTTTTTTATCAATTTGCTATTAATTTTGCAACTACACTAATATAAATTGTTTTTATTCTATTCTAAACTAATAATTTTAAATTTTATATTCTAAATTTATTATTCTAAGTTAATCTTTAAATGCACAGTGTTACAAATTTGCAAAAAATGGGCAAACTGTATATAATATATCTGGTTCATCAGTAGATGACTTAAATGAATAATTTGGTGTGGTTTTTCAAGAACAAGAGAGTGAAAAGTCACTACTTGCAATTTTCTTGATTTTAAAGGTTAAGAAAAGTGTTAAGAAAAGCATGTGTTTCAAGAAGAACTATTTCTTAAATATTGAAAGTGATAGTATATATAAATGTATAAGATATTTTAGGAATTGTAAATTTTTAATCAAACTTATGTGTAGCTTATGAAATCAAAGTTTATTTTAGTAATTTACATACACATTATAATAATTACACTTAAATCATACTATCTTGAAATCAAAGAAACGACATTTAAAGTTTATTATTTAAATTATCTATTCCTTTTATCTAATTTTATAATAACCTAACATTATGCACAGTGAGTTCTGTCAACGTTAAATATCATCTGTATGGCACACATTACAATGAAAGTAGCTATAACTAATATATACCCTTAGGTCATTTGACCAGATTTCTGGTCAGTGTTACCAACTAAAGAAATATAATTTCTTTACAAATGTATAATATAATCGTAAACGTTGGGACAAAGTCTTTTATACTAGACATCCATAGAAGAAAGTGACTGTTGTATTTCAAGGTTATCCATTGTCTGCTGCAAATAAAGTGAAGCGTAATGGATTAGTGACCCGGTCAGTGTTTAGGTCAGGTGTTCGGGGTACATAACAAATCTATTCCACTAGCAATCTACCTGTTAATTATAATCCTCTGTTTGGACACTCCTGACTAATTTGACAATACCATGACTTGCATAATATTCCTATTTCATTTCGTTTTCTATTTTTTTACAACACAATATATATTTTTTGTGCAGAAATTGACTGAATATAATATCCCAAATAAAATAAACTGTAGCTCCATTTGCAGACTCTTTTGTGGTGTGTTATCTGCTGGACCGATATTCGAGTCCCCGGGGTGTTTTTATTTACAATAGACCAGATTAAGTTGACCATGTTTTATTGTATTCTCGGAGAACATCATTTATTCTCCTGGCTTTTAGACATGTTTTTAGACTTGTTTTTAGTTTTATTTATTCGAATCAATTTGTTTTTAGATTATCTGTTGATCTGTTCACGAAATTAAGGGAACGATGCGATAAAAACAAATTCGATTTCAACTTTAATGTATAACGTGCTTTTTTAAATATTTATATTGTAGTTTTAATTATAACTTATTGATTAAATAATCTATTATCACCGTTGATCACGCACGCGTAAGATTTGATCAAGTATATTATTTTTCTATAACATTTATTCATGAAAATTAAATTTTCCTTTTGTCATGATAATCATTTCACTTCCACACACGGCCAAAGTCTGAACTAAGTATCTCCTGGTAACTTGATGACATTTTGATTTGCCCATCAATCACTTGTTTGACAGTTGTTATATTTCCGCCATACGCACGCTTTGTTACTTATTGTATTATTTCACTTTTTTTCAAAGTAATATCATGTTAATTTTATTTATGACATTATAAAAAAATTATGTTTTGGGTAAATGGCATAGCCTTGTTATATTCATTAGATTAACAACTAGCTTCAGAATTTTGTGAGTACATCTATTTTTAATTCAGCAAACATACCAAACTGTATTTCTTTGATTAAGAAGAGCCAACATAGTAGGAGATCGTCAGTGATAAGACTCAGCAAGCTTTATAAATTATATATCCAAATGACGATAGTTCGGCAGCGACTTATACTTAAAAGAGGTTATAAGAGCGGTATAAATCTATAATACGATAACGAATTTTATTTTATTTGTTTCTACATACATTATAGAAAACTAAGTGAGTCAGTGCTATTTAGTTATATCGACAGTTTATACCCCACAACTTGTTTTACGTATGAGTCGCCGCCGAACTCTCGTAATTTGAACTATTGTACAATTTTATAGAAATTAAGACATGGTTCATAACCCCATGTGCATGTAATGTGTCATAATGGCTACGAAACTTTGCAGAAAATAGTTCTGCAACATATTAAATACCCCAAATATAAAAAATCATGACCATACATCAATAAAAAATAAAAACCAACTAAAAACAATATTACACAATCTTTATTTTTCTTTCTTCGTTTCTAAAGAAAAAAAATGACATACAATAATATGATAAAAGAACGTCTCATGGTAATACATCACAAATATAAAAAACAAAAGAGGGATAAACTACCCTGTACCCTCTACCCCTTCCCCTGTCTTTGCATGCTCGTATTCAGTGACCAGTGAATATATTCGAGTGTTTTGTTAAAATCAAAAAGGGTAGGTTGAGGTGGGATGGGGTGGGGTAGAAAGATAGAGGGTGGATTGAGTTACAAAAAAAAGGTTACGGAAGAACTTGAAGGACTTAGATATATGTTCTACTTGCATCAGTTTAGAATTCATAGACAGTGGTGTAGCTAAGTATAACGTTTTGTAAAATCCTAAAATTGTAATCATAGTACAATTACAACGGGAAGCAATGAGTGTAAAAGAGAGGCACATACATTTGACTGTGTTGTTAGGTAAATAAGGAAATATGAAGTTGAATATTTTATTAATTAGATTCATTTTTGTGTGTTTAACGATTATGCTTGTTCAAATTTCGACAATTTTTTTTACTTACGCAGCTATAAGTCGTTCTAGTCGTACTTGAATGATATTGTAGAACAACAACGTTCTTAAATCGATTGAATCCAACTACACCATCGCTAAATATATATTTCTTTTCGCAGCCCGATAAGACAAGAGCAGTATAGTTTACAATGATCAGGGGAATTGACCGGTAGATTAAACTGACCATCCGTCAAGTTTAACAGATCGATTTGAACCTAATTTGTGTTTAAATTCGCAAATAATTTAAAATTCGTATCTAGCAGACTGAATTACTTATACTGTTGAAAATACTTCGATACATGACTTATGTATACAGTGTGTGTATGTGTGTTGGTTGTTTGCTGGGCATCAGCAATATTATAAACAACGATGCCACTACGTTTGTTGGGCCTGTGTAACCTGTTTTAATATGTACTCCCAATTAATTAGACCTTAATGTTAATTGATAGATCAGTACAGCTTAATTTAGCAATTAAATATTAGCTTTGATTTAGTTGGTACAGTCCGCTAGAGCATTTCTATTATCCTACCTTAATTGACTATATATATTTGGCATCAGAGGTGACTTTAGGGGGTGGCAAGCAGGCCCTCGTATTCTCGCGCAACAACCCAAGTAGAAAAATTCATTACTATATATGTATCTTAATCTCGCGCCTCGCTCTTTAGAAATCCTACTAGAATCACAGCGTATATCTTTTAAGGCATTCATGTACCTTAGTTTATCATCATTAATATTTGTCGTCTTTGTGCTTGTTAACTTTTATAAAACTTCCAATATAACATTTTATTTCTTATCAATTATCATCAAAAATACTTACTTACAATTTAAATTTACATAAATTGTACAAAGAACAAGTGCTTCGCAAAGATGTTGCCTTGGGGGGTCTCGCAATGGCTAAGGCCGCGCTTGTTTGGCATTGTTGATTACATTTCAATAAACGTCTAGTAAAGTCGGAATAGTGTGAAGTTCTTTACAAATGGAATCATCAGTGATGTTATGCAAAACATAATTTCAAATGTATGACATCTTATTTCAATCAAAATACCTTTTTATTTTCTTTAGAATAATTATAACGATTTGGGATTTCTATTTTAGAAACATTCTTCTTCCTTGCATTTAATTTCATTTGAAAAACTTTATACAAGTACAATAATAATATATTAACATGCAACAACACTATCAGCACAACAACAAATCAGTCAGGAGTACTATTCCTTTCCACAGAGGCGACATTAGGGGGTAGCAAGCACGGCAACGGCCCGGGGTCAAGTAGAAAAATTCATTACTATATATCTAATTGAATCTCGCGCCTTTTTCTTTAGAAATCCTACTAGAATCACTGCTAATATTCATGTGCCTTAGTTTATCATCATTAATATTTCTCGTCAATTATCATCAAAACTACTTACTTTCAATTTACATAAATTATACAAAGAACAAGTGCTTCGCAAAGCCTAAATCTAAATCGCTTCATGAAGAACTGTAAGTTCGTTTGTAACGCGTGCTTCTTCTTCACACTTACAACGATCTGAAATCTTCCTTTTTAATGCAGACTTAACCTTCAAAGTACCATATATAATTTTCAAGCAATTTTCAAATAAAAAGATTCCTGTCACTCTAAAACTAAGTGAAATAAATGATCAAACAGTGACAAAACATTTCTAGCAAAGAAACGCAGTTTTTTACATTTAACCTCAAAAAATAAAAAACGCTCAATCACTACGCCAAACTGCATTTGTGTGATGTGATGTTGACACGAAATTACACGTTTTATCTCGAAGTAAGTGGTCGCAGCATGGCGCCAAAATGACTCGTATATTTTGTGAAAAACCGCAATCATCATTTCCTGTTTGCGATCCATAGCCCATAGCTCCACAGCTCATCTCACTTCAAATGAGAGGCACTTTACAATATTAATAATGTAAATTAATTTCCAGAGATTAGATTATCTAAATTAAGTTAAATTATCTGAACCTGTTAGAACGAAATTAACATACATGTTTGATACAATGGGAATGTGTTAAGGGGGAGACACTTTATAGTGTTCACCCACATTCAATTCAATCGAAAACAAAAGGTAACCACTACATGGAATCCCCAAACACTTGCATCAGTTAAACACAATAGAAAATAGATGCCGAAGACATTTCCAAATCTTGTTCTGTTCTTGAACTAAGTAAACTAAATTCACGACTATTTATACCGGTCAAAATTTAATTACGGTAATAACTTAAGAGAGCTTACGAATGTACGCATTTGCATACATTAAATGACGGTCGCTGTAATGGGTATTACATTGTCTATTTGCATATGTAGAGTGTTAGTCATAGGGTCAGCTAGATTGAAGTCAGCTACATAAGAATCGGCGCGTTTTCTAATACAGTAAATATTTTAATAACTATTCCGCTTTAGATCATTCTTGTTGTCTGGATATAACGTAGAAGAAGAAGCAGAACAATATTAGGGGCGATAAAAGGCTACGTGCCTAGGAAGCCCGAGAAACTATATATAAAAAAAAAAAAAAACTATTCCGCTTCCTAAGATCTGATTCGAAGAAAAAAATTGTGAGTATGGTCCTTCGGATACTTTCGGATCCGGGTCCCTAATCCTGAGTTTTGCGAGCGATGATCGTTTTTTTCGTAAGTGATTCGTAAAATGTTTCGCTCATATAAATCATATCTGTTTGATCACGATCATTGTTCGCAAGACTCAGGAATAAGGACCCGGATATGAAAGTATCTGAAGGACCATACTAGCAATTTTTTGCTTCTTCTGTGGTCGAGATTTTAATGTTATCACGTCCACGTCTGTAACGAAACATTTTTCTGAATAGAACCCATCAGAAGATGCCTTCCGTCCCCAGCTGTACTTATCCAATGACTAATAGTTCACCTAAATTATTAACATAACTATCTTACCTTTGAATTTGTCGAACAATGTATCTAATTACAGCTGGAAACGATCCAACGTTCTGTTTAATATTGTTTATTGTGCCTTCTATAGAAATACAATAGTTGATAATTACAATATCTCATGTTAAATTAAATGAATAGTTAACTAAATAATTAACAACATCCTTAACCGACAAAGCCAACATAACCTCACTTTCTCATCAAGTTTCCATCAGAGAGAACAACGAATACCTAAGTGAATCTTATTTATTGTTAAGAAGGGCTTACTTGTGGGGAGGGGAAGAGGGAAGGGAGTGGTACTTAACTAATAGCAGTGATAATGGTCCCATTAAACCAACCGAATCCCTGAACATGTTTTAGATATGTAGATAAATGTGTGAAGATGGATATTGAGTTGACGTGGTGATGGTGTGATGAAACGTTGACCCTTTGTGGATGTTAATCTGGTTGCCCGCAAATCTGGAGAAATGTGGAGGAGGACACTGAGGTATGTGATGTGCTTTTGGCTGAGATTTAACAGGGAGAACAGGAACATTTGGGATACTGTTAAAAAAGGATATACAAGGAGGAAATAACTCTTTAATATTTTTTTTTATATTTATTTACTTATTTGCCTTGACTTTCTTTCGTCATAGCCACCATCAAACATTTTTTATACATCTTTCATAATTTATAATTCAATTTTACAAATTTCTAAATATTTCAATAATTCACTAATTAATTTTGAATCACTTAACAAAAATTTAGTATTAACAGGAAAAGTTTTAATCACATCTAATATATCACTATTGAATTTTGATCTTTCTAAACTATAATTTATGCATTCAAATATAATATGATCCAAAGTTCCTTCTTTACCACATTGACATCTATCGTCAGATTTAATATTAATTTTGTATAGGTGAGCTGGAGTTTTGCAATGATTACTTTTGATTCTGATTATAGTTGATATAATTTTGCGGGACTCATTTCTAAACCATCTCTTCTTACTTAAATTTGAATGTAACATATAATAATCTCTTCCTTTTAACAGACTTTTGTTAATGAAATCTTGGTTTCTCAAATTGAAGTTTAATTTTTTGATTATATTAAAAATTTCATATAAAGGTAATTTCACTTTCATCTCAATTTCCAAATTTATTGATTCCATTGCCAATTTATCCACAATTTTGTTTCCTCTTATTCCACAATGTCTTGGTATCCACATCAATTTTATGGTATTGTTCCTATTTATTATATTGTAATACATCTCCTTAATTTTGCATGTCAAAATATTATTATTTGATTTGTTATCATTAGAATTTAAATTCTAATGATAACTCTTTATTATATTCAATTAATATATTCAAAGAAATGGATTTGGAACGGAACGATCTTCTTCTTGCCTCTAACTCAAGACCGAACATAAAACCATAACATTGTATTGTTATAGCATGTGTATCAATTGTCCCTAGTGTCCCTTTCACAGAAGGTGACAATTAAATCTGTTTGCTTGAATTATTCAGGCACTTACTAGTTGGGTTGATAGTCCGCTGGCAATATAATGAGCCCCTTGGGTCCCCCTGTTCTCCGCCAATGTAGAGTAGCACAATGTAACCATCCAATGAATACGTTCTATACATACAAAGTACTCATTAGTACACATTGCGTTTGACACCAAAATTTAATTTATTAATAACAATACCACACTAAAAATAGCACGATTCCAATTGAGAAGTAACTTGGTGACAATTTGCAGGCAAACATTTGCTAAATTGATTCTCTATAAAAAAAAGTAATAAAGCATTGAAATCAATTAATCAAAGTAATCAATCAATCCATTAAATTATTCATTTGTAAAAACGCAATTAATTTAAAAACATGTAAAAAAGATTTACAATAAAAGAAATTAAAGTTAGTCAATTAGAAGAAGGGAGTATGAGTAATGTAACTGCGCGGGTTCTAGCTTACAATTGGGGTGTATCAATAAGACATGACTGTTTTGTTTTGTAAATAATTACTAAAATAATTGAATTACTTCTAATTGTTTTTAATTATTATGAGGCTAATACTAGGGAAATATTTTTAGTATATATCTTTGTTCAATTAGTTGCCTTAACTTCTTTAATAGACGACCATTTTTTTGGTAATGATTTCTATTAATATTACGCTCTATAAAACGTCGAATTTTATGCTTGTACTAGTTCTAAAGTTATTAGAGCTAATTTCCCGTGTGCTTAGAATTCATGTGTAAAATTTCAACTTTCAAAGAGATTCTTGTGAAAAATGACGGCTAATTGAAAACAGTCAGTTTTTATTGATACACTCTTTATTATTAAAGAAAATCAATTTATGTTATCTTCTTTCATAATGTTCACAGTATATTAATTATGCATCACACTCTATCAAATTTCTAATTTAAATAAATTAGTTTCTAAAATTTGAACAGGTTATTATCAATTAATCAAGGCATAATATTTAGACAAGCCGTCACAAATTTAGTTGACAAGAGTTGAGCGATGTCATTTATCTAACGGACAAACTATTCATCCACACACTTTGAGTGTGAAATTGGTTCTACGGATAGTGAATTCCTGACCGGACAACAATAAACAGGCAAGAGGGCAAACTGGGATTGAAAATAACTACAGGAACGGGAATAGGAATGGGAATGGGAATGGGATACACACACGGGAACAAAACAATCAATCCCAACATTCGAAGAACAATGGACTACCGTGACATTCTGTTAGCTGTTGGCCTGTTACACTATTCGTGTTAATGCATTGTCTTTTGTTGTTTGGAAGCTGAGCAACTCAACAATGCGTCATATACATTGTAGAGCCCTGCTTACTGTGTCCTCTACTACAATCAGTAGCGGATTTAGCTCGGTAGAAGCCCCACGCGCAGAAGAAGAAAATGTTGTACATGAGAAGAAATTTTACTTGGTAAATTTAGTTGACTTCCTAGGAGAACTTACTAGCTCCTTAGGGCAGTGCCCGCTTCGTTTAATCCGCCTCTGTCCTACTATGTTCAGTTGTATTAATCTCTGCACTTGAAATATGAAATATATGCATTAACCCTTATGTTCACCGTTAGTGATTATTGA
Source organism: Panorpa germanica (assembly GCA_963678705.1). NCBI lineage: Eukaryota > Metazoa > Arthropoda > Insecta > Mecoptera > Panorpidae > Panorpa > Panorpa germanica. The sequence goes on along the minus strand of OY783220.1, from coordinate 12,010,333 downwards.
CCCCAGGTAATCTCATTGATCGCTACTTTAAAGCAATCAAATGATCCAATGTACCCTAATGCACTTGCAGCTTATACATCTTTTGTTCAAGGTTCGAATTCCTAAAATATCGGAGTTCAAAATTAATGTATTGTCAGAATCGAAAACGGAATCGTTGTAAAATGTATTGAACAGAATAAAACTTTAGGTTTTCCAAATAGGATACTTCATTTCTATTTGCATTTAAGAGGTACAAAATGAACCTTACAATTAGATTATAGCAAGCTTAAAACACACTGATAATTTTCTACATATATTTATATATTATAATAATTAACTGTTTGCCTTTCGGCTCTTCTGTTGATCCTCTCCCTTCATTTTCTCTAGTCCTCCTTCATTCTCATCGTTTCCTCACCTCTTGTCTTCTTTGTCTCTTCGTCTCTTTGTCACTTCAAATTAAAATCACTTCTGCTCTTAATAACTGCACAATATTCTTCTCGCTCATTACTTTTTCTACCTTGGATAATTAATATTTATAATTTAGATAAATTACGAAGATTAAAGACATTTTAGGAATTATGAAGTTTTAATCAATTTATGTGTTGCTTCTGAAAACAAAGTCTATTTTAGTAATTTACAAACACATTATAATAATTACACTGTTTAACTTAAATCATACTATCTTATCTGAAATCAAAGAAACGACATTTAAAGTTTATTATTTAAATTTTCAATTCCTTTTTATATAATTTTATAGTAACCTAACGTTATGCACAGTCAGTTCTTCCGACTTCACCTGGCCAGAACGCAGTAGTAATATCTCTGGTCAGTGTTACCAACTAAAGAAATATAATTTACGACAATTGATAACAACAAAGATAGCAGATCTAAACTCCAAGAAGATGAAGGGACACTTGTCTAGCTAATTTTAACTAGGAAACATAACCTACAAACATGTATTGATAGTTTGCAACGTCTCTAACATTAGACAATGGTAATGTGGCGTATTGATAACGCAGTTTAAACTATAATTGCTTGAAAATAAATACAATTATGTAACATTACGCGAACCATTAATATTTTAATCAAAATCCATAACATAAACTATATTTAATTAAAAAAATTGAATGTGGGTCCATTATCTTCATCATAGTCCAGCATTACATCGACACGATGGTGATACAAAGCAACGAAGGCCATTTAATTAATTCAATCGGCCGCGGAAATGCCATGCCGACCCTCCTGACCCACGTGGGTCATTCCAGTGACCAGCATACTAGCAGAGGGTTCACGTTATGGCCACTGGTCAGACTGCGTTCAATTGTTCCTTTAAATTACTCCAGAGTTTTAATAAAGCTTCAATTGTTTCGAAGCATTATCACTATGTGTTGTGAAACCATTGTAGACCATTGTGATGATGAGTGACTGATTAGAATTAAAATGGCGCGGATTTAAACAATGTCACTTTGTTGTCGCTGTACGAGTATGTCAAACATATTAAAATATTTAAATATTGTCCAGTTTTGGTTTTGTTATTAAATGTTTTGGGGGATTAAATGTCAGGCTATATTAAACGTATCTTACATTGTTCTAGGTAGCATTGTTGACCAGATTTTACTATGAAATGCTTTGACGAAATTTAAATATTCATTTATTTTGATATATACTGAAGCGTGAACACCTGCTAATTAATAATTTCCGTGCATTTTCTTTTATCAAAACTTTAACTAATTTTTTGTTTTGAATGGGCTTGTGTCCTCATTTTTTAGTGGTCGATTTTCCAATTGTTGATTGAAATTGATGTTAATAAACGTGTATTGGCGTGTCTATTTTATTAAATATCAAAATGTTGACGCAGATATAGCAATTAAAAATTTGTCGGACATATTTGTATGACGTGAAATGCATTTTAACGTCAGTTATTTGTTCAGTAGGTCAGTGCTGTGGTAATGTTTTGTAAAAGTTCCTTGAAAAAGCTGTAAATAATATTTGATATTTTGATATATAAATACATATAGCAGATATTTATGAGCTGTAAGGTTGGCAGCGGTTGTGATGTTACATGCAGTTGGAATGTGTACAACGAATGGAATGTGTGAATCCCTTTAATAATTAAAGAGACAAAATGATTTTTTAATTGTTAATATCTCCTAACATATAAGGAGTTATTAAAAAGTTATTGGACAATTGAGGTTCTAGTAATCAACTTTATCAATGTATGTACAATTATGTACACTAATATAGAAATTAAGACATAGGACACAATTAACATTATTTTCAAATTATTTTCATATTGATACTGTTCTAATAAAGATTTTGAAAACCTCCATCAAAAAAGAAAAAAGAAAACACAGTTGCTTTATGAATTAATGAAATTTATTTAATTTTTTTATTGTTTGCATATTTCCAATGCAAGTTCCGTTGGCAGTTTTTATGGAGTTGTAAACTTCATATATTATTTACTAATTCATTGCCTAATACGGTTTTATGATTATGTGGACACTTGTCCGGGGATCGAACTCGAATACACAGCAGTCTCCCGTAAAGCATAATCACTTTAGGCCACTGTGCCATGCAATAGAAATGTATTCTAGTATAAACTTACTTTACGAATTATTCGAATTTACAAACACATACCCCTCCTCCCCCACTCGTACTCAGTCATCTCTTATAACCTCATCCACTCCCATATTCCATCATCTATGTAATCGACTTGGCTGTCGCATGATAAATTAAGTGTTAAACAAGTTAACGACATTGTCAACAAAACGCGAACAGATAATGTCTAAGACTTTATAATTTGTAGCGAGTCAAGGAAACAATAGAAGCCCAACGAGTTGGGATGCGTCGCGACGCGTCGGGTAAGGTTAGGTTTGGTTGTAATCTCAGGAGCGTTGCCGTGATTTATGACCGGAACTTGTATCTCGCAGTGGTGCCAACTGCCAGCATAGTAATGCCAACCTACGAACGCGAAAAACACCCTAAAATAGAGAACTCATTGTTGTCTTGTAAGAGAGGGGTGAAATGGAAAAAAATATGATGAAGGGATGCCAAGAAATCTGCATGATAATTAGTTATATTATATGTTGTTTGTAATTATAATTAACATAAGGGTTTTAGGACAGTTTAATTAGTTATAAGAGTGATTATAAGAAAATAAATTAAATTTTTAGAAATGGGGGAATTTTTAATAGTTAAGAGATACAAAACTGTCTTTAGATTGGGTAAGATGGATGATAAATAATTAATTCTAATTCTAAAATGTAAGTTCTGTTATTTGTAGTTATGTAAAAATTATTGAAGCGCTTCTTATTCTTAAAATCATTCACAGTAAACATTTTGGAGTCTCCTTTGCCATCATATTGAAGATGCGTATGATTTTTTTGTCATGAAAGAGTTCATTTACAGTTCAGTTTCTCACAGTAGTTTATATGAAATGTCTAATTTATCGTCTACAAATAGTGAAATTACTCTACCTGTCTGCATACAAATGAAGATAAAGTTGCTGCGAACTATAATTGAAGTGCAATAGTGATACAAAACAATTTATTTACAAAACGATTACAAAACAAAACGCTTCACCAAATTGTTTACTGGGATATATGAATAGAGCGTAAAAGTTTAATGAAACAGTGGGCGAGAGCATTGATGTTTGACTGCTTTATCTTCAGGTTCGAGTTTGGTTGTGATTATATTAAATTAATTATGTACACTCATAATCATAAACTTATTAGCCAGCGCTGTAAAGCACATATATAATGTCGTGATAGAAAATAAATTAAATAAAAAATTCGTAGAAAAGAAAACAACAATATTAAGATCCTCGAGTATACCACATACAAGTTGAAGACAATGTTATTCATAAGATATTTGTCTTACAGGAAAAAGACGACATTCAGAGTTTGATTTCTTCCACGCAATTTATTACAATACATCAGCCATCAGTGATCAGTCTATCTGTAACTGTCGCTGTCAAATTTTGTCCGAAATAAAAAATAGATCTCAGTGATTTATGATCGGACTGGGTTCGCTTCGACTTGAATACGACACTGATACGATACGAGAGTCACATGACTTAGATGATTGGACAAATTCTGATCCTCTGTTTTTCTTTGTGTTATTTAATAAATTTCTAACAAGACAAATCATGTTCTTTTTATACTCGTAACAAAATCAACTTTAATCAGTGTTTATTTATTAATACAACACAAAACTATATTTGTAGAGAATAAATGCGTTACGTTCTGTGACATTCAAATCACACCCCCAAAACACAGAATCACCCACCCAGTCAATTTGGTTTCAGTCATCATCATCCCCCTCGCGTACCCCGCATCATCACACTGCCACCAGTGATGGAGCAATGATTGATTGAGTGTTTTAAACCACCGTAGAGGGATGTGGGTGGTGGGAAATGGGGGAAAGGGGTTGGAGGTTGACGCATCCGTCATGCAGAACATACTAACTTAATTTAATTTTAAAGTATATTGAATGGAGATAAAAAATGTTTTGTGTCAGAAATTGTGTTGCGATAATGAAATCATCGCATGCGTGTGCTACGTTTTAAAATTTGAAGCGCTGAAAGGACTGCCCATGTTTAAGTGAGAATGATTCCTAATCCGTTCTGTGGACAACTTTGAATACCTCACTCAGGCCTGCCTTATCCCCAGATTTATATAATGTATTTTTACTGTAGGAAATACTAAAATTGATAAATGATTAAATTCAGTAATTTATTCAAACAGTTTTCATGAAAATTGACGTAAATGTAAGTTTCATCTCACCACAATACAACGCATTACAAACATAATACATTTCCATTATTTTCCCATCAATTTGTTATACATTTTTCTTTACATATATTCAAATATGATACCAACTTCCGTTTTGGACTTTTGGACAAGGGTTAGATTTACTAGTGCAATAAATCACCGCTATGCGACGCCACGTATCAATACCCAAATGATCTCTATGACGTGTTCTTATGTATACGTTTCAATTTCTCTGTGAGTCGGTTTATTTTATGCATGGTTATTTCTCCCATGTATATTAGATGTATAGCTCTTCAAAGAAACTGACAGATTGGCGGAATGCTGAATCGTCTGCAAAATATCTAACAAATAATGGAAAACTTATACAAAAGTGTCCGAGCGTGGAGAAGGAAAAGCGGAAAAAGCAGGAAAGGCTGAAAATGTGAGGGTGGAGTGAGAGGGGTGTCTTTTATGGGAATATGAAAGGGGTTATTATAAAATAAGAGGTTTATTCACAATTTATGAAATATAACGTAGGAGTTTGTCGTGGTAGGATCAAACATGGCTTCACCAAAAGATTTAAGGGTGGAGATTTGAATGACATTTGTTATTTGTTGATTTTAAGTCAAATTCAATCGTTGGAGCTTAGTCCTTAATAATCGAACCACTTAGTTAATGCATTTCCTTTTCATTTAAAAAGATATTACAACTAAACTGTCGCTTAACCTGTGATTTATATATAGCTAAACAATTTGATTCAGTTCTAGTCCATTGGTTAGATCCAAAGAATAATAAACACTTTTTTTTTCTTGCGTGATTTAACAGCAGAATCACAGGGTCAGGTCTTGCGGCTTAGTCCTCTGCGTAGATCGTCTTCTACGGTATTGAGTAGCCGCAGAATGGGCTTGAAGTAGATGTTAATAAATGTATATTGGCGTGTCTATTTTATTAAATATCCATATGTTGACGAAGATATAGCAATTAAAAATTTGAATTGTAGTTTTAGCGCTAGAGATGGTCGGCCATATTTATGACGTAACATGTCGGTACTCTTCAGGGTAGATTAGTTAATTTTCTATGGATAAGAATTCTGTGTTGAATATGCTATCTCACATATCTTGGAATGTTCTACAACGTTGAATCCCTTTAGTAATTAAAGAAACAAAATGATTTTTTTAATTGTTAATATTTTCTTACATATAAGGAGTTATTAAAAAATAATTGGACATTGGAGGTTCTAGTAAACCAAATTATCAATATATAGTACACTTTTATAGAAATTCCTTCATTTCCTGATAGTACTTTTTGTGGAAAGAATACTATCTAAATATGTCCCAGTTTATTCTTCGTGGAGCTCACCACGAGTCAGAGACTTTTCAGGCATTAGCTATTCATAATCTAATAGTACTTGAATAGGCATCAACCTTCGCTATATTATAACGACGCCGTCAACAACACCTGCTACTCACTTACAAATCTACACGTCCAATATAACTATTTTATATTTTAAATGTGTTGAATTAAGAAGAGAAGAAATATATTTTTTTCTATATAATAAGTATAACATCTTATCAACTATACTTCGCAACCTCTAGTGCAATGTTCGAAAGAATATTATGCTGCTAGATTCTAGAGCTTTCTTGATAAACTATCAGACTAAAATTTTGCACACGTTCTTTCTGGTTCTATGATAATGTAATGTGGTCCCGTTAAAAGACTTTTTAGATAATTTTTTTTTCAAATGTATAATGAATGCAAATGTATTTTTATAATACTGGATGCTGGTACCGCTCGTTTCGTTCGTCTTTGCTATTTCAATACAAACATTCGTACAAACACAATGAAACACAAACAAGACCAATCTTAGTATTCTATCAACAATAAAGTTGACATTCAATATTAATTACCAAACGAAGAACACAATCGAAGTGATGAATGTGTTAGCAGTGCCGACGCCGGAACCGGATAGGGTGCGCAGTCAAGTATGCGCAATAGACACTCCATCAAACACGCTGAATGATAATAGAAAAAGTTAGGTGGACATGGACAAGGAAGATTACAAACTAGTTCCTATAAGTGCCACCAAAAGCCAAACAAATAAATGAATTCGAGGAACCAGGCTTTAATTTATTCCAGTCATTTATTATGAAAAATATTTGATTCTATGAGTTGGAACAGAGTCGTTCTATAGTTCTATAGAGATTGCAGGGGGTTCAAAGCTTCCGTTTTGATTAGGCGGAACTGTCCTGGAGATAATTTTAAAACTTCTATATTAAGGTGAAACATTAACATAATGAAACCAGTAGTAGAGAAGTAGGAAGAGCTACACAGAACAACTAGTACATAGAGCTGGCCCCATAATGCCTGAATACGGCACTAACTCCACTTAATACAAACAATCTACAATTATTTATTATAAATGTTTTAGAAAACAATTAATAAATGTCATAGTAGATTCCAGTGGACTGTACAGCTGTAAAAACAATTGGGAAAGTGTGGAAAAAGTAATCCTAGCCATCGGGCAATCGGAAAACTAGTGCAGAAAAACACCTCGAGGCTTTTACCAAACATTTCCGAGTGTCATTTGTTAGAAATCTTAATGGGTCTCTTCTATTAATGGAAAAATAATAAATTGCTTCAGACTTTCTTATTTTTCCTAATAAGAACTTGAACACAGGAAGTTGGATTACTTATGTGGCAAGGACCTAATAGAAATACAGTGTTAGGGATTATGTGTTGTTCATTTTTATAGATAATATAAATTTTGGGTTAGTAAATAGCTCGGCCAACATGCTTGATCGTTCATGGTTGGTGCGGCTTGACGATCATTGCGAACACGAGGTAACAGCGAGCAAAGAACATAGCAACAGTCATATTAAAAGAAAGAGTTACAATGTACTTGTTAATGTATTTCATGTTTGAACCACGTGGCCACGTGGTCATTGTGTTTTTCGTCAATGAGATTGTTAAATTAGGTTATAGTTATTGAATAATAATTATTTAGTCATTTTAATATAAACATTAAAGAATATTCCTGCTCTGATCTTGCTAATAAAATTATATCCTTAAACAAGGCCCTTAATCATATCAAAATAAATGACTAGTTAACCAGTTTCACGATAGATGTCAGTCATTCACACGGTCAAGAGTTCAAGTCAATGTAAGCAAGATTAAATTAATAGGAGAACATTTGACATCTTCTTGTAAATCGATTCCCATCAAAAATCAGTCAACTCCAAGACTGCTGACCGGGTGACATGCTTACAATTGCGCTACCCTCTGCATCCCGATCTCGACAAATGACAAATGACACCAGCTCGCTCAGAGAAGGTACATTTGTATTCTTCTTCTTCCTTTTGAGCAACAATAAAGATGTTAAATAATGCAGCCAGAGATGTCAGACATTGTCTCTGATCTTGAAGATTGATTTAATGTCGTTGGACTTGAAAAATTGCAAATGCAAATTTTTTTTAATGCGTTTTGTTCCGGATTACATCTTTTGTGTTATTATTAGATGATATTGTGTTATTTTTTGTTAAGTTTTATATGTTTCAACTTATAACCGTTTTGTAATTTTTCATCTTTTGTTAGATTTATCTTGTGGAGAGATAAATCGAGTGGTTTCAAACAGGTTGGCCTCGAGAGAGAGAGAGAGAGACTGCAAACCTGAAAGTCTGTGCGTTTATATTAGTTGACATTCATTAGCATCCACAAAATTAGATTTTATAATACACTTACATACAGAGATCACCTCATCTTCCGTCAAGCTTAAATCCGTCGCTGGTTAGTCCTGAAAAGTTTAAAAGGTAATATTATTTGATTCAAAAAGCTACTTAGCAAACAATACCATAGCCATTAACATTATTCATATTTAAAATACGTTTTTTTATTATTAAAGACTATTATAATATTTTTTCCAACATGTAATTACAATAACAACAAACAAAAGCAATAAAACTATTTCAGGGTTAATTTTAATCGTCGCATTATATTATAATCTGTTTAATGACACCAGCTGTTCGCTGTTCTTCTACTGGGACTCGCTTTGCCTGTGTTCTAACTTTTTTTTATCAATAATAAACCGAAAGGAGTAGTAATACAGTAACACATGTCAACACCGAAATTACTAAACGCCTGAACGACGACAGACATTGCGACACAAGTATTAAGGACACTGTCATAAACATGAACTAGTTACATAAACAAATTGTGCTATATTTAGATATAGTTTTCATTAGGAGTGATGGATAACTTCTACTAGCACTAATTCAGTCAGTGGCTTGCAACAATTGTTCGAGAAATGTGTAAAAACTATTTCTTTCGCTTGAAACAAATTTATCCTTTGTGTAAACAGATAGAGACAACAATAAATGACACTTGACGTAGACTGTCCTAGAAAGAAAGGATCTAATCCTAGGCTACTTCAAAGTATTATAACACTCGTTATCTATTTTAAATTTAACGACTTTCTGGATTTGATGTGTTATCTTTTTATTTTATCGCAATGTGACATAAAAATTATTTGCATTACCAAAGACGACGCCAAGGGGAGAGGATGGGGAGAGTGGTATTACAGAATTTATGAAACACCAATTAAATATAAAATTAAAGTCATTGGCTTTAATCTATTATGGTAATTATGAATTTTATGACACCATATTTATTGTTTTTATGACTTTATAATATTATGCGTAATTGTTTTATTCACTTCATTTGCAATTTGTGATGTGAATGAAGTCCGTTGCCCTGTTGTAGTTCCACAGTTTTATTATTAATAGATGTCTTCTTCTTCTTCCATTTATGGAAATGTCTTTAGTTGCGTTTTGAGATCATAAATCTGTGATTGTAATCAAAGCATCCATTTCAATTTAGTTATATTTCGTCTTTAAAAGAAATAAATCAATAACACGGCAGTATACGTTTTAACATAATTTCACGTGCTTTTTATAAACAAAATTAAAAGCAACTTTTTTCTAAATATTCAAATATGTCATAGAATACCAGCTGGTGTTTATGTCACGTGTCACGTGCCCGGTACATAATGCCACGTGGCCAACTTTAAAACACACTTGTCGTTGCCTCCTCTTCAATTTAACATCTGAATGTTGTCATAACTTAAGATAAACATTTCTTAACACATTTTTTTCTTTAGTTTTACATTGCAGCACTGAAATAATACTAAAACGAATACCGTAATAGGAGCACATATGGTCTAATTTAAAGCGGCGTATATTTAAATTTTACGGCCCAATCCGCATCAAGTCAGCTAGCTATATAGCTAGTTCAGTTGTCAGTTTTTATTCCTTTATTTTATGACTTATCGCGTAACTTCTAACAGTGGTATACTACTTCAGATGTTAGCAGGACCGTACTTATACGCAAAAGGGATGAGGGCGAATTATTTATCGAGCTTTAGATAGAATGGAAATTTTGTGGTACTTAACTAGTTAAAATATTGGATACAGAATAAAATTAAGCATTTCTTAAAGAGGATTTCATATGTCAAATGCTTTTTAATGATTAAAGACTTCTCAACATTTTAATATTGAACACCTGTTCATAATTAAATTAGAGTCAAATATTTCAATTTAAAAATGGAATGTTGTTTTTAAATAAATATAACTGCATTAGAAGTTATCAAATAAAATAATAAAGAGTTACAATTTTGAATAAGAGCCCGAGTTCGTTGCTTTCAAAATACCCTCTGCTTTTTCGGCCCTGTTTCTAATGTAGCATCTTTGTACATAAATTTATATCACATTTATATTATGCTGCTCGTTTGATTTAATCTGATATACGAAATCTTTAATTTGATCAATGAAATGAAGAGACTCACTCGCATAGGAGAGAGAGGGAGGAGTTACGAGGAGTGTTTTTCCTCCTGTTCGATCGTAATTTGTTTTTATTGTTACTTTTGACGCCCGACATAAACTGTTTCACGGAATTATATTTTTCTCTTTATTCTTTTTTAGGGGATCTAGGGGGATATATATGTGGATGACACATTCGGAGTAAAAATAAGACAATTCATAAATACTCATTTATTTATTGCGTATAAGATAAATATATTTATACTTAGAGATTATTTAGAGATGTAACCAATACAAATAAAACATTTGCTTTTTTCTGTTTATGAAATTAATAAGGGTATAATCTTTAAAAATATTATTTGATTGTTCGACACGAATTTTTCGAATAATCAGCGTTTTACTCAGTGTTATATTTTCTGGGTTGAATGGTGATCAAGTTAAATTGATTATATAGATCCTTAATCATAACCTTATTATGCACCGGTGTAGTAAACATGTATGAGACTAAGACATCACAAAACTGCCTACAAAATAGGTGATGAAACTTAGCATCAGAAAATGTTTAAATGTAAAAGTCAGGAGATCTCAAAAGCTGTTGTACTCTATGGTTCACCAATGTCTTTATCTGGAAGTGATAAAACATATTATTTATTTCTAAATATCACCACAATTACAATATTTAAACGAACATCATAATTAAGAACGTTCATCTTAAAATACAACGCGTTTGTAACACTTCGTACATATTCTGCCAACGCGAGGGTGAAAGATATATTATGAGTTAGGCAATATCTTTACCCTCTCCTTCTTCTACCCAAGCTCCTACTCTTATATCCGCCACCTCTCCACACTTGAACTCATCTAACAGTGTTTTATTTATTGTCTTGAACGCACCATTCCTGATACACCAGTGATAGGAGAGGGATGGGGACGATATCCGATAAAAACAGTTATAAATACTATTACGATTTTCTTTTCTTGAGTTTTATTGAGCACCTCAACTCAACTCAACGTAGCATAGCTATCTAGATGTCTTTTATATTTCTGATCATAAATGTATAGAAGCCTTAAATGAGTTCTTGGAACTACAGGAAATGAGTGAGTGAGATGCATTCACCCTTCCTATCGATGTTTGGAGATAAAGTACACTTCAATGCACTTCTCTGATTACCAATATTGATCTGTTTGAATTTAATAAAGTTATAAACAATAATCCTTGAAGGAGCAACTGTTTTAGGATCCAAATTTTAATTTTGTGTATCCACTTTGCCACAAAAAATCTTCTCTTAAAACATAATGGAAGAATACAGATTTTGTTCGACTGGCAAAAGGAATGAAAAGTTACATGAAATATAACAAATTTTAATTTTGTGAATATCTGAGAAAGTTTCTGCATGAAATACAACCGAAGAAACTAACCGTAATGTGTTCAACATGCGCAAAGCTTTTTCTTTTATATTTCTGAACTTAAACGGTGCCTATTTATTTATTTATGTTGATTGTACAATAATAATTTCAACAATATAACAAATTGACAAAATGCATTAAAATATTTCTTAGATAAAGCTGCTTCTTTTATCCCGAGCTTTTTTATGAAGCTTTTACGAAACAATGGCGTCACTAAAGCTCTAAGTGTATGTTATTTCACGTTGTATTTTAATTTCTATATTAAACTTTTATTATAGAGTAAATAAAAATAATATATATATTATTTACAACTCAGAAGTTATGATATAGAATAATGTTTTATCGTTAGTTACTGTTTTCTGTTTATACGTGCCCAGGGGTGCTGGGCTGCTGCAAGGGTAGTTTGTAGGAGAAGGGTGGTAAACAATAATATTATTTAATCGTCTTTCCTGGTCTCATGACATTAACATAAGAAATAACAAATACAACCAGCACCCCCCCCCCCCCCCCCCCTATAAGACGATACTCGTACCATTCCAAGAATAGAAAGAATAAGAAATCTGTTTTCAGTTTATGATGTTTAAGAAATTGTTTGAACGAACGTTGGTGGTGGGGATAGAATCATAATCATAATCTCCTGGGAATATTAAAGATGATTCAGGGAAAGATTGAAGAAAGAAGGTGAAAATAGGATTAAATTTAGTTTGTAAGAAACAAGCAGGACCTTTTAGAGAGAGTGGAGAGTAAAAGAAGATAAATTAAAGTGTCCTCTAACTCAGTAAACTCAGTAATAGTTATCAAGTTAAAAAATAAGACAGGTTGTAGTCACACCTTTTCAGCACCTCACGAGGCTCTGAGTTCATATATTATTTTCTTTTAATATTTAATACGTAGAAACAAATCACACAAACGACCATATTATGCGAGTTACTGTCATAAGCGAGCGGATATGTAGCTCGTTCTGCTACTATCCTTCCCCCACCACGTTACAAAGCAGCAGTACCTCAACATAGAACACAATTCAAGCAGCTACTCGTGGAACAAACGGTTGAGTCCAGTACAGCTGCTGGTGTGACAGTATACAGACCCAGTAGCTGTCTACTGTCATGTCAGTAGCTCGCACCGAGTAACCAAACGTCTATTTCTTATAAAGTGATGCTAAATTATAGCTCCATCTTCCACTGAATGCTCTTTACCTAAGGTGCCTACAAAATGCTTTCAACAATAAAAATAAATATAAAAACCAACTTAACCTTAAACGCTTCCCATCTTTAAGAAGTGAAATAGCTTTTATATTTTGATAGCTGAATGGAGTGGGGGACTGGGTTAGATTGGGGGAGAGAGAGAGAGAAAGAGAAGAACGTTCTGCTTTTAATTGCACATTTTAAATTTTTCATTGCCCATCAAGAATATAATCATATAATATATATTAAAGAATAAGATCGGTACATAATATTTTTTATTTCTCCTTTTTTTTTATATTTGTAAATTCAATTGTTTCCTTTTATTTTTATAACATACGCAGTTTATATTATTACTGTTTATTGTTGTGCTTAAAAAGGCTAAAAGCTTCTGTTGTTCCGGTTCCTACAAAGATACATTGTCAATCATTTTATTTGAAATTATTTCCATTAATTTTTTTTCATCCACTTTTTTTTTTATGTATATTGGATTACCGTTATAGGGATTAAATGAAACGCATTTAAATAACACGATTTATTATATTTTAATTTTGATTTATTACATTGTTAAATTATATTAACCGTTTTAATTTTAACTGCAAAATGTTTCATTTTTATCTCACTGTTTATACTGATAGACTATTAAATTTATATAGATATGCAAATGATACCATACAGTCAGTTTGTGGTGTCAACTTTGCAGCCAACCCTTAGATTATTTGATGCCTATAAAAGTCATGCTGATTCTTGTGCCCTCCTGCGTTCCTACTTGGTTTTCTCATGGTTAATCTTCTCTAAATTTCATATAATAACCCTCTAAACACAACATTTAAATTTGTGTACTATTTAACGTAATATTTTTTACATAGCGCTAAGTTTAAGTCATTAACACTTGCAACCAATTACAAAACTTATCGCCTGAAATATATTTAGGATTTTCATTTCGACATGAAGTTTAATAACAAACAATTTATAAACCTCTAAAGTCTAAAATATCGGATGTAAATAGAAAATAACTATTAAAATTAAAGGAAACGTGATCTATCAATGATAAATCTCGCAATATAACCTCAAAAATACACAAATAATGTTTGTATGTAACTCAACTCAACTCGGTGAGTGCAAGATCTCAGTCGACAATCTAAGACATACATCACGACGTTCTGGGCTCTTTGTCTTGATTTATTTTAAAATGACTCTCATGCGTCAGGATTATCCGAAGTAGCTACTTGTTACGTGGACCAAAATACGACGTTTTCTTGTTGATATTTGTTGAACGTATTTAGTTGAAAAATAAAGCTAAACGGTAAGCCAATATTTCAATAAGTTTCATACAAATTTAAGACCTTAATATTCTGCTTAAAATGTAGTTTTAGTTAGTGTTGTCTGTTTTTGTTCCACTCCTATCTTTGTATGGTATTGTTTCTATTTTTTATGACAAAAACATAATTGTTTTAAGACATTCTTGTCTCCAGTATGCGCCCACCCAACATTACAGGCTTTAAGACCTTTACAACCAATAAAAATTATGATATACTAATATTAATTCAAACGTTCGTTTCCTTTTTTGCAAAAACGTCATGTCTTACTAGTTTTTTAGTTGCACATCAACTTCTATTAAACAAAATGTCAATTTGTTTTATGTAAGCTTCAGTTTTATCTCTGTGTGAATCTCACAAAACACAAGAACAGGAAACAAAACTAATTGTGCATTTAATTACTCATATCTTGCTTCATGGTATCACTTAACTATTTTATCTATATAAAACAATACTCCAGTTTAATTATAAATTGTAAATTTTAAACAAACTCCTGTGTTGCTTCTGAAATTTAAAGTTTATTTGGGTAATTTACATACATATTTTAATAATTAAATTGTTTAACTTAAATCATACCTGAAATTTAAAGAAACGACATTTAAAGTCTATTATTTACCATGAATTGTCAATTCCTTTTTATATAATTTTATTATAACCTCATAATATTAAGGTTAACTAACTTACTAACTAAAAACGTGAGTTCAAAAACATGAGTATATGTTTTCATTGAACAGTCACTGTTTTACCGACAGACGAGCTTTGTACCAACTAAAGAAATATAATTTGTTCACATCTATATATATTGTTCATATTGAATCCATAATAACCAAAGAATTGTCACCAACCGAGGTAGCTTAAGTGTTTAAAGCCTAACGTATACCGTTAAGAGATCTGGGTTAACAACCCGGCCTCGGCGTCGATTTTTCTTGCGGTTATTATCCACAACAAGACAAGTCATATAGCGCATCTAATATTTATAACATGTACGTAATAAATACGCGCACTATATCGAAACCGCGTTGTGCAAATACCTGCTACACGAATGCTAAATATATTAAACAAGTTGAGTAATTACCTCTTCACAATATTTTGTAACAATAAGATTTGTTTACAAGAAAGTTAATTTAATTTAAATTAAACAAGGTGTTTTATTTCGAAATGAAATATAAGTTTAAGTCGTCTTTCTTCATGCAAAAGCAGCTAGTAGCGAAATGTAATTTTAGTCTGGATTTTAATTAACGTAATTTAAAATTATTTAACAATATACTATACAACACAGCTTAGCACTGAGAGAGATTCTCCGTTTACAACATAATTAGGTTATGGTGGTAGCCAATTATATCTTACCATTTCTCTGCTTGCTTAATAATATTCTTTTACATATACCTAAACACGTATTAGTAAATTTGTCTTAGTATTCGTATTGTAAATTTTAAGCCAAGCATCTTCTTTATATGTTTACTATTTCTCATTATGTGTAATTACGATTAGCGACGTTCGCGTATTTAATTATCCGAGCCCACAAAGTACCTCAAAAACATCAAATTGGCGTAATTATATTGTAAACACATATTTTGTGCGCTTGTCACTAGCTTGTTATAAAACTAAATTAATTACTAAATTCAGCAAAGCGAAACTTTAAACATAATAAGAGTAAACAGCGATAAGATACTTTTAGCAGTTTCTTCGAAATAATTTCTTTAAATGAATAAATATTTACGCGGCTGTAATATAATCCCGAGTCCGTGACTCTATTGGTAATAAGGGTAATGTGAAATAAAGTCATTACCATATTACTACTCCACTACATGACTATATGAAGAAACTGACGCAATACCATAATAAAACTGCAAACAGATGAATTTTACACTGTAAAGATACATGACAGTCTTCTAATACATCTGGGACAGTATACACACGACCTACCCTTCAAAATCAAATGCAGACTACTGAAAGACACAATTCTCTAGACCCTTGCCACACACAGAGAGAGACAGATATATATTTCTTTTCATCTAAAATATCACCACAGCAAAGTAGAGTTTTTAAACCACTTTTCCATTGGCAAATATACTAGATAAGAAATAGACTAGTAAAATTATTGCATAACATTTTCCAAAACGAACGCTGAAACTATATATACTCTTTTATTCCAATCATTATAGGTACTAAAGTTCAATAAGAGCGTAAAGTAAAATCTATAAACACGAGGCATTTTATATTTAATGCGCAAATTCCTAAGATGTTTTACTTTTACAATTGCCCATTAAACCAATTTGTTCAACCAAATGTAAAAAGGTGTTACTTACCATCGCCTGACAATCAACACTCAGTATGTAAGTTATAAAATGATAAAAGAACAAGTTTATATTTATATATTTTATGTATAAGTATATACTCAGTCGTATATATCGTTCAGCAATAAAGATAGGCATTAATTTAACCCATAACGATCGCGAAAGTAATATTATTATCAAGTAACTTTACTGCAGGAATCTTGCAGCCATCCGTCGAACGATCCACATTAAATGCAATCGTCACGGGTACAATTTGTCATGCGGCATAAAATCACCAAGTGCTGTATGCGCATGCGTCATAATTGCCACGTGGACAGACAAGTATAGTGCACAATGACTTATTGTTGCAAACAATTTGCCTGTATACCCGTACAAAAAGAAGACGGAACTAAGTATTATTTCACAACATGCGACATAACTCGAACATACTCTACTGAATAATTCGACTCTTTTATTAATTAGCAATTAAAACTAAAATAAAAATACAAAGTATAATAAAATCATAATTTAAATCGATTGACGTAAATGTCTTATTTTATTTTCATTTGATTGGCATTACCGCATTACCTGTAAGTACGTCCTGGTCGTAAAACATTCGCCCGGCGCATCCAAGGACCTGGTGGTACGTTGCATTCATCTGCATTGATTTTATTGCTCTCCACTCCGATCTCTTAACTCTCAAACCAAAGATAATTCTTCCATTGTGTCATTCTGACAAGATGGAGAATGCATGCATGCATTTTATGCCCTCAAGTTCTGCAACATGATTGTCCGTGGTCACGTGGTTACGATCTACATACTTATACATCGCGAAATCTTCCTTATAAATTGATTGGTGCGACTAATTTTTGACAGATTTACAACAGACGTTAATAAAGTGCATAAAGGTGTTCTACGTGAATCCGCGACAAATGACGTCACGCCAGGTTAACACACGTGACCTGCGAAGAAACATTATTATGAATTGTTAAATGCTAATATAATTACTGATTTGTTGAGAAGTTATTAAACAAATTACTTTTTTTCGATTATTATATTGTTTAAACAAATATACATGTAATTATTTATGTAAAAACGATGTTTTTATATATAAATGTAACGGCTATAAAATATCTCTACTATATATCCAGCTCGTATTCATGGAACCTGCAATTTTAACTTCGACTGGGAAACACCACATGTGACTTTCGCGTGTTTTCCCTATAAGCCTTTAGGCTGAATTCAATTTATTTCATATTTCATAAATGTCACTCAAAATAAAACACATATGCACGTGTTTTTACAAATTTAGCCAATTTTTATGCCACATATATGAGAATATATTTATTAAATAGAAAACGGAAGCCAAATATAATATTTTATATTTTACAAGCGAAATATCATTTTAGGTTGAAAACAAATATCGGTCTTGTTCTTTTTATGTCCAACAATTTTTAACAGAAATCAGGTATTTCTTCTGGAAAAAGCTACATTCCCTGCAGGTGGAAGGGAAAGGGTTCTAAAGAGGTCAAAATGAAACCACGTGTTCTATAGATTTATGGAAATGTTACGTAAATAAAACAAAGAAAATATTAAGTCCTTTTAACTCGAAATTTGGTGACTATAAGCTCCTTATCAAGATGTTGGCATGACCTCCATCTCTATGACCACCACATAATGCTTACCATGCAGTAATAAAGCCGCGTGACTCGTGAATGTTTAATGTCGGTAAATTTTGATCTCCTCCGCTATTATTTGATACCGTTTAATGCACATAACAGCACCACCCCCGAAAGTAACAGTAACAGTCAAACATCCATAAAACCAAAGACTTATTTCAGAGTTTATTTCGTAATGAAAAACATTTTTAATAGCTGCTGTTAATAAGGATTTGTTTAAAGAATTGAACATTAAAATTTTATAATCCAGCCATTTCAATAGGGGACACGGTTAACCCTCTCATAAAATGTCAAACAAATCTAAAAATACCCATCCACCATCTTTTATAGAATGAGAAGATCTCCGTCTTGTAGATCTAGATTCTAGAACACGGTTCGTACAGCCGTGCCGTGCCGTGCTGTTCTGTCTTTATGTTTACACAGAAACAAAGATATGTTTTAGGTTTATTCTTTTGATCTCGAAAACAAATATACATTAAAAAATGTGTGTTATCAAGCATTATTACGGTTACGCGTTCCGATTCAACGAGGATGAAGTCCTGGGGTTCCCCCAGGTCCTAACCTGAACCAAATGGAGTTTAAGAAAGATTTTATTCTCGTGCTCCCACTGAATTATAGAGAAGAAGAAGATACTTTAAAGAGTTAATAATTAATGTTACGATTAAGTGGCGAGAGATGGAATGTTGGTTGACACTTCACATTGAGAAAGTAATTAAAATGTGCGTAGCAGGTGGTCCAGCTCCAGGCGCGCGCTATTTGAATTACAGCATCTTTATTATAGTCTCAGTAATACTATTAATGATGTCTTTCGTAGATGGCGTTGCTTTTAGGCTGCTACGTTTCCAGTCCCAATTCTCGGTCCAACGTCGTATTGTCTCGGTTTAATTGTTGTTTCATTTAATGGAGTATTTAATATAAATATTTTTTTATTTATTAGTTTAAAGTGTGTGTCGTTAGACTTTAGATTATTTCAATATTAAATCACGTAATTACATCTCATTACCAAAATTAAATTTAAAACTATTCTAATACTTTCTAATTTTTATAATCTGGTCCTTATATCATTTTGCTCTATACTCCTCATTGTTTCTTCTTTCTCCTTCCTTCTTGCCCATGGATAAATACAATATTGGCTGAATACTATTCCGTTTTTGATGATAAACAAGGAAAGTTGATTAATTTTGCTCTCCAAGAGTTCTTGTGGCTACTAAATGCGGTCTTTTCCGCATTACCTAAACCACCTAAAAAAGAATGGTAATTTCAGTTCGATCGGAAGTCAATTGTGACTAGTAAGTATTGATTTCGCTTCAGATTTGGCTTTCTAAAGAAATATTTGCTGATATTTGGCTCTGACGTTGCCGCCAACTATTACAAAAGCTCGCTAACAACAATTTAAGACTTTATAAAAGACATATTGACCGTCGGAATATCAAAAAAAATCCGCTTTTGAAGGAATGTTATCCTTATATTACTCGCTGCGCAACAGATCACGGATTTTCTTTTGATTGAACCACTTGAAAGTACTTTGACAGGAGATACTTTGGACGTATCATAGATGTCACTTGCTTATTCAGGTCCCTTATTCAATACAAAAATGTATAGAAATGGAGACAATTTAAAGTGGAAACGAAAAAAATATATAATACGACAAATCTCTAAACAAACTTTACCCGCTATCCTACAAAGGGAGAAGGGGGAGAGGAGTTACACAAAGAGACCAATTTAAAAATATCCTTCAAAGTCCAGTCGGTTTATTTTGAATTGATTATAATAGGGACTGTATACTGAGAGGTTTGATCGATTCCTTTTCTTACTGTAAATATTATATTTATTAAATGTTAACCTTTTTATAACATTTTAAAAAGAACCGGCTACAAGAGAAATATAAATCTTGGTCAATTAGTTAATTCACTTTCTTTTTAGTTATTTTGACAATGTATGAGATTTTCGTTACATTTTCTCTTAATATCAGTGTCTATTTAATAAAAATAGATTTAGTTTCCTCAAGATAACTCAGTTATGCCACCGACACACTCGTAAGAACATTTCGCAAATCCAATTCCCACGAGGCGTGTAATCCGCATCGGTAAACCAATTACCCCCGCCCCCTTTCCTTCCCAAACGCCTGGTCAAGTTACGTTGAATCTCTAACAACTCCTTTACGGTATCCAACCCGAAAATCACCCCCTCCCCCTCTCTGAAAGTGTCACAAGTAGATTACTGTTGATCGATGCGTTATAATACACAAAGAGGAAAAGCTGGAAAAATGATCTGATTTAGCATTAGGGTAAGAAGGGTGGGAAACGTGGTGTACAATTGTGGAACTTCAATTTCTCTTATGTTTATTTGTTTACCGGACAAATTGACAAAGGAATCAATAAATTTAGAAATTGAGATGAAAGTGAAACTACCTTCATACGAAATTTTTAATATAATCAAAAAATTAAACTTCAATTTGAGAAATCAAGATTTCATTAACAAAAGTCAGTTAAAAGGAAGAGATTATTATATGTTACATTGAAATTTAAGAAAGAAGAGATGGTTTAGAAATGAGTCCCTCAAAATTATATCAACTATAATCAGAATCAAAAGTAATCATTGTAAAACTCCAGCTTACCTGTACAAAATTAATATTAAATCCGACGAAAGATGTCAATGTGGTGAAGAAGGAACTTTGGATCATATTATATTTGAATGCATAAATTATAGTTTAGAAAGATCAAAATTCTATAATGAAATATTAGATGGGGCTAAAACTTTTCCTGTTAATATTAAATTTTTGTTAAGTGATTCAAAATTAATTAGTGAATTATTTAAATATTTAGAAATTTGTAAAACAGAATTATAAAATGTGAAATATGTAAAAAAATGTTTGATGGTGGCTATGACGAAAGAAAGTCAAGGCAAATAAATAAAAACAAATATTTGATCACCGGAAATTGAAACGTAATAACAAACTTCAGTTATCAGATATTACAGATAATTATATAATATTTCAAACATTACCTGACAAAACTTAATTCATCATTACTGTAAGTAATGCCATTGTTTAGCCTCCTAAAAAACATATCGGCGGAAAATTTGATCCAACAAAGACACTGAATAAATTGTACGATTTAATCCCCTGAATTAAAGCGATCGTCTCTTTAATGACCAACTGAAAATCAGCATTACAGTCAAAGAAGTATATAGCAGACAGATGTGTTTATAGCCGTGACTAATATGTAGATAACACATAGAAGGATAAAAACGTTATTAAAATTTCAGTATAAGCTAATGATTTTATTGAGCAAAATAATTAAAAAATATGGTTCAGTATTTCTTAGTTTGTACTTGCATTTTTAATAGAAAATAAATGAAGATAATAAAGTATTAAAGTGTGAGGTTAAACCTATGCTTCTATAAGTTCAAATTTTTGATATTCGAATTTTAAGAGCACGAAATAGCATCCCAAAAATTGCAAATATTTGTACCTTTTTAAGAATTAATTTATACCGGTTGCACACATTTTTTATCTTATTTTACATTATAGATATTTATAATTAATATATTTTAATTAAAGAGAAAATAATTTATATGAAATAGAAGACTATAATACTAATTATTAAATACACTTAATAGTATTTTGATTACATCTAGAATTAAATATAACTTTCATCTTTCGCCGACACGAATATAAACTTTACTTGAATTACATGACTGCCTGACAATTCCAACTTTAAAGTCATTCCTACCGTGTCATTACAATACGTGGAAAATCATATGTTTTCCCTAGGCGACTACGTGCATGTACACGTACATCCCACCCTCCCCCTAGCTGTACTTCTCCACGTCCACTTACTAAGTAACAACTGTTTTTATCGCGACATTGTCAATTGGGTATTGATAAATGATAACTGGCTGGTGACAGGCACGAAGTAGCTAAAGGTTACTTTAAATTATAGGTTGTATGCACTAGCTTAGGGATCTAATAATAAAAGTTGGTTTACAATCGCACTATTGATTTAAGTATGGTTGAAACTACAATTTGTCTATGCTCACCCAAAAGTCAGTAAGTGACACAAGCGGTTAATTGAATTTAAGCTAGAAAAATTCAAATACTAATTTATTTAGTATTTTTTACTTGAAACACAATATTATTAAAAGTAATGTGATTTGTTGAATACTTCCTGGAACAGTTTTTTTTAATATTTTAGAATTTAAGGTGATTTCAACGACAAGATCATATTCGGATAAAGTTAATTTATTTTAATTAAATTAGGTTTATTATGTTTATACCTGTAAGGAATTCGAGCACTTTTTTAATTTCTTCCGGATTGCCTAAAAGCATGTCCTTTAGTTCACCTCTGACGTTGTATTTTGTTCTTTGCGTTTGATATTGTGGGCAGGTTACTAGTAGATAATGGACTGTTATGAAACAGATTTAAAGACATACATTTCAGTGTATTAAAAAATATTCAAGTAGTATTCAACTTTAGTATGAATAAACAATTACTAAACGACTAAAATCGCCCCGTAAGAACCCCGCTTTAAATACCGAATAAAACTAAAAAAAAAACAAGTGACTAATACATAAATCAAAGTCAAATTAGGTGTTAAATATAAACTAGGTGAAGTAAACGTACCTTCAACAAATCACATATTGTTCATAAACTATTTATGGTCCTTCTTGTTCCATCATTAATGCAATTGTTACTTCATGTGATAAATATATATTTGTAAATGTCGCAGAGTGTGTTTGGAAAATGAAAATGAACTATTAGATGCATTTGAATAATAAAAATGGATAGTATTTTTCTATTCCATGTGGAATTTGTGCTGTAATATTGATAACACTTTTTTATCCTGATTATAATTTGTGTAAATATGATCACGGAAGAGACATCTAAGTAATAGGCTTTTTACTTCTTCAACCAAAAAACAAAAAAGGTAAAAATCGGTTATTTTCTTGTGTAGCGTTCAAAAGCTCCATGTCACTGGCAAACTGTACTCTAATCTTTTTAATGGTTTGATTCGCTTTCTTAAATCATATTAAGCAATCTATTGAAACAAAGTCTTACATAATGATCGTCCACTTCATTTCTTAGACAACTACAATAAAATTTGAGGTGAATATTCGATATATTATAATGTAAAAATGAATCTGATTTAATACTTATAAATGCAATCCTCTCATTTTCAAAAATATCCCAGAATCCGTATAGCTCTACTCTTGAACTGGATATATGAATTACACAACTGCTGATTAATTGTTTACCGTGCATATAATGTCACCACTATTTTCTACGTTAATTTTTTTAATTAAATCCTTTACACATGCGACATATTTTTCAGGTTTTCAAAAACTTAGTTTAGATAGAAACATCTCGAGATACTGTCATTTCACTTATCAGTTAAATAATTAGTTCCCTCTAACCCCATATTACAATTAACATTTCATTTTACACTGAAAATGTTCAAACTAGAGGGTGAAAAAGTCTTTACCGAAGAAATCCAAGAATAAACAAAAATAATTAGGTTTAAATGTTTAGGATTTTAAAAATTAGACATGTCATTTAATTATCCGGGCTCCAGTTCCGCGTTTTAAATGAAGTGTGGGCCCCACGATCTGTTGAACGTTTGATTAACGTCGCTTGCTAAATAAATGGACTGTTTAAATACACTCGGAGTAATTCCATGTGTTGGAATCTTAAATCCAAGGCATTCCATGTAACGCTGGAGCTGGAGTATGTAAATCACTGAAAAAGAGAAAATTCCTAACAAATCCCAGAATCCGAGGGACTTGAGCGATGGTAATTGCTTTACTTTTTTCGTAATTTATCGAGAATGAAACAATACAGTTTCAATTTCACCAAAAATCATCGGAAACACTTGAGTTATATTTTCAACATCAAAATCTATTATCAAAAAATAATTGGCCACTCACCGAGCCATCAAATAGACAAGGAAGGCCCGAATGCTTGATGTTTCATCCTTTAGTGCCTTTAGCAATATTTTAAGTGAATCATTTCCTTCGACTAATAATAACATACTTACAATTGACCACTCGACAACAAATAAGACCGGAGTTCCCCTTCTCCCGTACCATATGCGCCCAACGGCTATGAGTATTATCATCCCTATGCCTTATGCGGGGGTGGATAAGATTTGGCATTGCACAGTGGTAGCAGGGGTCCACAAAGCGCGGCCGACTAAGACTTTTCACCCTTTAAGAGTAAACATTTTTTATACATATTTCACATTTTATAATTCTATTTAACAAATTTCTAAATATTTAAATAATTCACTAATTAATTTTTATATTATTAATTAAAATATTTCACTATTGAATTTTGATCTTTCTAAACTATAATTTATGCATTCAAATATAATATGATCCAAAGTTCCTTCTTCACCACATTGACATCTATCGTCAGACTTAATATTAATTTTGTACAGGTGAGCTGGAGTTTTAAAACGATTACTTTTGATTCTGATTATAGTTGATATAATTTTGCGGGACTCATTTCTAAACCATCTCTTCTTACTTAAATTTGGATGTAACATATAATAATCTCTTCCTTTTAACTGACTTTTGTTAATGAAATCTAATTAATTTTTTGATTATATTAAAAATTTTCAATTTCCAAATTTATTGATTACTTCGCCAATTTATCCGCAATTTCGTTTCCTCTTATTCCACAATGTCCCGGTATTCACATAATATTTATGCTATTATTTTCATTTATTATATTGAAATACATTTGATTTGTGATCATTAGAATTTAAATTTTTTAAAACACCTAAAAAATCCGTTGTTATTATAATTTTATTATTGTTCATATTTTCATTAATTTCCAATGCTTTTAATATTGCTAAAAAATTTTCCAGTATAAGAGCAGTATAAGATTAATTGTTTTATATTGAATATGTGGACCAAATGCTAAGGTTCATACCTTTTCCAAAGTACGCGGCGTGAGATTGCATCAACCTCCTCGCGTCCTAGTCCAGACAACGTTCATCAAACCCTTTAGTTACCAGGAAGGATTGTTTACCAACACTAAGGTTATTTTTAATCCGGCTAACTCCAAAAATTTAAGACCAGGTTCTTTATATACCTATGATGATTCGATAAAGACCGAATCTTGTTTACCACTGTTTTACAAGACTTAAACCGGCACCAGTGGTGGAGGGGTGTGAGTGGTTGTATGTCATTGTTCGGGGCAATTCTCTTTTCTAATGACATTGACATGAGTGTACTTGACTTGACGATATGGTCACGTGACCCCCGGCATTACTTTGATATGTCATATTGTTATACAACAACGATGACCACATGGGACCAGAGACAAGCAACAGAGAAGAACAGTTCAACATTATTTGTACTTATTACTTTGACTCTTCTGATATTTAATTATCTAAATTAAATTATAGTCACGTAATAGAGCAAACAGAAGTTGGGATTCCTGGATGACCTGTCAGTTATTGTTATATCTCATAAAGGGAATTCATTCGGTCATATTTTGTTGATTAATTCGAGCCAGAAAAGCGGATTGGACAAAATGAATGTACAAGTAGAAGAAGAATCAAGTAAATGAAAATTTCGCTTTGTTAGCGATTTTGTACTCTAAGGTCGTCCGCACCTGGAGCGACAGGTTGCAAACCTTAGCCCCGAATCTACCCGAGGCGAATGAGAATGCAACTGTGTTGCTAGTGAGAGAATGAACGTGTTTACGAGTGAAATAAAACACACGGCACGAACGTAACTAAACTGATTTTAAACTGGTTTTGAGCATATGTTCAGCGACTATATTTCTCGGTCGCAGGGGATTGTTGGTTTCATCATCAGAGATGTTTACGAATACTATTGAAAAATATTTAAATACATACATACAATCAAATATAACACAATAGAATCCCCTGTTTTCCTATTGTTAAAAATTCTATAGTCACGATACACGGCTCGACTACCAGTTTAGTTTCATTCGTGCCTTGTATTTTCTCTCACTCAAATACACGTTCGTTCTCTCGCTAACAACACAGTTCCATTCTCATTCAGTTCGGGCAGATTTTGGGCTAAGGTTTACAACCAGTCGCCTCGTGTGCGGAGGGTCTAAGACTCTTAGTACAACCCTGGTACTACTCTAGCTTCAGTCTTATCTTAACATAAGCAACTCTGGAATGCACATTTGTCTGCTATACCTGAGAAAGTGACGTAATCGGAACTTATTATTTGTAATTAGTAAACCCTAATTATTCCTGACTGTTTCAAAATCTAAAATTGAGTCTGAAATCAGTAAATAGGCCGAAAAGTTATTGAATAAACTTTTCTAACCAACTTGGGTGTACTGATTCTGAATATTTCATCCATCTTGAAAAAATGATGCCTATAAACGGTTTCTTTCCAATGTTTTCTTACCAATTGATCTTCAGATAAAAATAGCTATTATCAATTTGATAGAGGACTCAATTTCTGCCTTATTTTTTCACACTTCGTCTTTCTAGTTCTCAGTCGTCGTAAGATGCAAATCAATTTGAAGTTTTATCCAGTAATATTACAAAGTAACACATTAACTTATTATCCTAAAGTAACTATCATAAAAACACTTATTTTTAAAGTAAAGTAAATCTTTTGTTTTTAATTTTAATTATAATAACTTTAAAACATTTTAAGATAACAAAAATGACTTGATGTTTTACATTTATTTTATGGTCATGTCATAAATAGGAAAATGAGTGTTTTATCGTCTTATCTGTAGAGAACGACGGTGTTGCTCTTTAAAGAACAGGGGATTTACAAATATTTGTTATATAACCGCGATTTTAACAGCTGGTCATATCTTTTAATTATTATAATATAAAAGTTGTGAATTTTATAGATTTGTTTATTATTTGGAGTTATTTCTTTGCCAATCATGGGAATATGTTTATTTCATCTACGGAAATCAAACCCGGACCTCCTAACTATTTTAAAGTCTTATTAATATACATTTCAAGTAATGCTAGTCAATTACCATTGCAGTCTAGATTTATTTATTAACAATCATAATTTGCGATACAAATGTATTTAAAACTACCATTTTCTTGTTGACCACCCTGTCGATGCAGACATAAGTCATTTAATATGAGCTTGTCCTAATACCCACTACGCCATATCATGACATTCATAATTGTTTCTGCTAATTAGTGTTGATCGTCCATTGTCCATATCTCCGTTCTTAGTTTATCTAAATTAGCGGTTGTTTTATTTTTATTTTATGTTTGTTTATGATTATTTGTTCAAGTCCACTTACATATTTATTGTGAAGAGTCTTATTTCGAAAGAACCACTTAAAGAAATAATGAGAATACTTAATGAATGTATGAAATACAAACAGCGGAATAAATGAATGTTAGAATGGTTGACTTGATAATGTTGGTAGGCGTATGATGTTTGTTACCTGATACAACCCTAAATTAGTAAAGCCTAATGGGCTTGTGTCCTCATTTTTCAGTGGTCGATATAAAGTGATGTTAATAAATGTGTATTGGCGTGTCTATTTTATTAAATATCTAAATTTTGACGGAGATATAGCAATTAAAAATTTGAATTGTAGTTTTAGCGCTAGAAATGGTCGGCCATTTATATGACGTGAAATGCATTTTATACTTCAGTTATTTGTTGAGTAGGTCAGTGCTGTGGTAATGTTTTGTAGCTGTTGGTAGTCGAAATAATCAAGTCAAGTCAAAGAATAATAAGTTTTCATTTTATTTAACCCTGTTATGGCAGACATAATATTGAAATTTTATTGTTCCCTGAAATAGCTGTAAATAATATTTGATATTTTGATATATAAATACATATAGCAGAGATTTATGAGCTGTAAAGTTGGTATCGGTTATGAAGTCACATGCATTTGGAATGTTGTACAACGTTGAATACCTTTAATAATTAAGGAGAAAAAATGACTTTTTTAATTGTTAATATCTCCTAACATATAAGGAGTTATTAAAAAATAATTAAACATTTGAGGTTCTAGTAACCCACTTTGTCAATATATAGGACACTTTTATAGAAATTAAGATATGGGACATAAGAAATTAAATATAAATAATTGGTAACCTTACATAACTATTTTAACTCCTTAATAACAATAGCTGAGTTGTAATGTTCGTAACGTTGCTTTCAAAACTTTAAAACGTACTTTCTTTGTCTATAAAGTTTGATATTCTTATTTTATTTTTCCATGTTCTATTTACTCTTGCTTATCTCGTGAACTTTGACCCTCTAGTGCAGCACTTAAAGGTACTTGAGGTCATCTAACAATACACCGCTTGCGTTTTGTTTTATTTATCATTTGCTAACTACTTACTACTGCCCGTACTCTCCATTCAATGGAATAGCCACTCAAGTATATTTTTCTCTTGAATTTTATATTGTATTTATCTTTTATAATGCGTCGTGCATTTTGATGCATCAATTATAATGCGAGAGTCTAGTACCGATAGCTAGGATGACAGCTGTGACGACCTCGGTACTCGACGGCCCGTGTCCCATCCTTTTGCTAACTGACATGCGCGACGTTTCGAGGTTGCGTTGAGCTGCGTGATGGCATAATTGTTAATATTTATATTCAGATTGTAATAGCACAACATTTAAATGGAACTATGTGTCAAGCGACCTGTTAAATTGCTGCACTTAGTATACTTAGAAGAATGATAAAGGAAAGGAGTAAATGATACTTTGCATTTGTTTATTTTACGACTTAACTACAATTAGTCCAAGATTCCAGTTCCACCAGACATCACTTTCTGATGAACAAAATGTGTAAGATTGAGTAGTGTTAGTATGTACAATGACCCTATGCCTATCTGCTATCTTGACCAGGCGGCTATTATCCAGGTATATGTCCCACTCACTCTCAGGCGCACTCACTCAAAACTGCTGTCTCGCTAACATATATAAAAATAGACTATAAGTGAGTTTAAGTAATTTTTATGTCAGCTTTAAAGCGTCTAAAAGGTAGTACAAGGTATTACAAGACAACTGTTTTAAAACGTTTTACAAGAGAACAGATCGATGCAAGGGGCTAAACATCCAAAGAGGGCATTATCCGTGCGCATCCTCGAACCTGTGGACACTTACCTTAACCTACCTCTTGAGACTTATCCAATAAATTGCATCTTCTAGCTAGTGTCTGCATTCTACTCCATATCTTCCTTCGTGACTCGATTCATACCACACTTGACAAATGCTAAAGGCAAAACTATTCATTTTTATAAACATTATTTTTTTCTAAGTTGGCAACAAACATATCATGTTGGTATTACTGATGTACCTGGATTTAGTTCCTGGAATATCCATTACGACCAGTAAAAATATTATCTACAAATATGCTATTAAAAATTGTAAATATTATAAAAGTATTATTATCATGTTAATGTATTAGTGTCAGGTTGTTGGTGAAGTGAGGAAGGCTATTAACATCCATTAATAAAAATATTTATAATATTTAAAGGAATGCACCTCTCAGAGTCGACATCATGACTACTGACGAATGGAATCATCAAATCTTAGTTTTATTGCGTCTGCGCCTGTCTCACGACTGCGTCTGCTAAAAGCCACTTAAGTTTACAATCGTTATAACATTGCAATGCTTGATTATAAATAATTAACATACAATTAAAATTAACCTCAAATATGTAAACTATCATTGCCACTCACTGTTCTAATTTAATTTTATATTTTGTACTTAATTTAATTTATTTTTCAAATTTTCTTAGTTTTTTTAGAACCTTACAAAGTCCAATGTTTTAAATTATGATAAACTATATCATATTATAACCTCCAAAATGTGACAATCTGTCAAAATGCACTAGGATTTATTTTTAAAAGAAGTTTAATGTCAGTTTTTGAAAAATATAGAAGTGAAAACAATTTCTATTACTAATTGTTATTAAAAATTACAATTTTAATTATTTCACATAAAATTTTGTCGAACTGTCAAATTTATATTACTAACGATGCATACGCATCAACTAAATTAACTAAACTTAAATTAAAACACAAATATGAAAAGGAATGCTTAAACGAGAACCTGAAATCTAGATTACAATATTAAGGAATGGAACTCTGACTCTTTTGTTTCACAATGTATGGTAATTTTTAATAAAAAAACATATTTCTCTTCTCTTTTTTTCGATAAATCTTTATCTGCATCAACACATGGACCATTAATTAACTCTAGAACTATTAATGAAGCTCATGAACATATTTCAATAAATTCCCAAGCACAATGCAGCCAACCGTATGAGAAGTAACTTAGTAACAATCTAACTACAATGTAGCATAAAACCTCTTACCGTTAACACACAATCTAAAGTCGTTATGAATATATTACGTTGAATAATTTTCAAATTAAAAACTTGCCAACATTTATTTATGATTTAAAAGGTAAGAAACAATCAAATAAATAAGCCTATAGAATTCCATGAGACCATTACATACTGCGAACAAAGAAGAACAAATTGACCAATGGGTCATAAAGTTTTAACAGTGACCCCTTGTACACATTACACATGCGCTCTTTGACCTCTTGTAATAGATTTTAATAAATGTAAATTATGATGTTAATAATAATAAATATTTATATCACATTAAGCTTTGTACACATATGGTCCTTTTTCTTTTTTGTTTCGTGCATTTTTTGGTTGCCCGTTACAAAACCTTTTCAAGGGTCAAATGATGTTAATGTTGGAGATAAATTTAATGATATGTTCTTGGATTTAAGGGCGCTATTTTATCCGCGAGATCCGCATTGTATTACGGGTTAATGTTAATCGATAATCGGGCCCTAAGGGTCACTCACCGTCAATGCGAACGTCATTTTATCGTCATTGAAGGAGAATTAATGATGCGAGCATAATGATGGCAATTGAAACGTTTTTGTATTTATGATGCAGGGTTTTTTAAAGGTGATAACCAAAAGTTTCGCTGGTTGAGTACCTAGTTTCATTATATACCGAAGTAACTGACTTAAAGTTAATCCATGTTAACAATGATTATACAAAATCAAATAATACATAAACACCCTAATATAAAAATAAATCCAAAAATAATTCAACAAAATCGCAAACATCTTGGTTCAATTAGTTAATTGAAAAAGCAATTAATTTCTTTTCAGATGGGGTGGACATAAAGGGGGTAGGAGTGTAGTGAAAGGGGAAACGATCTCTATGCTATACCGTCTGAATCAATCACTCGACATTTATGTTATTAAGGGGACTTTATTCTCTTTATCTGCTGTCATTTGTTTGGCGTTACTATAGTTACTTATTATACTTGTATTATATTTAATACTAGCAACTCATATATGCACAGAGTGTCTCGAAATGTCGTGACCATTGATGAACAATGATCGTGATCTGATTTATATGAGTGAAACATTTTACGAATCACTTTTAAAAGAGTATTCCTGTACTATTCCTGAATTTTATTATTAATTATTATTATAGTTCATAAATGCTCTTTTAAAAGTATTTCGTAAAATATTTCACTCATATAAATCATATCTGTTCGATCACGATCATTGTTCGCAAGACTCAGGAATATTCTACTCCAGGCGCTAGAAATAATAATTTCAAGAATTCCTACTCAAGTGAAATACACATTTAAGTGTAAGAAAGTTTTTTTAAAATATGTCTTTATTCTAAAGTGGTGGCTTCAAAGTACCTTTCATTAAATTAGCAAAACGATATAGTCTATTTCAACCTTAAACAAAATACACCATTTTTTTGTACGGAAATTTACGAATACCGATTTCTCGAAAACAGGTGCACTTTTAAAACAATTTCTGAAATTATTAACACCATATTAAGTAAAGTTATACAGGAGCTATGTTCACAATTATTAATCAGTGCCCTATTAAGATGTGTAAGTCGCATGGTTTACATTTTGACTTACTCATTTCTTGTTACAAATTGCGTTTTTAAATCTCGCCAAACTCTGCTGAATAATAAATTAATTTTTATTTGGCTGAACATTTTGAATGACCCTGTGAATATATTACAGTAGTAACTCTCTTACAGTTGCAGTAACGTTGTAACCTATTTGACAGTTACATGTCAAATGCCCGCGCAAAGCATGGACACCCTAATCCTCAGATTCTAGTAAGAGAAGAGAGTCATGAGTCAATCCGAAGAATTCAATCAAAGAAATATCTCATTTCTATGTTTTATAGAGTTACATCTCTACTACTCTCCCATCCCACCATCGCTTCCTCTCGCACAGCTTCCCTTTACCGTCCTGGTCTTAGTTGCTTCGTGACACTTCTCAATCTGTCACGTTCGACTATTTACGGAGTGTTAACGGAGATGAATGGAGGCTGCGTTCAGAAATGACAAAATAAATGATGTTTTGGAAACAGTTATTACTTTTCATGATTATTTGCCACCAAAATATTGTATATTTTTGGCTGAACTTAATTATGACGTAAAAATATTTTCCAAGAGTGTCCAGCTCTAATAAATACGTCGTCGTTAAATAATAGCGATGGTTGATTGCATAACTTTGGTTGACAAAACAAGGATTTCAATCCAAAAAGGAAGTTTAAACCAGAGAGAACGCGAATGGTATATGCGAAACGTAGTTTTAAACATTTTTATCAAAAATGTATTTCTAATCGAATATAATTCAGTATTTTACTACTCTATTATTACAAATTTAATTATTATAACACCCAAAATAGAGAAACACGAAACTTCTGCAAATGCAACTCACTGTAACTATTTAATAAATAAAATTTCATAATCCATCTCTTTTTATTACATAAAATATAATGTATTTATTTCTCACTCTATCAAAATATCTTGCTTGAAGGTTTTGCTTTAATACATTTCACCCTAATTCGTTCTAAGAGGTGTCAAATCACCCTCAGAGATTGTCTAACATAAGGGCTCTAGCACTAGTGAATATACATATAGAGTTTTATGTTAGAATCGAGGGGTTGTTATGGTCGTAGTTAGGGTTGGGGTTAAAATTAGGGACGACTGGTCACATTAGGTTAGGTTTAAGATAATATGTGAGGTTATGTCATTACTTATATAATAATGTATACAATATACATACTCATGCATTGATACGGGGTTATCAACTGGGATTATGATAGAGGTCAAAGGGCAGGTTCAATGTTGAGATAGCTAAGTCAACATATTTAATAAAGGGATATTAAAGATATACATTGTTGACTAATTATTTAATTATTATTATTAATTACTGTCTGAAAAATAGAGACTTATATTTATGGACCATAACTTTTTAATATACTCAGTAAGAAAGTTTAAAGTTTAAGAAAAGGTTATAAAGGTTATAAAATTTAAGACAAACCCTTAGAAATGTTACCAGTCATATAAAAATTGGAATTTAACTAGAAAATATAGCAATATTCATTTTCAAAACTTATTTTTGCGATTCCAACTCATTAAAAGTCAGTGGAAGAAAACTTAAAATGTAGATACGTTATTCATCTAACTAATTGCAGCTTTAGATTTTGATTCGCGTTTATAGTTACTGACATAAAACGATTTAAACATAAAAAACATGTTTTTTTTGATAATATTTAACGTGCTGTATAGTATCGCCATCTATATTTCGTGAATAAAAAATGGCCAAGTATCGTTTTACCTTAATAAGACTTTGATCTTACGGTTCAATTTTAGTCCGCCAGAGTCGCGTCAAGATTTCTAACCTAAGTTTTAGTAAAAGTGTTTTTGCTGTTAATGTAGTAAGTTCAAGATAAAGTAAACTTTTGTATTGAGTCTTATATTAACGAATAATTCGTATTGTTTTTGATTAAGTTCGTGTTTTTTTTTTTTGACAGATAGTTTCTAGGTTACGTTCACAGCGCTCCAAGCGGATAGTCGCGTTAACTACGTCTCTTTTCGTTGCCCGATCCTTGCACCTTACTTGTTATGCTCCATGCATTTTGTGATACATTGTATTTATCTGCATAAACGTTATCTGCCCAATATGCCATCGAGCTCGATATTTTATTATAGTAAAATATATTCGTTTTACTATCGCATCCAATAAAAAATTTCTGTATGCTCTATACATTTTATTGGTGAAATTCAATCAGTTTTATCACAAAATTTCAATACAGAATATTACATATTCACAATAGATGCCACACAAATTTGCACACAAATTATATAATTTCAGTGTCTATAGGTCTACAGGGGGTTCCAAATATATCGGTAAATCCATAATGCTCAACAGATAACACTGAAATGAAACAGCAAATCCAAAATACTGATGTAACTAAATGAAATAGCATTTTGAATACGAGTTTACACCCTTTTGTACCCTTCTGTCATTGCATAATTGTTAAAAATAACAGAATGTAACGTATAGAAGGGGAAGGAGGGGTTATGGAAGGAGGAGAGGTGGAGAATGAAGTCAATTGAGTAAATACACACGTTAAAGTGTCCAAATGTTAAAAAATATATCGAGTGTGATTAATGCTGTTACTAGGATTGTATCGGGAAAACTAAAACACGTTGTAGGGTGTAGGGAACCATAACGGACGGAGCTGTCAAAGTGCTGATGCAAATTCTAGAAGTAATCTAATGTATGTTGCGTTTAAAAGCAAATCAACTCTATTTGATCACATTTCCTTTCTAAGTATTTCTTTCCAATGGAATATACAATATCTGTAGTTTCCATAGAGGTATAAGATTAGAGTGCGCAAGAGACTGAATACTGCGATAAAGGCAAAGAGAGAGATAGCTGCCGAGTGTTCTCTGTGTTTCTTTCTAGTCGAGCATAGCGTCTGCTTGCTTGCTTATCTCCTACCTCACTGTCAAGCCAGCAGCAGCGGTTCTCTGTGGTAGTTTTAGTTCGCCTCAGTAGTCGCTTGTGTTCATGACTTGTAGCATTACTTTTTCAAAAAAAAAAAATAGGGTTGCACTTTCTAGTGTAGTTTCTCAGAGTTAGGGTAAATTCAAGTTCCAAGCGAAACACAGATTTATACAAATTTGGGCATTTTAAATAAAAGTAATGCTTATTAAAATATATATATTATTGGTGGCAGGCATTATTATTAAAAATGGCGGTATTTTTAAGTTTTTCCCCACTCCTAGAATGCGGAACTGCTTCTCTACAATTCTACTAATCCCGCTAACATTTTAAAATGTTGACACTTTTTAATTTAGCCACATGTTCACTTTAAATTTGATCCGCCATTCCTTTGTAGCGCTGTTACCGGCTAAAGGGTGATGGGGTTAAGTTGGCATCACTGACAGAACGCCACCGTGATGTGGTATGGTTACACCCCCTTTTTAAAGTTATTGTATTGTATAATTTTATTTAATATTTTTAAATTGGCTTCACTTTTTATTAAAAACCACATATGTGCTACAACGGTTTAGTCAAGTGTAATATTTTATTTGATTTGAAAAAAATTTTAAATAAAAAAAAAATTATATTAAAAATTTTATGGAATGGAAAATTTTATGTTTATAATTGAAAAGTGTTTAGGTTTTGCTTTTTACCGACTGATGGTGAGTCACTTTTGCTAAGATTGGAAGTGCTTTTTGCAAGAAATAAGTATCATTCCCGCTCACTACTTTAATTTTATTTTGTATTTGATTTAAATTGTTTACCATATGGCAATACGCGTAGTCATTCACATTACCATTTTTAATTTTATTTATTTTTTAAGTTTTCTTAGTTTTTTTTTAAAACCTTACAAGATCCAATGTTTTTAATTAAAAATATTAAATTAAGAAAAACTATAACCTCCAAACAATCTGTAAAAATGCAGTAGGATTTACTTTTAAAAGAAGTTTAATGTCAGTTTTTGAAAAATATAGAAGAGAAAACAATTTCTATTATTAATTATTATTAAAAATAGCAATTTTAATTATTTCACATACAATTTTGTCGAATTGTCCAAATTTATATTACTAACGATGCGTATGCACCAACTAAATTAACTAAACTTAAATTAAAACACAAATGTGAAAATGAATGTTTTAACGAAAACCTGAAATTTAGATTACAATATTAAATAAAAACAGTAAATTAAATATCAAAACAGTGAGTGGGAAAGAGACTATACAGTAGTTTACTTTATTTTTATGCTACCAGTGTGCACTTTGCTTTAGTCGTTTGCATTATCTTCCATCGTTACCTCTAACAGTCCCATAAACAATAGTAAATGTCAGTAATAAAAGCAGACTGCTGTAGAAGCAACCTAACCTCAATTATCAGCCCAATCAACAAGAAGAAGAAGAAATCAAATAGCGAATGATTAACGATGATGTTATAAATAACATTACCCACTTAATTTCTTATAAAACTATTTCTAAATCAATGCATCACGTTTATTTTAACAACAATCTATCATAAATATATCAACATTAACGCTACAAACCAAATACCAATAAATATCGAAACCATAACCTCAAAATTGAAGGGTGCAACGAATTTAAAAATTCACCGTGGACCAATACAACTATATAATGTATTCAAATGTAACCCGGCATTAAACTGGTAGCTCTTACAACGTTAAATGACAAAGTTGACAATAGATTTTTACACTTTGTAGCTTGTATTATGTTAGGGAGAGGTTTAAGGGTGTTTTGTCTCTTTTAAAAATAAAAAAGGGTAGATATCCCGCGCCACTTCACTTCCAAATCTTTTTATCAATTGTATCTTCAATTTCATTATGAATTCCGACCATCTTTTATATCGCACATTAGGTTTAAATTGATTTTAGAGTTATTTGGCTTGTTGGCAATGGGTTTTAGGTTTGTGTTGTGCTGTTAATAGTATTGCATATAATAGTTGCTTAAGGTGAAATGATACTTGGCCATTTTTTATTCGCGAAATATAGGTGGCGATACTATACAGCATGTTAAATACTATCTTATTATATATATTAATATATATTTATTATGGTTCTTAAACTAATAAAGGTTATAAAATTTATGACAAACCGTTATAAATGTTACCAGTCATATAAAAATTGGAATTTAACTATAGAAAATATAGCAATATTAATTTTCAAAACTTATTTTTGCGGTTCCAACTCATTAAAAGTCAGTGGAAGAAAGCTTAAAATGTAGATACATTATTCATCTAACTAATTGCCGCTTTAGATTTTGATTCGCGTTTATAGTTACTTACATAAAACGATTTAAACATAGAAAAACATGTTTTTTTTTAAATATTTAACCTGCTGTATAGTATCGCCATCTATATATCGCGAGTCAAAAATGGCCAAGTATCATTTCACCTTAACGCTAAACTTTTGTGTCTTCAGTTCGATCCTCAGACCAGTACTATATATTATTTAGGTTTGATTATAATCAAATATAACTCTGATTATATGCCAATATATTTGTAAATTTATTGAGCAACGGTGTAGTTGTTCACATGGTCACTCCTCCTTACTTCTAGCAGCCATCTTCTTCCTTGCCTCCCTCCTAGCAACACTTACTCTAGATTTTCCTCCTCCTATCCCTATCAATAACTGCTTCTTATCCATTTATTCTCCAACCTGAACCTTGGTATCATCCTGATATCAATATTTAATAATTAATTAAGCACTAAGTGCACTAAGTACATTCAACATAAAAACATAATAGACATACTACTTTTCAACGTCGATCCAACTCTAATACGAAATAGGCCCTTCAATTATAGGAACATTAGAAAATCTATTATCACACGTGGTTTTTAGTCTGTTTCCACAATAAGGACAATTTCAAGAGTCATGTCAAAATAAAATAAAAAATAGCAATCAACAATGACAGTTACTTTCATATTGAATACACGATATAGTTTAAATTAAGGGTCCTGCAACCCTGCAACCCCTAGGGAATATTTGAAGAGTCCTGTGACGATAACATGATTATACAAAATGCCCCTGTTTATCACTGCTTGACGATCTGTCAAAACATTTTAACCAACTTTGACGTGTGAAAGATTAAATTTTGTTGGTGATGAATTCAACACGTGCAATTCGAGATGACGTCACATCTTGTGCAATTCGTTAGAAGAGTTTAGAAAAACGAGTAGTACATTTCATTTTTAAAAGCAAAAAGAACTATTGACAGAACTATC
Organism: Panorpa germanica; assembly: GCA_963678705.1. Taxonomy (NCBI): domain Eukaryota; kingdom Metazoa; phylum Arthropoda; class Insecta; order Mecoptera; family Panorpidae; genus Panorpa; species Panorpa germanica. Next base: position 11,971,845 of record OY783220.1, on the reverse strand, counting down.
AATGTAATAAATAGTTAATTTCAAAGATTTGAACACAATATATTTTAGTTAAAGGTGAGTGGGCTAGACTAGCATTTGAATCTCGCGCCTCACTCTTTAGAAATCCCACTAGAATCATTGCGGATATCTTTCAAGGCATTCATGTACCTTAGTTTATCATCATTAATATTTGTCATCTTTGTGCTTGTTAACTTATATAAAACTTCCAATATAAAATTTTAATTCTCGTTAATTATCACCAAAAATACTTACTTACAATTTACATAAATTAAACAAAGAACAAATGCCTCGCAAAGATATGCCCCCCGGGGCCTCGCAATGGCTAAGGCCGTCCCTGAGTAAGAAGCTACTATATTAATAATATCTAGTATATCAATATATAGATGTACATGCTTTAATGTATGTATCACTCGTTGTTTATCATATTTTACTCCGTATATTAAAAATAATGCTATTGATGAATTAGAAAGTCACCCCCCGTGAGTTTCCCCATCCTCCCCTGGATCACAGAGGGATGTCACATCCCAGCCCTCCGATTCAAAGCTCATGTCATCAGTCATACATATTATGCTCATTTTTTAAAATTCAAATAATCAAAAGGTGCCTTTGATGTTTGCAGAAATAATAAACGGAGCGCGGCGTGGTAGCCAAGCTCGGCAATGCGATCGTGATCAGATCAATGTGGCAATGCGGCTCACCGGAAGCACGCAGCTAAAAACGGAAACGGGGGATTTTATAAAGACTCCATATCCATTGTAAAGTTTCGTTTGATTTAAAAAAATGTAGAATCAGAGGTAGAATTTATATATTGAAATAAAACACACTATTGTTTTAATTACGATTGAAGAGGTTTTTGATAAATAATCTTTAACAACGCAATTAAGAGACGGCTCCACCTTTGATGTCGATGTCGCATCTGGAATATTGTTTTAGGAATAATAAAAGTTACTTCTGTAATTGATGGTGAAACGCGATAAAGCCAGCCCCTCCGGGCTAATACGAGTTGTCGTTAAAGCTAAAGCTAAATATTTTAAGTAAATTATAAACTCTACTAAAGATGCTCTAAATCTAATAATAATAAAGCGATAATTTCTAGCGTTACATTTAAATGTACCAATAAAATCCCTGCTCCAAATGTAAATACTAAATAAATAATTTATTTTCCATAAGAGCATGAGCCAGGCGGTGTTTATGTTTTTTACTTTGTGTCTATGATGACAGTCTTAAAAGTTTCAGGTATCTCTCTCCGCATTCCTCTCCCCCATGCAACATATATGTATTATTAAAGCGGCTCCTTTCATGCCTAATAATAACATGCATATACAATACAAATAAGCTCAAATATTTCAGAGAATATTCTAAAGAATATTCCCCACCCCTTACGTAGACAATAATATTTTATTAGATTTAAAAAATAAATTTAAGGTTATTTGAAATGGATTATGGGAAATAGACATACATGCTAATATATTTGTATGAACGGATGCGGAAAATGTAAACGTGGGTGGAAGCTAAGGAAGGGGTGTAACAACAAAGATGTTTAGAGAAGAAAAAGAAAATTGAATATACCTAAAGATATATGCTTAAAGAAATTTTAAATTATTATTTTAAAAATTTATATACAACTCAATAATGTTTGTACATGGATCTTTAAAAATGAAGATTTAGACAAATATACAAAAAATCTTGCTGTAAAAGAAGAAGTTATAAATTGCCAGGTTTTGTCACACATAGCGTAATTGTTTTACCGGCACATATTTGAAAACAAGCATTGTTTTTAGTCTTATTTTACTCGTGTTTTTTAAGTTGAATTTTAGATAAGATGTAGCGCAGCTTATATCACGAAGTAACGAAGCATTTGATATCCTTCCTCCTTCATCACCCCCTCATATCTCGTCTTATCACATTTTAGGCAATGGAACTTTGAGATAACTTAAAAACTAGAACCAAAAATAGAATTACATCATTAAATAATTGAATTGGTGCTGTGATCTTAAAAAACAGGATCATCAAAAAATAAAAACGAAATATTTTTCAGCGAGGCTTTCAGTGCCTTCTAAATGTTCAGTGTGGGCCCTCTCATAGTTCAACCCTGTATTAAGTAATTAAAATCATAATTACAGAAAATATATGGTATATAAATTGGTTTAATAAGTTTTCAATACGAGTGTAATACGTTTTATTTACACTACTTATAACTTTTTTTATTAATATTAAATGTTATGACCGCTGACCAATTCTATCCTATTCTACACGTGTGACAATAAAAATGAATAATACAGCAGCAATCTCAAGAATTGGGATCAAAGTGATGTACCCAGCAAGTAGCAACTGATGATATTATCTTCGTCATGATTTCTGTTACACCCCGCCACCGTGCTGTTGATAAGAATCGATATTCTTTCTCTATTAAGTTCTTCTATTGTTTCGCCCGTGGTTTTTATTGCATCTTCATAGGGATATAAATACATAATACATGGTGATAGCGATGGGAGGGAGAACAACATGAAGCAAACACACTTGCGTTATGTTTCTATGGTGTAGCGGGTGTTTATGTGCCACCCCCACACATATTACACTGCCCCCGTCTTTATGGATTGAATTAACCCGCATCTTTCGTTTACTGAATCACGTGGCTACATACTATGAAAATATAGAGACTGAAGGACAGTCAACATGTGAATAAACATTTGAAAATTTGTTAAATAAAATCAACACAATTAATACTACCTACGAATTTATATTTGATTATACTAATTTAAATTTTAATAAGAAATCTTATTCGAAAAAAGTTAATATTTCTTTATAAATTGAGACACTATCTTGTACACAATTCTATGTCTGAACTGATGATTATTATTCTAAACTCTTTATTCTAAGTTTACATTCTAAATTAAATAAAAACATAACTGAACATATAGAGTAACAGTTCCCATCCATAGTCTTAAGATGAATAACCACGTGGGAATACCACGTGCTATTGGTACAGACACCAGTACTAATACTACATGTACTTTTACTTTAATTCCACGTGCAAAGATTTATAAAAACAAGTTTAAAAAGTTTCTCTATGTCGACTGTCCACCACGTGGTATTCTATTCCAGGCTGAGTGCACGTGTTCATTCAGTACATAACTTTTCTACGTAACATGATTGATGCATTCGTTCGCCGTTGATGTCCGCGTGGCGCTGTCTTCTTCCGCTTCCATTTGTCACCCTCTATATACCATCCTTGTTCCACACACGTAATTCAGTACGCGATCTACGTTTATTGGGGATGATTTCAGTTGGGGTGACTTGCTAGTTATTTAATATGTTTTGTTTTTTTGCGAGAGATGACTTTGTTTTTGGAGTTAGACAAAATGGATAGAACGGGATTAGGTGTCAGAAACTATAAGCCGTAGATGAAATGGATTATTTTATTAATTATCTTGATGGTAATTAACTTACAAAGTTCTGATTCTTATTCATAAAATTTTGAATGAAGTTGAAGTTTTTAATTGGTCATAATACTATAGAAATATTATTATTTCAGTTGTGCCATATGTTTGTTGAACGTGATTTTCCTAAATAAAATATTTTCAGGTCTAAATCTTTCCATTAACAAATATAATAATATCATTAAAGCTAATGTATCGCATATCAGCACAGTTCAGTTGTCAGTAATTACCGCATAGAGGCGCTGATTGCACATTAGTGAGAACACTCTACTCTCTAATGGGCCGTGTTTGAACCAATCACAATCCTGATATAATAACGACATACTACGAACTGCATAATAATGTCCTACATATATCTATTATCTATTATCTTGTTGCATTGCTAAAGGTATAGGTTGGTAGTACTGGATATGTTGGTAGTGTTGGTACTCCTGCATTCCAGTGTACTGAAATCCTTTATAGAACTGTGCTTTAGTGGTTAGTTTATAGATTTTGGGGGAAATACTGTTATAATATGCTATTTGACAGTGAGTGCACAATATTATCGAAAATGTAGGGATAGTATTATAATGAGGTACAGGTAAATGTCAATATAGAGGCCTTGTTAATATTGGAAACGTACAAAGGGAACACAAATACTTCTATTTGTGTTTGCATCTGGTATTTAGATGCCGTTTCACATCAAATACCGAACCATTTTCCTCTGTATTTGCTAATAAACCTTCTTTAAATTCCGTTTAATATCATTCAAAAAACTTAACCTGGTTTACACAACTTGCTCAAACTATAACTAATACATTCCTCATCCATTGTTTTGCTCTGTTCTTCGTCCTTCTCTTCCTCTCGTTTTCTTCATCGTCTCTTTATCCAGCTTCTATCCTTCATCTCTCCTAGCATCGATTACTTTCCACTTTCCCCATCACCTATTCTCCTCTTCTGAATCTTTTCCTATGTTTTGTTCATTTATTTTCTTATTCCCATAATCCCTTATCTTTTTTCATCGCAATCATTCATACTTTGCTTGCTACTCTTCACTTTGTACTTCCTTGGACACTTTCCTGTCCCCAACCTCCACAGCTTTTTTCCTTTTTCCCTCTTTTATCACACCTATACTCTCTTCCTCATTTGCAATTCCTTTTCTTTCTTTGTTAGGTCTTGTTCTATAAAGATTGTTTTCCAATTAACATTTTGTGAATTTCTCTCAATCCCTTACATTTTTACATACTCGTATTTAACATCTCTGCAAATAACTAACAAAACAAAGGACTCAGCACCAAATAGCATGGCTTTAAAGACAACTTAATCCTGGACAGCTTATGTAAATCCATGTACCCATGACATCAGAGACAATGCATTCCAATAAATAGAATTTCAGTAGATGCAGAGACATGTTGCAATTACACGGGCAATGCATTTGCATGACGCCCACAAAGGAGCTTGTTAGATTGAATTAGAATGATTCGAGTGTAACTGCACCAAGCTAAGCTGATGACCGTCACTCTGTAGTCTACAGTCTCCAGTCTCCATGCCATCAAGGCATTCAGCTAAATGGGCTAACTAGATACCTATTTCTATCAATAAGCTACGTATACACGAAACTCTGTATTATAATTAGCCCAATTAGTGTGTAGGCGATATAATACCGTATTATACTATTGTAGCATTATTAATTCAATTGTTAAATTGGTGTATTAGCTTTAGATACATCAAAATCGGTTTTAGATCTATTCTAATACCTTATGTACTATTTTGTAACTAGATAAAGATATAGTAAAGTAAAAGTGTATAGTAAATATTTTAAGTATCTAGATACATTAGAAGCAGTACTACCAAGCTCTATATATTATTTTTAAAAGTATAAGGAACATTTTAAGTCAACAAAATTTCTAATAACTAATATCTGTCACATTAGTATGTCCTTTATGAAACTAAACAGTTTACTAAATATTAACATATTCTAACCAAATGTTGTACTACCGTTTTTGAAAGTATGAAATAGTTTTTCTGCCAGTTTTTTTTTTTATTATACCTATATATTATTATTACTAGTGTATATACACTATCTAATAACATTTTTTCTAGTTAATTTTAATAATGGTAATATTTTTGAAGTCAGAGTATTAACCATTGTTGATACTCTTTTTCTGTCGGTCATCATACTAGCTCAAATGGCTTAGGTCTCTTTAATCTTCTTGTCAGTACATCCGTGTGCAGCAGGTGAAGCGCTTCCACGTTGACAGGGTGTTGGAGACGTTGCTCGTGCTTTCTTGTAATTTTCGTAATTTTTTCAGCTACTGTAGTTACTTTGAGATCCCTATGTATATCGCTATTGCGGACACACCATGGTGCATTCACTATGTTCCTCTTACCTTTATTTTGGAAAGTCTGAATGCATATGATGTTGCATTTCTTAGTACAGCCTCATAGCTGGATTCCATATGTCCAAACTGGTTTCAATATTTGCTTATACAGCATTAGCTTGTTGTGTATGGATAATGTGGATTTGCGTCCCATTAACCAGTACATTTTCTTATATCTTATTCCCAGTTCATCTCTCTTTTTCATTACGTGAGCCTTCCAACGAAGTTTGGCATCTAAAGTCATCCCTTGATACTTTGCTGTATTCGCATACGGAATAGCTTGGTCATTTATTAGTACCGGAATGTAATTAGTCCTGTTGTTGGTGAAAACATGCACCGATTTCATTTCGTCTGCAAATGATTACTGTATTATATAACTTGGAAAACATTCACTCATGTTAGTATCTTTAAAAAAATCTTCTAAGAAGAAAAAGAAATTGTCTTATTTCATATCGAACGATAACTTTACGATCACTCTTCCCTCAATGTGCGATATTGTCACCAAGTTATATTGTTGCATCCCCTGATCGAATCATGTCCGAACCTCGTTAGTTGCGGTCCATCGGGTTTTATTTTGATTCTTTTATGATATATGTATGCTGATTCGATTGCAAACTATACAGCCCGCTTGTGAATAACATGATTCAAATCCACCCCCATTTACCAATATACGGTTATATTTAAATTCGATTTATATCATTTTTATTACTCGTGGACAAAGTTTAAAATATTTTTTTTATTGAAATTTATAAGTTATGTCCAACATTGAATATATATTTTTTGATCATGTAACATAACTTATTTAATAGACTACTAAAGAAATGTGCGATGCGTCCTATTTCTTGTTGTTATCAAATCGTTTACTGTGAAGTTAGATTAATTTCAAACAACAAAGAGATAATAAAAATCAATTGTCAATTCCATTGTTATAAATTCTCAAAAATACCTTGCAGATAATTATAATAAAGCCTAATGTCTCACGGGTACACTGCTTACAAATTACATTAAGTATTCAATTATACCGCCGCGCCAGTGCTATTACCACCCTACGGCTGAAATTCGAAACCACATCACATACAATGAACCAATAGAAGGCCTGTCTAGATGACATTCAAATTAGAATAGGTAAATTGTAAGTCATTTATTTTAATTTGAACGAATTTAGGGAATAGATATAACCGACTTGACAACGGTTGTATCAGAACCCAACCTTAGAACTTAATAAACAAGTAAATATCGAAATCATTTCCTTTAAAACCACACTACACCCCGTAAAATAAAACATAACCTCACATTTAAACATACCTCTCGTTTACTCTTGATGTATTTCAGATAACACTATCTCTTTCTAATAATATTACTTTATAATACTCCTGCGTATTGTCACATATTCACGCGTTTATAAACTCATCTCAACATTGGGCTACAAATATAAAAAAACGATCTGTAAAAATGGACATCAGAGAACACAAAACATGTGGAGTGACAATAAAAAATGCAACCCCAGTGCCTCCACCCCACCCACCTCTATCGCTTTGTGCTTTAGATGTTCTTTACGCTGAGATGAAAATCTAAAAGGAAGTCTATAATATAATAGATAATATAATGTCACGACGTGATCCCTCCCTGACCCCATTGAGTGGGGGCGAAGCTACTGTCAGTCTTGTGAAAAACAAGGGTCACAGAATATGTGTGGAAACAAGATTATTGGGTGAACATATCTTTGTTAGAAATATACCGTACAAAGGAAAATAGTTTCAAAATCTTGTGAAAAGTGAGAGAAGAGGAAAGAAGAAGGCAAAACGTAAGAGCGGTATCCGTATGTTTACTCGTATAACTTTTTAAATTTCGTATATATTCTTTAATCAACTATCAAAATATGTGTAAAGAAATTATATTTCTTTACTGGATACAAAAGCTCGTCTGTCGGTAAAACAGTGACTGTTCAGTGAAAACATATACTCATGAACGCAACAGATGTCGCTGTAGGAATAACTATATATTAAATATATATATTATAAATATAAGCAGAATGGGCTTGTGTCCTCATTTTCTAGTGGTCGATTTTTCAATTGTTGATTGAAATTGATGTTAATAAACGTGTATTGGCGTGTCTATTTTATTAAATATCTAAGTATTGACGAAGATAAAGCAATTAAAAATTTGAATTGTAGTTTTAGCGCTAGAAATGGTCGGCCATATTTGTATGACGTGAAATGCATTTTAACGTCAGTTATTTGTTGTGTAGGTCAATGCTGTGGTAATATTCTGTAGCTGTTGGTAGTCAAATAATCAAGTCAAGGCAGACATAATATTGGAAATTGAGTGTTCCTTGAAATAGCTATAAATAATATTTGATATTTTGATATATAAATACATATAGCAGAGATTTATGAGCTGTAAGGTTGGTAACCTTACACAAGGATTGTGATGTCACATGCACTTGGAATGTGTACAACGTTGAATCCCTTTAATAATTAAAGAGACAAAATGACTTTTTTAATTGTTAATTTCTCTTAAAATATAAGGAGTTATTAACAAATAATTGGACATTTGTGGTTCTAGTAACCCACTTTATCAATTTATAGTACTGTTTTATAGAAATTAAGACATAGGACACAAATCCATTCGTTTAAATTTTCTTTCGAACTAGCTGAAGCTGACAGTGTAGCCGAGCTCTCAAACGTATACACTTGTAGCTGACATTAACCAGAGACACTCGACTAGCAAAAGGTTTCACCTAAACGCGAGGGTGGCAATGGCAGCACAGTCACAGCAACTCAGCCTTACCATATAATAATGTGATGGGGTCGAAACAGATACGCGGTCAGCCTCGCGTATTGTGGAGTATTTGTCACCCCTAAATGTAAAAAACGACTGAATATGAAATTACTTTTCAAGAAGATGCGGGCGTATAAAGGGTATTCCACGAAAAATCATTTTTAAAATTATTCTATACCATTTTACGTCATGATGTTCTGGAGACTTTGCAGAGAAAATTTAATTAAAGTTTGTTTAACTTGACATTCAATTTCCTGGGCCCTCTCTCTGATTAATTCCACTTCTAAAGCGCTTATCGGGGTTTTACTATAGTGGCCATTGCTTTCCCCAAAATTCTACTACAATAAATATAACTTTTTCGCTGAATCCTCTTTATTATATATATATCCAAATACAAATCCATCTTGTTTTCCCCTTTTTAGAAAAAAAATTCAATTGTAATGTAAAATTGATATGACAACTTTCTCAATGTCTCCTCGAGTTATTTCAGTTGTTATCAAATAATACTTCACTTTACATTTCATCACACAATTTATTTAATGGCACGCGATTTTAGAATTTTAAGTTACCAAATATTTTCTACCAAAAAACACGGAGGGAAACAAAAATGATGCGATTTTAAGTCAAGAATATATTTCATGAAATCTACCATGAAAAAATATTTCAATTGCTTTGTTCTTTTCATTTAGATTTCTACATTATTGGGCATCACGATTCGGATTGAAAGAGAGCACTTTAAGAGCACTTGAAATGTATATCTCTTCTACAAGGATCATGCAATTATTTCGGTTCTAGTCAACTTAAAATGTCACTGATAGGACCACCATACCATAAGCAAATGCACGGGAGTTGTCGAAATATTACTTTGCGTCGTGGAGGTTGCAAAATCCATTCAATGGGAGACCGTCAAACTCCTCGCTGTCGCTGGTTTTATTTAGAAAATTCAGACAATGAACCTGCAACTCTATGTGTATCTCTTGTGACTTTCTTTGTAATTGAACACAGTGAGAAGGGGGGAAACGGAGGCGAGAGTAAGGATGGAACGATGTACTCTTCAGAAGATGTACAATTAGCTTATTAGTGCGTTTTAGCTTACTTCGTTCTGAACGTGGTTACATTAAGTCAGACGCGCACTTGATATCTTCTAATACTTGTCTGGAAAATAAAAAGAAATCGGAACAAAACTTTTGAAGAGTTGTTGAGGATGGTGTCCTTAAAATACGCCAAATCAGGTGTCAAACTTCGCCATAATTTCCGAAACAAGTTTGTCATTTTTTAATAAGGTTACTACTTTTTGAATTACCTTTTATGCCTTGAATGGGATGAAATAATAACTACCACCGTTCTAGAACTAACCAATGCCAAGATATTAAAATAAAACCAAACCGATATCTTAAAAACCATGACACTCTGCGTAATAGTATATTATTTCTTATAGTGAGTTACATATTTTAGACCAAGTTCAAGTAAATATCAAATGATTGTAACCCAGTTCAGCTCTGTTGCTGCATCATCTCATTCTCTGTGCGCCATTCTCTTCTGATCCCGCATCAGTATCCTCCATACAGATCTCACAGTCAAAGAGTCTCGTCTTTTTTTGTTACAAATTAATAACACTGACAATCGAGTTTTTTGGCTTTTGTTTGACATCGGATTGTAGGTAGGGGTGGTAGGTAAAGACAGTCACTTGCAAGATTACAATAGGGAAATTTATAAAATTATAACTGCTGTGATGAAACGTGACAACATCAATAGAATTATCTGCTGGTAATGAATTCATGATCGTAATGCGTCGTCCAAACTAGGAAGAAATTCGTAGGAACTACAAAGGATGGCGATATATTAAGTTATAATGTTGGAGTCGCATCTATATGGACGACGCATTATGTGAGGAGAATGGTGAATATTCTATGACTTTATGTTCGACCTGTTGAATTATCGATAAATCACGGCGATGGCTTTCACGGCACAGATGGAATATCAACAACGTACGTGCCGTGCCCCTTTTACACGCGCGAACAATTAAAAATCACAATGTTGCACAACGCAGAGAATTACCTGGACAACAGATGGATTAACCTAGTTCCGTTGAACCAGACCTGGTGACTTTGATGGATGTGTTTTTAATGCGCGTTACATTGTGATATCAAATTCACCCAGTTTAATTAGCCATTGTTTTATGAGGTGGTATTTAATTAATCGGACAAGGTTACAAGTCAATTTTAACTTGATTTTGTTTACAATTGCAATCTGTTTCATTTATAATATTTACATCTGTGAATTATTTGAGTATTGAACCTAAATGTGTTGGAGATGTCTTACTAATGAACTGGACGCGCGATATATGGATAAAGATATTCAAAAACTTTTTAACAAGTCTTACAATATTTAATTAATGACTAAAGATATTTTTAATTTAAAAAACTAACTAAATAATCTTATAAGAGTGCATATTACTTAAAGCTGTCTCAAGCAACACATAAAGTTTAGATATTATAAAGGTGTTAAACAAAGATAAATAAAGTTTTTTATGATTAAAAAGTTAAAGTTAAAAGTATTTATCATTTAGGTTAAAGATTTTTAGAAAATTGGAAAGTATTTGGAACCAAAATAGCCAAAAAATTGGAGATGCCGGGGATCGAACCCGGGGCCTTTCACATGCAAAGCGAACGCTCTACCACTGAGCTACATCCCCTGATAATAACTATAGGCAACACTGTGTACTCGATTTTTTTGTATATACATACTATACGAATTGTTATATATTATTATCACACCGGTACTTTTGTCGCATTGTTTTTAATCATTACTGATTAGAGTAGCACCTGTTTGCATACGATTTATGTCGTGTAATACAGTCCTAATATGTTTACAGTTTTCATATCAGTCACGTGCCCGTATAGATCACACGTCTGTACGCTGTAATCATACTAATTAGAATCGTCAAGTTGTGCAGTGTGTTTAGTTGATGCTGATCTCAGTAAAAATCAGTTGCAAACTCTGCAGTCATTGACGTCACTAGAAAATGTAGCAGGAGGGTTGTAAAACAACGTACCGACATCAATTTGTCATAAAAATAATTCTAAATTCTAAAAAAAAGATCTTCAGGATGACAGAAGTTGATCTAAAACCTAAAACGCATGCCACATTCAACTTCTTCTTGGTGCAGTCATATCGTGTTGTAACCTGTACATTTCCTATAAATTAAATACCTATCTTATACAACGTGTTACATATTACATTACTTATTTCTATTTAATTAATTTCGTAATTTATTAGTTTACTTTATAATGTATACGTTAAAAACAAGTTTTTACATCTAATTATGATTTTCTGCGGCTCTCAAACTTTAAACTTAACAATTTTGTTTTAGAAATAGAACACATTTGTTTTTTAATCATTATGAAATTAGCAAGTGATATACAAAAAGAAACCTTTTTTTTAATTTGACGTATATATTTTCTAACATGACTTTTTATGCTGATGTCATATAAGACGCTGAGTAGACGCTGGCCCAACATTCGCCCCTAAAACTCAATTATCTCTATAAAAATTCAATTATTCAAAGTTCAATTATGATTACATACAATCCCCATTAATTACTTTTATATTGGCACCACCTTAGGCGACCAGTGGTTGCTGATATGATGAATTTAGGCCCAGATTTCTGACGATAAAACCTGAAGGGTTTCCGACAGGTCCCCATTGTGTTACGACTTCCATTCCCTTAAATATCTTCAAAAGTATTATATGAATAACATATACATATAATCTCAATCGCCACTTCCCCCCTTCGTCGCACTTCAGCTATAATCATTAATTAATAATTATATTTTAATATCCAGTTTGTTTTTCAACGGCCAGATGTTTTATGTTTACGTATTATAATTTTTTATGTTGGTATCTATTGACATTAATCAACGACCTACGTTATAGATTCCAATATTAAATTAACTGTGTCGTATCATATTTGCGACATCAGTGAAGTTGGTGATAATTGACGAGTGTTTAGTCCAGAAAAATAAGCGCGTTACCCAGAATATAGAATTCAAATTTATGGTATTACAGAAAGAAACATTTCGTTTTTACTGCATCATCAAGACCGAATAGTGTTTGTCTAGATACAGATTGGACAATACAGTGGGCGAGAGCATTGATGCTTGACGCTGACTGCTGTGTTTTCGGGTTCCATCCCCGGACCAGATATATATTTTCTGGGTCTAGGTCACCCGAGTGGTGACCGGGTGTGAAAGAATAGTCCCAATGTTGCTCATGCATGTCGTAAGAGGCGACTAAAATGGGTACCCACTGCCTGGGGGTATAGCCGGGCACCCTGCCCCTGGGGATTATATCAGGGGACTGGTCCTCCAGGTTGGGGGGTTGGGCGTGGTGCTAACAACTCCACTCCGTAAAAAAACCTTGTTACGAAATCTCAAGTAATTAAATCATCCGGAAAGAGGCCTGGAAGAAAATTCTTGAGAAGGCCAGGGCCCACCCGGGGCTGTCAAGCAACTGAAGCAGAAGAAGAAGATACAGATTGAGATAGGTTTCATTAAATTTAACTTGATAGAAAAAGCGTAAAGCAATGCAAATCGAGAAAAATCGACAGTAACAGAAATCAGAACGAAAGGAATCCAATGATTAGGATTCGTAAAGAGAATGGATCGAAAGAGAACGGAAAAGAAACTTCTGGCACCGAAACCAATGTGCAAGAGGAAGAATAAGACCACCGCTAGATAGTAAAATTGGAAGTAATCTTAGTGAATAGAAAGGAATGGAGAAAGGTTTTAAAGGAAGATGATGATAACCTAATTGTTGAGATTATAAGTCTTCCAGTAAAACACTACTCTGGCACTGCTTAACTCTAAAAATATACAACAGAAAATAGAAATTTTATTTTCAACACGCTATATGCTTCTAAATAATTGATTTACTAATTAATGATCTATTTATAAAGAAAGCTTGAACATTTATCTGACTTCTAAAGTTTATATGGCTTAAATAGTTCAATCGTGTGCAAAGTTATTAACGTTTTTATATTTGAAAACATGGAGTGCTATTACAAAGTTGCAAAACGATTGTCATTTTAGTACAATGTTGCCATCTATATCTAACTATATAACCATGAAGTAATGTTTCACCTTAACATAAACAAATTAGTAAATCCTAATTATTTCTGACAATAATAAAGAACAAAATATAATTCATAGTTTGACTGGACTTGTTTGAGTAGTATAATAAGTGACCTACATTCAATGGTAACACAAAGCACACTTGAGCAGCCATAAGTACTTAAACTAGAATTAAAAATCCCATTACATAAGCATTCCTTGTTCATTTGCAGTGATAATAAAGTTTATATTGCGTTGCGCTGATTAATTGCTGATATTATAATTAGATATTTACTGCTACTACTCGATCAAGCATTTTAAAATGAATTACGAAATCTATACTCTATGTATACGAAGTAAATGAACTAATTTTAATTACTATTATAATGCTTAATAATTTAAATGACACTTCAAAAATATTATTTAAACTTTTCATTAATTTCGTGTTTTAAAAGAAATGCGCTTATGCCTGCTTCAATATCCAGATTTGTACTATCGTAACAAGAGAAATTAAAATGGCTTTTTTTTAATGACGTTTTTATCAATGACATTAGACCTAGTTTGCTTAGAAAACAGAATTTGTGTTTTTATCGCCAACTTGGAAAAATGTCCTATTTTCCTGACGCTGCAACGCGCTTGTTATTTGATTTAGAGGAAAGTTGTAAGGGAGAAATTTGTTTAAAATTTTATCCTCTTTAAAATTGGTAATAACTACCAAAGCTCTTGAACTAACCAATGCCGAGATATTTAACTAAAACCAAGAAAGGGTTAAATTCACAGAAATTTTTTCTAAGAACTATCGAATATATACAAGTAAAAAATAGTAGGCTTTTCTTTGAACGTAAATACTGTTTTAAATATATAGAAATAAATATACAATTTTATAGAAACTGAGATATAGTTTATAAGTGAGTAACTTGCACGAGTTCCTAATAGATGGCGGTAATCGTTATGAAAAAATACATGCAAATAGTTATGATTAGAAATAATTAACTAATAGTTATTACGAAGTATAATTACTCTCTAATTCAAGTAACATTTTTTTATGATCGTTTGGTATTATTTACTTTTGACGTAACTTTCCAGAAAGCTGATAATTTGGGAAATACATCCAAATCCAACAAAAAGAAACTACAAATTATTCAAAACAAATGCTTAAAGTTAGCACACGATTTACCTTATGACTACAGCACAACACGACTACATGAAGAGACTGACTCAATATACATTAAAACAACCATAAAGCAGCAAACAGAAAAATTTTACAACACCTTAAAAAATCACGATAACCCATTAATACAGCATCTTGGACAATACACACACGACAACCTACCCTTCAAGAACAAATACAGACTACCGAAGGACACAATACTCTAGGAGCATGCTGCAGAACATGCTCCTCCATATGTAAAATACCCACCATAGCAAAGTAGGGTTTTTTAAACACGTTTCCCTACACAACACACAAGACATTATAATAATAAGACACTCCTATATAATATAAGACAATACGGATTAAGGCTTAGGCTAGGCACCTTATGTTAGGTTAAGATGTAATGTAATTAATATTAAGTAATACCATTTGACAATATTTTAAAATATCTTTGAACTTGAACTGTTCTTGTGAGTTCTATCGAGCTCTTCTGCGGGGACACAAGCGAGTTTTCATAACTCTTAAATTCCCTGGGGAAGGTCCTCGGACCCGTGGCAGAAAGTGTCGTGGACTGGTGTCCATAAGGTCTAAGGATAAAACAAGGCTCGTTTGGAAGTGAGGCGTCTCAACGCTGATCCTGCTTTGTTGAAAAGTATCATACTTGTCCTTAGATTGTTGGTCAAAGCACAGTTATGAATAGGTGGGACGGCTTGCCAACCCATAACACAACGGGGCCCACTCGGACAGAACTCTTTTTTTGAACAATTGTGCTTCAAAATAATAAATACTAAAATACTAATCCATACTAAAACAAGTGGGATTATAGTTTTAAAAAGTATCTACCAAAAATGTAATCAAATTTTCACCAATACTTGTCGGTTACTTTACAAACACTTCAGTCATTCTTTAATGTTTACCCCCAAATGTTAGGGGTGCTATTGACACCCCTGCATTCGCAAAACTTTCACGCTACAATGAAAAACAAAAGCTAAAACATGAACCGATTAGCCAGTAACTCAGGTGCAAATTTCTATTAATGCTTTCAATTGTTACGGCCGTCATTCACAGATGGTGCGCGCATCATTCTAACTCTACCCCCACCCCAACAACGGGGTGATTACTTCGGTTAATTTTCGTTTCATTTTAGTTAATTGTATAACGTAGTCAAGCTGCTGGTATCACTAACAGAAAGTCTTGTAGAACGCCCTTGGGCGATGCGAAATTCAACTTGCTAGATTACGGCAATTATTGAGAAGAAAAGAAAGTTAATTAGTGTGAACTCAGGTGTAAATATTAATTAGTTATGTAGCTAATACGGTACAGGAAGGGAATAAATCTAATTAATACATTTCAATTGATCGCAGGTGCTTTACTAGAGCGATTTATATAATTATTCTCTATTTTTTATACAATGCTAGTACAAATTTGTAAATCGACTATTATTTTAATACACTGTTACCATCTATATCTAACTATATAACCATGAAGTAATGTTTCACCTTAATTAAATATATACATTGATAAAAACTTTAGCTATAGGTCAAGGTGGGGCGGGGGGATTAAGTAGAAAGCTGTGCAGGGCTACATGTGGATAGGGGGGGAAGGTACAGTCAAATAATAAGAGACTCTGAATTATCTAGACTGGTTATACAATATCGCCACCTAGAAAGGGATTCCTGCATACACAAAAAGTTTTACTGTTACTTCTCTTCAACTGGTTATGTTAATTAATTATTCCTTTAACTATGAGTTCAGCAACCGGTTTCTAATCAAAAAATTAGTAATTAGCAAAAGGAATTTGACAGCGGTGGGATTCGAACCCACGCCCTTTCGGACTGGTGCCTAAAACCAGCGCCTTAGACCGCTCGGCCACGCTGCCTTGTGAAAGCAATTGCCTCTGACATAATAACGTACAACGCAGAATTAATTAAAGTAAATTAGTATGCGATATAAAAAACAATTAGCATGTTTATTACATTTTTTTATAATTAAAAAAGCTGTTAATTATATATTATATGAAACACTGCAACCACTGCATATAAAATTACATATTTTATATGAGTACCTCAAATATTCGCATTAGTTAATTATAAAAATGCATTAATTACTTACCTTCGTGACAATTAGTCATAAAGATATGACTATTACGTTTGAGTATGATCGTGGAATACTTTTGCCACATGTATTTAAAATATGAAAAATTAGAATCAATCTACAATTTGTTTTTTGTTGAAATATATGGTGTTGATTTTAATTATAGTCATTTGTTTGTCAACAGAAATAATATATTGATAAAAGAATTGTATTTAAGAAGATTTTGCAAAAAATTGGAGATGCCGGGGATCGAACCCGGGGCCTTTCACATGCAAAGCGAACGCTCTACCACTGAGCTACATCCCCTGATATTAAATCTGATGAGTACGCTGGGCAGGAAACTTTCTTTAGACAATCTTGTCTTTGTTCTGTAAACGCTAATATGGTATAATGGACATAGAAAAATTGAACAATCACTTTAAACCATTGAGCTATTCCGGTCGGTGTTTAATTCTCAGTTACAGTTGAACGTAGATTGAAAACAGGCGGTGTATTGGTATAGCATTCTAGCAGTTATATAATATCAATGTTTCCCCCTGTTCTATACATAAAAATACCGTGAATATATTTAAAAAATATAATACACCAATATATATATCATCGCATAAAAAATTCAATTTTATCTTATTGACCCATAAAGTAATCCTTCCTCTTATACGTTCCCGTTCTCTCCCCTCCCACACAAATCCTTATCACACCACTGGATTATGTCTTTTACTACTATAAGTAGAATCAGAAACAAAATCCAATTTCTGAGCCTCTGCCCTTTTTTGTTAAGACTCAGAGTTTTGTATCGATGCGATGGTGATGTTCTGTCAACCAACGAGGGGCGGGTGGGGTGACATCTTAGGGCTTTGCAACACCATTGTAGTTTTTATGATATCTTTAGATTACGCAATAGAAGTACCCCTAGAGGGCGCACATAAAAATATAAGCTGGTGTTCACACAATCTTTACTATTATTGTTATTGTTATCAGGCGGATTTATTTGCATAAATAATATTGTGACGACACAGTGGACGAAAGCGCTGATGATTGACAAGCTGGATCCCCGAACCAGAGCTATAGTTTTTGGGTTTGGTTGTTATCAACTTAAATTCATAAACATAATCTTATTAGACAACGGTTTAGTACACATGACGGATGGTTTAGTCGAGCCGTGTTTCGTGACTCTATAGAATTTTTAACAATAGCAACAATAGGTAATTTTATTGTGTCGTATTCTGAGATATTTGTATGTATGTATGTATTTAAAAACTTTTGTGCACATCTCTGCTCATGATGTTCACCATCAAAAGCATGCAACATAATTGCCTTGCGACCTAGAAAGACAGTCGCTCAAAACCAATTTCAAATCATTTTTTTTTTTCATTCGACCGTGTGTGTTCTCTCACTAACAGCACAGTTGCATTCTCATTCGGTTCGGGCAGACCCATGTGTTTTGTCTATATAAATTGTATTGCGAACTACGTCAAGCAGGTTCGTAGGACCCCAATACATTCTCCCTAAATTCAATTCTATCTAGAGTATGTATTACTTCCCTAATAATCTTCTTTAAATTTTATTTAATATCATTTAAACTAAAATAAACCTAATTTTGAACACACGAGGTTTAGTTACATATAAGAATACATAAGACAAATAAGAATATATAATTTTTATACAAAAACATAGACAAATAAGAATATATAATTTTTAATAATTATTATACCGTTTACATTTTTATAGGCCTTGCAGAATTATCTTTCGAAATTACCTATCCTTTTTTTCCAGTCGCAACTACCTGCTTGCTAAACTCAATTCTATTTAGTCACAATCAATATGGTTAAAAGTGGAGAGCTTGGTAACCCCTAAAAATATACAGATAGCATTGTTCCTTTCGAGGGGGTAGTTACAACGACTGCTTGCCCAATTGACACAGGCTATTAGTTCTATTTCTCCACAAAAATAATATATTTTGAAGTACTGTTTCTATACGAGTACATTATATACCTTATTCATATTTAATTTTGTAATTTGGCAGAAGGCTTTCGTAATATTACATTCATTTTTGTTCTATTCATTGGCGTAGATAGAAATAGAAAAGGTTTAAGAAAGAATGGTCAATGGTTCAGTATTTGTAGTCCGTAACAATGACATTTTATATTAACGTAATCGACAAAAATTCACAGATTTTAATGAATTTGATTTCGAATAGAGTTCAGAATGTTACGAACGTACCTACGCCACTGGACAATAATTTCATTAGTAATATATATATATGTTTCCATTACGAACTCCACAAATTCTGTCGCAATATTAATCCAGTAGAGTTACATAATTGACATAAAAATAACTAAAATGAAGCTACACATAATTCTGCTAATAAGTTCTGTTTTTTGTTATCCTGTTTTTAAATATCCTGACATAAACGCAGTATTAAGTGTAGTGGAAAATGTTTGTGAGGGAGAAATTAATATTCCCACAATTCATTTTACTAATCTTTCCGGGATTGATTACTACGATACATTGTTCAAAACGTTGACGAAAGACCTGAATCGCACCACAACAACATATAAATATGAAGATGACTCCCAATTCAACAAAAGAACGGATCAAATTTCAACATCCAAATGTAGTCTACTTCTCTGGGACGATTCAACAGTAGAATATCATTTGCTCAGCTATTATATTACTGATGTGGTAATATTTATCCCATTCACAAATGTATCCATCGAAGATATTACAAAATTAACCAACAAGAAGTTTACTGTGTTTGGTATAGAAGTCTTTACATTATTTTCCAATAACGATAATTTCACCGAAGTGTGCTTTGTGAATTTTAAGAAGCAATCTTCTTGTCTACTTCATTCCTCAGCTAATAAGTATACCATTGGAAGTAGAAATGAATCAGTTCAAGACGTCGTCTCGCTTGCTAAATACGATATTCTAAGCTTTCCAGCATTTGTGAATAAAACAAAGTTTCTAAATCTCGTGATGGAAACGCTCAGCCTGCGAGAGTACAAGCAGTCTGAGAGTTATATATCACTTAGACCACCAGTGAGCACTTGGGAAAAGACAGATATACCATTCAATTGGGTAACATGCAAATGGTGGGTCCCATTAGCAAAAGAACGGAAGAGCAGTGTAATGATGGTGCAATGGTTCACACCATCCGTGTGGATCGTTCTTGTGCTACCATTTATGTTGTCTGCAGCTGTGTGGACTGCTTTACATGTTAAACAACGCAGTGATCTCGACAGGAATCTGGTAGAAATTGGTATGATGAACATCCTGCGTGTTCTTCTTTCAATGTCAATGCCACAACAACCACGCACTTTCTTATCACGTGCTTTTTTCTTCATCCTGGTAAACTACAGTCTGCATGTTTCCATCGTGTACCTGTCAAACGGGATCAATATCTTGTCGACCAAGTTTTATGATCAACAGATAGATTCCTATGAAGATCTGATAAATACCGACTATAAATTCTTTACTACTGTTTGGGCTGAATCTTCCACTTTCCGTACAAATTTTCGCAGTAGTTATGAAGAGCAGGTTTTTAAGAAGTTGTATCACTTCCGTTTAACTAGCGAGTTGATATATTTTAATGTTAGCAACCGTTGGCAATATATACTTGAAAGTACAACGCTTGATAATGTAGTTATATTTGATGCTGTTCCGGATATGAAACTGTCCAAATATGGTCCTTCGTTTCATCCTATGGCTGAAGGTTCCAGAGATTTGATATCGCTTCTAAGCGTAACAAATCGACAGCTGTGTCGTCGCTTAAGAACTCTTCTCCTTCATTTACAATCTAGTGGCATTTTCAATGCTCTTGAAGACGACCACAATATCATATCTGGAGAAGATGGTGGGAATGTTCAAAACGAGGAGGAAGTCAAACTTAGCTGGAGCTATCTTCAACCGGCATTTTGTGTTTTGGCTATTGGGTTATTTATCTCACTTATTTGTTTCGTGGTAGAGTTAATTTGCTTCTATTGGAGGAAATTACAGTGTGTAGTTGAGTACAATTAGTGATTGTAAGTGTTGCCAGAGTTGTGATATTCTATATACCGCTTGGCTTGATATATCAATTGCCGAATCAACTCTAGAAAATCTATTAATACTTTGGTTGTGACTGTGGAATTTAAGAGGAGCCAGGAGTATACTCCATATATATCTACAAATAACTGTCTTTTGTTATAATGTATTATATCTTTTTCTATATAATACTCGTTAAGCATTTATGCACTTCTAAGGATTATTAAACTAAATTATAATGTTCCAAGTGTATATTTATATGTTTGTTTGTTGCTGAAATTCGAATGGTAGAATGAAAACGGCTCCGTCAATGTTTTTGAAAGTTTGCTATTTCGTAAAAAAAAATTTTAAGACTTTTGGCATCCCCGAATTTTTCCCTGAATTTCCTGGAAACCCGTTATTTTGGAAAAAATAAAAAAAAAATTTTACTTTTTGATCTATAACTTTTTATTCGTAAAAGATAGAAAGTTGAAATTTTGCATGTGTATTAAGGTATTCAATGCTAACATTTCTCAAAAATTGAAAAAGAGGGGGTTGAAGAAATACGGGGGCCCGGTAGCGAACTTTGGGGAAAGTTCATATTCTGGATTCTAGAATAATTAAGTATATTATTAATAAAATAAAATTCAAAATTTCAACCTAAAAAAGAATTCCAAATTTTGAAAAAAAATTGGTCAAATAACGCATAAATTGAAAATATTTTTTATTTTGATGAAAAAAATATATTTTTTTAGTCAATTTATATATGTCAATGTATATGTGTGCGAGTTTATTATTTCAATTTTAAAATAGAGTTAAATATGAAATTTAATTACAAATTATTTTATTGGATTCAAATGATACACGCCAAAAAGACGTCGCTTTAGGACGGGGGTAAACTCTAGTGGAATTTAAATTTTTATATGAAGTTCAAGCCACACACAAAAGACAGACGTCGCTTGCGACGGGGGTAGAAGCTAGTTAAACTACATTGTTATAATAACTTTTTCGTGGTTAGTGGTTAGTTACATATAGAAACAAATTAAATGATGCAAAATACTTGTATTAAAACGGTTTATTTAAAATTTACATAAATGATGTTACCTGATGTAGATTTGTATATTTTTTAATTGCTTTTTGTCAACATAGATGGTTTCTCTTGTTGCGATTCCCGCAATCAACGGTGATGTGTTCTAATCTCTCTATTTGTCTCCCTATTATTCGTTCAACTCGAATTTCCCGTATCTCTAAAACTACGTAGCCAACAATCCACTGAATTAGTGACAACAGAGAGACAGTTAAAAATGGTATTAGGGCTCTGGTCTGATATTGTACATTTACCAATGGTAGGTTGCGTTTTTCTTGCTGGATAATACAAGAACAATGAATAAAATTAGACATGATAATTACAGCATCGGATAATTATATTATAATCTACAAAGATCAAAATTCAATAGTGAAATATTAGATGGCTTTAAAACTTTCCCTGTTAATTCTAAATTTTTGTTAAGTGATCCAAAATTAATTAGTGTATTATTTCAATATTTAGATAATACTAAAATAGAATTATAAATGTTTTGTTTGATGGTGGCTATGGCAAATAAAAGTCAAGGGCATAATTAAAAAAAACAGCGGCGGATAATTTATATCCTCTATCTTTAGAATTAAAAAGAATCTCTGTTGCCTCTAACATTGGATTCACTAAATAAAGGTTATAAAATTTATGACAAACCCTTAGAAATGTTACTAGTCATATAAAAATTAGAATTTAACTGGAAAATATAGCAATACTCATTTTCAAAACTTATTTTTGCGGTTCCAACTCATTAAAAGTCAGTGGAAGAAGCTTGAAATGTAGATACGTTATTCATCTAACTAATTGCAGCTTTAGATTTTGATTCGCGTTTATAGTTACTTACATAAAACAATTTAAACAAAAGAAAACTTGGTTTTTCTTTATAATATTTAACCTGCTGTATAGTATCGCCATCTATATTTCGAGAGAAAAAATGGTCAAGTTTTGTTTCACCTTAAAATATATAGTTCATGAGATAATGAAATTATATAAATATTTTATCCTCAATCTTTAGAATTTATAGGAATTCTAAAGATTGGCACTATTACATTTAAGACAAGCATGTCTACAGTGTGGGGCCGGTTTAAAACACTACTCTGTAACATTTTACAGGAAACATGGTTATATTATATTAAATTTAAAAAAGTTTCAAGTTTATTTCTTTGTTTCAAAATATACAAAAAACTAAAGGTAATAATTCTTTAACTGTATTCATTCTTAAAAGATTATGATCTTAGTAATCCAAGAGAAGAACGTGTTCGTAATTGTATTAATTCAAGAAAAAGTTATTTTAGGATTCTAATAGCACTGAACTTTATATTTTGATAAGATTTTTTTATATAAAATGTTAAATAAATAGAGATCTCATATTATTAAAAACGCACCCTTAACGTCAACATAAGAAGAAAGATTAAATTAACTAAATGAGAGTAGTTAGTCAGTGTGCCAATTAGAGCGGCCCGTTAGGAGCCCTGGAATCGAATTCACCATCAAGTTGATATAAACACAACCCCATTGACGAAATGGTCCTCCAGTTATAGGGCTGGTTTATCTCGACGTTTCGAACTACTGGAATTAGTCAACTACCCATTGCGCTGCGACAAAAAACACATGTGGCGCCGCCACTCGTCGGGGTAAGACATTTATCTTCATTTTAAGAGAAAGGAATTCTGTTCACTGGTTTAACTGTCTATGGCCTATATACTTCACCGTATAATTTGACAATATAGGATTGACTTTAATTAGTTAATTAGATAAGTTTGATTATTTTTAGAATCTTGGTTAGCAGGAAAGTACACCTGTGTTCCACATTACTTAGCCAGCAATAATTTAAATTTTAGGAAGCGTTAGCGTCGTCTGCAATGCTTTATTTGCCGTGCGTTGACTTGTAGTATCTAATGGGCTTGTGTCCTCATTTTTTAGTGGTCGATTTTTCAACTGTTGATTGAAATTGATGTTAATAAATGTGTATTGGCGTATCTATTAAATATCTAAATGTTGACGGAGATATAGCAATTAAAAGTTTGAATTGTAGTTTTAGCGCTGGAAATGGTTTGTTGAGTAGGTCAGTGCTGTGGTAATGTTTTGTAGCTGTTGGTAGTCGAAATAATCAAGTCAAGTCAAAGAATAATACGTTTTTATTTTATTTAACCCTGTTACGGCAGACATAATATTGAAATTTTATTGTTCCTTGAAATAGCCGTAAATAATATTTGATATTTTGATATATAAATACATATAGCCTAGATTTATGAGCTGTAAGGTAGGTAGCGGTTGTGTTGTTGCATGCATTTGGAATGTGTACAACGTTGAATCCCTTTAATAATTAAAGAAACAAAATGACTTTTTTAATTGTTAATATCTCTTGAAATATAAGGAGTTATTAAAAAGTAATTGAACATTTGAGGTTCTATTGACCAACTTTATCAATATATAGTACACTTTTATAGAAATTAAGACATAGGACACAAGCCCATTCTAAGGTGCTATCTAGTTCCATTTAGTAATATGTTTTTTATTACCTGTATAATATAACAAAAGCACAAAATATGTCAAACTGCATACTTACTATTCACGCTGTCGCCATCTATCGGTATTTGTTTGATCCAATGTTGCAGTAATACTTATAACGACTTTTAATCAACATAAAACTTTTATAACAACATAAACCCCTAAAATAAATCAAAGATTAACATTTTATAATTACACATAATACATTTAATTAATGTAGCAGATTAAACCCGAGGTGGTGCAACCCTCTCTTGTTTGGTTTCCTAGTTCACTAGCTCCATTGTCCTCAATATCAACTCCTGCATGTCATAACCAAGGTCCTACAGTACGCTAAACACATCCTTAATACTTCACGTTTGTTTAAATTTACGTAGTATTTATATAATTACTACATACGCTACAAATGTCTCTCCGTTTTGCATTTAGGTGTATTTTTAACACTGTGCAATCCGCTTAGCAGCTAATCAGGCGTCATGTTGGGTAGGCCGATGCATGGATGAGGGTGAGGGGGGCGCGTAAATTCCGCAATTAATATGGGATTGCCGTCTGTCAGTCTGCTTGTGCTTAGGTGTGTCAATTTACGATACAGCGATGTGTTTCGAGAGCACACTGCCATGGAACTGAACAAATTTAAATCCCTGACGTGTTTAGAATATTTTGAAGTTAATTATACTGTGAATTCTTGGAAGCTGTTTAAAAATAGACTTTAGTAATTGGCAGATTTATCTACTTTACTTTAAATACGAATATTATATATTTTTATTATAATATATTATAGTTACACTTGCATCTCATTCACCACCGCCACTGGAACTTACTTTAAACTGTGCTATATACAAGTTATTTTTATAATTAATCTTGACATTTTTTTAATTCTTGATCCTTTAATCACAAACATAATCATCATAAATATTTCAAAAATAATTTACGTCGGATTTTTAAAAGAAATAAACAATAACGTTCTTTTCCTTAGATAATAACCTTAATAACATTTTAATCCCGTTTTAATCCTAGGTCCGGGTATTACATTTATATTCGTTAATTATTTCCCCCCATCTTCAACTCCTTAATTATATTTTTCGTTGAATTCTTTCTTTGTTAAAGATTTAAGAATATTTTTGAGATTAATCCCATAATTTGTGCACTTTGTATAACATTTTTAGCATCACACTTCTATTTTTCTCTGCGTGGTGTTTCATCCCCTATAATAATTGCGGTTCCTTGCATGCTTTGTTACTTGAAACACTCATTTTAATATATAATTAATTAGGGCTGACTTATACCTTGTATATTTTACTCGTCTAAAACAGAATCCGTGATATTTACAAGCAGGGTGACTGTGTTGTACACGGGGTGGCTGGTTAAAGGGGATGATGGGGTTTAGTCGGCTTTAATTGCAAGAGAAAAGCTCTTATTTGGAAGTACATGTAGTAAGATATATAAAGAGATTAAGAGCAGTGCCAACAAACTGGAGAACTATGTGACTATGACACAAATTTAATAGTTGCCTCGAAAGCATGCTTATATGGAGCAAATGCTACCTACTAGCATGTCTTACAAGCAAGTGCTTGAAATGTGTATACATATTTGCAGTATGCTACTGATGCTATAGTTTTGTTGGACCTAAATATGGTGCAGAAGGAAATTGGTGTTTTATCTGAACGTATTTGCTTATTAGCATTAGCGTTTAAAATTAGAATTCAATTCTTGAAAAAAATTTCTAAATGAATAATATATTTTTGAATACCTTGTTGATAATCTAAATAACTTTTTTTATATATATTTCGAGTTCACTGGTTTATTTTCGTATTCGTCTTATTTTATTCTTGTAATATATTTGTTCCTTAATGTAAGAAAATCCTTTGTTAACGCGGGATTACATTTTACAGCGGAGTTACTTTTGTTCCTTTACAAGTTATAATACCTTTGATGTCTATCTGAAAAATAATTGTCTATTTTATTTAAATTCGTTACAAAAAGGAAGTTTAGAAGAATTATAAACTTTGATTCAATAAGACCTTATCGATTTAGTATAATTACTTTAGCATAATACACCTGAAAAGTAAATGTATGGAAATATACTTCAAGAAAAAATAATATTCTCAGTTTGTTAAGTAATACTTTTTAACAAGGCTTAGGGTTCTCTCACACTGCAACTGTTTTCTTGCGTATTTTGTCGCATTAACACTTTTTATCATAAGATGAATCTAACACCACTATTATTTACTCACAGTCGCATATTTACGAGACTTACTGAGATGCATACGTATCATGCCAAGGCTGACTCTTGTGCTTATTAATTCATTACGAGCGAAACGGTGAGAGAAGAAACAATTTAGACACATATACAGTGCTGACAATACTCTAGTGTAGCTGTGGTCATTAAGAATGTCAAGTTTGTAAAGCAAAATAAGTGGTTTCAACCTGGACTGTATTTATCCTTTTTAGTAAGCGGCCATGGATCTATTAAAGCAAAGTTAGTCCAGCTTGGAGTTGAGAGTAATGATAGTTGCAGATGTGGTGAACGGGAAACACTGATGCATATATTAAAAGAATGCCCAGACTACTATGAAGCGAGAGTAAAATTTCAAGATAGAATAAAAGTCAGAGAAATTGGAAGTCTAGAGTATCTAGTAAATGAAGAGATTAGGTATCGATACTATAATGAGTATACGAAGGAGATTTTTGAAACTAGAAAAATGCTATTGAAGAATGATGAAGTAAGAAGAACAAGAGATGCAGAGACAGTAATAGGAAGTGAAGAAGAAGAATTAGAGCAAGGGAATTGGGATAACTTCACGGCGGATGAGATTGAACAGTAAATTAGATAAAATGAGTTATAATAAGTTCCTTTGTACATCTTTTATTTGTTCCTATATAATTATATATTAATGTAATTGAAATGTAAAAAATTAAGGGGGATAGAATAAGTGGAAAAAGCAGTACATATGGGCGGAAGCCTAGGAGGTGCTATTAAATTTAATAAATGAAAAAAAAAAAATGAAGTGTAGCTGTGGTATAGTGTGCAATGGTGTATTCATCAGTATTAAAGAAGATTGGTCCGTCGGCGTACTATCCGGGATCCCCAGTTACGATAGTTTACCACCAGATACTGAAATAAGCATTTATTTATTAGTTCCTATAAATAAACAGCGATTTTCCGTTGTCCTGTACAAATAATTCGAAAGGCTCCAATGTTCATCTTCCCTACTTTGTTCCCATCGCTCCTTGTGTTAACTTTTTACCGCTAAATATTTTAAACGATGAATTTCTAATTAAAGCAACAAGCAGCTGGTTTGGCTGTTTGATTTGTGACGCGGAAAATTAATAAAGAGCACATTTAACAACGTCATCAACTCCTTCAGCACGTCGACATCACAGAGGATGCTCTCCCTCAACGGTACCTGTACACCAGCGCCTCCTGGTGATGCTTCCTTTAACTACTGTACCACTTTGTTTGTGTTTTAGGCATTACCTATGCTGTTTACATCGCGCCCGTTAAAACAGCAAATTATCAGGATAATTATTACGAAAAATAATTACATTTCGTATTACTTTGTGATAATGGGAAAGGAAATTCATAAAGGATGTTTTAAGTATTTAAAAAGTATGCCAAGCGTGAATCACTCAAAGTTACCGTTCGTTTAAAACAAGGACCTGCAAAGTTTTTAAATCAAACTTATGTGTAACTTTTGAAATCAAAGACTTTTATTTTAGTAATTTACATACACATTATATTTACTACACTGTTTAACTTAAATCATACTATCTTACCTGAAATCAAAAAAACGACATTTAAATTTTATTATTTAAATTGTCAATTCCTTTCTATCTAATTTTATAATAACTTAACATTATGCACAGTGAGTTCTGTTAACTCTAAATATCATTTGTGTTGGCCGTTATTTCTCAAACGTCATCTATGGAGTCTATGAGTACGAACCGACAGACGAGCTTTGTACCAACTAAAGATATATACTTTCTTTACATATATTTAAGGTAATATCCATGTTTTGTGTTTACCAATACAAATTACATAAATCTTACAAATATATATGAATTTACGTAACCAGTTATTATCGCTAACAGCTCTCTGTGTGAAACGGATTAAATTTTTATTACAGTAATTATGAATGAAAAATATCCGTTACATTTTAACCCCCCTCTGCTTTATTTTCCCATCCTCAACAGACGAGCACACTGTTTACAGTTATTAAATTCAAATAATAACAAAAATAACAATAAAAACTGTTTCAATATGAATTATGAAGCAACAAATTAACACAAAACATCACCGTGAGATGGCTCTGCGATTGTTGATAGCTAATTCGGCGTGAGATATTTAAAAAAAGGATACAAACAACAAATTAAAAACAGATAAATTATATTTGTGTGTAGTGGTGTAGAAATTATTACCCTGTTTAAATTTAAAGAAAAGAAAACGAACGAATGATTTATGGTATTTTAAAATCGAACATTATCAATGAAATGAAATGCAATAGGGTTGAATACCCTTAAACTTTGAAAAGTGTAACATACCCAGAGAATATACGACAATTAAAGTAGCTTCTTAATTGAAGAAATGCTGTGGTATGTTTTAATTAATTTAGAATATAAACTTAGAATTATAAATTTAGAAGTTGTTGAACGGCTTAGAATTGAATTGTTCTCTGTTCAGAAATAAAATGATTCTAAGTTTAAAACAGAACGAAGTGTGTTTCAAGACAGTGTGTGTCTCTTTAAAATTGATAGATCAATAATTCATTTTCATTTCAAACACAGTTTGACAAGGGTCTATTGTTCAATTCTATTTCATTTGCCTATTTAAACTCCATTTTTAATTATTTTTATTTATTTACTAAATATTCAAAATCGTAATTTCTTTAGATGTTTCGACTTAGGATTGAAACATTTTTGTTTCATAAAAATACTACCTAAAATTTAAAAAAATAGCATAAGTAAAGGTGCATGTTTATGTCGCACTAATCTAATTTTGTAATACATTAGAAGCAACTTATTTTCCAAAACTCTATAGTAACGATATTATCCAATTCATCAGTACGTAGTAGTCAATATATGCGCTTATTAAAACAGTTTAATATGACTGCAATAAAGTTAAATTCGTCAGAAGAAATGGCTTTTCATTCAGTGATGATCCCCGCGCTCCGCACTCGCTGTACCCAACCCAGCATCCCATCTCTAGAGGTTCGATAACAATAACAATGTTAATATAATGTATTAAAATAATCATGTGAACGTAAAGGCGTGTATTTTATTACATACGAATACGAGTATATCGTAAAAGCTTTTGAACATTTTAAAACCATAAAAATCATTTAAATTTAAATCTATTTGAAGCATAAAACATGCGAACCGTTTCGCATTAAAACTGTGTTCCTTTTTTGAAGTTGTCATTGTAATAACCGTGACGTAATGTAACAATGTCCCATAACCTGCTGAGGCGGATGCTGGAGTTGGAGCTGGAACTGGAACTGGTGCTGGATAAGCATTTTTAAAAGGGTTTGTAAAGGATAGTTTACAAGTATAATAAGCATCTAAGAAATATTGATTTATTGATCATTTTAATTTTAGCGAGTTCGCAGGGTTACTCCTGTTAATCTTACGTCTGAAAAACAATGACAATTCCATGGATTGTCTTTAGACCTAAGCACATTAAGTGATACCCCAAGTCAAAATTTTTATATTTAATACTAGGTAAACACGCCCATTTTTTAAGGCAACTTTGTGTCAAAATTTCGTTTCATAAAAAAATTCGTTTAGTGTTTTTAATAAGACATTTCGGATTAAATTTTTAATTAGAAGTCAAAATGATAAGGTTTCTTTATTAATTAAAGCTTAAAAAAAGTAGCTGTGTGAAAAATACAGGACTTATTTGTTCTGGTACTTTTTCAATTACAAAGACTATTTTGTGAAATTATCAATTAAGTACTTTTATATCGATATTATCCATTGGGTCATTGAAAAATCCTATCATAAACATTTCTGGAGCCGACAAGTTTGATTCTTTCTTGTTTGATATTATTCTTGTGCCTTAACTCATTTATTTACATGTCATTGTGCTTAAATCAATTTTGATCCTTATTAAATCTAAACATTCTCACTCCTTCCAAACGAAAAAAGAAATATAAATTTATCCTTATAAAAATAAAAACAAAACTGCTACTGCTATTTCCTCGCAACTCCTGCTACTCTCCCTCCTGTTTCTATACTGTCATTCCTTCTCAATATCTCCGGCATCCATGTCTTCTCTTCACTGCCTCTCTTTACAAAATCTACTTAAAACTTGCTAATTTTTATTAATAAACCTACGTGAAACTGCAATTGATTTAGTTCGCAATTCTACCACAAAATGTAGTTACCAAAACCAATGTCCTAGAACTACTACAAAAAGAATTTGAAATTTCATAAGACGATCAGACTATTTTTCTAAATTTTTCAAAAGCTGTTTAATCCAGTCATCTAAATTACCCTTTAACAAATCTAACATTTACAAATCAAATAAACTCAAAGGCTTTTTCACTTTAGAAACATTTGTTGGAAGAGCAAAGGCTTCACCGAATCATTGGAACGGAATTAACATCATTTAAACCCGCTAGCTACAAGCCATCACTAACAGCCAAGCAGTCTGGGTACATGTTGGGTTAACGGGTACTCTAACCCCTCTCCCCACACACCCCGGTTCACTATTCTGAGATGCATTAATGTGACACCATGTCGCAGTGTCAAACGCTTTTCAATCACTATTATAACAAATCGGAAACATTTTAAAACGGAAAATCAAATCAAACTTTAAAGTCACGTGACTAATATCCATATTAATTCCCCTAAGGGGTTAGTTTTATGTTTGTTTCCTTTCTAGTAGAATCTCTTTGAATAGGAGGGATGTATAGGGCTCTATATCGCTGGCTTACACACTATGCAAGCACATGAGATACAGGACATATTTGCAGAGACGGATTTAACGGCCCAACTAATTTTATATTTTTTGTAATAACAAGTTTGGATTGGCGCGATTTTAATTGTGTATCGAGTTTCAAAAGATGAATGTAGTAAGAAGTGTCGCGTTAGATATGACCTCAAGACTAAGAATGAATTATACTGGAGCTCCGAAACATCTAGCAAGAAACAAGATCATTATCAACACTTGTGAAGCGGTGAAGAGGAGGCAGATCTTGACCACATTCTGAGGCAGAAATGTCAATCCAATCGAAATGGACTTCAAAGGCGAAATTTATAACGGCAGTGGTCATGAATAGATCATTCTTGTTGTCGGAATATAAAGTTAAGAAAAAAACAGAACTTTATTGGGGGCGATAAAAGGCTAGGTGTCTAGGAAGCCCGAGAAATCACAAATAAAAAAAACATCAATTCTAAATCCAATGCTACAATATATTTTGGCAGAAATTTCTGTTATATATCACCGTCTGGATTTTCAAAATTTATTAATAGTTTTCAATTAAAGTAAATGAATATTTTAAGGCACTATACCGAGAAATGTCTTCTCTAATATTCTAAACAAACAGACTTAAAGCAAAATAACAGGAAGGGGCCTAAATCCACTACTGCACATTGCATCAAACTAGATGCATCATATTTATTCGTATGGAATGTCCACCTATATTTAACACTATCAATACTATAACTAGATACAATCAACAACGTATCTTACTGTTTTGATCATTTCCAGCTGCTATTGGCAGTAATTAGGCAGCACAAGGCACGTCCGTATCCGTGTCCGTGTAGCTGCAGTAATAGAACACAACATGCAGAAATACATCTCGTTAACATCTCCAGTTCAATTGAGGATTAATCCTGGTTGATTAACAGAGGGTGCTGTTTATGAGAGGGTGGTGGGATGAAGATACCAACATCCCCTTGAAACATCCCTCATACCAATCTATGACATCAGATACATTGTCCGATTGTTCGATACGATGATGTACATAGCAACTGAAATTCGAGCAAAACAATTCTTATAAAAATAGACGTATGTATGACAATAGTCCCCTGTATAACACGACCTCGAACAGTGCGAATTCATGCCATGTATCAGGTTATATTAAGCACAAGCCAAGCAGGATCTTTTAAAATTACAATTACATATATCATAAAAGAGAAAATCAATATTTTAATATTTACACATTGTACTTATTTCTTTCAAGAGTACAACAACCTTTCAGCCTACCTTGTATGCATCAACGGATGCCGTTGATGTTGCAGGCATGGGATATCTCTTTGTCTTTACGGGGTGGTTCATATAAAGGAGAGTTGCCATGCGTACTACTGGGGAAGCAAATAGATCTCGAGTGCCCATCTCTCTAGTAAATGCCCCCCAGCAAATGCATTGAGGGGATGCATCTAACCTATATACCTAGTGACACACAACGCAGCTTGTTGATGTTGAACTTTAAGAATAATTTAAGATGCGGAATGTTTCAGAGTTACTACAGACAAATTGTGTAGTTTTTGCACGGCATATAGGACCGAGCTTGTGATGGGGATAAGTAAATGGACTAAAATCATTCTTTAGTTACATGTAGTTAAGGTTAATATACTATAACAAAAGCTTTACCTAATATATAACACTTTGTGACATATTCTACTCCGTTTTTAATAACTAATTTACCCTTTTATGCTCTTAAAACTTCTTAAAAAAACCCAATTACATTTGAATTAACTTGTGGAAAGCTAACAAGTGTAAAACTGCACTGCAAGACAATCTTCATTCACTTCGCAGTTCACACTCGCTGAGACAGGCGTGATTGGGTGTATACAGTAGCTCTCGCCTAGTTTTGAACCTGCCTTGAGTGCTCTCATCTCATGTTGGCTTGCTTCGGTTGATGAGCGATCTTTCGACACAAGTCAATGGAAACGAGAGGCAATGTTTGTGGCGAGAAATGTTTTGATAAATGTCTCGCCGAGACTGAACTGCCGGCATTACGATTACAAAATCTTAAAAAGTCGTTTGTAACGATTAAAGGCATTTAGATTAGCCATAAATAGCTCTTTTAGGTTAAATATTACTAATTGTTATCTAATAGTTTTGGGGGTAGTGCTTTATTGGAAAAATTTACGAAGGTATGACTATTAAATTTTAGTTTCCTGGCCAGTTTTTGCTCGCCGTATTTCTGACGTCATTCGTAGAAAGAAATATACATCCGTTATATCTATCTGTAGTTTCTTGTAGAATCATCTTCCTCGGATTCTTTGCTGGACATGATTCCAATTATTCCCAACTTGTATTTAGACATGTTTCTTCCTATTCCTTGGAAGACGTGGTTTCTACACAAGTAAATATGACATAAATCCATCGGCACATCACCATGACAACACCCAGTGCACGCACACGGTCCTTCGCATAAATCTGCATCTACATATGTCACATATGCAACCAACATTGCGTCGAGATGCACATAGCACACACACACACATATGCATTAATAATCCATCATATATGTGCATAGCTAGGCACCCTTGTTGCACCACCTCATTACATCCCTTCGAGCATCCCTTAAACACCAGAGCACGGAATTCCTCACTCTGTTGCCACGCAAGGACTAACCGCATGTAATAAGTATTGACACTGAGCATTTAAGGGCTGATATTTTACGTTATTTTACATTAAATGTAAAAGTAAATTCCCTAACCGGTGTACGTGCACCAGTCTTTCCAGTTCCAAGATGGAAGAGTTCATTGGATATTCTTTGGTGTCCTTAGAATCTTTCATTTCATTTTTCTAAATTACTGAATTATTGTTTCTGCTTCATCTGGCCAAGACCGTAATAAACTTAGGTTATCACCGATCGTTATGGTTATTATCGTCCGAGTTTTGATTGGAATTTTGTTAAACAACCATGTTTCTTGAATAATTTAGATCCATCGACAACTTCATCACCAATACGAACAGAGCACATTGCCCCGGAATATTGGAGTGAGTCCCATGAAGAGAATCTGGATTATATATTTAAGATTGCATATGCGTAAAAAGAGTAGAGATTCCTATGAAGTATGTTATAGGAGATTATATGCAGTATATGGGGAATCGTGTATTATATACTATGCAATACTCCTCCCCCTCTCTCCTCACTCTCTCTGTGCTTGTTAACACTCCTATTAGAGCTCCATCTAATAATACAAAATGCGTATGAATAATCAGTGCGTTTAATTGTCCTCTAGTTGAATAAATGATTTATAAATTCCAGATTTTTTTATAATTGCCATTTTTTGCGCTAAATTAAAATCATTAGTACCAGTTTATAAGTAGAACAGAAATGACGTTATATTCTTCTATTACGTTAGTTCCGAAAAACAGTACCATAATTTGGAGCTTCAAACCGCAAAAATAAATCTGCTAAACATGAATGTTACCTTATGTTAATGGGCAAAAAGGTAGCTTTATTTAATATTTACCTAACAATTTACTATACAGGTTTACCTAAACAGTTTACCTGTACAGGTAAACCTGAGCGTGTATGTGATCAAACTGCAGGGATAACTGTTGCGTGTATGACCATCAGAAAGACTATTTAGCTCATTCGATAACGTGACACTGCAACATTTTTTATAATTATTTGGATTCTAACTCCTTAACTTATTCAGTAAAATATTTATAAGCACTCCTATACTTTTTTCATTTTTTCACCTCGTGACTTAGTTTTTAATAAATGGTTTATTTTCCTTTTTCACAGCTTTCGCAATGTGTGAACTCATAAAAACCTGAGGTCGTTGAACTTTCAATCCCCCTCTGTGCTAGTGAGATCTAATAATATTCTATTATTTAATTCATCACAGTGGTACGGTACGGTAGTACATGAACTGGGGTGCGAGGTACAGGGTGCACAATACCTCTAGGTGATATTGTTTGGTTAGGTATTATTTATCAAGCGTAATGTTCATTTTATAAAAAAATGTAGGTTATGTTTAATCAAAGAAATTATAAACCTGTGCAAATTCAAGATGTGTGAACCCGGAAGTATTTATGTTGTTGGCATTTTATACGAACTGGTGTTAACGGACGCGTAAATGTTGACTTCGTTTTGAGAAGCGCTTCGATGATCCGGACAACCGTTTGTAATTGCAGAATTTTTTCTAATTAATAACTTTAATAAGTAAATCTTTTGTATATCCTAGTATACACCTTTATAATATCCAATAATATCTTTATAATAGCTCGAGATAGCTATCCTGCAAGCCACAAAACATGGATGTTACCTAATATTCATGTAATACTTCGCTAATTTCAATATTTAATCTAAAAGGGTGTTTGGTTTTCTTTAAAGAGTCCTTCAGAAGTATTATTAGTAATAAAATAGGTCACAAAATGTTTAATATTACGTATATTTATTAAATTTACGTAACAGGAAACTTTTATTATATCAGATAAACCTTAAATACACGTAACACGTTAAGCGTAATAAGTAGACTCATCTCATTTACACTGTTTTGTATAAAAAGGAATGTAATTCACAGAAGGGAAAGAAATTGGCATTACATTTTGGACCTATTTACATCTTTGGATTTACATTGTTGAAAAAAGAGTCAATATCTTCTATAATATTGCGGTTTATTTTAAAATAATTGTAAATTGGAGGACCTAGAAACCAACATTACCAATATTGGTTCATAATCACATTGTAAATATTTGCATAAGAATCTCTAGAAAGCGCTACCTCTTTCGCAGTACCCACCATGAGAGATAGAGACATAACCTCTCTATCCAACTAAATTTAAATACGATATAGTTTACCAGATATCGATTAAGTAGGTTCCGACCTAAATTAACGTGGTAATCACGTCAAAGATCATCCTGAAAGTAATTCAGTTTTGCACACAAATGATAGAATCCCCATACCCACTTATTAAACCCCATGGTGCCTTGTTGACTAGCGCTACACTGGACTTGGACTAGGTAATACGCTTGGTTATTATACAACCAGACTTACATCAACAGGGAATAAAATAATCGCTTTACATTCAATTATGTTTGAAAGTAAGACTTAATTTAAAGTCCGTGAGCACTCCACGATTGAACAAACCACTGCTTATATAATTATATCAATTATGGTGGATTAATAACACTAATTACGGGCGGTCAAAACTTGAAAGGATGAAATGAAACAATTTGGTTAATTATAGATAAAGGAATCTAGAAATTAAATGACAATATATTCGTTTTGAATTGGTAAATGAATGGGAGAATAAGGATTGTATTGCACAAACTCCACTCACTGAGTTTTAGTGTCAAGCATTTAATTGATGTTGATAATTCCTATAGAGTATATTGATATAGATAGCAGCCTCAAGTCAGTCCACCTCTCAAACCAACAAGTAAACTAGTAATAGGGTGGTCTATTGTTTCATATCCTGTTTGTAATTACTTTAAAGGAGGGTTAATTTGAAGATGTATTACATCCGCTTAATACCTGTTGGATGTTTATCACCGCCTCACCCATTTTCAGCCCCACAATTTAGCACATCAATTGTCGTTCGCCATTTCTAACCTATAACAATGACATTTGATATGAACGAGTGCGAGAAACTGAAGTGAACGAACTCTTTTATTTAAAAAAAATCATGGATTCTAATAAATATAATAAATTCGAATGAACATGAGGAGGATTGCCAGAATTAGATTGAGAAACGAGGAGAAAGGAAACAGATACTTGGCAAATAGCGAGGAAAGGATATGTAGAGTGTGCGGAATGCAGATTGAAACACCGGAGCACATTAAGTTTTCATGTCAGAAAAAAGTAATGAGCGAGAAGAATATTGTGCAGTTATTAAAAGAAGGTAGTGAAGGGAAGAGGTGGGTGGCAGAAATAGAGCAAAGGAACGAAGAAAGAGAAGTAACTCCAGAGCATAAGTGATTTTAATCTGAAGTGACAAGGAGACGAGGAGACAAAGAAGACAAAAGGTGAGGGAACAGTGAGAATGAAGGAGGACTAGGGAAAATGAAGGGAGAGGGTCAAGAGAAGAAGAAGCAGAAAGTACTTTTGGAAATAGAAAGGTCTAGAATAGTTTTAAGTTTAATTTCAAGTTCAAGTTCTATGAAATGTATTAAGAATGTAGATTGCAATGCCGAAAAGCACACAATTAATATAATATAATAATAATAATATAAATTCAAATGAAGTCCGAATTGTTTATTGGGTTAATACGACATTGATTGGACACTTCTTGTTGTTGTTTCTAGTAAACTCCATGTGGTTTTGTAAAAGGAACATACTTTGCATTAACAGAAGGCACCAATTGTTAACTTTACGTCATTTATCGGGTCGGATTCAAGTCAATAATTGTATTCAAACATAACTTAGTTATTTCACAGTTTCATGAATTATTTATCAGCAATTTTCCATTAAACAGAATGCAGCAATGACTAACGCAATAATAATAGAGCCAGCAATAATAATACTACCACTTAATAGATAGTTCCACTGATAACGCAAATTATATCAGACGGTATAACAATATTATCATAAATTTATGTATATTTCTGTTGAAGATTTTTTTTTTTGAAACTTACCCTTTTAATTATACATAAAGTAAAGCTGCCTCTAGTGACCTGTCACCCTCCCTTTACTCCTCCGCACTCCCATCATAATTTCATCCGCGACCTGATGTCGTGTCATGTGCGTGAGCATTTTTATGTTTACATTACATAATTACATCGCGTCACTCGACCTGACCACGAGGTTTTATCGCGTGGCTACCGGGTTGCATGGCACGCCTGCAAATGGTCGATCACTTTTGGTATAAAAGCCCATTTGTTAGCGAAAAACACCATCTAGTCTAGACACCATGACCGACCCGACCTTAGACCCAGCTCAGCTTGGGACTAACTTCACCACATAATTGACGAATCACATTCATGACATCAACTCAAGTATTGATAAAGGAAGCTTCGATACCATAAAGAGCCAAGACCCATTGCTTGGTTACTTCGTTATTCTCCTGTCGACATTTTGCCATGGTGCTGACCTTTCATCTTGCTTTGCGGAACCATATGCACCGGGGAATTGAACGGGTTGCTTTCGCGAAACCACCGTACAAGGCTAGTGCGTGCTGCAAATCATTACGAGCACGCATAATGGTGAACACATAAGTGTGGAGCAGAAAAAACTAAGAGACATGAAGCCTTGGACACGTACAGGAAACAAGAAAATAAGAGCAATATAGGAAGACGAGAAAACTAGTGATTATTTTGTTATACACTTTTCTCTAACTTTTTTGTAACTATATATTGTTGAGATTCGCTCAATTAAAACTCAATAATTATAAGAATCGAACAAGCATATAACCTTTAAAAGTTTGATTAAAAATAACTTTCTATTTTGACAAATTAAACATGTTTTCCAACGTAGTTTGTAAACTATTTCACGCTGATTTCAATATTGAAAACATGGTTTGCCAAACTAAAATGACCAAGAAGATTAATAACAATGACCTCAAGACTAAGAATGAATCATACTGGAGCTCCGAAACATCTAGCAAGAATCAAGATCATTCAAAACCGTAAATGAGAATGTAGTGAAGAGGAGGCAGATCCTGACCACATTCTGTGACAATGTATAAATACAACAATGGCAAGAAATGGACTCCAAAGGACGGTGCTACAGACTTCGCAGACATTTCCTGTTAATACCGCCTTTTGATTGAGAAACCGAAATTTATAACTGCAGTAGCCATGAATAGATCATATAAGAAGATATTCAAGAAGCCCGAGAAATTATATAACAAAAACATTGGAAACTATTTAAATATCTACATTATTTGCGCCTAAACGTACTGATATCTCGAAAACCACGAAACTTATTTAAAAATACATTTCAGATTTGAAATCAGCATAAAAAGTTACGTTATATAAC
Source organism: Panorpa germanica (assembly GCA_963678705.1). NCBI lineage: Eukaryota > Metazoa > Arthropoda > Insecta > Mecoptera > Panorpidae > Panorpa > Panorpa germanica. The sequence continues at coordinate 11,932,433 of OY783220.1, read as the reverse complement.
GTATCACACGTTATGACAAATTAAGCATGCTTTCTATCGTAGTTTATTTATTCTGAGTGAATAATTCTTCCTGCTATTGTACAAATACCTCCGCTAATCATATGCACTACTTATGCAGAGGATTTTTATAAACTTTTAAAGAATTTAATGACTAATGTGCAAGCGTCACGCGTTTATTGCAAAACTCACGATGGTGATAAATTTAAATGGCGCGCTTGACGCAGAGACTAGTGGCCTCTAGTTACTCATTACGGTACTATGTGTACTCCATGTTTTCTAAACGATGTAAACGTGGTGGACATGGACTCGACAGTGCTATTGTTATCTTTAAATATCTGTGTCGTAATTAAATTGCGTGATCACGCAAATTGTAATTAAAAATTAGAAAAAAAATCACTCAGACTGTTATGCTATGCATATCCTGTCTATATGTATTTAATATTTTCAATTATAATTAGGTAGGGAATGGACTTGTGTCCTATGTCTTAATTTCTATAAAAGTGTACTATATATTGATAAAGTTGTTTACTAGAACCTCAAATGTTCAATTATTTTTTAGTAACTCCATATATTTCAGGAGATATTAACAATTAAAAAAGTCATTTTGTCTCTTTAATTATTAAAGGGATTCAACGTTGTACACATTCCAAATGCATGTGACATCACAATCGCTGTCAACCTTACAGCTCATAAATCTCTGCTATATGTATTTATATATCAAAATATCAAATATTATTTACAGCTATTTCAAGAAACACTCAAATTTCAATATTATGTCTGCCTTAGCAGGATTAAATTAAATAAAAACTTATTATTCTTTGATTTGACTTGATTATTTGACTACCAACAGCTACAAAACATTACCACAGCACTGACCTACTCAACAAATAACTGACGTTAAAATGCATTTCACGTCATACAAATATGGCCGACCATTTCTAGTGCTAAAATATACACATTTATTAACATCAATATCAATTAACAATTGAAAAATCGAATACTAAAAAATGAGGACACAAGCCCATTATGAGTTACTTGGCAATTTCATTTTTGGGCTAATTGGTGTATAGCAATTCAAACGTCTGTACTTCAAACTCTTGTAACTTTCTTAATTTTTTAAAGCTTTAAAAGTTTTTGTATGCATATATGTAATTAGAAATATCAAGGTTTAATGTGGGTCAGACTAGATAGTTGTAGACTAATAATAGTTGTTTAGGATAAGGTTCTTTAATGCTGTTGTCTCTAGTTCTCTCGCTCTCCTCATATTTTTCCAATTCAAGTGTTCCAAGCATGGACCAAATATTAACGACAATAACCCTCTCTGATTGTGTTAGTTCTATCGCATTGAAATAATCATCAAATGCATAAAATGCAATGCAATGCAATTAAAAAGTGCATCGTTACGAAATGCACATGCTAGATAATTCACTTACAACATTGAATCGCAATTAAGCGGCTTATTAGGTTTGGTACTTAAAATCTCATATTTTATATTTGATATTCGCCATATTGATGGCTTGCTCCTGATAACTGGAAAGAAAGGGATGAGTTAAAGGGTTGCACTGATGGGCTTTTGGCTTGATTACACCATTGTGCAACGATTCGAGATGTGCGCTGATATCAACCGACGAACGAGGGTGCATCCACGCGATATTATGTTCTTAATAACATTAAATGCACTCATATTGTGCAGTTAAACTGCGCTGCAGAGCTGCATGCATTTATATACTCAGATATTTCGAATTGAAATATTTTTGTAATCCAGACAACTGGAACCTTGATTTTTTGTAACTACAAAACTACAAAAATTGAACGTATTAAAGTGCTAAATATAATAATGGGCTTGTGTCCTCATTTTTTAGTGGTCGATTTTTCAATTGTTGATTGAAGTAGATGTTAATAAATGTGTATTGGGGTGTCTATTTTATTAAATATCTAAATGTTGACGGAGATATAATAATTAAAAATTTGAATTGTAGTTTCAGCTCTAGAAATGGTCAGCAATATTTGCATGACGTGAAACGCATTTTAACGTCAGTTATTTGTTGAGTAGGTCAATACTGTGGTAATTTTTTTTAGCTGCTGATAGTCGAAATAACCAAGTCACGTCAAAGAATAATAAGTTTTTATTTTATTTAACCCTGTTACGGCAGACATAATATTGGAATTTTTAAAAGATTTAGAAATTAAGACATAGGACACAAGCCCATTCACGAAAGTCACAATTTATCGTAGCTTGGTCTTCCTAAACGCAGTTCCTCAAGCGCAAAGTCCCGGCATCGAATCCCAGGGGACTCCAGCTACGAATAAAATTACATTCAGCAGATTACATTTTCTCCCTGTAGTAAACATATTTTCCGGGCTTACGTTATTAGCGATTATATTACCGTTATGGACTCTGTAACGTTTTTTAGGCAAATATCAATTGTTTTTTAGTTAATGGAATGCCCCGGTAGTCGAAACGATGGCGCTACGTGTTCACGAGACCGTTAACGCAAAAATAAATCTAATTATAATTACAATTTGTAGTAGACAATGTAACAATATAGAAATAACAACAATTATGTATTTTATAATTAGTTATTTGGGATTTCGGTCATGCGGACTAATGTTTGGGATGCATTGGACGGACGGTGATGTAAATCCATTAGCATATAAAGTTGATATTGTCGTATGGAATGATTGGCAAATAAAAGAGCGGGATATTTAAACGGGCAATACATATTTTTGTTAACAGGGTGTGAGCATGCTACTGTCACTTTATTTTTACAACGCACTGCAGTTATTTAATTTCCAAATATTCACGTAATTTGTATATTTAAAACCTTAGCAATAAATTTACAGGACTGCGGACTGTCTTAAGACAAAAATGTCTTTGTGGTAGAATGGTAGATGCAGCATGTGATTGCTTATTAATAGCCTTGTGAACGCATTTGTTAAGGGTTCTTTTTTTAATTGAAATATTAGTTAATAAAGAACTAATTAAAAATTTAATTTCATTTTTGCCGCTTCTGTTTACTCTGCATATGACGTCACAGGAGGAATCGAGATTATTTTTCTTTTTTCACAACAATCATAATATAAATCTTGATGAAATGCACGCTGCAGCTGTCAGTAGTAAATGGTGTATTAGACACACCTTTGTATACTTCTTTGATGTATAAAAGAGATGAAAAATTCTCGGATGTGACGTCACACGTAGTTTTATTTTTTTATAACTTTGTATCTCTTTGAATTATTGCAACTTATTAGAACATATATAGACATTTCAGGTCGTGATAATCAACTTTATCTACACCATATATTGTACAGTTTTGTAGATATTGAGACATGGTTCACAAGCCCGTTACCAAATTTGTATTTCTAAATGAGGCTTCTAGAAGCAAAAGGATGTAAGTGATAAATTTTGAAAATTTGAGATAACCAGCTCAAGCGATAGAAGATGTACTAAACAATTTATTGGCGCAGAGATATCAGCGAAAACTTGGACAGATTTTACTATATAGTATGAATTCTAAAACCTACTCGTTTTCTGAAGAATTTTACTTTTGTCACTTACACCCCTTTACATCTAGACGCCTCATGTACTCTATTTTAATTTTTTTTTTTTATATATAATTTCTCGGGCTTGCTAGGCACGTAGCCTTTTATCGCCCTTAATATTGTTCTGCTTCTTCTTATACTTTATATTCAGACAACAAGAATGATCTATTCATGGCTACTGCTGTTATAAATTTCGGTTTCTCATACTCTTACTTAATGAATTTGATTATATGGTCATATTCATACAACGGTGTAGCCTACATATACGAGTATAAGACCATGACACCATAAATCTACCAACAATGTGAGATGTTAAGAATAAAATTAAATTTAATAAAATCATGAAAGAAAATGAACAACATTATAATAGTACTATGCAATTACTTTCGAGTGCTTGCTTGCTAACATTACGTAATTGTCTTTTTAACGATGTTAGAATTCGCATGTTTAGAACAGTTGACGGCCACGGATTAGACAATACAGGTCATTGCACTTGTTATTGAGACTGGCATCATAATCGTGGTGTTCATAATTGCTGCGGAGACAATTTTATCTAATCTGTTTATTAAAAATTGGCGTGTTTACTTTATAGTTGACAAATGATATTAAAAAATAAATATTTAATAAAGATATTTATGACACCCCATTATAGTGTTATCATGCGATGCAATGCACATCGATTAAATTGCAAAACAGCTTACGAGCTAATACTCTTTTAATTTTTTTATTATTGATTACATTTTATTAAAGTGATATACTCGTATATGTTCTTTGATACAGCTTCACTGTAACAGGAGTTATTTTGTGTTAATTCTGACTTGCAATGTTTTAACGTGAGGACCAATATTGATAAGGGAATAGTGCGCCAATAGAGAGTGAAATTTGCTGTGTTAAAGCTGCTAGAATCTTTTTATAATAAAGTTATGTTTTCTATGATGAAAGGGTTGTTTTATTAACATTGCACACTCGCAGTTAATATCAATTACATAAATATTTGCAAATAATAGTCTTAAAAATAATATAAATTACAAAGCGATAAGATTTGCGGTGCGATATTCTAATGGGCGGGCAATCTATGTGTCGTAAATCACGTATATGCAGTTAACAATTAGTAATTTTCCAAGAAAAACTAAGCGTGCACGTAATTTGGTCGCTTTTCTTTAACCTTTCGTTTGTCGGTTGACAATTCCCCACGTTCTAACGAATATTTAATCAACCAGAAAAATGCTAATATACATTTTTATGATAATTTTCTAATTCCATTCAGCTACGATTTGCGATTAAAGATATTTTGTTTGTAATATATCACATTGCCCTTTCATGACCAGCTATCATAAATAATGTTACTTTTTCACTTAAAAACTGGCGGGAATTTCATTATTTAACCCAAAAGGAAATAAATTATTTTACCTCTCATGAAATTTTGAATAGATTATTTTTCCCGCTAAAAAGTCTGATGACGTAATATTCATCTACAATGAAGTTGCAACGTCACAGTTATTAAGTTTTCCATGCAACATTGATATAAAACGTGTTATTACAGTCCTCTGTTTATATTTGATGGATTTGTGGACAGCTATAGCCATTTAGCCAGAAGCTAAATGCAACGCTGAATAACAGACACGGGTATGAGAGCCTAGCGCGTATGCAACTGCAGTAGCACCCCCGTGCGCACTAGGTGGTTAATTTCTGCAATGGATTAAATGGGAACCAGAGGCCAGGGATAGAGGGGACGTGACAAGCCCGAGGGGACTATACACTCGTATAATTATTATTAAAATCTAAACTGAGATATACGTATATTATAATTAAATAAATTTATAATACGGAAGAATTCTAGAAAATTATACGTTTGTAAATATGAAATAGTGGTTTCAGAGAAACTGTTACGTCAACATTTACATCTGTTTAGATTTCTTCAGTATAAATATTATTTAACGTAGTATACCCCTATGCGTGTGATGGATGCAACCATGCTTACACAAATAGTCGAACGCATAACCTACCTTTGTGTTTTCTGTGACAAAGGGTGACATAGTTGTTTCACGAAGTCACCGTTGATGGCACCACGTTACTGTTAATAATATTCATTTGACAATTACAAAGCAAATAATGAAATATTCGTAAATGTATGATTGTTATTATCATCAACGTGAAGTTGGTTCTCTTCTGTCATATACTATACATTGTCACGATTAATTTACGTGCGCCTCCAGCAGTTATCACACGGAGAAGCCACTGATAAGCAACGGTGTTTGTTAAGTACTTTGGCAATAGCTTTCTGAAAGATACAAAGTACAAAATAATATAGATGTTATGTTTATTATTTAACTGTTAGATACTGTTCCAAAAAGTGTCAAATTAGGCCAACTGAGAGCCCTTGAAAGAAGGTAGCTCGCACACTGCAATCGGCACAGCCGTCCCAACACGCGCGTCAGTCAATATCAGCGAATTTTAACCAAACGTATACGTGCTACAACCTTAGAGCATATGTATATGGAGTGTGCATAGCCTATGTTTCCTATAGATTAAAAGTGTGACCAAAATGTGTGCGAGAGAGAAAGGTATATGTTTCTATTTGTTCTCTATGCGCATGCGTCGAAAGCGACGGCTGCCTAGATATAATAAATATTAAATATGTAAAGAAATTATATTTATTTAGCTGGTACATAGCTCGTCTGTCGGTAAAACAGTGACCGTTCAGTGAAAACATATACTCATGAACGCCATAGATGTCCCTCTAGGGATAACGGCGAACGCTGTTGATATTTGGAGTGAACATAACTCACGTTTTTAGTTATGTTTACTTTTATATATAGTTTATTTATATTCATACATTATTCTACATCAATATAATTTCATATTTAACAACTGTCACGTATTATATCTAGAAAGCTCTGACTTGACAACTGTCACTTTCGACGCATGCGCATAGAGAACAAATAGGAACATATACCTTTCTCTCTCGCACACATTTTGGACACACTTTCAGGTCCAGCATTCTCTCTCCATATATATATGCTCAGACTCGAAGGAACAGTGGTGTACCAAACTAACTCCTACTTCCCCTGTTGGTAAATCCGCCACTGGCTTTATAACTCTTGTGATACTTCATTAATAAATCAAACAATAATCCATTAAAATATAAAAATCAATGGAATAATAATATGCAAATAAACGTCACATTATATTGACGAATTTAAAATTCATGGCGAATAAAGAATGGATTTATCATTGAATGAACATTTGGCATTGGCATTCATCAAGCGACTGTCGACTGTCGACTGTCGGTGTGCCTTTGCACATGACTTGGCGGTTTAATGGTTGATGATTCCAAGTGAATGATCGTTGATTCCTTGATCCGATCCGTTGATGATAGCAATGGGGATATACCCGAACTCGTATCGTTCATGTTTACAATTGTTTTCTGGTTAAAGTACACACACAATATGGTTTGTTTGCTAATTGGAGTCTGAACAGTGGACACGGACGAACGGCTGCCTGAAATATGATTTGTTCTCTGAGAACTTTTCGTTTATATTGTATATACGAGTATAGATATATGGATACAGACTTGTTCCAATAGCTTGTACTATCTATATTGGGCCTAAAGCCCGTACCAGACCATGCGGTGTGAGTCAAATATTGGAAGATTGACATGGCAAGTTTCCTACTACACGGTAGAACGAATGATTTATTTATTTTATTAATTTATTGATATTATTGACTCTGACACTGTTTAACAAAAACTTTCAAGTAAATAAAGAAACTTTCATGTATAAAACCTTCCTTTGTTGGACAATTCGTGCAGCAGTGCATGACATGTGGACCAAGTGTATGGTGGAGGTAGAAAAATCGTTGGACACACTTAGTTCCAGTATCGGCCACACGATGCGTCCAACGTTGAAGATGTTCGTAGCATCGTTTAGAGCAGGCTGAACCTAAATGTTTTGGAGATGTCTCACTAATGAACTGGACCCGCGATATATAAATAAAGATGTTCAAACATTTTTTAACAAGTATTACAATATATAATTAATGAATAACGAGATTTTAAATTTGAAAAACTAACTAAATAATCTTATATAAGTGAATACTACTTAGAGCAATCTGAAGTAATACATATACTTTAGATATTATGAAGGTGTTAAACAAAGATAATTAAAGTCTTGTTTTATCATTTTAAAGTTAACGAAAAGTGTTTATACCTAGTGTTTATATCTCATTTTTTACCTAGAAAATAATATTTTATCTAGTTCAACTAAACGTTTTATTGTTTTCTGCATTACACATTGAAAATGCAAAGCTAAAAAATGTAGGTTTAAATAATGAAAGCATATAGATAAATACCCTTTAGCGATCTGGTTAAAGAGGCGAATAAAAATACGCTTTTAAAGTGTATACGATCGTATGATGCCTGCATACAATAAACCTCAGGCAAAAATCATGCGGTCCAGTTGACTCCGTGAGATGCACAAACATTATTCATTTGTTTACATTCAACAACTTATGAACCGTGTAAATGCGTCACATGCAGAGATAAAAATAAAATAAAGTTTGTAAAATAAATTATATTTTTATCAAAATTCAAATTCAAATTCCAATTCCTTTTAGTAGTAATAAGAAATCCTTTACCAGTTTCTAGCTTTTTGGTTTTAATAAATATTGAGGATATATATTTTTATCTATAAAAGTTAGGTTAAGTGACTTTGTCATTTTTTGAAAGATCCAATTTCCGTAGCCTATAAAAATAATCACGCACTTTTACTTTTTCTATAGAAATACACTTTTCTGAAGATGCTTTTATGCACGCGTCAGAGGGTGCTTTTCGTCTATTACTTTGACTGACGTATGTACAGCAAATCGTACTGAATATAGTCTGCCTCATGCGTATCTATACAACACGCTATTCTACGTTTTTGAGGTTAACTTATTGCTTAATATCTTAAGAAAAAAAAATATTTTTACAAATGTATTTCTTGCATTTGTAGTTTGTTTTAATGATCTTTTCAAAGTCGCGAAAACCAAAATCATAAATAAATGTAGAACCTTTTCAATAGCAGTTGAGATAAAGTGTTGCCAGAGGTAGAAGAGTGGTATTAAATTTCAATGTTACTGGACATTGCAGAAAACGTCGTCATCATTGAACGGACTATAATCTAGACAAAATATCACACAAACAAAACCATATTGAATAGTGAATCATTTTCAGAAAATCCTCGCCTTCCCGCGACGCCACGCTTTCACTTGTCTTGTTGGGGCGCTAAAACGTTATACGGAAATTGCTAAATAAAATAAAACGACCTTCTATTGTGTCAGAGCGTTGTTTTTTTATTTTCCATCCACCATGTTTGCTAACATCTAACGAGTACCGGACATTTCTACGCTAGACATATGATATTAAAGACACGTCCGTTCTGAAGCGCCGTTGTTTCCGGAGCTGAGTGATTCGGTACTAAAACTAAAGTGATATCTGTTATGTAACTATAATTTTTTTAGGTTATTTTCTTTATTATATGCGTTTTGTTTTGAGAGTAACTTAAAATTAATGAGACAAAATGTGATTTGAAAGATTTAAATATTAATAATTCATAAATAATCGTGACAGTGTAAATAGGACTTACATATGTTTATTAATTTTATTAAATTCATTATCGTATTATAGATTTATACCGCTCTTATAAACTCTTTTAATTATAAGTCATCGTCGAACTATCGTGGTTTGGACTATATCTAAGAAGGCCACTGGATTGCCTCTTTTATTACTAAAAATAGTAGTATATGAGTCAACTAAAGTACTCAGCAAACAATGTGGTGAAGTGTCCAATTTTGTGACGTTTCTGACACTATTGCACTTCAATTATAGTTCGCATCAACTTTATCTTCATTTGTATTCCGACAGGTGAAGTGGTTACTCCATATGTAGCCGATAAAATAGATATTTCATATTATCGATTGTGAAAAACTAAACTGTAAATGAACTCTTTCATGACAAAAATGTCATACGCATCTTCAATATGATAGTAAAGTGACTCCAAAATATTTACTGGGATTGTATAAATTTATTTCATCTCTGGGAAAGCTTTACTATTCTTGTAACTTCAAAATAAAACTATAAGTAAATCAATAGCCGAACAAGTCTTTGAATCCAGTAAATATAATTAATACAGTGACCTAATAATTTATCCAGTTCATGATCACTTTAAAACCTAATTTGGGTCTGACTCGGTACATGGTAATTCTTACGTAAGCCCTCTATTTACAATCGCCTTTATTTTAGTAAAACATGCATGGGCCCTGGGGCTCTATCTGCAATAAATATTGACTTATTTCATCCCTGATATCCTACAGGACGCGCCCTTCAGGCTTTCCACACAGGAACAGCAATCCCAAGTCAATCTTCCGCAGGACAAAGTGCAAATGTCTGTCTGTCACATCAACATGTCCCGAATTCATGGAGGCGTTAATAATAAAATAGAAATATAAATAGGATGAGAAAACATCTACGAAAGAAGATTAGGTGGGAGAAGGGGGATGCATTTGGTGCTGTAATAATCACGTGATAACATATAGGAATTGGGGAGGAAAACGGGAAATAAAATCATGGTCATACACGCATGGGGTGTAAGTTTAACAACGGTAAGAATAATTGTATTAAAATGTGCTGGATTGTCAATCCGCAGGAGAACAGCTTTTAGAGGGTTTGCGAGTTTGATTTATGTAATCAAACATATTGCAGATATTTCAGCTGCAAGCAAAGCATCGAAATTTTATTGACCCGTCTCCATACTGATAATTTAGGCGTCCATTTTGAAAAAATGGTGGTAAAAACAGTTTCTTTGCAATATCTCTTTACCAGTATGTTCTAGGATAAAAATAGTAATTATCAATCTGATAGAGGACTCAATTTTCTACAATTTTTGTGTACAACATTTTTTTGTATGTCTAATAACTACTGAGCTACAACGCTATTAATGAAGCATTGTTCTAAACATTCTAATATTCAATTTTAGAAAGATACTTTATGAGTTAATAATTCAATTTTTTTTGTTATTTTTTTTTTTTTGTTTATATTTATTTGAATGCATCAACTTTCGATAGTTATTAGCACTTAAGGTGAAACGATACTTGGCCAATTTTTCTCAACATTTTCTCAACACAAATATTATCAAAATTTCTAATGGTTTGTCATAATTTAAGGTTATAAAATTTATGAGAAACCCTTGGAAATGTTACCAGTCATATAAAAATAGGAATTTAACTAGAAAATATATCAATATTCATTTTCAAAAGTTATTTTTGCGGTTCCAACTCATTAAAAGGCAGTGGAAGAAAGCTTAAAATGTAGATACGTTATTCATCTAACTAATTGCGGCTTTAGATTTTGATTCGCGTTTGTAGTTACTTACATAAAACGATTTAAACATAAAAAACATGGTTTTTTTTGATAATATTTAACCTCCTGTTAAGTGTCGCCATATTATATATATTTCGCGAGAAAAAATGGCCAAGTATCGTTTCACCTCAAAACAATATATACATTTAAAAAAAAATTTAATATATAATTTATAGTCTATAAATACGAGTATGAGTATTTAAAATATAGGGATTAAATTAGATTCATTAATAAGGTTATTTAGACTTTCTTTGCTTCCAAATATCTGCCTATAGTCTTCAGGCATGTTACAGTTTTGTCTGTGCGATGAGTACTTGGAGCATTGAAGAGTAATGTACTCTACTGTTAGTGGGTTGTTACATTTCTTGTCATTAAATATTGTCTATGTATTGATATAGTCATTTCTACTTCTTCAAGAGGCTCAACAAAGTAATTCTTATTGCAGAATCTCCTTCATTCGAGTGGTTTGTTTAGAGTGCGTAGAAAACTCGCAGAGTTCATAAGGCTATGACGTCAGAACTTGCATTACTATCCAGTCCATAGGCACTAGATTCATTGTGTAACAGAAATGCATGTTGTGGCTCAAAGTAATCCAATTTAGTCGCATCCAGTTGTCATGGCGGATTATCAAATTGATCAGGTGTCCAGTCTCCAATCACAATAATGCATGGTGTACTCGTACGTAGTAATGTAATACTCAAACCCTCCGTTGACGACAGCGCCAATGCCTTGGGGTAAGGGCGACAGCGCGGGCGGCTTCAAAACGTATTTTAACACCATTTACAAATACCCACAATGCGTTGCTGTTAGTGATACATATAATATATCACTTTATATCAAATTGAACTTTTATTTGAATTAAAATTCCTGGATTTGCTGGCGATTGATTAATTCATTATTTGCATATGCGGTCCGTAAAACAATTTGGAAATAAATCGCTCAAAACTAAAATGTAAAAACAGTCAATTAAAAAACCAGCGTGAATTACGTGTGCGTGACTAAAAAACGTAGACAAAATGGGCGCAAATTTATGAGAAGAAATAATGTTGATCTTATTTTGCATTTAGTTTTCTTAATTTTCGTTTGGTTCATACAGTAGTTTTTGTTTCTATTGCAAAACTGTTGTATAGTTCAAATTACGAGAGTTCGGCGGCCACTCATACTTAAATCAAGTTGTGGGGTATAAACTGCCGATATAACTAAAAAACACTGACTCGAATAAGATGAAATTCATTATCGTATTCTATATTTATACCGCTCTTATAACCTCTTTTAAGTATGAGTCGTAATTTGGACTATGCTATATATTTTAAGGTGTTTTCTGTACTTGGTTTCTTATCTCCCGTGTGAATTCAATGACAAATATTCTCTTCAAAAAGATGTGAACTTTCTCCTGCTCATCAATTAAATTTCAAACAAATGAAACATTTTAACATCTTAATCATTAATATAGTTTTTCAATTTCCCCTTTCTATGTCTATTTTCCAGTAATGTTTCTCTGTGTATCATGTCAATTCGTTTCAGTTCCGAATCCAGCCACAGCGTGACACCCATGTGCTAGAGTCCAGGTGGCTGGAGTGGCACGGCGCCGTGTTCTCGCGTATAGGTGATGCCCGGTATCGAGAGAGTCATTAATTACAACAATATATCCATCGGACTGTCCGAGAGCTGTCCGAATGTATCGGATACCCCCCTGCCCCCCATCGAATCACACTGCTCATCGGAGCACTCTGTTGAACACTATTGAAACCATTGAAATATGGTCACAGAGTATGGATTCATTACTAGATGTTATACCTATTAAAAATATACATATAGGTGGAAAGTTCTATTTGTTATATTACATTTAATTTTTATTTGAATCTTTGTTAAGTAGTGTCTTAAGAATCCCGCGTACACGTGCCTTTTGGATTATCCATTATAATTGCGTAACAGGCAAAATAAAAGGAGGTTCCACAAAGTGTGCAAGAAATATTACTAAAAAAAAGCAAGGCCAACTAGTTTTTTTTTATATATAATTTCTCGGGCTTCCTAGGCACGTAGCCTTTTATCGCCCCTAATATTGTTCTGTTTCTTCTTATACTTAATATCCAGACAACAAGAATGATCTATTCATGGCTACTGCAGTTATAAATTTCGGTTTCTCAATTAATAAGGCGGTGTGTAACAGGGAGCGTCTGCGAAGTCTGTAGCACCGCCCTTTGGAGTCCATTTCTTGCCATTGCTGTATTTTTACATTGCCACAGAATGTGGTCAGGGTCGGCTTCCTCTTCACCACATTCGCATTTAGGGTTTGGAATGATTTTGTTTCTTGCTAGGTGTTTCACAGCTCCAGTTTGATTCATTCTTAGTCTTGAGGTCATTGTCATTAATCTCCTTGGCCATTTTAGTTTAGCACACCATGGCTTACGTTTTAGTAAAAGGCAACTAGTTTCTTTTTAAAATGAATGACGTCGTAGTAGGGGGTGGGTGCACAATGGGGATATCAGTAAATCATGAAATTTGTATTACGTAATTTATAAATGATCCCTTTCTATTGATTAGGATTTGATCGGAACGTTTTGAAAGAAGTAGACTTGAAGTAGTACATCTACATGTATTTAAATTTCCATGGTCCATGATTTTAACCACACAAACATATGTTGCATGCATTCTATTGAAAACAGATCCCTCAACCTTTAAAAATATTCAAAAATATCGCGAGCGTACAATTCAAAGAGGGTAAGAGGTAATTAATGAAATGACGCCCCACAAGTAGCGATATGAAAGTGGAAAACCACTAAAACACGCCGCGGTTTGACGTAAGAGGGGTTCCGACGCCGACGCCTACCACGAAGGTGTTGCTGTCAGGTGCGCCATTATTCATTACACAATGAAAGATAATTGAGTTACCCTCATATCAAAATTTAATTATGGTTAAGAAGGGATGGGGTACATTTATGGCAGTTTTATTTTATTTGTTGTTTTTCTTGCTTGACACTAAGCTTAATTTAAGGAATATGTTGACTAGTAAATGAAACGAAAGCAATTGTTACAGAACTAGTTTCTTCACTAAACATAGCTACCCTTAGAAATAGATTACAGCTTCACTGAATTTTCAGAAAGTTTCTGTGTTATAATCTATTCCACAGCTAGGTATCTATACTTCAAATTACGAGAGTTCGGCGACGACTCATACTTAAAACAAGTTGTGGGGTATAAACTGCCGATATAACTAAAAAGCACTGACTCACTTATTTTTCTATAATATGTATAGAAACGATTAAGATAAAATTTATTATCGTATTATAGATTTATACCGCTCTTATAGCCTCCCTTAAGTATAAGTCGCTGCCGAACTCTCGTGATTTGTACTATAGGAAGATTACTCTATAAATAGTTTCAATCTATGTGCCCGAATTCCCTCCACTCCTGGTGTATAACCAGTCCAATTCGAAGTCTATTAATATCATCATACACTTTGTAGATTTTTTGTATATATCCGTTTCATTTTAAATAAATTCTTACCATAGGGTTCGAGATCATTAATTAGAGAAGTAATTAATGTTAAGTAAGCATACCAGAAGTAATACTTATCTTAATTACAGAAGAGTAACAATTGCTTCTAAAGAAGTAAACCCTTATAAAGAAAAATTTAAATGTATAATTATTTTAATGTTTTAAATGAGATATACTAATCTTATATAATTTCAGGTGACCAGACATGTGACAACTGCAGCGCTGCTAAGAAGACATCACAGGAAATGCAGGAAGATACGTGCAGGTGTGGAGGAACTGTCCGATCTAGAGCATACAATCTTGGAATGCAACATAATAGAAGAATGATTATAATTATTATTAAGAATTAAGTAATATTTACATTAAGTATTAAATATTAAGAATATTGTACGATTTCCATAATAATGTATTTAATGAATGAATAGCATAGGTATTTGAAAGATTAGAATTAAAAAAAGAAAAGATTAGAGTAAAAAACATATTAAAATGTATTGATTATTGATTTTTTTAAGTTTAATAAAAGAAATTATAAATTAATATGCAAATGTTTTAATTATATATTATTTTAATTTAGTACAACTTGTTAGAAATTAAAAGTTACACACACAAATTTAAAAACTATTTAAAATTTCATAGTTATTTTAGTTGTTCTATTACAAAATATCATTAAAGCACTACTCAAGCTTATTATATAAAGTATACTTGGCAAAAAAATATTCAGTGTAGTTTTAGAACTACTCCAGTGAGGATGGGGGTATACGTCGTTTTTTTTAAAATTTTTTTGAGTTTACTTTTATTCATCATAGATGGCAGTATAAATTTTTGTTAAAACTCGAAGTCGTTGTATGTCTCGCACTTGATAAACCAAAGTATAGGAGTAAGGGTGTGGACGAGCAGACGTGGGTGGGGCCACACACAAACGTTTTTAAAAAACGTGCTTCTTAAATTTAACAAGCTTGGATACTTTGTATCAGAGTTTTTTGTTTAATAAATAATAATTTTTTTAAAATAATTTTTTCAAGGTCAACGAGATAAAAAAAATATGGAATGGCCAACAGGCCATTCCATCCACCCACTAACTACAATACTCGCATTCACCGGAGTTGGTAGTTGTGGGTGGTACCTTAGCGTTAAGCTGCAGTGTGACGCCATACAATGATATATATATACTATCATATATATATCAGTGGCGATTTCGTGTGTTTTTTGTTGTGTAAACAACAGGTTTTTGGTGGTGTTTGTTGTGTGAACAACAGTTTTGTGTTTTGTAGATTCTGGAAGGTCTGGAAGGTCTAGAAGTTCTAGAGCAGAGTATATGCAATGTATGAATGACACTCCGGTCCCCTCGTTGTCTGACCGTCCTCAGAGCTTCCACCAAAGTATCTGCTTCATACAAATTATATGCTCTATAGGCTCTCTTATAGCTATTAGAATAGCTACGTTGTATATGCAACTTTAACTTTGTACGAAGCAAGACTATTACTAGCCTCCCCCTCTCTGACGTCTTCAGAGCTGCTTGGTGCATACTGTCGTATACATACACAACCGCTTACAAGTACTGGTCACAGTACAAGTGCATATACAAGCGGTCATGATCTGAGTAGTTCCAATGGAACTATTATTGAATCGAAATAATATTTTAATAATTTAAAGTATTATTTTTGGATTCGATCGCTGGTACTTAGTTAGAATCAAGGCAGAGTTAGAAAACCCGACCGACACTCTGCCAATGAGCCGCGGTGGCTCGAAGAATAAAGACGTTCAACTTATATAAGTACATAAGACAAATTATTCAAGACAAAATTCAAGAAAATAAAATAATTATATTAATTTGTTTATTGACCTGAGATTCCATTCCAAGACATTCACTTTGCCACTGACCCACGGTGTCTTAACGAAATAAAGTTAAAACTTATATTAGTATGTAAGAAGGACGAAAATTCAAACTGCAAATATGCAATAGAACAGTATAAAAAATTATTTTTAGTAATTGTTTTAAGATTTTGTAAATAGAAATAAAAGAAGTAAAGTAAGTTTATTAAGCATTTTTATTTTCATATATATTTTTAAATTTTTATCATTTTATACATTCTTTTTAATCTTTCTTGAACTGCTTTTTTTTTGCTTCTTCCTGGAAGTCTTCCTGGACACCTGGAATAATAAATGAAGTTATATGAACTGTATAATATGAAAGTATTATTAGTTTTTAGAGATAGGCTTATCAGAAGGAAAGAAAATGAAAAATGAACGGGGTTTTTATGTATAGACCAAAATAGATTGTTTTTAGCAGACTTCTAAAAAAAAAGTTTAAATTTTCATGATTTTTTTACTTTTTTGTTACAAAATAATTAGAAATACTCGGAATTTTTTAAAGATTTTCCCTGCGTCTACATGTTGCTGAGTCTATCCTATAAATTTTAAGTGAATCGGTCAAACCATTCTCGAGATATGATGGAGGAAACTTTGAAAAACACAGTTTTCAGAAAAACGCTCCAAACATCTGCTTCTTCTAACTACTGTGTCTTTATAACGACTTTGAATTTAACAAAATCATTTTACCAGCATATTCTACAAATGTTAAGGAATAAATTTATGTAAAAAAAAACGGTTCTTTGAACTCTTTGAACGGGAGAACCCCCTTAAACAAAATAAAACTTATATAAAAATACAAAATAAGTCAACAAAAACCGCATATATGTAAAACAATAACACCCCCTAGTACATAATAAATAATTAATCAGCAAATTTTAAAATTCAACGTTTTGTTGCTTTTAAAAAGGTTTTCCATCTCGAAAATTAATAAATACGAGCTTATCCCGTAAACGTTATGGTTCATTCAGACCTGTGCAACATCAGCTTTCCGTTTCACTCACACTCACTGCAATAAAACGAATGAGAGAGAAACATAAAACACAGGTCTAAGCTGGAGAGTGTTTGCGATATGAAATGTAGAGAATTTTATTTCACAGCTGAGTAAAATTTTGTTTTAACATATCAGTAACATTTTGAGCAGTAAAATTTTAATCCTTCAAAGTAATTTGTAATGCATAATTGCAGTCGTAACAGGGTGCATTCATTAGATTTAGCGTTGCACAAATGTCATCAATCCAGTTACTAATACATGGAGATTTCTGTATAGATAAAGACCACCCCCACACGCAGAATACTCGCGACGATCGGCGACACCCTTTCTAACACAGGGTGTTTTTGGAGTAAGTTTTTATATCAGGATTTTTAGTTTGTAACATACTCGTACATAGGCAGATCTAAGCAAGTTAAATAATGCATAATAACATTTCTTGCTTTCATTTTAAGTCTCGTATTTTTGTTTCAGCTGTGAGCATATATATATATAAATATAATACTACAACTACCCTACAAACAATTTTTCCAATGCCGGTTTCACACCAGAGAGACAGTTTTAAAAACAGTTTTATTGTCAAAAACATATTTTGTTTTATTTTAAAACAGTTCTGTTTTCCGAAAACAGACTGTTTAGTGTTCACACTAAACAGCCTGGTTTTGTTTTTAATGTGTCCCACAAAAATTATAAACATGATAAACAACAACTGACCAAGCCAAACCAAGCAGACTAAAAAACAACAACAAACGTGTTTTCGTTTGAACTAACAGACTCCAGATGGGAATGTGTTTTGTTTACTAAAACAGCAACAAAAGACAAAAATGTTTTAAGAACTGTCTCTCTGGTGTGAAATCGGTATAAGAGTCATACGAATTTTATACGATTCTTGTCAAATTGTTTGAAAATTATAGTTGAATTGCAACTAAGATCAATTTTCTGTCTGTACCGATGCAAGTGGCATTTTATTCGCCCTGTTTCTGTCTATCACTAGGAATATATAATACAAAATGCATCATCCCCAACGTTTGCATCGACCTGGACATCTATAAATGTGCACATGTATTCAGATATAATTACACATGTCCGATTCAAGCATTAATCAAAGTAGATTTGGCTCCTAAATGAATTTTAGCCAATGAATAATTGTCAGAGTACAGTGCTGCCATCTATAGTACTTATCCGCGTACTACACTCTATACACCGAGTTATATTGATGCATATATCCAACAGATATTATGTGGAAAGCGGCGGGGGCGGGTGGTGAGTGGGCCGTATGCACTATCACTAATTAACTCAAATGTAATTAGTGAATAAGCATAAGCTTTTACGAGTATTTAACCCTGTTTTGATGACCTGCAGTGTCACCATTGGATAAACTGACATTGCTAAAAATATTCATCATATTTATTGATTTCATTAATCATATTTTGTTGATCTGAGCTCTGCAATACGGAGGGCGATACATTTTCAGTGACGGAAAATTGAAAGACAAAAAACATTTATACGTTCTTAGTTTTTGTTTTAAGGTGAAACGATACGTGGCCATTTTTGATTCGCGAAATATAGATGGCGATACTATACAGCAGGTTAAATATTATCAAAAAAACCATGTTTTTTATGTTTAAATCGTTTTATGTAAGTAACTATAAACGCGGATCAAAATCTAAAGCTGCAATTAGTTAGATGAATAACGTATCTACATTTTAAGCTTTCTTCCACTTACTTTTAATGAGTTGGAACCGCAAAAATAAGTTTTGAAAATGAATATTGCTATATTTTCTAGTTAAATTCCAATTTTTATATGACTGGTAGCATTTCTATGGGTTTGCCATAAATTTTATAACCTTTATTAACATAGCTTGAGAATCATAATAAAGCCATGTATCGTTTCACCTTAATTTAGTAAAAGTTTTTGCTATTATGAAATTGATAATCGACTTGTGTACTTATTTTCTAGGGGTTGATTTTTGATTATTGTTATTTATATTATGTTATATATTATTATTATACAATGGGCTTGTGTCCTATGTCTTAATTTCTATAAAAGTGTACTATATATTGATAAAGTGGGTTACTAGAACCTCAAATGTTCAATTATTTTTTAATAACTCCTTATATGTTAGGAGATATTAACAATTAAAAAAGTCATTTTGTCTCTTTAATTATTAAAGGGATTCAACGTTGTACAAATTCCAAATGCATGTGACATCACAATCGCTGCCAACCTTACAGCTCATAAATCTCTGCTATATGTATATATATATCAAAATATCAAATATTATTTATTAGTATTGCAAGGAACAACAAAATTCCAATATTATGTCTGCCTTAGCAGGGTTAAATAAAATAAAAACTTATTATTCTTTGACTTGACTTGATTATTTGATTACCAACAGCTACAAAACATTACCACAGCACTGACCTACTCAACTAATAACTGACATGAAAATGCATTTCACGTCATAAAAATATGGCCGACCATTTCTAGCGCTAAAACTACAATTCAAACTTTTAATTGCTATATCTCCGTCAATATTTAGATATTTAATAAAATAGACACGCCAATACACATTTATTAACATCAATTTCAATCAACAATTGAAAAATCGACCACTAAAAAATGAGGACACAAGCCCATTGTTGATTAAAATTGATATTAATAAATGTACATATATTGGCGTTTTTATTTTAATAAATATATAAATGTTGACGGAGATATAGCAATTAAAAATTTGAATTGTAGTTTTAGCGCTAGAGATGTCGACCATATTTATGACGTAACATGTCTGTACTATTAAGGGTATTAAGAGTTTTGTGTTAAAAGAGAAAGCAACTTAGCAGGCATGATGCCACATATCTTGAAATGTTCTACAACGTGAAAACCCTTTAATAATTAAAGGGGCAAAATGACATTTTTAATTGTTAATATCTCCTACCAACTTTATCAATATATTGCACAATTTTATAGAAATTAATATTTTGATTATTCACAAATCTAAATCAAATATCAAATTTTAAATAGTTAAATATCTCCGTGAACTTCTTTATTAAAAAATCCAATAGCCGTGTGTGTTAAGAATTTAAATGTAGTTTTTATTTACTTAATTTATCACACATTAGAAAATAAATTAAAAAATGAATTAAACATATATGAAGTCTCTACCGTACAATCTATCTACAAATTACAGGGGGCTTTTAATTTCATTTTTTATTGTAATGTATTATGTTGTCACACCTGTTAAATTCACTTCGCGGTGTAGACGAGACGCGACGGGACGGTCACGTGTAATTAAAAAGGTCACGAATATGATGTCTACACAAATAACTGGAATAACGGGAAGCGGAAAACTAAAGCATGCATGTACATTACCATGAAGAAGAATAATGGAGATTTACGGGGTAATACATAGAAAACGTTAAGAAGTTGGACTGGTTATACGCTCGCAGTGGTTTAAGAACTATAACTATCTATTTATAAACAAAGCTTGAATCTAACTCCTAACGTTTATATGGTTTAAATAGCTTAATCGTGTGCACAGTTATTAACGTTTTTATATTTGAAAATATGGAGTGCTAGTACACTGTTGCCATCTATATCTAGCTATATAACCATGAAGTATTGTTTCACCTAACAGAAGCCTTTCTCTACCTAGCTGCGGATCAAACCGGATGCTCTACAATGAAACTATTTCCGACTATGTACTTTTCAATAAAGAAACATTTCAAAATATATTGTGTTTTAATTATTATTATTGAAGATCGAATATATTTCTAACAGAATAGCAAAAGCATCTTGAAAAATAATATCACAAAGCAAAATTTCCTAAGCAAGGCAATTTCCACATGATTGCATGGTCAGATGCCAGTTGTCACTTGTCGATTGCCAACCAGTTGTCACCGTACATCTCTCATTTCATTATGTTTAGGCTTATGTTAGTGGTCAAGTATCCGTACATCTGTACCAGGCCATCAACATTAAAGTGGACATCGTACAGATACCACTATATGCCTCCATGGGTTCTGTTCAGACTGGGATAAGGTTCTCACAAGTCAAATCGATACAAAAAAGCATATTTTAGATAATGTTTTTGACGACACAGTTAATATATAATTATTTCTATAATTACTACATGATAAAATAATATTTGAAGAATACTTTGTGAAATTTTCATAAATAAATATCAAGAAACGAGGCATTGACAGCGAATCTCCGCAGACGTCACAAAACAAGTAACATTGCGGTGCTAACTTTATTTTTTATTTATTATCAATTTGTTTATTTGAAATCAAAAAACCAAAATGATTTTATTAGATGATAAGTTTCTGCAGGTAATCCTGTCCAGTTTTTTTTATTTGATTTTTCAATTTTTTACAGCACTTAGAAGTCAAAATATCGATTTTCATGAAAGAAATCAGACACTTTGTTATTTTAAAATACGGTAAAATTAAAAAAAACTAAAAAGTAGACAGCCACCACGGCTTTTACGTGTGCAAAATTTCAGAAGTATTGGTGGTGTAGATTTTGAGCTAAAGAGGACACCGACTCTGAAAAAGCTAAATGTGAGGAAAACGCGTTTAAAAGTTTCAAAAAAGACGAAACCAGACCAGAAAGATGAAGACTTAAAACTCTATATCTCCGACAGTTTTACTCCAATCGACTTCAAATTTGCACTCAATAAACTTAATATGTTGTACATTAATATAAATAAATAAAAAAATTGAAACTTTACCCCCGCTCCCTTAAATAAAGATACTTTATTACCATTTTATCCTAAAAGAGGACTTCTTAAGATATTATAATCCTTAAAACGAATTACTTAATAATTTTTATGATTATTTGAATATCAAAAGGTTTCGAAAAAGCAGTACCAAAATATTGTATTTTAAATAACATTATTTACGTAAAAGATAACTTTTGTTATGTTAGGTAAACCTAAAATACACGTAACAGTGTTTAGCGGATTTTCCTAAATTCATTTTAATGGCACAGCGTGATATTTTAGCATTGTGTTCTTGTCACTACATTTTTTGTAATCAGAAAATTATTAAAGTAGTAGGAGAATGTTATCCTTAATATCAAATATCCATGCTCTAACTCATTCATTGGATACACTGAATTTACGGTATGTTCGAGAATAATGCACCAGACATTTGTAACACGTCATTTGCAATCAGCTCATCTCGTTGAAGGCAAAGGCATGTGTCGATGTCTCCCGCCTGCCTGACGCATCTCTAGGCATCTCCCTGTATCCCATCTTCATCAATTCAAAAGCAACTACATCTACAAATATCATCCATACATTTGAATTACGCGCCAATACTTCACCGATAATGCAGCGGTACTATCTAGTAACATAACCTCAATGATTTTATTGTCGTGATCAAGAATTGCATAAATAATAAATAAATATTGAACTGTTGAACATTTCCGTGTTGTTTTCGAAGTGCATTGTATGCATTTAATTTAGCGCGGTCTTGTCAATTGTTTCTCAGTTGGCTGCGTTCAATGTTTTAGCTATAATAGAGGTATATATACGCATTGTCCTCATAAGCGCATTGTGCGAGTATGTTGCACATTGCATATTATCCATGCATATATTATTCTAGAACATGATTTTGACATGCTGCATTCAATGTTTGGATTCACATTTGTATAAAATTGAATATTTAATTGTTATGGTAATAGAAAAATGTTAAATTTTAGTTGCTTCATAAAATCGCATATAGATAATGTGTTGTCAAACTGTTACGGGTTCCTGGGGGCCGTGGGGGGCCGTGGGGGGCCATGGGCACCCATGGTGTGAAAGGAGGGGTTCAGTTAAACACCAGCAAACCGACAAACCCCGAATTGGTCAAACAAACGAGCGTGTCAGAGTTTAATTAAAACAAATATTGAAATGTCAGTGCTTTAATGTCGCAGTCAGTTATTAGAGCAGGCTGACATTTGCCACTTTGCTAGCTTCACATGAATGCGTTACAGAAGTGAAGTTCACTGCAGTTAAAAGAAGGCTACTACGCTACATGCTTAATAAACGTCAAATTATATTTGTTTTGGTTATGTACGATTTGTACAATTTAAATAGATATTAAGAGCGTTGTCGTGCTTCAATATGATTCAAAAGTTATGTTGCGTTGTATAAAAAACAATCAAAACTTTCCTATATTTTAAATTACGAAAGTTCGGCGATGACTTATTCTGAAAAAAGGTTATAGGAGTCCTATAAATCTGCGATACAATGGTGAATTTTATCTTATTAGTTCCTATATACATTATATGAAAATTAGTGAGACAGTGTTTTTCAATTGCATCATAGGTTTATACCCCACAACATGTTTTTAGAATAAATCGCAGCTGAACTCTCGTAATTTTAACTATAATTCATTTCCCTTCAATATATATTACTTTCTTAATTTATCGGTAGACTTTTCTCGAGATATACGTCAAAACGATGCCTCTTTTATACTTTGTAGGCCACCCGTATGTTAAATATGTCCACTTTAAATATAAATAATTTGTTTCGCAGCTAGTCAAAACATTTGCAATTTTCTAATTAAATTAAGAACGCTTATGCCGCATTCCTACTCACTGTTTTTAGTTTTAATTTAAAGTTTTAACCTTAAATGTAATTTTGAACTTGTAAAATAATGCGTCATGCGTCAGTAATATATATTATTGTATTTACTATTATTAATATTATTTCAATATATTTCATAAGCTAAAACTTGCATTTTACGTTAAAACCTTAAATTAACACTAAAACTCAGTGAGTTGGAATGGGGCCTACCTAAAACAAGTTGTGGGGTATAAACTGCCTATATAACTAAAAAGCACTGACTCACTTATTTTTCTATAATGTATAAAGAAACGAAAAAGATAAAATTCATTATCGTATTATTGATTTATACCGCTCTTATAACCTCTTTTAAGTATAAGTCGCCGCCGAACTCTCGTGATTTGAACTATAATAACAATATATTTAAATATTTTTAAATTCTGTAGAAAATCTTAATCAAATTCCTTTATAAATAAAAGAGAAATGTCCTAGTTAATTAATTTTATTTAAAGAAAATAAATCGATTTCTTTTCTTATTAAATTTAACAAAAAATGGTGTAACTACACGTCAAAAGTATTTGCGTCTCATTCACTCTCATTGATCTTTATACATCTCGAGTATGAAACGTTCAATCGACTTAAAATTTTCAGGATATTTAAACAATGACCTCATTTATAAATGTACAAAAATTATAACATTCTACCGGGGACGCTTACAGCAGGACAACTACCTTAATCGTGTTATTACTAATTACTGTTGTCGTTAAACACCAGAGCAGACATCTCCCTCATTCCCACAGCCTGGATTTACATTTTGGTGGCACCAGGACAATCCCCGTGTCACCAGAAACGTTAATCCCCGTCTTATCTCGTCAGCTCTGATTTTTAGTTCGTTGTTAATTTATTCCAAGTTTAAATTGAGTATTATTTAATGACCGGATTAAAGCGTTGATAACGTGCTGCTGCTGGTACTGCCCTCTGTTTACTGCTAGTTATATTTTGTGTCATATGTCAAAGATACGACCTGTCAGAAAAGCGCGCCGCTCAAGTTATGTAAATATTGATAGAGGTCGGTTTATTAATTGTCGTGATTTTAGGATTAACTGTGAATCGAAAAGATTTAATATTGATAAATGTAATGTAAATTGGATGTCGTTTTGATAAGAGCGGCTTTACGGACCACCGGAGTTTAATGGAACCATACGGACTGGGATTGCATGACACTCAGGACTGGATTAACCCTTTTAATTTATTTATATTAATGTACAACATATTAAGTTTATTGTGTAAAAATTTGAAGTCGATTGGAGTAAAACTGTCGGAGATACAGAGTTTTAACTCTTCACTTCACTTTTAAACCCGTTTTTCTCACAGCGTTTTTTTCACTCTTGCTCAAAATCTACTGGACCGAGTTTTTTGAAATTTTGCATACTTTATCTTTATATAAATGCCGAGGTAACGCTGCCGAGTTTTTTTTTTAATTTTAACGTATTTTAAAATAACAAAGTTGCTGATTTTTTTCATGAAAAATTAGTATTTTGACTTTTAAGTGCTGTAAAAATTGAAAAATCAATAAAAAATGAAAAACTCGACAGCGTTACCTGCAGAACTAATGAAATCATTTTGGTTTTATGATTTCAGATAATCCAGTGATGAGTGACACCGCAATGTTACTTTTTTTTGTGACGTCAGCGGAGATTCGCTGTCAATGCCTCATTTCTTGACATTTATTTATGAAAATTTCACAAAGTATTTTTTAAATGTTATTTTATTATGTAGTAATTATAAAAATAATAATATATTAACTGTGTCTTCAAAAAACATTATCGAAAATATGCTTTTTTATATCGATTTTTTAAGTATTTATAAATTCGCGATTTATTGATCTTCTGTTTACTACTTTAATCAATAATATTTCTACAATTTTTGTGAATAAAACCACAAACAAATCTGTTTGATTACTTTACAAATCTCTTCACCATTTCAAATCATTTTTAATCTCTGAAATATTCATTTTATATGATGTGTGATTTTTTACAAAACAATATTTGATATTTTTTAATTGCATTTTTATGTTTTTATCATTGAAAAATATTTAACGAATACATCAAAAACATTCAACCAACATCAATATAAAATAATCTCTGAAATGAGTGCAACGGGTTGCATATGCATAAACCACACGGCGGATGTTGTTAGGTGTAGAATATATCATGCAGAAGTGTTTATGTGGTTGCATCATATTAGGGGGTAGAATTTAAATGCGATGCAAATGTAAATCCAAAACAAATCTGATTGGTTGATGCTGTGTGTCAGCTTTTGACATGTATCATCAGTCATTGATCGTTTTGGATACATTTTATTATTAAGGCTGCTACTGGAAGGAATATAAACTCATCAGCACAGTTATTCATTTCTAAATTTACAAAGTTTAAAAATTGACACACTTCTCTTATTTAAATATACATATTTTTTATTTTGTGTTAAGGTTAATATTTTGCTTATTCCATTGTAGCAGAGGTCGCTTGCGTTATAGAATATTCCAAAACATGTGACCTCACGTCCTCAAGAGCGTAAAAGAGATATATTTAACACAGAACTCTTATCCATACAAAAAATAACTGACCTACTCCTAATAGTACAGACATGTTACGTCATAAATATGGCCGACATCTGTAGCGCTAAAACTACAATTCAAATTTTTAATTGCTATATCTTCGTCAACATTTAGATATTTAATAAAATAGACACGCCAATACACATTTATTAACATCAATTTCAATCAACAATTGAAAAATCGACCAGTAAAAAATGAAGACACAAGCCCAATCAAATTACTTTTAATAACTCTTTATATTTTAGAAGATATTAACAATTAAAAAAATCATTTTTACCATTAATTGTTAAAGGGATTCGTTATAGAACATTTCAAAAAATGTGACGTCACATGTAGAAAATATGCCATCTCTTTTATACAACGGAGACGCTTACGAGTGTATGTGTGATACGTCGTAAAAGCTGTGTTGTGTAAAAATAATCTCGATTACTTATTATTGCTTATTTCTTGTAAAACAAGCGACAAAATCTAAATTCAAATATGATATAGCTATAACCCCGTAAACATTTGGATATTTATAAAAATAAAAACGCCAATATACATATATTAATATTTTTTTCAATCAAAAATAAGAAAAGATCCCTAAAAAATGAGTATATGATAATGATAATAATACACATTTATTAACATCAATTTCAATCAACAATTGAAAAATCGACCACTAAAAAATGAGGACACAAGAAAAATTGAAGATAAATTGAGAGCTAACTTTTCAGACAAGATTCTAACGCCGAAAGGTAAACCAATTAATAAATTAATACCTAATACGTATTCAAATTACAACTAATTATGAATTATTCATAAAATTCTAATAAAAAAATCGGACAGGTGTTGTCAGGGGGCGCTTATTGTCGGTCTACGGATGCACATGTGTTACCGCGATTTTTTAAATTCGGATTTATAGATGTTCCGTCAGATTATTATTCTAATTCACCTGTGATTCATCACTAAGTGTACCCCTTCCCCTTTGCATGATCAGGTTTTGAAGTTTCACATCTGTGACCACATCGAGTTGGTCTGCTAGGTAGATGGAATATTAACCATCGCGGTCTGCTGACTAAATTTACATAAAATGTACAATATGTTACGTAATCTATATGCATATGTTTTGTTTTTAAATTGTTGCAGTAAATAAAACTGTAGTTTATGATAATTTGTTCAATTTGTTTGACATGACATGTGGTGAAGCAAGCTACAAGGTGGGGTGCGCACAGCTAGTGGAGAAACCGGCTGATCAAATTGGTTTTATAATTAAACAAAATGTGTATTAAAATTTCATTAATTAGTTAATGCACTGTCATCTTGTATGTGCTGCTAATAGTTACTTATCTTATCTTTAAAAACATGTAAAAATCTTTGTTTTGACATTTTATAAGTTCTCTCAAAGATCTCATAGTGCAGCATTTGTGTACACAATCGTGTTTTTTAAAGGTCAAAAGTTACAAACATTAGTTTTTTGCAGATATCTAGTTTCTTTTGCTCTAAATGACTTTTTGAGTTATTAATAAAGATGTGATTTCATAGAAAAAACACAAAAATCGATTTTTTGAAAATTCTAGACCACCGTCCCCCCTTAACATGTTTTAATTATTTTTACGACAAATGAAAGCTGATAAATTAACCAAAAGAACTTTTTTTTAAATATTTATTATAAGTTGAAAGCGGTTTATAGCTTTAAAAAGTTCAGCTATGGAATTCCATATGTAGTACGCTTTATAAAGTTAATATTTTACTAAAAATATTATAATTATTAACAAACCTTACTAATTTACTAATTTACTAATTAATAAATGAATTTAAACACATTTCAAAGAAAATATACAAAGAAAATTATGATAGATAAAAATATAATTAAAATATTTTGAAACGATTTTATTTTAATATCAAAGTATCATTCCCACTCACTTCTTTAATTTAATTTTGTATTTTGTATTTAATTTAAATTGTTTAGCATATGCCAATACGCGTAGTCATTCACAGTACCATTTTTAATTTATTTTATTTTTAAAGTTTTTTTTGTTTTTTTAGAACCTTGTTTTAAATTAAAAATATTAAATTAAGAAAAACTATATTATATTATAATCTCCAAAATGCGACAATCTGTCAAAATACAGTAGGATTTACTTTTAAAAGAAGTTTAATGTTAGTTTTTGAAAAATATAGAAGAGAAAACAATTTCTATTACTAATTGTTATTAAAAATAGCATTTTAATTATTTCACATACAATTTTAAGTCGAACTGTCAATATTTATATTACTAACAATGCATACGCACCAACTAAATTAAGTGAATTTAAATTAAAACACAAATGCGAAAAGGAATGCTTAAACGAAAACATGAAATCTAGATTACAATATTAAATAAAAACAGTAAATTAAATATCAAAACAGTGAGTGGGAATGAGGCTTTATTATTAACATAAATAAACTAAGTATTATTAAACGGATATAGTACTTATGAATAATATCCATATATATCATTTATTAATTAGCAAATAAGTAAGGTTAATAATAATAAAGTTACATGCAAGGTATCTGACACCTTGCAAAAAGGGTTATATAATTTTATACATGGAGAAACCGCAGTTTATTATATGGGATTAGGAGTGATTTAGTTTAGACAGTAGTTATTAATTAATACATTAAAATAGTCTTAGAGCGCCCTCTGCAAAACCTAACCTATATATCTTTGCGGCTATTATCCGCTAAGCCCTGATGACATTTAATTATAAAATGATATACACCCAAAAGAACTTATGTTTGTCGGACATATGAACAGCCATGTTTGTTCATTGGATATTATGATTCTGCTTATTAAATTGACCTTCCTATATTATAATGTTCCAGGGGTATGTTTATATTCATATATGTTTATATGTTGCTGAAATTCGTATGGTAAATCGAAAATGGTATAATACATGGGGTTCTAATTTTACTTGACTTAAAACATATAAAGAAATCATGTTTTTGAAATTCAAAAAAGTATCCCACCACCAAAGAATATAAACGTAACTCACTGTAAGAACTCAGCTATTATTTTTACAGCGGAAGAAAACATCTCCAGGTCTTGCAGAAGATCTTGTCAGCTTGGTTACAGATCCGGGTTATCCAACAGCATCCGTCTGTGAAAGTAAATACTTAATTATTATCAAATTGAAAATACGGGTGTATATACTTAAACAAAATATTTATAATCTCAAAAAGTTTTTAAATTATTTAATATTAATTTAGAAATCTTAGAAAATGTATCTTGAAATTATCTTGTGACTAGCTAATTTTAATGACACCAAAAACTTAATAATGAAAGTTCTAGATAATATTTCACAGCTTTGTGTATGTAAATAAATGTACCTCTTCATACATAAGCAATACTTAGGATTACAAAATCTTAAGAACTCGATTTATTATTTAAAATTAACGGATTTTAGAATAACTATAAAATAGTAAAATAAGAT
Source organism: Panorpa germanica (assembly GCA_963678705.1). Lineage (NCBI taxonomy): Eukaryota > Metazoa > Arthropoda > Insecta > Mecoptera > Panorpidae > Panorpa > Panorpa germanica. The sequence goes on along the minus strand of OY783220.1, from coordinate 11,902,507 downwards.
TCCTTCAACTTAAATATTACATACACAATAAAATAAATATCTTTAAAAAAAGTATATAAACCAATAAAGCAAAAATAATTATTTGAATTGTACTTAAAACAAATAGTTCTCCAATTTCTAAATACAATTATTAAACACAATAGGAACGTGTACAAAAGAAAGTTTGCGAGTTTCAGTTTGTCGCGGTCAAGGTCATTACCATGCGGCACACAGCGACTCGCTTGAAGCATTCAGTTCAAGTCAACCAGCTGAGGTTTGTTTACTAACACTAATGTAAAAATTAAATAAAACTTACCATTTGAATTTAACATATGGTCCACCAGGACTGAGGAGTATGCAGGACCGATGTACTATGCAGACGGCGATTTTGCGAATCAGAGAATCCTGAAAAATTATTGATTTTATTAATATTATTATATGCGTAATAAATGAAGAAGCTAGCTTTAGATTTTGCTTTATTTTTAATTAGTTATATGCCAATATAATTAAACATTAATTTGAAAAACGGTGTATGCTTTATATAAATAAGACAAAAATAATAAAATAAATTATAAAATATTTTAAATCAATTTAAAAAAAACCAAAAGTTTGAACACAAATCGAACAAATGGAAAATATAAAGTACAAACTCAATTTGTTGTACAGTATGGTCACTACGCCACTGGATTTTAGATTTATTTTTGGTTATAACTATTTTATCATAAAAGTCACAACAAAAAGTGATTAACAAAACTGCAGATAATAATATTACCTACAAGAATCTATTTACAAAATATTTGTGGAAGTTGTAGATTTTGAAATAAACCAAACCGGCTGATTCCTCAAATTCTAATTTAAATACAAGTGTGACCTTTTAAATGATAAAATATATATAAAAAACGTTATAATAAATATGACCTTACCATTTATTCCTAACTAAGGGCTTCTCCAGGAGGTGCTGACAAAAATCCAGAGAGCTGTGCCATCCATTCTACCAGGAACTGAAACAAAAAAAGATACATATTAAAAATAGTTTTACTACACATAAGTCATTAAGAATAATACAAAATTCAATGAAATAAATATTAGAAATTTAAAATACATTAATTAAATTATAATTTTGAAATCATATACCACTTCTATGAATATTACTATTTCCAAAATGTATCTATGTGCAAAAGTATAAATGATTTCCAACATATTTCTAAACAGCTACATGTGTTATTTATGCATTAAAAAAGAATCTTACCATTTTGCTGAAACATGTATGGCAGTGCCCCAGGAGTCAGCCGTCGTTGAACTAGAAGACGTCGAAGTAGATCTCGATGCTGAAGATATTTTCAAATAAGAAAATTCATCCTGAAAAATGAATTATAACAAATGTATTAATTAAAATATATTTTACTTCAATGCAAAAGTTTTTTAGAAATATTTAACCTATATTTTACACATGTAGCAAAAATAAAATAATTTTAGAATTACTGTATAAGAAGCATGGACGACTTACAAAGTCTTGTACAATTTTTGTTCATTGCAAAATATTGAAAAAGTAGAAAATGTATAAAAATATTAAACATATTATACATAAAATACATATTAAACATAAATATAATAAAAAATTGTATATTTTAATGTATTTTGTTGTACCTGAATTAAATATTTTGTTAAATAAGAGTCAGTTCATTATCTTAATCAATCAATTTATCAATTAATTTAAAATTCACATCTTTGTAAGTATGGTATTTAAATCTTCTTATAATTATAGTAATAACGAAAATAAATCAATTATAAATCAATAAAAAGGAGTATTACCTTTATTTTAGTCTCATTCCTTTCTTTGTCATCCCTGCCCTTTGGTACTCGCGACTAAGTTTTAGAATATGAAGCAGCAGCATCCAAAAGAAATCCATCTTGAAGAAATCTTGAACCTCCAACACGTATCTGAAACAAACTCCAATATCTTCCGAGATTAATAATCATTTCAATTAAACTTTCGTTATGTTAAGTAAACCTTAAATAAACGTAACAGTGTTCAGCGTGTAAAAGCCTTCCACAACCTGAAAATTAAAAACGCAGAAAAACCGCAAGAACCTACAACTCAAAAATAAGACATTACGACAAACGACATTAAGTGATTATACAAATATCGGATTTAATTCACGCTATAAAATCATACTCCATTAAAAAAGCTTTAAGTAATCAAACAGGGTAGCAAAATATTATTTAAAATAATATTTACATACCGTGTAAGATTTCAAAAAAGCACAATTCTCTATAAAACCTGAAAACAAAAATTACATAAAAAATATTGCAACAAGTGTCAAACATGCACAGTATCCCACAACCAAAAAAAAACAACAGTAGTTTCCAAACTGTGGGTCGTGGCACTATATGTGCACGGGACAGATAAAAATCGGTAATATACCTCAACTTCCCTACCTAAAACCTATATTTAAGTAAAAATAATCGCGAAATCGGTAATATACCTATACTTCCCTACCTAAAACCTATATTTAAGTAAAAAGAATCGCGAAGGGTGAATTTAAAGTGGGTAGAGTAATGAGGAGGAGGGCTGTACTTTAAATTAAGTACTAAAGTCAAGTTTGGAAACCACTGCAATAATTTAAAAATCACTCACCGAACTCATTGTTACTGCACTGCCTTAAAATGAGCTGCAATAAAAGAAAAAATTATTAGGAAATTATGTTAAAGTGAAATTAAATTTTTAAATATATATATGTATGTTAATAGATATTACCTTTCTATAAATAGCCTAATGCAAGATGGCTCCTGCCGATAAAGTTGAAAAAGGCTGCTGCAAAATCCTGCTAAACACTGCAACAAAAGAAAGAACCACAATTAATTAAAAGAAATTACAACAATTATATTAAAATAAGCAAGAATATTAAAAAAAAAAGAATTACCTTTTAATAAAAAACAAAATGGCTATTCATAAATAAAAATGGCTGCTCTCTAAGGATCCTCGGAAGAACATCTGCAACAATAGAGAAACATTGGTTAGATAACTATTACAAATATTTGATAATGGAATTAAACAATCAATTGTTAAGTTACCTTTAATTTTAGTAGTCCCTCGCACGAACCAGCGCTGACCAAACTTCTGCCCCAATTGACATTGACACATATTTTTAATCACTTTATTATTATTTAATCACTTCCTATTGTTCATAAAGTTTTTCACTTGAATTTAAAGAATTTTAAAATATCTACGTTATAATTTTATTTTTAATTTTATTTAAATTATAATCGACTCAAACAATACATTTGATTTAAGAGTATAATGTTAAAAAAAGAAAAAGAATATAAATACGTTGGCATTAATAAAATTAAAAAAAATAAGCAGAATAGAAAATTATTATGAAAAAATAAAAAGAATTAGGAAAATTTAGATATATAATAATTGAAACTACATATCATAAATAAAAAAATTTCAATTAAAACATTTTCAAATATAGAATCCAAATTATAAATCAAAACTAATAAAATTAAGAAAACTAAGTTACTTAAAAATCTATTCAATAAATAATAAAAACGAAAAAGAAATTCAATGTTAGGTGAATTTAGAAAATATTAAAAATTAAAAAAAATACCTTATTAAAAAATATCAAAAACCCTATAGAAATAACCTCTTCATGCAATTTACATAATACTCTCACATACAAATATATTGTAATAATTAATTATAATTAACAATTATTAACGAACACATAAATTTTACGCGAATATTTGCAGTACTACATTTTATTTTTTAAAAAGTTCGAGTATCGGTTTGTTTAAATGATATGTTTTATTTCAGTTCACAACGAATGTTCACGCGCGAGTCGAGATGCCGACGAATGCGAACAACGTACCGGTACGTCGTAAGGTGACTCGTAATTACGCGTCGTACGATATCGCGCGAGTACCCTAGCATAGAAGGGCTTATGTCAAAAAAAACACCACGCGAACCGAATGCTGTAGGAATATAGAACAGTTGCATATTTACAAAAAACAAACTAATTAATTGACGATCATTTAAAAGAATTTTGAAATAATTAAATCATTAAATTGTTTTTAAAACAGCAAAATAAATGAATCGTTAATAAATTAGGTGACACTTGTTGCACAGAATCCCACCACCAAAAAATATAAAGGAACTCACTGTCTGAACTCAGCTATTATTTGTACAGCGGAAGAAAACATCTCCAGGTCTTGTCTCCAGGTCAGAAGATCTTGTCAGCTTAGTTACAGATCCGGGTTATCCAACAGCATCCGTCTTTAAAAGGTAAATACTTAATTATTATCAAATTAAAAGTACGAGTGTATATACTTTAATAAAATATTTATAATATCAAAAAGTTTTAAAATTATTTAATATTAGTCTACCCCAGGTAGAAAATGTATCTTGGAATTATCTTGTTACTAGCTAATTTTAGATTTATTTTTATTTATAACTTTTTTATTATTTTACTAGAAACAATTTTACCTAATATACAACGTTTTGTGATTTATTTTACAGTTTTGTATATGTAACAAAATGTACTAAAATTTTAATACAATATCAATACTGCTATAAAATAAAATCACTTCTACTTAAACATTGCATACACATAAAAATAAATATCTTATAAAAAAGTATATAAACCAATGAAACAAAAATAATTATTTGAATTGTTTTTAAAACAAATAGTTCTGTAATTTTAAATACAATTATTAAACACAATAGGAACGTGTACAAAAGAAAGTTTGCAAGTTTCAGTTTGTCGCGGTCAAGGTCATTACCATGCAGCATACAGCGAGGCGCTTGAAGCATTCAGTTCAAGCCACCAGCTGAGGTTTGTTTACTAACACTAATGTAAAAATTAAATAAAACTTACCATTTGAATGTAACATATGGTGCCCCAGGAGTATGCAGGACCGGTATACCAGGAGATGTATAGAGATGATCATTTTGAAAATCCGAAAATCCTGAAAAATTATTGGTTTTATTAATATTATTATATGCGTAATAAATGAAGTAGCTGAGTTTAGATTTTGATTCTTCTATAATTAGTTATATGCCAATATAATTAAACATAAATTTGAAAACGGTGTAACCTTTATATATATATAAGACAAAAATAATAAAATAAATTATAAAATATTATAAATTGACCAACTTTTTTATCATAAAAGTCACAACAAAAAGTTATTAGCAAAAGTTGCAGATAATATTATTACCTACAAGAATCTATTTACAAAATATTTGTGGAAGTTGTAGATTTTGAAATAAACCAAACCGGCTGATTCCTCAAACTCTAATTTAAATCCAAGTGTGACCTTTTAAATGATAAAATATATATAAAAAACGTTATAATAAATATAACTTTACCATTTATTCCTAACTAAGGGCTTCTCCAGGAGGTGCTGACAAAAATCCAGAGAGCTGTACCATCCATTCTACCAGGAACTGAAAAAAAACTGAAACAAAAAAATATACATATTAAAAATTGTTTTACTACACATAAGTCATTAAGAATAATATAAAATTTAATGAATTTAATATTAGAAATTTAAAATATATTAATTAAATTATAATTTTGAAATCATATACCACTTCTATGAATATTACTATTTCCAAAATGTACATATGTAGAACCATAAATGATTTCCAACATATTTCTAAACATCTACATGTGTTATTTATGCATTAAAAAAGAAACTTACAATTTTGCTGAAACATGTATGGCAGTGCCCCAGGAGTCAGCCGTCGGTGAACTAGAAGACGTCGAAGTACATCTCGATGCTGAAGATATTTTCAAATAAGAAAATCAATCCTGCAATATGAATAATAACAAATGTATTAATTAAAATATATTTTACTTCATTGCAAAAGTTTTTTAGAAATATTTAACCTATATTTAGCACATGTACGACAAATAAAATAACTTTGGAATTACTATATAACAAGCATGGAGTACTTGCAAAGTTAAAGTACATCTTTTGTTCTTTGCAAAATATTAAAAAAAGTAAAAAATGTATAAAAATATGTTTAAAATATAATCAAAAATTGTATATTTTAATGTATTTTGCTGTACCTGAATTAAATATCTTATTTAATAAGCATGATGATTGCAGATATCAAAATTGAATCAATTTTATTTGCTCTTTGATATAAAACCACATGGCCGTTTCCACACAAAAACACAATTTTATTATAAAATTGTTAAAAATTATTAATTTTAAATTACCAATCAATAATATATTCACTAATTAATTATTCAAAACCATTTTTATTTAATTAGAACAAATATATATTTTAATATATTTTTAAGAAAAAAATCGAGATGCGTTTCGCGTTCCTCGCACAGCCGCCATCTTATCACTGACTGATTGGTGTTGCTAATTAGGTGGACTATGAATCTGAGTGCAGAGTTTTTTAAGGTGGTAAAATTGAAAGTACTGTTCGATGGTAATTAGAAATGAACTTGTTAATACGAGCCTTATTAAATTTAAAAAAACGTACTGATTGCTGTTGCTAATTAGGCGGGCTATGAATTTGAGTGCAGTTTTTAAAGGTGGTAAAATTGAAAGTACTTTTCGATGGTAATTAGAAATGAACTTGTTAATACGAGCCTTATTAAATTTAAAAAAACGTATTTGCTACCCACGAAATTCAAATATTTTAAATCTACATTCATTAAATGATATTGATTATAAAACATAAGTGTATGCTATATATATATTTATTTTCTTTCCTAGTGTTAAGAAGAAGCAAAACGTATCTTTTTAGGTAGGCAACTATTTTTTACATGTAAAATAGTCAAACCTTGTTTTAAATTTAAATTTTCAAGGTGGGGGACGTCCCCATTCGGCAACCATCTTGAAAATATTGTTATAATTAGTTTTCTTTGTTTATCTTGTAAACTATAAGCCTCACAAAAATTTTGTAAAGAGCTTTTCTGTAGATAATATTGTTATCTACAACTTTATTAATAACTTTTTATTGTAGCTCTAATAATAAAGAAATTATAAGTAAAAATAAAGGATAAATTAATAATTTAAATGCTTAAATTTTAAAAATTGAAAATATTTTATATTTTATTGAAAAAGGAATTATTAACACCTGTTCATAACTCTGGTAATAATTATAATGGATATGTTTGAGTCCAGTTTGTATAATTATTAATTTTATGCTCGTACATTTATATAGCATTAGTTTTAATTGCAGTGATTGAAATGAGTTAATGAGGCGATGCAACATGGTGCGATGAAAATTCAATATCCAATAACATGGCACCGTTAATTAACACTAAAAGTGTTGCCACATGTAGTCGTTAATTACAGTGCGTTTTGATATAAATAGTATAGTGGCGGAAGTCTGTTACATTTTGTCATCTTTCAGAGCATTTATCATCATTTTTAATTCATTTCCTGAAATATTAAATTATAATTATTTTACTTGTAGAGAACTGTTTTAAATTTCTTCTAGCTTCGATATAATCAAACTATTTTATGTTAAGATGTGATATTTTTATTTTACAATATTTTAGTACATGACAAAGAGAAACAAATTTTCTTATTCGCTTTAGCAGACGAGTAAATCTCCGAACCTGTACTGCCTGTAACAAACAGCGGCTCCAGCGCGATTCTCTCTCACCATCTTCATGTAGAACACGAAGACGATGCAAAAGGTAATGATAGTTAAAGCTGGGAACAAAATGAAAATTAATATATTCAATTTATCTTTTTTCTAAATAAGCTAATACCTTTTTCTTACTGCGCCATTTGTAATTGTGTCCTCACTTTTTAGTGGTTGATTTTACAATTGTTGATTGAAATTGATGTTAACAAATGTGTATTGGCGTGTCTATTTTATTAAATATCTAAATGTTGACGGAGATATAGTAATTAAAAATTTGAATTCTAGTTTTAGCGCTAGAGATGGTCGGTCATTTTTATGACATGAAATTCAATATAACGTCAGTTATTTGTTGAGTAGGTCAGTGCTGTGGTAATGTTTTGTAGCTGTTGGTAGTCGAAATAATCAAGTCAAGTCAAAGAATAATACATTTTTATTTTATTTAACCCTGTTACGGCTAACATAATATTGAAATTTTATTGTTCCTCGAAATAGCCGTAAATAATATTTGATATTTTGATATATAAATACATATAGCAGAGATTTATGAGCTGTAAGGTTGATCACCTGTAAACTTGTCATAGTTTTGTCAAGAATATATCTCTTTTACTTTCTGTTGTATAAAAGAGATAGCAACTGGCGGTTGTGAGGTCACATGCATTTGGAATATTGTACAACGTTGTTATTAAAAAATAATTTAACATTTGAGGTTCTAGTAACCCACTTTATCGATATATAGCACACTTTTATAGAAATTAAGACATAGGATACAAGCCCATTATAAATGGTATCATCTCATTTTTCACAAATTATTAACTTACCACCGTAAATCATAGTAAGGCTTAAGATAAGAACTTTCTCAGCGTCATCTAATGCCATAATTGAAATAACTGTTATAATAGGGTTGCCCACTATACGAACTATGTAAAGTAACAGATAAGGAAGAAGTAGCCAATCGTTCCACTAGAATATTGAAATTATTTTTAAAGAATAAATATCTAAATATTTAAAATATATTTTTATATAAAAAATCTTACTATATGAATTCCTATGATAACAAAAATATTAAATAAGACAGCTAGCCCGCTAGTAACCGCAATCCAGATTAATATGAAAGAAGTCAAATCTAAAAAAAAAACGATTTTATTAATAAATTGTTAGATCGGTCTGAATAGAGTAGTTGGTATGATGAAAAATAACCCCACTGTTTGCTTCATCTTCTGTTTTATTTCCAAAAGTACTCGGCCAGTTTTTTTCCCAGTTGTTCCACTTTACACCTAGGATAATTAATATAATCACGTGAAATACCTGCAAAGAAATACCACGGTTTATAATCATAAATAGGAATAGAGTGAGATCCCAGAGCCACCAGACATCACTTATTTTCTGATTAACAAAATTTGTAGGATTGAGTAGTGTTAGTGTACATATAGTATGTAAATGTATGTGCTATATAAACAAGTGTTCTCATACTTACCATTCCAATAACACCGATGGCAATTCCTTTATTTGCGTTTACATTAAATTCACTTGCAGATTTACATGGCTGACACATTGACTCTGCCAAAATTTATTCAATAACAAAATATGACAGTAATTTAGTTTTTATCATGTTGGCATTGCATTTCGCTATTAGCGCTATATAAAATTTCGTTTTCTAGTTTAACTCAAAATTTAGTTTTCGTGTTTTAGAACTTATGCCATCTTCCTCACTAGATGTATTTCATAGGCATTTGATAGATTGATTAATAACTATCTAATATTTTCTAATTTTTCTAAAAATATAGCTTCCTACAATTTATTAATAAAAATAAAACAAAATTTTATTAATTAAGTTTAGTAGATAACCTAAAAATAATTTATAATATAGAAATTAATTTTAGAAATTTAAATTAAATTAAAGTATATGTTATAAAAATGGCGCAGGTATATATCTTTTGGATCATACCGTTGAATTGGAATGGGCACTAAATATATATTTATGCCACTTATGTAATTATTTGTTATCATTATTTTTAGAAAATACCAGGGCAAGAATATATTCCCGAAAGATTCGGAAATAAAAAAAAGCAGGATGGTAACTTTATTAGGGCGGTATATAACATAATTTGAACCACTCAATAATTAAACATCATTACGTTTTCTTCTGCGGTTCTTTCAATATTTTGCCAGTAATTAATTAGTACATTTTTCAGCAAATTATTTGATGAAGTGCACCAAAAAAAAGTTGAAAATTTTGATGAATTATTTACCCGACTGTAACGATAGGGTAAAAAAGCATGCCATGTTGCTCCGGCATAATATGACCACGAAAGATAAACCTCCGGTAAAAATCGACGTCGAAATTGGTAAGACGTTCATCACTCCATAAATTGGACAAGTAATTTAAGAGAAAATAAGTTTAATGCAACTGTATTATCCAGATCTTCTCCAAGGGTTGGTCTTAGAAGATAGATCACTTCCTAGTTATAAATCAATGAAAGAAATGAGTGCTGAGTTCGTCGCAGATAATACGGTGGACGAATTAGCCGCAGTTCAAGAATTGCTGAAGTTGACAACCAAAGTTAGGAACAAATATGTTGAGCAGGAATTTATGGAATTAGCGCACAAGAGAAGAAAACAGTGGAAGTGGGATCACAGACACGATGAGCTTGATTAAAATGTATTGATTTTAAAGTGTTTCTTATATTATACTGCATTTAAACATAAGCCTTGTTTGTATCAAAATAGGAAAAAGTAAGAACCCAGGTAGAAAATGTAAGGCAATATAACAATGACTTGTAGAAACCTAGCAGGTTTTTAACTACATTGCAAGAGAATTTATATATAAAAAACAGAATTAGCTTGTTGCAGGCTAAGAAGTATTAATCTTTAAAAATATGAAGCCGACTCTATCTAGAAGTCTAATAAAAGAAAGAATTTAAATCTTTACAGCATTTACCGCAGTAAATTAAAAGATTCTTAGAAATATTTATTGATACAATAATCGTATTCAACAAATCTATATAATTTAATTGTATTAATCTTCAAAAAGATGGCATCGCATCAATTTAAATAGTTCAATCATTGAGGCATTTCTCCTCTTAGTTTAAGATCCCTTTTGTAAGTCTCCTTTCTCTTCTTCTTAAGAGCTTTCATCTCTGCCATAATCCATGGGTTTCTAACTTTGGTCATTGCCTTCAACTGTTCAGCTACCACAGCCAGTTCATCGACAGTGTTGTCAGCAACAAATGCAGCGCTTTCAATCCTTGCAGTTCTGTGGTTTAAAACTCCTTTTTCTTCAAATTGCATTCCCGCACAAAGATCTGTAAGTATTTAACATTACCACAGTGGTGAACTCTCTGTGAAGAAACATCGCCAACGAATCTTACCAATTTCTTCCTCTATCTGCACTTTAGTGACAACATTCATGTTGACTTCGTGCCGGAACATCAGCGCTACTCGTTTCTTATTGGAGGAAGGCTGGTTGTCCACTACATCCATAAGAATCTTCATTTTCTTCAAAGAATAATCCAATAAATATTCATCTGTAAATTGTGTTAGTAATTAACTAGTAAACGATGATGATCTTTGTAAGATGTAGATAATCACCATCTTCCTTTTGAAGAATTTGCGTCAGTGGTACTCTGGGGTCGCCTGTAAGTTTCCTCGGAACGTAATCTAATTCAGTTTCGCCCTTAAAATAGATTTTAGATAATCAACTGTTTAAATGGCAAAATTTACCTCAAATAACTTACCGTAACATCCACAAAGAGCACCGTCTCACTGTCGATAGGCATCGCTTGTCCAGGTTCTTCAACTTGTTTTAAAACCATCGCAAGATCTCTTAATCCAGTACGTAATCGAACCGCCAAATTCGAATTTCTTTTATAATATCCTTCTAGTTCCTCATCTCTTTGGTACTGCTTATTAACTGCTTTTAAGAGCTCCTTTTTCTTTTCCAAATATCTGGAAGTATTTCATGGAATATCTTATTACCAAAAACATGCATAGAGTATATAGCAGTAAATATTTACGCGATTTTCTCCTGGTTATAGGTATGCTTCATGACGTTCAACATGACGTTTCCATGGTCACGTAGTTTAAGTAATTTCTTCTTGTAATCGCTGATCACTTCGCGGAACTTACTTAGCCGGAGGTGTTGAAACAGCTGATACTCATAACTGAAAAGTTACAATTGATATTTGAAAGTTTCTAAGAAAGGAAAGAGACCGGAAATATACTTGTACCTTGGTAATATGGCATTAAATTCAGGAACGCAGATGTCTTTTTGCAGTTTGAATAACGACTCTTCTATAAATTCAACTTCTTTCAACAAACTTAGATGACTTTTAGTCTTCGGGGGATTATGGTCCACTGGTGGTAAAATATCAGTCTGAAATATGAAATGCAATTCAATCATGGTTCCTTTCTTCAAGGTCGGATTAAAGTATAAACTACATAGATTGCAGCTTATGGTTCCTAACAACCACAAAAAGGAGCTAAAAAGTTATGCCAGATAATTCTGGCTAGCAATTTAGGGAATCTTCTTACTTCAATTCTTGCCAATGTTTTCAGCCGCGTTGAAAAGTGTTTTACTCTGGATAAAAATAAATCCAATGACTTTCGTCTTATAACTATGTTAATTTTCATTTGAAGTTCCAAATCTAGAAATTAATAATAAAAAAGAAAAAGTAAAACATATAGTTTAATTATAAAGTAATTTTTTTGGAGAAATAATTGAATTCATAAAACTACCGCCAACTTCTAGTGTTAAATCATCTAAATATTCCTTCACAGTTTGTCCCATATTCAAGGCATCCATAATCAGTTTCGATTGCTCGTTGCAATTATTGTCCAGGGTGTCAAGGACAGCGTTGTAATAAATAGCGTCCTGAGGAATAAATACATCGTCAGTTTATTTTCATAAGTAAACTTTCTCCAAGTCCATGCGCCTACCTTGCGAAGGAATTTTAACATTCCTTCGTATGTTACTAAAATAGTTCTTGCTCCATTAGTTCTGATCCTTGTAGCTTGAATTGTATTATTCACTTCTTGAATTTTCTTTTCATCTCTTGATTTTCCACCACTTGCATACATAAGGAATAAATCTTCGCACTTCGCAACATTGAGCTGAGGTTAAGAATACACATTTTTATTCTTTAAAACTTAATTATATTTCCAATTAAATTTACCTTTTTATATTTGTATGTTAACATAATTTTCTTTCTTTGATATCTAAGCTTGTCTAAGATCTTACGTTTATTAAAAATTAATTGATTTAAGTTTTCTTCTATAACCTGAAAAGAATTTCATTAAACTTTGTGTAGAAAGCCCAGCAAACCATTTGTGCAACAAGTAAACTTCGTTCTTTAGATTTATTGGGAATTCTATAAGACTTCAACTTGGCTTCACGATATTAAATACAGTTTACTGGGAAATCAATTATAATCAAAATTAATTGATAATTGTAGGGTCCTTCTGAATCCTAAAAATAATCTTACAATAGGAGGTGCCAATCCATACGCCAAATACAATCGAACATGTTTACTAAATGTTGAGTAGAGCATCTGGGCATCTCCTAATAGCGAGTTTCGCACTTGGTCTCGCTTTATTTTCGTTACTTTCTTCAGTCGTGTCAAATCTTTAGTTGATTTTTCCACCAACTTATCATAATTATACTTTATAACATCAATGTCACGCCCTAATAACAATAAATTAGTAAATCATTGTATCTAAATCATAATTAGACCTCTCAGACACATTTGCTACTTTTTGGGTATTAGCATCCTTTATCTTGAGAGGAAAATGAACATGAACCAATATGAGACATCTGCAGTGTGAGAGATCTACTGAAATAATAACAATAAGAGTGAAGTTAGCAGCAAATATACCTCGCAGATTTATCATCTTCTTGTAGAGGGAAACACGGTCGTGTATCAGCCATCTTTGATCTTTGAAACCGTGAACGTTATAGTTCTTGTAATCCAACCAATTTACCATTTTGAATAGCTTAATTTCCTTTTGAAAATAAAGGAAAAAATAACAAGCAAATTATTAATATTAAAAATTACTTAAACAATTATAACACTACTTCAAACTTAGTTCAAATTTATAAGTTAAATCTTTTAGGATTAAATAATTCAGTATGGTAAATCCATAAATTTTTAATAAAAGAAAATGTGGAAAACATCAAACTACAAAATCTAAATAAACTTTTATAAAAATGTGTATTTTTATTATTTCAAAGCATGCTTGGATTCATTGCATTACCTAATTAATTAACTAAGTAGCTCATTAAGATTCGAATTGTTAATTGCTGTCTTGGTCTAATCTGGTCTAATCCTTGGTTATGAAGTTCAAGCACCTATCAAATGCAACACTTCTAACTATACCATGAGTATATTACAGGTATTGATTTAGTGCGTTTCGCACAGTGCAAGTAATCCTCTCACGTCGCAAAACGAGTTTCAAACTATCCTAATCACGTTTTATATTAAAAATTAATTTACCTACATAATTGACAAACGACAATTAGTTTTATAAATTAATTTATTGAGTCAATTTTGTAATAATCAAAATACAATATGAAAATTTTTATAAAATTTAATTTCAATTTTGATTAAAGCGTATTTTTTGAATACCAATTTCAAAATTTCGTCATTAATTAATCCACTATTCCTCTTAATTTATTATCTAATTTTAGCCTCTCTTTCCTTTTCTTTCTCAAAGCTTTCATTTCCGCCATGACCCACGGATTTCTAACTTTAGTCATGGCCTTCAGTTGCTCGGCCACTACAGCCAATTCATCAACCGTGTTGTCAGCCACATAAATCGCACTCTCAATCTTTGCTGTCCTGTAGTTAAGGATTCCTTTCTCCTCGAATATCATTCCAGCGCATAGATCTAGAATCAAGGACGATTACCTAATTAGGTCCAGCTGAATCGGTTATAAAGTCAATGGCACTCACCTATTTCTTCTTCTCTCTGTTCAGGTGTTACAAGCTGCATTGTTGCGTTACTACGGAAGAGCAGTGCATGTCTCAATTTAGACGGAGGTGCATCATCAACTAGCTCCATTAAGATCCTCATCTTATCAAGGTTGTAACCGAGCATGTATTCAGCTGTTGACAAAATATTGGATTCAATTCTTTGAGTCACATGATTCGACTATTATCGACACATCGATATCTTACCGTCGTCCTTTACCAGGACCGTCGTGAAGTGGACCTTCGGATTTCCGGTCAGCTTTTTCGGGACCAGTTCCAAAGATGTTTCACCCTAAAGAATACATTAAAACAAATTGTAATTACAAATTCTTTTCAAGTCAACCCCAGTCAAAATCTTTGCCCCGCTTTTCGTCCTGAAAACAGTAAAGTGAACCTCGTCTCATACTAAACATTATTATATGACCCTCGCTTGATCCTAAATGAACTTAAGTCTGAGCTATTATCATGAGCTGAGAAGGTCACGAAAGTCTTATTAACGTAATCAGGTACGGGGTCCAAACTAGTATAGAATTTAAGTTGTTGGAATTGATTACCGTAACATCCATGATCAGTATGGTCTCACTATCTTTAAGGGTTGGACGACCACGTTTTTCAACAAACTTTAATATTTTTGTCAAATTACGCATACTATTTCGAATCCGTAGATTTAATCGTGAATTGGATTTGCTGTAATTAGTCAAGTCTTCATCTCTCTGAAATTGTTTGTTTATTTTCTTCAACATATTTCTTTTCTCCTCCAAATACCTATTATATTAATAATTATATCGTTATCTAACTTATGTAAATGTTATATAACATATACCTATTCTACTTACTCAACTTTTTCTGAATTGTAGGTATGATTTACAAGGTTCAGCAGTATTTTTCCATGGGCAATGATCCTCAACAATTTCTTCTTGTAATCTAACACCACATCACGAAACTTCATCAGCCGAAGATATTGGAACATTTGATACTCATAGCTGAAATATTGGTACAAATTTTAACAAACTGGTTTGGTACTAAACCTGCACTAGTCTAAGGATACATTATCAGTATACTAACGATGGCATTATAGATTCAAGAGTTGGATTTAAAGTGTCGTGCTGTAACTGTGTCAGGGTCTTTTCTATAAACTGGATTTCGCCCAATAACTGCGTGTGACTCCTCGATTTCGGAGGATTGTGATCCACCGGTGGCAGAATGTCACCCTAAAGAACTCTTACTAATGTTAAATACGGATAACATAGTTTAAATAATTAATAAATAAACTATAGTATGGAGATAGTTTACTTCAGCTCTTGCTAGTAACTTCAATCGGGTAGAGAAATATACAACTCTCGCATAAAACAACTCCAAAGATTTCTTCCTAATGACTATGTTAATCTTCATTAATAATTCCAAGTCTAAAATAGAAAACAAATATCAAATGTTACATAACCAGCAAATGCGAAAAAGACGACGTCCTACAAGGTATCTTTACTCCTCTTTTCATACTAAATACAGTAAAGTAAACCTCGTCTCGTCCTAAACATTATTATATAACCCTGCCTTGGTCCTAAAGGAAATCATGATCCTATCGTCTTATGTAATTCAAACTTTGTAAATCTTTTTTAAACCTTGGAATATATATTTCATGTATCATCGTCGACACGGCAACATCGCGTAGCTCAATATAACTAGGCGTGACTAGGGCGTAGCTAAGTTTATATGATGTTTTGAATGTCATCCTCATTTGAGCCTAAACATCATAATTTGTCCGATAACTGCCACATGTAGGCCCAAAGGAGGAGCAAAAATCCTATGTAAATGACCTCAGAAACTGGTTCTTTTAGGTCGGCGATTTCTTCATAAACGGAAGAATTAATTTCCTTCAAGGCGACACAATGGGCAAAAGCGTTGGTGCTTAACGCTGACTGCTGTGTCTTTGGGTCTAGAGTTATACATTCTGGGTTGGATTGTTAATAAGTCATGTGTTAACGAACCTGCTACTTCATTTGTCAAATCGGATAAGTATTCTCTAACAGTCTGCCCCATTTCCAATGCATCTAATATCAACCTAGACTGTTCCACGCAATTCGCATCTAAAGTGTCTACCACTGCATTGTAGAAGAGAGCATCCTGAAAAAAATTAATAATGTCTGTTGGATTTATTTGGTTAACGATAATTGTTTATGATAAGGGTTTATTGGCATTATCTACGACAAAATAAAATAGAGAAGTATAGAGATTTCGAGCAAACACCTTTCCTAAAATTCTAAGCATTCCAGTATATGTTGTTTGAATGGTAATAGCGCCATTTCTCCTGATACGCCAGGCTTGTATCAAATTACTTAATTCCTGAATCCTGCGTTCATCCTTTACCGCTCCTCCTCCTTGAGTCATCAAAATTCTGTCTTCCAATGTCGATACTCTTAGCTAAACAAAATAATTCATAAAATCGATTGATTTTTGACAGAAGCATTATTACTGACAACATTTCCATAGACTTACAACATGCATTTTGTACATCTCCATTACTTTCTTTTTCTCAAATTTATACTTGTCTAAGGTCTTACGTTTGTTGAAGTTTAATTGATCCAGTTTTGCAACTATTTCCTAAATAAATTACAATTCTTATTTAGATTGCCAACGTTAACACACAAACTGATTTCTAGTTTTTTTTTGCAACCATTTTTCACTTTTATAATGTAAAATAAACCTAAAATATAATGTTTCAAGTCTATGTATATTTTCTTATGTATTATTTTAGTATTAGAATATAGTATTTAGTATATGTGTTAGTATTAGTATATTAGTATTTGTTTTAGTATTGGTATATTAGAATATAATATTTAGTATATGTTTTAGTATTAGTAAATTATTTTTTTTTTTTTGTATTAGTATTTAGTATTTTTTAGTATTTAGTATATTAATAGTTATATGAATTTTGTATACGAACATGTTTCAAAATTTAGAAATTCAAATATTATTAAAAGTTAAAAATAAATATTAGTTTAGATAAAAATGTGTACATCTGGTGGAAATTTTCCGTACGCTAGCAACAGATTAATATGCTTGCAGAATGTTGAGTATATCATATTTCTATTTCCAAGTAATGCATTGCGCTTGTCCTGCCTTTTTATCGTTGTGTCCTTTTTTAAATGCACTAGTGATTTAGCGGCACCCGTGACCTCTTTTTCAAAGTTATATTGCAAAACATCCAAATCCCTAGCTGATAGCAGCAAAAAATAAAATCTATTAAAAATATGTCATCAATTTTTTTTATGACCTTGGGTTGCGTCTATAATCTTGTAACGTTTTCATAATAATTCTCCACTGTACAGTGTTGCACTTTATTTTACAGTTTACACCAACATATAATAAACAAATGCACAAAACACACAAATATTATATTGCAATTAATGTGAGATATAACCTAGCCAGTTAAACTTCAGTTATAGCTAACGACCAGTTGTGTTGGACTAGAACAAAATTGAAATCTGAGATAAAAAAGTTTATAATAAACCACAGTTAATTGGCTATTAAAAGATCGACCCTTAATAGTAACTTAAGGGGGGGTAAGTTTTCAACTTTTATTTTTTCATTTTTATTTTATTTATTTATATTATTGTACCATATATTAAGTTTGTTGTGTGAAAAATTTAAAGGCAAGATTATTGTCGGGTGAAACTAAACGAAAAAGTGCAACACTATCTTTGAAAAAGAAACCGCTATTTAATTTTATAGCATTATCCACAGGCAACTCTTTAACAGGAAAGCATAATATCTACAAAAATGACGTCAGACAGCATTTGTATGGGAGAAAATATTTTCAAATTTTAAATCAACTTTTATGTTTGATTAAATGTAATAGCTTATATGTGTAGAAAGTATTAAAACAGTTTCAATATATCTAACAAAGGATGAAGGACACAACCCAATCAAGAAGAAATGAATTAACTTACATCTCAGGGCTATCATCCGCTTGTAAAGTCCAACACGATCGTGAATTAGCCATCGCCCGTCTCTAAATCCGTGCACACGGTAATTCTTATAATCCATCCAATTAACCATTTCGAATAATTAAATTTCCGTTCAAATAAGAAACCAATATATGGATAGATAAGATCTGAAAAAGATACACATTAGTATAAATAATACATAGAAGAAAATGGTTTCTAGTAGACTTACTTTAAATTTAGTCGTTAAAATTATTCCAATAAATAATTCAGATTTAGAAATCCATAAATGTTCAATCAAAAGTGTTTCTAAATAAACGACTTAAAAAGTTAAAAATTTCCAAATAAAAAAAGAATAGAATTTATTATTTTATTAATTACTATTCGCCTACTTTGATTAATTTATTTATTTTATATAGAGTAATTATCTCGAAAGTAGCAACACGTACTGACATCTGTATTTATAATACTGCAGCTAAATGAACTACATAGCAAAGACACAAACTTTATTAAAAACACGCCGCTCTATATAACCGACACTACCAGCTGTACCTCATACTTAACCATTCCTCAATTTTAATAGATCCTAGATTCTGTTTATTTGGCTAGTAGGTCCTGAGGTAACTTCTTTTTCAGTCTGCGTACTGTGGAAATATTGGACATTAGACAGCTGGCCAAATTGTTTGGATGTTCTATTATTCTCTCCTTGTATACTTTGGTTCTAAGCACTATTTCTTCTTTTACTGTAGGTATATCCAGGTCTCGATGTATTATGTGATTAGGTATAAACCATGGTGCATTCGTGACAATCCTTAGCATTTTGGACTGAAATCTTTGGAGTATCTCAATATTTGAGGTAGATGCAGTACCCCATAGTTGTATACCATAGGACCATACCGGTTTAAGTATGGTTTTGTAGAGCAGGAGTTTGTTTTCTGTGCTAAGTTGTGACTTCCGTCCTATCAGCCAGTACATCTTCCGCAGTTGTAGACCTAGTTGCTTTCTTTTAGTAAATATGTGCTTCTTCCAAGTAAGCCTCCTGTCTAGGTGTATTCCCAGGTACCTCACATGGTCAGCCTGCGGTATATTGACATTGTTTAAAGCGATACTTGGGCAGTTTCCCTGTCTAGTTGTGAATGTGGCATGTATTGATTTTGATTCGCTGGCCTTGATTCTCCAGTCCTTCACCCATGAAGAAAGTTTGCCTAGATTTATATAACATATATATAACAGTTATATAACAGAAACGGTTAAATTCAATTGGTAATTGGTGAATAAAAAGCGTACAAGAATGTAATATTTCTTCAGTCCACGCAATTAATTGTTACATTGTCACAAAATAATGACTTATAGAGCAAATTTTGCTCGCAAGTAATGTTGCCGCTCTATCAGGCGCAATGAAGTAAATAGAACAAGAAATCGTTATCAAAAGCATCTGTCTACTAGATTAAAACTAGCAATTACTTAAAATCATCCCAGGCTTTGAATAAATAAAGAAATGTCTTCATTTTATATTTATATTTTTGTGTTAGGCGTCGTTTTTAATTTAATAGTTTTGATTAAACAATTATGGATTTGTAATTCCGAATTATTAATCTTAATCTTTCCAACGACTAAATTTCAAGTAAGTTGGAACATTATTTTATTTAATTTTGTTGAATTTGACTCTTGTTTAAGGTCGCTCTTTAAAGTGCTGTCTTACACATTCTCGAGCCTCTTTCCCTGTAAATATTTTGGTTAAATTTCAGCCAAAAAATCAATTCCTTTTCACTCAGATTTCAGATAGATGTCACCTATGAAATGAGCTTGTGTCCTCATTTTTTAGTGGTCGATTTTTCAATCGTTGATTGAAATTGATATTAATAAATGTGTATTGGCCTGTCTATTTTATTAAATATCTAAATGTTGACGGAGATATAGCAATTAAAAGTTTGAATTGTAGTTTTAGCGCTAGAAATGGTCGGCCATATTTGTATGACGTGAAATGCATTTTAACGTTAGTTATTTGTTGAGTAGGTCAGTGCTGTGGTAATGTTTTGTAGCTGTTGGTAGTCAAATAATCAAGTCAAGTCAAAGAATTTTATTTAACTCTGCTAAGGCAGACATAATGTTTAAATTTTATTATTCCTTGAAATAGCTGTAAATAATATTTGATATTTTGATATATAAATACATATAGCAGAGATTTATGAGCTGTATGGTTGGTAACCTTACACAAGGATTGTGATGTCACAAACAGTTGGAATGTGTACAACGTGGAATCTCTTTAATAATTAAAGAGACAAAATGACTTTTTTAATTGTTAATATCTCTTAACATATAAGGAGTTATTAAAAAATAATTGAACATTTGAGGTTCTAGTAACCCATTTTATCAATATATAGTACACTTTTATAGAAATTAAGACATAGGACACAAGCCCATTGTCAAAAAAAAATTCATGAGAATGTTCTTTCTCTT
The DNA here is from genome assembly GCA_963678705.1 of Panorpa germanica. Taxonomy (NCBI): domain Eukaryota; kingdom Metazoa; phylum Arthropoda; class Insecta; order Mecoptera; family Panorpidae; genus Panorpa; species Panorpa germanica. The sequence goes on along the minus strand of OY783220.1, from coordinate 11,881,538 downwards.
TCCAACATCATACATTTAAATAGAGATATAGTTGTTGTCTCTTTTACATTTATTTCACCTGAATCACAGAAAAAGAAACAAGATATATCTGTCTCTGTTACACTTGAATCGTTTATTTACAACTACATTCTATACTGGTACGGTAGTGAGGCCAGTGTAGTTCATTTCCTTGAACGAGTGAAATCAAATTGAATTGTTTCAAGACAAAACGATCGAACGCATATGATGTCAAAGTTATTCCAAAATTGTCATTATATTCTTCTTATGGTTTTTCAGAAATTAAATCTCATAATATTGGTTTCTTGTTTCGAAGCGAAATTTAATTACTTAAGATGGTGAATTGGATGAACTATAAAAATTACCGGATCCACGGATTTAGGGACACAAGATGGATAATCCACGATCGTGTTGGTCTTTCCAAGAAGATGATAGGTCTACGTGGTAAGTTATCACTTCCTTTCAAAAATTCTCTTAGAATCACGGGTTCACGGAGAGGGCATAAAATAAATTGAAAATATTTTATATTTTGTTAAAAAAAATTTATTTTTTTAGTCAATTCGTGTATGAAAAATTATTTTATTATTGAACGAGTTAAATATTTCAATTTGAAAATAGAATTAAAATTTGAAATTAAATTCACTAAAAACTAAAAAACACGTCTAACACTAAAAAGACGTCGCTTTGCGACGGGGATAAACTCTAGCCTTTTCTAATCTGTCGAAAAGACAAATCGGGTCGACTTTCATTATCATTATCCTTATCAGCTCGAGATATCGACGTGTTGCGTTACAACCACAACAAAGAAACAGGACAGACTACAAGAACGTTAAACAAACTCAAAAAGGAATCCAAAATGAAGCGAGTTGAGGCGTTGAATGCTAAATCAGGAAATGTTAACATGATTGTCACAACGTTCTGCAACCACCCGACGCTACTGATGGCTTACGTCAAAGCTGGACCAGATGTAAGGAAAAGACTTTTATTGTAACCATCTTAAAAATTAACATTTCCATATTAACTTTACATTTTCAATAAACAGCAAATAATCCAAAATATGGAACAACTTATTTTCAATCTAAGAAAACTTTTGGATAAACTTAGGTATGAAAAAAAGAAGAAAATGATGGAGTATAAAGATGCAGTTGTATGTATTGTTTACTTAGTTTATTTTTCATGAGAAAACCAAATGAAAATAACTGAAATAACAACATTAGCTTACAGTTTCACATTGCGAAGACAGAATGGTGTTGACCGCAGCTGGAACATTATCTAAAGATGAGAAAAGGGTGCAAGAAATTAGTAACACCATGCAGGCTACGAAAATCAGATCAATTGCAGCTGTAACCATCAGATTTACCTATAAAAATATGCTCAAAGTTTTAAATAAGGTAAATATTTATTTGAGTGCATCAACTTCCAACAGTTATTAGCACTTAAAACAATATATACATTTACTAGACCTTACCCCCCCCCCCCCCCCCCCGTACAACGTATAACAACATAATTCGTAATTTCATTTCAAATTTTAATTTTATTTTCAAATTGAAATATTTAACTTGTTCAATAATAAAATAATTTTTGACCAACTTTCTTTCAAAATTTGGGATTTTTTTTTTCGTTTTGTAAAGTTTCATAAAATTTCATCTTTCTAGCCCAATATTTACACTCGGCAAAAACCGCCCCCAAATAAAACTTTTAAATTTTGAATTATTTTTTTTTAATAATATATTTCATTACAAAGTAATCTAAAATTTGACTTTTCTCCAAAGTTTCCTAGCGGGCCCCCAATTTTTCTCAGCGCCCCCTTTTCCAATTATTCAATTTATAATTTTCAAAAAAATTTAGCGGTTAACACCTTAATACACATGTCAAATTTCTATCTTTTACGAATTAAAAGTTAAAGAGCAAAAAGTAAAAAAATTGTTTTTAGTTTTTCCAATATTACGGGTTTCCAGGAAATTCAAGGGAAAATCCGAGGACGCCAAAAGTGTTAGAATTTTTTTCTCTACGAAATAGAACATTTCCAGGAAAATGCGTGGAGCCGTTTTCGAGCCACCATACGAATCGCGTAAACATATAAACAAATAAACACATAAACTTTCAATTGGAACATTATAATATAAGAAGAAAAGCAAAAAAGTCAAAATTAGTTAGCTACTCTATTATTACACAATCCAAAATTTTAACTATCTCCCAATTGAACTAACCTGCCCCGTAATTTCCTCAACGCTCCTATTTCAGTTTCCAAATTTGGAATTAGTTTCCCAGTATTCAAGTTTAAATTTTCTTTCTATTGCTTATTAAAATTTATCAGGAAATTCAGTATAAAATTCTTGAATGCCAAAAGTCTTAGAATTTTTTTTCTCTACTTAATAGGAAATTTTCAAAAACATTTTGGGATCTATTCGCCACAGATGTTATACAAGGTACATTTGACTAAAAGATGTATTATTATTTAATAATTTAGGACGCCCTGTTTTACGTGGTTGTTCTTGATACGCTGGATGATAATATTAAGGAGCTATCTCAAATGATACTGGATGCCCTGGATATGGGACAAACAGTCACAGAATATTTAGAAGACTTGACACGGGAAGTCGCTGGTTTGTTATTTAGAAATCATTTTATATTTTAGCTCCTAAGAAATCCAATGAAATGAAGTTCGTTTTTTGAACTCATAACGAATTCCATACGAATTCAAGTTCGCTACATGTTCATTATTATAATTTTTAAACATTTTCTTCAGATTTAGAGCTTAATATGAAAATTAACATGGTCATCAGGCAGAAATCGCTAGCATACTTTTACGAAAAAGTTAAATATTTTTCAACTCGATTAAAATCTTTATCAAGGACAGATGTAAGAATCGTATTCCAATTAAATAATCCTTAAGAGAGTAAGATCAAAATCATTTAAAATATTTTTTATTTCTAGGAAGATATTTTATTACCAGTAGATCACAATCCACCGAAATCAAAAAGTGAGACACTCATTATAAGTGAAATAAAATTCATGGAGAATTCTTTAATAAACCTTCAACACAATATATGTGTTCCAAAACTTGAATCTATATTACCAAGGTAAGATTGAATTTCTATTCTCGTAAAGGTTTGCATCCTTGCCTAAAGTTAGAACCGCCTTATAAAAGCAACACGTTTTACATTTATTGTAGCGGAACGTATGGAAGGTGGTATTATGTCACACTTTTCTGGCGCTATAGCGCGGTTGTTATTGGATTTAGAGTAAAGTTGCAAATGAGAAATTTGTTCAAAATTTTGTCTTCTTGAAGATTGATAATAACTACTAAATTCATAGAGTCACTCAATGCCGAGATATTTGAATAAAAAAAAGGGTAAAAAGTGTTGTGGTTTCTAACCACGTAATGTTTTTCCAAGGTCTTTCCAAGGTCGAATATATACAAGTAAAATTGATGTTAATAAATGTGTATTGGCGTGTCTATTTTATTAAATATCTAAATGTTGACGGAGATATAGCAATTAAAAGTTTGAATTGTAGTTTTAGCGCTAGAAATGGTCGACCATTTGTATGACGTAAATGCATTTATACGTTGATTAGGTCAGTGCTGTGCTACTGTTTTGTAGTTGTTGGTAGTCGAAATAATCAAGTCAAGTCAAAGAATAATAAGTTTTTATTTTATTTAACCCTGCTAAGGCAGACGTAATATTGAAATTTTATTGTTCCTTGAAATAGCTGTAAATAATATTTGATATTTTGATATATAAATACATATAGCAGAGATTTATGAGCTGTAAGGTTGGCAGCGGTTGTGATGTCACATGCATTTGGAATGTTGTACAACGTTGAATCCCTTTAATAATTAAAGAGACAAAATGACTTTTTTAATTGTTAATATCTCTTAACATATAAGGGTTATTAAAAAATAAATAAATATTTGAAGTTCTAGTAACCCACTTTATCAATATACTCGTATAGTACACTTTTATAGAAATTAAGACATAGGACACAAACCCATTTGAGTGCTACAAATTTTCCAAGTTCCTAATAGATGGCGGTAATCGTTATGAAAATATACATGCAAATGGTTTTGATTAGAAATAATTAACTAATGGTTATTACGAAGTATAATTACTCTGTAATTCAGGTAACATTTTTTTATGATCGTTTGGTGTTAATTACTTTTGACGTAACTTTCCAGAAAGTTTATAATTTAATAAATAAAAATTGTTACATCCCGCTACAGTTGTACTTTGATAGGTTTGGGTATATATATGTTTTTTTGAGAGCTGTTCTTGTGAGTTCTATCCAGCTCTTCTGCGGGGACACAAGCGAGTTTTCATAACTCTTAAATTCCCTGGGGAAGGTCCTCGGACCCGTGGCAGAAAGTGTCGTGGACTGGTGTCCATAAGGTCTAAGGATAAACAAGGCTCGTTTGGAAGTGAGGCGTCTCATCAACGCTGATCCTGCTTTGTTGAAAAGTATCATTCAATACTTGTCCTTAGATTGTTGGTCAAAGCACAGTTATGAATAGGTGGGACGGCTTGCCAACCCATAACACAACGGGGCCCACTCGGAAAGAACTCTTTTTTTTGATTAATTTAAATGTTTGACTATTACAGCTATGAAAATCAAATCTATCAGTTTCTTCGATTAAAGAAGTTTGCAGAAGTTATTAATGACTACAAGCAGAAGTTGATTCATATCTTAGAACACGCACGTGTTATGCAGATGGTTTTGGAACATACTTACAACGAAGAGAAGATAAAGTATGTTTGTATTAAGAAGGGAGGGGGGGGGGGGGGGGTTAAGGGCAAAACGATAGAAAAAGCATATGTTTTTTGACGACACAGTTAGTATATAATTATTTCTATAATTACTACATGATAAAATGACATTTGAAGAATACTTTGTGAAATTTTTATAAATAATTGCGAATCTCCGCAGACGTCACAAAAAAAAGTACCATTGCGGTGCCACTCATAACTCATCACTGGGTTCTCTAAATTCAAAAAACCAAAATGATTTCATGAGTTGATAAGTTTCTGCAGGTAACCCTGTCGAGTTTTTCTTTTTTATTGATTTTTCTTATTGAATTTTTTTTATTGAACTTTGTTATTTTAAAATACGTTAAAATTAAAAAATACAAGAAACTCGACAGCGTTACCTCGGCATTTATGTAAAGAAAGAGTGTGCAAAATTTCAAAAGGGTCGGTGCAGTGGATTTTGAGCAAGAGAGAGCACCGACTCTGAAAAAGCTACGTGTGAGGAAACGGCGTTTAAAAGTAACTCTATATCTCCGACAGTTTTACTCCAATCGACTTCAAATTTTTACACAATAAACTTAATATGTTGTACATTAATATAAATAAATAAAAAATGAAAAAAAAGTTGAAACCTAATAACCACCACCCCCCTCACCCCTTAAGAGTCATTTTATTTTATCGATTGTTAACCTTAGGTATTTGGAAAAGAAAATGAAAATGTTAAAGCATATTAATAAAGAATATCATAAAGATGTGGAATTAAATAATTTCTACAAGTTGAACTCCAGATTATTCCTTGGTATAAGAAATGGTATGAAGAATATCGCAATGACACTAAAGAGAGTTGCACGTCCTAATTATGCGCTACCAGCTGATAGTGAAGTCACACTTATCACAGATGTCACGGTACCATTATTATGTTGAAATAAGTACAGAGATGAACTCTCTTATAATACGGTTAAAGCATTAGGGGTCAATTTTTAGTTTTAACAACTTATATTGTACTAGCACTTACCCCGTAGTGGTATAAGAATACTGAGATAAAGGCAAAGAGAGAGATAGCTGCCGAGTGTCCTCTGTGTCTCTTTCTAGCCGAGCACTGCGCCTGTGTGCTTGCTTACCCCCTACCTCAACGCCAATCTGCCAAGCCTACAGCAGCGGTTCGGCTAGAAAGAAACAGATAGGACTCTCAACAGCTATCTCTTTCTCTCTTTGCCTTAATACGCTTACACGCTTATATCTATGGTGTTGTATGTGAACCGTGTTATAAGAGAGTTTACTGTATATTGACATCCGATATGTGTTAAATATCTTATAACGACTTACTTTACTTCTTAGGGTGAACGACACTTAGAAATTAAGCCTCGTAAGCTAACAGGAAATCCCAAAGTTCCATTTACGCAAAGGCTAGCACATGAAGAAGGTCAGTTTTATATTATTTACTATTTTAAAGGACTACACTACCATCTTTTATTTTAACCGGATATTTTCTCTTTTTTAAATGTATATTTTTGACCAAAAATATTTTAGTATTTTTTACATTACATATATGTTAAATTTTACTAGCGAAAGCTATTAAGGTGAAACGATACTTGGCCATTTTTGATCGCGAAATATAGATAACGATACTATACGGCACGTTAAATATTATCAAAAAAACTATGTTTTCTAATGTTTAAATCGATTTATGTAAGTAACTATAAACGCGAATCAAAATCTAAAGCTGCAATTAGTTAGATGAATAACGTATCTACATTTTAAGCTTTCTTCCACTGACTTTTAATGAGTTGGAACCGCAAAAATAAGTTTTGAAAATGAATATTGCTATATTTTCTAGTTAAATTCCAATTTTTATATGACTGGTGACCATTTCTAAGGGTTTGTCATAAATTTTATAACCTTTATATGGTTATGGATAGGATAATTCTCTTAACTTCTCTTTTAATTGAGGAAATTGTTTCACAGTTGATATTCTCATGGACAATAACTTGGAGAAGATGAAGATCCTAATAAAGGAGGTACCAGATTACCAACCTCATAGTTTGCTGCGCTCGGCTCTGCTATTCCGCTATTATGAAACACTGGTAACTCTTCATAGAGAACAACAAGATGAAGAAATAGGTCAGTTTTTAGTTTTCACTGCAATAACCCAGTAAACATTTTGGAGTAAATTCTACTTAATTTCTATTACATATCATGAATTTTTTGTCTGGAACGTGTTCGTTTTCTATTCAGTCGTTCAAAGGAAAGGTCCTTTTTATGAGCTACAGACATTGCAACGACGGTTCACTGCTGAATTAAAAGCGGAGTAGGCTTATGATTTATGACCCGATAATAAAAATATACCCATGTGGGAAAGAAACAGAAATACTTAATGAATGATGTTGGAAAAAGAAAGAATATTATTATGAAAAACTAACACAAAATCTGTGACAGGTAGAGAACTTGTAAAGCGTTAGAATAGAATTGTACGAGTGACTCGAACTTCACCAAATAGGACACTTCACCAAATTGTTTACTGGGAAGTTATTTCATATTCTTTTCTAAGTATATGTTAGGAGATATTAACAATTAAAAAAGTCATTTTGTCTCCAAATGCATGTGACCTCATAACCGCTAGTTGCTATCTCTTTTATACAACGTATAACTCTTTTATAGAGCGTAAAAGAGATATCCCAGTAAACATTTTGGAGTAAATTCTACTTAATTTCTATTACATATCATGAATTTTTTGTCTGGAACGTGTTCGTTTTCTATTCAGTCGTTCAAAGGAAAGGTCCTTTTTATGAGCTACAGACATTGCAACGACGGTTCACTGCTGAATTAAAAGCGGAGTAGGCTTATGATTTATGACCCGATAATAAAAATATACCCATGTGGGAAAGAAACAGAAATACTTAATGAATGATGTTGGAAAAAGAAAGAATATTATTATGAAAAACTAACACAAAATCTGTGACAGGTAGAGAACTTGTAAAGCGTTAGAATAGAATTGTACGAGTGACTCGAACTTCACCAAATAGGACACTTCACCAAATTGTTTACTGGGAAGTTATTTCATATTCTTTTCTAAGTATATGTTAGGAGATATTAACAATTAAAAAAGTCATTTTGTCTCCAAATGCATGTGACCTCATAACCGCTAGTTGCTATCTCTTTTATACAACGTATAACTCTTTTATAGAGCGTAAAAGAGATATCCCAGTAAACATTTTGGAGTAAATTCTACTTAATTTCTATTACGTATCATGAATTTTTTGTCTGGAACGTGTTCGTTTTCTATTCAGTCGTTCAAAGAAAAGGTCCTTTTTATGAGCTACAGACATTGCAACGACGGTTCACTGCTGAATTAAAAGCGGAGTAGGTTTATGATTTATGACCGGATAATAAAAATATACCCATGTGGGAAAGAAACAGAAATACTTAATGAATGATGTTGGAAAAAGAAAGAATATTATTATGAAAAACAAACACAAAATCTGTGACAGGTAGAGAACTTGTAAAGCGTTAGAATAGAATTGTACGAGTGACTCGAACTTCACCAAATAGGACACTTCACCAAATTGTTTACTGGGATATGTATTTATATATCCAAATATCTAATATTATTTACAGCTATTTCAAGGAACAATAAAATTCCAATATTATGTCTGTTGTAACAGGGTTAAATAAAATAAAAACTTATTATTCTTTGACTTGACTTGATTATTTCGACTACCAACAGCTACAAAACATTACCACAGCACTGACCTACTCAACAAATAACTGACGTTAAAATGCATTTCACGTCATACAAATATGGCCGACCATTTCTAGCGCTAAACTACAATTCAAATTTTTAATTGCTATATCTCCGTCAACATTTAGATATTTAATAAAATAGACACGCCAATACACATTGACCACTAAAAAATGCATGATTATAAGCAACAATTATTTCCAGATCTTTGCGCTGGCATGATATTTGAAGAGAAGGGAGTATTATCCTATAAATCCGCAAAGCATGAAAGCGCACTCTATGTGGCAGACAACACTGTCGACGAATTGAAAGTAGTTGCTGAACAATTAAAACTGATGACTAAAGTGAGAAATCCGTGGGCTTTAGAAGAAATGAGGGCGAACAAGAGAAGGAGAAAGACTAGAATGAAGTTTGATGAACGGCATGGACCACTATTTGAATAAATTTAAAAAATTATCAATATTATATATCAACTAAACGAAATTAATTTTAAATTTTTATAAAAATTATTTGAATTTAACACCTAAATGCATTTTGATGAAAACATTTATGAAAATTGTATCAATAAATCAAATGAAAATAATTATTGGTTTACTTCAAATAACATTAGTACTAAATATCCACCCAGTAATAAACATTTTGGAGCATGATTTTTTTGTCATGAAAAAGTTCATTAGTTCAGTTTCTCACAATCGTTCATATGAAATGTCTGTTTTATCGGCTACAGATGACGGAACCACTCCACCTGTCTGAATACAAATGAAGATAAAGTTGATGCGAACTATAATTGAAGTGAAATAGTGATAGGAACGTCACATAAAGGGACACTTCACCAAATGTTTACTGGGTACTTACATTGGAGCAATAAATAAATTATTATTATTAAAATCTTAAATATTTTTTGTTGGAAGTATTAAAATTGAAGGCCCAACTTTTCTTTCCAAAAATAATAAAATAAGGCAATAATTTAAGATGCATAAAAAACGCTGTATAAGAAGGATTTTCTTTAATTATAATGAAACACCAACCATTTTTTTAATTTTACATTTTAATCAGCATGTAATGTAACAAACAAATTTTGTATTATTCCACGAGGATTAGCTCCAGCCGTTTTTTGCTTTTGTATTATTCAGTTCTTTCTCCTTTGCATATTGAAAACATCTTCCTCTGTTAAGCTAGCTAGTATATGGCCTGATAAACAAAACGAAACTTATATATTACATAAATGTTACCTTTAAAGGTTGTGTTACATAAATTTACGTACCAGATTGGTTTTGTGTGACTTTTATAGCATTTGTCATGAATGACATATGTTGGATAAATTGCGTTTTCAACACACTATGGTTTGAAACTTGGGTAAACTGCTCCATTAAAATATTTACTTTGTCTACATTGCTGTTTAAAAAACTATCTGAAAATGTAGCTCGATTGTAATATTTAGAAAATAAAGAGGCATTATATTCACGTGGAATAAATACGGATCTTGGGAAACATGCACACTATCTCAATTTCTTTATTTGATAAAGTCAATCTTAATATCTGATATACCAGGCTTACTGCCGCGGTTAAATCCAGAGCTTGATAGCATCGCGCATCTGCGGTATAATGTAACAGACATATTCAAATTGAAATATTTAACTCGCTCAATAATAAAATAATTTTTCATATAAATTGACTAAAAAAAATGTTTTTTTTTCAACAAAATATAAGATATTTTCAATTTATTCGTAATTTGGCCAACTTTTTTTCAAAATTTGGAATTATTTTCGATTCGTAAATCAGGTACCATAGTTAGCCCATATATCAAATTTCAACTTTCTAGCCCACTTTTTACCATCGGCAAACCCCCCAATTTCCAATTTTCAAAAAATGTTAACATTGAACATCGTAATACACATACCAAATTTTTACCATACCATACCATTTTTCTCTACGAAATTGCAATCTTTCAAAAACATTGACAGAGCCGTTTCCATTCTATCATACGAATTTCAGCAACAAACAAACATATAAACATACACCTGGGACATTATAATATAGGATTTACATTTTTATTAAAAACCAATAATTATTTGAATCAGTGGAGCCATCAGAAACCCAGAAATTTGGGTCTATATTCATCATATGGCAACCACTGCTCATCTAGGACGAGATTTGCCGAAAATATAGGCAAATTCTGACTAGGTGTTGTGCTAAAAGAATTGTTGTTTCATAATTCGCTTTGGTCAGAAAGGATATTGAGAAGAAGTAATAGACTTAAGACTAGGGTAAGATAAAATAGACAGAAGAATTAGTAAGAATTGGAAAATTAACCTGTAAGTGTGAGTAAAAATAAATGGATAAGTGGAGTGAATGAATATTTAAATGAAATAATGATTTCCTATTATTTTGCGAGAATTTTAGACTATATGCATGTTCGCCATTTATAGAAAATGAGATGAATACCATCTTCATGCTCTGGGTGTTCCTTCGTAAAATGCTCAGTTGTTGATATTGGATTTGCATCGCTCTGAAAACATAGTGGTACTGTAATAAACGATATTTATTTATTTTTTCTTTGATAAATGCATAAATATTTAGTACCTTACCAACTTCTACAGCTTGAGATTGGTCATTATTCGTCTGATCCGCCGGCTCTAGCATTTCCGATACAATGTTCGAAACATTGGCTAATCCCAGTTTGACTTTAAAATAAAGATTACTGAAATTGTCGGTGGGGATACTCACCGCCTGATAGTGCTGCAACTGCTTTCTCATTTCGAACAGCAAATTTCTTTTCTTCTCTAAATATCTTAAAATTTAATTTAATAATCATAAAGAAAAAATTCATGTTTTCCATCACATTATTAATGATCGAAACTTACTCAATCCTTTCCGCGTTTTCAAGTATTTTCTCCATTTTTAACAAAACCAATGAATGTTTCCTGAATATTATTAGTTTCTCTTTATATAAATGTAAATCACAGGCTGCTTTTAAAATGTGTAGAAATTGATTATAATGGCTAATTAACCTGTAACGAAATTAAAAACATATTTTATAATCAAAGTTTTAACTAAGTTTTACATTTGGCTAAAAGAATACCGTGATAAAATATCCGGATTTTTCGGAGCAACAGTAATATTTTGTATCTCCATTAACGTCCTCTCCAGAAATTCAATTTCCGGCAACAAGCATGCGTCACGTAGGTGTTTTGATTTAGACCCTTCTATACTAGAATCACCAGCAACTTTCTAGAGTATCACAAACAATTATTTAGTATTAAAAGTTAATAAAATTATGACTGATAATACAACCACCGAAGTTTCACACCTAACAAACTAGGTTTGAACTCCAGCTACTATTTTAAAATAAAACTTCTATATGTTACCTCTACTTCTTGTACTTCTCTAACTCTTTGCGATAATTTTCGGACATGTTCATAAAATTCTTGCAGGTGATGATCCCTTTTTGTTGTGTGAGCTATTAGTTTAGGCTGCATGGCTGAAAGAAAATCATTAAGTAAAGTAAATAATTATAACTCTGTTCAGTACAAAATTAGTACAGAACATAAGAAGATGTCTCTGTTGGCATTCCAACATTATAATGTATTGTTGTCTCTAATAGAAGTAATGCGCATGACTACAATACGATGACTGCTGTACGCTACAGCGATATGGCATTCGTGTCAGTTGTGTTTTGGGCTTCTACACTGTCAAGATCATAATTCCCAACCATCTTGTTATTATAAGAATGTTGGTTCAAAGTAATTAAAAAGTGTAAAATTATTTTATCATTAAACAATTGAATAATTATTCAATCTACAAATACTCGCATGGTTTTATTTCGTACATGCGAAGCTGGTCCTTCGATGCCTTACAAAGCCGATCCTTCGAGTTTGTTAACCGCGTGTGTTTTTCATTGTATTTTTGGCGTTTTATTACATTTGCCCCTTGGCGATTGCCATTGATTGGGTAAATGGGACGCTCTATTTTGGCGGATTCACGGAGGATTTGGATATTTTACAATTACATTTCCAGAAGCCTTACAAGCGAAGCTGGATATTTTACAATTACATTTCCAGAAGCCTTACAAGCGAAGCTGGATATTTTACAATTACATTTCAAGAAGGTTTTAATTCCTACAAAAAAAACTGGCCTTACAAGCCATTGGTACCCGCGTGTGATTTCGTGGTGTTTTGAGGTTACATCTGTATAGTAACCAGCACATGTGCAAGCTATTTTGTTACATTTTCCCTATGGCGGCCTGGCAAGTCATCAATTGCCATTGATTGGGTAATGCAACGTTTGATTTAAGCGGATTCGCATATAATTTGGATTACTACACATTATATTTTTCAAGAAAAATTATTCATTACGGAAGAGGATACATGGATGCTGGAAGAGAGTAAAATACTTCTTTACTCATGAAGGTACAAAGCTATTATTACTATCTACAAGTACCGATTTATTAAAAACTTCTTATGTTGCTGGATTAACCTGGATTAGTTTTGTCATCCACGTTTCGTCTATCATACAAGTACGAATCTATCACCTAAGCAAGATGGAGGGATTGAAAAGGCTTAGATCGGCGCGGACGATTGCAAAAAGTGCAATATCACGGATGGACAATTACGTCAGCGACCCAAGGGCTCTCGACTCCGCTACAGTGGATGTGCTGCAGGTGAAAAAAGAAAAGATGATGACTACATTCCAATCGTACGAGCTCACGCAGTACAGCATTTTAGAAATTGATGATCAAGATGAGGAAGACATTGAAGAAGTTGAAGAGAAGTATTTTAACATTATTGCAAAATTAAATGCTAGCATCAATAAGTTAAAAGAAGTTAATAGGCCTGAATTAGTTCCATTGAAGCTCCCAGCGGTGGAAATTCCAACCTTCGATGGCAAGGATATAACCAGGTTTAAGCCCTTTTATGAGCTCTTCCAAGCAGTGGTTCACAATAATGCATCATTGTCCGATGTTCAAAGACTTTTTTATTTGAGAAAGTATCTCGTTGATGAGGCTCTCTCAATAATTATAAATCTGCCGCTTGTGAACAGTTCATACAAAGAGGCTATTGATTTATTGTTAGCGCGGTATGAAAATAAGGCAAGATTAATCTTTTATCACATTAATATAATACTTGATATTCCCAACATGCAGAAAGGTACTGCAGTCGATATAAGGGCTTTTTTATGTCAAGTAAAACAGCAATTACAAGCGTTAAAAAATCTTGATGAGCCTGTAGACAAGTGGGATATGATTTTAATCTCGGCCTTAAGTAGAAAATTAGATATCGTTACTAACCGCACTTTCCACATGGAAAGAAATTTAGAAGAACTGCCTACTATGGCAGAATTTATTTCATTTTTAGAAAGACGTGCAATTGCAATTGAGTATAGTTTAGATTATAAAAATATGTCACATGACAATAATAATAATAAAGGAAATGTGGTTCCAAGAAAATTGTATAATAAAAATAAGTATTCACATAATAATATTGTATGTAATCTTGCTATTTGTGAATATACAAACCTTGAGAATGTCATGAAACAATCTTGGACAACTGAGAAAGTCCCAGAGGAATCAGATAAGTTTTCTAAGGATTACTTAAAGGCTGAACATAAATTTCAAAATTCAGTAGCACTTAAAAATAATTTAACTGTTGATTTGCCATTACTCAGCCTAGTAAATAAAATAGAATTGGAGGATTCTTTCTCAGTTGCCCCGCAAAGATTTAATGTGTTGGAAAAAAGATTTAGACACAATCCTTCATTATTGGAGGTTTATAAAACATTATTAAACAGATCAACCAGTATTATGACATTAGGTTTAAAACACAATATTATTTTTATAAATATTAAAATAAAAACAAATTTAATTTGCTACAAGTCCAGTGTAGCTCCATCAAGTAAGGTACTTACAATACCCCAGCTTGAGATTATTAGCGCAGTGTTGCTGGTGCGAATCAAACAAGCAACAAATAAAATTTTTGATTCAAATACAATACTTCCATCAGATATTAATTGCAATGTTTACAACATTGATGTAAAACAAACATCTGTACTGTTGGAATTGTTAAAAGATAATTGTTTCAATAACATTGTAACTATTGAGTTGATGATTGTTGTGTACATTATGCAATTGATAATGTATGCTACATTGATAATTATGGTTTCTGTTATATTTAGGATAGTAATTAATTTGTTTTATATTATTTTCACAAAATTATGTAGACTACCATAGAGTTAAGAAGTTTATGTTATTTTGTGTAATTTTGTTTATAATAGTTTTAAGAAGTTCACATTATTTTTTGTAAATTGGTTTATAATAATTTTATGTAACATTGTATAATTTGATATTAGTTGTGAGCTTATCTACTTCTGCTGGCTGGCAATTTATGTTCAGTACAAAATTAGTACAGAACATAAGAAGATGTCTCTGTTGGCATTCCAACATTATAATGTATTGTTGTCTCTAATAGAAGTAATGCGCATGACTACAATACGATGACTGCTGTACGCTACAGCGATATGGCATTCGTGTCAGTTGTGTTTTGGGCTTCTACACTGTCAAGATCATAATTCCCAACCATCTTGTTATTATAAGAATGTTGGTTCAAAGTAATTAAAAAGTGTAAAATTATTTTATCATTAAACAATTGAATAATTATTCAATCTACAAATACTCGCATGGTTTTATTTCGTACAAACTCTTATTCTAACTACTTCCGTTATAATTACCTTCAAGCAGTTCACTCATTTTATCAAGTTTAGCTTTATTTATCCCACTAAGACCTTCCAGTACTGAAATAATTTTCACTTGCTCCATTTTATCATCGACTAAACAGCATAACACAGCTTTATAAAATTCTGAATCCTATAAAATCATATAGAAGAATATTACAACCAGTATATTATTTAAATTACGGAATTTATTCTTTAGGGTTATGTTAGTTGCTATTGAATCAGGCGTAGTGTAAGTGTATAGGAAATTTCTATTGTGTTAATATTAACTGAACGTTCCAAAAGGTTTACCTTTTTTAATATTGTAAACATACTTTTAAATGTATGTAAAATAAAAGTAGCTTCATTTCTTCTAACTACAGTTAGTTGAGTTAGTTTCTTCAATTCATGAGTTTTCAGATCTATTTGAGAAATCATTAATGCAGGTTCAGGAACCATACGTGCCTATATAATTAAAAGTTTGTATTATTTCAAATGCTCTAAACCAATAATTGATATTACCATTGCATTTTATTACTGACCGATGCTTTTTCATATTTTCCTTGCAAATTCTGCTTTTTATATTTTAATTTATTCAATTCTTGCTGCTTTGCATAGATTAGTTTCTCAACGTGAACGACTAGCCGCTAAAAATATAATAAATAATTTTTTATTCTAAGTTTTATTTAAATAGTTCGATGAGTTTTTTCAGAATATTGAATTATATAAAAGTTATACACACTTCCGGGTCTTTTAATCCTCGTGGAATTGATATTTTAGTATGTCTGTCCAAAATTGCTTTTGTATCATTTGCTCTTTTTAAAAGTCGTCTACGCAACTCTAACTTTTTCTCCACGATATCAGCACGTATTCTGGTGATGTCTTCTCCTTCTACTGATATTCTTCCTGTGCAGCCTTGTAGATCTATAAAAAATTCAACAATATATATTCAACAATTCAACAAAACATATGGATATTACTACCTTAAATATAAGCTTAACAATAACCAATTATTTCGACATTACATTCATGTAAAACACATTTTGATAAATTTGCTGCATGCTACAAAATATTAAATTGAAAACCAAATAGGAACAAGAAAACTCACGTTGACTGATAAATATGTTATTGTGGTACAGTGATAAGTCGTCTTGAATTATCCATTTGGTATCTCGTTTCCCATCTCGATGGCTGTCTTTTGTATCAACAGACATATGTATTATAATAAATTAACTTATATATAACTAGATAAATTAACGTTACTGCTAAAATTTAAAACATTTCTGAAGCTTTGGAAAATATTTGTAAAACATATTTTAAAACCATAAAAACCCGAATATAATCGACTACAAATACCCCTAATACTATAAATAACTCTGAAAAACATTATGGCATTAGAAAACAATCCTATTTAGTAGAAGTTGACGGACTACTAGAACACGAAATAAAACAAAAATTATTTAATAATAGTATAAATTTATGTTAATTTTAAATTTAAAATATAATAATTAAACCTAATTTTTATACCTAATAAGCAAATTTATAAACTAAAATGTATAAAAATATATATTAAGTCATTCATTTTAACATATATAAAAAGAACATGAGCTGGTTGTTATTTTCTTTCGTCAGAATCTGAATCTGAAGAGTGTCTAGATTTTTTTTTACTTTTCTTATGTTTAGACTTTTTCTTTTTCTTCTTGTCCTTTTTCTCTTTACGTTCCTCTTCTTTCTCTGAATCACTATCAGAAGATGTTTCTGACCTGGACCTGGAAAGAATTACTTTTTATATTATTCAACTGAATACTTTCTAGAAATATTTTATTTATAGAAAAACAATGTTATACCTGGACCTATGGCGACGTTTTTTAGCTTTCTTTTGCTTTTTCTTCTTTGCTTCCTTTAAAAGTTTACTTTTAAGCTCTTTCTCACGAAGATCGGTCAATGGGGTCAAATAATTCTGGTCAGAATCACTACTGGTACTGCTTACATCAAGAACTATTTCTTTGTTAGGATCGATCTGTTAAAAATATTACTGATACATAATGCTTCAATATTAAATACATAATTTTCTTAAAGAAATGATATAATTACCTTAATAAAATTGCGACACTGAAAAGTTAAATGTCCAGCATAACCACACTTTTTACAAGCAGCACGATTTGACTCTTTGCCTTGCGGTATTAACCTACTTGCAAATGATGGATCTGTAGACATTTTGATATTTTTTAATTATATTAATTAAATAAATATTCATCTGTTTATATCACATAAGCTAACGAATGAAATAAAACATAACCTAACATTTCTTTTATGAACAAACAAAACAGTCGCACATTCAGCGCTACCTATCGCACAGTAGAAAAAAATACAAACCGAAGATTTATGATTCTTAACTTTTACATATTATTTATACCATTATCGTTTTCCAAATTAAAAATAGCTTGTAATATTCTTCGTATTGCGAGCTCTACTTGAATATGTTACATATCCGCAATTTTCGTTTCTTTCTTTCAGTTTTCTCTTCTGCAAATCACTTTTAATTGCGTTGGACACACAAGGTGTCTGTTCGCTACGGACCTGTGAACGCTTATCTTCCTTAGTTTACATCTTTACTTTAAAAATATATTAAAAAACTTGATAGTTACAAATATACGGATATTACCCATACACTAACTACTAATTTGTATTATTTTTCACAAGGTGTAAAAATAATGATCAAAAATATTCTACGCAGTTGTGATATTTATTACAATTATTTTGTGTCCTAGATGATTAAGTAAAATGAAATCATATTTTATCATATTTTTATAAATAATTTGACCTTAGGTTGTTATCAATTCTTATCTTAGCAAGATCTACTAAATATTACTATAAATTAAAACTATAAAATTGGATTTCATTTCCATTTAAAGATTCAAGCAATTTTTTAAAATGTCTGTAATATATTTAAAAACAATTTCATATGTTGATAAATTTGTGCCAAAATTTTGTCAACCTTTTTGGAAGAGTCCTATAGGTGACTATGAATTTACTATTAATTATATAAGCAATAAACACCAATTAAATTAGGAAACTAATGCGAGGACAGTTTTGTCCCAGAGCACTACCGAATATTTTTAGGATTTATAAAACATAATCATAGAATTATTAGGCAGCGATGCTGTTGTTAACATATACAAAGACACAAATACTTCTTATACATAGAAGTTGGAATTTTATTCATTTTAATCAAATTGGGAGCACTTGCTCTGAAATAAATTATAAATTACTATATAGTTAACTTTGCACTGGAAAGAAATTTACTCTTTATACTTTTCTTGATAAAAATTATAATTTGTATTGCCGCTTTAAATAAACACGTGCTGCGTGCAACATTGTCTTTAAGCTGCCAGCAATATTTCGATGTCACTTTAGATTTAATCAATAAAAATAATCAACAAATCCGTTAATCAATTTATGCGGTGCCCCCACCTTATCGGTGTTGTAATTTTTAATATTTAACCAATAGTAAGCAACATGCAAATTAGGTATATAACCTCACAACTAACCTTGTATTTTAATGACAATTACTTTTGTAGAGGTCAGACTCACTGTAACTGATCACAATTAGTTCCTTATTTTAATTTAATTTATTATAACTGTGATATTCTAACAAAATGTCTTTAGTTTATCGAAAAACTATGTTATTTGCTGATAAATTAGTACCTACTAAATTTTTACCCTTCTGGAATCATGCTGCAGGTTGTATAATTTGTTATTTTACAATTTATAATTAATTCTGTTTACCATATGTCAGTATGGTAATTTCTATTTATGTTGTAATATTAGGTAATAAGGTATTTTGCTCTAGGTCCAAAGACTGTATTCTTTTGGGCTCCTGTTTTTAAATGGGTAAGTTAATAATAATTATTTTTAACATACAAGCTCATATCATTAACCAAGTCATGCAAAATTATTTTATTTAACACAGGGTTTGGTAATTGCTGGATTGGGAGATCTCCAAAGGCCTGTAGAAAACCTTTCAGTCTCACAGTCCGCCTCCTTAGCTGCTACTGGTCTAATTTGGTCAAGATATTCCTTAGTTATTATTCCTAAAAATTACGGTTTATTTTCTGTTAATCTATTTGTAGCTGCTACTCAAATCTTTCAACTTTACAGAGCTGTACATTTTGAAATGGAAAAGAAAAAGCTTGCTGAACAAGCAGAACTTCTAGTTAAATAATAAATATTTCTCAATTAAATTAATTATTTATAGATTATAATAGACAGTATTTTAAAAACTGTGTATATCAGAGGTGTATTGGTCCACTTTATTTGTTGAGCTATTAAAACTACTTATAATTAAAATGTATTGTATATAGGCAAAAGAATATATTATTTTCATTTTACAAAAAATTTAAATTTTATTTTCAAAATAAATATTCACATAGGATTTTAACATTAATTTAATTTCATTAATAAATTTATAATATCGAGACTGTTTCAACCAAAAAATTTTGACCTCACGTTACTTAATCATTTTACCAAAGTCCTGATGAGTATCCACCTGGAGGAACGCGTCCTCTGCGAGGAAGTACGACATGTTCTTCAACGGGTTCTTCTACTGGTTTAGGTGCAACTTCTACTGGTTTTTGTTCGTCGGTTCCAACAGTTAAAGTTTCTGATGAATTCTCAACCACTTCCTGTGGTTTCACCTCATGACTGTTATTCTCTCCAGCGACTATATCAATATTTTGATGTTGACGATAATTTGGATGACGGTAAGGATTTGGTTGCTCGTATCCTGGGTCGGAAAACACCAATGTAGATACTCCACCAGGAGGTTTCAGCACACGGCTAGATGGTCTTGTATTCTCCGGCATTCCAACAGTAAAATTAGTTGAAGTCATATTTCAAAGTTTACAAATAAATCTTACTCGAAGGGTTTTATAATAAACTAACTCAGACAATCTTTTTGTTTTAGTTACATGTATTACAATGCTATTACGATATTTAGATAAAACTTTTATTTTACGGTAGCTTGACTTTAAATTTAACATTGTTGCATAAAATAGTTAACTAGATTTAGTAAAAATTAACAAAACACACAAAAAAAACTCCGTAACAAAATATTGTTCCTCCTTTTGCTGTATTTTAAACAAACATTTATGTTGAATTAATTAACAATTTATACAACTAAAATAACGATTTTACGTAATATTTATGTATAATATTTAACAAACATTATTTTTCACTTTCATTGGTGATCGAACACCCCAAACATGCGGTTGTCAGGCAGCCGGCTATTTAATATATACCTACGCAACAAATTTATAGATTTTTTATGCTTACGTAACGCTTTACGAACAAGGGTTTACAAACTATTTAATTACGCTAATCTAATTGTAGAGGTTTCTTCGTTTATTCAATGCTTATCATGCTTGTGAACAATTAAACCACTAAGTAAAACAACAAACATATATTTTTTGAAGGGCAATTTTGAATTTATTGAATTAAATACAAAAGTAGCAAAGCTAGATAATAAATACATGTATTCTTGTAAGTTATACAAATACACAACATTGTAAGTTTTTAAATCTGCATGACAATTATCTTAATATTTATTATTTACACCATGCACATCAAAATAACTTAATAATACTGGAGCATGCATTGACATACAAAATAATTATTATATTTCTAACAAATAATGAACTTTTAAAATGTCTAATTATTACAAAGAGTAAAGTCTTTTTAAATATATTTCGCTTAACAAATTGATCTACACATAAACTACAAATTCATTGTTTATATCGTAGGACTAATATCTACTTTCAAGATTGTACTTATATCTTAAGTTTATGGGAAATTCAATCACGTCATGCAAATAAATTCAAAAGTAGACAAAGAAAACACATAAAATAACTTACAAATGTTTAAAATACAAATTTTTAAATTAATGGTGTGAATATGCATGGTGTAATGTAAATGACTGAAAGTTAAGTATATTAAGGAAGCGTAATAGAAAAACTATAATTGTCGTAAGTCAACGTCTACCAAAGCCCTTGTGAATAACCTCCTGGTGGAACCCTTGAACGTTGTTGCTGTGGTGCATCTCCACCTCCACCAGCTTGAGGTGCGTCGTTCTTTTGTGGAACTGATTTTTCACATGCTGGTGCATCTGTTTTTTGTGCAACCAATATATTTGGATCGGTAGTACCCATCACCGCATTCATGGACGATGAGTTTTGCTGATTTTTTATATTGCGTGGCTGGTGCTCCTTAACATCAGGTGCGCCAAATATGTTTGAAGAACCACCACCTGGAGGTTTCAATACCCGGCTTGAAGGTTTAGCAGAGGAAGCAACGCCGACGTTGAAATCAGTTGAAGACATTTTTGATACTAATAATTAAGTGAAATATGTATTAATAAAGAAACTAACTACCTGTCTAGATGAATGGAAGATAAACTTACGTTGAACAATGGCTTCTGTAGTAAACCGGTATAAACTAGATCGAACTAGAAAGCTTCTGATATTGAAAATTAAATAGCTTCCCAAAAGTAACGATTAATTCACTATAAATGCAAAATTAAGGGTGGAAGTGGGTGCGTCAATGACAGCGATGCGGTTAGTGAGTCAGTGTACAAGCGGGTGTAGCAGGAGTTTGTCAAAATCATTCAATATTTAGCCAATCAAAAAGAACCCCTAAAATATATCCAATCACAAGCCTACGAAAAGTTCAAATATTTATCAACAGGGGAGAGCATGTCTGAAATTCAATAGTTTGCGCGGCTCGTATTCTCGATCTACTACTGTCATAAATGCTACCAATTTACACCAAGAATTTATTGTTTCTTACTTCAATATCTACACTGAATAATTATTTAAATTATAACAAATAAAGTTAATAATTAATTAATCAGTAGTGCAATAAAATGAATAACCTGAAGGTATTTAAAGTAGATTATATAATTAAACAATTATAATACATAGTAACCCTAACCTATAATTCCAGAAATTGAATATTGGGTTTTTAAGAAATATAAATAACAATTTTGAGCACTTGTGCAAATATTATTCAACTGAGCTATCATCAAGTGCTACTACAAAAGATATTGTGAGCCCCCCAATACCTGACAAGCTATACAGCAGATTAGAACTTGAAATTAAAGGTAATGACCCAGCTGTTCTACAAAGTTACTCATGGTTCTCAACAACTGCAGCACAACATCTTGGTGTAGAAGTTGGAAAATGGTATGTAATTAACAATCATATAATTATAAACGTAAACAGTTACTATACTTACGTAGTTTCAAATTGTTTTTAGCTGGGCATTGAGAAAAGCTCAACATGACAGAATGACTTTGTTAAAATCTGTGCACATTTACAAAAAACATCGTGTACAATATGAGATAAGAACATATTTTAGATTCATGCATTTTCATAAACTAACTGGCTCAACATGCGATACGTTGCTTGAATATTTAGAACGTAATCTACCTGAAGGAGTTGGTCTTAAAGCTACAAAAGTTCAAATTGAGGAACTGCCTGAACATTTACTAGAAAAACCTGAACCTGCAGATAAATAGTGTATCATAGTTAATATATTTTGCTATGTATTAGACTTTAGTTTAAATAAAATTTGGTTTTATTTGTTGTACGAATTATTTGAATTCCGCTCCTTTGGTTACCTCCTGCTGCTCTACACCGGTTACCATTACAAAACAAGACCCAAAAATTCTATAAATAGTGACACCTTGTTAGAAATCCAGAAAATATCTCTATCAAAGTTTGTTTTAAATATATTATATTTATATTGTGACAACTTATAACATATTTAAATTAATTTTGTTGTTAATTTTCTTTTGTTGTAGTTTAAGAAGTAAATCTTCTTTATTATTTGGCCATTGCCTTATAAGGGACATGTATTAAGCTTATACTCTGATCAAGATGGTTAACTCAAGTTTGGGTTATGAAATATTACTTTACTTAAATTCCTTTTACTTTGGGATGTTTGCAGCTTGCGAAGTTGGAATGGGATTACTGAAAGCCGTCAATTTGCCTTATAAAGATAATTCAATAGCAATAGAGTCTACGATTTTGGTCATATTTATAATTACAGAAACAGTGCGGATATATTTAGGACGCAAAGGAAATCTGAGTGAACACAGTACGTTGTCAATAATTAATTTATAATGTAGTTTTAATTGATCATGCTTTTTAGGTACCTTAGCCTTATTTTTAAATATATGCCGCATTAGTTTACTCAAATAGAATTTCTTTTTTTAATTAAATGTGTTCTATATTGGCATGCCATATATTTATGCAATGAATTTTAAAAATTTACACTTTTACAGACTTTCCCTGTGGAAAGAAGTTATCAAAAGGTATTTTGTAGCTCATTGTACAAAATTGAAATATAAACAAATATAGATTTAGAAATTGAACCCTTATTAGTCTTGTAAATCATATATCCAGTATTATTACTAAAAACAATTAATTTTTTAGGTATTCCGGTTTGTGTGTCCATCTTTTTAACAATACCGTCTGCATTAGTTGTTGTATTTCTTCTATTCTTTCAAACGCACAAGTTAAGATTGGAATACATCCTCTGCGCTCTTCTACTAGCTCTCCAGATGACCGAGGTGGTTTTTGCTATAATGTTTGTATTCACTATGTGTCGTCCACCTTCCTATGACTAGTCAGATATTTACAATATCGTAAAATTTGTGTACCAAATGTGATGTCAGCCAAAAAGTTATTTATATATTATCAATACTTTTAATCATTTTATATATTAACCATCTATACAATAGAAAACAAATAGTATATACAACTAAATTACTTCCATCTTCTTTTAAAGACAAGTATTTTATGAATCAGATTGTAAAACTTTTTGAAAATTATTTATATTAAATTATTTATTGTATTTAAACGTTGCTTAAATGTTATCTCATTCGTAATTTACGATTAAGAGTAAAATAGTTATTTGTGTGTAATAATAGTGTGATGTGTCTTTAAAAATTATAAAAGGAAAGTAAATAAAGAAATAGAAAAATTATTTCAATATTTTTTTTAATATATTATTTATATATATGTATAAATACAATATTGCCATTCGACACATTAAAAACATAAAGTTATTTATATAAATTGTTCGTATGAAAATAATTTGTTACTCTTACCTTTTTGTGCCAATTATTTAATATCTTATAAGACTAATTTTAATAAGATCTTTTTGAAAAATGCAATTGAAATAAAAAACAATTTATATTAAATTTAATATGCGATGCATAACTAAAACTTAAGTACGATGCATGAATAAAATCATTTTGTACTGTACTGGCCAGACATAATAAATAATTAAAAATATTCGACAGTGAGTTCAATTTTGTTAATTTATAATATTTCTTAGAAGCAGATTAAAGCAATTATGACAAATTATTAAAGCCCATTTGTTTTGATTGTTCAAATAAGAAGTATTCTATGATGCTTATTGTCTAGAGTATTCGGCTTAGTAAATTATAATAGTGCTAAAGATAATACTTCCTACCTATTTCCTCAAAAACTTATACATTTGTTTTTGGTTTATAAGTTGCATTTAACGTTTCTGCACGGCGTCTTATTGCTTTAAGTCTTTGATTACAATATACTCTTAGGAAAATAGCAAGAAAAACAATGAAAACCCCAAGCACACCGATTGCAGAGATAATATGTCCGTATACAATACACGATAACAATACAGCAATTGCCTGAAATCAAAAATAAATAGTAAATTATTTTAAAATTAAATTTCTTATCGGATATACCAGAATTAATATATATTTGAATAATATTGATTTCGCAGTTTTTCAATTTAGTATTGCCTGATGGCATCAAATATCGAGAAGACATAAAAATGTAAAATAGACGGACGCCATGAATAAATGACATTCAAACAACGCTTTTGAGGTTAAACATTTTCGTTCCGCAGTATTTTTATTTAAATACGTTTTATTTTCTTTATTTAAATTAAATAATAATAATTTTTAATATTAAAATTTAAGGTTTATCTAATATAATATTGTGCAAGCTTTCCTTTTTTCCTATCAATAATTTTTGTTTATTACGTGGACAAATAAATTTTAGGTAATATAAAATCTTTACTTTGCCAATTCACCTAGTAAACATTAAATTTTGTTCCATAAATGTTTTAAAGAGTGCTACTACTTACAAATAATTATAGTTTTACAAACATAGAAGTACTGAACAAATATGGCGGAGCGAATTCCTTTAAATTGATTTTGATGCCATTACATTGTGTTTGTTATCAACATATCATCAATATTAACTTTGCTGTTATTTTGCTGCACTTTAACTAAAGTTTAATTGGTGAATAAAGATACGGTTTTATATACTCATAAAATATGGCCTTACCGCAAACTTATAAACAAATTGTTGCACCGATTATTCAAAGTAATCAAAGAATGAGAACTCCTATTGGATTTAATGTTTTTGGAAAAGAACCTAACACAGCCCCATTTGCGCCATCACCAAATTCAAGTTTTAATCCACAAAAAGTAGGAAAGGCGACCGCAAATGTTGCAGCTGTTAATCCAAAGCCCCCAAAACCTCCAGAGAAACCTCTTATGCCTTACATGAGATATTCTAAAAAGGTATGGGACACAGTCAAACTAGCCAACCCTGAATTAAAATTATGGGAATATGGCAAAATTATTGGGCAGATGTGGAGAAATTTGCCTGAGCAAGAAAAAAATGAATATATCGAGGAGCATGAAGCAGATAAAATGGAATACGAGAAAGCCTTAAAAGCTTATCACACTTCTACTGAGTATTTGGCTTTTTTAGCAGCAAAAACTCGGGCTAAATCTGTGACAATGGGAGTTATTGAACCGCACCCTTATGAGCGCCCAAGCAAAAGGCAGGATCGTCGTATTGATATTCAGCCTGCAGAAGATGAAGACGACCAAGATGATGGATGCTCATTGAAACATGTTGCTTACGCACGCTATCTACGAAACCATAGATTAATTTATGAAATATTTTCCGATGCAATTCTGCCTGATGTGCGATCTGTAGTCACAACAGCGCGTATGCAGGTTCTTAAGAGACAAGTGCACTCTTTGACAAATCATCAGAAAAAACTTGAAGAAGAACTGCAAAACATTGAAGAAAAATTTGAAAACAAGAAGAGGAAAATTATGGAGAGCAGCGATCAATTTCAACTTAAACTTAAGGAGCATTGCAAACCTGCTGTCGATGAGGAAGCTTTTGGACGTATGGTAGATGGCCAATATGAAATTCTTCAAAAAGAAAGGGGTCGCAGACCCGACACGCCTACGCATGCTACAGAGATACAAGCAGCTGGAGCTACATTGGCAACAGATGATAATAGTCAATCACCACTTGAAGAAAATGATGACAAAAAGATCGACGATTCTGATTCGAATTCAAATGACACGAAATTAGAAAATGATAATAATGAAACTACTTCTTTGGCAAATGTTCAACAGCCAGACGAACCTATGAATGCTCCTGCTACAAAGTCTGTATCGCCTGAAACAAGAACTCCACCTTCGCCATCAGTCCCAGCACCGCAAATCGAATCCATGAACAATGCACCACCACCCGAACAAGAAATTCCAACACAACAACAACCTAGCATTGTTCAGCAGCCTATTGTGCATCCACCAATATCGCAGCCCTCTTTATTACAAGCTCAACTTATGCCAGGAGGTCCCGGCGCAAGCCCTAGCCATCCTATGATGGCTAATGTTCCTCCAGGACATCCTCCACATAACCCTCTTCCTCCTCATCATATGCCACCCCATCCTCAAGGGATGCAACCACACGGATCTCATATTGGAATGCCGCCTGCTGCAGGGTATAATCCTAACCAATCGCCAAGACCTTATTATCCTGGACCTCCTGTTCAACAATATCCAAACCATGGTCCAATTCCTTACGGTTATCATCCGGGGCATCCTGGATATCCTGGACAGTATCCTCCTTATACTACTGGCCAATACGGCCCTCAACCACCTATGCCGCGCCCCCCATATGGCGGCCCCTCTCCTCATGGAGGAGTAGAACCAGTACCAATACATGAGCAACAATATGTTAATAATAGAAACGAGGATACCAAAGAACAGAAAGCGGAAACGGAATAAAAATAGAGCAGTGTTTAGAATAATGTTAAGAAACCACTACTTTCTAATTAGTTTTTGTCTTAGTTTTACCATTAAAACATTAAGGATAAAGTATAAGTTACATATAAGCATAATGAATTTCCTGTGAAGTAAAAGTATTTTTCTTTTAATAAATTAATTTCCTTTGGATTACTTTTTTAGATATGTAATAATTAAGAGTGTTTCTCAGTTAAAGTTAATAATATGTACCATAGATTTAAGATGAAAAATGTACAATGCATGAAATAAAATTGGTTAGGGGTAAAATTATTTTTCATTTGTAACAATATAATCAAAACAGAAATTTTTTAATTTTAGATTTCATTTCAATTTAAAGTTATATTGAGATGAATAATTGACACCAAACTATAGATTCAAGCAACACCAAATAGTAGAAATATTTCTTCATTGAATTATACAGATTATAAATGTTATAATTATTATGTAATATAATATTTTTATAACAATAAATATTGTTTTATTTCTTTATCTATTTATTCTTCTACCGGAAATGTAAAAGATTACACGACATAAATAAATAGGTTGAAAGCTGTTCTGCAATTTATATAATAAAAAGTAAAAACACAGTGGACAGCGTTCGACTGGACCAGAGTTATATTTTTTGGGTTTGGTTGTTATCAAATTAAATTGATTGCGTTCATACATAATCGTAAACTGATTGGGCAACGGTGTACAAACATATATAAGGCCACAACAGCATAAATATTAACAATACTGATGTCGGTAATATGACTTAGCATCGAAAATAGTCAACGTTAAATAAATTAAATAATAAAAACATGCAGGAAAACTCACCTGGCGAAGTGTCATAATAATAGTAAATACAACCGGGCCAAATTTTGATATGGTGAAGTACACAAACAATTGACCAGTAGCAGATGTTAAAGATAGCATAATGCAGTCAACTACAAAATCTGGAAACTGAAATTAGAAAAACATGTGGATCAATATTTAATCTTAATATACTTTCAAAATTTAGGTAGTATACCTGTGTCATAAATTTAATTGAGTCCATGAGGCCCCCTTGTTGTAAAAGAGATGTAAGTGTAAATAAGCAGCTAAATAAATTAACACCGCACATCATTTGCACGGGGGTCATGCCGTGTGATTTAAATAAAGCTCCTTGCCAATTTGATGTGAAACTATCGAAGGTCATGTATCCAACAAGGAGTATAACACCAGCTAAAGTTGTTACTGTGGAAGCTGAAATAAATTTAATATTAATATTGAAGCCATCAATATAAAGCTATATATGGATATAGATTTATGTACCTTTCGAGCTATCGCTACTCCCCGAGAGGAACATTATCATTCCTACCGAAATTAGACCGGCTGTAACATACTCGTAGTGTTCATATTTATTTTTAGAAACAATTTTACCCATTGCCATTACTGGTAAAATTTTGCATGACTTCGCCAACACCTAAAAGTGAAAATTCTTTAAAATAAGTATATGGGAGATAATATAAAAAAAACAATACTCCTGTAATATTGTTCATACCTGTGTTGGAAAACTAACAAATTTAAGGGCCTCATACTGACACCAAGCGCTCATCACATTTGAAACGGAGCAGTAAGAGTACTTGTATAATGGAGCCCTATGTCGTGGCTGTCGTTTAATTAAGAGATATGCTCCTGACATAACAAAGGCTAGAGATCTATTCACAAATACCAGAAACTGAGAATCAGTAAAGTGGCCTATTTCACTAGCAGCATTTTCATAATTCTGAAATTTTATCAAGTCAATATTTTGTGTTGATATTGTCATATGTTATTTATAAACAAACACGTAGCCTTTTTAACCTGAGTCATTATTTTTTCCTGTAGTAAACCCCATATTAGATATGAAAGCATAAGTCCTGTAAGACATGTTAACAAAAGAGCACCCTCTTTAACAGAAGAACGTGACGTTACAACAACTTGATTTGTTGAGCTTGTTGCTTCAGTGGATTTGTCATTTTGTTTTGTTAGACATAGACGAATAATAGAAGCGATACATCCTGTGGATCCTAAAAGGAAATGAAACATTAAACAAATTCCTATAATGAGAAATTGATAATGAATTTAAATTACCGGTGTTTTCGAAATATTTCACTCGTTTTATATAAATATTGATTATATATAATGGAAGTAATATAGTGGAGTATCCCAAACAATTAAGAGCAAAGTGGAACATCCAAGCTCGATCATTTGGTTGTTTATCTATAGCTTCGTATAAAGTAATATCCTTGTTATCTCCTAGTAATTCACGGCTCATTTGTGAAACGTGGAATAGTGCTACTACACAGAATACAACTAGTCCACTGTAAAAAATGTTGTAATATTAATTTAAAATTCCTATAAATAAAGTTTTGTACATAACAGTTACTTACCATATAAAAGAATTATGAAGACATAAATCAAAACGATCCATATTGTAAATGTTTGGTTAAACTATTATTAAAAATTAAAAAATTCAATACAAAATATATATTTTATGTTTATTGTTATACACCATGATATTCTTTTATCACAATTTAAAGATATTTTGTTACTTCCTATCATCACAGTTCATTACTTTTACTTATAATTTATAAAATTAAACAATTTAAAAACTTATGTTTAGGTAAACGTCACTTGTAAGTTGTTTTGCCAAATAAAATTTAAATGTGTTTTATTCATCAGGGATACCAACATAGTTTTCAAAATTCACTAAACATACTTAGAATAAACAGAAATAAGTGATTAGGCTATAGTTTAAAAAATAATCTTTTAACATTACTCCAATAATTAGAGTTTAATTACCTTTGACAATACTGTATTTAATTCTTATTATGATTTTCGAAGTATAACGCCTGCAGTAGATTTAACGCAACTAGAATAACATGTTTTGTAAAATGTCCAGATAAAGTAATAAATTATAACAACACTTACTAGAGTAAATACACACTTCTGTATTTTATAAATTCACTAGATAATTTACATTTGATTAGATAATCATATAAAAATAGATTTAGCAGATAACTCTAGATATGTCTTCACAGTTTCAGTCTTGAGGATGGCGATTTTGTTACAGTTAATGACGAAAATATTTAATAACAGCAACTGATAGAACAACCATTGCTCCTATTCCAGCTCCAGTAATTAAGAGTTTACTTAAGTTTGATCCACACTTTTCCGTCTTATTCTGAAGTGTTTATCAATTAAATTAAATAAGAATTGATAAGCAATAGTGTAATTGAGAAGTACTGCATTACCTTTCTATTGACAGAAACGTTTTTCTGTAGCCCCTTTAGCTTGTCTATCAGAGCGTTTACAATCTCTATTCCAGCAATGGATGAGTACTCGCTCCCAGGAAATAGCAATGGATTGTTAGGGTTGAGTGCATCTCCTCCAGGTCCACAGCTACGCTGTAATCCATTACGCATTGCCAAGTTTAGCTGATCCAAATGTCTTGTAATTTGTTTTGTTACTCCACATTTGATAGCATCAGCGTCGTCCATACACAAGGGATCACTAAAATTAAGAAAGTAAATATAACCTTTCTTAAATATGACAATAGCAATATAGTAGCTTTTGCACTTACGATACATGTTGTCTATAAGATAAAGGGAGATTTTCGATTTCATTCAAGATATTTTTTCTATCTTGTAGGTCTATAATTCCCATAGCCAACAAATCTTCATTTGACAATTCAGAAATATTATCAATAGTAATGCCATGATGTCTATTAAAGAAGGAAAAGTAATAATATATATATCAGTAAAGATAAACATATAATATTGACAGTAACATACATAAATATTGGTAAATATTCTTCTGCCTTTATGCCGGCCAATATCGCTTGAACCGCTGGCTGACCATGATCCTTTAAAGCAACTGGTTTGCTATATTCTGAATCACTGTCAACATCTGTTTCATCTCCTTTTTCCAAAACAGGCATTTTTTTAAATAACTATTTTAATTCTAAAAGTAAAATTCTTTAACGTAAATAAATTGAGATACAATGTTTACATTTTCATTGGATTTATAAAGAAATTAAGTTCAGTGATTTTACAATTTATTTACACATCTGATCAAGGATTGCCAGAGTAGAAATTTAAATAATTAGTTACTTTTTAAATCAGAAGATGGACGCTTAGGATCAATTTGAAATAAAGATAACTATTTCAAACTAAATTTAAAAAACATGTGCTCTTATGACTTCTAAGTTTAAATAACTTTAAAATATTTATGGCATAAATATCTGCTTCGCTATCCTAAAACTCCACAATATATTCTAAAGCCACATAAGAGAAAACACCCCTTCTGTAATTTCAATTTTTCTGCTTCAACTTTTTTTTGCTCATGATCACGACTCGGCCCTGACTCGTAAAATTGTCTAGCAAGTCTAAATTAATGAATGCAGTTGCAGACTAGCGCCACTTGTGATGTCATTTTGGCACGCGCAATATGCAACATTGACCTGAATATTATGCAAGAAATATTCTAAGCTTGTCAATAGATGATGGAACCAAAGTAAGGCAAACAACATATTGGTTTTGACCTATTTCCAACACCTACTAACCCCAAAATTAAGTCATTTCACCACAAAATAATTAATCCGCAATATATTTTATATAAACATTACTTCTCGTATTTTATAAATTTCACAAAATAGAAGTTTACTATTTATTGACTGAAAAAACTAAATTGTCACGGGAAAGAATTGATGAGATGTCTAATTAATTAGAAACACTAGCGCCTCTGGTGGTATATTGGTTTATATATAATTGATTATCTAAAAATATACTTGTATTGTATATGCAGCACAATCGTTTTATTCAAATATAATAAAAGCTGATAACATTTGTCAAGCATATAAGCTTTTGTAAAAATTTGTTATCGAGTTGCATTACTCATAAAAATAATGTGCATTTTAATCAAAATTTAGATTATTTTGTAATCTATTCAACTTAACAATAAGCAAATATTAGGTAATGCAATGTTTTACGTGCAGATATAATACAAAACACTTACTGAAAGATAATGTAGCACCTACATAAAAATAAGTAAATTAGTAAAAAACAAATAAGAAATATATGTTGATGATCGTATCCTTAACCTTAAAATCCATAAATTGTACTATATATTATAATTTAAAGGACAAAAACTAAATAAATTTATTCTCCACTAGCCACGAACTGTCAACAAGAGCAGTATACATTTTTATAGGTTTCCCGCAAAACATTTAGTATATCAATGTAATATTTTATTTAAGCAAAACCTAATAATATATTTAATTTAAAAGCAACTTATTTCTTACATTTTATAGCTATTCTAAAGCCTTTAATAGTAGAGAAGTACTTCTTAAATAAGAAGTTTTATTAGTATGCTTAAAAACCATTAAACTAGCAACATTGTATAATCATCTTTATTATTTAACTGTCTTTAATAATATTTCCATTAAAGATTTCCCAGCTGCCTTGGAGTGTACGCGGTGACCTTGGCAATATGCAATTGGCATACTGCACTTCAACTAACTAGCACTTGAGTTGCATAACGAAATAATGATAAATATAGTTGACTTATCTCATAGTCTATGTACTTGTGAATCACCCCGCTCCCCTCTGCAAGTGAATTAATATTTACATAAGCTATTACGCGCTTAGATACTGCAAAATCAAGGTGTTACTTATTTATATTACCTTGATAACAAGTTCGACGTCATCCTGACAACGTGCTTAATATTCCATGACAATTGTACTACACAATAAAATGTATTCACTATACTCGTATATATAAAGTTGCCTTATTCTTAACTTTCGCCCATTAGTAATGTGCTTGTGTCCTATGTCTTAATTTCTATAAAAGTGTACTATATAATGATAAAGTGGGTTACTAGAACCTCAAATGTTCAATTATTTTTTAATAACTCCTTATATTTCAAGAGATATTAACAATTAAAAAAGTCATTTTGTCCTTTAATTATTAAAGGGATTCAACGTTGTACACATTCCAAATGCAAGTGACCTCACAAACGCTGCCAACCTTACAGCTCATAAATCTCTGCTATATGTATATTTATATATCAAATATTATTTAAAGCTATTTCAAGGAACAATAAAATTCCAATATTATGTCTGCCTTAGCAGGGTTATATAAAATAAAAACTTATTATTCTTTGACTTGACTTGATATTTCGACTACCAACAGCTACAGAACATTACCACAGCACTGACTTACTCAACAAATAACTGACATTAAAATGCATTTCGCGTCTTACGGCGCTAAAACTACAATTCGAATTTTTAATTGCTATATCTCCGTCAACATTTAGATATTTAATAAAATAGACACGCCAATACACATTTATTAACATCAATTACAATCAACAATTGAAAAATCGACCACTAAAAAATGGGGACACAAGCCCACTAGTCACATTGAGTCAGCAAAAATCAGAAATAAGGCACCAGGACAAATGCTATAGTATTGTAGCTTCTTCATGATGAGATAGGGTAGTTTAAAAACTACTTAAAGTCCAACAGAAATCTGATTAGAATATTATTTGTCCTTATTCCCCTAACGCATCTGATGGAATACAATAGAAATTATGAAAGGTGTGATTTTCAAAATAAATATAACTTTAAAGTGAATGTACATTTCATTTTTAGAAAATAATTTCTATAAGTAGAATTACTTGTAGTAGATTTAACGCTTAATATTAATAACAATGTATCGATAAATAAATAGGTCAAAAAATAGCAATAAAAACAATACATTTATAATAAAATAAACAATCAATTGACTGATGTCATGCACGCGAAATTGCTGGGAACTAAAGTACACAGATTAAAAATGAATAAATCGTGGGAAATAAGTTCAATTTTTAGTAGTTAATCTTGTTTCTTTTTCAGACGGTAGAATCTGACTTGTAGAGAACTCGTAGTGAAGTCTAAATAGATATAAAACTTACAGCATCTGTACAAAAGATAAGAATTTTAGTATGACAAAAGTGTTGTATCAGTAAAATAGTTATTCATCCCTGGATTCAATTAATTATTAACTTGTACCGTGTGAATATGCATTTGATGACATTATTGGTGAGGGAAGAAGAGAGCAGTGAAGTATATGTATGTAACTTGTCACGTGTTAAAGCAGGCAGTCAGTTTCCGCATAAGACAATAATTTCCATTATGTAGATATATACAAGGTTAATACGATGTCAAAGATTAAAGAAAAATACTTAGATGTACATTGTATTGAACAAGACAGAGTCGTGCAAAATGGCTACTGCTTTAAAACAATTATAAAATCTGCAAGTATCCTGTGTGCTTACCCAAAAATTTACCAGCATATGAAATGAAATTGAAAGTCCTAATTTTTAATAATACTTTGTAAGAAGATAAATGTATTTTTCAATCTTAAAAAACGTTAACAGAGGAGGAGTCCAGATCCAGTTCCAGGTCTCAAAATATCATTGCACTGCTCCTGAGCTCCAGAAAAATTTGATGAAACTCTTTGTTCTCACGTCAAATTAAATTCTAACTTACAACAATTTACTTTGTTTAGTGTACCTTTTAAAAGAGTTAAATTAAGAACTCTTATTTTGTATTTTATTCAGGATAGCTTTGGGTGAACTGAAATTGCCAATTTTTTTCAGAAAAGTCTTTTGAAAAGTGTTAAAAAATTTTAACCACATCTTTCTAAAGATTATAAAATATTAAGAAATCTTTTATAAGAATTAAAGGTTTTTAAAACAGGTATAAAATAAATAAATAAGACTATTTTAGATTAAATGTAACTTGGTTCTGCTTAAGTAAAATATTATGTGAATGTAAGGTAACATCCGAGTTTTGTGTCTTTCAGTTACTGGAATATTCTCGAACAACTATATATTGTTTTGGGCCTATACCTAAAGGCAGTAGATGTGCAACGAGGTACCCAATAAAATATTTAAAGAAACATTACAAATATAAATGACTTTAAAAAGAAATTGAAATATTATTTAATGATAATATTAATTCATTTCTTATTGTTAAGCGCAGCACAATAAGAATTATTATTGTTATAAATAATAAACAATACAAAAATATGCTAACTACTAAACTTTAGTTTTAAGGTTGAATTGTTAAGATAGGAATGAAATGTATTAAGAAATAGAATACGGTAGATTGTAAAGCCGAAAAGCACACACAATTAATCATAAATAAATATACTAACTACTACTAAAATAAAATGCATCACTTGCAAATTATATTTAAAGTTAGACCTCTATAGAAAAGTTTTCCCAGAATATAATATATTTCTTCACTTGGTTGTTACCGAACAAAATATTGCTTTTGCAATTAATTTGCATACGAAATACCGAATCGCGGTAATCATAAGATAAATTCAGCTAGTGGACGACTTATCGTGATTCATTATACACTACTGCAAGAGAATCTAGCAGTAGAGCTATGATTCTAGCTCTTGCTCTATTTTCTATTATACAGCGTTTATTTAATGTGATTAGTTATTTGCAATTTGAAGGTCTGTTTGATTATATTTAACTAATACTTGAATTCAAATCAAACTGTAGTTACAAGTTGGACTTACACCGTGTGCAATCGGACAATTATTCGGACGTTGTGCTTTTCCAGTGACAATAAACAAATAATGGATAAACAGAAAAATGTAATGTAATCTTAATTAGGACATTTTTAATCAATTTATTTTGTGAAAATTATTTTATGAATTTTCTAAAAATCTTTGAATTGTTTTTTTAAAGAAAATTGACGATCGACTTTTTTTGTAACTTGTGTAGATTATTTTAATATAAGTTATTAGGAGTTAAATGGTATAAAAACTTTGGCTTAATCAAAACAGTCTCTGAATTTCTACGCTTTTATTTATATTGTAAAATATGAACAGAAATATTTTAGAAGATATTAACAATTAAGAATCGAATGTGTCGACATACGACAATTTATTTTTTATAGCTTTAAATTCCTTTAACTATTAATATCTCCAATAATATTGTGACTTATTGAAAAATAATTGGATATTTACAAAGTACAGTTTTATAGAAATAAAGACTTAGTTCACAACCTCATCAATTCTAAGTTTTCTTTGCTTAATATTTAAAATTGAATACTATTGTCAAGGCTATCATATTGAACTTGACCAATAAATAAGTGTAGGAACTATTATAATATACATTCGAGTATATAAATACGAGAAATAATTTTGAATGTAGTCTTTTTATATTTGTGATTAGTAAAATCTATTATTTTTAATAGGTTTTTAAATGTTTGGATGCTCCATTAATTCAGGAAGTCTTACGTCGTACCGAAAGAAATCCAGAATTAACTATAACAGATATACAATCAAAACCCGGATGTGAATCTGGTGATAATTATATGTCTGAAGTAATTCGTGCAAAAGTTCATTGGAAAATGAAAAACAAAGGTTACTAATATCTCTATCAATAAAATACGATAGTAAACAATGTTTTAAATGATAATTTAACACTTTTAGATTACTCAAAGAAAATGATTATTAAAAGACAGATAAATAATAAAGAGCGAAGGGAAAAATTTTGTTGTGACGCAGCTTTCTCAACTGAAATATTCGCCTATGCATATATACTACCCGCTTTACAGATATGCTGCGATAATTCTTTAGAATATCCAAAATGTCTATTTGCAAACAGCGAAGTTAATCCAAACATTATTATACTTGAAGATCTAGGAGATCAAGGTTATTGCATGGTAGACCGAACACAAGGTCTGGGTGAAGTTCAAACGAAGTTGGTTCTAAAGGTAATACAAATTATAACATGCAGAGTGAAATTGTTTAACTTTATTGTTTACTCATTTTTAGGAACTTGCGAAGCTCCACGCGAATTCTTTTGTTTTAAAAACTAAAAACGCGGAAGAGTTTATAAAAATAAAACAAAATATTAAGGAGTTGGTATTTTCTGATGTTGGGAAAGAAGCATTTTATCCTATTCTTGAAACTAGCGTTTTAAGAGCAATAGATAGTTTAAAACGTTCTACGCAAAATGAACATCTAAGTGAAGCCATTTTATTGTTAGAAAACTTGCGTGGAAAACTGTTTGAAAAGCTCTCCGAAATTGTTAAACCAAAGGAACCGTTTTCTGTAATTTGCCATGGAGATATATGGATAAACAATTTGCTCTTCAAACAAACTGATGATGAAGTATTTGTAAAACTTTTAGACTTACAAGGGCTAAGATACTGCAGCCCTTGTATCGATATCGTACATTTTTTATTTACAAGCACTACAAGAATTGTTAGACTTCAAATAAATCATTATTTACAGTATTACCATGAGCAATTATTGTTAAACATATCAAAATATTTAAATAATAAAGAATTATTTAATAAATTTGTTGTAGAATTAAATTTTGATTGGATTGAGTCTGAGTTTAAATCTTGTTTATTGTATGGTCTCTCGATTGCTTTGTGGGTTATGCCAGCAATTACGTTTGATAAAAACAATATACCAAATCTTGACAATCCGGCAAATGGAGGTATGGAAAGTTATAACACAGAAAAATATCATCAAAAAATTAAAGAAATTGTTGAAGAGTTTGTAGATAATGGGTGGATGTCATATTTATGATGTTAAAAGTCTTTAGGATTTTTAAAATATTTTAATCTTATACATAGATCAATTATTGTGATGATTCGTATTCCTAAAGTACAGTATTTGTGAATTTTCTTAAGTTTTTAAACGATATGTAAATCTAATTTAATTAATTAAATAATGTTACCTTCAAAGTATTTTGTTATTTTCTTAACCAGTGGCATCTTTTTCTGTTTGTTTCCAAGATCATTCGAAACTTTTCAGAGAAGAATGTGCTCTTCAAACATACTGATGATGAAACATTTGTAAAACTTCTAGATTTACAACTATAAATAATAGTGGTTAATTAAGTATAGTGGATAATTAAGTATATTAAAAAATTATGTCTCTAAAAAATAATTATATAAAAAAATGGAATATTTATTTGCATTCATTTGTAATAAAATTATAACAATGTAATTATAATTTGAAATAACAATCCAGAATATTTTCTATTGAAATAAATAATAATTGAAAACTATAAAAAGAGATTTATTGTTAAAAATTGACTATTTCATTCAAATTTATTTTAATCCTGCTATGAAGTTGATGCATTTTCTTCTTTATATCCAGTTTGTGAAAGATGTTTTACAATATCTACCCAGTCCCATCCACGGGGATGCTCACCTTTTCCATCAACGCGTTCCCATTGACGTCGTTTTTGAGATTTTGATAGTTGTGGCTTTTTCACAACAGTTTTCTTCTCCTCCTGAATATAGTACAATTATTGTTTTAAGAAGGGATAAAGTATATGTCATCTACAATGTAAGCAATAAATTGAAACTGTTCTTACTTGTGTACTAGAAATTTGTAGATTATCTACAGAAGTAATAACTTCGGTTACAGGGCTGTCTGGTTGATCTGCGAGTAATTCTGTTACACGTTCTTTGAGACATTCAAAAAGTGTATAAGTCATTCCACAACCTAACCATTGTTGGGCTTCTTCCGAAACAATAGTTAATATATTTTGTTTAATCTCAGGTATACTAAAATAAGCAATATTAATTTAAACTAATTGTACAAGTTTATTTGATAGATTTGGATATATTACATACATGTTCCTATTGTAAAATGTGTCCATATTTATTGCAGGTGGTTCCGTTGGGTATGTGGGACCCCATGATATTTCTATTAAAAATGATTTAACATCTTCATCTTCTCCATACTGAAAAAGTATAACAACTACTAATAAAAATAACTAATACTAAAATTATAATAACTTTGAGGTTAAGACAATGCATACATTACCTTGTATTGAAATTTTGTAGGAGAAAGTTGCTTGAAATTATTATCACCATCATAAATAGATGCCAATACTTCTCTTTCTTCCTCTTGTTGTTCTAAATCACTCATTTTATAATTTTATAAACTTCTAGCTAAAAATGAAGCAACATAAATGTCAAATTTTCTTGTACCTGAAAAATACAATAGCTAAGATTTACACAAGTAATATCGAAAGCATAAACCTCTTTTTGCAGTATTCATACAACTTCATACTTTGTATTAGTTTGACACTTGTAAATTAATTTAACAATTGAAGCACGTGTTTTACTTGTTAACCTATTTGTCTTGTAAATTATTTTCTGTTGTTTTCTCGTAAAAATGGAAGTAATGGAAGAGGCCCCCGTAACAATAACAGCCCGGTTTAAATCGGACACAGGGGAAGAACTTGGAACCCCTCTGGATTTACCATTTGATGTTACTGTGGAGCAACTGGGATTAATTTGTAATGCGCTCTTACAGAATGTAAGTATTACAATCGGAAGTTTTATATTATTTTATATAGTATTTATTCTAAGCTAGACTTTTTTTTAGGAAGAACCAAATCCTTTCTTATTTTTCGTAAATGATGCAGAAGTTACAAAATCATTGTCACATAGTATTGATGTTGCTAAATTAGATACAGAAAATATTCTTGATATTATTTATCAACAACAAGCTGTTTTTAGAGTGAGACCTGTTGCAAGATGTACAAGGTATGGTGATTTGCTAGGGACTAAATACTAGTTAGTTTAATATTTTCCATTAATATCTTTGTTAAAATTTATAGTTCCCTTCCTGGACATGCTGAGGCTGTTATTTCACTCAGTTTCAGTCCTAAAGGTAATCAGCTTGCTAGTGGTTCTGGAGATACAACATTAAGATTATGGGATATTTTAACACAAACACCACAACACGTTTGTACAGGTAGACACGCTTGTTTTAAGTAATATCTTCAAAAGCTGTTTATTATAACTCAATATTATATTGACTATTTGTTTTAAGGTCATCGTCAATGGGTTCTGTGTGTAAGTTGGTCTCCTTGTAGTTCCAAAGTAGCATCAGCATGTAAAGCTGGTGAAATAAGAATTTGGGATCCTGATACTGGAAAACAATTAGGAAAAACATTAACTGGACATAAACAATATGTAACAGCTATTAGTTGGGAGCCTTACCATAGGTTTGTACATTATTTTAAATTAACAATACATTTTTGTTTTATAAATTAATACATGTTTCATTTTGCTTGCAGTAATCCAGAATGCAGGCATTTAGCGAGTTCTAGTAAAGATGGTGATGTTCGAATTTGGGAAACTTTGTTAGGTCATTGCTTACTTACAATTTCGGGCC
Organism: Panorpa germanica; assembly: GCA_963678705.1. Lineage (NCBI taxonomy): Eukaryota > Metazoa > Arthropoda > Insecta > Mecoptera > Panorpidae > Panorpa > Panorpa germanica. The sequence goes on along the minus strand of OY783220.1, from coordinate 11,840,956 downwards.
ACACGATGGCTGTGACCTCGCTGAGATGGGGCGGACTTGGCCTAATTTATACAGGCAGTCACGATAGATTAATCAAAATATGGAGAGCTAAAGATGTAATTATGAAAAATCTGATAACACTTTTTGTATGTACATCGTATTTGAATCTTTGTTTTTTTTTATTAGGGGGTTCTTTGTCGTACACTTAAAGGACACGCACATTGGGTAAACAGTTTATCATTAAATACAGATTATGTATTAAGAACAGGACCATTTGATCCGGTTATGGATAGAAATAGTCAATTAAAAGACAGTAAGTGCATCATTTAATTAAAACCCCTAAAACTTTTATACTATATTAAAGAATGTTTGTAATTTCAGGAAATGAATTGCAAAAGCGAGCCCAAGAACGTTATTCTGCAGTATGTTCTTCTGTTGAAACAATAGTATCATGTTCCGATGATTTTACTTTATATTTATGGAAAACGGATAATAATAAAAGTATAGCACGATTGACAGGACATCAGAATGTTGTTAATGATGTAAAATTCTCTCCTGATGTCAGGTATTTATCGATATTACAATCAGTAATATGAGGATTACAAAAAAGTATATAAAAAATATGTTTTTAGATTACTTGCGTCTGCTTCTTTCGATAAGTCTGTAAAATTATGGTCTGCAATTGATGGGAAATTTATTGCTACATTCCGTGGTCACGTCCAGGCCGTTTATAGTATTGCGTGGTCTGCAGATTCACGTTTACTCGTCAGCGGTAGTGCTGATTCTACTCTTAAAGGTTAATTTGTTTATCTAGTCAGTTTATTTATAATTGAAAAGTGTTAATAACAATACAATTTTTAGTATGGAGTGTTAAAACCAAGAAGCTAGAAATCGACTTACCTGGACACGCTGATAATATATATGCAGTAGATTGGGCACCAGATGGTCTTAGAGTAGCATCAGGAGGAAAAGACAAAGTCTTGAAACTGTAAGATAAAATGTTAGGAAAAGCCTAAGTTTAAAAATTGGCAATGATTAACTTTATTTTTTGTTTCAGATGGCAACATTAAGACTACGGTCCATAAATAATTAGTTACATAAAATAAAATGACTATTTAAAAAATAAATGTGAATGTTTTCGAAAAATATATGTTTTTATTTTTTCATAATGTGTTTTAATTTACTAGAGTGATAGTTATATTTTTTAAATTGTATAATTTTATTGGTTTATACATATCTGTAGTGCTCTAATTCTAAAGTGCCTAAAGTTTGTTAGTATTGAATCGTCTTGGATAAAATCTGATTAATCTGTCTCCGAAGTGGTTGCTAATAATGTGTAGTAAGAATATGATGCCTTCACAACCTGTAATTTATAATAAATATATAAAATAATTGTTATATTTGTTCTCCAATTTTTATTTGAAAAAATTAAAGAGTCTTACAGAAATAAATGCATTTAATGTGATTGGCGAAAATTTTTTCGCTGTAAGTACAGTCGGCCTTTTCGATTTGCACATCATCATCAACAAATATGGGCGAATTTGTTTATAATCCTCTGGGTGATACAACTTTTCCCAGTTTGATTCATAAATAGCGTCATAAACACCAAGGCTCTGTAATGAATTATAATTTTTCTAATTTATTCCTTTTTTTTTATGTATTTACAAATTTTTTCTTACCTCTACCATTAAAGCATTACCAAAGAGACAGTTCATGAATAATTGAAAGCAAATTGTTGGTCCTAAGATTACCATGTGAATAAATCTTGGGGATCCAAATGGTGCCTAAAAAAAATTTTATGAAGAAACATAAAGAAATATTCTAATTTTTAATTAGTATTTAAGAAAATTTTAATAGTTAACTGGAATAATTGCTTTTGAATAATTAATTTCATTAGAATGAAGCACACGCACTTTTTATTCTAACCATTCGAAATGCCACATTTAAAACTGAGATGTATAATTATCTAATTATACTTAAAGGGTTAATTATAAGCTTAAAATGTATATACATATTGATAATTTAAGAAAGTATTTTATGAACTTATCACTGGTCAAAACAAAATACCGGTGAAGTATTGTTCGTTTTCATTTGAGTAACAATTAAAATAACTTTAAAAGGAAAGCAATGTGGTAAATATATAACTTTTAACTAAGGTTTTTGTTTGTCAGCTCTCATTTTTGTTCATGTTCAACGTAACTGTAGTTTAATTAACAAACATACCTAGGTTACATTTTCAGTTCTTTAACTGTGGTCGGTTTTGAAAAAAGTATCAATTTTGCATTCAATTGAGAATTCAAGAAACGGCAGATAGCGACTTAAAATTATTATAAATATTTACTAACCTCAGACATTTGATATAAAACGCATGCAACACTTAATAAAGTGCATAAGAATTGAGCAAATATTATCCAACTAAATGTGTCCTCCAACTTCTCTGCAAATCTATGGACAAATTTTTAGATATTATTAAAATAAAACGTTTAAAAAGTTTAAGAAGAAGAAAAACTTACTCAAGAATCTTTAGATGATATTTTACAAGAGATTTTAATCTCTGTATCATTTCTTTGGCTATTTTTCTTTCTACAATTTCATCATACTGTTTCCCATTGTTCGAAGTACAAGAATCTTCACCACAAATAGATTTTACAGATTCTTCATAAACGTTTAAAATATCTCGTTGCAAAGTACGAAAGTGAAAAGTTGTATGTATTATAAGATGCAAGAGAAGAACATCTACTCCTACGATGATACTACCAAGGAGAAGAATATTTGTTGCTTCATACATATACAGCATCTGTTAAGATTATAGTAGTACATAAATTATATTAATTGATTTTTATATCAGCATAAACTAATGCTGTTAGAATGTTTGCATTTTTAGATTGTCAGGCGTTTAGATTACTTGAGAATAAAACAAGAATATTAATTGAAATATGTAGTAGGTAAATGGGATACCTCATAAATTGGAGACGCGTATTGGTCCACGTATGATGAGTACCAAATTTCATTCGGCAGATGTCTAGTTACCTCAAGAACTTGTGTAACAACTATAGTCATATTACCGTGGTCATCACCATGTGATACCACTTCTTTTAATATCTCTTTGTTCATTAGACCAGCAGCAATTATACCCATTCCAAGAGTTAAGAAAGCCATCCCAACATAGGAACCAGAGAATCGGTTAGCAAAAAGTTTAACGTCATTTACTTCTTTCAGAAATTTCTCTTTATAAGGTCTTTGAAACGGCTCCTCTTCTGTGATATTTATCAACCAGCGCAGGTCATCTTTGTTAAGTATTCTATAAAATCAAGATGCCAAAATTAGGAAAGTAAATTTAGGTGAGGTTCATTTTAAGAGATGGGACTTGTGTGCAAGATATAAGAAAGTGTTAATTTAAAACTTACATGATAAACAATTTGATTAGTCCAATATCATGTTGAAAGCAGTATGGCAATCTCTGTGTGAAAAGATCCAAATCCGTCAATAAACAAATCACTTGGATAGTTTCCAGAATCGCAAAACTAATAAAGGACAATCGAACGAGCAAACCGTAAATGTTGTAGACCACTTGTTTCGCATAGCTAATTGTGTATTCATAAATAGGCCACTGCCCAGTCATGCGTAGGAGTAGCAGTTGAAAACTAAAGTAGTTTGACATTTTGGAAATTTAAAACGTGAATTACAAAATAAAATAAATTTCTTTAACTTATATATCATGATGGACAGATTAAGACATAAATAATTAATGTAATAATGGTAGGTTTTTAAACAAAGCGTAATTAACTAGCTGTATAATTGGATATCTTAATTACGTACTTCTCAAAATGATTTATGATAATTAGATGTAATTAAAACCGGTTTTATGGCGTTAAAATATTAACACGATAGTTCCAATAAATGTGACAAGATAAATAATCTTGTGTTTTTAGCAATTTTTACTTCTAATTCATAAAAATATCTTTATTCAAAACATATAAAAGTAAAATATATAAACGTAATAAACATAATAAAATAATTTCATTTTTATGAGTTGGCAGCATATGGAAAATTTCGTATAGAAATACCAAAAATCATAACAGCAATTGCTGCTACTATAGAGAAGCACAGATAGTGAATACTCTAAAAATAAAAATATCTATTAATATTTTATTACTACACAATAGTGCTAGAAATTGGTTGAATGTACCAACTGAGAAATTTACCTGAGTAAGTTTAGATTCAGTGCTCAGACATACTATCAAATGAGCAATACCTTTCGACAGCAAAAGATAATCAATCATCATCGGTTTTACGCTGGCAGGAGCTTCCTCAAACAAGAATTCCATCTCAGGAATTAGGTAGAACACTTCTCCGATGGTGTATATGACATATTGAGGAATCTGCCAGAGGATATGGATGGAATTTGGTTTCACCAGAACGTTAATTCCGATAGTCTAGAAAGAATTAGCAATAGGAAGATGATTAAAAGGAAATGGGAGATTTCCTACTTGTGGATTAACTACAAGGAAGAAAACTCACCATTTTTATGCTGTCTGGCGTGCTATTGATATCTTCCACGAGGGTTACTAAATAGATTCCTCCGACTTTCAAGGTAACACCCCCCTGAATCGGCATGTATTGATTATTGATGTATATGTTATAAATCCCAGGGTACACTTCCCTGTGACCCTTGGTATGATTCAGGTAACCATCAATGACGCATCTATGGTGAGGAGCTTTGCAGAACTTGATGTTGTAATTGGAGCTCATATCCTTCAACTTGTAAAAGATCTTGACATAAGGATATCCTGTTATTGGTCTATCGTTGGGGGCTGCTAGTCTAAAACTCTCTTCCTCACTGCCCATCACAGCGTACAAGGCAGCTGCATTTTCATGCAGGTCCACTGTGAAAGGTTCAATTGTCGGACACATGGATTCTGGGAGATTTGGCGCCATTTTATGAAGAAACACTTCGACCGTTTGTGATCCTTTGACTTCGATGTGGTCGTTGTGATACGTGGACAAACCTTTTAGGATGACGCTTTCTTGCGTGTACGGTATGTACATTGAGTAAGGACAATCGAAACCATTTACGAGGTATAATTGACTGTGTCCAGGAAGAGGTGGTTTGGGATTCGTTGCCTAGATTGAAGGATAACATTTATCATTTCATGGAAGTAATACAACATGCTGAATTTGTATACACTACCTCTAAAAGGACTTGCAGAACGCCACTGGTTATGTAAGCCACTAATATAATTTGGGAACCAAAAAATATTTTCCATAGTGATAAATTTTTCTTCCTCTTCGCCAGCATTGGAATTGTAAATCTTAGATGTAAGGGAATGATGAGCAATATGAGGAGCACGTGGGTTATCTAGAGACAAGTGTTGAATCCTTAATTTATAACACGTGGGACTGGAAGTACTAATATGTTTTACCTTTAGTTGTTCCGGTTTAATGTGATAGCTATAAAACAGTGTGTCCATTTTCGTGGCCTGGAGAAGCCACCTGCTGTTTGATTGTATGAAGATGCTATGTACGATTATCAAAGGAAGGCACGTTTTGATTATCTTAAAAATTCGTTTCGTGTCTTTGATTATGCTTGCTTCACAATCTGAATAATCTAACCAATGTTCACGTGGTGGCTCGTTTGTAGACATTCTTATTTTTCTGCGATTTGATAGTGCACTCTAATTCAAAGGTTAGTTGTTTTATTAATATGGTGCTTTTAAGTTTATTGACGGGACAGCGCGAACGCAGTCCCGATTTTCAAAAATAAAGCGCCCGATGTCTCCATATTGGATAGGTCGCAAAGTTCAACCCACTCAAAAGTGCAATGAGGGGTCTCTCCTCGGGGGTGCCGCCTTATTGATCACGGTTACCCCTACGCTAGGTAAGTATGCTTTCAAAATTAAAAAAAAATTAACTAGTCAAATGAATAACGTCTTATATTATCGAGTGTAGTTTACAAAATACATCGCCTGACATCTATTTATAAAATCGGAATTAACAATATGTAAATATTTAGGTAACTTGATTTATATGAAGTTGAATAGAAAGTTTTAAAATACTTACGCGTATGCATTTGCATACTTTTCCTATTACGTTTTTGGGCATGGATTTTTTAACAAAGTGTGAGCTTGATAGAAGAATCAAAACTGCGAAAAATATCACAACAAAATAAATAATAAATATAGTTTCAAAGATGAGTATTTAACAAGCTGTGTTCATCGATCTGCATGACAATTTCAGGTTGTTAATCTCGCGTTACTGCTTTGCTAACTTCATGATAATTTTATAAATTTAATCATCAGTAAAAATCATGCGAATTGGTGACACACAGTTGTTAACCAAAACCGGCTAGAGGCTGGATAAGCCTTTACGGCCACTCTAGGCAATTCGAAATAGGTGTATCTCTCTGGAGAAGAAGTATCTGCAATGAAGGATGGTTAACATACTCACGCGTAGTCAGTATGCAAGTTCCAGCGGGTATGCTGAAGAAGGCAAAGTAGCATTCATCTGTGCCGAAGCAATCAACGTCCATCCGTATGATTGGCATAATTATTAAACTGATTAACAACGCTAAATTAGTTATCCAGAAATTAATATTGCAGTACAAGAAAAATAGATGTTTTTCTCCAGGAAAATTAAACTGATCGGCAGCTAGCATGGACCAAGGTCGACCATAAAGTCCTGAAAAGGTATATCTGGCAAATATAGCTACCCAGGTCATTTCCCTAAAAGGAATAGATGCATTACTTCATTTTGTAGGGAAATATAGGAGTTCTGAATGATGTAATGTGAAAGAATCTTACTCAATGTAAGTGTCATAGTCAGGGATGCACACAATTGGGTGAATTACTTGCGCCATTGAGTCAAATACCATTCCAATCGCCAAAGCACTAGAAATTAATAACATTGCCAGGTTAGAACCATTTAAGTAAAGAAAAAGTTGACTTCACCTAGCGGGACATTTCAGCGAATGGTTTACTCGTAAAAACAGTCAACAATAACATGTGATGACGTAAATTTTGTTCGTTAGGTTTATGTTCGAATCTAACACGGAAGAAGAGCATCGTTTTTTATTAACCTCTAGCTACTACAATATAAAAACATTATTATTAGTTTGGTAATACGTTACTGGAATGGTTTCAGCCATTTATCCGCTACTATGGCTCCAATTATTGGCGTAAACTGATTGTAACTTGAAGTAAGATGGTAAACACTCGTCGCTACATTTTTAGAATAGTTACATTTTTCTATAAAGAAAATTGGCATACCTGTAAAAGGTACTTGCTATAACATACTTGTATATTTTATATATAGTTATTTCGTTATTTAGACTCACTATTGTAAGCTGACATGGACAAACTTCTCAGCATGTTACAAACCAGCAATAATTTAATAGCACATGGGAACTTGGTACGCTGAAAATGTAATCAAATTTTCACTATGAAGTGTCAGAAATATGTTATTATTAGTAACACAGTACTTCGACAACTCAAATTTTTTCTGAAGAAGTGTATCTTAATCATAACTTACTGAAGCTGGTTGTACTTCGCCCCGCACTTCCTCAGTACTTCTAGCCAAAATAAATTCAGTTTCACCTATGTTTCTTATATCAGCGTCTTGCTCCATTTTATGTTTGTTTAAACCATACACAGTCTATTAAATTAGTTTTAGAATTTTATTAAATTTTCTTAACATAATAATTTAAAATATTACAAATGAGAAAAACAATTGAATAAATGATATAGTAATTTACATTTCACTGCTGAAATTATTATTAGATGTATCCACTAAGGAATAAACAGAAGATGCACTTCTTCAGAAGTTGGTAGATTCTAGTCATTAGTTTTATTTAGAAAATGATAACCAAACAGAATACAACTTCTTATAAACAGTTATGTTTAGAAATAAATCCTATGTAAATGTTGGAAGAAAAGACACAGCTGAAATAAATTTGTGAAAATATATATTCAAGCCATATAAAAATAAATATTACATGTAACTTTACAGTGAAAATTATAAAACAATGGCGTTTTCCAGATTGGCAGCATATGGAAAATTTCGTATTAAAAATCCAAAAATCACAATTGCAATTGAAGCTGCAATGGAAAAGTAAAGATAGTAAGTACTCTGAAAATAAAAAGACACGTGCGTTATTGAACCACGTGGTGTAAACATAGATGAAAGACAACTTAGAGAGTATGTTGTTATTTACTTGTTTGGCGCTCGTGTCCGTGGTCAGAGCGACAACTAAGTGAGCTATACTCTTCGATAACACGTGGTACTCGACCACCATAGGTCTTACACTACCAGGTGATTCTTCGTAAAGGAATTCCATCTCTGGAACCTGGTAAAACGCTTCTCCAATAGTAAATAATACATATTGAGGGATTTGCCAGAGAATATGAACAGAATTTGGTTCCATCAAGGTGTGCACTCCGATTGTCTGGAGGGAAGAAAAAGAAAGTAAGTTTGACAATATCTATTGGTGAGGTCTCTAGTTTGATAATACCAAACGCACGGCTTGTATACTGTCCGGCGTGCTGTTTCTGTCTTCTACAATCGTAACTAGATACAGTCCACCTACTTTCAGAGTAATACCACCTTTAATTGGCATGTATTGCCCGTTGATATAAATATTGTAGATACCAGGGTAAATGTCCGTGTGTGTCTTAACATTATCCAAATCGCTGTCTATTTCACATTGGCGTCCAGGTGCCACACAAAACTGAATGTTGTAATTGGAATTCTTATCCTTCAACTTGCAGACAACCTTCACCGTAGGATATCCCGTTACGGGTTTGCTGTTGGGATAAACTAGTTGATGACTCTCTTCTTTATCACCCAACAAAATGTGTAAAGCAGATTCACCCTCCACTAGTGTCATGGGATATGTTTCAATAGTTGGGCACATGTCTTCCGGAAGATGTGGAATCATCTTGTGAAAGAGCACGTCAGTCGTAACGGATCCTTCCACTTCAATGCGGTTGTTTTGATAGAAGGTTAATCCATGTAGCATGATGCACTCTTGATTTTGTGGAATGTACATTGCGTAGGCACAGTTGAAACTATTTACCACCACTAGTTGACTGCAGTCAGTTTTTGGTTGTGGAGGGTTTGTTACCTAGATACAAGTTAACATTGAATTAGTGAATGGTCAGTGAATACCACGTGTTTAGAGCGAAATCTATACCTCCAAGAAGATTTCCAAAATGCCACTGGTCATATAGGCTGCTAATATAATTTGGGAACCAAAAAATATTTTCCATAGTGTTAAGTTTTTGTTCCATTTAGCCAACTTGGGATATATAAGTCGCATATTTATAGGAATTAAAAATAATATCAGAAACACGTGGATAATCTATAAGCAAGTATTGTGTCATTATAAATGAATCTAGAAAATGTTCTTATTGGCTCCACTTACTTTTAACTGCTCTGGTTTAATGTGGTAGCTATAGAGCAATGTATCCATCTTTGTGGCTTGTAGAAGCCACCTGCTGTTCGTTTGGATGATGATGCTCTGGATGAATATTAAAGGAAGAACTGTTTTCATAACTAGAAACATCCGTTTGACGTCCTTGATGATATGATTCTCGCAATCCGAATAATCTAGCCAATGCTCACGTGGCAACCAGGTTGCAGATTTTCTCAACTTTCTACGATTTGATACTGCATTCTAAGTTAAAGGTATAACGCATAGAAGAAGCATAGTATTAGACTCATATCAATATTTAGTTTTAAAAGACTTACTTGCATACATTTGTAAACTCTTCCTAAAACATTCTTGGGCGATGATTTATGAACGAAGCATGAACTTGATAGAATAATCAGAGCTGACGAGGAAATAATAATTAATGTTATGTCAGATCTCGTTCATTTCTTATCAATATTACTAACGAATTCTTACTCAATACTTACTTGTAGTAACTAGGCAAGTTCCAGCTGGAATGCTGAAGAACAAGAAGTAGCCATCGGTACCATTAGTGTATAAAGGTAAATCCATCCTTATAATTGGCATACATATAAAACTGATTAACAATGCTAAATTTGTTATCCAGAAATTAATATTCAGATACAAGAAAAATTGCCGTTTATCCGTTGGTAAATCAAATTGATCCATAGCTAAGAGTGTCCAAGGTCGACCTTGATATAGTCCTGAGAAGGTACTCCTACCAAGTAGGGCTAACCAGGTCAGCTCCCTAAAATATACGATTTCTGAATGATGTAAAATGGAATCATGGGTGAATGTGTTGACACCAGAGGCGCTGCTAGAAAGGAAACTTACTCAATGTAATGTCTAAACTGAGCAATACACGCAATTGGATGTATCAATTGGAACATTGAGTCTAAGACCAATCCAAGAGACAAGAGACTAAAAATAATAACTGATTAGAACTATTTTATAAAGTACTGAACAAAAATGATTAGTATGCAATCCTTTACTAGAATGGTTTCATCCATTTGTCGATAACAATGGCTCCCATTATTGGCGTCATCTGATGGTAGCTTGAAGTAAGATGGTGAGCGGTCAAAGCAAAATTTCTTGAGTAATGTAATTTCTCGATGAAGAAAATTGGCATACCTAGGAAAAGGTAAAAGCAATTTGTAACAAATATTTATTGGATATTGATTTTGTCAAAAGGAATCATAGGCACTTACTGCTATAAGCTGACATTGACAAACTTCTAACCATGTTACAAACTAACATCAATATGATAGCACAAGGGAATCTGAGACACTACAATTAAATATATATTCTTTTAGCAATTTTGGTGAAACACCTTCCAAACGTTGACTGGGGACTAATATAATGACTATATCTTACAGAAGGTGGCGCATAGTCGTCTACTTCTTCAGTTTTATCATAAAATACGTAATTGCGATCCAAATGCATTAGAACCGTGTTTGTTTCTTTGTCATTCGCAGCTCTTGTCAGGACATAGTCAGTGACCTCCTTTATTATCAATATTGACTCATCCGAAGTTCTACCAACTGTAATATCACCATCCTTCTTTTTTCTACTATTATCCATTTCTTGGTTTGTTATTTATATCATGAAGATGGATCAAATTAATTTTGAATTTTTTCCTAAACTTTCTTAATATAATAATTTTAAAATATTCTGAATCGAAAACAATTGAAAATTTATAATTAGTTTATGAAATAATAGATTTCTTAATAACGATATCTTTGAAAAGGGGTACCTTTACTTTGTGTAATAAAAAATCGTTTATCAGAACTTGCTTTTGCAAACTTATTGTACTTCTGATTAAATGAAATCCTTTCATGAATGTAACAAAAAGACATGAATGTAGCATTTAAATAATATATTTGACTAAATATTAACCTAGAATAAAGTAAATAAAATGTATAAAATTAATCTATAATATATCCAACATAATAATTTAAATCTAATCCCCCATTACGCGGGCGATGGGCGCCATTTTAAAAAGGTTTGTTGTTACGTCAAATGCATTATGGACCACATCAGCGACATCTGTACAATATGTCCACACTAACCAAGCAATCAGAGCACCAAGGAGAATGTTTTTAACCAAATCTATGTAATACAATCTGAAATAACAATAATTGATAATAAAAAATCACTTTGACATTTGTAGTTTCATTAATATAATGTTTTACTTCTGTAAAAACTTTCTAGCTTCCGGTAAATTTGCTGGATCTTCTTTTAGACAATATTTGCGGGTCCCAAGGATATATCTCCGCATGTATTCATCCCAGTCAACTTGTTTGATATCTGTATAGAATATCTCTCTATCCTTTTTATTCATTTGTTGGGATAAAAGTTTGAGGTTATCATTTTTAAAACACCATTCCTTTGTCGTGTAATATTGAAGGACTTTTAAACCACCATGGATACGTTTTTGAATTTTGACCATACTGAAAATATATTAATAATGTTTAACGTCAATATGTCGATATGAAGGCCAATGGGCTTGTGTCCTATGTCTTAATTTCTATAAAGGTGTATTATATATTGATAAAGTGGGTTACTAGAACCTCAAGAGATATTAACAATTGAAAAATGCATTTTATCTCTTTAATTATTAAAGTGATTCAACGTTGTACACATTCCAAATGCATGTGACATCACAATCCTTGTGTAAGGTTACCAACCTTACAGCTCATAAATCTCTGCTCTGCTCTGATATGTATTTATATATCAAAATATCAAATATTATTTACAGTTATTTCAAGGAACAATAAAATTTCAATATTATGTCTGCCTTAACAAGCAGACATAGTATTAAATAAAAATTTATTATTCTTTGACTTAACTTAATTGTTTGACTACCAACAGCTACAAAACATTACCACGGCACTGACCTACTCAACAAATAACTGACGTTAAAATGCATATCACGTCATACAAATATGGCGGACCATTTCTAGCGCTAAAACTACAATTCAAACTTTTAATTGCTATATCTCCGTCAATATTTAGATATTTAATAAAATAGATACGCCAATACACATTTATTAACATCAATTTCAAACAACAATTGAAAAATCGACCACTAAAAATGAGGACACGAACCCATTGTATTTGATACTAACAAAGGTTTTCTTCGTAAGACAATCATCAAGCCATCTATAAAGTAGGCGGGCAGGAAATGGAAAAATATAACGGATAACATGTGATAGAGCCAAGAAGCTTTGATGCTGCCATCTGGATACCACAGACAAATACTAAACGGGTTTTCGTAGAGGTGTTTTCGTCCTGAAAATATTTAGATTTAAAAACACAGAAGTGTAAGTATAAATACTAATAGAGCATTGTTTCTACCACAGGCTAAAGCTTCCCCCCAGGAAATTTTATTATCACCAGACTCTGTGATGTTGCAGAAGTATGGTGTCTTCACTCTGAAATAATTTAGGAGAAGAATTTAGTAATCAGATCTTTGTAAAATAAATGTAAGTTTAAGTTTACTTACTTTTTGGTTCCTAGTGTCCATGCTAAGCCAATGAGAGCGTTTATGGATATATCTACCGGCATGAGGTCAGCCAAATATGACTCGTTGCAATGCATCGATCTGACAACACCTGATGGTAAAAGTTTAATTATGTATCACAAGTAAAAATCGGATAAGAAGGCGAAGAGATTATGCGTTGTATTTGTGGTGAAGAAGGAAAAACTGGAGAACATTAGGAGTAGGTGTAGATTCTTCTTGGAAAAGAACGTGGATGGTTAAAATAAGGAGAAAGAGAGGGAGAAAGCGAATGAGGAAGAAATTAGAAGTATTACCTAAAAATTAATTGTGAATTAGGTTAAGTTTTGTTTTAATAATAGTAAAAGGAATGTAAGAAATATAAAGAACAAGAATAAAAGAGTAATAAATATATATAATGATAATGAAATATTAATTACCCTTTCCAGCTCCGACTAGAAGTCCTGTGGGTCCATTTAAGTTGTCTATCCAGCCAGGTTTAGGTTCTTGCCATGCTGCTGTTACTGAAATTATAATATTATCAAATCTATTAACTCGTAAGATCTCGTAAACGAAAAAAATTATCTAAAAATTAATTGCAAATTTGAGATCAGCACTGCATTAAAAAAATTGAAAGAAATGTTTTTTTCTCTTAGAAAAATTTGTTCAGGATTTTAAGAAAGGTTTATTATTTTATTTGTTCAATTGATGACGACCAGATTTATTTGCGCCACGAGTGTATGCAACTTAAATAACACTGTTTAGATATTCGTATTTATTAGATGATGTTTCTTTTACTAATCGCCTAATTTACTGTAATTAAACACTAGATGTTCAACTTTAGCTCTATTAGGTCACACACACACACATACATATTCCATTCCACTTAAAACAATCTTAAATCGAATTTGAATAGTCAGCAATTAACTAAATCAAACAAACATTTACTTTATGAAAATAAAGGAGTGTTCTTCGAAATTTCATAATTTCTAACCATAAAAATAACAATAAATAATATACTAGAGATATTTCGCAATATTTTGAGCTGTTTAACAGTTTAATTTACTACGATGTTAATCAGAAGATCGACTAAAGGTCTGGACTGACCAGGCCGTATTATGAAGTTGTATCATATTTACTCAGTACGTATATTTAGGCGAATTGAGTACTGCACTAAAGGGCTCACACATATTCGAGTAGGAATAGATAGAGACCTCGCATTTGTTGTGGAATACGAATACACATAGATTGAGAAAGCGAAGAAGGTAACAGGTAGTAATCAATTTATAATCTTTAGGTTTAGCGCGCAGTTGCGACACGACAATTTAGTTTTTTGTTGTGGAAAGATAAAGACAATACTACGTATGTATTAACATATTATATTATCACCCAGTAAACATTTTGGAGTAACTTTGACATCATATTGAAGATGCGTCATGAAACAATTCAATCTCGTTCAAGAAAATGTCAGTGATATGAACTACAAATAGTAAAATCACTTCACCTGGCCTCACTACCGTACCAGTATTGAGTGAAGTTGCAAATAAATCATTGAAGAGTAACAGAGACAGATATATCTTGTTTCTTTTTACAAAGTAAATATTTTCAAATGTAAAACAGACAACAACTATATCTTCATTTAATAGTATGATGTTGGAAAGAGAAAGAATATTCTGACAATTTTTTAAACCAAAATGTTTACTGATTAGAAACACAATGCTAACAAATTTGTTTGGAGACATATGCTTACCAATTGAAGGTCGACCAATTGCGATTGGAAATTTGTCTTTGTAGCTGCAGACTAGCTCCTCCGTCAAAGATTTTGTGTAAGCGTAAGTATTTGGTAGGGATTTGATTAGTCTAAAAATAAACAAATATAATTTATTGGTTATTTCTAAATTTGGAAAGATATTCACGATAGTTCGTCGGCGACTTATACTTAAAAGAGGTTATAAGAGCGGTATAAATCTATAATACGATAATGAATTTTATCTTGTTCGTTTCTGTATACATTATAGAAAAATAAGTGAGTCAGTGCTTTTTAGTTATGTCGGCAGTTTATTCCCCACAACTTGTTTTAAGTATGAGTCGCCGCTGAACTCTCGTAATTTGAACTATACTAAATAAATTAGCAAGTTCCAAACAGAAAATGATTGTTGACATGTTGACAGATTAAATAAGATCATTAAATCTTACTTTGGGGTTATCATTTCAAGAATTTCTGGGTCCATCCATGTCATTGCCTGCATTAGCTTCTCAGGATCATTAGGAGCTTGATACTGCTTCTCTTCCAAGATGTCTTCATCGCAGTGGCAATAAGATGTGGACACGTGAATAAACGCCTGCAATATTAATTATCAACATAAATTATTTCGTTATCTACGAAGGTTTCATAGCCCCACAAATCATACTACTATTAAAGGGATTTCAAAATAAGACTTTTACTTTATGTATGATTTATTACATTTTCGAAGTATATTTCTTTGCAGTTGTATAACCCATAGGTTAGTTGCTTAAGCCGTCGCTGCTATCTCCAAAAGCTCCCTTCTTATTTGACTTCGTTATTTTAAAAATAGCGCAAGTCCATGCTTGTTTTTTTAATAAGCATGTTCGGTTTAGTATTCCAAGGCAATTACTCGAAATTATTTACGAAATTAACATAACAAACAAAAAATATAATTTTAACCACACGTTCATATTTATGTAATATGATTTATTTAAAATTATTTAGTGTCAATTATTATCTGCCTCGTTAAAACGGAATGTGAAATTTTTGTTTTCTAATTTATTATTATTGAAGGCCGTGGAATCTTGTTAGGCTATTGCTAATTGTACTGAGGTTTCTGTGTAATACTCGTAACTAATTTGTAGACTGACAGTTATGTAGATTTATCATTGTGTCAAATTTTTAGGTTAGAAAGTGGATACTGGAAAAATGTACAAATAAGGATTCAAATTATATATTATCAATAACCTATTACTCAATGAATTTAGCTTGTAGTAAGCTAGCAACTGTGAGACTTACATTATAACACAATTTTCTATATGAGAAATAAGTGTTTTAAAAAATTTAAATTCTAATGATAACAAATCATTTAAATAATGATATTTTGACATGCAAAATGAAGGAGATGTATTTCAATAGAATAAATAAGAATAATACCATAAAATTTATGTGGATACCAGGACATTGTGGAATAAGAGGAAACGAAATTGCGGATAAATTGGCAAAGGAATCAATAAATTTAGAAATTGAGATGAAAGTGAAACAAAAAATTAAACTTCAGTCAAAAAGTCAGTTAAAAGGAAGAGATTATGATATGTTACATCCAAATTTAAGTAAGAAGAGATGGTTTAGAAATGAGTCCCGCAAAATTATATCAACTATAATCAGAATCAAAAATAATCATTGTAAAACTGCAGCTCACCTGTACAAAATTAATATTAAATCTGACGATAGATTTCAATGCGGTGAAGAAGAAACTTTGGATCATATTATATTTGAATGCATAAATTATAGTTTAGAAAGATCAAAATTGAATAGTTAAATATTAGATGTGATTAAAACTTTTCCTGTTAATACTAAATTTTTGTTAAGTGATTCAAAATTAATTAGTGTATTATTTAAATATTTAGAAATTTGTAAAATTGAATTATAAATTATAAAAGATATATAAAAAATGTTTAATGGTGGCTATGACGAAAGAAAGTCAAAATAAATATAAAAAAATATATGAGAAATAGAACACATAACTTGGAATTAGTTCCTGTAAGATTATTAGCATTATACTAGCTAATGTTTATATTTAGATGATTCTTTGAACTTACCTCTAAATGTCTGATCCCTTCTGCAAGTGTTAGCACTCTCTTTGTTCCAGCAGTGTTCATATTAACGGCGTCCTTCAAAGCTTGATCAAACCTTACATTAGCTGCGCAATGAAACACCACGTGGATATTATCCTGCAGGAGTTGCCTATTAGCCAAAGAGATTCCCAACCCTTCGATTAATATATCTCCAGGGATGACATGTATCTTAGTCAACTTCTCCGGTGATTTACTTCTTATCTCATCAAAAACCTGTTGAGATATTCCAATATTTGGAAGTTACTTTCATTTTAATGACATATTTGCAATTGTTGTACTCACTGTGTGATTAATATAGTCTTCTCGCCGTTGGCAAACATCAAGACCACGTTTGGGGCGCACCAGGAGGTATAGAGAGGGTACTTCGGTATCGCGTAATAGTTTTTCTACTAATACCTTCCCCATGAAACCTGTGGCTCCTGTTATAAACACCGGTTTGGTTTTGTACCATGATCCCACTTCTGATATGTCAGCCATTGTCATAGACTATTCTGAAATTAATACCAAGCTGATTTATTGTTTAATGCAATGACAAAATATGTTAGTAATACAAAGAGCAACCAGAGATATCAGATTCCGTGCTGTTTAGATATGAGGAAGACGTCCAGATAGCAAATCACCTTGTAGAACCTTTTCACAAAGTAGTTCCAAGGTTCATTTCACATAGAAAACTGTAACGTAGTATTGTTTTACACTTGCTAGTTTACTACAAGCTAATCAAAGCGTTAGATTTTCTATTTCAGAGCATTTGATAGAGTACTTACTTAGATCTGTCGTTTGAGTGTAAGGAAAAAGTAGCGAGCGAAAGGAATATTAGCCAGCTATTAAAGGGAGGCAGTGAAGGAAAGAGGTGGATGGCGGAAATAGTAAGAAGGAAAGAAAAAACAGGAGAAGAAATAAGCTGATGGCTGGGTTGCACAAGGAACAGGAAGAGAAAGGTAGTACTAAAAGAGGCAATGAAGGAAAGCAGGAGAAGTAGCGAGGAAACAGTTAAACTTCAGCCCAGAAAAATAGACTAGGGAATAGACCAGTACAGAAGGAAGACTAGGGAAAATGAAGGAAGAGGGTCAAGAGAAGAAGAAGCAGAAAGTACGTTTGGAGATAAAAAGGTCTAGAATAATGTAAATTTAATTGTCTGCGAAGTGACCGTCGTCCATATATAAAAGCCAGTTATCTGGTCCAGCTCGTTATCTAGTTTGCATAGGGAACATGAAGAGAGAGGGTCAAGAGAAGAAGAAGCAGAAAGCACTTTTTGGAAGTACTAAAAGTCTAGAATAATTTTTTTTTGTTTTTTAGTTTTAAGTTTAGTTTTAAGGTTGAATTGTTAAGATAGGAATGAATTGTAATAAGAAATAGAATACGGTAGATTGTAAAGCCGAAAGGCACACACACAATTAACAATAAAAATACTTAGATCTGTCTAAGTATTGCTAAGAATAGACGTCGGAAAGTGGCTTATAAGAACGATTCGAGAAAACTCTTAAAGGAGAGGAAGGCTCTACAAGAGATGTAACGCCTCGGTGATGATGATGATTTATTCTTAAATAAAAAGCACAATATCAATTGAGAAACATTTCTTCTTTATATATCGTTGATTAACTTAATTTATTGTAATAGCGTATTTCAAAATTCATGAGTTTATTTCTACATTATATTATGATGAGTTATAAATATATAATTACGATAATAATACTTAAATTATTATTTTAAAGGGTTACCAATTGCCCTTGTATACCAAGGGTATTAGAATTATAAAGAACCGCAAATAATCGACAATTTAAATAATCATCACCATAAGCTGAATGGGAATCAAGGTAAACTAACAGTTGGTTAAATATTAATAGTAATAACGAGGTCGTTGTATTTGTTAGTCATTTAATCATCGGAAATTAAAATTCTGAAAATATAATAATTGTATTCAGTTCCGAATCTGAGTATTTAAACCAGTATTGGTATTTCTTGACCTCTGCTACTTTGCGTTTTGTCCGACCGACCGTTTGTCCGTCATGCTTTCTTAAAACGGAGTTCAAATCGAAGGTGATGCTGATTCAACCGTGAGACGTGATTCTCAGCACGTCTTACGCCTCCTCGTTTTTATATATTTAAGTAAATATGAACTTGAAATATAATATCTTCAAAATATAAATGTATAATAATAAACTGAGACCTTTTGTCAGTTGCAAAATCAATATTAATTGTCTGTGAATTTCTTAGAAATATCAACTGAACTTTGTTCTGCAAAATGTTTCTATATATTTGTAATACTCTACTTTGAATTTCTTGTTTACTTTTGGGAATAAATCGCGCTTGTTAGACGTTAAACTTAGCGTTAAGTTAGCGTGTTAAACTTAAACTATTGGTCAATTTCTTCAAAGTCGTATAATCTTAATAGCGTTTTCTATATATGTCCTTGAGAGCTATAGAGTTTGAACAGCGGTCAAAAGTCGAGGTCACGTATTGCTCATGATCTTACTCATTAGAAATTGCCTTAGAAGATCATCAGCATCTTGCAGAGAAGATATGCTGAAGGACTATTTCTTTTAAATGTACGCTCTATCTGCATTTACTGTCTTTAGTTACTAGTTCAGGGTCGTTCCTACCCGGTCTACGAAAAGATATATATATCGCCCCGCAATTGCTTTTCCTTTTTTGGTCCCACGCAATCAATTTAACTTCGCGCTTGTGAACCTCGCGACCCCGTAGAACCTACCCTGTCTAAATTTGCTTGTTTATAGATAATATCACCCATCTTATTATTATATTCAACACTATCTTGTCATTATATAGCACAGCTCAAGTCTACAAGATGGTCAATTGGTCACACTTTAGAATAATCTAATTTCCGCTGTCTGCAAAATAGTCTAATGTTCTGAAGTGATTTTAATTAAATAAAACGCTTTAAACAATTATGAACAGATGCTTGTATTTGTATAGCCCTCATTTACTATTTTTCTATTACCATAAACTAATCAAATTGTGTAATAACATAGTAGTATACACGGTTGTGAATATTCGTAAAACAAGATTTTCTGCTACACCGCGCGCATGTTCCAACACGCTCTGACTGTGGCTGTGGTCAGACCGTTCAGCTATCTGCACAGAACAGACAGCTGGTCGTCTAAGAAATGATAGTAAAAGTAATTATACTTATTTTATAGGTTTTTTTTAATGCAGAAATTCTAAAGTCAATAAACTGTAACATAAACAATCAATTAATAATAAACAACATATTGTTAATATATATTGTGTAATATAATAAATCACGTATATTTAACATAAAAAAGTTTACCTTTAACATCAATATTTTTAGGTGAATATAATGTAAGATTACTTAATGTTTTTTTTAAGAATTATGTTATAATCACCGATGGCTTTCTGCACAATGTTGGCATTATTTATCGTGTTTTTATTATAGTATAGTTAGGTATATTTAAGTTTTATCTAACATAACAAAAGTGAGCTATTATGTAAACGATTTTATCTAATATACAACGCTTTGTGACCTTTTTGCGCATAAAACTTCTAAAGAATACTTTGTTAAGAATAATAACATTTTAAGAAATTGTTGTCAAGGATTAAACGCTTTTACTATAGCTATGTCTAAGAGAGTAAGACCTTTAATTTGGTTATGTGCTCTAATACTCAAAAAATTATTAAGGCAGCGGTTTAGTTTACATATATAGGCAATAAGGTCATAAATACAGTGAAGATGAATGAGTTAAGTAAATAAAATTAAAAAAAAAGTAAAACCGTTTTTTTATATAGAATTTTACCCAGTAAACAATTTGGTGAAGTGTCTTGTTTTGTGACGTTTTTATCATTATAGAACTTGAATGGGCTTGTGTCCTCCTATGTCTTAATTTCTATAAAAGTGAACTATATATTGATAAAGTTGATTACTAGAACCTCAAATGTTTAATTATTTTTTAATAACTCCTTATATTTCAGGAGATATTAACAATTAAAAAAGACATTTTTTCTCTTTAATTATTAAATGGATTCAACGTTGGACAACATTCCAAGTGCATGTGACATCACAATCCTTGTGTAAACAGCTCATAAATCTCTGCTATATGCATTTATATATCAAAATATCAAATATTATTTACAGCCATTTCAAGGAACAATCAAATTTAAATATTATGTCTGCCGTAACAGGGTTAAATAAAATAAAAACTTATTATTCTTTGACTTGACTTGATTATTTCGAGTACCAACAGCTACAAAACATTACCACAGCACTGATCTAATCAACAAATAACTGACGTTAAAATGCATTTCACGTCATACAAATATGGCCGACCATTTTTAGCGCTAAAACTACGATTAAAATTTTTAATTGCTATATCTCCGTCAACATTTACATATTTAATAAAATAGACACGCCAATACACATTTATTATCATCAATTTCAATCAACAATTGAAAAATCGACCATTAAAAAATGAGAACACAAGCCCTCCCAGTAAACAATTTGGTGAAGTGTCCTATTTGGTGAAGTTCGAGTCACTCGTACAATTCTATTCTAACGCTTTACAAGTTCTCTACCTGTCACAGATTTTGTGTTAGTTTTTCATAATAATATTCTTTCTTTTTCCAACATCATTCATTAAGTATTTCTGTTTCTTTCCCACATGGGTATATTTTTATTATCCGGTCATAAATCATAAACCTACTCCGCTTTTAATTCAGCAGTGAACCGTCGTTGAAATGTCTGTAGCTCATAAAAAGGATCTTTCCTTTGAACGACTGAATAGAAAACGAACACGTTCCAGACAAAAAATTCATGATATGTAATAGAAATTAAGTCGAATTTACTTCAAAATGTTTACTGGGCTATATAGTTCGCATTAACTTTATCTTCATTTGTATTCCGACAGGTGGAATGGTTTCGCCATTTGTACTCGATAAAATAGACATTTCATATGAACGACTGTGAGAAAAGTGACTCCAAAATGTTTACTGTGCATTAGGTTTTGTTTATGTAAAATATAACATGAATGTCACATCACGATTTGTGTTTCGGGTATCTTAAGTTATAAAATTACGAACCCTAAACCAAATTAATTCTGATAACAACTAAACCCAGAGAATATACCGAGTTCTGGCATCAGGCCTAAACATTTTCGACCTTTGTGACCTTCCAAGACTATAAAATATACTTACATGTTAGTAAACACAACAGATTTAAAATAAATAATTTAGAAACACTATTTAATCTTTAAGCATCACATTTCATCACTTAATAAATTTGTTTGGAATCAATAAGCTATAATTATCTCTTACAGAAATTAAATTACCTTAAGATGTCTTTCTAAAGGCAGGTGTTTATCAGCGTAGAGTTCGATAAGGACTGAACACTCAAGAGGATCACAAAATGCTTTCCTTCTGTATGTATGTATGTCTGCAGACACAATCATTTACGCACGAATGAAACAAATAAATCACAAACTAAATAAACTAATTTGTTTCTAATAACTTGAATATATATACATAATTTTTTTGAAAGTTTCTTGCAATCGTTACAACTTCTTATTTAAAAGAGATTATGATTTATGTTCCATGCCAGGCGGAGGCTAATTCGTTTAATCTTAACAAACGAAAATTTATGGAGAAATCGAATATGAAATACAAGATCCATAGCACAAAAAAGAATATGGATATATGAGAGACTGATAGCCAGTATGATGTCGTATGGAGCAGAGGTTTGGGGGTGGAAGGAACAAGAAAAGTTGGAAAGAATACAGGTGAGATACATGAAATGGGTACTAGGGCTGGACAGGTGCACGCCAGGATACATGGTGATGGAGGAGCTAAAGAGGGATAAGATACGAATTAAAACAGGGGAAAGAGCGGTAAAATACGAGGAGAAATTGAACAGAGCGGAAAGCAAAATCTTAAAGAAAATAAGAGAGGATAACATAAAGAATGGGGGGGGGAGGAGGTCCAAAAAAGAGAAAGGAATACTTTGAAAGGAATGGAATGGCGATCGAGGAGGCAGAGAGGAGAAGAGAAGGTGGCGCAAGTGTGGCAGAAGAGCTAAGGAGAAGGGATAAGGAGACACAGCAGCAGGAGAGAATGGGAAAAATAGAAAAAAGTAACTACAATAGAAGATATAAGAGGTTAAGGGAAAATAATGTGCCTCAGTACCTTATAGAAAAGGACATAAAACACATAAGAAGAACAGCAAGGTTTAGATTGGGAAATGAGGAAAAAGGAAACAGATACTGGGAAAAGAGTGAGGAAAGAAAGTGTAGAATGTGTGGAGCGGAGGACGAAACACTGGAGCACATTAAGTTTGAGTGTAAGGAAAAAGTAGCAAGCGAAAGGAATATTGGCCAGCTATTAAAGGGAGGCAGTGAAGGAAAGAGGTGGATGGCGGAAATAGTAAGAAGGAAAGGAAAAACAGGAGAATAAACTGGTGGTAATAAGCTGGTGGAGAATAATAGAGAGGGCCAAAAGAAGAAGAAGCAGAAAGCACTTTTGGAAGTAGTAAAAGTCGAGAAGATTTTAAGTTTATTTTAAGTTTAGTTTTAAGTTTGGAATGTATATAGGAATGAAATGTATTAGAAATATAATACTGTAGATTGTAAAGCCGAAAGGCATACACAATTAATATATAAAAATATAAGATCCATAGCAGCTGGAGATGACCTCCCTGCAGGCAATGTGTTGCAATAACGTTATATTGTATATATTTATTTAATTGCAAAAGTACTTGATGTTTAAGAAAAAGATATTAGTGTTTTAAGGTTATGGGTGGCTTTTTTTTATAGGTAACAAAGATATGCGGTATTTAAAATATCGTATCTGTAGAACTATGTGGGATAATATGCCCTTGAGTTCCTTGTAAGGGAATCAGGTAGAATGTCTTAATTTCTATAAAAGTGTACTATATATTGATAAAGTTGGTTACTGGAACCTCAAATGTTCAATTATTTGTTAATGACTCCTTATATGTTAAGAGATATTAACAACAAAAAAAGTCATTTTGTCTCTTTAATTATTAAAGGGATTCAACGTTGTAGACATTCTAAATGCATGTGATATCACAATCGTTGTGTAAGGTTACCAACCTTACAGATCATAAATCTCTGCTATATGTATTTATATATCAAAATATCAAATATTATTTACAGCTACTTCAAGGAACAATCAAATTTCAATATTATGTCTGCCTTAGTAGGGTTAAATAAAATAAAAACTTATTATTCTTTGATTTGACTTGATTATTTCGACTACCAACAGCTACAAAACATTACCACAGCACTGACCTACTCAATAAATAACTGACGTTAAAATGCTTTTCACGTTATACAAATATGGCCGACCATTTCTAGCGCTAAAACTACAATTCAAAGTTTTAATTGCTATATCTCGGTCAACATTTAGATATTTAATAAATAGACACGCCAATACACATTTATTAACATCAATTTCAATCAACAATTGAAAAATCGACCACTAAAAAATGAGGACACAAGCCTTTTTCTTAATAAAATTCACCTTTATATTATATTATATTAATAAGTTATATACATAATTAATTTGACTCAGAAAATATAACTCTGGCCCGGGAATCGAAGACACATACACACAACTACTGAAAGAATTATATTACTACTACACACGAAATTTTTTTATAAAATTTTCAAATTTGTTATGTTACATACAGCCAAAACTTTTGTAATTTATTCCTCAATAAAATATTAGCTTAAACAATAATTAGAACCGTTCACAAGATTAATTTAATTTAAAAAAGCTTTAATTTAATTTTGTACTTAATTTAAATTGTTTAACATATGGCAATACCCGTAGTCATTCACAGTACCGTTTTTAATTAAATTTATTTTTTAAGTTTTCTTAGTTTTTTTAGAACCTTACAAGGTCCAATGTTTTAAATTAAAAATATTAAATTGAGAAAAACTATATTATATTATAACCTTCAAAATATGACAATCTGTCAAAATGCAGTAGGATTTACTTTTAAAAGAAGTTTAATGTCAGTTTTTGAAAAATATAGAAGTGAAAACAATTTCTATTAGTAATTGTTATTAAAAATAGAAATTTTAATTATTTCACATACAATTTTGTCGAACTATCAAAATTTATATTACTAACGATGCATACGCACCAACTAAATTAATTAAATTTAAATTAAAACACAAATGTGAAAAGGAATGCTTAAACGAGAACCTAAAATTTAGATTACAATATTAAATAAAAAACAGTAAATTAAATATCAAAACAGTGAGTGGGAATGAGGCTTTACAGTATGTTAAATATGTGCACTTTAATTATTAATATATCGTTTCACAGCTGGTCAAAACGTTTGAGATTTTGCTACAGACACTTTAGTATATTAACATCATATTGTGATTATACTACAAAAACATTAAGGTAATATTTTTTAAAAATTATTTTCATAAATTTCACAATAAATAAAAAAGTATATAATAAGAATTAAATTAAATCACACACTAACTTTGCACGACGATCTTTTTCTCAGGTAATTTCACAATTTGTCTTATTTTTGGATCAGGTATATCACGCAGAGAACCGACTTAGGAGAGCTGCATAACACTACTGCAAATGGTTGTGTTACTTATTGTGATTTAAATAAAATACAACCTTCATTGACAAATTCAGATTACCGTCTTTCACTTTTACGACGTTAAATTCATCACTAGCCTTCGATTGGTCATTTTGTTTTAATATCTTCTTCCTATTCTTTAAATGATTCCTTATTAGAATATTAATTTATTGGATTATATGTATTTATTAGTTTGAACTTTCAACCGCAAATCCTGTTGACCAGGGACTTTTTTATACTAGACACGCCGTTTAACCGCAATTTTCTTATTAATGAAGTCTTTACAAGTGTTAAGTACCACTTCTTTATAGGAATAAGAAGTTATATATTCATATTTCTAGGATTCCCATGGTAATTCTGTGAAAATTTGGGAGTGGAACTTTTTTCCATGTCACTTTTCCAGGAACTTTTCTTTCATGTAGTAATAATAATAATTTAAGGGGGGTTTAAGGTCAAAACGATAAAAAAGCATATTTTCGATAATGTTTTTTGACGACACAGTTAATATATAATTATTTCTATAATTACTACATGATAAAATGACATTTGAAGAATACTTTGTGAAATTTTCATAAATAAATGTCAAGAAATGAGGCATTGACAAGCCATCTGTACTACAATGGGCTTGTGTCCTATGTCTTAATTTCTATAAAAGTGTACTATTGATAAAGTGGGTTACTAGAACCTCAAATGTTCAATTATTTTTTAATAACTTCTTATATGTTAAGAGATATTAACAATTAAAAAAGTCATTTTGTCTCTTTAATTATTAAAGGGATTCAACGTTGTACACATTCCAAGTGCATGTGACATCACAATCCTTGTGTAAGGTTACCAACCTTTCAGCTCATAAATCTCTGTTATATGTATTTATATATCAAAATATCAAATATTATTTATAGCTATTTCAAGGAACAATAAAATTTTAATATTATGTCTGCCTTAGCAGGGTTAAATAAAATAAAAACTTATTATTCTTTGACTTGACTTGATTATTTGACTACCAACAGCTACAGAACATTACCACGGCACTGACCTAATCAACAAATAACTGACGTTAAAATGCATTTCACGTCATATAAACATGGCCGACCATTTCTAGCGCTAAAACTACAATTCAAACTTTTAATTGCTATATCTCCGTCAATATTTAGCTATTTAATAAAATAGACACGCCAATACACATTTATTAACATCAATTTTAATCAACAATTGAAAAATCAACCACTAAAAAATGAGGACACAAGCCCATTCATCTATTATTTTTAGCCGGGTTATGCACCTCAAAAAGTTTTTGATTAACATTGTTGTGAAATAATCTCGAATACTTATTTCTTACTTGTGACGTCATACGCAAATTTAAAGAGTCCGGCAAATCTGTAGCTGAAACTAAATCGGTCTAGGTTGACTAACACAGATAATCCCTGCCTCGGGCAACACTTAATTAGGGAATCCAGTAAATGATATTGCTGGTTTACAAAATACCGATTTTACAAATAAATTACGACATAAATGCAAGCTGGGTTTCAATAAGTCTTGTAAAATATTCACGCAGCGAGTAAAAATGCAGCCACACCACGAAATCAATACCCATGGACTCCGCAAAAAAATTAACAAGGGGAGAGCAAAATACCCAGATTTCATTCTGTCCAGATATTCAGGGAGAGCTCCTTTGCCTTACAATGGACGCCAATGCTAACAATGCATTTACTTTGACGCAATATTTGTCTGCGTCATATTGAGTACCTCTACAACCTGTTTTAATTTCAAGTTTTAATGTAAAGTCAAACTAGTTTTAATGTAAAGAGTACCACCTACCTGTAATTGATGTCTGTTTACCGTAAATAGGGAAATTGCTTAATTAAATATTTGACATTTAATTACTTAAAAACAAGTTTAATTTGAATAAATAGGATAAGTTGCATCGGAGATGTATCTTCTTTTTTTTATATAAGGAATGTATTTACCTTCGCCATTTTTCTAGTCTGATGTTTTTGAACTTTTCTTGAAATATTCAAAAGTTGACATAGTCAACGTCTTTTAATACTAATAATTAATAATTGTTTTATTTCAATAAAGATTTGGATATAACCCCCTTACTACGAATGCATTTTCAAAGTGCATTGTTTGTCTGGCAAACCTGTTCTCTCGCAAGGAGCAAATGACTTTTACATGTTGCCTGACACAGATACTGGATGCCTGATGCATCGACTGCTTTAACACATTCTTGTAGCGCGCCCGCATTTTATTAATTCATGATCTGTTGCGCAATACTAAAGCTGGCTCCAGAAGCGAGAGCCATATCACTCGCTATTAGATTTGCTTTCAAAGAAAAAGATAATATCTTTCAACAAGAACGGTCATTTTAAATTAACAAAAAAGCGTAATATTTTCGTGAAAAGTGGTGATATTTTTATTTTAATCCAAAGTACAAACTCTGAAGTTACTAATGGAACGCAATATCTGCAAAATGTCACTGTAATGGGCTTGTGTCCTCATTTTTAGTGGTCGATTTTTCAATTGTTGATTGAAATTGATGTTAATAAATGTGTATTGGCGTGTCTATTTTATTAAATATTTAAATATTGACGCAGATATAGCAATTAAAATTTTGAATTGTAGTTTTAGCGCTAGAAATGGTCGGCCATATTTGTATGACGTGAAATACATTTTAATGTCAGTTATTTGTTGAGTAGGTCAGTGCTGTGGTAATCTTTTGTTGCTGTTGGT
The DNA here is from genome assembly GCA_963678705.1 of Panorpa germanica. Taxonomy (NCBI): domain Eukaryota; kingdom Metazoa; phylum Arthropoda; class Insecta; order Mecoptera; family Panorpidae; genus Panorpa; species Panorpa germanica. The sequence continues at coordinate 11,812,846 of OY783220.1, read as the reverse complement.
AGTCGAATAATCAAGTCAAATCAAAGAATAATAAGTTTTTATTTTATTTAACCCTGCTAAGGCAGACATAATATTGAAATTTGATTGTTCCTTGAAATAGCTGTAAATAATATTTGATATTTTGATATATAAATACATATAGCAGAGATTTATGAGCTGTAAAGTGTGATGTCACATGTACGTGGAATGTGTACAACGTTGAATCCCTTTAATAATTAAAGAGACAAAATGACTTTTTTAATTGTTAATATCTCCTGAAATATAAGGAGTTATTAAAAAATAATTGAGCATTTGAGGTTCTAGTAACCCACTTTATCAATATATAGTACACTTTTATAGAAATTAAAACATAGGACACAATCCCATTAAGGTGAAAATGTACACAAGCTTATTGTCTATCTCTGTCTATTAATAATTTCAGTCTAGTTTGCGCCCATTCGTAGCATCCGGATCCTACTTAATTTATAGAGGTATTTCAAGTTAACAAGTTAGAAAGAGACAGAAAATTCAATATCTTTTTTGTACCAAATGATGCTGCTGTTTTAATAATGCATACCTTGTTTAGTTGAGATGAAACTCTTATGCAATTGTTTTCAAGTACCATTTAAAAAATCGATATATCTAATATGTGCATAGATACGCCGAAACTCGTAAATACAAAGATGATTAAATAATTTGTTAATTGCTAATTCTTAATTATGAATTATCTCTTTGACCTCTATAATTTATTATTTATTTGCCGCTAATTTGATGGTAAATCATTATTAATGCTAATTGATGATTTGGTAAATATTGTATTTTCATTTGAAATGCATTTACGTAATAATTAAAATGTTCTTTTAATATTGTGACCAATTAAGAAAACAGTTTATAAAGCCTCATTCCCACTCACTGTTTTGATATTTAATTTACTGTTTTTATTTAATATTGTATTCTAGATTTCAGGTTTTTGTATAAGCATTCCTTTTCACATTTGTGTTTTAATTTAGTTGGTGCATATGCATCGTTAGTAATATAAATTTTGACAGTTCGACATAATTGTATGTGAAATAATTAAAATTCCTATTTTAAATAACAATTAGTAATAGAAATTTTTTTTAGTTCTATATTTTTCAAAAACTGATATTAAACTTCTTTTAAAAGTAAATCCTACTGCATTTTGACAGATTGTCACATTTTGGAGGTTATAATATAATACAGTTTTTCTTAATTTAATATTTTTAATTTAAAACATTGGACCTTGTAAGGTTCTAAAAAAACTTAAAAAATAAATTAAATTAAAAATGATTCTGTGAATGACTACGCGTATATGCCATATGCTAAACAATTTAAATTAAATACAAAATTAAATTAAAGCAGTGAGTGGCGCTATTAACTTAACTAAAGTTATTAAATACAGTACTAATTAAAACTGAAGTTTATTTAACGCACTGTTTGAATTCTCTGAACGAGTTTTTAGGTTACCTTAACCTCAAAATGGCGTATGAATTAAATTCCCCGACAATTGTGAAATAAGTCTGATCTACTTAATATACGAGTTTTTTGTCGTTAGCTTAATTTCTATTTAATTAATACATTTCTTTGCAAACCAACATCATGAATTTTCCCTAAATTGAAGTCATTATTTAAGTCGTTTGTTATGGGTTTTAGAAATTGTAGAAACAGCCAAAGGCTACTTCTGTTTTATTGTTTTAAAATGCAACTCAAAATTTCCGTGGACGTCATGTTATTGCTTAATATGTAATTCAAGAAAAACCTAATGTAATTTTATATATATATTTCAAATATGTATTTAAAAACCCACTTCAATGTTCGATTAAGTAACATAACCTAAAAACTGGTTATATATACATGTTATTAGGCCCAAAAAAAGCGATTTTTTAAAAAAAAATCCTGAGAAGACTATTAATTGTATTAATGTAAAAATTTGTACACATGTTATGGTAACTTTTAACTGTATTTAAATATTTTTATATTTGCAAAAATAATAATTGGGAACCTGCTATAGCTGATCCAGGAGGTCCTCTTAAAAAAGGCATCTTCCGGTGACCACGATATCTTTAGACTGGATCATCCAAAATGAACAAACCAAACGGATTTCGTTAAAGTAAAGTATAATCTAGAAATTAATCAAAGGATTAGACAAATTTTAGACATTAAATTGTTTTTAAAAAGAAATAATTAACGGTGAGATAAAATCTTCGATTAATTTCTTAAAAATATACTGAAGAAGCTTGTGTTCAAATTTGAGACTGATCGGTTCAGCCGTTTCCGAGTAATCTTGGTCACCGTTTTTGAAAACACCATTTTCAGAAAAACGTAGAGTACAAAAAATTTACAACTTACCTAACTTCAGAAATAATCACCGGATTTACTTGAAATTTTCTGTGTGTGTACTTAAATATATCTACATTACGAAATCGAAATACGAGGCGTGTTTTTTAAGTAAGTACCGTTTTAGAATTAAAAAAAGACGTGCAAAGATATCGCAATAATTTTATTTTTACATGAAAGCCTGTACCTTAATCTACTTTTCTACAGCCATTACAGTCTGATTCTTCATTGTATACGTTGTTTACTGAGTGTTTAAGATGCCTCCGACGATGCCGATTATGAAGTACAGGCTGTTATACGATTTCTTAGTGCTAAAGGCGTAAAACCGATCGATATTCATCGTGAGATCTGTGAAGTTTACGGACAAAACATTATGAGTGATGGAATGGTAAGGAAATGGGTGAGAGCATTTAAAGATGGCCGCACAAATGTGCATGATGAAAAAAGTCAAAACAGTTGTGATACAGTGGTTAACAAGTCAGGCGGCAGAATTTTATGAGGAGGGTATTCAAAAACTGGTGCCACGTTATGACAAGTGCCTCAATATTTACGGAAATTATGTAGAAAAGTAGATTAAGGTACAGGCTTTCATGTAAAAATAAAATTATTGCGATATCTTTGCACGTCTTTTTTTAATTCCAAAACGGTACTCACTTAAAAAACACGCCTCGTATTTTTTTTTTTTTAATATTAACTTTATATAACACCTTAAGCTAGTAGAATAGTGAATGACGATGATGCTATATACATTTGTTGATGATTTCTAAAATACAGAAATAAAATTAAGAGTTTGTACACCTTATAAAGAGCTACTTTAGAAAATTACAATCATCAACTTCAAGTAACATTTACAAGTAGATAAATAAATAATGGATGTTAAGTAATCTGAAATCATAGAAATAAATAAGAAAGTCAAGCAGTAGTTTACTGCTTTAATTTACAGGCGCTATATCAATTAAGTCCACTGCAGCCGTATATCAGCGAATGGGCTTGTGTCCTATGTCTTAATTTCTATAAAACTGTACTATATATTGATAAACTGCATCAAAAAATATCATCTAAAATGTAAAGTATATAAGTCAGAGAAACATAAATCATAAAATTGGAATGAAACAATTCGTTATTTTGAAGTACACGTTATGTAAATATATGTGTTATAGTATTAGCGTGAGGATCAGGCGCTATTAAACGTGTAATGTTTTAAGGAGTTTCTTAAAATTATGGACCTTAAAATTAGAGGGATTAGATCAAGGCCTCGTTGCTTACGCAAACTGTGTCGCTAATAAACAATTTTTATTGGTAACTGACAACTAATAGCAGAACGAACACCAAGGCATTAAAGTAAACCATATTTTTCTAAATATTTGATAAGCAATCGATTCTGATTTTGTTTTATATTTTCTAAAGTACAAAATATTACAAATTATTACATTAAATTTTATTGAAAAGTTTATGCAAAAAAAAACCCAATTTAATTTTGCCAAGAAATTAAAATACGGTTTACAAATTGTATAAATAATATTGTACTTTATTGTTGTTATAAATAATTTTAATTAATCAAATAGAAATATGTCTACCAAGCTTGACGATAAACTCCGTCTGAAAGAATTGATCAACCAGATTAACTGGAAGAAAGCTTTTTCGCGAAGACAATCCATTCTAGGAGCTACAGAAATCTTTCGTATCCTCAAGACGAAGAAACACGAGTACGATTGCTTCGGGAGCGCTTTGATTAACTTCCAATATGGCGTCGAAGTTGTAAACATCATGAAAATTCTGAATCAGTCTTACACTGACGACGCTGAACAGAAATTCCTTGATAACTTGACGACATGGGTTGCTGAATCAGTTGTAATAAGAGATAGGTTTATTGCTGGGCAACTTGAGAAGAAAGCAAACCTTCGGAATATCCCTTCGCGAGATTTGAGATCGAATATTCTCCAAGAACTCCAAGAATCCCAAGAACTCATATCAAGTCGTTACAAGTTATTCAATACGTTCTTTATTAAATGCATGGATCAACATTCGGATATAGCAGCCATCTTGGAAGTCCATGAAGAAATCAAGGTGATTAAAACTAGAATTTCTACTTGTCTAACAGCTCTTATTGAGAAGAAGAAAGCCATTGATAATCTACTTGATTTGTTATTGGTTGAATTTATATCAGATGATATAGATAAAGCAATTGAGATATTAAATTGTCAAGCTGATAATTTGCTAGCAGGAATACTGTCATCCATAGAAGAAACGAACGCGCTGGTTAGAACCCTAAAAAGGCAAAGAAAGAGTGGCGACAATGCTTCAGAAGGAAGCGATGGCGGAAGGGGTGGAAGAGATGGTAGAGATGGTAGAGATAGCAGAGATGGCAGAGATGGTAGAGATGTTAGACATGGTAGAGATAGCAGAGATGGTAGAGATGGCAGAGATGGTAGAGATGGCAGAGATAGTTTAGATAGTTTAGATGATTTAGATGGTTTAGATGCATACGGAAGAGAAGGTGAAGGAAGTAGTGAAGATAGTGAAGTAGTAGGAGAAGGAGAGAAACGGGGAAAAGGTGATGAGTCATCATCTGATGGATCAAAAGATGGAGGTAAGATATAATAATACTAGAGATTACCCCCGAAGATTTGAATCCAATAAAATAATTCGTAATTACATTTCAAATTTTATTTTTTTTTCAAAATTTGTGATTTTATTTTCGATTTGTAAATTATGTACCAAAGTTAGGTCATATATAAAATTTCAACTTTCTAGCACAATTTTCTCAACGCCCCATTTTCCAATTTCTAATTTTCAGAAAATGTTGCCATTGAACACCGTAATACACATGCCAAATTTCAACTTTCTATCTTTTACGACTTCTCTGCGAAATAGGAAATTTTTATATAGATCCATGGAGCCGTTTTCGAGCCACCATACGAATCGCGTAAACATATAAACTTTTACTTGGAACATTATAATATAGAAAATGTAATATGTACTTACGATTAAAAATATGTTTCTTTCAGATGGTGCAGATGGTGGAGACGGCGGGGAGGGTGATCTTGGATACCTCATGGGAGCAGTCGGAAAACCGTTAATTAAAGCGTTGGTAAACTGCGTTCTGCTGAACCCAGCTGACCCCATTTGTTATATATCGGGGTACATGGAAAACTACAGGGACAGTGAAGAAAAAGCTGAACTCAAATTTGAGCACTTAAAACTCCTGCTAGCTGAAAGAGAAAGAATCCAACTTTTGAAAAAGGTAAAATGCACTTGGTTCTAAAATATACTTCAGAAATGTTCTTTTTCAATTTACCTTAGTTTTATGATTAACATATATTTTCGTTCGGAATTTAGCAACGACTGGAAGAAGAATTAAGGCAACGAGAATTGGAAGAAGCCATGCGGTGTATGCAGAACGAAGAAGAAGGAGAAACTGAAGACTATGGAGCAGCAGCTGTAAAACAAGAAGAAGCGTGAAAAAGAAGCAATATTTATAGTGTTAAAATTTAATATTTTTTTAATATTGTTTAAATTTTGGCATACATTTTTAACGAACCACTTGTATTATGAAAATATTATTTTTTCATATTTATAATATAGTTTGTTTCATTTTTTAAGAACATTTCTAAACGTAATGGTTTCCAATTTTGGAATCCGCGTGAAAAACTAGGATAGCAAGCATATTTCATTTGTTAAAATGAAAATTTTGTACTGCTTAATTTTTAATGTTCCTAACGTAATTTTTTATATTGATTTCAAATCTGCAATTAATTTTTAAATAGGTGTTTTTGTTTTTGAGATATCAGCATGTTAAGGAGTAAATAATGCAGGTATTTAAAAATGGTTTCCAATTATGGAATGTAACACAATCCTTCTTAAAACCAAGAAACGTTGAATTTCTAACTTATAACCTTTTTATAATATATCTAATCTATAACATTAGTTTATAAGTAGGGTTCTTCTATTGGTTGTACTCACATGGTCTTCGATAGAGGTCGTGAATCATCGTTCAATGTCAAACGATTATGCAACAAGAGACAAATTCACCTGCGACTGGAACAGAACGCTACAAAATACAAATCTCGATTTCACTGCGTGACTCCAAGCCTTAAATTAAATATCAACGCAATATGTTGACGTTAAAAAAAAATCGAGGACGCATCAGTTTTATATTTTAGGTAATTAGTTTTACATTGCAACATTATTTAAATAGTTGTTAGAATAACGGCAATTTGAGTTTGAGCCTTAAGTTCTTCTTTAATAATAATAAACTATATTTCTTTCTTACAAAGATATACAGTTTAGTATGTTTTGATTTTATTTCAGCCCAAAATATTGTTTAATCCAGTGCTGTCTACAGTGATTACATAATCCTCACATCAAAAATACTTCGGCTGTCATACGATTTATTAATTATGAGATATAAGCAAATGAAAGTTGGAAAATATTCCTAGTTCCATACATATACACTTGTTTTACTGCATACCGCCTAATACGCTGTGACCATACATACACGTTGGTTACTAAATCATTTAACGTACATCTGCGTTCAATGAACTTTGTTTCCAATTAATGCATTTACAACTTTTTTGTGTTGTGTTCGTTAGAATTAAAATTTCACGTTGTCTTTAATAGTTTCCTTCACTTTATAATCTTCTCTTGGCATGATTAGGCAAAAACGATATGTAATGACTTTGGCCTTGACATCATTATATCTTTTGACCAATCTTTAATTATATTTAACTGAGGTTGATGATGTTTGAGTTAGGTACAATGTTAAGGAAGCACAAAGGTTACATTTTTAAACATGAATGACGCTAATTACGACTGTCGAGTGAGTATTACCTAAAACTAATTTGAATTAAGACAATTTAATTTATATACATAAATAAATACATACTGCGTAAGTATATAAATGATATTAACTTTTTAAATATTACGCCTGATTCATATGCTAATACTAACACAGAATAAACGCCATCTTGTAACCAAACCCTTTATTATTAATATGTTCATGATCTGGTAATTAGTCGCATTTAAAAATTTTCTCGCAATCGAACATAACAATTTACGTTACAGTTTCGTTAAACACATGACAAAATAACAGCACAACATAATACAAACATAAAAATACTAACCAAATTTTAAAAAAGAATGCACGGCGTTACCTTTTGATACTTAACCTACAGTTGTTTTCATCTTCAACAACAGAATTTAATAGAAATGGTGATAACTATACCAATAACTTTAAACTTGTAGTTAGCTATCGATACGATGAAAGGTTCGATTAGCAACCGTATCTATTGGTAAGTAAATAATCCAAGACACAAACCAAAAATATTATAGATTTATGTAGTGGTAGCATAAAACACCTAAAAAAAATTGTTAATATATTTGGAATATTTATACCTTAGTCAATCTAACCTGTATTCATACCTTTATTGATAACTAAACTATATAGTTAAGCTTTTATTCTACAAATTATTGTAATGTGCTACATCTGGCAACAATATCGTTAATGGGCTTGTGTCTTCATTTTTTAGTGGTCGATTTTTCAATTGTTGATTGAAATTGATGTTAATAAATGTGTATTGGTGTGTCTATTTTATTAAATATTTAAATGTTGATGGAGATATAGTAATTAAAAGTTTGAATTGTAGTTTTAGCGCTAGAAATGGTCGGCCATTTGTATGACGTGAAATGCATTTTAACGTCAGTTATTTGTTGAGTAGGATACTGAGGTTTCACCTAAAACAAACTTTATACATAAATAATTTTATTTAGTAAAAGATACTGATAACGGCTTATACAAATGTATACAAAAAGCATTAAAAGAAATTAAAACACTATTATCCAAAGACCATTATTCCAAAAATAGTTGCCTACTATTATCTATAACAATACATATATATATATTTTGTAACTGCTTACCTGACCTCTGTTCACTTCTTACAATTTTTCAAAGGCCTACATTTTCTAAATTAAGCTATAGAAGTTTACACAAAACTATTAAGAAGACCTTAAATAAAGAGTAAGATGGATCCCATATCTTGAAACTGGTAAAAGTAGCTTAATTTGTAAATTATAGAGCTTTGAAAAATCGTCAGAAGTTAACAGACGTCAGATAAGCAGTTACAAAATAGGCCCCTAAGTAGATATTATAGTTGGAGAACATACTATAAAAATGCAAATATTATATCGCATTCTTTATCGCAATTCAATAAATCGTATTTAATTGATACTTACTGCTATAAATTTTTATTTGGTTTTATCATACTTCTATCTAAATTATCAATTTTTAAATACTGGTTAATTAATTATTATAATTATTACTAATTGTTCGAGACATACGGCTGCAATTGTATAATAACAGATCTTCCAATTTTATAAATAAGGCAAGCATTTTTTAATATAAATAATTTCCTTTTGTTTTTAGATTATATAAACTTAACACATATTTAATAATAATTCTAATACATCATTTATAGCAGGGGTCCTCAACCTTTTGGAGTTCATGACCACATGAGGAAAGTAATGTAATTAAATACATTATGTAATAATAAATGTATTCTACATCCACTATATTCTCCAGACATTGTCGCCTGTGAAATAAGAATTAATTCTTTTTTGAACTGACTATCCAAATCCATTTCTTTGAATATAATTTACCGCTGATATGACAGGTTTCAAATTAACATTTTTAAGTAGTGATTGTGGTTGCAAGTATTCTGCATTGAATTTAATTTCGTAGTTATTTTTATAAAAGCGTTGCGAGTGAATGAAACGCTTCGGTGGGTCGTAGCTTGAGAACCCTATGAATAGATAATTTGATTAGAAAAAACTAAACAAAATATAAGCCAATGGGACGACCCAGGAGGTAGCCTTGACAGATGCTCCAGTAATGAGCGCAGTAATCAACCAAAGTAATCCATAAACAAACACTTGTAATAAAATATGGAATATCAAAAGCCTGTAACAGTAAAATAATAATAAAGTGTTTATTTCAAACGATATTTTAAATATAATCACATAAACTTACATCTGATCCTTCTTCTTAGCAACTGGAATAGATTTAGGATTCTCATTACTTAAGTAACGTCGCACACCTTGTGTAAGACTAACGAAATATTCTTCCCATTCCAGTTCTGCAATATCTATGTTAAAATATTTACGATCTGCATCTGATAAGGATTTGCTTAACAGGAGGGTGCGGCTATTGTCAAACATCCATTCAGTGAAAATGAATTTCGCTAACCGACCCAAAGACTGATTTACATTTGTGTGAAGACGAACAAGACTAGAAATATACAACGCTAGTTAATCCTGATAATGTTATTGTAAGAGTAATGATAATATTGTAAAAGTATATTACATAGGGCGCCCGCCAAATAGTCTGGTAATAAAGTCTAACAAATAAGCCGGAAGGAAGTGGACGAATATCGCAGATATTTTAAACATCCAAAGACTTGGTAGTAGCTTTAAATGTGGATACCTAAAACAATACATAATGTAATAATTGCTTATACCATAACACATTTCTCTCTAATACAAGTTCCAATTACCAAACAGCAGATTTCAGCGGGAAAGAATGGAGATATCCGTTTATTTTATGGTCCACCGATTTCCAAGTGAACGGTTTGTAAGTACTGGAGGTGCAATGGAATATTGAAAGTTTACCAGAGCTAAAATAAAACAACATTTATAAATACAGGTTTAGATTTCGATATTGTATTGCATTAGGCTTCTCTTTCACATTGAAACGAACTACTTCTCTTCAAACAATATGGATTGGGAGTGTATTAAATTCGAATACGATATTCTCAGACACGACCTAATATCTGAATCGACATTAGGGCGATATAGGGTTACCTACAAATAACAAAAGTGACAGATTCGAAGGTGTTTCTGATCGGAAAGTGATAGACCTCTGATGGTATTTTCATCTACGTGCATATGAACTATAATATGAATACGAACTACAGAATTTTTGAATACAGTGGTGTATTGATAAAGATTAAAGTAGAAACAACACCATACTGAAAAAGTCGGACCTCGCAAGTAGTCTTTTCCAGTGTAAGGTAACTAGGGCTTCACACGAGACGAGATAAGTGGAGAGTTTCATAAATCTCGCCCTGTTCTCGTTAGTTTAGGAAAAAATAGGTATCGTTTGTCTTGTAATCGTTCGTCTCGTCACATCTCGTTATTGTGAGAACTTACTCCTAAGATAGTCCTAAACAAAGTAATTCATTATATTATTTCGGCTAATTATTTTTTTTATTCTAAATTCTTCACACACTAAGCATATCGCTTTTTTTCTCACCTAAAATTAATTGTTTCAAATTTCAAACACAGTCATCACTTTCATCTAATTTCGGCCTTTTTCTCCTACACTCAACGACATTTTTGCGGCAACTGAAGCCTAAAATAATGTCTTCAAACAATCGCATTGTAAATAATTTATATTCACATTTATTTTCGCTTAAAATATGCGTTTCCGTTCGGCTACAAAATGTTGCAAAAGACAAAATAATAAAATAAATTATTTAACAAATGTTTGTTTACCAGATTTTATATTTCGCAAATTTACGAGCAACTTTTTTTGTAATAAAAAAACGGTTGAACGTTTATGTTTCTTGTTAGTTTATTTTCTTCGAATTTTTTTTTTAAATAACGTCAACGAGATCAGAATCGAGACTCTCGGGTCTCGACATATGTGGTTTTGGTACCGTGTCAATAGTTTTCAGAAATGTCTCGTCACGTCTCGTAATCGAGAAAAGTCTCGAGCTCGTGTGAAGCCCTAAAGATAACCCTTGTAGGAAATAAGAAACGCACCTTTCTTTATCAACATGGTATGCAGTTACAATCAACTGGTTCACAACAGTATCTACAGGGATATAATCGTATACCAGGCCCTTCGATACCGGAAGTCGTCGAACTACGCCTTTGCTGGCTCCCATAAGGAAACCTTGCGGTCCATTTTTAGATATCGTCCAGCCGGGAATCGGTTCCTTCCAAGCGGCAGTTACTGTAAGTTATATTAAGATATTAGGTTTGGTTGAGATATGTTTTCATAAACGACAATAATAACTTACTCATGCTGGGCCGAACAATACCACAAGGGACGAGAGCAGCAATTTTGTTCACCTCATGTTCCGCCAAGTGTTTTGTGAATGTGTAAGTATTTGGATGATCTTTGATTAGACTATAGAGTTTATTTTTATTAGTTACATATAATAACATATAATTTCAGTTTTTATTTGCTGTTTATCATTTACTGAAACTTACCCTGGAGCTAATTCTTCTAGTGCTGTTTCCGACAATGTTTCCGCGTATTTAATGACTTTCTCAGCGTCTTCTGGAGCTGGGTACAATATTTCTTTGGTTGATAGCAAAAACGCATTAACGTAGGCGCTGGAAACGTGTACCAAAGCCTAAAAAAGTAGTGTAATCTGCAGTGTAGTTTAACCTAATTAACTGGACGATCGATATTATTAGTTTTAAAATATACCTTCAGGTTCTTTATTTCTTTACAAAGTTCAGCAACTCTTCGGGTTCCCAGCAAGTTGATACTAACAGTAGGCTTAAGTGACGCTTGAAAATCAAGCGTTGCTGCAGAATGGAATACAATATGGACATCATTGATTAAAATTTTTCTGTCATCTATGCTGATACCTAGACTTGATTCACCAACATCACCAGGGATTGGAATCAGCTTTTGAAATCTGTCGGATTTCTTTTCTTCGATTAGCCGCTCAAAGATCTAAACATTTAACATAGTAAATAGTTATTTCTGTAATTACCTTTAACTGTATATTTTTATTATTTATTGTCTTACCAAATTTTTGCTTAAATCAACAACTCTTTCGTTTATATCTTTGCCCTTTTTGGGTCTCATCAACAGATAGATTTTTCCAACATCTGGACAGCATCTGAAATAAACATCCATTATGAAAATTGTCATTAACAATCAAAAATCAATTGTTTACTAAATACGAACCTCAATATTTTTTCAATCAGGCAAATACCCAGGAAACCTGTACCTCCGGTGATGAAGATATTTTTCCCTGCATAAAATTTCTGCACCTCAGAAATTGACTGAAATGAAATAATATTTTACAGATTAGTAATAGAAATATTTCAAGCATTTTGCTGGTGTATTGGAAATTCATTAATTATTCATTAAATATTGTTTTAACAGCTGTATTGCTTATCAGCTTGACATATATGTAATAGCAAACACTATATTTATTGCATCATATTTTACGAGTATTTTACGATAATACCTAGTAGTGGTTTACAATTTAGTTCTCCGATATAAATTTTATATAAGATTTATTTTTACTTATAGCTTTTTTGCTTATTGTAAAAGTGAAACCACTACGTACTATAAGTGGAAAAGAACACTTAGAAAAAGCATTTTAATAATTTATTTTATGCTGTATAATATTTTAACAATTAATTTAAAAAAAAACTTTACTTCATGCAATGTCTTATATTTAAGAGTTAAAATAACAAAATGTTTTTGTAAAAAGCTTTTGAAGGTTACAAAATAAGAAAAAATATATATAAAAAATGTATTCATTATTAATAATTGTTTAAAAAAAACATCATACGAGTTATGATGAGAATAAACTCTTGACATTGATTGAAGTGATACAAGTATTTTGACGAGTCTTCAAATAACATTGAGATCTCATGTTATTGCTGGGAGGAATTATTGATTATGTAATGTCTAATGTATAAGAGATACTTGCACGTAATGAAAATAAACAACACTTACAGAAAATGAAAACTTGGTTAAAATGATTACATACATAGGCCATAATGCGCAAAGCACAAGCAAACCCTAGTAATATTCAATCTAAAAGAAATTTTCAAGATGTTTAATGGTCACAAAATGTTTATTATTAGGTAAAATCGTTTACGGAAGAGGTTGTCACGTTCATTTCTGTATTATTATGGATATATGTACGTGAGAGGAGTGAAATATACTTCCACAAAGGTTTTAACTGGTACTAACCGCTTCGGCTATATAATATTCGTAGTGATACTTTTGAATCAGACTGTCAGTGAACAACTAGCTTAATAACTCTTGTTCAAGATTGATTTTACTACATTTTTACTACAAGAAGTGTCAACAAAGGACGCTCAATAATTACATGGTAATTTACTAAAATATGTGACTTGAATTAATGAAGATGGCCCTTTAATGTGACTGCTGTGGTGCCATCAAACCATGACCTTGTTCGTCATCATCATTTACCTCAACTATTTGGACCTTAAATTTAAATATTTACTTGATTCATGCGCTGGAATTAACATAGTCGGATGTTTGTTTAGTAATTTACATATTTCACACACACCTTCAACCAATACGTGGGGGCTACCCGAAGATGTGTAAAATCTAAGAAAACGACAAAATTAAATAGTCATTTTATACAAGGAAAATATTATAACCTGTGTTTAATTCAAAGTATTTAAATGGCTTCAATATGTAAATGTTATGTTCTTGTCCACTTTGAATATCTAGTTAGTAACTTATGTATTACACATTAATTGCGTAATGTATATAATAGTTGTAAGATTAGCAGAAACAAGTTGGACTATCGATATATGCCGTTTATTAGCGTTATTGGAAAAATACCCAGTTTCCTGAGTATGGGAATCATTTGTGAATGTTATATAATCCCTTCCAGTATCGGATTAATCAAAACATACCGCAATTGAGGAAGCTCTATAAAGGTAAACGTCGACATAATTATTGGACGTTTAATTATTCATAAAATTAGCAACCTTAGACTTGCACCATTGCAAAGAAACTGAATGGGCTTGTGTCCTCATTTTTTAGTTGTCGATTCTTCAATTGTTGATTGAAATTTATGTTAATAAAAGTGTATTGGCGTGTCTATTTTATTAAATATCTAAATGTTGACGGAGATATAGCAATTCAAAATTTGAATTGTAGTTTTAGCGCTGGAAATGGTCGGCTATATTTGTATGACGTGAAATGCATTTTAACGTCAGTTATTTGTTGAGTAGGTCAGTGCTGTGGTAATGTGTTGTAGCTGTTGGTAGTCGAAATAATCAAGTCAAGTCAAAGAATAATAAGTTTTTATTTTATTTAACCCTGCTAAGGCAGACGTAATATTGGAATTTTATTGTTCCTTGAAATAGCTATACATAATATTTGATATTTTGATATATAAATACATATAGCAGAGATTTATGATCTGTAAGGTTGGTAACCTTACACAAGGATTGTCACATGCATTTGGAGTTTGTACAACGTTGAATCCCTTTAATAATTAAAGAGACAAAATGACTTTTTTAATTGTTAATATCTCCTAACATATAAGGAGTTATTAAAAAATAATTGAACATTTGAGGTTCTAGTAACCCACTTTATCAATATATAGTATTGTTTGAGTACCAACAGCTACAAAACATTACCACAACACTGACCTACTCAACAAATAACTGACGTTAAAATGCATTTCATGTCATACAAATATGGGCGACCATTTCTAGCGCTAAAACTACAATTCAAATTTTGAATTGCGCTATATCTCCGTCAACATTTAGATATTTAATAAAATAGACACGCCAATACACATTTATTAACATCAATTTCAATCAACAATTGAAAAATCAACCACTAAAAAATGAGGACACAAGCCCATTATTCCCGACCAACACAAAACAAATATTCATGTGTTATTTAAATACAAAAGTTAAAAAGTAAATATAAATAATGAAAGTGCAGTTTAATTTATTATCATGAACGCGATGACGAAGCTGGAACGAAAACAACAATTTATGACGCGCGCTGTATTTTTTAAATTGACCATTGAACTATGAACAAAAATGTGCTAAATATTTTTGTTATTTTAACAAAGAACTGGAAAACAATAGAGAATGAAT
Source organism: Panorpa germanica (assembly GCA_963678705.1). Taxonomy (NCBI): domain Eukaryota; kingdom Metazoa; phylum Arthropoda; class Insecta; order Mecoptera; family Panorpidae; genus Panorpa; species Panorpa germanica. The sequence continues at coordinate 11,797,606 of OY783220.1, read as the reverse complement.
GAATGCTCTATTGTTTTTTACAAAAGAAAACAAATATTCAATATGTTATAAATAATGGAAATTTACCAGCATTTATTAAAGAAATGTTATTGCATGCGAATAAGAAGAATGCATTAGTTTTTTAAGCCTCTGTCCCACACAGTCCGGACAGTGAATTATTTAAAGGACTGTACTTGCAAGGTAAAAAGAGCCAAGGTTTGAGTCGGTAATAGAGACCAAAGAAAGACGACGCAAAATCGTATTAATGTTATTTTTATATGTAATAATATATTTCAACAAGTGTTTTGTTCATTGGTAAATCCAAATTCCTAAAATATGAATAAAATCCAAGTACTTAAGCAATGCAAATCGAAATATTAACAACGCAATTTCGAATTTACTAACCAGGGCACTATGTTCTACTTTGACTATACCCAGTAAACCTTTTGGAGTAAATTCTATTTCATTTCTATTACATTTCCTGAGTTTTTTGTCATGAACGCGTTTGTTTTCTATTAAGTCGTTCATAGGGAATATATCTTTTGTGAGCTACAGACGGCGCAACGACTGCTCACTGTTGAATAAAAGCGACTCCTGTGACAGGTCAATCAATTTGAACTAAGATTGATTTTCTGTGTGTTGCTCCAACTTGTAAAACGTTAGAATTGAAATGTACGAGTGACTAGAACTTCACCTAGCCATTCTATTTCACCAAATGATGTAGCTTTTTCTAAAGATTAGTATCAGACTCCTCTTATACAGACAAAATTAACTGATACACATATTAAAATCTACTTATACTACTATTTAAATATTAAAATATATTAATTATTATTTTTATATTCTCAATATATAGAAACTAGGACATGGTTCACAATGGGCTTGTGTCATATGTCTTAATTTCTATAAAAGTGTACTATATATTGATAAAGTGGGTTACTAGAACCTCAAATGTACAATTATTTTTTAATAACTCCTTATATGTTAAGAGATATTAACAATTAAAAAAGTCATTTTGTCTCTTTAATTATTAAATGGATTCAACGTTGTACACATTCCAAGTGCATGTGACATCCAATTCTTGTGTAAGGTTACCAACCTTACAGCTCATAAAGCTCTGCAATATGTATTTATATATCAAAATATCAAATATTATTTACAGCTATGTCAAGGAACAATCAAATTTCAATATTATGTCTGCCTTAGCAGGGTTAAATAAAATAAAAACTTATTATTCTTTGACTTGACTTGATTATTTGACTACCAACAGCTACAGAACATTACCACAGCACTGACCTACTCAACAAATAACTGACGTTAAAATGCATTTCACGTCATATAAATATGGCCGACCATTTCTAGCGCTAAAACTACAATTCAAACTTTTAATTGCTATATCTCCGTCAATATTTAGATATTTAATAAAATAGACACGCCAATACACATTTATTAACATTAATTTCAATGAACAATTGAAAAATCGCCCACTAAAAAATGAGGACACAAGCCCATTATATGTGCATAACCTTCGTCATCTTAAAAAGCAATCCTATTAAAAAAGCAGAGGTTATTTCTTTATCTAAATTAAAAACAGATTGAACACATCTTTGATGTGAAAGGTAGAAATGAAATAAGTAAAATAATTAATGGTCTTTAGTATAAAGCACAATTTGTACTTTGTTTTGTGTAGTGGTTCAAGGATTGATTAATCAATCAAGAATGATATTATTATATTAATTGTTAATAATAAACAGCAATCATTATTGTAATAAGAAAACAACATTCCAATTTGTCAAGGACTTTTTTTTAAGTATATTTCAGGTGTAATTATAGTAGTGCCCGCGTCAGCTTGAGTTTTTTTTAGTGAGTGTATTAATTCACTGTTTATTTATCTATAAAATAACATCCTCTATTTTGTTTAAAAATATTTATAGAAAGAAACGAGAGTGAAAATGTGAGACTCTATATTCAATAAAAATGGAATTCTGCATTATAATTTGCGATAACAGTTTCTTGTTTTCAAATATATATAAGATTTCAGTAATAAAAAGAATAATAATCAGGAAATTGCATAGAAACTATAAGCTATTATAAAATAATCAGAAATATTGCCAAGATATTTATATTCTGCTTCGACTATATAGCATATATAAAAGAAATTAATAAATTTAAATTTAAAATGAAAGTGATAGGTAGTCATAACACTTTTCAAGCCATTGCTTCGCTTGAACGGTATTTTTTCCCATCAAGAAGCAGTGTAAAATTAAAACACGAAATTGTTTTTGATCCATTGTTTTGAAAATAACAAAAGTAGCGTCACTCTTAGCACAATAACTCACAAACTACTGAATAGAATATCATGAAATTTTAACAGCTGTCTTTTGAAGGTTAGTATTAACTGAAAAAAGGTGACTGCAATAAAACTAGCGCCATCTATGTGTTAGGACGGGGACTTTTCAGCCCATGTGCTATATATCTGAATAACTTCTTCTCTTTCCAAGTTAAAGTCGTTATCGCTATTTAAATTATAGCTATTTTGTTTCGTCGGTTTGTTGGAACATACTTACATATTCATCTTTTAAATAAAGTATTTAAAATGAATGAAAAAATTGTCAACGAGACAAGATATTGACTTTAATGTCGTGGTATTTTAGATTCACCATTCCCGTAAACAAAACAAGATTCAGGAAAACATCATCCTCTAGATTCAATCAAACATCTTCTCCTTAATATTACGGAAATAAATTAAAAAGAAATTTGTTTTAGAATGTCAAATTGTTTAGTTTTTGTTTCCTGTATGTCTTTTACATAATTACATCGAGTACAAATTGCAGTTTTTGTAGTGAAAGTAATTGTTTTTATTTCTTCTTTTATCTATTTTTATTTCCCCGTTCAAGAAATTAAACTTTCTACTAAACTATCAGGTTTTTGAGTCAAGTCATTCGTTGCGTAAATGTGGAATAAGGGTGGGCGCACATTGTTGATAATACTGTCTTTAGAGTCAACTTATTCAGTGCAAACTATGCCCCACATTGTAACTAAGATTAAACACAAATTAATTGGAAATTCAATTAGGTACTTGTCATTTAAAAAATAGAATTCTGGACAAAATACACTTGTTAGAATTGTATTTGAAGGGTTCCCTCATGATTTAATGCGGCTCTGGAAACTTTTATTACGTTAATACACAATGTAAAAAATTAATGGAATTGTAGATTGCACATAATTCTATGTTTTGTGATAATAACATCATTCTTGTACAAGAAAAACTGGATATGATTTAAAAAAAAACATCGTTATCCTTCAAACTACTTTACTTTGATTACTGTTGATTATACCTTTGCAATTTTAAGTTTAACTTCTTGAATATTGCTTTAAAAATATTGGACTTAAAATAACATGTAATATGAATTGTTAACTTTAATTATTAAAGTTAAATTGGAATAGTCAAAATATAGAATTCCTACAGGTTAATAAAAGAACATCTTATTTCACTATTCGAGAACAACACTGTAACAAGTTTACTTGTTATAGAAATATTGTTATAATTATTAATAAAAAAAATCTCTAATTCTACATTTATAATTAAAAACGTATAAATACATATTTACTTAATTATAATCCAATATAAATAAATCTTACCTTATCGTCTTCAGTCATGTTTACAGTCCAGTAAACAAAAATAAAATTTATAACCTCAAAATAATTGTTAAGAAACAACACTAGGTGCAACAGTTATATTACGCTTTATCAATTAGTAAATCCCTTAAATTGATAATTATCTATAAAATTAAACTATATCTTTGTATATTAATTATTTTCACAAATACGCGTGTATTAACGTGTGACTGATGTCAGTATATGACAGTCGAATACAGTAAACGCCGGAATGGTTCAACAAGTTGGTTTCTTTCAAAGCCACGAGTCGCGCTGCTGGTTTAGAATAATTAGAAGTAGTGGTGTATACATGCAGTGACGTCGAAAAGCAGGGGCAAACAAATCAGTAACTCGCGTTGGATTTTTAATCTTACACTAGATACAATAGATTTTGTGATATCGTTACACTAAATACAATAGAATCTGATATTTGACCCCCTTGGTCAACTTTATGCGGATGCCCATGGTTATGACTGAAATAAAAGCGTACTATTTTATATGTTAATTTCAACATTTTAACTACGTATTAGATTCAGCACATTTTATTTTGAACAAAAGTCAATGCACTTTGCTCCGGTCGGGCTTGAGTGCTATTGCATTCCATTAATTGATGCGGTTTTAATTTATATATTGTGGTTTATTAATTATAAATGTTGTTTATTAAAAAATCGACACAGTAATTAGTAAATAAAATTACTTTTTGATTAAAATAAAGCTGAATGCAAAAAACCATGTACATATCTTTTAACAAAATATTAAAATGTGGTAATGTTTTGTAGCTGTTGGTAGTCGAAATAATTAAGTCAAGTCAAAGAATAATAAGTTTTTATTATTGAAATTTTATTGTTCCTTGAAATAGCTGTAAATAATATTTGATATTTTGATATATAAATACATATAGCAGAGATTTATGAGCTGTAAGGTTGGTAACCTGTAAACTTGTCAGAGTTCTGTCAAGAATATATCTCTTTTACGCTCTGTTGTATAAAAGAGATAGCAACTAACGGTTGTGGGGTCTCATGCATTTGGAATGTTGTACAACGTTGTATCCCTTTAATAATTAAGGAGACAACATGACTTTTTTAATTGTTAATATCTCTTAACATATAAAGAGTTATTAAAAAATAATTGGACATTTGAGGTTCTAATAACCCATTATATCAATACTTTCCGCTAAGCATAAAACGTAAACTCATGTATTATGTAACGTAATATTTTTTACCTAACGTTAAGTTTTATTATTTACCAAAGTTTACATTGTCATTAAATAAATGCAAGAGACACCACAAATCTTTCACTATTATATAACATTAAATAATCTTACATAAAAACTTTTGTTAACGTCAGAAAATATAAATTGATATAAAAGGATAATTTTTACATTATTTTAACCTAAATTGATGTAAAAGGTAGACATGTTTATGTTAATTAAACCTTACATAAATTTTATGCGGGGGTTGCATCTTCGATCGAATTTCTAACAAATTATTGAACTTTGTGACATCATGAAAAACAAATGACATTTTATTTTTATTTTTTATTTAAATTGCAAATGCAAATATTGATTTAAGATTTATATTTAAAGATAAATTTAAAATATGGGTGATGAGGTCCCTACATTTAAATGCATATTAATTGGAGACGGCGGAACAGGAAAGACATCATTTGTCCGACGTCATAGGACGGGCGAATTTGACAGGCGCTACATCGCAACTGTTGGCGTCGAAGTTAACCAATTAATAATGAACACCAATCGTGGTTTCATAAAGTTCAACCTTTGGGACACTGCAGGCCAACTTAAGAACAGTGGCCTGCGCGATGGATACTATGTTCAAGGTCACTGCGCTCTGATCATGTTCGATGTCACCTCCAAAATAAGCTACAGGAGTGTTCCCAATTATTACCGAGATATTAGACGTGTTTGCCAGGAAATTCCCATAGTCCTATGCGGTAATAAGGTCGATGTCAAGGACAGAACTGTAAAACTCAGAAATATTATTTTTCACAAGCAGAAAGGCATCCAGGTAAAACATTGGGAAAGAAATAAAAACACCTGCAGGGCAAAAGAAGGTTGTGGTAAAACCATTTGAAAATGATTAACAAGCAGAGATAATGTTGCCTTAAAGCAGTCTTGTCACCGATGTAAACAACCTTGCAAGCTATTCTTTTAACTATTACTTCTATCCACATACTTACAAGCAGAGATGTGCGTTTTTCAAATACATATACTCAAAATGCAAATACAAAATAGTAAATATCTATTTTCTATTTTATATTTAAATATCTTTTAAGAGTATAGAATTTTATATTTTATTTGAAAACTTTTACAAACCTATTTCCTATTTGGAAAATACAAAATACTTTTTTCATTTTTGTTACTTCATAGTGTTAATCAGTAGATATTATTTTTTGAATATAAACTTAAAACCCCATCAACATTAGAACAATCTGTGATCTAAAAATATCTGCACAATTGTCTTAATAATCCTAATTCTAATAGATGTGCATATTATTTTATTATCCTTCCTGTTACACCCACCATAAGACATCTGATTTTCGTTTACCTAAATTTGTTTTACTACAAGACAATCACTCCTTACTGAAATATATATACATAAATATATATAATTTTAGCTACTACCCTTAACATTTGTCCGCTTTAATCCCTAAACTACCCCAACTAAATATAAATATTTTATTCTTCTACAAAATAAAAATAATTCCATCGATAAAAAATGAAAGATAAATTATTTGAACAAATAATGGTATTAAAATAACATATATATTTTATGTAAATTCTCATAATTATTAAAAAAAATAACATTTATATTAGTAACATAAAGAGTATTCTATTTTCTCAAAAGTATTTTAAAAATACGTATTTTGTATTTAAATACTAACATGAAATTTATTTTTTATTTTGTATTTGAAATAGGAAAATAACGAGATATTTGCATTTTGTATTTAAATGCTTTTGAAAAGCATTTGTGCTTATAAGCATATAAATGGGCTTCTTTCAATGTACTATATAAACTGTTTTGGTTTGCAAGATATGCTTATGACTTTAAAAATGTTTAACTGTAACTATTCTAACGCTCTTTTTATATTTATTTTACAGTACTACGATATTTCAACGCGTTCAAATTTCAATTCCGACAAACCCATTCTTTGGTTGGCACGTAAAGTTATGGCGGATCGCTCCTTGCAAATAAGGGATATGCCAGCAATTGGAATCCCTATAATCCCTTTGGAACAAGAAGCTGAAAGACGAGACAGACTAATGGACGATTTTCGGGAAGCGCAAAATATTAACCTACCAGAAAGTGAAAATGAAGAAAATGACATTGATTAAATAAATAAGAAATTTATTGTTTATAAATTACATCACTGAACTTATAACCAGATTTTCATGTATTTGAAAAATAAATAAATTATAATACGAATAAATTATTGTTGCTTGTTCTTTCCTTGTCAAGTTTTTGATGGAACTATATCGACATAGACTGCAGGAAATATTTCAAGAGTAGTGGGAACTATAACAAGGGTAACTGGATTCAAATCAACGATTGATAAGTATTATTTTGTTTTTTTTTTCGATTTCATAAACAACTTTTATAGATTAGTAATGCACTTCTTTACTAATGGGCAAAATTCCCAATAAAAACAGATTCTGAAATTTCACCCAGTTTGCATTTATACATTTATTAGTTTTTAAACAATACCACAAGACCAGCAGAACTCATAATGCAAAATTCAATAAAGCCTGTTGATGACATACCAACTTTTAAATGTCTCCTAGTTGGTGACGGAGGAACCGGAAAGACATCCTTCGTAAAACGTCATGTTACAGGAGAATTTCAAAAGCACTACTTGGCTACAATGGCTGTTTCCATACATCCGTTGTTATTTTGTACAAACCATGGGCCGGTTCGTTTCAACGTTTGGGATACATCAGGACAGGAGAAATTTGGCGGTTTGAGAGATCGACATTATTTGGATTCTCAATGTGCTATTATTATGTTTGATGTTACCTCCAAAGTGACCTACAAGCATGTATCAGCGTGGTATCGAGAAATTAGAAGGATTTGTGCTTCTATTCCAATTGTTATATGCGGGAACAAAGTGGATATCAAGGAAAGGAAAGTAAAAGCTAAAAGTATTATATTTCCACGACAGAAGGGGGTTCAGGTTTGTCTATTTATTGTACCACGCAGCTTGTATAACTCTTCTCCTTATTTAGCCTGACGAGTTTGTCAATTTTTGTATAAGTACTCTACTTTTGAAAGATTAAAACAACACCTTTTTTTCATTCGTTTCTTCGACATCAAATATTAAATTCATTTGTCAAAGACAAGTAAAGTACCGTAAACCAGAATGTGTAGAGAATATAAACACTTCTAAATCATTATTATGGACTCTATGTTATGCATATGTTTTGAATTACCATCAGGCATACATGTTACATAATAATTATATTTTAACTAGCATGAAATTTACGCTGACATTGAATGTGTTGAAAGCATTAAAAATTGATCTTCCTTGAAATAAATAAATGCGTGTCACTTGTAAAGGGCCAAGAATTATGCGCGGGTGCTTTGACATATTAATTCCTCTTTACAATTATTGTATTTTTTAAATATATTTAATTATGTTTACAGTATTTTGACATATCAGCCAGGGCGAATTATAACTACGAGAAACCGTTCCTTAGCTTAAGTCGAATTTTATTGGCAAACTCCCATTTGATATTCATTGCTGCACCCGCATTGGCTCCACCGGATATTTTCATGGATCCGGATGTACGACGAAGAATTGAACAGGAAGTACGATGTCAGTATGATGATTTTGTTTCACCAGATGAAAAGGGCGATCAAGGACCCAACAATAAAGACTTAGATTAATTTGGTTTGTTATAGATTTTTTTTTAGTGGATGTAAACTATCAAAAAATGTATTTTTATTTTCATTTGATTTTGCTCTGTTTATATTTATAATAAATAACATTTGCTAATGCCTAAAAATAATTATTAAGATAATTTAAATAAAAATTTGGTAAGAATATTTTTTAAGAAATTGTTTGCTTAAATTCAATTATATTTTGGTTTATACAGATATGCAACCTCTCTGTTACCACAAAAATAAATGCTTAACATTTTAGATACTTTTTAAATACTCTTTAACAAATGCTTATATATACATGAAATTATATTTTCTTATATATATCTACAAAAAAATAAACAAACATAACCAAAATTAATAACTTAATAACTATTAAAAAACTATCTATAACCAATGAATAAAATAAGTGAAGAGCCCAGCCAGGATGTAAGCTAGAAATGATAATTGAAGACTGTCTGTAGATTGTAGGCTCAAAATCCAGGCAAAGAAATATCTGGAAATGGTGAATAGCAGAAGATAACTGAAGTAATGAACCATACGGTGTCTGAAATAAATGAAATTTGTGAGTTAGTACTGATTCAATATTGATACATTTTTGTATGTCTAGTTTAACATTGTTGTGGATCTTCAGTAGGGTGCGTTTTTTTTATACCTTCTAGAAATAATATAAAAAAACAATAGTGAACTCTATATTTGTAATAACTTAAAACAATAGGCAATAAAAAATTACATAGAGAAGTATTTGATTTCTGTGTTTTTTAAAAGAACATGATATACCTGTGATATAATATGATAAATTATACATTAACAAATAAACTGCTCCTTGTGCGGCCAGTGTGACCGCGTCCACGCATGAATCTATATATATACAAACTTGAATTATGTTTCATTACCGAAAAAGAACATAAAGTGAATAACTAATTTATTCCTTAATGTAAAATAATTAGCAAGCGTGACTTCGGATGTCAAAATGTTCGCGTCAACACCATCTATTGTCAGTAATATCTGTTTGTTTCCGGCTTCACTTTCTTAACATTTGCTTTTACTAACCTTCTAAGTACTTTTTGGCATCTAGCTCCTGTTTCTTTGGATTCCTTGAAGTAATACCTTCGAACACCTTTGACGCAGTCTTCGATGAATGGTTCCCAGTGAATATCCCTTGCTGTAAAACTGTATTTTTCTTGATCTGCTGGAGTTAACTGACTAAGAAGACGACCAGAATTTACAGTTGCAAATCTAAATTCCTGTGATGTGAAATATCTTGTTGCTATCGTGCCACGGCTATATTTCTGAACTATGCTGAGTAAACTATATTTAAATAAAAGAATAATTAAAAATAAAAGAATCTGTACATATATATTTTTATTGAATATGTAGACTTTCCGCGCCTAGCTATTTCTGAATGCAACAAGTACTACTCAGTTAGTTATCCAAGGTTCGAACCAATTTAAATAAATAACAAAGTATAAAAATTAACTGTCTTTTTTTGTCTCTATAAATATTATCCAAGTATATCTACCGAATTTCCTTAGTCTTGTGGCTAAGTAAGTTCTGCAAAATCTCCAAGAAGTACATGGGAACAATGTGGAAAACTAATTCAACGATTCTGTTTCGAATACGACTAGACCTTGCTTTAGCATTAGGATACCATAGCAGTTCGTCGCAGGGATGTCGTCGGGCCGAATGGACAACTAAATCCACATATTCCGACCATGTGATAGGATTTTCTTCCCCTAAAACATCCACAAAATATATAAATAATGATTCCAATTATATATTTAAATGTTAGTGTTTTTTAATTTACCTGTGGTGCTGTGGTAAACTTTAATTTCGTTTTTCTTCATAAAGTTCCCAGCATGCCACGCGCTTGCAAGGCACATGTTGCTCACGTGGTCACATGGTGTCATGTCGGTTATAAGCTCTGGGTCTGCTAGCATTGTTCTGAACACGCCTGAAATTTTAAAATTTAATTCAAAGTTGTATAATTGAAACTCTTGTAGAAAACTATTAGAAAAAGAACCGAGGCCATTTGAAACCACATTTTCCTTTTGTGATTGCGGTTTTCTGTATATTACTGTAGATAAAACCAGCGATTGATGAGATTGAGGTTAATTATTTTAATTGTAATTATTTTTTCTAACTTCTTGTTAATTGCTTTTCGTCAAATATGTGCTAACCTCAATTGTGTTACGAGCTTGATTCAATTTTTTAAGTTTGAATCTCAAAACAGTCGCTATAAGACTCTCATTTTAATCAAGCACGAGCCACGTGGGCTTAAATAAATGGCACATAAGATGCCATTAAGATTAAGTAAGCAATCTTGGATTTCGATGTTTAATTTTTATAAAAAATACACAAGCAATATACAAAATATGGATGTTACTTTACATGCATGTAATATTTTACGTAACCAAAACTTTACATTAGATAAATTAATTTTTAGAGGTTATGATGTTGTACACCACGTGGTAACTTTGAATATTGTTATTTTTTGTACCTTTTATACACCCAGCAATAAATCCACAAGCTCCGCTGTTAATATTGTCACTCCATCCCGCTACAGGAGTCTTTAAAGTCCCCAGTACTGCCAACCAAAAAAAAAACATGATTATAATTTCAAAACACTAACTTTATCTTCAACTTAAAAGTTATTTATGTTACCTATGCTTGGTCTAATGATACATATTGGGAATTTTGTCTCTTCTAGTTCTAAATATTGTTCCGTCAGTTGTTTTGAGAATGTATATGTGTTAGGATGAGAGCCTAGAAGTTTAGCGAGATCTGACGTCGTTCCTGAACAATAATCTTTTGTGTTTTCTACTTCATCCATTATACGGTAGGGGTCTGATGTTGTTGGGTATATCTTCTCGGCAATTAACCCTTTGACGGTACAATTACAAAATGCTGTCGACATGTAGATGAAAGACTGAAATATAAAAAAATCTTTAGATTAAATGAATATGAACTTCAAGATAATTTTGAAATACAAGAAATTGAATTTCTTATACGCCCTTTATTCTTTTCTTCTGTGTTTGAACAGCTATTAAACCTGTTTACTTTAGAAGAATTATTACTTAATTATTTAGAAAGTTTTTACGGGGATATAGCTATTCAAAGTTTGAAATTCGTTTTGCCGCTTAATATTAAGAAGGTCAGGAATGAAATTATAACTTCTACAAGTGAACAAGACATTACCTTTGTTTTTATTCATCTTAGTATTACTTTGTGAGACATCTTGTTCACCTTTAATCATTGACATTTCGTTTTATTTTCTCTTCATTAAGTTGGAGGAACCCATTTTATAATATCTCGTTTTGGAGATAAATATTTATGGTTAACTAGCACAGTAAACTATCTTAAATCCAGTATTCTATAGTTCGGGATCGATTGAACAGTTTTTAATTCTATTATTGGAATAGGGCAGTTATAAAGTGAATTTAAATCAACGAAAGTGTGAAATTCAATAAAATAAATATTTAAAGAAAATAAGAGAGGATATCATAAAGAATGGGGGGGGGGGAGGAGTTCCAAAAAAGAGAAAGGAGTACTTTGAAAGGAATGGAATGGCGATCGAGGAGGCAGAGAGGAGAAGAGAAGGTGGCGCAAGTGTGGAAGAGGAGCTAAGGAGAAGGGATAAGGAGATACAACAGCAGGAGAGAATGGGAAAAATAGAAAAAAGTAACTACAATAAAAGATATAAGAGGTTATGGGAAAATAATGTGCCTCAGTACCTTATAGAAAAAGACATAAAACACATAAGAAGAACAGCAAGGTTTAGATTGGGAAATGAGGAAAAAGAAAACAGATACTGGGAAAAGAGTGAGGAAAGAAAGTGTAGAATGTGCGGAGCGGAGGACGAAACACTGGAGCACATTAAGTTTGAGTGTAAGGAAAAAGTAGCGAGCGAAAGGAATATCGGCCAGCTATTAAAGGGAGGCAGTGAAGGAAAGAGGTGGATGGCGGAAATAGTAAGAAGGAAAGAAAAAACAGGAGAATAAATAAGCTGGTGGAGAATAATAGAGAGGGTCAAGAGAAAAAGAAGCAGAAAGCGCTTTTTAGAAGTACTAAAAGTCGAGAATAATTTTTTTTAGTTTTAATAAATAAATAAAGTTTAGTTTTAAGGTTGAATTGTTAAGATAGGAATGAAATGTGCTAAGAAATAGAATACGGTAGATTGTAAAGCCGAAAGGCACACACAATTAATAATAAATAAATAAAATAAATATTCAATACTTGACTGATCTTGTAGTTTTTTTAAATTTTTGATTGAAATAAAGGTATCTACATATATACAGTCTAAATCACGATAGTTCGGCGGCGACTTATACTTAAAAGAGGTTATAAGAGCGGTATAAATCTATAACACGATAATCAATTTTATCTTATTCGTTTCTATATACATTATAGAAAAATAAATGAGTCAGTGCTTTTTAGTTATATCGGCAGTTTATACCCCACAACTTGTTTTAAGTATGAGTCGCAGCCGAACTCTCGTAATTTGAACTATATATCAAATTTGAGTTTCACTTTTACCGTGGATTTTAGAACTGCATAAGACGTCACAAAAGAAATAAGAAATCAAGATTATTTTTCCTTTTTCATAAGACAACGCAGCTGTTGTAAATGACGTACCACACACACACTTATATGCGTCTTTATTGCATAAAATATAGGAAAAATCTGCGGACGTGACGTAAAATGTATTGGAATTTTCTATGACGTTGGATCACTTGCATAATTACAGAGACAAAATACGTTTTTTAATTGTTAATATCTCCCAAAATATAGCGAGTTATTAAATAACTATTGGACATTTGAGATCCTGGTAGCCAACTTTATCAATATAAAGTACTGTTTTATAAGCCCATTAAATTTTGTGCTCTATGTTTTTCTTTAAACCTCGCGCTTGCTAGAATGAGAAATACTTTTTCAGATATATACGAGTATGTTGTTTACTTAGGCTCAGATTTAGGTTGTTTATCTTTAGCATTTGTGTCGGCCGGATTAAAGAGAGTCTACTGTAATAGGAACGCAGAAAGTACGAATTTGATAATGACAGGATTCATCAGAATTCTTATATAACGGTAAATGATTATTCCAATAGTGTCTCTTTAGCATTTATACACCTTAAATAAATCAACTATGGTATTGGTACAGTCTACTTAAAAAAATTCTCGTACCTCAATATTTTTCATATGTTTGCAGACATTCAACACGTTCCTAGTACCAATAAGATTTGTTGTGACTGCATTTTTCAATGTTGAATTAAAATTAATCGTAGCTGCAGAATGGAACACCACATTAACTTTTTGCTCCAAATTTTTTCGCATATCAGTAGATATTCCTAGGTAAGGATCTGTAATATCTCCTCGAACTGCTATCACCTTCTTCAAAGCGGCAACGGAATGTGATGCAAATAACTAAAAAAATGAATTCATAGTGAAATCGTAAACAATTCAAGTTCGTTCTTTGAATTCACAGCATACTCTATATGAATTCGAGTTCGTTAATTCTTGAAATAAATTTGTATATAAATTACCTCTTTTTGTAGAATAAGTGTTAGCCTATTCTCCGCTGATTTATTATCAATGTCCCGGAAGAGCACGAAGATATTTCCGATGTCCTCCGTTGTGCTTAACAAAGCTTCTATTAAGACACATCCTAAAAATCCTGATCCTCCAGTTAGAAAAATATTTTTACCACGAAAATATTCCGCTATTGAAAGATTTATTTGTTCTTTCACCATTTTAAATCACTGCGATATATTATCACTAATTTTTAACACAAAATATTTTATTTGGGTAAGCTGTCAGATCAGATTAACACTGTTCACGCGGCTACGTCCGATTTTCAACTGTTTTTCTTTAACTATCGTTTGTTTGGTTCTGGATTTTTGTTTAATGGCAATTGCTGTAAAGGAGGGGCTTCCGACGAAGATACAGTGTGACGTGTAAGTCACAAAAGGAATCCAACGGATTGGTTCTCACTTACCAATACATACACATAACATAACGGTGTGAACTTACTTCATAAATACTAGGTAACGGCAAATGAAATTTCGTTGTGTAGAAATATTTTAATTAACTTTAATATTTAGCTAAGAGTTTTGGTAAGGTGAAAGCGAGAGTTAAATTATACATATGAAAGAATATCTTGTTTTTTAAATTATATAAGCCAATATTTAGTGATCTGTTGAACTCTGTTATGTATCTTTTACATAAACAAATATTAAATTTGCATAAAAAAAATTATGTAAAATGGGCTTGTGTCCTATGTCTTAATTTCTATAAAAGTGTACTATATATTGATAAAGTTGGTTACTAGAACTTCAAATGTTCAATTATTTTTTAATAACTCCTTATATGTTAAGAGATATTAACAATTAAAAAAGTCATTTTGTCTCTTAAATTATTAAAGGGATTCAACGTTGTTCAACATTCCAAATGCATGTAACATCATAATCACTGCCAACCTTACAGCTCATAAATCTCAGCTATATGTATTTATATATCAAAATATCAAATATTATTTACAGCTATTTCAAGGAACAATAAAATTTCAATATTATATATGTTCAATATTATGACTTGACTTGATTATTTGACTACCAGCAGCTACAAAACATTACCACAGCACTGACCTACTCAACAAATAACTGACGTTAAAATGCATTTCACGTCATACAAATACGGCCAACCATTTCTAGCGCTAAAACTACAATTCAAATTTTTATTTGCTATATCTCCGTCAACATTTAGATATTTAATAAAATAGACACGGTAATACACATTTATTAACATCATTTTCAATCAAAAGCCCATTAAATAGGAATTTAAAAAGCAGGATTACAGAGCAATACTAAAAAATATATTAAAGAAACACTACCGCACGCTATATCTTTATCGCTATTTATATTATTTGTATATTTTAATAAAATTAATAAAAATTATATTTTCTTACTTTATCGAGATTATCATAAATATATCACAATCATTCGTTTCCACATAGATCAGTAAAGATTCGTATCAGTTACAATCTAATAATTTAGTACCATAAGTTAAAGTATATTAATAAATATAAATATTTAAATTTTCAAGGTCTTTCAGGAGGTATAGGAAGTTAACGTAAATGATGAAAACGTTGTGAAATTTGGAGGGTCGATACAAATTGTTAAAACACATGCTGTCTCAAAATTTTAGAAACCTAGGGTTCATAGTTTTCTTTTTCTACATGATTAAAAATAGTCATTTTCCATACAATTCATAATTTTTAGCTCAATTTCACCACATAATATAACTTTTAACTATAAAAAAATGGTGACACGGCTTTCAAAAACTAGGTGTATATAAAAGAATCTTTTCTGCAACTATTGCAAAAAGAAAATTATCAAAAGGATACCTATAAACGAAAATATTTAAATAAAACCAGTAAGAAACAGTAAATGTAGGTTATAAGCCGGCAACGTTGCAAATCCCAATTTGAGCGGGAAATTCAAAATCTGAATAAATATTATATAAAATATAACAATTTATTTGTCAAAGAACCAAATCACGCATGCGTCAACACACGTAAATTTACAGCGTTGCCAAATTTATTATTCCTTTTTCAAAATATTTAATTTGAATTTAAATTGAATTAATATAAATTTGATATTATTTATAGGTAATTTTTCATTTATTAAACTATTATATGCATAAAAAAATTATTTTAACAAGCAAAAAGCAGTTTAATAGCGAATTGAAAAATTCTTTTTCAAAGGTACAATCCCAATATTTGCTCGTTCCTCATGTACTTCGTGTTTTGCATTTCGTATTACCGAGAGATAAACTTTTTGCATTGACGGTACGTCCTGTACCTCCTTAAGTAAATGGGATAAAGTTTTTACGGGAACTAAAATTATTTGTTGACAACCGAGAGCGTAGATGTTTGATGTCAGAAAACTGTGTCTATTAGTTCGATTCACAGACCAGCGATATCCTGAAAAATATCCGAGGTAAAGACGACAATCCGGTACTTTGCATCCACCTTATTTAGTCAACACAAAAAGAATTCTTTTAAATTTATGTGTTGTGTTTAACACATAATAAGTAAACCAAAAGTACTTGTATTTACCAACCGAAGAAAGGGAAATTTCTGTTGTCATGTTCCGTCTTAGACAGAACCGTAATCTTTATTGAGGATCTCCGCGCAGTGAAAGTCCGGCTCGGCGTTCGAAGTGAAGATCCGCATTGCTTCCAGCACCACGTATCGTTTCGTGTCTTAATTTCAACCATTCCAAATATCAATGTCATCCAATAATTTAACTTGTAAAATGCATTAAGCTTTAAACAACGTAGCCTTAAGAAAAACATTGACCGGGTTTTGCAACGGAACGCGTATACAATCCTTTTAACAGTGGCGTATTAAGGTTAAGAGGTATTTGATGGGGCCCATTTATTCCTGGATATGTAGAGTCAAATTCCCGCTGTAATATTTCTTTTACTAGCTAACCAACTAAAAAATATGTTTCAAAATTGTAGCTACTTCAGTTCATCAGATAATCCGTCCTTGTCCGGGTATGGTCCACAGCTTTCAAAAAACAGTGTTAAATAAAATTAATTCTAATGGTGCTAATTTACTTTTGTAATTTTATATTTAACTTATTAAAAATGTTTACTTTTCTATTTGGTTTTATATTAAGTAATAGTTTCAATTATGTACTAATATTTGCAAACCAAATTAATTAAGTTACAAAATTTATAATTAAAAGATGAAATAATTTATCCATTAACGTAATTATGTAATTTAAAAGTTTTGAGTTAGAAATTTATAGGATGTAAATATTTTAAATTTGAAATTATCTTTTCCCGCCAATCGTTACCAACGTCACTCGGGTAATAATGTATTCATTTTGATTGGCTATGTCTGTCACGTGGTAGGAATTCTTGTATCTGATAGGTTGTGGATATTTAAGATGTGACGTCATACGGGATTTTTTATATTTATGTAGTGATCGTCCCTTTAATTTTTGTAGTGTTTTAAATAGCTTTATTTGTTTTTGATACCTTGTATAATATTGTGATTACTGTAAAAATAATATGTAGAACAATTTAATAGGATTTACATCTTGGTTTATATATTATTTACCAAAAGTATTATTTATGAATCCAGGGGCGTATCAGAACTGATAGGAGCTTGAGTCGATACTCCTAACCTAATTATTATTGAATTGAGTTTTTGAGTCTCTACCTAAAACTGGGGTTCCCCTTACGCCCCACCCTCGTTACGCTTCTGTGTACTATATTAGAATTGTAGTAATACCTTCTTATTTAAATTTCTCTACTTTTTAATAGGTTCATAAATATTTTTATATAAAAAAAGTTATGAAATAGGAACTAATCATTAATGTAGGAGTAGTAAAATCAAGTTTAGACTTATGTAATAGCCGGTCTTATTGCCTCGGGACAGTTCCAAAACTTTCTTAAAAGTAGTTTGCAAAATTTAAATCTGTAATAAAAGAATTACAAAGATTTCAAGCATATATCCATAATGAATCACTAAATTATATACAGATAATTAAATTAAATATATTAAAAGAAATTTGGTATTGTATCGTTATAGAGTAAGTACCTGGAAAACAAGGAGGAAGGATGTGAAAATGATTGCTAGATTCAGGCAGGGGAATGAAGAAAGAGGCAAAAAGTATTGGGGATAAATAGAAGATAATTTATGCAGGTTATTCAGGAAGGAAAACGAAAAACTAGAACTCGTTAAGTATTGGTGTCAGGATAAAGTGGAAAGTGAATTAAGCTTGGAAGAGTTATTACAAGGAAGAGTTTGGATGATGGAGGTAAGGAGAAAGAGAAGAGAGAAGGAGGAGAAGGAAACTTTGTGAGCAGAGGGAATAGTGAGGAACGATTGCAAGAGAAGGGAAGGAAGTAGATAGATGGTGCAAGTAATATCTTAAATATCTAAATGTTGACGGAGATATAGCAATTAAAAATTTGAATTGTAGTTTTAGCGCTAGAAATGGTCGGCCATATTTGTATGACGTGAAATGCATTTTAACGTCAGTTATTTGTTGAGTAGGTCAGTGCTGTGGTAATGTTTTGTAGCTGTTGGTAGTCGAAATAATCAAGTCAAGTCAAGGAATAATAAGTTTTTATTTTATTTAACCCTGTTACGGCAGATATAATATTGGAATTTTATTGTTCCTTGAAATAGCTGTAAATAATATTTGATATTTTGATATAAAAATACATATAGCAGAGATTTATGAGCTGTAAGGTTGGCAGCGGTTGTGATATCACATGCATTTGGAATGTGTACAACGTTGAATCCCTTTAATAATTAAAGAGACAAAATTACTTTTTTGATTGTTAATATCTCTTAACATATAAGGAGTTATTAACAAATAATTGAACATTTGAGGTTCTAGTAACCCACTTTATCAATATATAGTACACTGTTATAGAAATTAAGACATAGGACACAAGCCCATTGTGAATGGTTCAAAATTGAAATGTGTAATTTGAGGTTAATGTAACAGTGATGCAGCTCTGCATAATTACGACAGAAAGCTAAGTATGTTAGATAAGTCAATTGTTATAAAACACAAATAAAGTAACGCTGCGACACCTGCCATAATGATCACCCACCATAATTATATTAATTACTTTGATACCATATATATACATCTGTAGATAAAATTATTACAGCGACACTTTAAGTATACTAATTAAGATTAAGGTGCTAATAATTAGAAAAGAAATAAATTAACCTTGTACTAAATTAATGCTTTTTACTTTTAAACTCACTGGGTAATCTTGCGAAACTTAGACACCTGGTGGCGATCATTCAAACTGCAATATTTGCCTCACTTCGTATGGAAATCATGAAAGAGAGAGAGGTAACTATTGTTGTCGCAAGGTTCAGGCTGTGGAATGAAAAGAGAGGAGCAAATATTGAAGGGTGAAGAGAAAATGCTGAGAGAAGTATGAAAAGCTAGAACATATCGCATTGGTTGGGTCCATAACAATCCAATACATGTGAAGACATAGTGGGCTATAGCATTTATCATTGGGACTGACTGCTGTGTCTTCGAATTTGATCCCTGACTTTGCTTGTTTTTTTGTTTCGCTGGAAAAATGTTAAGTGTAACAATAGAGCAAACAATTGTTGTGAAATTTCTCATGAAACTTTGTAAAACCACTACTGAAACTTATAATTCATTTAAAGAAGTGTATGGCAATGAATTTTTACATAACCATTGACTTATCAGGCAAACTGCCTTCACAGTAGAAGATCATCGGTGTTAGAACTCAGAATCGGAAATAGGTCGATGTTTAACGATGTCGCATATTAGTTTTGCAACTAATGTGGACGACGCTTAAGACCTAACGGCAAGAACTATAAATAAATACATAACTTGAATAACTGTTATTATAAAAGTACGATTAATTACTTTTATAACGGAATGTACCTTCGCTCATCCTATTCTTACAATTAGTGAATGTTAAATACTAATCAAATACGGTATAAATGTTTATATTCAGACAAATATATTCAACATTCTAATGACGTATTTGTACTATAACGAAACGATTCTTAAGTATATATTTACATATTCATTTGATATTTTACAAATAACAATAAATCTGCCGGCAATGGTAATACAAATATATCACATACTATTTACATAACATCTTTAGCTTTGTTTTAGTATTTGTCTGTTACTAAAACCTGATTTACAAATTTGCAAAACTTTTAACGCCTGATAGTTAGGTAATACTTCTTACACACATATTCACAGTGGTGCCATCTGTTTAGTTACTAAGTTAAATTAACTTAGTATAGAGAATATAACCTCAAAACATAAACGGTTTGAATATTAGGTACAAATATTGTATAGAAATACTATAATATTTAAAACACTCCTAGTTTACAGGTAACACTTTTTACAAATTTGTTGTTATTTTCTTATTGTATTGCATTTTTTAATAACAATTCTGTTCAATAGATGGCCATACGTTAGAAATAACTAACAGTTTTGTAACTCTTTACTTAAAATAAATCAAACACGTGTAAAGAACAGAAATACGTTAATGTGTCATAGAAAACGTAGTTCGGATCTTAAGTATGCTATCGAATCAATACGAAGGAGCGTTCAAAATAGCATTGCGTTGCGTGGAGCCATATAACGCTACATCAGCCAGTAGCGTGCCAAGATGCAGTACAGTAATTCATTACCGTTAAAATGGTATTTAACCGTGAAACGTTATGATTATTAGAGCGTATTAGCTTTGTAAAAAATGCAAATTCGCAATAATGATAGACCAAGAGAAAAAACATTTCTCCAGAAAAATCCAGTTCCATCCTATCGTAGCTAACACATGGACGAGTTTAATTATTAATCTTAGTTTAACTGGTTGTTGTATTATACGAAATTGTTAATATTTTTATACAGAATTAAACTTTAGTTATATATTTTTATATTAATTACTGATAATGATTTGACTATGTGGTAAATGAGTAAAAATAATTTAAATAACTTTGTAAAGAAGTCTATCGGGATATTACACTGATTAATAAATGTTGTGTAGAAGATTATTATCTACGTCACTGAGTCGACGCCGATAATACGCAAGCGTCCCGACGCAACGTCAATTCTAACGAACATCCAAGTTTCAAAATGGCCGAGTGAGGTGTCGACATCGATTTTTACAGACAGTTACGATATTTTATAACTATTAATTCATTTTTATTCATAAAATTGTAATAATAATTATAATAAAATTGTAAAAATTATTAAAAAAAAATGTATTAAATCAGAAATGATTTAATTTATTAAAACTTTTAATTATGTGTGGTAGTAATAATAGTTAAGTTAATTTCATAAAAAAAACCGGAAAGAAAAGAGGATACATTTATTGGACAAAAACATAAAAAAGGTAGGACGATTTCATAAATAATAGATTAATAAATAAATTGTTTATTATATAAAATGTCATAGAATCATCGGGTAGTTTCTTCGGGTAAATATCGCAAGTAGGAAGTGATTTAATGTACTGTCAATTTGGGCAAGTTTATTTTACAAGACATCTAATAGATTTTTAAAAATTCATCATATTACGAACATAATTAATTAAAAATATTACCAACTTTTAAATAGTGAATTGAAGAAAACTAATAAAAAAAAAACAACAAAAAATTTTAATTAAAAAAAAAAAACACAGCGTGGCAAAAATATGACAGTCTTTATTATTAACTTATATTTGAAACATCTGACATCAATTAGAGTCGAACGGTTGTCATATTGATTAAATTAATGCATTTAAATGCATACATTGTCTATTTTTAGTTAACTGAATTATTAACCATATTTATTCTAAGCCGAATACAGATTTTATGACAATAATACTTAAAAAAAGGAGGCCTTGGATATATATTTATATATATGTACATAATAATTGAATTTGATTTAATTGAAATTGTAAGTTTCGGTCACGCCTAAAACCTAATAATATAATAAAATGTAATTTTAGTTGCTCGCTAATCAGGTGCTATCTTTAAAGTATTAATAATCAGGTAGTTTTTATTGTAACACAAACTAGTCAACTACAATCAACTACATAAATGTATAGTTAATTATAGTATTCATTTGATTAAAGTCAAAATAAATATGAAAAGATATACCTAGCAATGACAATTGATACAATAGTTGCCCATAAATCAGGCGCATAAATTTTTGAAACCACTATTAATTACATTTATTGAAAAACCTAACCTATATTTTTATTGCATATTAAAAGCGAACATTTACATGAAACCATCACGAAATAACATTTACATGAAACTAAACTTACAATATTGTATAAGTATAAATGAAATCTTTGTAATAATACGGTTTGTTACACGTGGCTTTAACTTATTTATATATTACCTTCGTAAAAGAATCATAAATCTATTACCAAGAAGCGTACATTTGTAGGTTTCATACAAACCGAGATTGCGTGAGTTTTCTATACAATTAGGTTATGTAAGCATTGTGTATTATCTATATTTCAGGCGTTTCTGTCCTTAATAAAATAATAATTTTCATTATACACGCACATTTCTGGCTATTTCTACATAAAACTTAGTTTTAATGAAGTATATATATCTATATATCTATATAAATAATGATGTATACATATTTTAGGAAGGTTTAATTTCCTGTAACGAAATTATTCAACATAACCTATAAAACTTTATTTAAGTTTCGTGTTCATTAAGTCCCGTTAGTAGCCATATAATTTGTTAAATGATTGATAAATTTTTAATATTTAATAGAGGGTTGTTATTTAAATATAATTATAGATACTTAAATAGGTTTGGCTTCTAGTTTATCAAATATTTGTTCAATGAGTTTATAAAATAAAAAGATATTTAAAAAAAACTAAATTTCTGAGCTATATTTGAATTTCTATAGGATAAATTAAGTATTATTAAGTTGTGTTTATTATGTTGTGATTATTTCAGTATTTACAAATCAGAACCGGTGTACTAGTATAATTTACAAATAAATTATTTCGTTTAAGGTTTGAGTCTCCGGTAAGTGATATATTAGAAAATGCTAACATTACTTGCAAATCCATTTTAAACGTTAAAAAAATAAACCGTTGTCTAATATACTCGTATTTAAATAGCTTCGCATAATAACTATACGTATACCAATGCATTGCTTTGATTTTTTTATCAAAGAAAGTGTTGCATCTGCTTCTGTAATGTGCTTGTGTCCTATGTCTTAATTTCTATAAAAGTGTACTATATATTGATAAAGTGGGTTACTAGAACCTCAAATGTTCAATTATTTTTTAATAACTCCTTATATGTTAGGAGATATTAACAATTAAAAAAGTCATTTTGTATCTTTAATTATTAAAGGGATTCAACGTTGTACACATTCCAAGTGCATATGACATCACAATCCTTGTGTAAGTTTACCAACCTTACAGCTCAGAAGTCTCTGATATATGTATTTATATATCAAAATATCAAATATTATTTACAGCTATTTCAAGGAACAATCAAATTTCAATATTATGTCTGCCGTAAGAGGGTTAAATAAAATAAAAACTTATTATTCTTTGACTTGATTTGATTATTTGACTACCAACAGCTACAAAACATTACCACAGCACTGACCTACTCAACAAATAACTGACATTAAAATGCATTTCACTTCATACAAATGGCCGACCATTTCTAGCGCTAAAACTACAATTCAAACTTTCAATTGTCATAACTACGTCAATATTTAGATATTTAATAAAATAGACACGCCAATACACATTTATTAACATCAATTTCAATCAACAATTGAAAAATCGACCCCTAAAATATGAGGACATAAACCCATTCGAAAGTTCAAACTAAAAATAGTAAAAGAAAGACACGCTTATTCTTAATAGATAATGACATAAAATGATAGCATTGTTTTGATTTTATTTAATGGATACGTGTCTTGGAAAACACCTCAAGAAAGTCGTATTCTAATTTGGTTAAAGTGGATTGTTAGGGAATCAAAATTGGTAAGATTAAATTATGATAATACTTTATCGGATAAAGATCCCGCCAGTTAATATTGCACCGAGCCCCTCGTTTTTTTATGCCGGCTTACTATAACATGAAAAATTAGAAAGGAGCAGTAGATAAAAATACTCCTATAGCAGCGATTTCCATTTTTAACACTCAGATTTAATAGAAGCTTAGTCAGCAGAAATATAATATGGTACAAGTGCAATAAAACATGGAATAAAGGGCCAGTGAGATAAGCCGAGTGCTAGATATTACTCTACACGGTGTTGGAAGATAAGCCGGACTCCACATGTGCAAAGTACAGCTAAATTACAGACATACAGTCGTGTACATATCTCTGTTGATAAAGTGTAATTATGTAATTGATAAAACGATAATATTAGTCATTAGCTAATGAAACACGTGTACATTTTAATTATTAATTGCTATTTTTTGTTAGTTTAATTAAATTAATTTGCAATTTTTTAGTAATTGAATTTTACGAAGACTTATTTGAAATATTATAGTTATAAAATTACCTTTTTATATCTTTAGAATCATAAAAAAACCTTTTTATAGAGAAAAATGTGCCAAATATTTTTTCAGTTTTTCTAAACGGATTCTAATTTAATCAGAGGACGATTTGAGGACGCAAAAAGTCATTTTACAAAGCGGAACTATATACTGATAAAGTTTTTAGTAAACCGCTGTATTTTTAGAAATATTAACAATTAAAGTACACTTTTTCCTTTAAAATATTAAGCTAACCCAAAGTACGAGTAAAAAATGTGAAAATTGTGAAATTAGAAAATAATTTCGATTATTACTTCTTCTATGACGTCATGTGCAGAGTAAACAACTAAATTTAAATATTAAATAGCTATATTTCCGTCAACTTTTGGATATTTCATAAAATGAAGTGGCATACAAAATAAGTCAGTTGTATCAGTATAAGTTTTACGTGCTGAATTTTTTAGGGTCTTTTCCCTTAGAACTCAAATCACCCGGTGGGTGTTAAAGGGTTTCGTACAACAGAAGGGCTGAACCGTTGTTCTTTATGCGTCATGCCATCGCCATGGTTCTGCATAGAATTACACGGTTGTCAACTGCGTGATCAAGAGCGATTACCAGGTCGTAAAGTCATGTAGCCTGACATGGAAGAACATTTTATCAACAACAAAAGTGCCACTAAACCATTGATCTACCTTATACTATATAAAAATATCAAAGAGTGTCACCACTGATACAATATTCGATATTTTACTTCAAAAGCAATGTAAGAGGGCGGTAAGGTTTCAACTTTTTTCTTTTTCATTTTTTTAAATTTATTTATATTATTGTACAACATATTAAGTTTATTGTGTAAAAATTTGAAGTCGATTGGAGTAAAACTGTCGGAGATATAGAGTTCTAAGTCTGGTGTTACTTTTAAACTTTTAAAAGCGTTTTCTCACACATAGCTTTTTCAGAGTCGGTGTCCTCTCTAGCTCAAAATCTACTTGACCGATTCTTTTAAAATTTTGCACACTCTTTCTTTACATAAATGCCGAGGTAACGCTGTTTTTTTTTATTTTTTAATTTTAACGTATTTTAAAATAACAAAGTTTCTGATTTATTTCATGAAAAATCGGTATTTTGACTTCTAAGTGCTGTAAAAAATTGAAAAATCAATAAAAAAAAGAAAAACTCAACAGCGTTACCTGCAGAAACTTATTAACTAATGAAATCATTTTGGTTTTTCGATTTCGGAAAATCCAGTGATGAGTTATGAGTGGCACCGCAATGTTACTTTTTTTGTGATGTCTGCGGAGATTCGCTGTCAATGCCTCATTTCTTGACATTTATTTACGAAAATTTTACGAAGTATTCTTTAAATGTTATTTTATCATGTGGTAATTATAGAAATAATTATATACTAACTGTGTCGTCAAAAAACATTATCGAAAATATGCTTTTTTTTTATCGTTTTGACGCAGATTTATTTTTTACAATTTTGTATCTCTTTAATTTAATGACTGTTAATATTTGCAGTCCTGTTAGCCAACTTTATCAATATATAATACAGTTTTTATAGAAACGGAGTCTCGGTTCACGAGCCCATTACATAATATAGTAATTTTTAGAATGTCCTAAAAAAGAACTGCATATTATGCAAAACAAGAACAATTACTATTTTTATCTGACAATTGATAAACTTAACCTCAAAATATGTTTAGAATTTTGTAATTTAAGTTATTATATAAAAAAATAGAAATTATTTTTGTTGGTTATGTAACAACCTATTACAAAAAGAGATATGCACATATTTCATTATTAAATTATCATATCATATTATTTATTTACGATCTACCTGCAATATGACGTATGTAACATGGCCTGCCATCTATCTGTCTCTTTCACTAACTACATTATTTAAAATTGAAGCTTCCGTTTATATTATATTATTTCCTGTATACCTCTGTTTCTATTGCTGCATATTTTACAGGGGCCATTTCATGTCATATAATACAAGTAATAAAAAATATGTTTCACAAAATAGTATACATAATACCTTGAAATTGACGTTTATATAAAAACATTATTTTTTTTCTTTTTCTACAGAATTTCTATCACGTAACTTTCATATTTTATGTTGCATGCGGCGATCGGCATCTTTTGGGTGTTACATTTAAAGAATAAGAAAAAAAGCGGTGAATATTTTTATGTTATGAAAAGGGAAATACCCTAAAGTCTTGCGACACTTGGCTGTAAAATGAAATATATAAAATCAATACCACGATGGACAAAATAAAAGAAAGTTTACTTTGGTTTGAATTGAAACTGTGCAACGAAACATATTTGGAAGCAGGAGGTTATGCATCAATTATTTGGGGACCCCGGGGAGGAATGAGGGAATGGGCTTAGTCAGAGGTTGCTCTTGCCTAAGTAGAAAAATTTCCACGTGGTGGCCTTGGTAGCAAAGTTGTAAACAATTCTATTAATTAAAAAGGTCAAATTTAGTAATGAGCCAAGTTGTTTGTACATATTTATCAGATCTAAGCAAGATAAAGTGAAATGAGTGCTATGTGTTTTTACCAGAGGCGGATCAGTGTACGCGCGCAAGAAACGTGCCTTGGACAGTTAATAGCATTACTTAGAGTAATTGCCCAAAAAATCCAATGCCCGAAACATGAACTTAACAGCCTACTTTCAAACCTGTAATCCACGTGGCCGTCCAAGTACCTAATTCGTCCCTGATCGTTACGTCATCGTAAACAGATATTTACGACATTTTAAATGGATAGTTTACAGAGTCGTAACAAGTCCTATTTTCGGATCATTCTATAAAAAACAAACCTTCATTTTATTCAAATATCTCAAACAAAATGAGGAATATGAACCCTACCAGTTTAAATATATCACTCCATTTTTAGTTCCATACAAAAAATAAACTCAGTGAGAGAGAATGACAGAGAGGGAGCAGGTGATACAGAAGAAGGTTCAGATATAAAGGAAATAATTTATATTAGCGATAATGTGTATTTATAACCGGGGTATAATTGAATTTGATATTAGAGCAAAAGGAAGATCACTTGGAACAAAAAGAACAGCAACGGAGCCCACTAGACACAATTTGACATAAAGTTTACGTGCTATAAGCTAATTTACGTGCTATTACAAGTCAAAACTTTTCTAATGTATTTCTTTGCAATATATCAGTTTCTTAAATGGAATATACTTCCTGCATGTTAAATATAATCACTTTAATTTTTAATATTACATTTTGGCGCCTCCTTTTTTCTTGGGAACTTGGCTATGGCCAATCTCTCGTCACTCTTACTACGGCTCTGTCTAAGAAGTGACACTTTGACAATGAAACGTCAAAATATAGCAGAATAACGTTAGAACACTTTTTTTTATAATTCTTTGAAATGTTCTTTTAAATGGCAAATTGTTATTTCGCAAATCTTGTCCTTGATAATTTGTTTTGAGTTATAACTTTTTTTAAAAACAATTTCCTAACATACATTTCTGTAATACCATATAGCAATCATCCAGTTTGTTAGTGAGACATCTCCAAAAAATGATATATGTAACACTATCTATTATATTGACAGTACCCAGTAAACATTTGGTGAAATAGAATGGCTAGGTGAAGTTCTAGTCACTCGTACATTTCAATTCTAACGTTTTACAAGTTGGAGCAACACACAGAAAATCAATTTTAGTTCAAATTGATTCCCTACCTGTCACAGGAGTCGCTTTTATTTAACAGTGAGCAGTCGTTGCGCCGTCTGTAGCTCATAAAAGAGACATACATTCCCTATGAACGACTGAATAGAAAACAAACGCGTTCATGACAAAAAACTCATGAAAAGTAATAGAATTTACTCCAAAATGTTTACTGGGTATCTATGGTGTCATGGTCTCACATAATTATACTTCAACGCTACCTAATAAGTAACTCTGATCAAACCCGAAGACAATATTTGTTTCAACAACTCTCATTCAGCAAATTTTTATTTGGTGATAAAGTTTTATACTGCCAAACATTTTGTAGAGTTTGCCGCAGTGTTGTGTAGGCGGGCTTTTGATTTTCAGTACATTTCCTAGCATTTCCTGTATGTAGGTTAATTGGTAATGCGAAACAGACCGGAAACACAGCATCTGTGGCTTTCATTTATTGTTCTCTCCGTTCATTTTCATTAATTTCACAATAAGTACACAAGCACTCGCAGAATAAATTGTTATTGCAAGTCTATATCAAATATGTGCAGTGCATATGCACTCAGCCATATCACACTCAGTGAAATAGTAGTGTAAGTGAGACGGTTCTACATGGGATGATGTTCTTGTCCCTTACATCCCTGACTGTCTTGTCAAACGTAGTAATGTAAAACCGTCGGTTGCTTGGAAGTGCAATGGGCTTCCTATGTGTTAATTTCTATAAAAGTGTACTATATATTGATAAAGTGGGTTACTAGAACCTCAAATGTTCAATT
The DNA here is from genome assembly GCA_963678705.1 of Panorpa germanica. Taxonomy (NCBI): domain Eukaryota; kingdom Metazoa; phylum Arthropoda; class Insecta; order Mecoptera; family Panorpidae; genus Panorpa; species Panorpa germanica. Next base: position 11,768,553 of record OY783220.1, on the reverse strand, counting down.
ATTTTTTAATAACTCCTTATATGTTAAGAGATATTAACAATTAAAAAAGTCATTTTGTCTCTTTAATTATTAAAGGGATTCAACGTTGTACAAATTCCAAATGCATGTGACATCACAACCGCTGCCAACCTTACAGCTCATAAATCTCTGCTATATGAATTTATATATCAAAATATCAAATATTATTTACAGCTATTTCAAGGAACAATAAAATTTCAATATTATGTCTGCCGTAACAGGGTTAAATAAAATAAAAACTTATTATTATTTGACTTGACTTGATTATTTCGACTATAAACGGCTACAAAACATTACCACAGCACTGACCTACTCAACAAATAACTGACGTATAAATGCATTTCACGTCATACAAATGGCCGACCATTTCTAGCGCTAAAACTTCAATTAAAATTTTTAATTGCTATATCTTCGTCAACAGTTAGATATTTAATAAAATAGACACGCCAATACACATTTATTAACATTAATTTCAATCAACAATTGAAAAATCAACCACTAAAAAATAAGGTTGTGTCCCATTCTAGCGATCTCCATTGTTATTTCCTCGCTTCCCTTATCTATGTTTGATATGATAAAACAAATGCGCTTGTGTACGCTTACTTTAAAACTACCAGCGTGATAAATACTAGCCCCGAGCGTTGTATTTCACCATCTTATTCTCTGGTATTAAGATCAAATACGAGTATTATCCCAATTCACAAGTCAAGGCTAAGAGAACATTAATTAAAACTAGAAGATTGGGAAATTGTTTACTTCAATCTCTCGACCTGCAAACATCATTAGTGTTGTTGCTACCTTTGAGAAGTGGCCGTGAGGTGTTTACTAATTTATAAGATTATTAACACGTCATCCACAGAGAGGGAGGGAGGGGGAAGACGTATTCCAAATAATTAATATTTTATTATTTCGTTTTTAATAGTTATTCGACGTCATCAAGCAAGTAGGTTAAGGTGAGGTCGCAAACAAAGTTGTTTTTAGAAAAGTTGCACCTCAATTGTAGCCCAAAGTCCACTAATAAGGTTATTAGCATATCATAGTACATTTAAGACACGGTGTAGGTATTTAAAGGGCTCTTAAATACTAATAAATTAACAGAACCGCTCTATAAATTAAGAAAGTCTTAGGAGTGGATATTAGATGATATCAATCTTTCAATTCATTAATTGATTACGTCACATGCAGAGGAAGGGAAAGGGTAAGGTTCATGACGTCACGTCTAATGTAGTCATCAAATAAATGCAATATCTTTTAACGTTATATAATTCTGCTTACTTCAGTTAAAAAGTTAGTAAAAATGATATAAAGTTGATATTTGTGGGGATAATTTTCGTAATTTGGCAACGTGCGCATGCGAACTACTAATGTTACAATACTACGGTGTTTGCATTGCAAGCAGGGTTGGCAGCTCTGGTACATTTGCAAAAAATATGGTAGATTAAATGAATACATATATATATATTTCGATGCTTCATAGCGCCAAATTCAAATTTGATTAAAATAAAAGTAGTAAAGAGTAAAATAACCGTTAAAAGGACATGTGGGGCGAGTGCGGACATGAATCATAAAATATCCAGTCGTCATTTAAGACGGCAGCGCCATCTTATGTATAATATAGAATATAGTAATAAATTCTATTTTTGCGCTTTAATTCAAATTTATAAAAGATAATTGGTAAGAAATATTAATAAAAATTAATAAAATAATAAATAAGAATTAGTAATAAAAAATCAAATTTTTATTCTTAAAAATTATGGTAGATTATGCTACAACAAGGGTGGTAGATTGTACAAACGTGAAAATTATGGTACATCTACCTCCATCATGAGACTCTAATTGCAAGAGACTCTCCACAACGCACGTAACTGCATTATAACTACTATGGAATATGCCATACATCGCTAGCGCGTGAGACAGAAGATACTCAGTGCAAAGTATATGAAGAATCTAGCGCCGCAAGAGACATGACATGACCATTGACCAATTCGCCGCGGATAAAAATCGTCGGATTGATTTAATATAAAAAAAATAAAATTATTAATAAGAAATTGCAACTTTAAGTCATAATTCACTATAAGCTAATAAAGTGCCCTCGCCAGCCTTGACGATCTAGCTTGGCCCAATCTTGACAACCAAGCCTGGCACGATGTTATCATTCCAGGCTATTCCCAAAGCTGGGCCAAGACTGGTGTGCATACTTGGCCAAATCTTTACAGTACTATACCAGGCCTGTACCAAGACTGGGCCGATGGTTTGATCCTGTATGGGTATCAATTCTGCGAGTGGTACAGGATCACCTTAGTACGCCCCTGTTCTCAGGCACAACTGCAATGGTTCATAATTTGACCTCTATTTACTTGACTGTCCTTTCATATTTTCTGATTGATGTTATTTGCTTTTTCGTTGCTATTCAATCTTTGTTATTCTAATGGAGAATCACAAAAGCTTTATTTTAACAATATGTAAAAACGTCACACGTACTTCTACGAAATGTTGTCTAAACTAAGCTGTTAAGAATGCTAAAAACATAGCCTGTAAATTACAAACATATCTATAAAAAATGACGTTTTCATTTTTCGGTTATTTATTTATTCTTATTGAAAAATTCTTTTATATATTCTTGAAATTAAATAAACAATTAAAACAATATCCGGAAATTCCAATATTGTCAATATTTTATAGTAACAATCGTAGATGTTGACAAAACTGCTTCCGAAATTCATTAACCTGAAAGTTTTTTTTATCGGTTTGAATATTTTAGTGACTTTTTATTTCTGTTTACAAAAAACAGAATAATGATGGGTAGTTTACAACAAAGTAATCTAGCCTATTGAACTTTTGTTGTTTAGAAGGTAGAGGATGCCTTTTTGGACTTTGATGTAGACGTACGTACATCAAATAGTAGATTGCTTTCAAAAAGAACATTAAAAAGAAGTTATTAGCTATTTAGCTTTAGTAGAGAGAAGTAGATGACATTGATCAGTGACGAAACTAGGCAACAAAAGGCCCCGGTGCAAAAATAAACTGGGGCCCTAACTAAACTGTTTAGGTTTTATCAAGTCAATATATTTATATATATTTATAAATACCTTAAAAATACAGAACTACTAGCTTATCATCAGCTCTTTATCGTGCACTGAATGCCACATCAAAACTACTTACTATGTGCATGAGTTTCTTGTGTGATCTCTAGTGATCGCCTAGGTTTTACAGGTGAAGAGTTTAGGAACGTATACTTGGATTAGTAATATTGGTATTAAGCAATAAAACAAAGTAAATCAAAATCATAAAAATCAAAATGTTTATGCACGTATGTATGTACAACACTTTATTGTGCATAAAACATCAATTAAATATATTACACACCGAGGGAAGAAAGTAGGACATTTCAACCCGCGTGTAAAACTGATTCCGTTAAAATTGGCAAACACACAGACTGGAATATCTTACTTTCTTCGCGGGCATGTATACTATTTTTCACCATTTTAAATTTTAAATTTCTGCCACTGTTTTGGGAGGTTTAAAAGTAATTCATAAAATGTTTCACTCATGTAAATCAGATCTGTTCGATCACGATCATTGTTCGCAAAACCAGGAATACGGCCACCGGTTATTACTGCATACCTCACAACAATGCTTAGCTGGTCTACCTTCGATAAAACTAAATCTAAACTGTTCTTTTTATAAAATGAAATAGAAACTGTGATTTCTCATAAGCCTCAAAGTTAAATTAAAAAATTCCAAGTTCAATATCTTTTTATTGGTTCCCTGCAGTTTTTCTAAAATTTAACGAGATCTTATATCTTATTATAATCTACTAATACGCCAAATTTTAGAAAATATTAAACGGTAACTCTCTGACCGACAGTACTACCTTAAAGTCGTGTTGCAACCTATTTTATTTACATTCCAAAGGTGGAAGAATTTTTAGCTAGTACATTACGAGGTTTGCTGGTCAGGGTCCGAGAGCCCCCTGAGCTTGAGTGCCCCAGTGCCCAGCACCGATTGGCCCATACCTAGCTACGCCAGTGACATTGATAGCTAAATTCACTTGTAAAAATCGTTCTGCTACAAGCTGCATCGAACATATTTGCAAATGTAATAAATCATAGAGTAATTTACCTGATAACATCAATTATAGCAAGTGCTGGGGATAATCAGCAGTTGTATCAGCTTATCGGACGCGTTATCTACCACCATTTTATCAACATAGAGACCTGTAAACAAAGTATGATATATAAAAAAATGTTTATTGATTTGACATATTTTAATTTGATTAAAATCACATTAATGTGAAAGTGTGCCTCTAGCGTTTATTTTTGTTAATTACTATCCGCTAATAATGATAATTCATATCATCTTTTACCAGAGGCACGTTCAAGACTGAATGGGATTGTGTCCTATGTCTTAATTTCTATAAAAGTGTACTATATATTGATAAAGTTGGTTACTAGAACCTCAAATATCCAATTATTTTTTAATAACTCCTTATATGTTAGGAGATATTAACAATTAAAAAAGTCATTTTGTCTCTCATTGCAAATGCATGTGACATTACAACCGCTGCCAACCTTACAGCTCATAAATCTCTGCTATATTTATTTATATATCAAATATTATTTACAGATATTTCAAGGAACAATAAAATTCCAATATTATGTCTGCCGTAACAGGGTTAAATAAAATAAAACTTATTATTCTTTGACTTGAATTGATTATTTCGCCTACCAACAGTTACAAAACATTACCACAGTACTGACCAACAACAAATAACTGACGTTAAAATGCATTTCACGTCATACAAATATGGCCGACCATTTCTAGCGCTAAAACTACAATTCAAATTTTTAATTGCCATATCTCCGTCAAACATTTAGATATTTAATAAAATAGACACGCCAATACACATTTATTAACATCAATTTCACAAGCTCATTATCTATCATTCCTGCACACTGATTTTAGTTTTAATTTAAAGTAGAAACGGGAAACTTATAGCGGAAAACCGCTAGGAAGCGCTGTAATCAACGCTACTAAAATATCTCACCAAATTACGTTGATTGCATGAAGAAATCATAAACATTATTATTTAAAATGTGAATTTTTCAATTAAATGGATGTAACTAGATGATTCGAACAATACTTCGTCCTGTGTGAAAGCACTGCCACAAACATTTTCAACTGGGACTAACCGTTTTGATTACCTTACATTCCTAATGCACTAAGCTATACTTTTGATTCACCTTAAGTGATATTGCTATCAATATTTATTTTCATTGATTTATTTATTGTTTGTATCACTTTTTACACACAAGTTCTTGACGTTTTTAATATTGTTGTTACAATCTTAAAGATAACATGTTTACTAAATATTAGGTTAAAAAACGCCAACCTGATCAGTTACGTCATATGCAAAACGTGAAACAGATCGATACGATCCTGGCGGACAGGAGTTTGAACCAGCTAACTCAAGTGGCCCGCTGCCAGGTCTATGCTTGTGACCGTGACCTTGACCGTTGGAACAAAAAATAGTGAAGCTTCACCGTATCAATAGCCTAGGAGTATACAATGTCCTATTAATGTGACCCTGGTAACAATAAACAGAACTTTTTTTTTAATTTTGCGAATTGATGTCATTAACACAATCTATTGATGCATTCAAATATTCTACGCTGCAGTAGATTGATGTGTTTTCGAAAACTAATTATTTATTAATCAATTAATTAATTTTTTTGGATCAACTTTTTATTTTGCAATCAAATCTCGTATACTTGTATAGATTTAAATATAAGATAAATAAACAATATTAAAAATACTCAAATTTTTTCCATGTTGACCCGTATTGTACTATGACCTTGAATAATGGAAGAGCACACCTAGATCACCTGAAATAGGCTATCCTAATAATTATCTTGGATTATTATGAATTCTGATGTATGAATATTAAATGGTATAAGCATTAAAATATGTAGTTCTTGTCATGATAAAGTGTACCAATGCGACTACACCCTACTGACAGGCCCGGATTTAGGCCCCCCGGAGGGAGGGCAGGCGGGGCTCCACAAGAGAAGGGCCTTCACAATAGAGATAAAAGCAATAAATTGTTGAAAGACTTGACGGGAAAAAATTGTTCCTTTTATTCGGAAAATAATTAGGGGCCTCTGCTCCTTCGTTGCCCCAGGGCCTCCATACCTCTAAATCCGACCCTGCCTACTGAATAAGTTGCAGATCACAAGCAAACGGTTGCACTGTGAGAAAGCTCATGATTTTCTTTTTAGTTTTCTTACGTCCATATTACCACTAATAAATCTATTTGTAGCCAATGCACTACTGGTCAAGGTAGTTTAACAATTTGAAATTATAGTCAGCTGTAACCTAAAGATCACAAACGACGATTATTTTACCTTAATTCGAGGCACGTGTTGATTTAAATATTGAGTGCAAAGGTTAAGACATTAAAAACATCTTAAACTTTTGTACTTGGTGTTTCAGAGAAATATCTTGAAGAACTTTAACCCCTAAGAATGATTTTCAAAAAGAAGAGAACGTCTAAAAAGCCTAAAATAATAATTTTAGTTTAAATTTTAGCGCCTTAAATATTTTCACTTTAGTTCCATCAGTTGGACCACAAGCTGTGTCAACATAATTTAGTAAGGGCATGTTTAAATAACATGAACTTATAAATGAAAATATATAAATGTTAGATGTTGCTCTAGTGTGTACTAGGTAAAGGAAATATCCATATTGTCCGCGTGTTTACCGGGAATACCCCGGGAATCTAGAAATGACGTATTATTATATTAATTTATAAGATATGAATTATACAATAATATAATAGTATAAGAAAGTCAAGGCAAATAAGTGAATAAATATAAAAAAAAAAAAAAGAATTATACAATATAGATAATTAATTCTTTTTAATTAAAATTCTATAATTGGTAATTCCAATTTATAGCTGTATTGTAAATTACATATTTTAATTTGCAATTAAATGTTAATCTTAGATAAACCTATTAACATTTATGCTATTTACTGAATAAAAAATAATTAGAAATAAAATAAAATGATAAATCAACTGTACCCTTACACGTAACGAATTATCTTTTAATTGTTAACGTTCATTTCCTGTTATGATTTAATTTAGATGATTAAAAACACTGAATTAATTTATACATTATTTACACGTCAAAGTCACAAAGCTGGTGTCCTTCAACGTGGTAATGCGTACCTTGGACCTTGAACCATGCGGGGACTACTAGAAAATTGTGTAGAAAATTTTAATTAAACCGTCGGCCTATCTTTTACTATATTGGCAGTATTTATGGTGTCGTGGAGTCATATATGTGAACATTATCGCTGTCAAATAAGTTTAATTTGATAACAACCAAACCCAGAAAATATAACTCTTCTCCACTAAGTTGTCTGATATATATTATACTAGCTGTCCCGGCCACGCGTTGCTGTGACTAACGTTTTTGTCATATTACATTACATAGCGCCATCTATTGAATATTTACTCAATCTATATTTACTCAATCTAGTCAACAGATGTCGCCATCATCGTCGCCAGATGTCATATGTCATATACAGATAATTAATTTGCAATAAGATAATATTGCAATTATAAATTGAGATGTAAGCTATCCTATCTTTCAAGTTGGATCAAACTGCACACGGTGTACAAATTTCATTAAAATCGGTTAAGTAGTTTAGGAGTCCATCGCGGACAAACTCGGACAAACATGTGACACGTAATTTATATATATTAAGATTTATTCAGTTAATGTACATGTCGTCATGTTTTACAAAACTGCAGTTTATTAAAGCTAAAGACACCATTCTACTCCTCTTTTTCTCGCTCCTGCTCATTCTTTTCCTTCTTCTCTGTACCGTTATCCACCACTTTCTTTTCTTGCTTTCTTTTAACTATTCCTTTAAATATTGTATTACATTTTGCATTTATTAATTTAATATTTCTTTAAACCATTTTACATTCTTAAAACTACATATCAAGCTCCATCTCCTTTCTCTTTTATTTCCTTTGCTTTCTCCTAACTCCATTCATCCACTTTATTCCCTCTTTCTTCCTCTGTTAGATCTCTATCACGTCTACCTCACTTTCCAACTTCTCCTGACACCTACTATTAATGTGCTCTATTTTTCCTCTTCCTTGTTACACATCCTACATAATTTCTCTTCCTCTTTCTTCATTACCTTGTCTAAAACTCGCGATCATTCTCTTTTCTTTAAAATAATTCCTTAAGTGCTTCACTTTCATGTTTTGTGTTTAGTAAGGTAGATGTTTATCCTTGTTTTATCACAAAGTAGAAAATGCAAACGTTGGAATATTAGTGTTAAATTTAATTGTTACCAAACATCAATTAATATCTAATTTTTAAGTAATAAGTTATTTCAATAACTCATGGTGTTATATAACGTTACCTCTTACTTCTTACCTGATATATCATTAGCGTTATTAAGTGACCATTTTCATCAAAATTGAAGTCGTGTACAAATTGAATTGGATACGGTACAGTGAGTTAATTTATTATAAAAATAGACATTTGTTGTACTTATCTGTTGGAAGTCGTACTCTAGCAGTATTTGAGTGTTTGCTAGCGGGAATAAATCTTCATAATTCATTGAACTCCCATGAAGATCACCTCTGAAGATTAATCCGCAAGGAAGATATTTACGTAATAGATAACATTTGTTATCTTTATATATAAACAATCAGCTTTTTAATTGTAAAAAGCCTCTTTTTAAACATGGCACCGCGCGCTAATTTTCATCTCCGGGAAAAGATATTTTGAAACCAGAACTATCCTATACGAAGCAAGACAAAAATACCCTGTTCCCGGTATTAGTATTGGGTTCATACGTATTTAAACCAGAGGTGTCAATTGTCTCACTTCTTCTGTAAACAATCGATATATAAATTCGAGTAAATATTACGTAAGATATCTACAGGCTCTGGTAAGACCCAAACTCTTAAAGATTCAAGCATCCAATAGTTTTGTTCATAATGTTGGATTGGATAATGGCAGTTCTTGAGATAGTACTTACAGAGCATCATTAAATATTTGTTTAAATTAAAATTTGAAAACAAATCTCAGTAATTTTGTCAATTACCGAACTTGTAAACTGGTAATAATATATCTTGATAAATAACAAATAAAGACTTAATTATAATTAGCGAACGATAATTTCTACAAGCAACATTTATTATGTTTAAGTTACTTATTTTTTTAATTAGCGTTAATAATTAAGCAATTTTCTTAATGAAAAAGGAACCACTCCTGCTCTCCAAAGTTACGGGTTTCATTCAGGGAAAAATCCGAGGACGCCAAAGGTTTTAGAAATTTTTTCTCCACGAAATTTTGAGCCACCACACGAATCGCGTAAACTTGGAACATTATAATATAGGATTATTTTGCAAATTAATGTTAAATAAATTAAAATGTATTAATCTTTTATTTATGTCTGGAAGACACTTATGTAATTATGTTCAAATTATATGACGTAATTTAAAAAAGTTAATTATTGAAACCAGTGGCGCATTTAGCACTTGAGAGGTCGAGTGCGCAACTCAATTTTGAGGCCCCCTTTAAATATTTTTACAGTGTGTATTATACACCCGTTTCTGAACGTGCTGGAGGTCCAAAAAATTAAGACATTGAAAATTAACGTTTTTTTGTTAAATTCGGTTCTGATTTTAATTATATGATATTATCTAGATGTTCAACAAAACATGGTACATGAAAAGAAATAAATTAAAATATTTTAATAAACAACCTATTAATAATTCATTATGTATACAGAAAATATTCTTTTTAATTATTAAATCAATTATATTCTAATAATTACGTAGCAGCAATATTTAAAAAAAAAGTGGTACAAGTATATTTTTTCCAATATAAAGCAATGGCAAAAGTACCTTTACTAAAGTTATTATATCTTTTAAACTAATGGTCGGAATGTCATGAAATTTTATCTACATTTTTTCTCAATTTACAAATTAAACTCTATAAGAAATCAAATGTTCTTTGAGTCATTTCTTGGAACGTTGAAAACAAATTACGCGCGCTGTGCAGTGTGACAGGATTTCTTGACTTGACTGCAAAGAACAAAGGTTCAAGAGCAAGTTTTCTGTCATCTCACCGCGTGATGATTGGCATTGGACAATGGTTTCTTAAGTGAGAAACCATTGTATCAATATTTATATAATTTTATTGGTTTTTTCAGTAATAAATTTATATTTATTTGTTGGTTTGATTACATCATTGTTCTTTGTTATTGTAAATGATTTTGTAACATCATCTCCCACAAAGGGCCGGAGCAACCTTGACTTCTGGGGCATTACGCACAACAAAATAATAATTTGTTGAATTTTACTATACATTACATTCTTTATATATATACTTTAGCGGCACCGAAGAAGTAGTTTTCACTCATAAATTGAGCTCGAGGAAAATGAAAACATTTTGTTTTTGCAAAATTAGTAAGCTCGAGGTCTAGGGCTTTTGCATTGCTCCTCAATTGGCCATGTCAGACATTGGCGACAAATTTTTACTAAATGCATTGAGATAATATTGATTTTGGTTGCAAATCGTCAACAATTTTCTCCTGGACTTCAGCCTGAATCTTCCAGTCAACAAAATACGTAGCGGATACTAATGAACCGAGATCTTAATAAAGAACAAGGAAACAGCCTCGGATTAAGCCTTCATTAGTTAAGCCTGTACATCTTGAAATTAATGTTATCTACAGTGCCGAATTTTCTTTTGAGTAGGACTAGCGCAAGCGGTCAAAATCAATTGTATCTAATTATAACTGCGTCGCCAAAATTAATCGTATTCTAAAATTAATTATTCTTAGACATTTCCCTTACTTGTCTTTTGGTTAATCCGGCTCTGTGCAAGGAAATGCGATATTATAATGACAATGTAAGACTAGTTAAAGATAGTGGGCGATTAAATTTCCGTCAGAAATATTTTAAGTAGATGCAATTTATACAAAACTTCAAGCTGAATTACTGCAGTCAGTTGCATACTACTGTAACTTCATTAAAGCTAAGTACACAGTTCGAAATATTCGATGAAATTTCCATTATCCAAAATTTTTCCTCACTTTTATAGTTTTAGTAACTTTAAACTGATGTTGAACTTATTTTTCATGGTATAATTTGTACAGAGTTCGCCTTGAAATAGAGCGTGCCTTGTGAAGGAAAGTAGCGCCAAAATGGAAAAGGGAAATAGAGATAAAATGGCACCTTTGAGAGCCATAAACTAGTGCCTGAAAATGAAGTTATAATTAAAATAGTTTGCAGCTTAATATTAGTAAAATTTGCTTAAAGAGAATAACAATTTTTGATAGCTAATTTTTAATTATTACTTTTAAGAACGGTAACAAAAGAATCAGTTGTAATTTATGAAATAGTTTTGTATGTTTAGAATAAAAGGTTGGACCTGACCCTGACGCATTCCTGAAAGTATATACACACGTGTTCTTCAATGTAGCTAAACCTGATCTAAACAGTCGCACTTGTTTGAATATAAAATAATCATAGACTTTAATACATGGTAAGTTGCTATTCCTTCAAGGTTTAAAGAATCATAAGAACTTATACGCCATTTCATTACACATTTATTAACAATTTCCTTTCTTAGTGTCTTTGTATTATAATTAGCTTTGTATTATAGAGAAGCGGTTCGCATCTTGGCATGCGGATATATCCCGGTTATGATAATCTTAAGATAACCCTATGGGGCATTATGCGGCATGCTCTTATAATCCCAATCAAGCTAATCTTACAAGAGATTTATTTCTCATAAGACTTCCTTTGACAGGGCTCTCTTTATGGCAATTTCTAATAATGCTATCCCTATTTTTACTCATTTCAAACCTAATGTAACTGAAAAATTTCTTCATTCATTTCCAAAACCTATTTTTGCGGTTCCAACTCATTAAAAGTCAGTGAAAGAAAGCTTAAAATGTAGATACGTTATTCATCTAACTAATTGCTGCTTTAGATTTTGATTCGCTTTTATAGTTACTTACATAAAACGATTTAAATATAAAAAAACATGCTTTTTTTGATAATATTTAATCTGCTGTATAGTATCGCCATCTATATTTCGCTAGAAATATGGCCAAGTATCGTTTCACCTTAAAACTATTTATTTCTTGAAATGAATATTGATAACGAAGAATATATTTTAGGAGTCAAGTAACATTATTACATAAACGCTGATAAAATATTTTTGGTAATCCTGATAATACAAAATGATAAAATGAATCCGAGAATTAATGCCTCTAATCAATTTATTATTATAAATTAATATTTAATCGGAAATTAGGTTAGGTTTAAAAAATGTCCAGTAAAAAGGACAAGGTACATTATGAAAGATGTTAGATGCAATCCAGTGGCGTACTGTAAGTCAGAACTAAATTTATATTTAGTAAAATGACACAGCATAATATCAAATATAATCATGAAAGAAATATATCCAATGATCCAGTGCACAAGAGAATTGAGCACGTGATTATTTCAGACTGCTGAGTACTTAGTGTATTTTAGTCGTCGACTAAATAGCTTGGTAGTTTCTTTTTAGCCTACGCTTTGTTCTTGCTTTCATCAGGTTTACTGCAAGGGTGTTTGGATGATAATCCCGTCGGTGAGTGAGCTTTTAGGTACCTTTAGCATCTGCTACCTGTATAACAGGATCCCATTTTCAAGCTAGCCCGTACGCATACGTTATAAACTACATATTACACTATTTATTCTCCAAATTTGACCTTTGCTAAAACCACATAAGTCTGTTAGCTCTAGGAACTCCAAAATACAATCTCATTTTGTAATTAGATAGAAAGAATTTTTGGTTTTGAATGCGTTTAGCTTTAATTGTCTTGAATTGTTTTTAGCTACAAATTCTAGATGACATAATCAACCTCCACTCCATACGTTCTCTGGTCTGTGGCATTCGATATTGGTTCTGTTCTTCAAACAACACTTGAGCTAAGATAAGATTTTTATGATGCCTAATGACTTGTAAAATAAAGATGTTTATCCCAATCATTTTTTACATATTCTTAACACACAATTTGTTAAGTATTTTCCAAGCATTAGAATAAATTAAATAAAACAAATATTCGCATTAGACAAGGTTACAAAAATAAGTTTTTGTTAGGCAAAACACTTGAGGGTAATAAGGAGTTATTTTTATAACCTTCATTTAATTGTTGGCTTTGCAAAATTTGGTTTCTAGTGTATCTTAAACTAAAATTGACCTTACCAACGCCTAATATCAATGTATGTAATATTTTACTACTAATAAATTAAATTACTGAGTTCACAATTTTTTTTCCTCGAATAAAATCGCTCTTAACTTATAAACCATTAGTTTTTTGAAAAAATGTTGTTCTTTATATATTGTGCGTAATTTAATCAGCTTTTATTTACCGTAAAAATAATTAAGTTATATTAAGCGGTTCTTTAGATATCGTATTTATACGTGGTGGCCGCCATTTTGAATTCTTCAGAAAACAATGAAAGTGGGGAAAGGTTAAGTTCACTTTACCAAATTTCTTAATATTTAATATTATTATTTTTACCTATGATTGTTAGTATTGAATACTTTACTACATTAAATAAAAACTCTACCCCTAGTAACGTTAATACACTAGTCTAGTTTTTGCAATTCAAATTCAATTTATTGCAAATCAAATTCACTTGTTTGTAAATCAAATTATAGATATAACAGGAAGATTAAAAACTGCATTAATTCAACAATAAAACCAGTATTGCAAATACAGGAACCTTGGTCTTGTATTCGTGTGAGTTTCCAAATTTATCAAATACATCTTTTATGAATTATTTATATTTTTAGAAAATCATTAATTAAAACTTATTCAATATAAATTAACATTATGTAATTTTAATTTATTATCAATCTGATAGAGCAGCGGTTCTCAAAGTGTGGGGCGCGACCCCCAAGGGGGGCGCAATGATGGCTCAGGGGGGGGCCCAAAGCTTGGTTGAAAAATTAATTAAATTTACTTACAAAATAATAAAGCAAACTTTTTATTTTTAAAATTACAACAAGTGTATAATTTTTAGTCAAAGTCGTAAGAGTGCCGAACATTTTATACTTTTTAGTTTATCAGAAAATACAGAAAAAAGATGCAAACCTGCTGCAATGGACTGAAAAGGTGAAAAGCTTTGTAATGAAGCTAAGTTTGTACGAGGGCGGTCTGTAAAGTGACAATTTGGAGCTATTTCCTAATCTTAAAATTATGATTGAAGAAATGGATCTCAAAACTATTCCAACCAATGCAAAGAAATGCTTTCTTAAACACTTAGAAATCCTCAAATCTCGTTTTGAAAAATATTTTAATGAGAACTTGGATGGTTTGGCATGGATTCAAAACCCGTTCAAACCATCAGTCGATGAGTGCTCCCTCAACACGAAGGAAAAAGAAAATCCCATTGACCTCCAAGGTGACACTGGACTTGAAATGAAGTTTAAAGAATCTTCTCTCACATGCTTCTGGATTGGTGTACAAAAGGAACACCCAATTTTGAGTGAAAGGGCATTGAAAATACTCACTCCATTCGCCACCACTTATTCTTGTGAAACTGAGTATTCTGCTCTAGCTGCCATGGAGAGTAAATATCGCTCAAGACTGGATGCGACCAAGGAATTCAGAATAGCGTTATCAGAACTGACACCGCATTTCAAGAAACTATGCGCAGAAAAAAACAAGCACATCCTTCACACTGAAGCTCTTTTTATTATTATTGCTTTGACTTACAAATAACAATTATGTACTATAGTAGCTAAAATAATTAAATAAATTGTAATTCTTTGTATAGAATTTGTTGCTTGATTACGATTAAACCTATTGCCCCATTAGAGTATGCATAGAATGTGCAAAACTTAACTAAAAACAAATTGACTGTATAATGTCAAATGCGACTTCCTTATAATATATAGTACGTTTACATGTAGGGGGGCCCGGCTTACAGCTGGATTATGCAGGGGGGCTCTAAGTAAAAAGTTTGAGAACCGCTGTGATAGAGGACTCAATTTCTTACAATTTGTGTATAGGACAACATTTATTTGTATGTCTGATAGTTATTGAGCTGCACCGCTGCAAAGTAGAGACTTATATTATCCAACCTTTCTGCCTTATTTCCGGATTAAAAGATTTAGAGATATATTTCTGCGGTTTGTTACTAAACTAAAACCAGTAAAAGAAGAATTCAAAATAATTCAATTCAGTTTTACATTATTATATTTAGCAAAATGATATTACTTTGACATTCAAAATGAATATGATATCACATTAATGTAGGAAATATTATAATTTTATATAAAATCATATTTTATTTTAAATTAAACATCAAAATTATATAAAGCGGATGAAACGTCAGTTTATTCAAAGGTCAAGTTTAAAATTTCGGGTTTTTTCAGAAATAGTGTAAATGCAGATATTAATTTTATTTAATTTAAATACTAGCTGAACCGGCAGAAGTTGTCCTGTCCAAATTTCAATAAATTTTGTCAAAATTCAAATAAACATAAACTACTAAATCAATTTTTTGTTACTATTAGCTTGATTCACAATTTGACAACCGACATTTGCGCAGAAAGTGGCGAAAATGACATAGAAAAACACTTCCAATTTTTCCAAAATTTTGCGGGCAAATTTTTCAATTTTTCTTTCCCTAAAAACCTTATGCAGAGCCGTTTAAATTTTGTAAATAGATTATAAAGATAAAATTTGAATTTCTGCTTTCTTCCTTGAACCGGATTATATAATCGATATTTAATTAACAAAATGCAACTAGTTGTTTATAATAACAACTAAATATGTTTTTTAATAAAATAAACATATTTAATTATATTGACAATATATATTTGCAATACAGTCAGATCATCTTGATGACGTAGAGTTCTTAAAAATACTAATACACATGCATATAGTGTTCTTCAAAGAATGCATTTCAAGATGTACCTGCAGCACCGTCCCCACTAACGCAAGATCAACATTAAAACTAAAAATTAAAAATTCTGTTATTTATTTTTTAAACTATATTTCTTACTTTTAAGGATATTAACAAAACATCTCGTTACAAAGCAATTTAGTTTTATTAAGGGTAATACTACTGCGACAGAATTTCTTTTTTGAACATTTCTTTTGTTTTTTTTTCTTTTTAATATTTATTTGAGTGCATCAACTTTCAAAAGTTATTAGCACTTAAAACAATATATACATTTATAAGCATTTACAATACATAATTTACAACTTATAGATATGAGTATGGGTATTTAAAAGAAAGAGATTAAATTATTTTTATTGATAAAGTCAATTAGGTTTTTCCTGCTTTCAAATATCTGCCTATATTCTTCTTCAGGAATATTACAGCCTTGTGTGTGCGATGAATACCTTGAGCATCGAAGAATAATATGCTTTACCGTTAGTGGGCAGTTACATTATTCACGTATGGGAGTCTTAAAATTTTCTTAATACTTTTAAAAATAATAATTCCAAGAGTATCCATTATTTAATAAAAAAGGTGATGTAACAATTCTACATAAAGTACAAGATTTCAAATGAGTGACATCATACCTGTGGTAGGAGTCCAGAATATATGATAAGTGAACATGAAAATAATTAAATTTGTGTGACATAATTTATCGATTAATTCAAGTAATTTTATATTTAATATAATGTTCCAGGTGTATATTTATGATGTTATATGTTTGATAGCGTATTTTGTATGGTGGCTCGAAAACGGCTCCAGCGAAGTTCTATTTCGTAGAGAAAAAAGTTCTAAGACTTTTGGCGTTCCCGGATTTTTCTGAATTTCCTAAAAACCCGTAATTTTGGAAAAACTGGAAAAAATAGGCCCTTTTTTGCTATATAACTTTCTATTCGTAAAAAATAGGAAGATGAAATTTAGCATATGTATTACGCTATTGAATAGGAACATATTTCAAAATTTAGAAATTCAAAATTTTATAAAGAGAAGATTTATATAGAACGAGTTAAATATTTCAATTTTAAAATGGAATCAAAACTTGAAAAAATGAAATTACGAATTATTTTATTGAATTCAAATCATGCACACTAAAAAGACGTCGTTTGCGACGGGAATAAACCGTAGTTTTATTTAAAGTGTGGAGACAGTCCAATAAAAGTACATCAATTTTATTTCAATACATGATAGTTTGTGTTGATGTTCGTCTAGTGGCGACGGTGCCTTAACATTTATTTTAAAAAAGTGTTCACTGTGATAACATAAATAGTGGCGCAGTGTGTATTTATCCGGAGTTCTCAGTTTTAGAGCAACCTAGAACGGTCACCAATTATTCTACCAACTCTCTCACCGCACGGCACGGCAAGGCACGTCGCAACACAGGTTCGGGGTTCGAGGAACGACGGGCTAACGCAACTAGGAGTCAGTCACTCGACAGATTTAATTCATAAAGTAACATTCGAAAACGCGGAGACGACAGACACAGACTGACGCTGCACAGTCACTGTTAGTTGCACTGTAGTTAAATATCAAAGAAAATTGTTTTGTTCAAATCAAATCAGTGTTTTATTGAATTATTGTGATTTTAGTGCAAGTTTTTGTGATCGTTTGGAATGGTTTCTCTTTAAAGGTAAATTTCATAAATAAATCATTTTTCTTTTAAGTTTGAATATGGTGTATTTTTTTCGAAAGTGTTACGTTATTAAATTATTGAAAAATTTGGTACTCGAATTTTAATTTAAATCAGTGTAACGTAATGTAAACACAAAACGTACGTTTTATATAAAAAGAATTACGTAAAAAATTATTTGTTTCATAAATAAAACGGAAATTTTGTGAAAAATATTTCAACGTTAATTAAAAATATGAATTTATTTTTATTTTCGTTTATTTAAGGTCTATCTAACATAGCAAAACTACATTTTGTGATTTGTTTTACAACTTTTTGAAAAATAAATCAAAATTTTTCTTATAAACATAAAACTTTTTAACTGGGTTGTCTAAAGTATCATTCCCCCTGCTTTAATTTAATTTTGTATTTAATTTAAATTCACAGTTTCATTTTTGATTTAATTTATTTTTTAGTTTTCTTAGTTTTTTTAGAACCTTACAATGTCCAATGTTTTAAATTATAAATATTTAATTAAGAAAAATTATAACCTCCAAAATGTGACATGTCAAAATGCAGTAGGATTTACTTTCAAAGAAAGTTAATGTTACTTTTTGAAAAATATAGAAGAGAAAACAATTTCTATTACTAATTGTTATTAAAAATAGTAATTGTCGAACTGTCAAAATTTATATTACTAACGATGCATACGCACCAAGTAAATTAACTAAACTTAAATTAAAACACAAATGTGAAAAGGAAAGCTTAAACGAAAACCTGAAATCTAGATTACAATATTAAATAAAAACAGTAAATTAAAAATCAAAATAGTGAGTGGGAATGAGGCTTTAAGGTTTATAGAATTTTGAAACCCATTTTTTAAGAATTAATTGATAATGAAATATTTTTATTTAGACTTAGGAAATATTCTTATACTATTGAAACAAAAATCTTGTGATCATTTAGAATATTACTGTGCGAATAAGACTATAGTAGTCAAAACTGATAAAGAGTTACAGTTACGATGGAATCGATAATATCAAATATTTTCAGAAACCGTGTTAGTCATCTTTTAGTACCAGGAAACAATTACGGGGCGCGCTAATTGTAAATTTATTTTCTGTGTCAAGAATTAAAACCGCTTCTTCATGAACAGTTTCACTGTGTTACATACATAGCAGAATATATAGTGCTGGTGTTTATTTAGTACAGCTGCTGGCGCTGCAGATTTAAGAACAGGTTCTTTTGGTATCAATTTCTTTTTACATGTTCTTTTTGACAATTCTAACATAACGCCGTTGACCTAGTAACGTATTAATAATTATTATAAAGTTGCAAACCTATTTTTTAATACTAATAATTATAACAGTACATTAAAACTTATATAAATTTATCATCTGGAACTGTCACTCCATTCTACTTCCTGATGAGATTGTGAACCATGTCTTCAACTGTACTATATACTGATAAAGTTGACTAGCAAGATTTTAAATCGTTATGTTGTAGGAGATATTAATAATTAGAAGTCATTTTTACTCAAAAATTATAAAAAATCTCCTCTCCTCTCCTCATCTTTCTTTTTATACATCCCCGTGTAAAAGCTTACAGCCGGTTCATGTAACACATTAAATCATGATATTATGAAATGATGAACAAAAATAAATAAAATCGATACTTATTTTTTGTAAGTAAGAAAGCAAATAATACAAAAAATTACAAAAATACGTAAAATAGGTATAAATATAAACATTTTCCCTAAAATGCATATAAATTTGAGCCCTACTTATTAGTCTACAGACTTTAATACTCGTGACGCCAAAAGATTGTTAAAAATTAAGCGGCAAAAACGAAATTCAAAATTTAAATATTTAATTAATAATTTATTAATAATATGACAAAAAAGAATTTGGCGGGTCTGGAGTTCCATAAAATAGAAATTTTTCTTCTGAAATTAGATCGAAAATGTTGTCAAATATATTTTGACTTAAATATGGCACTAAACGGAGCGGTAATTAAAGATATACTTTAAATATTTGAAATAAAATTATTAAATTTATTATTTGATTTTTTGTACAAACTAATACTACGATAAATGTTATTTGTAAATCTATATAAATTGTAAATGCGTTGATTTTAAATAGAAATTCAAAATCAACTTTTATTTTATCGTTTTTTGTTTTATTTATATTTTTTTTTATTATTTATTTATTATATAATAGTAAGACAATTCAACACACCAATTAATTCTCTTTATATAACGTAGTGGAATAAATGTTTGATTTATTACCAAATTAGGTAAACAAAATTATTTGATTACACTCTCAAAAAACTGTATAAATTTTAGAACAGTTTTATAACATATTTTAGAACCAGTATTAAAGAAAAATCAGATCACAAATATTAATTTTCATAACATACTCGTATATTGTTAGCAAATTCAGACAACAATTCATCTTGATTCAAGAACTGGTTCTTAATTTATTACTATAATTTTTAATTTATTTATTTATTAAGGAAATAATAAATATGGGCTTAAAAACTAGTCCTTCTTACTTATCTTCTGACATTCTAAAAACACACGTGTACTTACACGTGTATACGATCGTCCATTTTATCCTTTTCAGAGGTGGTAATAAGGGCCCGATTAGCCGGATCCATTGAATTTCGCATGGGAGCTACTTAAAAATTAATAATAAAGACAGGCTTAAAGTAATTATTACTAAATAAAAAAGGTTATTCTTTTGTTTATATATTCTTGCATCTTTTCGGTTCAAAATGTTTTAATCCGGCGTTGTTTGATGATAGTACGGATCAAAAAAGTCGATTATTTTTAAAACACTTTGTAGAAGTTTTATACTTAGAGATAAAATGTATGATTTAGTTTTTTATATGAAACAATTACGTAACAAAGAGGAAATTATTACGTTTTTTAGAGAACCATTTGCTGAAAACATGTGGTCGGCAAATGTGACCGCATTTTAGAAGTTTACTTGTCTGTATTTACCGCATGTGTTTTTAATTAAGTCGAGATAATTGTGTTTTTTTCCAAATAATTGTACATTTGGTTTTGGAGCCAACTTTGTCAATATGTAGTACAGTTTTATAGAAATTAAGCCATGGTTTGCAACGCCACTTATTCCGAATAATCGGACGGATATAATAGTTAATAACAAAAACAATTCTGCAATACTGCTGTTTTAAAAGTATTTATCAAAGAAACAAGTATCTTCTTCAGATTATAAATTTATCAATTTAATTTATTGCATCTTCTAAACAGAATAAAATTATAAAAAAGAAATTTGAATACTTTAATTTAATAATCTTTTTAAATTGATGGTACAGCTGATAACCAAAGAGATAACGAACACATCTCGTGGATTGGTCGGCAAATATGCAAGTATTTTATCAAACTATTATCAAGATTTGTCAGTTGATAATGTAGAAATTTTTAAATACCATACATGCTCTCTTTAAAAAAATCTTTATAAAATTTTTGAAGCATATTTTACAATCAGTGCTTCAGTGAAAAGAATCCAGATCCCGTATATTTATTTTCAAAACATACAATGTATTTTATTTAATCAGTATCTTAAAAATAATTAATATATCCGGTGTTCATTTTAGTATGCATTTGTCTATTAAATTTAATGTGTATTGAAAGGAAAAAGTAAATAAAAAGAAAGGTTTCTCTTTTTGTTTATTGCAGTATTTTTTATGATTTTTAATAACAAATTTAAAATTAATTGGACATGATTAATACATGAAATTAAGCCATGGTTCATAAGCCTATTGTTTTTATTTCTTACTGGTCAAAATTTCAAGACATTCTGACCATTAGTTTTCGAGATACATTGATTTTAGTGATGCTACTTTTGAAATTTTCAAAACAATGGAAAAAACTGAATTTCGTGTATTGATAAAGATAAAGATTAAAATACCGAGTCGGTATTACACTTATGAAACCATTGCTTTGTTTGAACGGTTTTTTTTCCTATTAAATAAGGATATATCATCTTACTAACTTATTTAGTGATGTGTTATTGAGTTCGTTTCCTCAATCGTATTCGCTCAAGTCAAGTTTACTCGTTGATGAGTGAGAATGCCACTTAGAACCATACAGTTATCAGGCATGAAGCCTCAACGCTCTCGTTTGGGTTAACAAACATACAACTTGATGGTCAGGCAACAATTCAAGGTATTATCTAATCTTAAATGCATTCTAAAATCTTAAAAGAAAAGAAATCGCAAGTGCTGTCAATAAAAATCTTCTCTCAATAAAAAAAAACATTCTAAAAACAATTATCTACTCATAATAATTCTTAAACTAAAACAATCTCTTCATAATTTGAAAGTGAAACTATCAACAATGACTTGGTTAGATTGATTGTTTAGTAAGATTAATACCTTACCAACAAATTCATCTACAAAGTGTAGTGTAGTAAATTTCTAAATTTAATTAAATTCACAAACGTAAGTTTGTGCCCCTTTCCAGCAGCTATTATCAAAGGCATGGTTATAAATATTATGAGTTCATTTCTGCACCTAGACTGTTTAATCTTTGTGATAAAGAATATGAAGTATTGAGTATACTTTGTGAGAAATATGAACACTTACTTTCTACTTAAGATACCCGCCTTAGTCTTGTGTTTGAGTAATGATTAGACATGAACAGAAATGATAAGATTATAATTTTTTATAAAAGTACATTATGTGAAATAAATTGTATTATTCATTTATTAGTATTATTTATTTAATTATCTAAAAGTTGACTGAGTTATAGCTATATCAAATTTGAATGTTTGTTTTGTCGCTTATTTTAACTCTGCATATGACGTCACAAAAGTATTACTAAAAGTAAACTTAACGTATCACACACACACACTGGTATACGCTTCTCTGTTGTATAAAAAATTAAATTAATTATTACACTTTTAATTAAGTACTTCTAATTGCTATATTAGCCAACTATTCCAAAAAAAAATTTAACAACCGAGATTATTGAATAATATAAAGTATAATTTTGTGGAATTTAAGATTAAGGAGAAATCAATAGCTTTCTTCTTCGAAAACTATTAATAACGTTTAAATTATGTGCTTACGAAACTGTAAAAATTATGAATTACTAAATAGACCAACAAAAAATGTATAATATATAATAGTGGTTCGTTTCTCGAAATCGTCTCTGTGATTTGTTTCTTGGATAAAATTTCTTTAGCGTTTCTTATGCTTTGTCCATATCAGTGTGACTAACATTTCACATGTAATCTTTTTTTGAGGAAGTTGTACAACACGTCCAAACCGAAGTAACATGTGTACTGTACGTACCAAGTATATTTTCTACCTGTGGCTTAGAACGTGCTTCGAAAAATCTTACTCAAATTGTAATAAGGTAATTCGACATTACTTTGAATTAATTAGAATTACAAATATACAAATGTTGGATGTCGCATGTTGGACTTAAACTGGTTTGGACGAAGCATTAGATACATAAAATTTCTTAAGAATCATACGAGTACGTCCAATATTCAATAAGTTCCGGTTGCGATGAATATGAAATTACGTTATTCACTGTTTTTTAAAAAGTAGGTCAAATTGTTTAAGTAAGAGTCAAATCAAAACTCATGTTATTTTAAGAAAAATATTATAAGTTAGTCATTTCTTCAGACCTTGTGAGAAAGGAAAGCTAAGACAAACTTGAATATTTTGAGTACAATTATTATAACGTCGATTGGTTGGATCATCGATGAATTTTACTTTTTAATTATTTATTTTTAGTGGTATTTATAAAAATGCTGTATCATTTAAATTTTTTTTTTTTTTTGTAGAATTTCATTTATTTCTTATCAGTGAATCTAGAAGTTAGATAGAAGAATTTTGTCTAAGGAATAATGTGTTTTACTCAAACAAAACATAGTAACATTTAATCAAAAAATATTCAAATAAAAATACTATATAAATCTTACTTAAATAAAGGTTTTAACCTTCAGCTTGTGAAATATAAAGAAAAGAAATTAATTATATTAAATACAATAATTTATATTAAATAAAGATAACTATACAAATTATACAAGATAAGTAATTATTACAAAATAATGTATATTGCTGATGCATGACGCATGATTTCACAAGTTCAAAATTACATTTAAGATTAAAACCTTAAATTAAAACTAAAAACAGTGACCGGGAATGGGGCTTTATCTTTAGAAAAGCGTTCTTAAGATAATTTTATGATTACGTAATTGGGCAAAAAGGTAGGTAAAAAATTCGCAAAACGTTGTAACTTTTCTTATCTTAGATAAACCTTAAATTCACATAAGGGGAAATCCATAAATTACAAACACAAATTTAAGGGATCAACCACTAAAAAATCATTTCACAGTCCAGTCTTTTTTATAAAGATTTTAATACTCGAGGACTTTTCTACACATTTTTAAGGCAATGGACCTGATCAATAAGCTAATTGTCTTCTAGAGGTTGTTAAATCTTAGATAAACTATGCTTGCAGTAACGTAGCGTATCAAAATTTGTGGGGGGGCCCAAATGATGGGTAAAGATTTTTCACAAAAGAAACACAAACGCTCGCATTGAATTAAAATAATTATATATTGATTATACGTTATTATTTACAATAAATACTCCTAAGAACTAAGCTAAGTACGGCCTAAGAGTTTAAGTGAGATTGTGGATTACATTTTTCGAATTTTTGCTTACACACGTTTGGGGCCCTTTTAGCCCAGTGGCCCCTTATCAGTGATACCAGCCACTGTATGCTTGGGTCCGAATGCGATTCCCTCAAATGTAATAATTGTATTCCATGACTAGAAAAGAAATAAACTCACACAATAATAAACAAATTAAAAAGTAAAATCGAATATACCAACTTAAAAAAGCAAATTAATGCGAGATATAACCTAGCTGTTAAAATCGCAGTAATATAAAATTTTATAATTGGTTCGCAAAATAATTTGTCGCTTTATATTTAGTGGAGTTAGGAACATCCTAAAATACTTATGAATATATTTTTATTTATGGCACATTTATATTCAAAACACATCTTTGTCTATTTGTGTAATTAAAGTTTCATCGAACCCGATGCGTCAAAGTTCAATTGGAATTTATATAAGACGAATTATTTCTTAGCACATATGTTGATATTCTCTCCAACACCACAATGAACTTTCTCTTGCTTCAATGCCATTGTAGATTCTTTCTGTTTAACGGTAAGATATATGAATGAACCTAACACATGAGCGTGCGATGGTAGGGACCAACGAGAAACTCCTCCCCCCCCCCCCCTCTAACGCATTAAATTTATCGTATGAAACATGAAAGATAGGTGAAATGGGAGGAAAGGTGTATTCAACGATCACTAACCAAATTCTAAATAAAAATATACGAGTATATGAAGAATGGATAGGTATAAAATAAATATTTTTATTTTTAAAAATCGTGACTGAATATTAGAAAAATTCTAAAATCTGATTCATCTTTCTAAAATAGAACGCAAATGTTAGAAAACGAGAATTCTAAAACACGGAACAGAAGCAATTTATGATTACCATTCTTATAGCTAAAAATAACGTTTATTTAATTAAAAATTACATGCAAGCAACGAATGTTGTACCATTTTTTTTTAGGTACATTTTTAGATACAATAGAAACGCCACTATCCAGAAATGATCGAGTCCTTCAAATATTGAGTTTTTTTGACCCTATTGCCGACCTAAAAGAACCCGTTTCTGGTTTTATTATTTCATATTCATCTTTTGACTATCTTAGGCTTAAAAAAGATTTACAAATTTTGAATTACATAAGACTTTAGAATCATGATTTCCTTTAGGACCAAGGCAGGGTTATATAATAATGTTTAGGACGAGACGAGGTTTACTTTACTGTATTTAGTATGATAAGGGGAGTAAAGATCCCTTGTAGGGTCAGGATAGGTCTAAAATTTCGACTCAGGAATGTATAAGTTTATACATTAATGAAGGTACAATTTTACATATAACTAACACTTTAAGGATATCTCTCACTAAAGAACTGGACGATTTACACAATAAAACCTATTTATAATATAATTTTAACATTATTAATACATATTCTTGTGTTAATCTTAAATTTTCACGGTGTTTGGAGGCCTTTAGATGACTCTATACCAAACAACAAGCCATATTTCTCAAAAATTATTATTTTATTTTACGTAATTCTACTATTTCTTTTGTGACACGCGCAGTTTATACTAGGTTTTACTCTCTTTTAAACATCCTTTCTTTAGTTTCCCGTATCCGGACTACTTTTGGTTTTAATTGATCCGGATAAATGGATTTCTACAGTATTTTAAAAGTATCTAGATACGTTATAAGTATACTACTATTACACTTTAGTGTATAATTTGTAACAAAAAGAAACGAAATAAAAAGTGCCCGCAATATTACAAGCCTAGTGGCCCTCAATATCTTAATCTGACACTGGTTTTAACTATTATGTTTCAGAAATATAACTAGTAATAATTTGAGCTATGTTTTTTTAAGTCCACAGATATTTGTCAAGTTTTTTTAACTGCAACATATAAATTTTTTGAGATAATTATAGAAATTTCGCAAATCATGGTATCAATTATAAATCATGCATGTAACATGCATGGTTTCACATTATTAACAGTGTCAAACTCTTTAGTATTTTACAGTATTTGACCTCTTTAACTATGAGTCTATCGCGCGTACGTATGGTTCTAATATATAAGTATATATGGCTTAAGGCTGGGGAGCCTTAATTCCTAACTGTATATTATTGAAACGGTGAAGGTTTGTTAACCTTATTTTTAAGTGCTAATTCTTTTCAACTAGTATTTAATTGTTTTTTCTATTATTTTTTTCGTAATTCGCATTTGTAAAATGTATGTTAGTGAGATATTACAGTGACCTTGACGGTAATTTCACTGAAGAATGATATTGTAAAATGTAATTAAGTTGTTATTCTTAATTTATATAAAACTGTACTATATCGATGAACTACGATATTTGTAACTATTTTTTCAGGGTCGTCCCATTTTTTACCTTTTTCTTTTGACCTCTTCTCCGCAGACTATTACCGTCTCTTTTCTACAACAAGCAATATGTACAGGTTCGTTTCAATGCTAATAGTAAGGGCGTCCGCACATGGGGCGACTGGTTGCAAACCTTAGCCCCGAATCTACCCGAACTGAATGTGATTACAACTGTGTTTTTAGTAAAAGAACAAACGTGTTTACGAGTGAGATAAAACACACGACATGAACGTAACTAAACTGATTTGAAACTGGTTTTAAGCATATATTCAGCGACTATATTTCTCGGTCGCAGAGCATTGTTGGTTTCATCAACAGAGATATTTACGAATACTATTGAAAAGTATTTAAATACATATATACAATCAAATATAACACAACAGAATCCCCTGTTTTGCTATTGTTAAAAATTCTATAGAGTCACGATACACTGCTCGTTTTCGTTGAAAACTTCGTTTCGCGTGTAGTTTGCAATCAGCCGACACAAAGAATCTCTCACGTTCGATCTCTCACTAATAACAGTTGTAATCGCATTCGATTCGGGTAGATTCGGGGCTAAGGTTTGCAACCAGTCGCGTCGTGTGCGGAGGGCCTAACTATATACCGTTGTAGAAGTATATAGTAGTCGCAGGAGGAGTAGTCGCATTGGCGCACTTTATTATTAAAGTAGAAGGTTCATTTCATGATTAAATGTACTAATACTAAACAACTCAAATAGTAGACGGATGCAGTGTGCATACTAAATTCGAACAAATAAATAACAACAAAAAAGTAACATTACAACAGAAATTTTAAAAACTTTGTTTTTACATTCCACAATGTTTTGTATTTTAAAACAAATTCAATTATTTTAAGCAAATCAATTATTTTCAACGACTGTTTAACAAATTTACATATTTTTTATAACAATAACAAATTTAAACAATAGAAATGTTTTGGTTTAAAGTTCCACTTCTTTAATGTATCTAACTGCAGCCAGTGTAAAACCATTTAATAAATACTTGTAAAAATGTATCTATTTCTGTCAGTTATATTTCTGAAATTGAAAAAAACATATAACAGTTGTCACCAGTTGTCTATGACAACTGTCATTCTATATATGTCAGTATATACGTTTCTTTAATTTCCGAAGCCTTCATTCAATGAAAATATCACATATATATAATTCCATAAAGCCAGTACGGATGAATATACTTCCCCCACTCTTCACATAACCTATAAAATTGAATTACGTTTAATATACGAACACTTTTAAATATTGATTTTTAATCTTTGTTAGGTGTTAATATAACTGGGTGGTAATTAACTTGTCAATCAAATGATCAAAGCGAAATATTTTCATTCTCGTTTGGGCTTATTATGTTGTTGTCCTATTTTACGATGAGAGTAACTCTTTGAGGAAGTGACGTAATTCAATTTTGGTAATTGATGTAATGTATGATGCCGTCAGCTAGGCGTACAGACGGATATTTCATCACTAAATGATAATTAAATTATGAAATGTCACAGCGTGAAGTTGCTGAGCTTTAATTTAATAAAACATTAGTGAAATATAATTTAGAATAGATATAAAAGACATTTGCCAGCGGCCATCTTTGTAAGGTTAGAATTATGATTTCTACGGATTTGTGAACCGAAACTGTTCTATTTATTTATAAAGTTGGCTATCAGAACCTCGAATGTCCAATTGTTTTGTAATGTGTAACAATATTATAGATATATCGAGATTTTTGCAATTAAAATAGCCATTTTGTTTTTTCAATGATCATAACCTAATACTAAGTCTTCATCAGTGGAATACCGAGATTAAAAGGGGATTAGGGTGCTGCTCAATATAGAACATAGCCTATTTTAAGCTACCATCACTTGTACCTAACCACAATTGCTTTCTAACCTATCTGAGATCACCCTTTTTAGATCTTACGCAAAATGAATTGTATCTATTCATAATTAAACCGAGTTTTTGAGGGCCTACGTTGAAGCGGAAACCGGAATATTTAATATTTAAGAAAATATAAAAACCAATACTCATATCGATCGTCCAGATCATAAGTGAGACAACTTTGAAAAATGAATTTTGAGATAACGACGAAAACGGTATGCAAGTTTATCTGCATTTTTAATTTGTTTGGTTGCATTTATGAGTTATCAGAGTATTGCATTAGTTAGAGGATACAATTTTACATATAACTGCATACTCGATTTGTCAAAGATGACTCACTAATGAACTGGGCGATCTATATATTAACAATAAAAATTTCAAAACTTCCTAGGTAGAAAATACACAAGTTTGCTACAAGCTAATTCCAAAGTTCATTCTTTATGTAAGGTACACTTGCTACCTTTTAAACCGAGTTTTTAAGGCCCTACGTTGAAGCGGAAACCGGAAAATTTAATATTTAAGAAAACATAAAAAAGCCAATACTCATATCGATCGTACAGTTCAGAAGTGGGACATCTTTGAAAAATGAATTTTGAAAGAACGACGAAAAAAATACACAAATTTATCTACATTTTTATTTTGTTTGGTTGCATTTATGAGTTATCAGAGTATTGCATTAGATAGAGGATACAATTTTACATACAACTGCATACTCGATTTGTCAGAGATGACTCAGTAATGAACTGGACGATCTATATATTAGAAATAGAAATTTTGAAACTTCGTAGGTAGAAAATAGTCTTATAATACAGTTTTAAACATACTAGTTTGCTACAAGCTTATTTAAAGGTTCATTCTTTACTTTTTATACTGAAAATTGTCTTGCAATGTAACGTTCACATTTGCTACCTTCCCACAAGGTTCATTTTCTACTTGGGTTTCACTTTAAGAAAAGAGTTTCTGTTACTATCAAAGCGGAACGTCAAAACTTGCACCAATTTTAAACTATCCCCCAGTTTAATTAAAATTAATAACATAACCTCAATCTTTCTATATAAATTCTATCACAGTGACATCTTCTGCCACCTAATACAAACTCAAACTTCGCATGGCATGTTAGTAGAACAAAGTACACTAGATTACTTAATAAATTACAGTAATTAAGAACACTGGACATCTTTAAAGCTTCTAAACACGAAATGGAGGTGTTATCAGTCTAAGAAATGTCGCTATCACCTTAATTAACTGTTTCTATATAAAAATTTAAGAATTAATCATCCGTTACCTTGAAAAACAATGAAAGAGATTAATTTTAAAGTAATAGATTAAGTTGTTTTATATAATTGACTTCAGGTGAATGATATTTTAGTTAGTAATGTTATATAAATAACCGTGATGAAATTAGATAATCAAATACTACATGTCGTACGTCTAGACATATATTTTCGAAATAGAATCTTAACGTAATCGTGCACTTATCTGTATGGACTCACTTAATACATTTTAGCTAAAGTCACAACCCAATTATAACTGGTCTACAGACCAACTAACAAACTTAATTTTTATTTTATTTTTTATTTTGTTTTAGCATACATATCTTTACTGTTTCTTTTAAGGTTAAACATCTTATGTTTCTGTTTGTGGTTCCCAGCTCGCTGGACCAAACAAACAAAGTACTTATTAATAGAGTCGACTGCAATATAATCCGGAAGTTAACAATTACGGGTAGTTTGCAAGCCTCAAATATAGAGGAGCTGCTGTCGCATACATAAGAGTGTAATACTATCTATAGCGGATATAAAAAAATTAGTCTATGACGGCCGTTAGCTGAAGTTTATTATAAACCTTGGTTAATATTTCTTTCTCAGCTCTGATTATTATTAACCAAACATAACCAACCGGTATTCGAGAAAACTAAGATTTAAAAATTCATTTTTAGGTTAAATTTCAGTTATGCCATAACTCAATTTTAACTGACAATTGAACAAGCGGCGCTGAATGTGTTAGATATATATTTATTAAGATAAAATTCAAAACCGGTTAAACTAGTGCCGGGCTGATAAGATAATACACCTGCTAGATTGGATTATACATCATTTTTTCTAGATAAAAGTACTTCACTTTTATAAAGTAACATTTGTAGATTTTTAAATAGTAAATATCTAAAAATTATTTATTTTATATTGATTTATTAGTTTTATGGTTATAAATGGTATCATACTTGCCACCTGGTGTTTTAAATGAGAATTAAAAAGGTATTAAAAGTTAACCTAAAATATAGTTGTTACATAACCTAAAAAAAAATACTTTTATATTGAAGTATTTTGTGCATATCAATTCTTAGGAATATTGTAATCTTATCTAAAATAACACGAAATTATCCTGAAGTATTAGAAAATACCATTTAATTGTTGCAACAAAGTTATAACCTAATTTGTCAAATATTGTAATGTTTAAAAGTTCAAACTTCCCGCTAAATAAAAAACGTGAAAACGTCTTTTTTTGATCTACTTCTCTTTCACGTTGCATTTAATAAAGCCTAAGCGTTTCATGCAAATAGTGCGGACCTTGCACGCCTATCTTAATATTACATAATCTTGCACAAAAAGTTTTATTTACTTTAGAAATCGTAATATTATTGCGATAGATATTTTTTTCTTATATAACCTAAATAATTTATGTAACAGGTAAACATTTTTATGTTTAATAAACGTTAAATATATGTCACTTCGTTTAGTGAATGTGTATAATGATTGATACAATAATTAACATAAAAATTATGTTCCATTTTACATTAATGCTGCAACTATGTGGTGTACAATTTCATCTTTATTTACCGAGTGTCAAATCATTATTTGATTTGCTGTCATATTGCTTAATAGCATAATTTTTACCTAAACATACTGAAAACATTAAACCGTTACGTGAACTGCTGTATTATGTTATTTACTTTCTATAAAGTCAATATTTAATAGGATGAAATGCAAACAATGATATGCTAGTAAATTGTATCTGTTTTTAGTGTAAAGCCCCATTCCCACTTACTGAGTATTACGTTTGAACTTCATATATATCTGTCGTTAAAAATAACCGTATATTTTTAGTTTTTATTTATTTTGTAAAACCGCTATCTTAAAAATAAGAATCAAATCAAATTTCTTATTTATTTTGAAAACCATAATTTCCACAAAAAATTTGTAGAAAGCTTTTTTGTAGATAATAACATTATGTACAACTTTTGTTAATGACTTTTTGTTGTAACTTTTATGATGAAAAAGCTATACACATATGAACACTGAGTAGTAAATTACACTCAATTATTTTTGCTTATAACTTTTTTAAAATAAGGTACTAATCAAATTTCGTATTTATCTTGAAAACCATAACTTCCACAAAAAAATTGAACAAGCTTTTTTGTAGATAATAACACTATCTACAATTTCTGTTTATAACTTTTTGTTGTAACTTTTATAATAAAAAAGTTATACGCAAATGAACACTGAGTTTTTGATTTTGAGTTTATTTTTGCTTATAACTTTTTTATTGTAAAAGTTACAACAAAAAGTTATAGAAAAAAGTTGTAGATAATATTCTTATCTACAAAAAAGCATAGAAGCTTTTTTTGTGAGAGTTTTAGTTTTCAAGATAAACGAAGAAAACTGATTACAACTTTATTTTCGCCTTTAGTACGCCTATGTAAATAATTTTAAAAAGTATTACAAAAATGTATTCAGTTAATGTATTCAGATAAATCTCGTGCTACTAATTATGTATCGTTCCATCGCCATGGCCTCACATCAGCGTGAACTTGCATATGCTAGTGAAAGCACTGCGTAAACATTCACTGGGGCACTGTGTTTAATGAACGGATACCTTGACTTGCCTTAGGTACCTCACATAGCGGTAAGAAATGTCTCTCGAGTACGAGGTTCACCGGCTGAGCGGCTGGGGGATCAGACAACATCCATGTGCTCTTTTCCGTTATGTATAATGTATCATCGATCTGATTAAATGCGTTTTCGAAATAAATATTTTCCTTTCTTAATTACAAAGACTTGATAAAATAATAAATACATTAAGACCTGTTAAAACGCGATTAATATGCTCTTAATAATATAATCTTTTCTCATAAGAATAGGGTGTCAATAATATTAGTTTGTTTCTATGTTCTTTAATGTTTTAAGATAATTTTCTAACCTATTTTTCTTTTTCTTTCCAGATCAGAAAAATGAAGCATAAACGAGATTTAACAACAAAATCCTAGCAAAGAAAATAAATATAAAAAAAAAGTTATAAAAATATAAAAATTAAAATTAACTTTAATGTATATATTTAATTAAGTTATTATATATTTATTCTTCCCCCACTCTGCTTCCTAAATAAATAAAATAAAAATAAAAACGCACAATCGAGAATATAAAATATTATTAATTAATAAATTATTTCAAAATTATTCCAATAATAAATAAAAACAAAACGTACTACAATTTGGAACCAACATGACGTCAGCATCTACGTCAGATGAAAACAAGATGGCGGACTCAACAACTACAACATCTAATTCGCCAAAAACAACGGAAATGACATCAGTGTCACAATTTTATACAGATAAATGTATATTTATAACAGGCGGTACCGGATTTATGGGGAAAGTGCTAGTAGAGAAACTAGTTCGGTCCTGTCCCGGAATTAAAAATATTTACTTGTTAATTCGACCAAAGCGAGGGCAAGATGTTTCTACTAGGCTCAATGAACTGTTGAATGCACCGGTAAGGAATTTATACTGATTTGTCATTGTACTTGTTCCTTAAGACAATTACGTCATTAAAGTAGGTCGCAATGCAAGAGAACACCACCAGTGACAGCTCGATTATAGGTCCTCCTCCAATATAAAGATTCACTCTATTTTGTTTACATTTATTGCTTCACTATAAATTAATACGAGCCGCCACTGTTAGTAAACACCACGAAAAATTTGAATATTTTAAATAACACTTAATGTTTTAAATTGTGGAATGAGAAACAACACCGTCTGCTGAAATGAATACCGTTAATAGAAAGTTTGGTTTACTTCGTTTAAAAACATCATTCTGTCGATTGATATTATTTATGTGTTGGGCTAGGATCAGAATAGAGATGGAACTGTCTTTAAAGAGTTTGCCCATGTCTAAAAACAACATTGTTGACGTTCTGTCATGTCTGTTCAACCTTCTTAAAAGGTATTGTCTCATGCATTGTGTTTTTAATATTTAAAACAAATAAAATTAGAACTACTAGTTGTTATTTAATGGTGTGGTCATGCGTTTACTCACCTTACCTCAAAGTATAAACACAATCTGGTCTGAAGAAGCGTCGTACTATTTACAATCCGGTTTCAGTGGTGTAAACTGGATACGAATTTGACAGCACGTAGGTCGGGAGACACACCTAGAGAACGACCCAGCTGCTGGTCTCTTCATTTAAAACACTGTTAAAATCACACAACTACAAAGTCTATTACTTTAACACTTTAACATTGTCAATATCTAACCTCAAAGTTTCATGTTATGTTTACTGTTTTACTAAATGGATTGTTGTTGCACGTAGGTCGGGAGACTCACCTAGAGAACGACCCAGCTGCTGGTCTCTTCATTTAAAACACTGTTAAAATCACACAACTACAAAGTCTATTACTTTAACACTTTAACATTGTCAATATCTAACCTCAAAATGTCATGTTATGTTTACTGTTTTACTAAATGGATTATTATTGCTCCAGTTGTTCGACAAGTTACGTCAAGAGCGCCCAACGGATTTAAATAAAATTGTTCCAATTGTTGGTGACATAACAGAGCCGGAATTAGGCATAAGCCCTTCAGATCAAGCGCTACTATGTCGAAACATATCTATAGTATTCCATTCGGCGGCAACTGTCAAATTCGACGAGAAACTTCGTTTAAGTGTTACCATAAACATGCTGGGTACGAAAAGATTAGTACAACTTTGCCATAGAATGTTGTCGCTAGAGGTAAACATCCAAATAAATAAAACAAATAAAAAAAACAATTATTAGAAATATAGAAAGTAAATTTAAATGAATTTCTTCAGGCTCTAATCCACGTGTCTACAGCTTATTGCAATTGTGACCGGTACGAGGTCAATGAAGTTATATACGCCCCACCTTATGACCCAGATCATATAATGAATCTAGTTGAATGGCTTACGGAAGATCTAATTGATGTAATGACACCAAGTTTAATAGGAAAACGTCCAAATACTTATACATTCACAAAAGCATTAACAGAACATATGTTACAAAAAGAAGCTGGTAATTTACCTGTAGCAATAGTACGGCCATCTATTGGTGAGTATTATTTTGGTTTGTAACTTAACTAAAAGGTAATTAATATTCATTTAAACTTTAATTTATATTTATTACAGTGTTATCATCTCATCACGAGCCGCTCTCAGGGTGGGTGGATAATTGGAATGGACCCACTGGTATTATTTCCGCTGTTGGAAAAGGATTTTATCGCACGATTATTTGTCATGAAAACAAAGTAGCTGATTTAGTGCCTGTAGATACTGTTATTAACTTAATGGTTGTAGCTGCCTGGCGGACAGCCTCACAACGAAAAGATGGTTCAGATGGTGGGCGTGGGATAACGGTTTATAATTGTTGTACTGGACAACAGAAACCAGTAACGTGGAAAAAATTTGTAGAGACTTCAATAGAATACATGATAAAACACCCATTCGGTGAGCTATTTGCAATGTCAAGTCTTCACTTTAATATTCCCTCCTACATTTTGTTAACTAGATTCTTTTCCTTAAAGAAGGAGCTGTATGGTATCCCACTGGAACATTAAGAAAAAACTATTACACAAATGCTGCAGTGTCATTGGCTGTTCACTGGCTCCCTGCTTACGTTTTAGATGGAATATCAAAAATTATGGGAAAGAGACCAATGTAAGTTGTAGATTTAAGTCTCCAAACCAATGGGTTTGTATCCTCATTTTTTAGTGGTCGATTTTTCAATTGTTGATTGAAATTGATGTTAATAAATGTGTATTGGCGTGTCTATTTTATTTAATATCTAAATGTTGACGGAGATATAGCAATTAAAAATTCGAATTGTAGTTTTAGCGCTAGAAATGGTCGGCCATAGTTGTTTGACGTGAAATGCATTTTAACGTCAGTTATTTGTTGAGTAGGTCAGTGCTGTGGTAATGTTCCGTAGCTGTTGGTAGTCAAATAATCAAGTCAAGTCAAAGAATAATATGTTTTTATTTTATTTAACCCTGCTAAGGCAGACATAATATTTAAATTTTATTGTTCCTTGAAATAGCTGTAAATAATATTTGATATTTTGATATATAAATACAGATAGCAGAGATTTATGATCTGTAAGGTTGGTAACCTTACACAAGGATTGTGATGTCACATGCACTTGGAATGTGTACAACGTTGAATCCCTTTAATAATTAAACAAAATGACTTTTTTAATTGTTAATATATCCTAATATATAAGGAGTTATTAAAAAATAAATGAACATATGAGGATCTAGTAACCCACTTTATCAATATATAGTACACTTTTATAGAAAATAAGACATAGGACACAAGCCCGTTCATCTTCCATACTGATGTTATTTTATTTTTAGAATGGTTCGAGTCCAGGATAAACTTGGAAAAGCTGTCCATTGTTTGGAATATTTTACAACGCAAGAATGGCAATTTAGGGACGACAATGTAAAGCGACTGAACGCAATATTAAGTCCATCAGACAAGAAAGTATTTCCTTTTGATGTTAACGATATCAACTGGGACAGCTACATTGAAAGTTATATACTTGGTGTAAGACAATTTATGTTTAAAGAAAAACTCAGCTCTCTTCCAAAGGCAAGACAACAAATGAGCAGGTAAGAAATGCACCCTATCTTTATAAGCAGCTAGATCACTTATTGGAAGTTTCCATTTATTTAAAAACAATTATTTTCTTTCAGATTATATTGGGTACATCAATTATCAAAAATTTTAATAGTACTGATGACTTGGAGATTTTTAATAGCCAAATCAAACAAATTTAGAAATATTTGGTATTCTCTAACTGAACTTTTAGTTAGAATTGCAAGAATGGTTCCTTTTGTTTGAAAATATAAATTTATAAATAATTAAAAAAATCCAGGAAGAAATATTATTAAAGAAAAAAACTGTATAAGTTTATAAAATGATCAATGAATGGTCTATGATCAATGATCGATGATCTAGCGCTACTAACTAATTTTATTAATAATTTTTTAAATAAAATTTAAAATTTGGAATTTTTTGTTTCAAATTTTATTTATTTGTTATTTATTTTAATTGTTATTTTAATTTCTGTTATTATATTTTATTTTAGTTGTTTACAATCAAATATATTTTCTAAGGGTGTTGTTTTGTTCCCTATAAAACGTTTTTGTGTTATGGGTTTTCATAACTTACTAAATTTAGCTCTCGCTTTCTCAATCTGTTTTCTACAAATTTTTGTTTTCATTTTTTTGTTTCTTCATATTTTTAATAAAAATATTTTTATGTGGTTGTGCAAATGATCAATTTTTTTTGCAACTGAACGAAGGAAGTTGCACTTTTTGAGCGAAATTTTGCGAAAGATGTTTTTGAGCACCATCTAAAACATAAATGATATCTCAACTTGAAGATTAGGAACAAATTGAGGAAAGAAACAAAGCATTTTTCATATTTCTTAAAAATTATAGCCTATACTCTTTTTGCAATATATAATAACGTATTTTAGTTCAAGTTTTCAAATAGATCCTTCCTGGGGAAGGAAGGGGGTGAGGGTGACTTCATAATCACTGTGATAAATTAATGAATTATTTATTGATAGAATTCATTCACCAATATTCTCAAAAACTTACAAATCAACAAAAATATCGTTTTCCATCGCTACTCGGGGAGGTGACGGGTTAGAAAGGGGTTTAAACATATAGTAAGCCCTGTAGTTATAGAAAATCAATTAGAAAAAATTTGGGCGGAGCAAACATTTGCCTTTAGTTATGCTAAGCTAAATATTTTGTATTTTTCATAGATGAAATTATATTATAAAAATCACTCATGTTGTCTCGCTCTACATATTGCGTTGTCCAAAAGGTAGAATGAGATAGCAACAAAAGATATCGTATGCACCAAAAAATATTTTTATTGAAAATAATTTAAAATAAAAATATATTTAATTACCGCTAATGCTTCCCAAACTTCGCACATATTTTCATAATTCTTCCGAACAATAATTATTTAAAAAAATATTATATTTAAAATTTTTGTTTTAAAAAAAAAATTATAATAATAATAATAAAAATTTTGATAAACTCGATATGTTAAAAGAAAAATCAATTTTTTGTACATAGTATATATTTCAAAAACTTCCAAGAAACATGAAAAAATTCTTAATTGTTTATATAATTAAGATTAAAAATGTCTAAAAAAGTAATTCTAAAAATAAAGAGAATTTAGTTTTTAATTATTATATTTGCTAATTAATATAATTTAATGCTTTGTAAATAATAAACTTTTTATACAATGATTATTTTTTTTGAGAAAATTTTTATGATTTTCTTATAGTTTAAGCAAAATTAGAATATTTTTTAGTTTTTAGAAGTTATTGCATTAACGTATTTATATTAGAAATTAAAAATATGGCTGTGCCATTTAAAACATATCTGATTTTTATTTATTTAAATATATATATTAGCATGTCTCACCTGTTTCTTCTGTCTCACATGTCTCCAATTTCTAAATAACCTTAAAAAGATTCAAATGTTAAACAAACCTTTCATATACGTAACTGTGTTTTGCGGGTAGTTTACTATGGTCAGAACTGCGATATTTTGCATCTGAACGATCTTGTAATCTCAATATATATATATATAACATTATGACGCAAACAAAGTGTAGTTTTTCCTCTGGTATACTTTATTTTGAAATAAATGTTGCTAATTCGTTGTTTTCGTAAAGTATCGGCTGTGATTAGCTATAGATTTGAAATATTGATAAATAATTTAAACATTCCCCTTATTACTACATTTCCTTAATAATAATTTCACTGAAAAAATACCCAAAAAAAAAACTACCCAGATATAAAAAAAAGAAATGTAATTTAATCAGTTTTTAATCTCACAAAATAATCATTTTATTTAAAGATTTATAAATAAAAAATCAATAGCAAATATAAATAATTAAAACAAAATATCTAATGTAATTATTTTCTAATAATCTTAATCTAAAATATACTTCAATAATATAATCTTAAAGATGCCGTTTAAATGACATTTCATTATTAGCAATGCTAGCGTTTTCTTTTAAAGAAGAAGAGAAAATAAAA
Organism: Panorpa germanica; assembly: GCA_963678705.1. Classification (NCBI taxonomy): domain Eukaryota; kingdom Metazoa; phylum Arthropoda; class Insecta; order Mecoptera; family Panorpidae; genus Panorpa; species Panorpa germanica. The sequence goes on along the minus strand of OY783220.1, from coordinate 11,729,593 downwards.
AAGTTCTGCTCAATAAAATAAAAATGAAAACAAAGAAATTAAATTATTATATAATTAAAATAATAGTAGAATATGAAATGAACTGCTAACTGCCAAATGTTAATCAGAACATTGACACAAATATGCTGGGGAAGTTGAATAAATATTACTTCATTTCTATTTGTTGATATTTCAGCGAACTGGTCAATTAGAATCTGTGCAATTTTATTAATTTTGTATATGACTTTGTGAAAAAGAAATCCTACATGGACGATAACAAGTAAATAAGGACATTTAATATCTAGCTATACTTTTGTGTACGATTGTCACTAATAAACTACCTTAATTATTTATTTTAAATTAAGTAATATTTATACAATTTAAAACCAAATGTCATTCTCTCAAAAAGCTACAGACAGAGCCATATGCACAAAAGAATATAAGAATTGGAAATATAATGTGTATTTTTGTGCATATGGTTAATTCCTTTTTAGTAGATTAAAAAAAAACTTAACCGCTTTATTTTGCTAAACTATGAAATATAATAATGAAAGTGTAGGAGAAATTAATAAATATGCAATTTTTGATTTTCAATTTTCATTTATATCCATTTTAATGTGAACTAAAATTAATAAATTTTTAAAAGTGTACTTAGAATATATTTTATAGTTTTCAAAAATATCAAATTGCATGTTTATTATATTTTTAAAGTAGTTGATATTTAAAAAAAGAAATAAAATAATATCTAAGACTCAAACCTGACAGAATGTAATTTTTCTGATCTATACATACAAATTACAAATGTGAAATAAATCATTATTGAAATAGATCTATAATTTTGATGATATGCATCAATTAAAACGACGAGGATTGTGGGTATTTTGACAGGATAATTAAATCCTAAATTGTATTTCAATGACCGCTAGATACTAAAAGAAAATACTAACATTATTAAAGAAATAATGAATAGAAAAAAATGTTAATGAACATTATAAATGATGAAAAATAATGGCTATCTTTGTCGGCCATTTTAGTAAGGCGATTCGTCTTAAATCAGCCATTTTAGTAAGGCGATTCGCCATTTTTCTTTTTATTTGCGCTTTATCGTGTTTGTATATACTATTAAAAAAATTAAAAAAGAAAAACAAATAAAATTATAAATAAATAAGCGATTTAATTTAGGTTATACTTATAAAAAGGATATATTTGCACATTGTAAATTATATTCGTAATTATATTGTATTAAATAATGGTTAATGAAAAATAAGAATGTTGTTTATTTTCTAGACACTTCTGTAGTTATGTTTCTTTAATCAAATTCCAATGAATAATCGTCGGGATAATCAAATCGTGCACTTTAATTCAATTTTCTGATTGAAATCGAACTGGGATCACTTTTAAATCAAGTTCGTTTCCACGACTTCTATTTTAAATAGTATTGTTTACTCTTTCTAAACAAACTGGTCGATTTAAAAGTGTTAGATATTTCCAAATTAGATAATAAGTTATAAAATAGCGCTAATTATGTTTTTAAAAAAAGAAAATCAAGTGCTTCCGAAACGAAACGTTTATGAAATTAAAACGATTTAAAAATAAATAAAAATGAAATTTAATTAACAATAAGAAAGAACTTGTACAAATTAAAATTACATAATAATTAACGATGAAATGATTGCATTTTTAATTTATATTTATCAGAATCTACACTTCACAGGATTTTTTAATTTATTTGAAATACATTTTTCTTTACTCTTCTAAATTCTTTCAAAATTCTATCAAGTAATTTTTTGTGTATAATAGAAGTAGTTCTACATGCTTCAAATGGAAGGTGAGCCTGAAAATTGCTGCCAAAAATTCTGAAACTTCGGAATTTATTAATAAACATTATTCTTAACCTATAAACAAAATGTTACAAATTTTGGGGCGGTCTATATGGTACCTAACAGACGATATTATTAAAATGAACAAAGCACTAAATAATTTTAAATAAAATATATTTTTTTAATAAGTATAAAGACAATAACAAATCACTTAAACTAACCTTAAATCTATTTGGTTAATGGGGCTGGCTTTTGGTAAGTTTTATATAAAATACATGTATATTAGGTATATTTTTGTGTAATATATTAATCCCTCTAAACACAGTTCGTTAGGTAGAAAATATTACGTTAAATAATACATAAATTTACGTTTTGTGTTTAGCGGAATACTGTCCGTACCAAATTGAACAGATTTGACAAGTATTTGGATTGTGAACTAATTTCTGGAAGTCGTATTTACTAAATCAACCGATTTCTTAATTTTTTTAAATATCCGTAAGTTTACGTAGATATAGCTATTTAAAATTTAAATTTCTATTTCGAATTTATTTATTCTTCTTTACCATATACATAATATATAACCCAGTAAACATTTTGGAGTCACTTTGCCATCATATTGAAGATGCGTATGATTTTATGTTCAGTTTCTCACAGTCGTTCATATGAAATGTCTATTTTATTGGCTACAAATGGCGAAACCACTCCATCTGTCGGAATACAAATGAAGATAAAATTTATGCAACCTATAATTGAAGTGCAATAGTGATAGAAACGTCACAAAACAGGACACTTCACCAAATTGTTTACTGGGAATATTTTATTTGTTGCTCGGGACAGTTGTAAGTAGTAACTGACTGACGTTTGACTAGCACTTTATTGTCTGCCCTTGGTGGCTTATCTCAAACTCTGTGGTATAACAGTTATAGCATTTTGATTCCTTTTATTACTAAAAGACAAAATTTTTAATATTTTCTATAATATCGTGACTTATATAGCTTTATAGAAAGTAAGATTCAGTTCACAACCCTATCGGGGACGGATAATACGTTTTATAGAAATATTTTACATTTCTATAATAATAAAGATATTTTTCATCTCAGCTTAAGCAGAGAAATTGAAGACAAGATTAACATGATTTAAATGATTCTAAACAATATAAAGTTTAATTTAAATTATTAAATATTTCATTTTCTTTAAGAAGTGTAAGTCTTATTATTTCTTCTCTAAAATCTATTTTCAAACAATTATTTATAAAATTACTCTAAGCTTTCTTTATATATATATAATGTTTTTTATTTTTTCATTATAATACTAATAGCTTTATTTTGAATTTCCCGCGCTATATTCCAAAAAATATTTGATATCCATTGCGCATGCGTACTTTGTGACAAAACGATTTTCCAAACAGCGGTGATAAACAATGTTCTTGTGATTCTGTCTATCCAATACATCCTAAAACATATCATAAAACATCAAGCTTAAAACGTCATAATTAAATTATTACGTGGGATAAACATATATGTAATACTTCATTAAATTCCGCCTCGCATCTGGCAAGCTTTTGTTATCTTCCTTCATTATATATTTCCTAGTTCCCAAAACGGTGTTCTCGATATATTGTTCCCAATTCATTTGTGATACATCAAAGTCAAATAGTTCACGATCTGTGGCATCTAATTGTGCTAATAATCTCATCACATTGTCATTCGGGAAGCGCCATTCATTGATCGTAAAGAACTCCAATGCGTCAACCGCTTTACGAAGTTTAGCTTGGACTCCAACCATCCTTAAAAATAATTTTAAATAATTTATTATTTTGTTCAGTGTTATAAATTAATTATGACGGAGCTAATTATCCTGCTCTTTCTTTAGTTTTGAAGAAATATTAATGGTTATAACACCCCCCCCCCCTCACCCGCAAAATTAAAACGATAAAAACGAAGCATATTTTCGATATTGTTTTTTGACGACACAGTTAATATATAGTTATTTCTATAATTACTACATGATAAAATGACATTTGAAGAATACTTTGTGAAATTTTCATAAATAAATATCAAGAAATGAGGCATTGACAGCGAATCTCCGCAGACGTCACAAAGAAAAGTAACATTGCGGTGCCACTTATAACTCATCACTGAATTTTCTGAAAACGAAAAATCAAAATGTTGTCATTAGTTGATAAGTTTCTACAGATAACGCTCGAGTTTTTCTTTTTTTATTGATTTTTCAATTTTTTACAGCACTTAAAAGTCAAAAAACCGATTTTTCATGAGAAAAATCAGAAACTTTGTTATTTTAAAATACGTTAAAATAAAAAAATAAAAGAAAGCTCGACAGTGTTACCTCGGCATTTATGTAAAGAAAGAGTGTGCAAAATTTCAAAAGAATCAGTCCAGTAGATTTTGAGGTAGAGAGGGCACCGACTCTAAAAAAGCTATGTGTAAGAAACCGCATTTAAAAGTTTCAAAGTAATACGAAACCAGACCAGAGAGGTGAAGTTTTACTCCAATTGACTTCAAATTTTTACACAATAAACTTAATATGTTGTACAATAATACAAATAAATAAAAAAAATAAGTTGAAACCTTACCCCGCCTTAACAAAGAAACTATTTTATTTTTAGCTAAGATATCAACCAATTACACAACATCAATTATTCATATTTTTAGGTTATAATATAGAAAATATATTTAAGAGGCTGAAAACAATAATTTGTGACTTAACTGACATCGGTTTCTTCCCATAAGCTTTAGCAACAGCATCCAAAAGATAAGCAGGCGCCAAATGGAATAAATAAATGCAAGTATTATTCAAAAGAACAGATCGCTTGAAACTGCCACCAGGATACCAAATGACCTCCTTAAAAGGATTTTCTAGGATGTAACGATGCCCTAAAGATTCTACTCGACCCCATCGGATGGGATTTACTGTACCGGAAGTGCAGTTGTAGACAATGATATTATTAGGCCTGAAAAGAACATTTTTAGGTTATGATTTAATTTTGCTTTTGTTTGACTATATTAAAAAACAAATGACGTCAGAGAGATGGTTTCAAGGCCCTAAATGTTTCAATTTTTCTTTACCTAGATGTCGCAGTGTGCCATGCAACCGCAACAAGCAAATTGATGCAGACGTCTACTGGAATTAAATCCGCTATCAGATCTCTGTGGCAGAGAATTGTGCGTAAGATACCTGTGGAAGAAGAAATAGATTCCTAAAAAGGTCATCGCTTATCGAAATGTATGGTAAGGAATTCAACTGTACCTTTGCCAGCTCCTGCAAATAATCCTGTGGGACCATTAAGGTTATCAACCCATCCAGGAAGCGGCTCTTTCCAAGCCGCAGTTACTGAAAATCAACAACTTCTTAAATAATCTATTTAACATCAAATTTTTTAGTTTTTCGAAAATTACCGGTTTCCAGGAAATTCAAGAGAAAATTCGAGGACGCCAAAAGTCTTAGAACTTTTTTCTCTACGAAATAGGAAATTTTCAAAAACATTGACGTAGCCGTTTTCGAGCTACCATACAAAATTCAGTACCAAACATATAAACAAGTTAGATACACCTGGAACATTATAATATAGGAGGATATAATCATTAAGCCACTAACCAATGCTTGGGCGAACGATAGCGACTGGTAGGTTGCCTGCCATGTCAATTAAAACACTTTCCGCCATTGCTTTTGTGAATGTATATGTGTTGGGACGATTTCCAAGAATTCTGAAAAGGAACATCAACAATTATCTACAATGCATCAATACCATCATTAATCTATAAAATAAATGCATACTTTTTAGTGACATCATCAAGAATATCATCGCTTAAAACGGAAACGCACTGTTGGATATCATCAGGATCAGCTGGAGCCGGATACACTTGCTCTGTAACAATCGGCTTATCGCAGTTACAATAAGCAGTACTGACATGAACTAAACTCTGGAAAATTTAAGTATTAGTATTAAAGACTTATCTACTTCACAATTATTTCTGTTTGACACTTACATCCAAGTGTTTCATCTTCTGACACAGTTGCACCAACCTTTTAGTGCCAATTACATTCATCTCAACGCTTAGTTTAAGCTTCTCATCAAATTTAACAGTTGCAGCTGAATGAAAGACTACTGAAACAGTCTCCATTAGAAGTAGCTCATCTTCAGGACTTAACCCAAGGTTAGGTTCAGTAATATCACCAGTGATTGCAATGAGTTTTGTTAAACTTGTTGGATGATTAACACGTAACCAATCGAATAACTATCAGGATTAAGTTTAAAACGTTATTAGTATATATTTATGGTTGTATTTTAAGGTTATGCTGTATTACATACAGTAACATTAATCATTTCTTGAAGTCTCTGGGCTGGTTTGCATCCCCGCTTAGGTCTTAATAGCAAATAGATAGTACGAACTCCTGAACAAGATCTTAACAACTTTTCGACAAGGACTTTTCCCATAAATCCTGTTCCTCCTGTTATAAGAATGGATCGTCCTGCGTACCATGACGATATCTGACTCTGAGGCAGGTCACACATTATCTAAAAAGTAACATAATATTGAATTGTCAGTGAAAAAACTTTGCAGGCGTAAGAATGCAACTACTATTACATATTGTTTAAAAATATTGAAAAATATATGCAACAAACACAAATTGTAAGTATCATAGCAAGTATATCAGTGACACATTTGTTTATATATTTATTAATATGCAAACCATACATCCGCTATATGTAATACATGTATATAACAAATTACTCAATCAAGTTTAGCAACTTCATGCTTTTATACAAATAAATATTTATTTGTATACATATAATGTTTTGCTTTATAGTAAATTAAATAATACAATATTATTGCTGATATTGCATTTTATTATTCTGCTCATGAATTGAAACATGTAATAGGTATGAGTGTTCAATTACATTACAACATTTTTTATTTATTGTTTTTATATTACAATTGTTGATTGAATTAAACGTTATATAAATTTATTTATTATTATAAAAATACATTCTTCTTATATATAAATATAAAAAACTTGAGTAATAAAATCGTATGATTATAATAGAAATAATAATAATAAAGTAATATTTGTGGTTTTGTTATTAATTGAAGGCTTTTGTTAAATAGAAGTGTTACACCGCAGGATTTAAGTACTAGTGAAGTCCACCTGTGAAACTCTTGTCTGTGAAACAGGACGTAACGATGGGCACGCTCTAGCACGTGTCTGAGGGACTACGCATTTGAGCGACTCTTGGACACGCGCTTGGACAACATTAGACACAGAACACTGAGAGGTTAAAACACACAAATCGGTTAAGACAATCATCTAAAACGTTAGGAAGAATAAGGAAAAGATAATAGAGGGTTTGTCGAGCGCATTCAAGGAGGGCAAGAAATAAGAGACGGAGTTACAAGCAAAAAGGAAGGGGTAAGAGGAAACGGAGAGAATGAAAGATGGCGGAAGTAATGAGAAAGAATCAGGGGCGGCCTTAGCCATTGCGAGGCACCGGGTAGCAGATCTTTGCGAGGCACTTGTTCTTTGTATAATTTATGTAAATTTTAAGTAAGTATTTTGCTGATAATTGACGAGAAATAAAATTTTATATTGGAAGATTTATAAAAGTTAACAAGCACAAAGACGACAAATATTAATGATGCTAAAGTAAGGTACATGAATACCTTAAAAGATATACGCAGTGATTCTAGTGGGATTTCTAAAGAGCGAGGCGTGAGATTCAAATACTAATAGAATGAATAGTAATGAATTTTTGTACTTGGGTTGTTGTGCTAGAATGCGAGGCCCTGGGCGATTGCCCTGCTTGCCACCCCCTAAAGCCGCCTCTGGAGAGAAGGATGAGAAACTTTGCAAGCAGAATGAGTCTGAAGGAACGATTGCAAGAGAAGAGAGGAAATTAAATAGGTTGTGGAAGTAAGGAGATAGGTTGTGAAAAGGAAGAAGAGAATTAAAAAACAAAAGTTAAAAATTTGTAAATGAATATAAAGAGGTTGTAAGACCGTAAAGGCAGCTACTATAAAATATAATACAACATATAAATATTCAATTGGAATTGATAAATAAGTGAATCCTAAGAAAAATTTTAGGTTATATTTCACATAGGCGAAATCCTCTGTTTCGTTTCGTTTATTATCTTCCGATCGTCAGCCATGTCATCTTGTAATTGTCTTTTGATATTCAGTATTTCTTGAATGGCTTAGTACATGCTGTTATTTGGCCATTATATGTATTGCACTGTTAACAGGGATATAAAACTTAATGGAATTCTACTTTTTAGAGTCTGAAAAATATAAATATTTAAATGAAGAAATAAATAGATGTAATCTTTAGTACAAATCGTGATTTTTTTAATGAATATTATTCATCTTCAACAATACTCGTTATATTAGTTTTTTACATTGTTTTGGTGATTCAAAAATCCACGATCGGCAGGTCTGCGTTCGGTTTAAAACCTCTGTCTTACCATCGCTAAATACTATCTTCGTTTATATACATTATATTCGGGGATTGAGGGAGATACCGTCTGTCTATTACCATTAAAGAAATATTTGTTGAAAGAGGATAGCATATACTCTAAACATACTGTACTTTGGAATAAATGAGATAAAAGTGAACATAAAAAAAATATATCCATGTGGGAAAGAAACAGAAATACTTAATGAATGATGTTGGAAAAGGAAAGAATATTATTATGAAAAACTAACACAAAATCTGTGACAGGTAGAGAACTTGTAAAGCGTTAGAATAGAATTGTACGAGTGACTGGAACTTCACCAAATAGGGCACTTCACCAAATTGTTTACTGGGTTGTGGGGGAGGAATAGGGTTCAATAGATGGTAATATGTTAATCTAGAGTATTCTATTCTTAGCCGCTTCAGTGCTTTCTAGAATATGGTGCATAGATGTATCTAAAACTCCATAGTTTTACAAATAATATTCACTTGTAGAAAAAGACGTCATGTTTAATACTTTCAAAGGCGGTAACGAAACATCTGGTTGTAATTTGTTAAGAAATGATTACAAAAGAGTTTACTTATATTAAGGTGTAACCCCTACTACTGTGACATATTTTTAACTTAAATAGTTCTTTATACTTTTCAAAATAATATTTTTCATTTATTATGTGTAATAAGTGAGAAGCTTGTGTTATATGATGAAATTCTAAACCATGAAGTTGCTAACATACCGATCCTCAGCATAAATGGCCGCGCCTGTAAATATGGTGCTGACCATGTAATTGCAGCGAAAGTAACGAGGTGCTAATTTGCATTATCAATTTCGCTAAAAAAAAATTGAACAACAACAGATGTTTATCTCCCTATTTCTGAGTTAGTTCTGTTCTAAATTCAGCAATTTATGAAACATGATCTTTGAACAATCAATTAACAAATTGGAGACGTGATTTCTAGCGTGACCCTATTGTAATTATGCTGCTTCATATAATTGTTCGAACTTGAAATTGTAACAGCTAACACAGTAATTTGTATTCAAGGTTTATCTAATGTAGCAAAAGTTACCAGTTATGTTTTTTAATCTATTTTACTACTTTGGCAAAAATATATAGTTCAAATTACGAGAGTTGGCCAGCGACTCAAACTTAAAACAAGTTGTGGGGTATAAACTGCCGATTTAACTAAAAAGCACTGACTCACCTATTTTTCTATAATGTTTATACAAACGAATAAGATAAAATTCATTATCGTATTATAGATTTATACCGCTCTTATTACCTCTTAAGTATAAGTTGCCGCCGAACTATCGTGATTTGGACTATATCTATTCTTTTGAGCTTAGCATACATTGCAAGAGAATTGGTCGCTTTAGACACCTCTTTCTTAGGCTAAGTTTCCACTACGAAAAGAAATAGCGCGCAAATAATGATAACAAATACATGAATAGAACTTTTAAACCAGCAGAGTGCTTGTACATTTATTTGATTCAATGTGTTACAGAATTACGGATTTATTTCCGCGAAAGAGGCGTCTAAAGCAGTTTTTCGATCAATTTCTTTTACAGTATACTTTTCAAGCATTATAAAATCTTAAGAAATCCTTTTTAATGACTAAAGGCTTTTGGAATAGCAATAAAATAACTGAATATACTCTACCTTACTACTTATTAGTATTTGTTTACATAAATTGTGACATTAATGTAAAGTAACACCTATGTTTCGCGCTTGGCAGGATATAATAACACATGGGCTGAAAAGTCCCAAGCCTAACACATAGATGGCGCTAGTTTTATTGCAGTCACCTTTTTCTCAGTTAATACTAACCTTCAAAAGACAGCTGTTAAAATTTCATGATATTCTATTCAGTAGTTTGTGAGTTATTGTGCTAAGAGTGACGCTACTTTTGTTATGCATTATGCAGATATTATCCCAAAACCACTGAGATATTTTACACTTTACTAAAAAGTGGCTATTAAGAATGAAATTTGGTGCAAAAACAAGACTACAACAATAGAATTTGCTAAATATCGTAGTATAGGGCACCTACAAAGCAGAATACACCTCTGGATATCATTTAATAACAAAGTAATTATAAATATTGTTCTGCAAGAGGTTTCAAATGATTAGAGAAAGTGCAACAATATTGTTCTTCCGGGTGAATTTTCTATAACTCAGGCGTGAAGACTGTAATCTTATTTATAAACTTCCGTTTCCGTCTTCACCTTCTCGTCATAATTTCCTGCCATAAACCATCTAGATGGCAGTTTACATTTACATGTACTTTGTGCTTCAGCAGGTGGCGTTGGTAATAACATAAATCTAAAGAATAAAATGAATCAGACGGTTTCCCAATCCGATCATAAAGCGACAACGGTTCTGCGAGTTATAGCTGCATCTCGCTCTTAATCTCGCTCATGGTCTTTGTTTGTCACTAGGGTCAAAACTTAGCAAACGACTCTTTCCTAGTAAGCAATCGAGCTCAAATTTTGCACATTTCCTTATAAATACTAATTATTACAATTAATTTAATTAACCAATGTTTTATCAGTCAATTTGTATTGACATAAAACATTTAAACCAGTATCATTTTAATGTTTTTCTTTAATGTTTTACAAAATCCATGAAAATATAAAACAACAATTATCTAATGTAAAATACTAAACAAAAACAATAATTATTCGTATTTAATCGTTTTGAAATAAACAATTAGTGTTAATCACATCAAAAATATTTTATAATTAGGTAAAAACAGAAAATATCAATGAATATAATAACAAATTAATTATAAACATTAATACGATAAATTTGTGGAATAAACGTCTTTTAAAATTCATCATAACACATCACTCAATAAGTTCGTAGGGTGACATATAGTTAGCGCTACTATTAGTACCAATCTTCAAATGATATGTGTCAAAATTTCATGACATTAGGACCATTAGTTTACAAGTTACAGCGATTTTAGTGACGCTACTTATGTAATTTTCAAAAGAATGAAAAAATCTGAATTTCATGTGTTGATAAAGTATTGATTTTTAATGTGAAAAATACCATTCAAGCAAAGCAATGGCTTGACAAGTGTTATACAGGCTACGGTATTTTTTCCCAGTAGAAATCAATGCTTTATGAACAATTGTATTCAATAAATATTAAACATATTATCAATAAATGTTCTAAAATAAATTTCTTTTTCATTCTTTTTTCAAATTATTTAGGGTACCACGCATATTCAACAAGGCATCTACAGAGTCGGATTAGATGGTAAGCAAAATATATTATGTACAGTCCCGGATCCGGCTTCAGCAACAACAACTGCTTCATCAAAATCAATTGTATCCAGTTACAATTACTTCATCTACACAATCGTCACAATTGCTCCAATTATAACTTAATTATTTGCTACATAAATAGTATGTAATTATTCTACACTTGTGGAAAAGAAGGAACCATCGATCACATAGCGTCAGAATGTAGCAACTTATAAAAGTGAAGCTGCTGCTTCGTGGAACGAATTGTGACAGATTCTGTAATATTCAAGTATTTGATATGTTTATGGCAATAAGGTTAAATACGTCACAGCCTAATAAGTTGAGGAATACTACGCAATATCTCTTCTTTTATTTCTTTAGACATCGCTTGCTGGAAATCAATAGTGACACACCTTAAAAACCATAAATTTTGAGAAAGGGCCGTTTAAAAAACTCGCTAGGATGCCTGGGAACTTTTATCTTACATTCTAATTTTTGGTATTTGTTTTTTATAAGTTAAGGCTGTTAATGAAATTTCCAACCATTTTTGGCCGCCATTTTTTCAAGAGGGCGACGCGCTTTGACGTCGCCCGTTTTGGATAACTTTAAAACCTTTGTGCCTTTCTTTTGCACTGTGAACTGGGCTTAGGTTAGGACTTAAGTTTGAGGTTATGTAATTAGGATACAACCTTATTTTCTTAAATTTACATAAGTCTCCAGTGGCGTAGCTAGCGCCGCGTCAATGATACGGATCCCCCGGGCTACAGGTGCCCCAAACGTATGTAAGCTAAAATATTATCCACAATCTCACTTAAACTCTTAGGCCGTACTTAGCTTAGTTTTTACGAGTATTAATTGTAAGTAATAACGTATATAATTATATTAATTCACAATATATAATTATTTTAATTCAATGCAATCGTTTTTGTTGCTTTTGTGAAAAATCTTATCCATCATTTGGGCCCCCCAACAAATTTTGATACAGGTCTCTGTAGTATAGAGAACAAATTAAACTGAATTTTGAGATACAGAGTAAATAAATTTAAATAATAAATGGAATTGAATTAGACGGCATGTTAAAAAAATTTGTTAAGGCATTTTTGAGAAAAGAAATATAGTCAATTTAGGACTTAATTTATCTACAAAATCAAAATTAGGAATTTTGGAGGATTAGGAATTTGTCCCACTATTAAAATCAGTATGTTACGGAATTAAAAAATATTATAGTTTTTTTTTTACACATTATTTAACTATAGTAAGCTAGTCTTAAAGATGGCCAATTTCAAATATTGCAAAATTTTTCCAAAAATATATTTTTAATACTTACGATTTATTTAGATTCACTAAAATCAAAAACAACACCAAAACAAATTTTCAAACACTTGGCACTGATAATTAAATATTTATTGAGAGTTAATTGTTCAGCACATTTTTAATTACTTTTATTGACTGTGCTCGCAACAACACCTGATGGACAACTGACGGATTGACACACGACGTGAGAGAAAATATTGTTGAGGATACGCGGGTCGCGGTTTGCGATTGCGATTCGCGGTTACCACTATAAGTCATCAGCATAGAGTCAATATTGCAAAGAAATCGAGGAGTTTGAAATTGACCAACGATTACGGAAAATTTTCGGAAAATTTTGAATTAATTTTTGTGGGGTAAGGTCAAAACGATATAAAAGAAACATATTTTCTGTAATGTTTTTTGACGACATATTTAATATGTAATTATTTTTATAATTACTACATGATAAAATGACATTAGAAGTATACTTTGTGAAATTTTCATAAATAAATATCAAGAAATGAGGCATTGACAGCGAATCTCCGTAGACGTCACAAAAAAAAGTAACATTGCGGTGTCACTCATAACTCATCACTGAATTTTCTGAAATCGAAAAACCAAAATGATTTCATTAGTTGATAAGTTTCTGCAGGTAACGCTGACGAGTTTTTCTTTTTTTATTTATTTTTCAATTTTTTACAGCACTTAAAAGTCAAAATACCGATTTTTTCATGCAAAAAATCAGAAACTTTGTTATTTTAAAATACGTTAAAATTAAAAAAAAAAAACTATACAGCGTTACCTCGGCATTTATTTAAAGAAAGAGTGTACAAAATTTCAAAAGAATCGGTCCAGTAGATTTTGAGCTAGAGATGGCACCGACTCTGAAAAAGCTATGAGTGAGAAACCGCATTTAAAAGTTTCAAAGTAACACGAAAGCAGACCAGAGAGGTGAGAACTAGAAACTCTATATCTCCGACAGTTTTACTCCAATTGACTTCAAATTTTTACACAATAAACTTAATATGTTGTACTTTAATATAAATAAATAAAAAGAAAGTTGAAATAATCTAAGTAATAATAATAATTGAACTAATCTAGAAAGTAAATATCAAAAAATTGAGAACATTGTTTTACTGCGTAATATTCCTAGTCCTAGTAATCTAATTTATTTTTCATTACAGATTAAAACATTATGGATGGACGTAACAGCTGCCTTAACTTTGACGTTTAATTCTGCATCTCTTTTGCATTTCTCTTATTTAAATTCTCTCTATAAAATACTAAATTTTCGTGCATTTAAAACGTGGCTCTATTGGTGAAAACAAATTAGTCATTAGACATTATTTATTTTACAAAATCCATGAAAATATAAAACAACAATTATCTAATATAAAATACTAAATAAAAACACATTAATTATTCATATTTAATCGTTTTGAAATAAACAATTAGTGTTAATCACATTAAAAACACTGGAATAATATTTGGTAATTAAGTAAAAACAGTGATTTAGCGAAAAGAAATTATAAATAAATATAATAACAAATTATTTATAAACAATACGATAAAATGCATAACAGGTAAATAAGTGTATTGTCAACAAACATACGTCGCTTTGCGACGGGGTATACACTAGTCAAATCTTCAAACGCGTTGTTGATAAACAACCTATTAAATTAAGTTTGGTCCAGAGTAGTGCGCAGTGGCACATTTTTCACGCGCTTCAGGCTATTAAGACGCCCTTTGCACTCCCATGCAATTCTATTTAAAATTGAAATAAGGATATTCAAATTCATTCATACAAATTATGTCAGTAAGTATGGGATTAAGATAATCGCAATACTTTCTGAATTCCACACATTAAAGGGAACACATAAATAACACAAGTCGTGCAGCGGAAATGCAACGACCTTGAAGGACGAACGGCAGAAGAACGAAGGGTGTATTCTGGTTTATCTTTTTAGCAGTAAGAATGTTGCGCCAAATATAACCAAATGACTTTAATGCAACCCTGATATAAACCCGTTTATTAAATGTAACGGGACTGTCAAAATGGGTTTTAAATCTATAAATAGCGGAAGTAAAGACACCAACTCATGTGTGTTTTCTTTCATAAATAGTTAAAACGTATTTCAGAGTATTTCATTCATAGTTTTATGGTTAGATGTTAAGAAAATGATCTTAGCAGGTGTTAGTTGGATTGTAAGACCTATTGCTGTATGGAACGCACGTTATAGCATATGTATGTATGCCCGGTACAGACTGGTGCGACTTTAACATGCGACGATGCATTAAATTACATGTTACACCGTGGACGTGTTGTACAACTTCTTCCTATGAATGTCGCACTAGTGTAGACAAACCACAACTTTATACCTAAGACTCCATGCGTGCTAAATTAACTTAAGTACCTCCGGAATAGCTAGACAAAATACTGATTATAGAATCAACATAAATATGCGAAAAGATTTAAGTAAACATAATACAATATGTTTTTTAATAAGTTGTATCTAATTGAAATCATAAATTATTATTAAAAATTGTTTTTTTAGTGACTTCTTTTGGTAAATATTTGTTTATATGCAACCTGTAAAGTATTATGGTTCAGACCAGGGGTTCCTAAAAACGGTACCGGGGCCTCGGACTCTTATGTAAGGATCTAAGAAATGAAATTTAATAAAGCAGAGCCACCGTACAAAACAATGGGCTTGTGTCCTATGTCTTAATTTCTATAAAAGTGTACTATATATTGATAAAGTGGGTTACTAGAACCTCAAATGTCCGATTATTTTTTAATAGCTCCTTATATGTAAAGAGATATTAACAATTAAAAAAGTCAATTTGTCTCTTTAATTATTAAAGGCATTCAACGTTGTACACATTCCAAATGCATGTGACATCACAATCCTTGTGTAAGGTTACCAACCTTACAGATCATAAATCTCAGCTATATGTATTTATATATCAAAATATTAAATATTATTCACAGCTATTTCAAAGAACAATCAAATTTCAATATTATATCTGCCGTAACAGGGTTAAATAAAATTAAAACTTATTATTCTTTGACTTGACTTGATTATTTGAATACCAACAGCTACAAAACATTACCACAGCACTGACCTACTCAACAAATAACTGACGTTAAAATGCATTTCACGTCATACAAATATGGCCGACCATATCTAGCGCTAAAACTACAATTCAAACTTTTAATTGCTATATCTCCGTTAACATTTAGATATTTAATAAAATAGATACGCCAATACACATTTATTAACATCAATTTCAATCGACGACTAAAAAATGAGTACACAAGCTCATTCATAAATAGTAAAATGTGAAGTAGACGCAACAAATATCGAAGAAGAGTATTTAATTCACAGTTTTATGTTTGTTATCCCAAAATTCGCATATTCAGAGTTGTCGCACTATCAGTCGAAGTATAATGATGTCTTTAAGAGTGATAATGTCCTACTGTAGAATACGTAATACAGATGTTATAATTGTATTAGAAAGTGATGGGCCCAGACCCAATATTGTGATTGATGTCGGCGATTGATCGGTTGAAGCGGGACACGCAAATATGTCACCTGCATTCGATTTCAGTAGAGAACATGTTTTGAATAACAAATGATTTGACACAAAGAGTTGGTAACATACGACGAAGACTGAAGACGCATAATAACAAATATCTTGCGTTACAACGCATACCTTGTCTAATTAGAATTTCTATGTGTGAAAACAGCAAAATAGGTGTGGAAAGATGAGAAAATACTATTTGTTATATCATACCTATTACATATTATATGTTATTATAGGTTAGAATTGTTGAATGGGCTTGTGTCCTCATTATTTAGTGGTCGATTTTTCAATTGTTGATTGAAATTGATGTTAATAAATGTGTATTGGCGTGTCTATTTTATTAAATATCTAAATATTGACGGAGATATATCAATTAAAAATTTGAATTGTAGTTTTAGCGCTAGAAATGGTCGGCCATATTTGTATGACGTGAGATACATTTTAACGTCAGTGCTGTGGTAATGTTTTGTAGATGTTGGTAGTCAAATTATCAAGTCAAGTAAAAGAATAACAAGTTTTTATTTTATTTAACCCTGTTACGGCAGACATAATATTGAAATTTTATTGTTCCTTGAAATAGCTGTAAATAATATCTGATATTTTGATATATAAATACATATAGCAGAGATTTATGAGCTGTAATGTTGGTAACCTGTAAACTTGTCAGAGTTCCATCTTGAATATGCTATCTCTTTTACGCTCCGTTGTGTAAAAGAGATAGTAATCACATGCAGTTGGAATGTTGTCCAACGTTGAATCCCTTAATAATTAAAGAGAAAAAATGACTTTTTTAATTGTTATTATTTCCTGAAATATAAGGAGTTATTAAAAATAATTGAACATTTGAGCTTATAGTAACCAACTTCATTTACTACAGTTTTATAGAAATTAAGACATAGGACACACGCCCATTAAAACTATAAATAACTTGTCCACATATAAGTTTACTGTGATGTTTCTAATAAAACATCAAATTCAATTGTTTTTTAAATGAAATAAAATCAAAATTCTTAAGTAGTTCTGCAATATACAAAATTCTGCGTTTTTTTTTCAAATACTTGTGAAAATGTATCCAGGTTGTCAAATTTGTAATGGTTGTCGTTGCCGGCAATATGCACAACCCTCTCAACAATGCTCCTGCTACCCTAAACCATGGTCCTGCACTTCCAGAGGAAAGTGGTGCGTTGGAAAATATGACATGATGCCAACAATTACCAGCACATCCACGCGGGAAGTCAGATTCACAGCAAGACCTCTGGACATGCGAATAAGGGAATTATCTGACACGACTTACTGTCTTGTAGATGGTTCTGCTGGTAATTAGTAAGAAATAATCATCCATCTGCGAAATGAATTCTGTCGGGAGACATCTGGATTGAATAGAAAAAGGAAGACTCTTGAAATAATTCATTGTATATTAAAAAAAAAGGTTGATCGAGTTCTCCACTGTTTAAATGAAATTGTCAATAACCAAATATTCACTTGTTTTAGATAAAAAATAAAATACCATTTACAAAATTTAACAACCAATATGTTTTAATCATATAGCACAAAATTTATTTCATTTTAAACATTCCAATTTTACAATAGTTCATTATAATGTACAATTCATATGGAAATTGTCAAGAGCAACCGCAAATTTTGAAAGTTTATTTACCGCCACCACCTCCTCCAAAAGGATTTCGAGCTCCACCAGCAGGTTCCAATATTTGCCCACCAGATTACTCAACAAATTCTGGTTACGGTTTCCCAGGACCTCAGCAACAATTCGCGCCAGCTTGGCCTCCAGCTATGTCTCCTCAGTGCTGTCCTCCAAGTTTTTCGAGCCAGTGCTGCCCTCCTCCATATCCTCAATGCTCTCCTACACCTTTTCAACAGTGTTCTCCATGTTTTCCTCAAGGTTGTCAACCCTGTTGTCAGCCATCTTGTTATCCACAATGTTCTGGTCCAGGTTTGCCAACTTGTCCTCCGGGGTACGAATTGCAACAGAGGGTATTGGCTGTAGAACGACTTTATCGGGGGGAAAATAAACCATTGATTACCCATAATGGAATTCGAGAGACTAGGCGCACCGCAAGGCCGTTGGATTTGAGGAAAGATGAATATTCGAATGTTAGTCTTCAATTTTGTGAGTTGGCCCCGTCTCGGAGTTCTTCAGAAACATTGTAAGAAACTAAGGAATCCTTCATTATTTACTCTAAGAGCTTCTAGTCGTATTAGCACACTTTATCATAAGAGTAAATTTCTGTTTAAAACCTTATTAATACACCACTTTAAACATCTCGATATCAGAGCGACTGCAAAAGGATCTACTTCATGTCGCATAGATCCGAACAATTTTGGTTTGGCTGTTTCTTAAGGTGAAACGATACTTGGCCATTTTTTCTCGCGAAATATAGATGGGAATACTATACAGCAGGTTAAATATTATCAAAAAAACCATGTTCTTTATGTTTAAATCGTTTTATGTAAGTAACTATAAACACGAATCAAAATCTAAAGCTGCAATTAGTTAGATGAATAACGTATCTACATTTTAAGCTTTCTTCTCCTGACTTTTAATGAGTTGGAACCGCAAAAATAAGTTTTGAAAATGAATATTGCTATATTTTCTAGTTAAATTCCAATTTTTATATTTTTCAGTATCGAGCCATGTTATTCAAACAAGTGTTGCCAATAATATTGAGAGTTTATCGATGAAAAAAAATTACGGAGTATTGGACGGGGTAAAAGGAGAAGGCACCTGTTTATAGCCTATCTAATTATTAAAAGAAAAACAAATGAATCAGAACACAAAATTAAACTGACGTAAATAATAATTTGCAAAGAATTATTATTGAAAAAAAGTAAAATAATATAAAAAAAGTAGTAAAATTTGAAGAGGTGTTATTAAATATTTGAAAAGTAATGAGTAACACACAAAAGTTAAATCCTACTACAGTTAGTCCAAATTTAGACCCTAATTCTGTACTATGTCGACTGGACCGATTAATGAACGATTCAATAGATGCTTGTCCAGTATATATGGAAAATTTTGATGCGGCGTCGAATGAAGATCCTTTAATACCGGCCCTGATAACAAAATTAAACCCAGCTTGTGAAAACGGTCCGAAAGCGGTAAGAACAAACCGAATTATTTGTCACCTTTGTGATACAATATAAAAGAGTCTCTTCCAGATAGAAATATAACCAATGGGCTTGTCTCCTCATTTTTTAGTGGTCGATTTTTCAATTGTTGGTTGAAATTCATGTTAATAAATGTGTATTGGCGTGTCTATTTTATTAAATATCTAAATATTGACGAAGATATAGCAATTAAAAGTTTGAATTGTAGTTTAAGCGCTAAAAATGGTCGGCCATATTTGTATGACGTGAAATGCATTTTATACGTCAGTTATTTGTTGAGTAGGTCAGTGCTGTGGTAATGTTTTGTAGCTGTTTGTAGTCAAATAATCAAGTCAAGTCAAATTATTTTATTTAACCCTGTTACGGCAGACATAATATTGGAATTTTATTGTTCCTTGAAATAACTGTAAATAATATTGGATATTTTGATATATAAATACATATAGCAGATATTTATGAGCTGTAAGGTTGACAGCGGTTGTGATGTCACATGCATTTGGAGACGATGAATAATTAAAGACAAAATGACTTTTTTAATGGTTAATATCTCTTAACATATAAGGAGTTATTAAAAAAATTGAAAAACATTTGAGGTTGTAGTAACCCACTTTATCAATATATAGTACACTTTTATAGAAATTAAGACAAAGGACACAAGCCCATTAAAAGTTAAATAATTGACCTGTAAAAAATCAGTTTGTCACATTATTAATATTTATATTTTTCAAATCTAGGTATGCTACCACCTCAAGCACAAAAAACGGAAAGTCGTACCAACCTTAATAGATAAAGATCCAATATGGCATCCAAAACATAACCCCACATTTGTCCATAATGGAATAAAGGAAATGCGACCGACTGGATGGGTTCAAAAAACGTACGGACCTACAGACACCAGTGGCGTAGAATATTACGTATGTAACAGTCCAGACTACGATAAGAAATTAGCTGAAGTAGTGAATAAGCGTTACTTCAAACCAAATCCTATTTATGTATATAACACCAGTACACCAAATTTGTGTCCACCACCGGAAACGCCGCCATGTTTATATCCAAATCCAAACATGCCTCAACAGCATTGTAGCTGCTCCCCACCAAAGCCGCCATGTCCTTGCTGCAGCCAGAGAAAACAACAAGAAAATGTGCAGCCTATTCCGTCATCACCATGCTTTCAAAATTGGTAACATCGAGAAAAAATGGAGAAGATATCCTATCTACCCAAGAAAAAAATCGGAAGTTTTTGTTGTACAAGTTAATTTAATATAACGATTGTTTAATATTTCTTGTATATTTTTCTTTTATAAATAAACAAAAAATATAATCGGTATTTTGAAAATGTAAAATGATCACGCCAAGTTGTAGTGGGCCGGAATTATCTATGAACTACAACTCGATAAAACGAAATGCTGTTCGTTTTAGCCCGTTATTTTGTTGGTACCACTGAAGATAGATTAATAATATATCGTATATAAAACAAAACAATAATTTATAAATAAACAATAGTAATAAACATCATTTCAAGTAACACATTATTAAGAAAAAATTAAGAAACCAATAAAAATAATCAAAATAAAAAAGTATAAAAAAATCGTAAACGAAAAAGATAATTTGAACAAAAGTATTACCACATATCTAAATAAATAATTCAAAAGAAAGAATATCGGTGAGTAACTACCAACAAAAAAATATATTTATTTATGAATAATGGTTTGCAACTTGACTAAATGTTTTTATTTTAGATGAGTTGCTTTAATAGTTGTCCTCCAAATGTTAATAGTAACAATTCCTGTGACCCATTCAAGGAAATAAATCTTCGACCAGTAATACAGTATAATGGCATTATAGAAATTCGTCGCTCAGGCTCCATAAGGAGGACTCGGTACACACCTGAAATGCACAATGTGTGTTACATGTATGTACCAACCGATGTTATTGAGGAAGACTGTTGCTGTGCGACATCCACAACTCCGGGAAATTGTAACTACCCAAGACCATATAATATGTGCAACCGGGTTACAATCAACAATTGTTGCTCTTATTTTCCAGCATACTGTGTACCACTTATAGGCAGCTGATTCCAATGATCTTTAAGAACTAAAGAATCTGTACGGTACATTATCGAAACTATATGCGGAAATAGTTGAACTATTCCTTATATAGTATTCTTATTTTATATATTATCTTAATCTGCAAACTTATGTTCATGTTATTTTTAATAACCATGTTAAGTCTATATTACATACTTTATTTTTGAACTTACTAGAAGTAAATTACAAAACTTAACTATAATTTACTAGTTTTATTTTGTTTTAATTTAGACATTCATGGAAAAATATACGCCCTATAATAATGTTTTCATCACCAATATACTATGATTATTATAGGTATTAATAATTAATTATTCAAATGGCTAATTATATTTCTATTTTTTAAATAAATGAGTTTGCCGCTCTATAAGTTAAACTTCAGCACAGTATCGTCAGCAATTGGTTGGTATAACTGTCATTGTAAATAATTTTAATAACCATTACTGCCATTAATTTTTAATCTAGTCAGTAAATTTCTTTGGGAATATTTAAGTTAAATTAAAGTTTACAAATTTAGCTGGTAAATAACTTGTGAAAAATTATATAATGTCAGACGAAAAAGAAAAGCCAGTACCTTCATCTGATGATAAAGAATTACACGAACTTTTAGACAGTAAGTCTATATTTATTATTTCGAATAATATACTATTTTCTAACCTATATTTATTATGCAATTATAAAAATGGTTATAGATTTAAATAATGTATTTTTAATACTTTTTAGCACACTAATGTTACTTAACTATGTTAATAAATGTTACATAATATATTATACTACATAAATTTACTTTTGTATGTTCTAATAAGACACTATATATTTAATAGCATTGACATATCTTTCACAAATATTTTATATTTTCTAAAGGTGCTTTAGCTGATTTTTCAAGTCATAAACCTGACAAAAAGGCTGAATCGAAACCCAGTGATGTAAATGCTCCTGTAGAAGCCACCGCCTCTTCAGATGAAGCTGATCCTTTAGCTGGAGATGCTCTCTGGAGCGATGAATTTCTTAAGTAAGATACTGCCTAATATATCAACTACACGTAACACAATTTGTTTTTATTAACATTGGCATTTATAACTTAGGCATGCAGCAGCTCAATTTGAAACACACATGGCAGGCATACTAGGGGGTTCAGGGGTAGACGCTATAACTCCAGATCAACTTGGTAGCAGTTTTCAAAGAATGGCAGGTTGGTGATTTACTTAAATAGAACCAACTGTTCAGGTAGTGTAATAGTGAAAGTTAAACATGTATTCCAGAAGCTGCTGCTTTAGCATTACAGCCAGAAAATATGTCCAATATACCTCCAGTAGATCCTGATTTTGCTTCAACAATAGCACAAACGTTACAGGTACAGGAAAATGAAGTTACATAACGCTGTATATAACTGATTATTGATTTTTGATTATTATTAAAAGGGCATCAGTTCAGGTGCTGATAATCTACAAACGCCGTTCAGTTCGGATGAATTATCTTCAATGTTTGGAAATTTGGATATGTTAGAGGTATATTATTATTTAGAATTTTGTTTTTGTAATAAAGAAATATTATTTAATGTATGTATTATTGCAGGGAAATGCAAATTCTTTTTTACCTTTTATGCAAGGAATGATGCAAAGTCTTTTAAGTGCTGAAGTTTTATTACCCAGTTTAAAAGATTTATTAATAAAGTATCCACAGTGGATAGAAGAACACAAAGCTGAAGTCACTCCCGAAGATCTAGAACGGTAAATAATTCATTGGGTTTTTATAAATGATTTCATCAACGTTAATTAAAACTTAAATGTATCACAGATATCAGAAACAACAAAATTTAATGAAAGAAGTTTGCACAGAATTAGAAAAAGAACAAGAAGGTGATACACCAGAAGTAAAGAAACAAAGATTCGATAAAGTTTTAGAGCTGATGCAAAAGGTAAAAATTAAATATTCAATATAGAATAAAAGATCTTCATACAAGCAATACATTTTTTTGTGGTTTTAGATGCAAGACCTTGGACAACCTCCTAAAGATTTAGTTGGTGATTTGGGCGTCCCGTTACAATTAGACGATCAAGTACCGTCAAATATTGACCCTTCACAGTGTAGCTTAATGTGATTTATATAAATTATATCAGAGTAATTATGGTAGTCTTCATTAAAGCGGTCTAAAGAATGTATAAGAATCTACGCACTAATATGCATAACAATGGCATATATATATATATATAATATTTAAGGAAACAAATATAAAAAATCGGGAGTAAATTTTTATATACGAGGTATTTATAAATATATTTAGGTCAAATGAATTCTTTTTTGGGAAATGATTAATTATTTATTCATTGGCTTACATAATAAGTTAATAATATGTTATTTTTTGTTTTATTTATATTTTTTAAACAAGCTTTTAAATATTATGTATTACATTAAATTATTGAATTTTATAAATGTACATATTTTATACCTAGCTTTACCTATAAACCATAAATAAAACAATATTTTGTTTATTTTTAACATATATTTAGTGCTATATTTGAAACTAGTGACCACCTACAGGTCTCCGGTATAAATGTAAAACAGTAAAAAGGATATTCTATATTATCAATATATTACACATTTTCGAGTAAATCATTTTTATAAAAATCTAAGCGTTTGATAAAGCTGCAACACCCGGAAGCACTTTTCCTTCTAAAAGTTCTAAACTAGCGCCACCTCCAGTACTAACATGCGAAACTTTGTCTTCCGTTTGCCATTTCGCACAACATGTTGCAGTATCTCCTCCGCCTTGAAAATAATATAATTTAAAACACTCATATAGTATACACAAATATTTATGAAAGGTTTTTACCTATAATAGTGATAGTGTCATTTTGTGTTGCATTCACAACGCCTTCCATTAAGGACTTTGTTCCTTTAGCAAAATTATCAAATTCAAAAACACCAGCGGGTCTGAAATATATTTATATATTAGAAATTATATTTGAATAAAAATTACACAATTGTGTATCAAATTACCCGTTCCAAACTATGATTTTAGCTCTTTTAACCGGATCCGCCATCAGTTCATTAGATTTTGGTCCCATATCTAAACCAAGCCATCCTGGTTGAATTCCGGATTCTACAGTTGCAGTACAAACCTGCGTTAGAAAATTATGTTGGTACACTTCACTTATATGTATAACTTTAAAAGACTTTATTTTAAAATAACTATTACTTTTGCTTTCTCACTGAAGCTATCACCGCATATAAAATCAACTGGCAGATGAATCTTAACATTATTTTTCTTCGCTTTCTCTATTAATTGAGGGACAATTTTGGCTCCTTCTTCATCATACAAGGATGATCCAATCTAAAATATATTAAATATTTTAACTGAAAGTGAATCCAATAAATAATTTGGTGTAATGTCCCGCCAGGTGTAATGCGTTTCGTTTGAACGGGACATCGCTGTACTTCGTTTTATTGAAATTAATATGACTTCAAAATGAACAGTTATGATGTTTTGTGTGAATTCAAAATACCTCCATTCCGTTTAAAACTTTTAAAAAGGTAAACGCCATTCCTCCTCCAATGATCATTTCATCAACTTTATCCAATAAATTCTCAATCAGTTGAATTTTATCTTGAACCTATAGAAAAGAATATATTTAGAGACATAAATACATCTATAGATTTTCTTAAATTCTTATGTTTAACCTTTGCACCTCCTAGAATAGCTAAGAATGGCTTGGGCGGATTGTCTAAAGCTTTAGCGAAATATTTCAATTCCTTATCCAGTAATAAACCAGCAGCTCGAATTTCGAATCCTTCTCCAAGCATAGAACTGTGAGCCCGATGAGCTGTTCCAAATGCATCATTAACGTAGACATCTCCCAACTTTCTTAAACTAGCGCGGAATTCTTTTACTTTCTCTGGATTAGCCTTTACCTATTATTAAACATGATCTTTTGAAACTTTGTATAAAACTACATGAACTATTCGTGTCGATTTGTACGAACCTTTGCACCTGATGCATCTACTCCTTTTCCCTCTTCTTCTATATGGTATCTTAGATTTTCAAGGAGAATAATTGACCCAGGAGCAGGTTTAGCACACTCGGCTTCAACTGCACTGCCAACACAATCATTAAGAAATAGGACGTCTCTGTAAAAAGAAATTTATTACAAACCAACATTAATTTAGAATTATACTCTTAGTATATATTCAAGTTGTAAATTTACCTATTTAGCAGCTTTTTCAGTTCTTCAGCGACTGGTTTCAAACTGTATTTTTCAATTGGGTTTCCATCTGGTCTTCCTAAATGGCTCATGAGAACTACGCTCTGTGCTTTTTTTTCTAAAGCTAATTTAACTGTGTCTAAAGCAGCAACAATACGTTGATTGTTTGTTATTTTACCATCTTTCAGAGGAACATTAAAATCCACCCTGTTACGAAAAGATTAAAGTCTTTGTAGGTTATATTAATATTACTTTTAATAATATAATTAACGTACCTCATTAATACACGTTTTCCAGCAAGTTCGACAGACCGAACACTCAATTTATTAAGCGTCATCTTATAATAATAATGTTCTTATTGTTAACTACTCTTCACTTATGCGAAAAGACTTTAAATATTTGATAATTTATAAGTAGGATTGCGAACTGGAGGAGAACTGCAATGCATGACCTCTGAATGTCAACAAAGGTCAAACGCAAGGACATGTAGATGGCGGAAAATTTAAAAGTAAATATTTCACATGAATTACTTGATATGTATTAAATTTAATAACCCTTTATTTCTAAGTGAACATTAGCATGTATATAAAGAATTTAAATTTCAGTATATTTGATGTTATTTAACTGCAATGGACATTTTTAATTGTTAGCGTATTTTATTTTAGCTGTGCGTTCATGGTGTTTCTGGTGTTGGTCTGCCTTCATTTTGACATTAGGTATTTGATTGTTTAAATTACATTTAACATTTAATAAGAGTAAACTATTGAATATCGTAAAGACAATTTTAAAGATATAACAGAATAGGTATAATATTATTTTTATAATAAAGTGATTATAATAAATTTGTTGCATGATATATACATAATATGTTGCATGATATTACATAACCTCAAATTTGATCTAACAAGATATTTATTATTTACGTACAATAGAAACGATGTGGCCTATTTTAATTGGATTTATGCGATCCTATGCACCTTATATTACATTGCCAGTAGCTGCTGTAGTCGGTGTTGTAGGATATTATGTTGAAGGAATGGTTTCTGATAAATACACTCCTTATCAAGGTATAATATTACCCTGTGTTTCCAGTATTAATAATCAACCTTTGATCTGATTTCAGGCAGAAAGACTATAATAACTTTGTTTATATTTTCAGGTTCTATTCAAGATAAACGTACTGACCGACTTACAGATGAGGAAGGTCTTCAAAATGCTGCCAATGTAAAATCTTTAAAATACAGTGAAAATGTTCTTGGTAAAAATTTGTCTCCATCTTTAAGTCAGTAATATGATTTTGTGTTTATAGTTAATTTAATATGTTGACTTAATGTAAATTTATCTTATTTATAGCATCATGTTGTAATCCTAATTGTTTTATGTACATTATAAAAGTATTTCTAATAAAATATTGAAGATAATATAATTTATTTGATTGCATAATTTGTGGACCTCTGTTACCGGACATAGTTTAGTAGAACATGGGTTTATACAGGAACAGGAACTGCAATCGGACGAACACTTGGTAAGACCACTTTCTTTACATCTGACTATAAAACTGTGAATTAAATACTCTTCTTCAATATGTGCTGCCTCTACTTCATGTTTTACTATTTATGAATGAAAACATAAAATATATTCTTATATTACATTATGTGAAAAGATATAATGTAATGTCTCGGGGGGGCCGAGTTAAGAGGGTCTGAGACGCACGCTTCATTTGCCTTTATGAAAATCCGCCGTAGTAAAAGGTCTCATCTTTTAGCCTGGCTTGAAGCCACAGGTATGTACTGGGCGTATTTATAGATCCAGATATCTTAAACGTTATATAATAAAGACAGATATTGTTTCAAAATGTTTATTAATAATAATAAAATTACACCTTTAAATAACAACTTACAAACTAGAAATAAAAATAAGTACTGAATTATCAGTCTGATAATATATATAATTATCAATATTGGTTAATTTTATAATTTTTATTTAATTTCCTGCCCGAAAATTTTATATTCGAGTTTGTTTTAATATTAACTTAAAACAAATTATATCTTTTTTAAAATCTATAAATTTTGATGCAAATAAATATATAGGTTTACAGCAACAGAACAAAAATATAAATAAGTACATCGTACATCTCGAGGCCTTTGTTGTCATTTAAGTCATGTATTGGTTAAATAGATTTCTAATTCTTTAAATTCTTAGCACTTAACATAACATAAACATAAAACTAATAGTGGAAACTATAACTAAATTAGGTGCTACTTTTTTTTTAATATATATAAATGGTATAATACTGTCTCCATTGTTATAATATATAAATTAGTATTATAATTTAAAAAAAATACAATTTATAAAAATATAAAGTCATTTCAAAAAATTATAATAAAAATTTCAAAGAGCTGTATAAAATAAAAACCTTACATCATATGTGTAAGTTTTTTGGAAAGTTTCTTTTTTAGTCTTAAATAAATTTTTAAGTGTGATTAAGATAAGATTTAAAAATACATTTCTTTTACATATGACGTAAAATATATTTATAAATCGAATGAAATTAATTTAAAAACTGCCATAAAATTTTCTAAGTAATCACAATGAGCTTATTGGGTTAGTTTTTTGTTTATTTAAATGTAAAGATGATTTAGCAAACGTTTTAGATTTTTTATTGTGTTCGTGAGTCTTAAAGTGATATAAATATATATATTTTCTAATCACCGTTGACTGGTGTTTCATTTTGCCCAAATCAGACCCATAAATAAGTGATTTCAAATTAAATTTGAAATATTCCCTTTTAAGCTCTTTTTTTAAATTTTACTTTCTGGGTATTCTTTGATAAACAATTAGTTTTTTTAATATGTTAACTTGCTTGTCAACATATTTAACAATTACCAGTAGATAATTATAATAAAAATATTTTGGTTCAGGAGATCTCTCAGACTTATTATTCGCTTCTGCCCTCGGAACTTTTCACGCAATTTTCACTTTTTTATTTAGCTGTTATTCAATGTCAATAAGTTTTCTTTTGAGACTTGATTTAACGGGAATGATTAGTTGCTTTGCCACAAAATAACGCTCCATTCGAGATACAGCATAATCCTGAAAATTCAAGAAGATATTTCAAATACAAATTACATTTTTATTTTATGTTTAAGTAGTTCGCAATGGGGCTTAAAGAATATTTACAAGTAGATGGCTCCTTACCCAATATCCAAATGGAATTTGTGAAAGGGGAGCATTAACAGCTGCCCACAAAGCCCAGAATAAATGTGAGGCTAAAGAAAATGCCTTCACTTCTTCTAGAAGTTGTGAAATTTCTTCAGAGGATGGTTCATCAGTGCCTATCATATCCGTGCTGGATACTCCGGAGTTGCTTCCGCTTTTATTAGAATGAGCTGGGCTTACTCGACCATTGTAGAAACCACTTCCGTTTTGTAGGTATGCAGAAATAAATCTTTTCTGTGAACAGATCATCAAATATTATTAGTTTTTTGATATTTTAAATTTGGTATTATATCAAAGCCTAATATATTCATTATATATTTTGAATGATTTTTCAAATATGGTTTTTAATGGAATGAATAACTAAGCAAATGAAAATAAAATAAACTACTCAGAATTTTATATTTAGACGGAGCAAAATTTGCAACTAAAATGTTTAAAATTTTCTAGTTTCTTTGTAATTTATTAATATATTATTTATATTATGGATAATTTTTGCAATTGTTAATTTATTGCTTGTAAACATTTATTAAAGAAGCTGCCACTAAATTTGTCAAACTGGCAGCATTGTTCATAACAGTATTTTTCTTTTCGTGTTATGGCTTACAAATTAACATTAAAAATTATCCAAAATATAAAAGAAAATAACAAAAAATAACCCATTGTTAAAAATAAATTAATTTACACATCGTTTTTTTGTTTGGTTTGTTCAGGTACCATTTTGTAATTGCCACATGGAATGACGATTTGGTTCGTGTGTAATGATGCAAAGATGATTTCAGTTCATCTTTGACAGGGCACCACATCGGCACATTCTCACGCACTGTCAAGGTCACTGACTGTCACGTGTCACGTGGTCACGGAGAGACTGTTTCACCCGTACTAAAAATAAGCAACACAACAAAACATAGACGCGCAAAAGTCGGCGAAACGATCTAACAAAATATTATGGAAGGATATTTGAATGATGGACAACAGACAAGAGTTTTCTTACTGCAGGGCAATCCTGATTAGGTATCAAAAAACATAAATGAAGGGTTGATAATTGCAGATATTTTACTGTCGTTATAATCTCTAGTTTATCACAAATTAGATTATTATGGACTCTATTATTTAAATTTAATACTATGACATTGTTTAATATTAAACGGTTTTATTTTGTTGAAAATAGTACCGTCTAATGAACTAATGAAACACAATATAATTTCAAAAGCATTTAACATATTTAAAAAGCATGTCTGTTTTCGGAAGAGGACAAGAAGCAGGAAGCATGTAAAATTGTGAAGGTATAACAGGTTATATAGGAAATAACCGGAAACGATGATATACTTATTGTTAACTAAATATCTTATTAAAATAACTGCGTAACTTTTTAAAATATAAAAATGTATGTAAATATGAATTAATAAAGAATTTAGACATCTCTTACCAAAATTTATCTGAAATAAATAAATATTGAAACCTCCAAGAAAAATAAACTAAACTATCTTTGAGGTGTCTTAAAAAGTATTAGCATTGGAATAATTTGTATTACCTGTTGTTCCAAAGTGGGATATTGATCAACTTTATCGTAGAAATATGGTTCCTCCTTGTTAGTGTAATCGTAAGACCATTCAATAAAATGATTAGCCAAATCGAATCCTCGATAATTATAGGAACAGTATTCAAAATCAATGAGAACTAAGTCGCGGTCACACGTGTCATTGCAGCTGTGAGAACTATGGGTCAGAACGGAGTCTCTGGTATTATCGAAATCCATGGATTCGATTATCTTCTTATCAGGAGTATGATTGTTTTCTTTGGATGATCCATTGTCGTTCAATTTAAAGTTATTGATTTGCGATCGTTCAAAGAAATGATCACTTTCACAAATATCATTAGATTTTAATGCCATCTGTTGAGTAAAATCACAAGCTTCATCATTATGTATTAATATTTCGTTTTCATTGAATGTTTTCGATTCATTTTCAAACGGATGAAGTTCGGAAAATTGAGCATCGAATGAATCATCTTGATGTGTTAGAGATTGGAATGAATCTTCAAGACCTCCTGCACAACCCTCTCGCATTAAAATATTGCCCTCTTGCATGTCATTGTGACAGAACATGACCGGGGAGTTCACAGTGCTGATAAATTCGCGGAGCCATTTGATTTCCTTCTTCAGATTGAAGGATCTTAGTTTCTCTATATTTTTCTGGTCACTTTCATTCTGAAAAGATAAAATGTTTTACAAAACTTTTCCAAACATAAAAGAAATTGATAAAAGAGTATTAACGTACATCGGAATGAATAGTCTGTAAGGTGGTTTCCACACTTTTAAACCACGTGTTTATTGTTTTCCATATCCAATCAGGCTCCTTCGATAAAGGAACATCCATTGAATGAATTGCAGCCATCTTCTCAGCTATTTTAACTGATAAAATGGGGTCAGAAAGTTCAGATGTCAACAACGGACGAGCCTGTAATCAAAAATTTAGATTATAACAAACATAAATTACATTTTAATCAGCAAAAAGTAAACAGCAATGGAAAATTTTTAGGAGTCCAGTACTAACCGGTATAAACTGCTCGATTCTTCCACCAGGAAACACACCGTGAAGTTTAGGGCCTAGTTTCCGTTCGCTTAACAAAGTAAATATAACAGACTCGGTGATGACGGCCTCGAAAGCTTGTTCGCCGTGAATTTGTCCGTAGATTCGGAGTAGAACCTGACTTGGCTCACTGCAGCTCTGTTGGCTGAATGAACTTTGTCTGGAGAATGACCCGCGCATGCCACTAACGAGACTGGGGCTTCTTCCACGTGAATCTGTAGAATGTTGTGATGAGGAATCCATTGCGGATACCATAGCGGACACAGATGGTTTAGGTGGTGCTTCTGGTAGAGCCACGTGATACAGGAAGTTAGACAACCCTCCACTAAAAATAGAAAAAATATATATTATATAAAAAGTTATGAAATTGAAGCGCTACACATTCTTTTGTTTAATTGTTTAACCCAGAGTAACTTCAAAGAGCGGGAAATTCAAATATGATTTTTTTTAAATGGCAAATTTTGCGAATACATTTACAATGGATCATTGACACTAAAATAGCCATAAATTTAGATTGTGTGTGTAAAATATGTACATGTAATTTAAATGAAGGTTATCTAACGTATATTTTCATTGATACGTTGTATTTCTAAAATTCCATGACCTAGACAATGCAAGATCTATAAATGGTCTAGCCGTACCCGTCCACTAACCAGTTTTACGAGTAGAGTCACAGATCATTCTACTACACTGAGCCACACGATGACGCAATCTCTAGTTAGTGCCACGTGGCAATGCAAATTCAAGTTTTTTACGTCTCATACCTTTTACCTTCGTTTACGCGATATATGGAGACGAGGGAGGGGGAACCACGCGCTATTAGTCGACTGAGCTTTGAACAGAGATATAAATAATTTGCATATTTATATGCTGATATAAGTATTGATATTTTTATAACCTAAAAACAATGTCAAGACATGTTATTAACGATAACTAATAAAAGTAAATATTTCATTGAAGAATCTTTACAAAAATGTTTATCTAAGAATGTACAAAGTTTAACAATAATACGTAAATCATGTCGAAACGTGAAGGCAGGTCTTAAAAAATACAATAAATATTTAGATTATTAGTTTTATCATAAAGCAAGATAACAAATCACTTGAGGCACATGTTAATTCGGAAGGAATGCAGTTGATTTAAAAATAGAGCACGTGAATCTTAATGGTTTTGAAATTGTTATTTGCGCAGCTGAAATTAGAATCTAATGTGCAATTTAATTTATACATAATTAAATAACTTTATTATATATTTTATTCTCTTAGCTTGCAGCTACATCTGTTTTTAAAGTGATGTACTAGTACCATGGCTTTTTACGGATATATGGCAACAAATATATCTAATGACTTTCTTTTTAGAAATACAATGGGCTTGTGTCCTATGTCTTAATTTCTATAAAAGTGTACTATATATTGATAAAGTGGGTTACTAGAACCCCAAATGTTCAATTATTTTTTAATAACTCCTTTATATGTTAAGAGATATTAACAATTAAAAAATATATTTTATCTCTTTAATTATTAAAGGGATTCAACGTTGTACACATTCCAGCACAACCTTACAGCTCATAAATCTCTGCTATATGTATTTATATATCAAAATATTAAATATTATTTACACCTATTTCAAGGAACAATAAAATTTCAATATTATGTCTGCCGTAACAAGGTTAAATAAAATAAAAACTTATTATTCTTTGACTTGACTTGATTATTTGACTACCAACAGCTACAAAACATTACCACAGCACTGACCTACTCAACAAATAACTGACGTATAAAATGCATTTCACGTCATACAAATATGGCCGACTATTTCTAGCGCTAAAACTACAATTCATATTTTTAATTGCTATATCTCCGTCAACATTTAGATATTTAATAAAATAGACACGCCAATACACATTTATTAACATCAATTTTAATCAACAATTAAAAAATCGACCACAAAAAAATGAGGAGACAAGCCCATTCATTTTTAACTTCAATAATTAGCTAAGATTTAAACAATGAATTACAGAGTGTCATATTATCAACCCTTATGTCAGCTTATAAAATAATCAACCTTGACGATTTATCAGATTTTTTATGGTACACATATTATAAATATAGCTTTTAATATTATGTTTGTACTATGTAACATATCATCTGATCCATTCAAAATACAGTTTATCGGATGTTTCAGTTTAGTCAACTGCCAAATCAGAATGACGTAACCCGGGGAAATGCATATCACTCGCTTTTAGTTGATATATCTAGTAAGGAACTAGATAAAAATAATCCGGGTCAGAAATCAGTAATGCGTTGGAATGAGGCAAGGTTCGTGAATATTAATTTGAAAGTAAAATAAATAATATCATTAGTAGCAAAGCTATTTTTATCACTCACAAGATTGTTTATTGTTTTTTTTTTATTTTCTTCATGATTGTGAATAGCTTAAGCTGAAAAAGTATTTAAATTTCGCATTAATGATAAACTATAGTAATGTAAATTAAGAAACAACGTTTTATTTTCCTGCTCATAGATGGTGCTATTAATGAACAAGTAGTTAGATCTTTTGAGGTATAGCTGACAACTTTTTAAAAACATTTAAATTTATGAATACACAACATTTACGTTTAAAATAATACGTGCTTAAAACAATAATTCACACTAATTGAAAAGAATTTTAAATTGACTTAGTGTAATTACTTTAATGTTTTTGTTTGTTGTGCAAAAGTAAAAAACAATTTGTTTATGCAAAATGACAATTACAAGTTTTGTTGATTACCATAATATTAGCAAGGTCGTGTTAACTTTGTCTTAAAAATTTAGAAGAGTGTTTTTATTGCCACGTGTCTTTCAAAATCGAAATAAAAACCTATCTTATTCACGAATCTTTGCGGACTTCAAACTAATCACCAGGAAATTCCACAAATGTTTTTCCTTAATCTTTACCTAATAAAATAAAATTCTTAATTCTGTTAAGTACCTAATAAGATTCGATATACGATAAGTAAATATTGTTAGTTACTAAGTGATAATATAAAAAAAACTATAAAAAAATTTATAAGAAAATAAAAATAAAACAATATAGATGATTATCTTTCTTAGCAACAAATTCATAAAATTTATAGAGCAATTAGCGTAAAAAGAAATTGTTTACTTCATGAAATATATATTTCTTAGTTGATATTATAAAAGTTGATATTTATTTAGCATTATAAACAAATTATTTGATTAGTCAGTCATTTGTATACCTAGAAACATAAAAGCAGATAACAATTAATGCGAGTTCGCTATCTTTATTCCATTTAATTGACCCTAACATAATCATAAAAGAGTTATTTACCAATTGAACTATGAGTTATATGGAGAGTCGACTTGTTTTACTAAAAATTAATTATTTTATTAGATATTTATGCGTAAATTGATACTATTGTTGTGATAATAGAGTCGTTATATTGTAAAACAATCCGGTTATCATGTTACTACGTATTATACTACGTCTGGAATTCTTTTTTATTACAAAATTTCTTCTATTTTAAAATTACTTAAAATTAAACTTAAAATTTCTTACAAAAATTCCCAATGACTAATTCAGTGAGATTAGTGAAGTACACCCTTTAATAGATGGCGCCACTATTGATTGCCAGATAGTACCAAACTTCAAACGATATGTGTCCAAAATTTCACGATATTCCTACCATTATTTTATGTTTACACTAGTTTAAGTAAGGCCACTTATTAAAAATTTAAAAACAATAGAAAAATCTGAATTTCGCGTGTTAATAAACCATTGTTTTTTAATGGGAAAAAATTCCAAGTTCCAAGCAAATAATATTTTGTGTAAGTAACAAGAAATAATAGCAATGTTATTAAATTATAATCTAATCATTATTTTATACTGAATTTTTTTTATAGCAAAAATAATTTGTCATTTCCTTTTTGAAAAAAATTATTTCAACAATTCGCAACATTAAATTAAGATTACAAGTAGTAAAAAACATGTCTACTTAAGTAAATATATAATTAAAAAGTAATTAAAGATATATTGCGTCGTTGCAAATAAATTTGACAGCAATTATATAACCTCAAAAAAATAACGAAGTATTTCTTTTTTGTTATTCAATTTTTTATTTTTATTTTAATTACAAAAACAAGTTTGCGAATAAATATAATATACGTATTGCATAAATTAAAAAATTCTAAGTAATTGAATTACGTGGTTCATATTTTGTAAATCCCCAGAGAATAATAATTAAGAACGCCACACCGTTCGCTATACTAAAACCAATAATATTTCTAAAAAAAAAAAAAAAGTAACTCAAGAGCAAAAGAATTTTAGCAAAAGTTTATATTCACATGAATTTTGTGTAAATAAAAACATCCTGTTTTAATCGGAAAGCTAATTACCAGTTGATAAACTAAGTTAATTAATCAGCAAAATATATCGTTGATGTTTGTGTATAAATATTGAGCGTGATAATAGGACAATACACTCGTGATGACCTTCATCATCTTTTAGAACGATTTTGTTTGTCGCTATGTTCACGTTGCAACTTTGCCTTCGGAAAGAAATATTCCAAATGGAATTTTTCAATGTGAACATTCTTGCGGGATGCAATACCACAATGTATTTTCATCATTGTTTTAAAAGATGAAATTAAAAATTGATAATTGCCGCTGTATTTGGGGCATAAACAATTTTATGGATAAGCCAAATACTTATAAATATGAATAAATTTGAATGTTTATTAAATGAACGCAACCTTTGATCCCAATTATTATTAAAATAAAGTTGAACTGCGACCGTTCATGTAAAA
Organism: Panorpa germanica; assembly: GCA_963678705.1. NCBI lineage: Eukaryota > Metazoa > Arthropoda > Insecta > Mecoptera > Panorpidae > Panorpa > Panorpa germanica. Next base: position 11,693,169 of record OY783220.1, on the reverse strand, counting down.
GAACTAGTTTCATAAAAACATGTGCAAAGGTTTTACATTTCTTTGAAATTAAAATTGTTTTCTTTTTCTTTTTTTTTGCAAGCTATTCTGGATTTATCCAGTTTGAGCTGTTTTTTACAGAAAGAAATAAAATCCCTGACATGTTGTTGTCCATAAGGTTACTCTCAAGTGTTTATCGGATTGTTTTTTGTTTATTTGTTTTGTTGTTAGGACATCTGTTGGTCTGGACAGGTTGTAACTTGTCAACAAGTTGCATAACTACCTTCTATTACTCATATATTTTTACTGGATTACTTGAAATTTATAAAAACTTTCCGTTACTTTGAATTCAAGTCATATCTACAGACAATGAAGGTTTCAATAAAAAGGACACGGCCACTTGAGGAGCGTATTTACAAAAACAATAATGTTATTAAGAAATTGAGGCCAAATTTCTCAAACTCTCCTTAAAATTTCATCAAAACTTTTAGCGTTGTTTTGATAGCTGACATTTTAAGGGGGGGGTAAGGTCAAAACGATAAAAAAGAAGCATATTTTCGATAATGTTTTTTGACGACACAGTTAATATATAATTATTTCTATAATTACTACATGATAAAATGACATTTGAAAAATACTTTGTAAAATTTTCATAAATAAATATCAAGAAATGAGGCATTGACAGCGAATCTCCGCAGACGTCACCAAAAAAAGTAACATTGCGGTGCCACTCATAACTCATCACTGAATTTTCTAAAATCGAAAATCCAAAATTATTTCATTAGTTGATAAGTTTGCAGGTAACGCAGTCGAGTTTTTATTTTTTTATTGATTTTTAAATTTTTTACAGTACTTAAAAGTCAAAATACCGATTTTTCATGAAAAAAATCAGAAACTTTGTTATTTTAAAATACGATAAAATTAAAAAATTAAAAAAAACTCGACAACGTTATCTCGGCATTTATGTAAAGAAATAGTGTACAAAATTTCAAAAGAATCGGTCCAGTGTGAGAAACCGCATTTAAAAGTTTCAAAGTAACACGAAGGCAGATCTGAGCGGTGACGACTTAAAACTCTATATCTCCGACAGTTTTACTCCAACCAACTTCAAATTTTTACACAATAAACTAAATATGTTGTACAATAAATTGTACATATAAATAGATAAAAAAAAAAGTTGAAACCTTACCCCTCCCCTTAAGAAAACCTAATCAATATGATATGGTGATTATAAATATTGACGGAGGTACACGGAGGTTTACTTAGCGGTACTTTACAAGTTATAGGGGCTTTACAATCTTAAACGCAAATACAATGTTAATTTCATAATAAAAATCGCAAGTAATTAGATTGCAACGAAATTTGGGATTCTCTGATATAACCTCGTAACACTTGCATATAAAACAGATAAGCATTTGATAAACAAAATTGCATAAACAAATATTGCAACGTAATTGGAATATAAATCAGCTAGATTACTTAATTAGAACACTCACCTTATTCTCTTAAACTGAATCTCATCAGCGGTGATATTTTTCCACGCCCCAGTGAGATAATCCCGGCAAATGCGTGCTGCAGTCTCTCTCATATCGCTATCTGATTGATTATTCATCTGAAACAATAAAAATGTCATGTTAAAAACAATGTACGCAATAACAAAGTTTCCATTATGGAATAATTCATGTTGTTGCAACTACATTGCACTAAGCCATTGATAAGATAACGCATGCATCTATTAGTCACAGAAATACCACAAAAATTGGTTCCAGGCATTTCAAAATAACAATTTCCTAGTTACATACAATGATATACCCCGGTATATTTCCTTCTCCCTTCAACAAAAGAGATGACATTACTTATAACATTTCTGTACTTGACGAAACGTCAGCTAAGAATAGTGGTTAGTAGAAGAACAAAGCAGGTTCTGGGACAGTTTTGAAATTAACGTAACGCTGGAAATAATGTACCAACAAACATCATACGCTCGTTTCTATATTTTGAGGTTATATCTCGTAAATGTTTATTGTTTTCCTATTCTATATGTATATATAATTAGTAACCAGTATTTATTGTGTTTAATTAGATAAAGGATATGTTTAATGAATGACTACGTATGTGGTACTCATATATTTACTAGAATGTACTGTCACATGACAGGTGACTCAAAAAAGATAACAAAGCATCAGTAATGTGATGTTAGCTTAGATAATGCATCGGCCTGACATATTACATGTAGTGAACAATTCAATCAGTAGCGAACATTTTTTAATGGTAGATTTTTCAATTGTTGATTGAAATTGATGTTAATAAATGTGTATTGGCGTGTCTATTTTATTAAATATCTAAATATTGACGGAGATATAGTAATTAAAAATTTGAACTGTAGTTTTAGCGCGTATTTGTATTTGTATGACGTGAAATGCATTTTATACGTCAGCTATTTGTTGAGTAGGTCAGTGCTGTAATGTTTTGTAGCTGTTGGTAGTCAAATAATCAAGTCAAGTCAAAGAATAATAAGTTTTTATTTTATTTAACCCTGCTAAGGCAGACATGATATTGAAATTTTGTTCCTTGAAATAGCTGTAAATAATATTTGATATATAAATACATATAGCAGGGAATTGTGAGCTGTAAGGTTGGCAGTGATTGTGATGTCACATGCATTTGGAATATGTACAACGTTGAATCCCTTTAATAATTAAAGAGAAAAATGACTTTTTTAATTGTTAATATCTCCTAACATACAAGGAGTTATTAACAAATAATTGAACATTTGAGGTTCTAGTAACCAACTTTATCAAATATAGTACACTTTTATAGAAATTAAGACATAGGACACAAGCCCATTAGATGTCAGACAGCTGTATGTTTGAGATTAAATTCTCGATTTCGAGTTCGATTCACTACAATACAATTACTACATGTCATTGTCAAATTATTGTACAACTTCAATTGTCTGTCAAATTTGAGATTAATACATGATATTACAAATTAGCAAATCAGGTACAGTTTAATACCATTGCCTAAGCATGCAATTAGCTTCTAATATACATATTTCATAAACCAATCTATTTTAGGGCTTTTGTAGACGATCAGATTAGATTTACAATCAGATTTAAAGTGTATAGATACATAAATAACGACTGTCTCACTACAGTAGCCTTAGCTCGACAAATGCACATGTAAACTGAAACGTATTTCCAAAAAACTGACGGTGAGCAATCGGCAAAAGCAAAACCCCGATAGTTGAGGTTATGCATACGATAAACCATCTGAATCTGATTCAAAATCTGATCTGATTGTCTAACAAGGCCTTTATATTTACCTGTAAGGTTTCAATACAATAATTCATGCGCAAATGATGTTTTAACGTAGATTTATTTAATGATTACAATCGCGTGTTATTACGGAGATGATGTTACACCAATTAGGCGCACGCAAAACCTATAATTATAAGTGAATTTAGTTATTATTGCAAATAACAAACAAATGGAGTCAGTGAAAGGGGAGCGAGTTATGTAAAACATGTATTTAAATTACGTAAATGCTACGTAATCAAATATTTTTGTATCTAATTATTAAAAATGCATTGTTAGTTTATTAATTCAATAGTTTTTGCATCAACTTTCGAAAGTTATTAGCATTTAAGGTGAAACGATACTTGGTCATTTTTTCTAGCGAAATATAGATGGCGATACTATACAGCAGGTTAAATATTATCAAAAAAACCATGTTTTTTTACGTTTAAATCGTTTTATGTAAGTAACTATAAACGCGAATCAAAATCTAAAGCTGCAATTAGTTAGATGAATAACGTATCTACATTTTAAGCTTTCTTCCACTGACTTTTAATGAGTTGGAACCGCACAAATAAGTTTTGAAATTGAATATTGCTATATTTTCTAGTTAAATTCCAATTTTTATATGACTGGTTACATTTCTAAGGGTTTGACATAAATTTTTTAACCTTTATTTAACTTGATTTTTTTTATAATATTTAACCTGCTGTATAGTATCGCCATCTATATTTCGCGAGAAAAAATGGCCAAGTATCGTTTCACCTTAATCAATATATACAATTGTTATCCATAATATATAATAATCTATTTATAATTCAAATATCTGCTTATAGTCTTCAGACATATTACAGTTTTGTCTGTGTGATGACTACTTGGAGCATTGAAGAGTAATATGCTTTACTGGTAGTGAGCTGTTACATTGTTCACATATTGGTTTTTTAATAAGAAGGTATGAGTAAGATAATTTAATAGCTTTATTGATACAAGTGACACATTAAAAACCTATACTCATAGTATTTTTAATATTTATATAGACATATTTGTCATAACACCATTAAAGCACTCCCGTACTATGTCACAGAGTAATTTTTGCTGTATATTTCTCACAGTGTATATATCTGACAACATGTGTATATACTTATGTATATACAAACCCGCAAATCTTATTATTTTGCAACGAAATCGATTTTGTTATTATGACGTTCGAAGCAACACCATTACAAACCATTGATTTGTTTGTAAGATATATATTTATACTCCAAATATATCACAAACTATTTTTAAGCATAAAAACTTCATAAAACTATAATAGAAATGTGAATAACAGCCAATGTAATGCAACAGCATTAAAATATGCAAAAGTAATAAAAAAAAATATATTTTTTAAATTTAATACAAAAAATCAAAGCGCCATCTACTAGATAATTAGACAACCAATCAATTAAAAAAATATTTAATTAATTTTGATACCAATTTTAAATTCTATATGATCCGGCATCCAATTTTATTTGATTTTAGATATTCACTAGTATAACACGAATATTGAAACCGGGTAAATCACAATTCGGTTATATATTTCTCTTCACCCTCTCACTCACTTTTAAATCGGTTAAAATTGCACTGTAACTGAAACTAAATATTTTATTGCGTATTACAGAAAAATATCGTGTTTTTTGCTTGCAGTTATTTTAGTATTGTTGCGTGTTCTATTCCTAATATGGATCAATACATCGAGGTGCTTCTCGCTTCTCGCTATAGGTGGTGTTGCCGACGTTAACGCCATGCGCAATTTGAGGTTATGACGCGTTATTACGTTTTAAATATTAATTTAAGATATTATTAAAGTTTATGAACTTTCATATTTCTGTTTTGATTTAAATTAGTGTTATATTTATTATCTACTAGCTAATATGTAGCCTAAATAAATATTATCATCTTATTTGTTTTATCTTAACGGAATATTCCGACCTGTGACCTGTCATAATAGCCTTAAGCAATGATTGACTTTATTTCTTTCACTTGACATAATTAGCTTTGTTAACATAATCTAAACATAGCTGTAAATCACCTGGAATTGCTAATTTTGTTTACCAGACTCAATATGAATGATTTAAGCCTCCATCTTGAAAAAATGGCACCTATAACTTATTCTTTTTGCAATATCTCGTTATCGGTGGGTCCTAGGACTCAATTTTCTACAATTTTTGTGTACAACATTTTTTTGTATGTCTATCAGAAAAGCATTTTGCAAGTTTTATTTAATTATTTGTTGAACGTTTGCATCTACCTACGGGCAGCTAGGAATGTCTATGCCTATAACTTGGTCGTTAGTAGCTAAAACAATAAGAGTTTCTTATTTCCAGTTACTCGATATATTTTAAAATAAAACCATACTTTCTTCACACATTATAAATATGTACAAAAATGCTAGCAAGTTTTTTTTAAATCGTGTAATACTTCCACGTTATATGGTTCGATGATATCAGCTCATTTTTTTGTGATATTTCACGATTCATGCAATCGCGGTTTTTGAACAGAATTGATAAAACAATGCAGGTCAACAGGTTAAGCATAAGAAACAGTTTGTAATATCGCAAACATTCGCTAAAGATTTGATAGTAGAGAAAAGATGACCCGCTTGACTTGTGAACCATGTCTTAATTTATTGATAAAGTTATTTTTAAGTCGCAATATTATAGAAAATACACCTTCTACATTTAATAATTAAAGAGATCAATATTTAAACAAAGTCATAGCTTGATGTTATCTCTGTTACCTCTACTTCTAATGAATTTTCATGCAAAAAAAGTGAATTTCATAATCAAAGGTTAGATACCGTGTTCAGCAAGTAATAGAGTAAGATCCCAGAGCGATCTGACATAACTTATTTTCAAAAGCATAGAACTTTCGGTTCTAAGTAGTCTCTACATGTACTTTTAATACCTGCGTATTTGTGGAGTTCGCTCGGTGACACCTGGGCAGGTACCAGGTGAGAAAGGTAACTAAAAATCAGAGTTACTTTACTTAAATTTGTATGATTGATTTTTAAATATATTTTGTAGAATGTTATTCTGAACTAAAATTAAAAGTGTCAGACGCTTTCCATGGGCCAGAACTTTTGTCAAACAAAAGTTCTGGCCCATGGAAAGCGTCTGACACTTTTAATTTTACTTCAGAATAACATTTTGTCAAACAAAAGTTCTGGCCCATGGAAAGCGTCTGACACTTTTAATTTTACTTCAGAATAACATTTTGTCAAACAAAAGTTCTGGCCCATGGAAAGCGTCTGACACTTTTAATTTTACTTCAGAATAACATTTTGTCAAACAAAAGTTCTGGCCCATGGAAAGCGTCTGACACTTTTAATTTTACTTCAGAATAACATTTTGTCAAACAAAAGTTCTGGCCCATGGAAAGCGTCTGACACTTTTAATTTTACTTCAGAATAACATTCTACAAAATATATTTAAAAATCAGTCATACAAATTTAAGTAAAGTAACTCTGATTTTTAGTTACCTTTCTCACCTGGTACCTGCCCAGGTGTCACCGAGCGAACTCCACAAATACGCAGGTATTAAAAGTACATGTAGAGATTACTTAGAACCGAAAGTTCTATGCTTTTGAAAATAAGTTATGTCAGATCGCTCTGGGATCTTGGACTATAATAAGATAAAGAATAATGCCTAAGTATTCGCAATCTCAAAGTACGTTTTGTTGAGTAATCAAATTCATTTCTTGTACACAAATCATCCAGATAAAAAGTAGAGTTCCCTATGTGTGTGTGTGTGTGTGTGTGTATTGAATAACGGTGAACACTTGTCCAACGGGTCTCGTATCGATCTACCCGATAACAAAATTTACTTGACTTGATGACAATGATAACAAAACGTGACCTTGGCATTAAATATGATAACACAGTTATGCCAGAATAGATTCTACAGGCGTAAACACGAGTTTTGCAAATAGCACAAGCGCCACATGGCGCTAAATGTGAACTGTACCTATTATATTACAGATAGCATCTCACTACAGCCACATTTTTGTGGCCATTTGCTAAATTCGAAACATTACGCCAGCCAACATTCCTAAGATTGCGACGCAGTTGTAAATATTTTGTTGTGTGTAAAAATAAGACAGGATGATGATTTACAGTGATAATTTCTTAGCGTATTGTAAGAAAAACTAAAGAGAATAGAATAGAAAAGGAAACGTATACCTCGCTACGGCCATTTAGGCGTAGGGTGCTATTATCTTATTGTAGGCGTGGCGACCACGTGCGTTAACTATTGTAGGTAAACATTACGAAACAAGGAAACTGTATTAAAAACATAAATATCAACAATAATAATAGTTTGCGAATGCCAGTGGCTTGTTGTCTTCTTATTTGCGTGCACAGCGTCATTACAGCGTCGCCACGTGGTCAGATTCTTGTTTACTACTTCCAAGTAATATATTTAGAATTATCAAAACATGTTCGTTGGTTTGCTATTAATATGACGTAAGATAGAATGAATGCGTGTTATTTTTATGCAAGGCTGCATTGGCGGAATACCGAGATCCGACATCTCTCTAAATCACTGGCATTTAACTGACATCCTCCTAGCGGTAATATTAGGAACTAACATGTAAAAAATTTCTTATTTAATATCTTCGGCACGAGTTTAACGCAATCGTGTTAATTAACACGTAAATGTTGATAAATGAAGGCACGTGTTTCGCGTTGAAGACATATTCTTTTCTCTGTAATCGTATGAAGGCTCAAGCAAGAAAGGGATGATATATTAGTAGCTAAAAATAAGCCAGGTTTCATTTCTAACATAAACAATTGACATAATAAGATAATATGTATGCCAAATTTCGCACAAACCATCGGTCAAAACTACACAAGTGGCGCTAGTATATACTTGCAGGCTTTTCATTAAATTTCTGAACACTGAATTACTAATTAGTATATCTAATTAGTATTGTTATCTATTTTGAATATTTTATTATCAAATGGCAATTACGTATATGGTCGTTATCAGCAACGTCATTAGTTTTTATATTAAATCAACAATGTTAGCAGGTTATACCGCCTCATTATGCATCATAACCAAATGAACATTTTAAATTAATTTTGTAGTCTGGGAAATCTGTTAAAAGTAGTTACTTTTTTGTAAATGGCAGTTAATAATGTTTGTTTTATTTTGTGACGTTAAAAGACTCAGCCGTACATTTTGGGTAGGCAGCATTTGTTTTAATTAAAAAGGTCAAACCTAGATTTAAATGTGAATTTTCAGAGTGCAGGAAATACCCCCACTGGCCACTATCTTGAAAATAAGGCGTTTTAGTACTTAAATAAATTTTCATGTTTATATTGAAAACTATAACCCCCACAAAAATTTTGTGAAGTATTTTTTTGTAAATAATAATATTATTAACAACTTTTTGTAGTTATTTTAAGTAGTTATTAACTTTGCTATAGTACTGCACTACTACAACTTCTTGTACACAAAACTATCACTACACTACCAAACTTCTAAAAGTTCTTTACAAAATTTTGTGGGGGTGTTATAGTTTAATTTAGTTTGACTCCCAAAATGCATTCCAAGACGAAGTTGAAGGAAACTTTACAACATGGACAATAATGAATCATTTTATAATTTATACAAATTAATGCATGACGTTGTAAATACCCGTTGGCAAGGTTTTATTCATGTCTCCAATTTACTTTCAGGTATGCGCTTAGCGAGACAGGTTTGCAAAAAGTCTACAAAAAACGCTTTTGGCTGCAACGCTTGTCGTCTAGCCAAATGACTCGTTGCGTTGCTAGAGTTGTGCGCATTATAATTAAACATATTTGTTACATAAAATTATACCTAAGAAATTTTATTGTAATTAAATTAGACATGGAAATATTTCAGTTTTGTTGTAAACATGGTAAATGCGTGATCACTAATGACCTGGAAAAGTACTGCAGTTTATCCATTAGTTAAAATTAAACCATGCTTAATATAAATAGCAAAATAAAAACTGTCTATGCTTCCTTAAATTTGACTTACATAATATTTACAAATAGCTCGTAAATATTTATTTTTATTTTAGATTTAGGTCACATAATCAACGATTATTTTGTATCGACTTGTGCGCTTTGTTTTTAAATTATGTTTTATATTGCAATTATTGTTTCAATTAAAAATAACATCCTCTTAAAATTATGATAGTACTATCTTAATTCTTAGGAATAAAAACTACTAATTAATCGGTTGAAAAGGAAGTGTAAAAATATTTTTTTATGTATCAACGGATACGTAATTTATTGGTTAAAAAGAGAGGTAAGTATAAATATGTTTCTCTCACACTGTAGTAAAATATGTCAAATATGGTACAGGTAAAAAATGTCAAACTAATCCATTACTTTCATTCATTGATAACCGGTTTTAAAAATTCGGAATGTCTAAAAACGAACAAGTTTTGTTAAGGAATATAATGCACGAAGCAAGCATGCATAAAAGAGGGAATGTACATAAAATAAATAAAAATATTTACCTTGATTATAATAGGAATAATTATTTTGTATTGAAGAATGAATCACTTTATTTACACTTAACGATATCTGTATCTTTGTGTTGTATTAAAAATATTTGAGGTTATGAAACCGTAGTTAATGTAAAACTTGACACGTTGAAGTTAAAATGTATACTAAACGTGCTGTGGCGGTACATGCGCTTAGTTAAGTTGCACACGGTGCCCCTCCACTCCGAAAGATAACCCCCCACTCTGATATTATATTTGTAGCTCTATTCCAATAAATACTTGAGTAACGTTGGTCGTATAAAAAACAAACGAACAGGGGTTCAAGATTTTGTTCATTGGGGTTTTAGAAATTAAATAACAATGATGTAACTTCTGCATTCAGTTATAAGAATGTTAAATTCTTTGTTAAAAGAATGGCTTAATTATAAGCAGAACATTATTAGGAGCGATAAAAGGCTAGGAAGCCCGAGAAATCGTAAATAAAAAATAAAAAAATGAAGGCACTTTCCTTGTCGCACTGTAGAATAAAGAAATGGTAATTTTTGAAAGAGAAAAGGGTGCCGAATGGAACGTTACATCATGGGGCAACTTATTTTTTATAAGTTTTACATAAAAAAATATTGAAGTACCAATTAACAGAGTCTCAGGCTCTTGTACTAGGAATATTTTTTTGTTTTAAGTCTCATCGCGTGTTAAAATCCTTCCAGTAAGAATTCTACCAATCTGTAAGCAATATTTCCTAACTTTATTGATAACTAAACTATACTGTTAACTACTAGAAGTATTGCCCGATGTAGGGATAGTTAATAATATTGTTCTGTAGTTTATTGATACATCTGGTAATAATATAGTTAACGATAATTTTTAACAATGGGCTTGTGTCCTATGTCTTAATTTCTATAAAACTGTACTATATATTGATAAAGTGGGTTACTAGAACCTCAAATGTTCAATTATTTTTTAATAACTCCATATATGTTAGGAGATATTAACAATTAAAAAAGTCATTTTGTCTCTTTAATTATTAAAGGGATTCAACGTTGTACAAACTCCAAATGCATGTGACATCACAAACCTTGTGTAAGGTTACCAACCTTACAGATCATAAATCTCTGCTCTATGTATTTATATATCAAAATATCAAATATTATTTACAGTTATTTCAAGGAACAATAAAATTTCAATATTATGTCTGCCTTAACAGGGTTAAATAAAGTAAAAACTTATTATTCTTTGACTTGACTGGATTGTTTGAGTACCAACAGCTACAAAACATTACCACAACACTGACCTACTCAACAAATAACTGACGTTAAAATGCATTCCATGTCATACAAATATGGCCAACCATTTCTAGCGCTAAAACTACAATTCAAACTTTTAATTGCTATATCTCCGTCAATATTTAGATATTTAATAAAATAGACACGCCAATACACATTTATTAACATCAATTTCAATCAACAATTGAAAAATCGACCACTAAAAAATGAGGACACAAGCCCATTAGAGAATTCAGTTAGTTCTTCTGTTTTTGATTTAGAAAAATATATTTATTTATTAAGTTTTTAGAGAGTTGCTATGATTTCAATTGAGCTATAATATTATATGATAATAATTAATTCATGAGCAAATCTGTAATATTTCCTGGATTTCGTAGCAGAGTATGAAAAGGTTTCGAAATTGCATTTTTGTAGCATTTGTAATAGACATCTGTTGCTATACCTAAACTAAAATTTTCCTACACTTCAATCACTTCACCGTGGCACTTATAATTCTAGAGCAGTACTTGCAAAAGTGTTGTTGAAAATATCAAAGGTTATTACCAATTGCAACAATGTTAATTAATATTGCTTTCTCTTTCACACTCATATAAAATCTGGAGAGATAAAAGAAAAAGTTTTAGAGCAAAGGATAAGTTAAATATCGATATCCTTTTATCTATTTTAAAAGAAATTATTGATTATTTGTATGTATATATTGTATACGATCGTTTTCGTTTATTTTGTAAATTGTTTTTGATTACTTTCTGGTTCTATTTTTAAAAAACGTCCACGTAATAATATTTCGCGTACCGTTAGCGTCATTAACCATAAAACATATTGTACATACAATTAGAATGACGCATGATACAAATTCTGTGCCAGCAGTTCAGTACGTAAAATCACGTGATTATTTCGTAAGACTATTGCTCAAGTTCAATATCAACTGTTTTATGTAAAATATACATATTTTTAAATTCAATGCAACAGCTCCATCTATTAAGATTTATGAAAACTAAAGGTTGGTGTCTTTGATAATGGTGCGATTCTATGTGTGTTTAGAATTAAAAATATGTTTTACTTATAATTAATTATTTTAAATGAATTAACTATAGGTATTAATTAGTTTTGGAATATTTTTATAGATTTATTTTTAATTAGTAAATATTGCGTACTCGAAAAGAAACATTAATGTACCACTTGTTTTAAAAAGCTCATAACTGGCCCATTAGCTCAGTTGGTTAGAGCGTCGTGCTAATAACGCGAAGGTCGCGGGTTCGATCCCCTCATGGGCCACATTCTTTTTGAACAAGTGTGCTTTAAAGTTCCTTTTTGTCCTGTTTATCCTTTTACGTCTTATTTTACGCCTTTAGTACTTCTTTGTCCTTTTTTGAAAGACATAACACCAGTTTACCGTTAGTGAGAGGGTGCGTTGCTGAACTCATAGTTATTGCAGAGGTATTGCAACTAATTTCTTTTGATGCTGTTATGTTTGTTATGCTTTAAAATAAAGAACTTTTTTATTAGATTTTAAATATCTACGCGATTATGGCTATTAAGCGACCTTTTTTATTTTCATGGACATTTTTCTCAAAAAGAAAAAATTACGTTTTCTTGAAATTTGTTGATGCAGTTATGTTCGTTATGCTTTAAAATAAAGAACTGCATCATTAGATTTTAAATATCTACACGATTCTGGCTTTTGAGCGACCTTTTTTATTTTCATGGACATTTTTTTCAAAAAGAAAAAATTACGTTTTCTTAAAATTTGTTGATGCAGTTATGTTTCTTATGCTCTAAAATAAAGAACTGCATCATTACATTTTAAATATCTACACGATTCTGGCTTTTGAGCGACCTTTTTTATTTTCATGGACATTTTTTTCCAAAAGAAAAAATTACGTTTTCTTGAAATTTTTTGATGCAGTTATGCTCGTTATGCTTTAAAATAAAGAACTGCGTCATTACATTTTAAATATCTACACGATTCTGGCTTTTGACCGACCTTTTTTATTTTCATGGACAATTTTTTCCAAAAGAAAAAATTACGTTTTCTTGAAATTTTTTGATGCAGTTATGTTCGTTATGCTTTAAAATAAAGAACTGCATCATTACATTTTAAATATCTACACGATTCTAGCTTTTGAGCGACCTTTTTTATTTTCATGGACATTTTTTTCCAAAAGAAAAAATTACGTTTTCTTGAAATTTTTTGATGCAGTTATGTTCGTTATGCTTTAAAATAAAGAACTGCATCATTACATTTTAAATATCTACACGATTCTGGCTTTTGAGCGACCTTTTTTATTTTCATGGACATTTTTTTCCAAAAGAAAAAATTACGTTTTCTTGAAATTTTTTGATGCAGTTATGTTCGTTAGGCTTTAAAATAAAGAACTGCACCATTACATTTTAAATATCTACGCAGAAACTCAGAAAATTGCATTGCTCTTAATATCATAAAAGTGAACCTTTTCATCATTTTTAACAAGATTATAGTCTTCTTTCGTTGGAGAAAATCAAAAAAAAATATTTTTATTAAAATTAGAAATATTAACTTTTTACAAATTTTAAGAAGGTTATACACTTGTTTCATTGTAAAAAACTGAGAAAATTGTATTGCTCTTAAAATCATAAAAGTGAACCTTTTCATCATTTTTAACAAGATTATAGTCTTCTTTCGTTGGAAAAAATAAAAAAATTCTATTTTTAATTAAATTAAAAATATTAACTTTTTATAAATTTTAAGAAGGTTATACACTTGTTTCATTGTAAAAAACTGAGAAAATTGTATTGCTTTTAAAATCATAATAGTGAACCTTTTCATCATTTTTAACAAGATTATAGTCTTCTTTCGTTGGAGAAAATCAAAAAAAAATATTTTTATTAAAATTAGAAATATTAACTTTTTACAAATTTTAAGAAGGTTATACACTTGTTTCATTGTAAAAAACTGAGAAAATTGTATTGCTTTTAAAATCATAAAAGTGAACCTTTTCATCATTTTTAACAAGATTATAGTCTTCTTTCGTTGGAAAAAATCCAAAAAAAATATTTTTATTAAAATTAGAAATATTAACTTTTTACAAATTTTAAGAAGGTTATACACTTGTTTCATTGTAAAAAACTGAGAAAATTGTATTGCTCTTAAAATCATAAAAGTGAACCTTTTCATCATTTTTAACAAGATTATAGTCTTCTTTCGTTGGAAAAAATAAAAAAATTCTATTTTTAATTAAATTAAAAATATTAACTTTTTATAAATTTTAAGAAGGTTATACACTTGTTTCATTGTAAAAAACTGAGAAAATTGTATTGCTTTTAAAATCATAAAAGTGAACCTTTTCATCATTTTTAACAAGATTATAGTCTTCTTTCGTTGGAAAAAATCAAAAAAAAATATTTTTATTAAAATTAGAAATATTAACTTTTTACAAATTTTAAGAAGGTTATACACTTGTTTCATTGTAAAAAACTGAGAAAATTGTATTGCTCTTAAAATCATAAAAGTGAACCTTTTCATCATTTTTAACAAGATTATAGTCTTCTTTCGTTGGAAAAAATAAAAAAATTCTATTTTTAATTAAATTAAAAATATTAACTTTTTATAAATTTTAAGAAGGTTATACACTTGTTTCATTGTAAAAAACTGAGAAAATTGTATTGCTTTTAAAGTCATAAAAGTGAACCTTTTCATCATTTTTAACAAGATTATAGTCTTCTTTCGTTGGAAAAAATAAAAAAATTCTATTTTTAATAAAATTAAAAATATTAACTTTTTATAAATTTTAAGAAGGTTATACACTTGTTTCATTGTAAAAAACTGAGAAAATTGTATTGCTTTTAAAGTCATAAAAGTGAACCTTTTCATCATTTTTAACAAGATGATAACCTTCTTTCATTGCAGAATCAATTGTATTTCTTTAAAATAAATACAGTAAAAGAACCAAGAAAGTTTGTTTTTCTTTAAGATTAGAAAATTCAAAGTTGAGGTCCGGTTGTTTAAAACACTTTTCATAACCTTAAAAATATAATGCAGTAGTTTTTAATATTTAAAAATAAAGCGAATATCTAATTATAGTTTTAATTTTATTTAACATTTTTATATAAAAAAGTCATGTAGTGTTACTATAGTTGCATATCATTTAGGGAGATTAATTTTGTAGAATGACTACCGCCATCTATAGAACGATAGTTAAATTAATATAATTATGGATGTGTAAAACAGATGGCAGCACTTGAAACAAATATTAAGCCAAAGTTCAAACCGTTTAATTGGTTTAGTTAATTGTTTTTATATCTTATAAAATAATTTATTATAGTCAAGATTAATATGTTACCATATGATATAGTTCTAAAGGTAGTGTTAGGGTTCTTTCAATTAAAAGTCAATAGTTTTATAACAATCATTTATTAATAATTAATTCCAATCAAATATGTACAATGTCAGGTCTCTTAAACGATCTATGTGTCAAAGGTCTAAAGGCGAATCCCAAAGTCTTGTGTCGCCAAAGCCACTGTATCAGCATTCTGAGAATAGGCACCTCTGTTCCCCTGAATGATGCCATAGTCAGGTCCGCAATGATTCATAGTGGCACTATAGCGCTCCCGCCCAAACCTATAAGTGACAAATTTACTATTTTAAAAAATATAGTGATGTTGAATTTCACATTAAAAATCATATTCCAAACATGGATAAGTTTTATACAGGAGGGGTGGTTGTGAAGAGGGGGGAGTAGGGGATGATTGAACGCATGTTGTCAGGACCGTTCTCCGCTTTGTTTACAATCTGTGGCGATTCTGCTGCCGCCTGGTGGTCGGTCTGGAAGAGTACGATGGGTTGGCAGACGCGGGTGGCAGATATTAGCTAAGTTTTTAATCTGTTTACACAACTCAAGAACTTGGTGACTGTCAAGAGACAAGAGGATCTAATAACAACATGGGGAAACTAATAAACACCCTGATTTGAAAGCATTTCTTAGGATTCGTTCATTGCCATTGAATGTACTATAACACTACCGCGCATGCGCAGAAAGCATTCGTAGACCGACCGTAGCATTATGAGGAATGGAAAAACTTAGTGAGGTGGACTGTTGACATTTAATGATTGGATTGTTTTACAAAAATATTTTATTAATTGGGCTGTAAACCATGTTAGAATCAATAAAATCATGTGAGTAAAATTAGCTATTAGGAACTCAAATGCCCTAAAACTATTTGTAGTTTTATTTTTTTGTTTTTTGTCTGAAGTCGAATTTTAGATTAGATGTAAAGTCACGAAACTTATGATTTCTTTCACCCCCTACTAGTCACGTCTTGTCACACGTTAAGGTGAAACGATACTTGGCATTTTTTTCTCGCAAAATATAGATGGCGATACTATACAACAGGTTAAATATTATCAAAAAAACCATGTAATAAACCATTTTATGTTTAAATCGTTTTATGTAAGTAACTATAAACGCGAATCAAAATCTAAAGCTGCAATTAGTTAGATGAATAGCGTATCTATATTTTAAGCTTTCTTCCACTGACTTTTAATGAGTTGGAACCGCAAAAATAAGTTTTGAAAATGAATAATTCTATATTTTCTTGTTTAATTCCAATTTTTATATGACTTTTATATGTTTATATTTGTTTGTCATAACCTGCTGCATAGTATCACCATCTATATTTCGCTAGAAAAAATGGCCAAGTATCGTGTGTGATATAATCAATAGATGACCAAATAAAATATACATTTTTGTTCATTTAACGATAAAAAATTTAAACAAAATTAAAATTGTTTTTAAGTGTCGACAGTCCATATCACAAAAACTCTGTTCCTGTAAAGACGCGCCGATTTCGCGTCGTTGCTATAGCGATAATACAGCCTGTTCAAATAAAATGAACGCTACGTTTTCATAATCGATAATGCGTTACATATTTAGTTTCGTTTCTCTGTTACAAGTTCTGACTTGGTAGATTGATAAAAGCGCGGCTGCTGGAAGGTCGGTGTAACTGGGGCATGGCGACTTCGCGTAGCCCGCCGTAGCGGTGGCTATAGTTGCCCTAGATGCGGGGTGAGACATATAACTACGAGGGGGAGAGAAGGGAAATTAGAAGTAGTTATTTCAGGCAACATATTGTGAATGAAACGATACAAATTGCTTAGCGAAATAGGAAAGGAAATGAAGTTGGAGTCAGATGAGGAAATTTGTGCGGTAACTGCCAAAGGAGATACTTTGAAGATCTGAATATCGAAAATATATAAGGGTGAAGATAATTCTTTTCGTAATAAGTTACTAAAATTGAAAAAGAATATTCGGGGGCAAGAATAACTTCCCCTTTTACTCTCGGCACTGGACATTCTCAACAACCACTATTAAAAATACTGTTTAGTCGAAATCGAAATTTACTTTTACTTATATTTTCGCAGCATATGGTTTTTTATATTTTATTTGTCTTGAATTTTAGGTAGCCGCGGGGTTGTAAACGTTGAGTAGGTGGAAATAGGGGTGAAGATGGGGGTGGTAGGCATGTTATTCACAAGGCCATTCTGTCTTTAGCCATTTTTATTATTCATATTTCAGTTGAAAAACAAAACGAGGAAATAAAAAAGACGGATAAACCATAATATATTTTAATGTGAACATAAATGACTTTTCTGCTGCTAAAATATATTTGTACGTGTTGAGACATGTTACGCATGGAAAATATGTAACATATGTGCGTGTATTTTGAGGTTACGGCGAACATTCGGTGCAAATGTTATTAGTTTTGTACTTTAAGATATATATTATACAGTTTTATAAGATTAGAACGATGCCGGATTAGTAAATTGGCGAATTATCGAATGTTACTAAAGTTTTGGAGGGGGAATAACATAGAAAAATCACGAAAAAATGTGAACTATAAAAACATATATTTTATATATTTACTCACATTTCGAACCTGTGAAGATGATATAAATATCCGAAAAAGCTGAAAATGAAGCCAGACGTATTCTGCATCTCAGTTCTGTCCTCGTAACGTCATACAAGCAAATAGGGTAATTTCTCTGAAGTTTAGCATTGAGAAAGCACGTTTCTTCATTGGGAAAATGTCAAGTGATGAAGAAGATGTGATTATAGCATACGCTTAGACGCAATCAGACGTAGAATGTATTGGCTTCATCCATACATCAAAAAGAACATTAACCACAGATTGTTTGTTGCTGCAAGAGAGTTATCAGAGGATGATTCAATAATATGAACAAAATTAACTGCCGAGCTCGTCATTTTTAAAAGAAGATTACGTCTATGCGTCATGCAGTATACTAGAGCTATGACATGTTTGTGAAAAATGTAATTAAGGCACTCCGCACACGACGCGACTGGTTGCAAACCTTAGCCCGAATCCGCCCGAAGCGAATGTGATTACAACTATGTTGTTGGTAAGATATCGAACTTGTATGCGAGTGAGATAAAACACAAAGAGAGGCACACGAGTCGGCTGATTGTAAACTAAACGCGAAACGAACTTCGAGCCTTGTATCGTGCCTCTATAGAATTTTTAACAATAGCAAAACAGGGGATTCTGTTGTGTTATATTTGATTGTATGTATGTATTTAAATACTTTTCAGTAGTATTCGTAAACATCTCTGTTGATGAAACCAAGAATGCCCTGCGACCGAGAAATATAGTCGTTGAATATATGCACAAAACCAGTTTGAAATCAGTTTAGTTACGTTCGTGCCGTGTGTTTTATCTCACTCGTAAACACGTTCGCTCTTTTACTAAAAACACAGTTGTAATCACATTGGGTTCGGGCAGATTCGGGGCTAAGGCTTGCAACCAGTCGCCCCGTCTGCGGACGCCCTAAGTCATCAGAAAAATATAACCTCACTTTCAGTATAAGTGAACCTGTTTAAACTTGCATTTGAACAATACACGTATCAGAAATGTATTCCCTTTCTTAATTAAAAACTACCCCTCATATTATAATATAACCTCACGTTTTGCGCTGTCCCTCCTTTAACGCCCAACGAAAGTAGGTAATAGTAAAAAACATGGTACCTCCTTTTATACAAAAAATAAACCTATTTTAAATGTTCCATTCATAACACGCAAGTGTGGACGTGTAATTTTATCATATTATATTACGTGAAATATATCAGTGAATTATAGGTTAGGTTTTGCTGCTACCCCAGCGCCTCTTCCGGTAATTTAATTCACCACTTTAACATTATACATCTGTTAATATAATTATACATTTATAACCTTACGCGATGCTAACTTTAGCCTTTGCTAACGAATGATATTTTAAATAATTAATTTTGATTTTTATTTTCAAATAACGATTGATAATATTTTTCTAATTGAAATAAGAAAGATAACCTCAAAAATAACTGCATGGGAAATAGGATGCTTAAAGACATGTGACTGGTGTAAGTTATCAAGATGTTGATTATTTTTATGATGAACATATTTTGTATCCGCGTTCTTAAATCAATTTCTTATCAGAGAATCGTGACGTCTGCTTGCGTGGACCAGTAAAACAGATTGCCTAACACTAGACGAGGCACAGGACTCAGCCTCCTGTGACGATGGTGATATTTGTGACTACGTCTATTCGTATCTTACGATTTATGCTTTCAATATCTTGGCTTATCGAAATAACCCGCTTATCAGTATTCAAAAGTTTAACCTTCACCTTCTGGTGACCCATTTCGGTTTCTGATATATATCCGTAATGCTTAGGAATCACTAAACTTGGTAAACAAACAGGAAAAGATTCAATTCGGTGAAATATTCTCTTTACTCTATCATCACTATCCTGAGAGGGTGAAATGAAAGACGGTTTCAATGAGTCTCTTATGCTGGTCAACTAAATATAATTTCTATTTTTGTTTAAAGGAACTTTTGGTATGTGTGTTTATTAATTTAAAATATGTGCCGTTATGTATTACATTGTCTTCTTTAAATTCAAAGACTACATTTCATTTTATTACATAAACCACTTTATAATCCCCTGTTCTGTATTCCCCTCCGATTACTCCGAACTTCTGTCATTCATTCTATTACCTCATTTTTCCCTACTTCACTTTCCAATTCTTAATGTGCAGTAATTTTTCCTCTTCCTTGCCACACATCCTACATAGTTCTTCTTCATTCCGTAATCTAAACCTCGCGATCATTTTCTTTTCTTTACTTCTTATTCGAAATATTTTGAAACTTTTAAAAGCGTTTTCTCACACTTAGCTTTTTCAGAGTCGGTGTCCTCTTTAGCACAAAATCTACAGGACCGATTCTTTTGAAATTTTGCACACTCTTTCTTTACATAAATGCCGAGGTAACGCTGTCGAGTTTTTTTTTATTTTTAAATTTTAACGTATTTTAAAATAACAAAGATCCTTATTTTTTTCATGAAAAATCGGTATTTTCACTTTTAAGTGCTGTAAAAAATTGAAAAACAATAAAAAACAAAAAGCGTTACCTGTAGATTCTTATCAACTAATGAAATCATTTTGTTTTTTCGATTTCAGAAAATCCAGTGATGAGTTATGAGTGGCATCGCAATGTTACTTTTTTTTGTGACGTCAGCGGAGATTCGCTGTCAATGTCTCATTTCTTGATATTTATTTATAAAAATTTCACAAAGTATTCTTTAAATGTTATTTTATCCTGTAGTAATTATAGAAATAATTATATATTTAACTGTATCGTCAAAAAACATTATCGAAAATATGCTTATTTTTTATCGTTTTGACCTTACCCCATTTAAATGAAATAAAAAACGACGAGTTATTTGAACAGGGTTTTTCATATATTTTATCCTATGTAAATACAATTCGGGGTTGAAAGGGATTTTACATTTTTTATTTCTATTTCCAACCATAATTTAATGAAGTAATTCTCTTATTACTTTTACCAAAACCACGATGCGTGAATAACCGTCTGCCATTCGCTTTCATTTGATGGGTTAATTACCACACAAACGCAAGCCGTTACACGATTTTAATTACGTTTTGTGCTCGTACATTTTAATTGATTTGGACAATTGGACTGGAATTTGACTAATATCCTGTTTAATATGGAAATATTTTGTAAATTGATGTTGTAGCACATCAACAGTGACGGATTAACCCGTTTAGTTAAAGGGCCTGTAAACTGCACGGGCGCTATAATTTCAGGGGCGACCTTAAAGAGATACTGAATTATCAAACTTCCCTCGTACTTATTTAAAAATCATAAAAGAAAATGTGTTATGATTAGAGCTTTTAAAGCTTTTGAAATTGTTACAAGTTCCATGGAGCTTTCATCCCTAAGCACAAGGTCAAACGTCTGGAAGATTTCTTGTAGTGAACCCGATTTTAAAATTATTATCCTTCAAATGTACAATGTACTATAATCATAAGAAAAGTCCTCATTCTTAAATAAATTGGGCAAAATCCAAGAACCAATGAGCGAGACGCTTGCAATATCTCTACATATTGTTCCATATTGTACTATACGTAACGGTCATCTTGTTCAGAAAACATTACTCTAGTTTCATCTGCAATTTATATAGAATTGTCATAGAGTTTATTAACTGTTCATAGAATATTAAATAACTTTCGAAATAATTTTTATATTAAATTATACGATTAACGAATAGAGCTTCGAAATAATTTTTATATTAAATAATACGAAGTAAACGATTTAGGAAGGTAAGGATTCGTAGTCACGAAAATTCGTGTCAATATCGTGACTATGACTTTATCGTGACAACGATTTTATAGTCCAAATCACGATAGTTCGCTGGCGACTTATACTTAAAAGAGGTTATAAGAGCTGTATAAATCTATAATACAATAATGAATTTTATCTTATTCGTTTCTATATACATTATAGAAAAATAAGTGAGTCAGTGCTTTTTAGTTATATCGGCAGTTTAAACCTCACAACTTGTTTTAAGTATGAGTCGCCGCCAAACTCTCGTAATGGTCAAACAATGTAAAAAACTGTCTAAAACTTTCCTAATTTATTTCTCTACAATATATCAGTTTATTTTTAAAATCTGTTAAGAATCACAGCGCCAACGTCTAAAAACCATTTAATCGCTGTTGTCTTTACTTTTATCCTAATTCCATTGTATGAATTATAGTCTATCAAAGGTTTATATATTCAATGGATTAGACAGAAACCAGACTGAGACCTAAATATATCTACCTATCTCGCTCTCTCCAAGCACATTCAACTTACTCCTGAATTTATTTAATGCGGGACGGAGTCGTCAGTATTACGGCTGCCGTTGGCTCTGACTCCGAGTTACAAACGAACGGTTGTACGAGACGGGTCACGGTTGTACAACGAGATCCAATTTACCGGCAACGGATGGTCCAGCTGAGATTATCAGCACACAGTTTATAAAGTGATTGACAAATAAATAGAAATGCCAAACAACTAAAAGTATCGTAAAAAACAATAAACATTTTCTAAATTATAAAATCGTTTTTTAATTTATTTACCAGCGATGATATTTCGTAGTTTATTTTAATTATTTTAACATTGGTGCACTTATTTTTAATTAAATATTTGTGTTTTGATTTTAAAGTGAAAAAGAATTTATTTGTATCATTCAAATACTCAAACATACTGACTGATAAAATTGTATAAAAACATTTTTTTGTAAAGATAAAAATTAACTTATCTTTCACAAATGCATTAACTAAAATTTGAAAAGTTTTTATCCCTCGAATAAATAAATTTACAGGTAAAAAACTAACTAGAAGTATGTTATACAAATTTTATCTGAAAGACTTTTAAAAATACACTGTCAAAATATATATATCTATTTATTTAAAAATTTATATTATTTAAAATATATAACAGTGTTTAAACTATTATAAAAATGTTCCTAAAATTACAAAAGTATTATTTATTAAAAATAACAGTGTAACGATAACCGTAAATAAAAATTATATATACAACATTAATGATAGCAGTGTAATGAAAACTAATTGAAATTTGTAAAAAAAAAAATTATGAAAAACTATTCATAACAAAATTGTTCCAGTTAGATTGCAGTTTTTTTTATAAAATTTTATTAATTCAAGGTAAGCATTAATTTTTGTTCTATTTAGATAATTAAAACAGGTGTGCTAGTGACCCTGTGACCCCGCTGCTTATAACACTTGGCGATAAATACATTGGTGTGTAAAGGTAAACGTCCACAGGTCCGCTGCACTGGTCGCTTTGGTTTTATTTAGTAAAACGTCGAGGGATAGAAAATGTGACAAACCTGTATGCATTGCAAGAGTTGTTCAAAAGCAAAAACTGTAGGTGTCATTGCACGCGCTTTTTTCAATAAATGGAGGCTTACCTTAAGTGACAGGAAATTTCCACCCCATTTGACAGATTGATTTTGTAATAATATTCGTTTCACTTCATATAACAGCGCTAGAATTTTTTGCAAGAATAAAAGAAATTTAATTTAAAGAAAATATGCGTTAAGTATCACTGTTTTAATTTAATTTTGTATTTAATTTAAATTGTTTAGCATATGGCAATACGCGTAGTCATTCACAGTACCATTTTTAATTTAATTTATTTTTTAAATTTTCTTAGTTTTTTTAGAACCTTACAATGTTCACTGTTTTAAATTAAAATTATTAAATTACGAAAAACTATATTATATTATAACCTCCAAAATGTGACAATCTGTCAAAAATGCAGTAGAATTAATATTTAAAAGAAGTTTAATGTTAGTTTGTCAAAAATAAAGAAATAAGCACAATTTCTATTGCTAATTGTTATTAAAAACAGCAATTTTAATTATTTCATCTTCAATTTTGTCCAACTGTCGAACTGTCACAATTTATAATACTAAGGACGCATGCGCACCAACTAAATTAACTAAACTCAAATTAAAACATGAATGTGACTAGGAATGCCTATTCGGAAAACCTGAAATCTAGATTAAAATATTAGATAAAAACAGTAAATTAAATATCAAAACAGTAAGTGGGAATGAGGCTTTATAATTTATTTTTTAAAGCCCATGTCGTTAAAGTGATTGCTTTGAAGAAGAAGAAGACAAAAATGTTTTTAAAATTAATAAATAATAGAACCATGTCTTAATGTGCTTGTGTCCTATGTCTTAATTTCTATAAAACTGTACTATATATTGATAAAGTGGGTTACTAGAACCTCAAATGTTCAATTATTTTTTAATAACTCCTTATATGTTAAGAGATATTACCAATTAAAAAGGTCATTTTGTCTCTTTAATTATTAAAGGGATTCAACGTTGTACACATTCCACGTGCATGTAACATCACAATCCTTGTGTAAGGTTACCAACCTTACAGCTCATAAATCTCTGCTATATGTATTTATATATCAAAATATCAAATATTATTTAAAGCTATTTCAAGGAACAATAAAATTCCAATATTATTTCAAGGAACAATAAAATTCCAATTCCAATTTATTCCTGCCTTAGCAGGATTAAATAAAATAAAAACTTATTATTCTTTGACTTGACTTGATTATTTCGACTACCAACAGCTACAGAACATTACCACAGCACCGACCTACTCAACAAATAACTGACGTTAAAATGCATTTCACGTCATACAAATATGGCCGACCATTTCTAGCGCTAAAACTAGAATTCAAACTTTTAATTGCTATATCTCCGTCAACATTTAGATATTTAATAAAATAGACATGCCAATACACATTTATTAACATCAATTTCAATCAGCAATTGAAAAATCGACCACTGAAAAATGAGGACACAAGCCCATTTCTACAAAACTGGTAAACAATATGGTAATCAATTTTTTCATTCAGTTGTAATATATAAATAATATCTATTTCGTATTGAATTAAATTGCAAAGTTTTTCAACCATGTACGAAGTGTTTTTTGTTACTTTTATAATACAAGTGGTTCTCAACTTTTATAATCGTTCCCTCGGCTCTAATCGTTATAAATACCACACTAATTAAAACAAAAAAGGTAACAGTTTTATATTTTCTGTATCAAAGAGAATAATCACCCCTAAGGGAATCACGATCTGAGGGTTGAGAACACCTGTTTCCTCTCTCTCTTTCTTTTACTCTTTAAATCTATTAAACACCATGGATGTTAAATTCGTTTCATATATCACAGGTCGCATAATAAAAGGGTTAGTAGCTCTTATGGTATCAGATGTAAAGTGACTTTTTTTTTCAAATTTCTCTCACAATTCTTTTGTAGAGGTGTAACGAACAATGAACGCCGTCGCCGCCGCCGTCACCGCCGCATACTTTAACGGCGCCACCAACGTTTAATTTATACAAACGGGATAAATATTCTATTCACAGTTTTTTTTAAACAAGAGAATTTAAAATAAAGATTCTGTAATAAAGTTGTACAGGTATGAATGCTATATATGTGCTTCTCGCTTCCTCATTGATAGATGTTAACTAGAGCATTAAAGAATAATGTATCTGTTAGCGGTATTGCACTCTAAGGCCCTCCGCACACGAGGCGACCACGTCTACCCGAATCGAATGTGATTACAACTGTTGTTAGTGAGAGATCGAGATATGAGATAAAACACGAGAAAGGCACACGAGTCAAAACGAGCACGAGCCGTATATCGTGACTCTATAGAATTTTTAACAATAGCAAAACAGGGGATTCTATTTTGTTTTATTTGATTGTATGTATGTATTTAAATACTTTTTAATAGTATTCGTAAACATCTCTGTTGATGAAACCAACAATCCCCTGCGACCGAGAAATCTAGTCGCTGAATATATACTCAAAACCAGTTTCAAATTAGTTTAGTTACGTTCGTGCCGTGTGTTTTATTTCACTCGTAAACACTTTCGTTCTTTTACTAACAACATGGTTGTAATGACATTCGGTTCGGGCAGATTCGGGGCTTAGGTTTGCAAACAGTCGCCTAAGGCGCTCCGCACATGAGGCGACTGATTGCAAACTAGTTGAGCCATGTTTCGTGACTCTATAGAATTTTTAACAATAGCATAGCAGGGGATTTTATTGTGTGGTATTTGTATGTATTTAAATACTTTTGAATAGTATTTAAGCACATCTCTGCTCATGATGTCACCATCAAAAGCATGCAACCAAGCATGCCCTGCGATCGAAAAACAGAGTCGATGAAACCGTGCCAAAAAAAAAGTTTAGTTTCATTCGTGCCGTGTGTTTTCTCTCACTCGTGTACACGTGCGTTATCTCACTAACAACACTGTTGCATTCTCATTCGGTTCGGGCAGATTCGGGGCTAAGATTTGCCTTATGTGCGGAGGTCCTAAGACTCGCAGTACAACCCTGGTGATACTCTGGTCGTACTTCAGTCTTATCTTAACATAAGCAACTCTGGTGGTTTGCTCTACCTGAGTCACGCCTTGCTTTGTATACAGTTCTTATATTTGTTAATAAATATTATTGTACCAACATTATGTTCAGCTTATGATTTGTAATTAGTAAATCCAAATTATTCCTGACATCCCAGTAAACATTTTGGAGTCACTTTGTCATCATATTGAAGATGCATCATGATTTTTTTGTCATTAAAGAGTTCATTTATAGTTCAGTTTCTCACATTTTTTGGCGAAATGGCGAAATTACTCCACCTGTCGGAATACAAATGAAGATAAAGTTGATGCGAACTATAATTGAAGTGAAATAGTGATAGAAACGTCACTAAATAGGGCACTTCACCAAATTGTTTACTGGGATGCCTTACTGTTAGTGGGCTATCTTTTTACCTTGTTCACAGAATGGTTGTGGTTTCTAAAATATAATTTTGACATATTCTGCAGTAACATTTCTAAGAACCACCGAGCAAGGTCCATAGCTTATTAATAAACAAAACGTTATTTCACAGATAGTACACTCATTAAAGAATCAGCTCATGTGTCATTAATAGCAAATTAATCATTGATACGGAAAAATGTAAATCAGCTAATAAACCGAACAGCAATGTCACTGTGTGCAGCACACCCCGCCCCTTGCCCCGCATGCGGGCCGATCGTGATGAATCACTGACAATTACTGATAATAAAAGCGGACCGATAGCTACTATGAACGTTATCAAATATAAGTAATAGCTTCTGTTATCAGAGAGAAATTGATATGATTGTAATGTCTCTTAATCTATTTATTACTAAATCTCTAAATGATTAAGAGTGGTATCTGTAATAACACAAAGGCCGAGAATGTTTATGCGTTGACACAATTACTATACAAATGCCGGTTTCACAGCAGAGAGACAGTTCAATAAAACACGAACATAAACATCAAAGAAACATTTTTGTCTTTAAAAACTGTTTTAGTAAACAAAACATATTTCCATCTGGAGTCGGTAAGATCAAGGGAAAACACGTTTGTTGTTGTTTTTTTAGTCTGCTTGGTTTCAACACGCAGTTTTGTTTTTTGTGAACATTTGCATTTGTTAGTTGTTGTTTATCATGTTTATAATTTTTATGGGACACCTTAGACCATATATTTATGGAGTGTGAATAGCTTATGCTTTCTATAGATTAAAAGTGTGTGCGAGAGAGAAAGGTATATGTTCCTATTTGTTCTCTATGCGCATGCGTCGAAAGTGACAGCTGTCTAGATATAATAAATATTAATATTCTATTAAGATATAATAAATAAAATATATGTAAAGAAATTATATTTCTTCAGTTGTACAAAGCTCGTCTGTCGGTAAAACAGTGACCGTTCAGTAAATTCATGAACGCCATAGATGTTGATGTATTTATATTTATACATATCTACATTATTCTACATCAATATAATGTCATATTTAACAACTGTCACGTATTATATCTAGACAGCTCTGACTTGACAACTGTTACTTTTAACGCATGCGCATAGAGAACAAATAGGAACATATACCTTTCACTTTCGCACACATTTTGGACACACTTTCAGGTCTAGCATTCTCTCTCCATATATATATATGCTCTAAGTGGGATACTCAATGTGAACAGTCTGTTTTCGGAAAACAGAACTGTTTTAAAATAAAACAAAACTTGTTTTTTGAGAACAAAACTGTCTTTCTGGTGTGAAACAACCACATATTAAAAACTCAGCAGTGTCACAATTTTCCGCCGTATTGATTTATACAATAGATTGCCCCATATTACAGTCTGCGTTTGCTTTTATTCATGTAATTACCAGCATAATGATTTTGTTATTAGTATTTAACTAACTTATTCGTATTAACCATTTCATCATATGTTCTTGATATGTTTACATTGACAGAATTGTGTACACGAATGTTGGAGGTGTTTTGTGCCTTGTCCCGATTAAATAAACATGTTTGCTTGTGAACAGGTGTGCCAACAGCTACCAAGATGTACAAGTTGACCATAAATATAAATATCAGTGTCAGCGAACATGTATTCCACGTATGACGTAATGAAAATGTATGTATCAATAAGAGATGACTATTTTGCTTTTTGAGTAACACTTAAACTAATAGAGATATTTCATATTTTTTAAGTTTATTGTGAAGCTAAAGTTTAGGAGTTATTAATAGAAT
This sequence comes from Panorpa germanica, assembly GCA_963678705.1. Classification (NCBI taxonomy): domain Eukaryota; kingdom Metazoa; phylum Arthropoda; class Insecta; order Mecoptera; family Panorpidae; genus Panorpa; species Panorpa germanica. The sequence goes on along the minus strand of OY783220.1, from coordinate 11,664,595 downwards.
ATATCATCTGTGCTAAAATATTTATTATCACTACGATAGACGACTCAATTTCTTATGTACAGTTTCTTACAATTTATGTTCACAACATTTCTTTGTTCCTGATACCTCTAAGATGTTCTCCCATGTCGCTAGATTACGTATGTCAAATTTTAAACCTCGAAGTCAAACTTGTGCAACATGGCGGCAAATTTAAAACAGTCACCTCCTATTGATACACCTATTACCTACACTATATAGTTTCTTCTTATTTCTATTGAATAAAGTGGCTGTCTCATGCTTTATATAATCGTATAAATGTCATTTCATAAGCTGTTCATTTTTACACTAAGGTGCTATGTGTTATTTGTTCAACACCGCCACCGTTACAGCGACATCCGGTATCTGATTGTCGACAAATGTCAGCTTGACAGCTTTTCCTAGTCTTATTTTCTATTTCCTTACTTTTTTATCGTTGGGTAGTTTAAAATGGAAAATATATTTTTATTTGAAAAATGCTCGTCTATTATTTTGTTTATTTATACAGTAGATATGATCTTTAGGGTGCTCTAACTCTGAAATAGACTACTAGAAGGGTTGTTTCGCATTAGTGGAGTATATGATGAGGTGGAGCTTCTACTTTCATGCTTATGAATACAACATTGTATTGAATGTAATACAATTGTATTGTTTTCTCTAAAAACGAAATTCCCAAATACATTTATGTGCTAGATAAGTATGGTCGGATTGACTACAATAATTCTAATTTTGGTAATTTCGTGATACCGGAATAAATACCGCATGCGGAACCGTTAACCACAAGCACATAATGGTATTTGATTAGGTGAATAATCAAGGAAATTAACGAAATTCTGATAACACGTTACCAGCGTTCTCTACATACTGGTATCAGAATGTTATTTCTGAAGAATTTGATCAATCAAGGATCATATCAGTTGTCAATTCAGTCAGTTTCCAGAGCGCAGTTCTCTGTTCCCAAATCGCTTGAAATTTTGAGAATAAATAGTGTAATATCTGTAGGAAAGAATGGAAAAAATTGAGAAGAGCAATTATAACAAAAGATATAAAAGGATTTGGGAGAGAGAGATACCACAATACTTAAGAGAAAAAGACACAAATAACATGAGAAGGATTGCCAGATTCAGATTGGGAAACGAGGAGAAAGGAAACAGATACTGAGCAAATAGAAACATTGGAGCACATTAAGTTTTCATGTGAGAAAAAGGTAATAATCAAAAAGAATATTTGGCAGTTATTAAAGGGAGGCAGTGAAGGGAAGAGGTGGATGGCAGAGATAAAGAAAATGGACGAGGAAAGAGAAAGAATGACAGAGTAGAAACAGGAGGGAGAGTAGCAGGAGAAGCGAAGCAGTACCAGTAGAAGTAGCAGTTTTGTTTTTATTATTTTTTTTCGTTTGGAAGGAGTGAGAATGTTTAATAAGGATCAACATTAAATTAAGCACAATGACATGTAAATAAATGAGTTAAGGCACAAGAATGTAGTGCCAAATGGCAAAAACATTAAAAATAAAATAATAATAGTGTAATATGTAGTTAGAAACGTATGCGTACTAGCTAGTCTAAAAGCAAAGTCCATTTACAGGTACAGATACTACTAATATTGTTAAACCCAAAATTTACTATTGCCAAAGCACTCACGAGGTACCTAACATCCGCCAGACGTTTTAAAACTCTTAAGAAAATTAGGTATATATATATATATATATATATTAATTTAATGTGCGTGTCGTTAGACTTTACTAACCTAAACTTAAAACTATTCTAATATTTTTAATAATTCCAACAGCAATGTTTGAATTTTATACTCTTGTTCCTATATTTTCTTGCTTCCTACTTTATATTGTTTCTCTCCCTTTACTATTTATTCTCGGCTCTTTTCCTTTACTATTTTCTTCTTGGCTCTATCTCCGTCATCCACCTCTTGCCTTCCTTATCTCCTCTCCGCCATCCACCTCTTGTCTTCCTTATCTCCTCTCCGAACTGGTTCTAGTCTACCCTTCCTTCTCTTTCAGAAAATTAGGTTAACCTTACCTTACCTGTAGTATCTTAGTTTACCCAATTTCTTAAAGAGTTTTAAAGCATCTGATCTGAGTTTTAAAGTTCTCTACAAGCGATGTTGCTACGGCGTAGTTCTCCAATTGTCGTTAGGAACTATATACGCACTTCATTACGATTTCTCTTTGACTTCACCCTACACATTAATTTTTCATAAGTTCCCTGTGAAGTACGTCGTTCGCGTAACCACGTCTTAATGATGACGCATTTCCCAGCATGCTTTGCAAGCTAGTGTTTTGTCTTATATACATCTAATATAAAGTGGTTCAAATATTTATCTTGTATCCAATATTATTAATAGAAGCAACTGAACTAAACTCACTGATTGTCTACCCTTCTTCCTCACCACCTTCCTTCCCTATGGACCAACGAGTTCTCAATTCAACGGCTGAAGAAGATTCTTTCATTTTTGTTATTGTAAATGTTAAATAAATAAATCGCTCCGATCATTTTTATAAACTCTTCTTTCAAATTACATAAACCTGCGCGGATCTGTCTAAATATTTAGTTAGCATTCGTGGTTTGTTCAAATACTCGTAGATTCCATTCAAGTTAATTTGTTGTTTCATTTGAACAGTCTTAGAATCTTATTCTAACACTAGACCGCAATATTGTTACTCCAATATCTGTGTTTTTCTTGTTGTTAATGTTTTAAATTAACAATGTGCTTATGTCCTCATTTTTAAATGGTCGATTTATCAATTGTTGATTGAAATTGATGTTAATAAATGTGTATTGGCGTGTCTATTTTATTAAATATCTAAATGTAGACGGAGATATAGCAATTTAAAAATGGAATTGTAGTTTTAGCGCTAGAAATGGTCGGCCATATTTGTATGACGTGAAATGCATTTTAACGTCAGTTATTTGTTGAGTAGGTCAGTGCTGTGGTAACGTTTTGTAGCTGTTGGTAGTCGAAATAATCAAGTCAAGTCAAAGAATAATAAGTTTTTATTTTATTTAACCCTGTTACGGCAGACATAATATTGGAATTTTATTGTTCCTTGAAATAGCTGTAAATAATATTTGATATTTTGATATATAAATACATATAGCAGATATTTATGGGCTGTAAGGTTGGCAGCGGTTGTGATGTCACATGCACTTGGAATGTTGTACAACGTTGAATCGTTGAATAATTAAAGAAACAAAATGTCTTTTTTAATTGTTAATATGTCCAGAAATATAAGAAGTTATTAAAAAGTAATTGGACACTTGAGGTTCTAGGAATCCACTTTATCAATATATAGACAATTTTATAGAAATTAAGACATCCTCGAACCTTTATATATATTAATAGCTCAAACCTGCAATGCATGATTAATGGTTTAATAATGAGTAATATAATTATATAACAATATATTTAAATAATCAATTAAAAATTCATTACTAAAATAGAATATTGATTTAATTATGTATTAATATTCAAACGTACTGCTACATATTAACGATCTGTCTCTGGTCGTTGAACACTGTAGCAGCGTAGCACTCTATTAACGGCGCAACAACGGCTACAACAACGACAACGACCTGCCGTACGTTACGACCGCTACGGTTACATTCACGAATCGTTGTCCGAGCTATTGAATCCAATTGATGAATACCCTATTGACCTATTGCCCTCCATTCATGCACTCTGACTATTTTTATAATTCACAGACGACGACAACTTTGATAGAATACATGCATACATTGAAAATTAAAAGCTATGCAATTTGAAATATAACCTAAAAAATAAAAAGCAAGCTTTTTATAAATTCATTGATGTTCATTTTATATATGGTAATACATGTGTCACTCCTTTATTCTTTGTGACGTATATAAGCGAATCGGTTGCGTCATTATAGAACTTTACTGTTACATAGTTCAAGAGCTTTTTTCAGGTAAAAAAGTGAAGAGTAAATACCATGTCATTGTGAAGCTTTTTTTAATATGAAATAAAGCATGAAAGCTACAGACAGTCGTTGTGTAACTGTTTGTGTGGAAAATGAAAGATTGAAACAATGGAAAAAGCTCTGAAAAGCTTGAGTTAATATTAGTGTATAGAAAAAAAGATATTAACATTCACTATTCTGTTTTTTAATTAGAAGGAGACGCAGAGAGATACGTCTGCGGTATTTGCAATGTTATAAACATATAATATATATTATTTTCTCTATAAAATAAATAAGCTGGTGTAACTGCACGTCAAATGTATTTACCTCTCCTTCACTCTCATTGTTCCCCATGCAAATGGTTCAAACTTTGATTACATTTATCTCGAGTCTGAAACGTTTAATTAACTGACCTTTTCAGTAAGATGTATCAGAGTTGTTCCGTATTTGTACACCTTATGATGAATTAGAATTAAAATAGAAGTTCCTCTTATGATAAAGTGTGTCAATACGACTACAGTCTCTTTCCTAGAACATTGTTTTGAAAATGAGTCAACCATAAATCGCGTAATCGCGTCCGGAGTATGTACATCATCATGGCATCGTCATTGATAAGCATTTTGTGGTTTATAACCCATCCACAAAGTCTAAATTCACATGTAGTAATCCTTCTTTGGGGACTTCCTTTTTACAACTCATGAAACACAACAAAGCAAATAAATTTAATATAAGTTTTAAATCAATACGGGAAAATACAACTCTATTAATATGTTATTTGATTTTATTTTCAGATGCCAGGCATTGTAGCGTTCCGTCGGAGATGGTCGGTTGGTTCCGATGATTTGGTCGTGCCTGGAGTGTTCCTATTTATTTTGCATTTAATATGGTAAGCAAAATGTAATTTTATGTGTTAACGTAAATATTTAAAATATGTTGATGCAAGTCAAAACACTTCTTATATAATTGCTAGAATTTTTTCACACTAAGAAAATGTTTTATTTTTGATGTTTTCAATATTGTATCTATCTTGACGGTTGTACAACCTCCTTACATTCATTTATAAATTTTTAACATTTTTTAAATTCTGTTCTTCCTTTTAAGACCCTCAGCACACGACGCGACTGGTTGCAAACCTTAGCCCCGAATCGGTCCAAACCGAATGTGATTACAACTGTGTTTTTAGTAAAAGAATGAACGTGTTTACGAGTGAGATAAAACACACGGCACGAACGTAACTAAACTGATTTTAAACTGGTTTTGAGCATATATTCAGCGACTATATTTCTCGGTTGCAGAGCATTGTTAGTTTCATAAACAGAGATATTTACGAATACTATTGAAAAGTATTAAAATACATACATACAATCAAATATAATTTCGTTGAAAACTTCGTTTCGCGTTTAGTTTGCAATCAGTCGACTCGTGTGCCTTTCCTCGTGTTTTATCTCACTCGCATACACGTTCCATCTCTCACTAACAACAGTTGTAATCACATTCGCTTCGGGTAGATTCGAGACTAAGGTTTGCAACCAGTCGCGTCGTGTGCGCAGGGCCTAAATGTTTGTCTCCCTTGTTATCTTGCTCCTCTACTTCCACCAGCTATCTACTTTCTTCTCCTCTCTTGCAATCATTCCTTTCCACTCCATCTGCTTACAAAGTTTCTCCTCCTTCTCTATTTTCTATCTTAAAAAGTATTATAAAAATGCAGAAATTAAACTACTTAAGGAAAAGATTGCAACATTATAAGAATAAAAATAGAAGTGTAAACAAACAAAAATTATCAAAACTTTTTCAATGATTAAAAAATACAAATCTACAACAAAATAAAATCCAAACATTTGAATTTGGCGCCCATCAAAGATACTGTCCAATGAAAGAACACATCCTCCACTCGTAGATCAAGAGAGTACGCAAAGTTTATTACGCAAAAAAACAAATAATACGTCAAATTAGTCATTCCAACAATTCCTCCCTTCTTCCTCCAATTGTTGTCCTTCCAAGCGACAATAATTTGTCTTTCTCCTTGATTTCCTGTATTGTTGTGACCGTGATAATATTTTCTTACATTTTCCTTGCTTCTTGTTTTTCATCTCAGCAATAATGATAAAGTACAAGCATCAAATTTCTTATAAATATTAAATTTCAGAATGTACCGCTGTTTAATTACTAGGCCTTAATTAAGCATCAAGCTTTATTTGTTCTCTAGGATCAAGTTCTAAGTTAGCTTTTGCTTATGGACACCGCTTCCAGGAGATTCGTAACAAAGGGATTTTCGTTATCCGTTATTAACGGTTTTTGCTTGGAAATAATAATTGCGTATCGTATAACGGAATTAACTTTGTTAGGTTGTTGGTTGTAAACGGATACTCAGGGATGGCCAACGGGTATGTTAGCTACCCTATAAGTATTACAATAAACCTCTCTATAACGCGGGTTTCAGTAGTGCGATTATTACGGCAACTGTTTTTCTACAAATTCTTTAATTGTATTATTAAAAATTGAGAACACTTAGTTCACAAGTCAAGGCTTTCTTGGGAAGTAGTATTTTTAATCCTCTAGTACCAGTAAAGTCGCAATGCGCATACGTTCTTGCCATATTACAATATAACGCCATGGCGTTATTATTTCGACGATACCTTCGACTTAAACTTTGCAACTCTCTAATGCAATAGTTTAACACCGTCTTGCTACAAATGTTTCTTAAAGTAGGAGCAAAGAAAGTTTATATTTAGTTACCAATATCATTTGATAACTTTTTGGTCGAAATACTTTCTAAATTGCAGTTTTCGTAAATCGTTTTCGATATACTAAAACGAAAAGTAAGTCAAGTCTTATATTTTTGCACGCGCCCGTGTAAGTCTGATCTCTAACACTCCCCCCTTTCCCTTCTACATAATCATTACGACACTTAAGTCATCCAGACTTTTTACGACTACTTTTAAAGGGTAAAGTTTACTGTTACACTTTGCACCTTCTTTAAGGATTTACAAGGAAACATTGTTTTACGGAGGAGATCGAAAAGCAACGATGATGGAGATAAACAAACTGTAACCGTTAATATTCCTTCTGAATTACGTGGTATAGTCTGTGTTTTCTTTTACTATCTATTTCGTTATTGTTTTTTAAAACTCTGCAGGTTTAAACTTGTATTATGATTTAAAGAGCAATGCATTTAGATTTATGGGTATTGTCTGTATTTAATGTTTTGTCTAAAATCAAGTAGCATCCCTTACATTTTATCTTCGTAAACTTGTTATTATCCAGATATGTAACTACCCCTACCAATACTATAGCCCTTCAATCCTGCAGGGCATAGGACTACAGGATTATGCATTCTATGCCACATGCCAACAAACCCCAGCGATTTCGTTATTGATTCTCCCTCTATGACTTGACAAGATATACGACATGGCATACAAAAAACACATTTCGAAAGTTCAGACTGCTGTGATGACGTCACTATATTTTTCTTCATTGCGGTCTGACAGCGCCACCCACCCTTACAATATCAACCCTCATTTTATCAAAGCAATGTTTTCTTTCACATTTTTCGTTGCTCGTGCTTGTTGGTTTACATTCGTATCTTTTTAGTATCTTGTATCTTTATTTTCTTCTCACTATACTCGAACCTACCCCTATTTATGTTCCTCTTTTAAAGTAGTTGAGGGTGTATACGTCTGTGAACAATATGACGATGTACGACCCTTTGAAATTTTGTAGCTTAGCAAAGTTATGGTCGTTTATTTAGAATCATTATGCTTTCAAAAGTTGACATTTTAAAAGTTTTCTTTGCTGTTTGATAAGTGTTTAAAAGACTGCTAACTTCCTAAGCTTGTTACAGATCAAACGAATGTATAATATAAACTTTAATGGAAAAAATACTGTGTTCGACTAACATTTGTCAAGCCAATGAAAAGCAAAGCTTTATCAACACACGAAAATACAAAAGTAGCATCACTAAAACAACTGTAAATTGTAAAATAAAGATCGGAATATCATGAAATTTTGACACATATCATTTAAAGGTTGGTATTACTTAAAAATCATACAGATAGTGGCGCCTTTTATATGTCTATCACACTAGATATGCCAACTATATAATGGGCTTGTTTTTTAGTTGTCGATTTTTCAATTGTTGATTGAAATTGATGTTAATAAATATGTATTGGCGTGTCTATTTTATTAAATATCTAAATGTTGACGGAGATATAGCAATTAAAAGTTTGAATTGTAGTTTTAGCGCTAGAAATGGTCGGCCATATTTGTATGACGTGAAATGTATTTTAGCGTCAGTTATTTGTTGAGTACGTCAGTACTGTGGTAATGTTTTGTAGCTGTTGGTTGTCGAAATAATCAAGTCAAGTCAAAGAATAATAAGTTTTTAATTTATTTATCCCTGCTAAGGCAGACATAATATTGAAATTTGATTGTTCCTTGAAATAGCTGTAAATAATATTTGATATTTTGTTATATAAATACATATAGCAGAGATTTATGATCTGTAAGGTTGGTAACCTTACACAAGGATTGTGATGTCACATGCACTTGGAATGTGTACAACGTTGAATCCCTTTAATAATTAAAGAGACAAAATGACTTTTTTAATTGTTAATATCTCTTAACATATAAGAAGTTATAAAAAAATAATTGAACATTTGAGGTTCTAGTAACCAACTTTATCAATATATAGTACACTTTTATAGAAATTAAGACATAGGACACAAGCCCATTGTAAAATAAAGATCGGAATATCATGAAATTTTGACACATATCATTTAAAGGTTGGTATTACTTAAAAATCATACAGATAGTGGCGCCTTTTATATGTCTATCACACTAGATATGTCAACTATATAATATTCATCAGTCAATTATATTGTAGTTGTACTAATATTGAAATAAGACCATTATAGAAACATCAGGTTATTTAATAACAGCACAACGCATTTCATTTACGCTCCACTAGGATCTAGACTTCTGGAAAATGTTATAAAGAATTTTCTATATTATTTTACACATCGGTTATTATCTTTGAAAAATAAGAACAGAGAAAACTTATTATCATTAACCTTAAAATTCTTTGTGTATAGCTTCTTTCGTTCTATTACATATATTAATTAAGGTGTACAGAATCTTTTGTATTTAGATTAAGGAGACCAGACTATTTTCTACACACAATTTTGTCCTGTTTCACCAATGTTAAAATCTGATCACATTAATCTAGAAGTACAGTTCTGCAGCACGAGCATTTATGAAGTATAACGGTTAATTCTAACTTCTTACCATACTAATTAATAAAAAAGAAACGTTTAATTCATGTATTTATATTTGTAAGATTAGTTTACAATTAAAGAATAATGTCAGGATTTTTTCAAGGGTCCTACCTCAGTAAAATAACATTTTTGTGAGCATTTTCTGGACAAAATTCTGGCATTTTGTTGAATAAATTTCTTTAAATTTGTAAATTTCTAATCTCAATTGCAATTTGTAGATAACCACTTATATAGAAAATTTAATAACGATTTTTTTGTTTCACATTTTTGTTTGTTTTTTTTTTTTTTAAATAAATCAATAATAGGTTTTTGTTTTCGTTTTTAAGATCTATTTAAAAGTAAGTCGATACATTCGTGAAATTATTTAAATACTTTGAAATTTTATGTGGAGTGCTATACAGTTGGTTACCGCAATTGAAATTCACTGATAATGAAATTATTATTAGAGAAATGTAACGCGATCGGTGCTGTTAAGTACACTTTCCAATAATTAGACTAGTTTTTCGAAAATAGATTACAAATCGAATATTAGGTAACATTGTCTACATTTTTTTTATGTTTTATGTAACTCTTTGTCACAGAGAAAAAACACAGACAACTCTAGTAGCAGACATTTCATCAAAAATCATCTCAACTTCAATTTTAAGCTGGAACTAGCTTTGCTTTTCTATTAACGCTAACAATTTCGTTTAGAGACAATCTAGTGCACTCTCACTCTTATCACAATATGATCCTTCATGCTTGAGACGCAATTATTATCTCAACTGAAGTTTTAGAAAAGTTATTTAGATTCTACGTTTTATACTTTCACTTGTAAAGACATTTTTGAATAACAATCTTCTTATAATGAAGACATCAGCATTCCTTTCAGAAATGTAAATGGAAACGCCTTAACACGCTCTTGACTGCTTCAGTGGTCGTCTTCGGCTACAATGTCTCCCGTTGATGACTCCATTAATATTTAACGGAATGTCACTATTTATTTCACGTTACATGTTCAAAACCATCAAGAACCCGAAACGACTTACAAATATAGCTATCTCCCTCTCTCATCTCATTGTTCTCTCTATATCCGTCCTTGTTTTTCACCCTAGATCATGTCTTCTTGTCACACCTCAATCCCTAACACTAGATCCTTTCCCTATTTTTAGCAGGAATATTACAGTTCTACATAATACCCAAATAGTTTCTCCTATCAGCCCTTATCAAACTATCACACAACCACGTGGACACGTGGTCTGGTCCGGCAAGAAGCAGCTTAGTGTGGGTGGATGGAGGGGTGAATTATTGCTGTTGTTGGATGAGGGGTAGCAAGGAATATGCCGCACATAAATAGTTTTATAGGTATAGGGAATGTGAACAATGTTTTGATAGATTTATAAAAGGGAAAGTTTTAGCGAAGTCAAGTTTTGAGCTGTTCAGTAAACTTTCGCTGTTGATGACGCAATCACTCTGTAATGATGTTTGAGTTTCTGATCAAAAGTAGGAAAAGTTGTGGTGGTGAAAATCTTTTGTCAGCAAATCGGACAAGCCCAGCAGTTTAGGAAAATAAGTTGCAAATAAAAAGGATTTAGATGCCGCAGCTGTTCGTTTTCAGAATGGAGGAGTAGTTTGAAATTGGCATTTTGCCAGACTATGTATATTCACTATTTTGTTATTGCAATAGAAATATAATTTACTTATATTAAATGTTTATTTTGACTACAATGTTAAAATAACGTAGTGTAGGTCTCTCTATAACGCGAGTTTCATCAATGCGACAAACAATTTTCTTCCACGTGTAAGACAACATTTTAAAACGCCAGCTAAAATGGAAGGCGTATGCAGCGAGTAATACGGTTTTACTGCTATTTGTATGGTTAGTTGTATAAATGTGTTCAAAGAGCAACTCTGTCTCACTTGTTTTCTCACCAGACCCCTCGTGCGCACGCTTTCCTTCCCAATTTCTTTCTCTTTCACTGTGATCTGTGGATTCCTACCTGAACTATTCCGTTTTTAATAGTCCATTTATTTTAATTCGCCACAAATAATACATCAACTCATTACTTTATAGTTTATATTCTCCAAGTAGTTAAGGATCGTAAGTGTCAAGAGGTGTGCCATAAATCCAGTGTTAGTAACTTTGAGCAATAAAATATGCAATAAAGTAGAGCATAGTAATTTACGGGACAATGGCGAAGTCATAAATCCGCTGCGGTCGTTCTTAATGTTGATCAACCTGAGTAAAGGATTGTGCAACGGAGGGGAGAGATTATATATTTAGTTGCCTGATTTACATCATAATGGTATTTTATAACCTCGGTGAAATAAATAAATGAATGCTTTGAATATCTAAAGTTTCAATGAACAAGAAACAAGAAACAATGTACAAAACTTTCCATTTCAAACGGTAGTTCTAAATGGGGTTTATTATTTTATTATTCATATTTAATTTAAAAAGACTTTTTTGCAATTTCTAAATATGCAAATTTATTGAAATAACCGCAGGGATTCTGAGTGTAGCGCACTCTAATTCCCTGCTGCCTTTTTTTTATAATTTGTTCTCGTAATAAAAGCTTTATGCGCCATTTTATTACTTCGATTCAGTTTTTCTGCTAGGCATGATGGCGGCGACTAGAGACTTCGCAGATATTTTTACTGCTGGATATTTTTACATCCCTTCTCCTGTGGTACTTATGGTAACTATTATATATAAATGCACGCATGAGCGTCCGCATGGTAGCCAACAAGGTACTACCTAATTTTCTATGTATGCCAGTGGCGTGGCTGCACAAGTAATCTAAGAAAAAATACCTCAAAAGTACATTTAGTGATAAATAGAACAGATAGAAGCGTCCGAATATTTTCTTCGGCCATGTTCAAGGTACTGTACACACGTGCGTTGACGACTATGACATGCAAACATAACCTACAATGCACAGTACCCTACAAACATAATTTTTCGTGTCGTAGTAATGTCGAATAGTCTTATTACAATTTGAGAAAGATTTTTCAAAGCACGTTCTAATCCACAGGTAGAAAATATATTTAGGTACGTACAGGAAAAGAAATTGTGTATTTTAAGGCTTAAGTTTATGGGGTAGGGTAATGCATTTTGAAACTTTCGCCTCCGTTTTTGATGCGAAACGCCTTCGAAATGGATACTTATTTACCCTATATCGTCCAAATGTCGATTCCTATACTAGGTCGAGTTCTAGAATATCGTATGAACGTATCAGAACGTTTATTACGCTTAATTAACAATGTATTTATATTACCTAACTCTTATATTATTAAACGAATGTTTCAAAAATTTAGAGGAATATTCTGATGTTAAATATTTGCCATATTTTAGAAGCAAATGTTACCTGAATTCGACGTAGAATAATCGGTGAACACGGCCTTACAATATTATTTATTCATGATTCAACATCCAGGAAAACATTTTTATCAGGTTGTTACAAGTCTTCCATCATCCAAGATAATAACAGACTCCATTAAACCCAAAGGAATGTCATCTATACAACTGATAGAACGCTTTTAGAATATTTTTGTAATTCACAAAATTCTTATCCACATTCTACATGATTTATTAAAATCACCTGAGCGTGTCATACTTGTAACCCCCTTTGGTTTATATTGCTTCATCAAGCTGCCACGATCCCTACCGACACCTTCCCTTCACATTCACCCCCTGTGGGCATACCAAGCACTACTGTTCTCTGTTTACATTTCCGTTTTCGAAATAACGAAACGAAACCCTCTCGACTCTGGTTATTTGAAATTGTCACATATAACTTGTATATATCTAAATCCAAAAGCTTTCAAAGTTAAGTATAAATAATGGTGGCCAGGGGGGAGTTAGGGGGGGGGAGGCATGTAACAAAGATAAACAACAGCCATTGAATCTATTATATATTAATATGTTTACCCCAAGTTTCTATAAATTAACAGCTCAGTTCTCATGAAATTGTCTTTTCTTATTTTCTGGGAAAATTATAACATTTGTTATACGCGTTAATGGAATATTTAATGCGCGTTGTACGAGGGTAGTTGAAGTTAGCTTCTGTAATTCCAGTTTATTGCGTATAGTTGTTTTACTGGCATATAGGACATTATCTTCATTATCAGATTAGAGCAAAGGATAAATACAGTTGCAAATTAAAGTATAGTTACAAATACAAAGAGGAGAAAGGAAAAAGATACTGAGCAAATAGCGAGGAAAGGATGTGCAGGGTCTGCGGAATGGAGATAGAAACTTTGGAGCACATTTAGTTTTCATGTGAGAATAAGGTAATAAGCGAAAAGAATATTGGGCAATTATTAAATGGAGGTAGTGAAAGGAAGAGGTGGATGGCGGAGATAGATAAAAAGAACGAGGAAAGAGAAGGAATGGAAGAGTACAAACAGGAGGGAGAGTAGCAGTAGCAGTTTTGTTTTTATCTTTATAAGGATAATTTTTGTTTTCTTTTGGAAACAGTGAGAGTGTTTAGATATAATAAGGATCATAATTGAATGAAGCACAATGATATGTAAATAAATGAGTTAAGGCACAAGAATGTAGTGTCAAATGGAAAAAACATTAAAATAAAATAATAATAATAAATACAGTTGCTCCAAGTAAAACTTGATTGGATTGGGTCAAAAATATATACAGAGGTTGCTCAAATTATTGGTGGTTTCTAAAAATGGACTGCCTTATTTTTCTACATAGTTTTCTTCAACAGACTTACATTTCCTCTGTCGTATAATGCCGAAATAAAAGGAGGTTTTTGTAAGATCACGACTAATTAGACAAGATATCTTTGTCAATATATTTATACTATTAATTTTAGAGAATTTATAGCGTACTATACAAACCAATTTAAATTAGTATTAGTATGCATTTATACGGTTCTATTTCCGATCACGAAAGCAGATGTTAGTTGTAATTTGTATCTACTTATTGGCAATCAAAGTTGAAGACATAGTTTCAAATTAGTTTACAGTATTCTAATAAACCGTCTGACAAGATACAACTTGTTCTGAACAAGTTATCATTCGAATATCCCCATGTCTCTCTTTTTCTCTGTTGATCCTTTTCTAGTGTCTAGCTTTCCAATATTCCTCATACAGTTTCCGTTCCGAGGAATGTTTTATTCATCGATTGATCTACTGTCGTCTCTACATAGCAGTCCCGTTGATAGACAAGTGAAGGAGGGGAAATGCATTTATTTTAAATGTGACATTAAATATTTATGAGATACTTTACACCTCGAAATATTATGCAAACTGCGGAAAAATGTTCATTTTTATTAAGAAGGACAGATTTACATAAACCCCCTTCTTTTTCGATGCTTCGGGGATGATGCAATGCGGCGATTTCTGTCACAGCTGCTACAAGTAATGGTGACAACTTAATGGAATAAATTTGCCTACAACGATTTAAGGTTAACTGGAATGGTCTATCACAAGGCACGGCTAAAATTAATTCTTTATTCTGGTAAAGTAACAAAAGGTGATATTCAAAAGAGAGTAGTTAACGTGATCAGAGTATGACCACGTGTATATAGAATTCTGTTACATAAAAATTTAATTCCAGTGCAATTTAACGAAATCGAAGTGGAAACATCAAAACACTAATCGTATTACCAAAGCGTTTCTTTCAAACTAAATTGGCTTGATATTTAAGACTCTTTAAGACGCACCATTTTAATTATTAGGTTACTCTTCGATTCGCTCGTTTCACAAAGTTCTCTCTACGCAAGATAAATGTTATATTTATTGTATAAAATAATCACACAAAACCACTAGATTGGATTTAACAGCTTCCAACCCAGAGATTCTCTACCAAAGCTAGGATCTTACTTACGTAAGCTGTTTTTCTCCTTACCATCCCTTTTTTTCCTTCACAATATAAACCTCATCCTTTAAATCCGTTAATGGTAAAAACTGTACTATTCTTTTCGACGGTTTTTCTACTTTTTATGTGTTTATACTCTTAAATATCTACTTTACAACCTCTCAGTTGTTTGTACAAGTGGCGCCTCTTGTGGTAGCTTCAAGTACCATCATGTACCACCACCACTAACCACCGCACTTGATGATTACTAAGAGAGTCTATTACTAACTTCAGTTGGTAATCACAAAGGAGCATCTACCCAAGGTTATTATTTACAGCGAGTTTGTACAATTGTCAACAAGACTTGTTGGGGTTCAAAGTTCAAAGAATATGGCAGTCATGTTTAATTACAGGCTTTCCTAATTAAGTGTGTTGTAAATTTACTTATTCATTGTTTAAGATTTTATTTAAAAAAAATTACAAAAATTAGCTAAGATAATTTCCATCACAAATTTCTTCGTACCCAAGAGAGGAAGCGCTGTCCGATGCGTTGGGATCAGTTTGCATCGTTACGTTGTCATATAATATACTCACGAATAGCATCATATCCTGGAAACTCAAAGGCATCTCCCCAATGGACATCAAGTACCGGTTGACAATCGCCACCAGCTCCTCAGACGTGAGTTTGCTTCTTCCGTCGCCTTCTTGGTGGTGTGATGACTCCGGAGCTCGGATTCGTTCCTTGCATCCACGTTTTTGAAGGAAGCTTGAACATTTTACGAAATATTAATTAAATCTTAAGCTTACAATGCTTTGCTTGTTACTTTAAGCATCTTACTAGTTTAGTGCCTTTGCGTAGTCAGTTTTAAGAGGCTCCTCCTGTACTTCCGGCCATTCAATTGGAAGATATTCTATTTCCTCCCCAAGTGAACTGTCATCTGAGTCTTCATTTTCCATATATTTGTTATTTATGTAACCAGAGATTTTTTGGATGCGAGGCGTGACCTTGTCATGGATTTCTGACAGTTTCTCCAGTTTGAAGACCGTTTGCAAAATTGATGGAGCCATGATGATGTTTTGGTATTCTGCGTGAGAAATGATACTTTGTAGGTTTAATTATTAAACATCTGTCCAAGGTTGACCGTACTATATACACAACATTAAATTAAGGAAAACAAAAGCATATCAGTATTTCTATAAATGGTAAGATTGTTTTCATTGGACAATACACACCGCATGTTTCACTGGCGAATTTTTTCTCCTCTAAATGATTCTGCAAGTTAAGACAAACGTTGGTGTTGAACGCCTCCCTCGATAGCTGCAGCCTATCGATAGCTTTCCTCAACACTGTCCAACAAAGCATGTATTTCTCCAACACCTCACTCCATCTTTTGACTGAATCGATGTAGTAGGCCTTGATTTGTTCTTCCCGAATTAAATTTGTATACTTTGCACTTAACATTATGAATACCCATAGGATTAAAGTTAAACCTGCTGCTAATATTTCAGAATCATTTTTCGAAATAGGTGTCTTGTGATGAGGTGGTTGTTGTTGGTCAAATAAAGGTGCAAGTACCTGCTCTGCAAAATCATCTAAACTATCACACAAGTGTCCAGCGCCAATTTGATGAAACCACCTATTTTCCATATTATTAAATTATAAATATTTTCATTAATTAGTTTACTAGTGTATATTTAACTACAAATCATTATAAATTAAATTTATTAAATAATATGATATAAATAATATTAATTACGAAACAAAAATATACTAATCATGAACCCATCTTTTGTTCTAAACTGGAAATTAGATAAAATTACATACATTACTTTGATTGGAATTACGTCTTTATTATTAGTTATCTTTAAGTCTTTGTTATGTAGTACGAACATAACCAATCTTCAAGATATATCAACGACAGTATAGCTATTAAATTATAATCAATCTATCTAATCGATTGACCTTACAGCAGCTAAACTTATCAGCATTACATCACACCTTACATTCTTTGATTGCAATTAATTTATTCCTTATGTCTCTCTCCTATGACTGTCATTCCTTTTTCGCCTCTTTTCTATACTCCCTTTCATCTCTTGCTTTGTTTTGTTTTACTCCCTTCGCTTCCTTAATCTCTCTTCGCTTGCTCTTTATTCCCACTATCCATCTTCTTCCTTTACTCTCTCCCAACACTAGTTCCTCCACTCTTCTTCCACTCCACCTTACAGCTGCTACCTTTAATCCTCCTCCTCGCATATCCCGCATACTCTGTCCTCCTTCCTCCAATATTTCTTCCTCTCTCTTCATTTATCACCCTGAAGCTTACGATGATCCTGATAATTCTATTTCCTTGTTCTTCTGGATACTCTGAAGTTTCCTGTAGCGCGTTTCACATCGCAAACAGCATTAAGCTTTTTTATTCAGCTGAACCATGGTACTCCATAGCGGTAATCCGGCACTGACCAAGCGCATAAATCTCCAAACGGTAAACATTGATAGGTCATTCAATTTTATATGCAAACATTGGTTACTTTAAACTCTCCCACTTTAATTTCTCTGGTTTATTTCAAGCAACTTCCGAAAAGGATTAATTCTGGAATAGTAGTAATTCTTGGCAATAAACTATTTATAAGTTTATATTTGTTTAACGAAAATGGCGGCATTAGAGTACAACATGTTTAAATGCATGTTCGACTGGTAAGTTAATTTTAATTGATTGGTTACTAATGGCCAAGGTTGTTACCACTGGACGTGGGCCATTATTTTGTTTGTATGGTAGTTAAACAAACATTGGACATTGTAGAAGATTGATTGACTCGACTGTTTGTTTAAATTGGGAATTTAATATTCTGGTATAAACGACCTCAAAAGTTAATATCATGTCAAAATTAATATTTCGTACAACCAAGGAATATTATAACAACCGTATAACTGCATTTCTCATAACCATAATCATGTTAACTTGGCTTTAGTTTGTATATACTATCACGTACTTAGCGCCAATGCGGATGTTAGCAGAACTACAAGGTTTTCTCGACACCGTCAGCGCGCTGACTAAACGACAACGGGAAACTGAAATAAGTATCGGAAACTTTACAATTGGTATTATTGAATTTCCTTTTGTGTAATGTCTCGAGTTGCATTTTCTTTCAGACATTTTTATCAAATAAACTATTTGCTTTATATAGTGAATCAATATAAAAATAAGAAATAAGAAAGAATAGAGTTTTAAGAAATGAAAAGGCAAACAGGAAAAAGATAATAGTATCGCGTACTTTTGTTGTTTTGCTTGATAAAATGATGAAAAATACTAAATTTAGGTTTTGTTGATCTGTCAAGGTCTAAAATTACAGAAAAAGAGAACAGTTCTTATAGAAATATAAAATAAAATCCATTAAAGCTTCTTTCAATCTGACTTAGGCAACCATTCATCCGTTTTATTTGCTTCAGTGTCACAAATATACTAACTTCATTTTCAAGCTATTCCACGATCTCGAAAGTGAGCAAATTTCCTTTCATAATATTTTATTCCATTTAGTTATTACATCTAAAGTATCTTGGTAGAGCGATGGAGGGGTGTAAAGAGAGGGGAGGGCATTTGTTGAAGCTCTACCGGAACAACCAGCACTAAAGCCCTCTATTACCCAGACGTTGAACTATTACTTGTTCTAGATATTGAATAGACCGAACCGATATAGACTTATTGAAATAACCTGAAAATCTATTATTAGAAAGGTCATAGGTCAAAAGTACAGCCGGTGTGTTAATGTTAATATTACATTATTATAACAAAGTCTCTTTGGCCAAAATTGAAGGTATGTCACTAGTAAAACCACTCCTCTACAGAATCTAATGTTTAAGATGAAACGATACTTAAGAACGATACTTAATCGAAATAAAGGTTATAAAATTTATGACAAACCCTTAGAAATGTTATCAGTCATATAAAAATTGTAATTTAACTAGAAAATATAGCAATATTCATTTTCAAAACTTATTTTTGCGGTTCCAACTCATTAAAAGTCAGTGGAAGAAAGCTTAAAATGTAGATACGTTATTCATCTAACTTCGATTTTGATTCGCGTTTATAGTTACTTTCATGAAACGATTTAAACATAAAAAAAAACATATTTTTTTAGATAATATTTAACCTGCTGTATAGTATCGCCATCTATATTTCGCGAGAAAGAATGGCCAAGTATCGTTTCACCTTAAGAGGGACAAATTACTCTTATACGGGACTGTCCCACACATTCCGAGACATCCGGGATCACTGATACAAATAAACACTCGAAAAATATATTGCACTATCTCTAATTCAACTTTATGCTACCGATTTAAAACCAGGTTTCTCTTATTTCTCCTCTGGGTAATCTAGAAATTGCCTAGAATTTTTTATGATAATAGTTCACTTAAATCGCGCATTACGGCGCTGCTTGAAGTAGTAATAGTGATGTTCTTTTTATAATGCTGACTACAGAATATAGAGGGCTCTTCAGCATCCAACTTTCAAGCTGATTTATTACTACATCTATCTCCCAAAAAGAACATATTTATGAAAAGAAAGTTTTATGGAAAGTGAGGTTATATTTTATCAACCCCGAGATTAAAGAATGAACTGATTAAAACAAACTTAATAGTAATAATAAAGCACGCGGTGTGACGAATATGTGATACAAATCTCTAATCAATCGGAGTAATTGTTGGTAAGTTATAAAGCACAAAAGCTCGTTTAGTGTTAAACGCCTTCTTAATTTTCGACGCAACCCAAGTAGCGTTATGTATCGCAGTGAAAAACAATTCATATCTTTGATAATATTATACGTATAAACTTCAGATAAGGTTTAAAATTTTCTCGAAGGATCTAGCTATAAAATAAAACAACAAAATAACTATAAATTTAAAAGACACGTGAAAATAAGTAACAAATATTGATTCAATGTTTACGAAATAGAATATTGCGGAAGCTGTTTTTCCACAGCGTGTACAATATGTGCATTTTCAGATTTCCCACAGCGTGATATGACCATCACTCGAAACTGAATGCAAACATTACTGGTATGAAGCACTCTGTGTATACATTGATACAGTAAAACTGGAAAACTAGAAAACTAGAGAGTTGATGAGTTCCTACTGGACAATATATAGTCCGGGCTTTGTTTTACACTTGTACTTCCATATTGTTTTATCTTTGTAACATATTAAGGGTCCCCCACTCGCATAAAAAAAATTAGCATAACTCGCAAAACATAAATATTCTTCTTCGAAGTATTTTTACAAAATATATAATTCAATGTACACTGGTTGATTACGGGTATATAATATCAAACTTATTACACAGCGATGTAGTTCATAGATTTATCGGTTATAGAACTGTTAGATCCGATAAGGATCAATGAAAATATAATAAGAAATTGTATAATAATTTTTTGTAAAAATTTTTCATTGGAAAAATAAATAAATATATATATAAAACTTTTTTCATTGGAATTTACCAACTTTAAATAAAAAAGATTTAAAAAAATTCTAATTTCTAATTTTCTAATTTTTCTAATTTTTGAGAAATGTCAACATTGAATACCTTAATACACATGCAAAATTTCAACTTTCTATCTTTTACGAATTAAAAGTAATACAGCAAAAAAGGGCTCACTTTTTTCCAGTTTTTCCAAAATTACGGGTTTCCAGGAAATTCAGGGGAAAATCCGGGGACGCCCAAAAACTTAGAATTTTTTTCTCTACGAAATAGGAAATTTTCAAAACATTGATGGAGCCGTTTTCTAGCTACCATCCAAAATTCAGTACCAAACATATAAGAATAGAAACATATAAGAATATAAACATACAGTTGGAACATTATAATATAGTTTTCTATTAAATTTGTCTTGAGGCTACAAGAAAAAGGTCATTTAAAGATCATACAACATATTTACAAGTTATAACCGCAATTCAAATTATAAAATGAACTAATAATAACTATGTCTAATACTATTAATACCACATGTAATATATTAAGTTAGTGGTTTATTAGTAAATAATAATTAATTTATACCGAGCACCCTTAAGTTATGGTGCAAGTGTACCACCGCATCGTGCTATAAACCCAGTTACACGGTTTAATATGAGCATAGGACAAGGGGATGAAAAGTGATAAAGGGTGAGGTTTACTCTCTGTTGAAAGGTCAAAGTTCACAACCAATATATGATTCAGTACGAGCATCATCAGACCGAGTCGACGAATTCGTGGTAGCAGTAGTAATCCTCCCATTTTGATTAGGTTTAGCATCTCTTTTCAAGATCTAAATCGAGGGTCGTGTCGAGGATACACTCCTACCAAAAAAGAAGAAGAAAACCTTCGGGTGCTAGACAGACAAATTGATCGATTCTGTAAGGGGTTAAGAAGGTCAAGAGATCATTAATAAAGGCTGCTATAAAAGGGTGAAAGATAATATAGTTCTACAGAGATGGAGAAATTTTGAGATGATTTATAATAAATGTAAAAAGCAATGTGGATTCATTTTTGAAGAGTTGGGTAATTAAAATTCGAATGTTTTATGAAGTAATCTAACTTTATTACCGACTTGGGGGCTGTTGGCAAGATACGAGAAGCACAGGGTTTGTGTTGAACTCATCAGATGACAGTTAACCTCATAAGTACTTATTTATTTTAAAGTAGGACAGCTCGGTTTATTCTCTAGCAATTTACATGATGTTTAATTCACATTGGAACCGTATTTTACCTGTCAAACGTTGCGAATGACCTCTCTGTTTGAAACCTTTAATTTTTGACATTAGATTTGTTTACACTAACCTACAAATGTATTAATTTATTTGTTTACTGTCATATTATATGAGCTGTCATTTAATTCAAATATTTTTTTATAAATATATAAGACAACATCTCCAGCTTTATTACGAATTGCAAATTTTAAACAAACTCATGTGTTGCTTCTGAAATTTTAAGTTTATTTTGGTAATACCTATTTTAATAATTACATTGTCTAACTTAAATCATACCTAAAATTTACCATAAATTGTCAATTCCTTTTTATCTAATTTTATTATAACCTCACAATATGCACTTAACTAACTAACTAACCAAAAAACCTGAGTTCTGTTCTTAGAGCATATATATATGGAGAGAGAATGCTGAACCTGAAAGTGTGTCCAAAATGTGTGCGAGAGAGAAAAGTATATGTTCCTATTTGTTCTCTATGCGCATGCGTCGAAAGGGACAGTTGTCAAGTCCGAGCTGTCTAGATATAATACGTGACAGTTGTTAAATATGACATTATATTGATGCAGAATAATGTAGATATGTATAAATATAAATACACTATATATAAATATAACTAAAAACGTGAGTTCTGTCCACTCCAAATATCAACTGTGTGGGCTGTTATCCCTGCAGCGACATCTATGGCTTCATGAGTATATGTTTTCACTGACAGACGAGCTTTGTACCAACTAAAGAAATATAATGTTTTAGTGTATTCTGCATTTTGAATTAAGCATGACGATATTTTGCAAAATGAATTGATGTAAGTTCTAAGTTGTAAGTATAAGCAATGCTTTAAAAATACACGAAATTCAGACTTTTTCATGGCTTCATTTTTTAACTATTAAGCTTCGGTTATGTAAATCAAAATGTTATTATATATGCTTAATCCGTAATGCAGTTATTTAGATCTTAAAATTAAAATCATCAATAATCATTCAATAATTTCTAATTACTGTTTTGTTAATACACCGTTTCAATTCCAACATTCATTCCTTGTTCTACTTACTATTGTTCCAGCGTCTTGTCTCTTAGCTATTCTCTTTGTACGAGACACGGTGTCCTGAATATTGATAAGAGAAGCAGGAAGTCAATTATCATGTACCAACAATACCACCCCACAGTTAACTACATTCTGCCTCCGGTTGTCTTCTATGTAAATTCAATTAACAGTTCTAATTTCCGTTAAAACACCCCTAGCACCTAACCCCCATCCTCTGGAAACCCTGTAGTCATCAAGCCCTTGTGTCTTTATATTCCATGTACTCGTCACCTCCCTCTACCCTCCACCACTCTTCTACCAGTTCGTTTGTCCTTAATCACAATGTCAAACAACATCAACTGCGTCAAACAATTTATAAATAAAAATACACAGCTTTCTTCTGAGTACTGCTACACCCTTATTAACGCTGCGTGTGTACACTGGGTCTTTTAGGGAACAGTTGAAATTTCAAACTCATATTTCTCTCTCATGAGTTTCACCTATGCCCTCTAAAATATCTAGGTAGTGGTAGGGACTTAAGGTTCCAGCAGTGTTCGGATCTGGCAGTTTACCGGCAAAGGCGACGCGACGTTAGTATTTTCCAATGTTAGTAAATGCACTTTTCTTTGCTATTCTCGTTGTTTTACAGTTTTTCCATGGTTAAAATAAATGTTTTATGTAATTTAATATATTATTTCTTAGATTATATATTCGTATATAGATTTTTTTTTATTAGTTCATCTTTTTACTACAATAAGTTTTTGAAGATGGATGACAATTTAACGGTTGCGCACCGTAAATTTTTTTTTTAAACTAATTATAATTAACTAATATTAATTATTATTTCATAACTTTTATATTTTTATCAATAAAAACTTATTTTGTACCGAATAATCACCGTTCGGTTTATTATGACATGCCTGAATCCGTAAAATATTCCCCATTTTTAGCTTCACAAATAATTCAACTTTTTAAAGCCCTTGCCAAAGACACTACATTCTTTCGAAAGTTTATAATCTAAGATAAAAAAGTCTACAACCGTTTTTCTTAATATTTGTTTGTTATAAAGTTATGAATTTTTTAACAATATTCCGTTTTTTCCACGTTTGTCACTATTTGTCAATTTTTATTAACAACGGTTTTAAACTTTGGCAACTTCTGGACCATGTAGTAGACACTTCAAGAAGTAATCCAGAATTTTTTCAGATTCTTTGAAAGCTTAGAAAACTAGAAAAACTCAGCTGTTCCCTCAAAGACACAGTGTACACACCGTGTCTCGAAAAATATAGTGTTCACACGCAGGGTTAATAATTAATGAAAAGTTAGGTTTAAAAAAGCACCACATGCTCCGTCCGTTCCTGGTCTCTACATTCATTCATTAATTATACCAACAAACAATTCCCTGTTTTACGACTGATAATAATTCAAGTAGATGACGTCATTATATCGAGAGTGATTTACACTTGGTAGTCGATTTGTAGTAATCGTTTAAAGCGCGGTTTATTATTAGCTACATTAAGAGTGAGAGGGAGAAGAGGTTCGGACTCCCTGTTATCATTTTTATCGACACGATTACTTTGATTTGACGGGTATAATAACTTGTACAATAGATAAAAACTTAATTGCTTTTTTTATTAACTTTAATGTTGAGTGAAGCCACCATGGCGTCATGGCGCTAGTGGTTATAAAAAACATAACCTAAATATCGAGTTTTAATGTTTTGTTTTTATAAATATCAGATTTTAATATACTCATATATATTTTATTATTAGCAGCGGATCCGGATGCCAGCTAATTCAAGCTACGAATTAGTTTTTTGGTAAAAACTTACTTGTGTAAAAAAAGACTATAAGGGTAAAAAAACATCGTCACATCGTCACGGTAAAAAAAACATCGTCACGGTAAAAAAAAAAGATCGTCACGGTAAAAAAACATCGTCACGGTAAAAAAAGATCGTCACGGTAAAAAAACATCGTCACGGTAAAAAAAAGATCGTCACGGTAAAAAAACATCGTCACGGTAAAAAAAGATCGTCACGGTAAAAAAACATCGTCACGGTAAAAAAAAGATCGTCACGGTAAAAAAACATCGTCACGATGATTTCATCAACTTTTATAGTTACTGTGACTTTTATCGTGTCTTATAGAATGAGATAAATATTTGAATTTAAAAAGGATATTAAAATTTGAGATGAAATTCAATTCACACAGAATGCAATATTCACACATAAAAGACAGACGTTAGTGTTTTATAAAACGTAAATCAGATTTTTTTCTTTGTTTTAAAAATGACAAGAGTATCCAATAGTAGAATTATTTGTGTGATATAGAAAACGAAAACTTGATCATTTATAGCTCAATAAATTAGCATATTTCAGATTCACATTTACAATCAGTACCATCCCTAAACAACTTTATCAAAGTTCAGAGTTTATTTCATCCCCCTTTGCAATCCCATTGATGTTTATAAAAAACATCACATACAAAAGATTTTGATAGATTAAAGAGTATCATTTTAATACAGGCCTTTGAAAAAAAAAGCTGCTCTAGTGTTTTGGGATTTTGTTAAAAAATAAAAAATATAAAGGAAAACACACATTGAAATACCAACTGTTTTACATGTAGTACGAATATCTGGTTGCTAGTAATCGTATTATTTGATGTCTTATTTCGGCTGATTCAACAACAACCTCTCACTCACCCCTCCTCCTCCTCCTTCTCACTCCATTGACCATGTTGCGTGCTAGGTCGATCAATACTTTTAAAGCGAATAAGCGCTTAATAAGTTGTTATTTTATTAACAACAGGAAAATTACACAAGTCTGTTTTAAAGCAAAGCTAAATGGGAGTGGGGTGGGGAGGGGGATGATTGTAGTTGCAGAAGTGGAGGCCCAAGAGAAGGAAATCCGAAAACAAGCTTTAATTAAATATTGTTCGCTGGTGTTGTAATTTGTAACTTTCCGAGAACTAAATATAGTCTAAAGAAATTTTATAGCTCAAAGTTTAAACTATAATTTAGTTCCATCTTATTGTATATGATTCTATTCACTTTTTTTCAATGTTCGAATTTTGGAAATAAATACTTTGTTTCTATTAATATTGCACGTGCGAATAGTGCGAATGATGCGAATAGTGCGAATAGTGCAAATAGTGCGAATAGTGCGAATGGTGCAAATAGTGAGAATTGGGCGAATCGTGCGAATAGTGCAAATAATGTGAATTGTGCGGATAGTGTGAATAGTGCAAATTGTGCGAATTGTGCGAATAATGCGAATACTGCTAATTGTGCGAATAGTGCAAATAGTGCGAATTGGGCGAATCGTGCGAATAGTGCAAATAGTGTGAATAGTGCAAATTGTGCGAATAGTGCGAATTGTGCGAATAGTGCGAATACTGCTAATTGTGCGAATAGTGCAAATAGTGCGAATTGGGCGAATCGTGCGAATTGTGTGAATAGTGCGAATAGTGCGAATGGTGCGAATTGTGCAAATTGTGCGAATGATGCGAATAGTGCAAATTATGCGAATAGTGCAAATTGTGCGAATGGTGCGAATAATGCAAATAGTGCGAATAGTGCAAATGGTGTGAATAGTGTGAATTGTCCGAATAGTGCAAATGTGCGAATGGTGCGAATAGTGCGAATGGTGCGAATAGTGCAAATTGTGCAAATTGTGCGAATGGTGCGAATAGTGCAAATGGTGCGAATAGTGCAAATGGTGCGAATAGTGCGAAGGTCTGACACTGAAGGCGTCCAAATTCGCCTCAAAACGCTTGCAGTGTGCTGTAGGCTTAACACAAAATTATTATGGCAGGGTTTACCTTAGGTTATAAGATGTAGATCTACATATCACGACTTATTTAGTCTCAAACAAAATCAGATGAAATTATTATAATAAGATATGATTTAATAAACCTATAAAATAAGATTATCTGAAGCAATACAAGATAATTTCATCTTCAATTAAATAGAAGCGATTTTACTTTAATATAGGGTTTGTGTTATACCTAATTAAAACGGTAAACCAATTAAGCATATCTGATGTTGATTTTCTACGTCAGAAATTCGTTTACAAATATTTAAGAAGGGTTTAGATACTTAAATATATTTGACAGCTTATTAGGGATATAAGTTGTTGAGCTTTTAAGCTTCATTAAATTTGATATGACTTTTAAAGGTAATTATGAAGACACTTTATGATATTTTATTAATATATAATTTCTCATTAAGCCGTTTGGTGCGTTTACTTTAAAGTATCTGGACATTAAGACTTACATCTTTGTGATTACATTCTCAAAAAACTGTATACATTTTAAAACAGGTATTAAAAAAAATTCAGTTCTCTGTATATTCATTTTCATAACATATACAATGCATTTTCAAAGAATTCTTTAACAAGTTCAGAGCAAAATGTATCTTAAAAAAGAATTAACAATCGGTTGTTAATTTAAGGAGGTACAGGACGTTAACGTAAATGATGAAAACGTTGTGAAATTTGCAGGGTCGATACAAATAGTTAAAATACATGCTGTCTCCAAATTTTAGAGACTAGGGTTCATAGTTTTCTTTTTATATATGATTAAAAATAGTCATTTTCCATACAAATCATAATTTTTAGCTCAATTTCACCACATAATATAGCTTTTAACTATAAAAAAATGGTGACACGGCTTTCAAAAACTAGGTGTATATAAAATAATCTTTTCTGTAACTATTGCAAAAAGAAAATTATCAAAAGGATACCTATATACGAAAATATTTAAATAAAACCTTTAAGAAACAGTAAATGTAGGTTATAAGCCTGCAACGTTGCAAATGCCAATTTGCGGGAAATTCAAAATCGGAATAAATGTTATATAAAATATAACAATTTATTGGTCAAAGAACCAAATCACGCATGCGTCAACACACGTAAATTTGCAGCGTTGCAAAATTTATTATTCCTTTTTCAAAATATTTAATTTGAATTTAAATTGAATTAATATAAATTTGATATTAATTATAGGTAATTTTTAATTTATTAACCTATTATATGCATAAAAAATCATTTTAACAAGCAAAAAGGAATTTAATAGGGAATTGAAAAATTCATTTTGAAAGGTACAGTCCCAATATTTGCTCGTCCCTCATGTACTTCGTATTTTGCATTTCGTATTACCGAGAGATAAACTTTTTGCATTGACGGTACGTCCTGTACCTCCTTAAATACATTTTTCTATTAAATTTGTATTAAAATTAAAAATATTTTTCCTTGCTTACTGATATACCAAACTAAAAAAGCCAAAACATTTTTCTATGTTGCTGTCATTCCCTTTATTCTCTTTTTGCTTTTCGTTCTTGACAAGCTATGTTTTCGCTCTTCGCTTCATCCTTATTCTGCCATCCTTCATCTTTCCACCCTCTCTTCTAGCAACAGTTATTCAACTTTTCAACTTCTCTCTGCACCTCCTTCATTCTATTCCTCCTACTCTCCGCATATCCTGCATTCTCTCTCCTCCTCTTTCACAATCGTTTATACCTCTTATTATATCTGGACTCCTCTAACTACTATATTCTTTTCTGCTGCTACATTTATATAGCCCTTTTCCTCATTATTTCTTGAACCTATCTCCTCTCTTCCGTTTTCTTTCAGTCTCCTCCAACACCATTCCTCTCCTTTGACTTTAAGACATTTCTTGCAACACTATTAACTCAAATTCTTTCACTCTATTCATCATCGTATAAAATTTGAGGTTATGTGCGCATAATAATTCGTAGACACATTTCGAATATTTTTATTCACAAACGATAAATTTTTATGAGGTATTTTTCATTAAAAATACTCGTATTAAAAGCTTTTAATTTATAAAACTCTAATACAAAATACATGATTAGTATGCAAAGGCATGGCTTGTTGTGTCGCTTTCGCTATTAATAAAGAAATTCTGTAGAAGAAATAAAAAATATTATGGTGACAGCTGTAAAATTTCTATGTTAAATTCATGCACACTGCTTCTGGAGATAAGTTGGTCCCCTTGTTTAATATTGAACATAAATTTTCTGGTTCATAACAAGAATTAATCGCCTTGTATTAAATCACTTAGTGAAATAGCCCCCGAGATCTAGTGCTCTTCGCAGAAAAAAGCAAAAATTCACAGAGTTTAATAAATGTGATTTCTAATGCATTGCAGTTTATAAAAGTAGATTTTTAGATAATACTAACCTTCAAGCAATATGCGTCAAAATTTTATGACATTCAGCCAATTAGTTTATCAGTTACAGTGGATTTAGTGAGGCTACTTTTGTGATTTTTAAAACAATAAAAAAATCTGAATTTCGTGTGTTGATAAAGAATTGATTTAGTGCTTGCTTTATCAATACACGAAATTCAAATATTACCATATATAAATACAATGCGCCTCACTCCCCGAACCGAACTGTGTTGTTAGTGAGAGAACGCACGTGTGTAAGAGTGAAAGAATACATACAACACGAACGAAACTAAACTGATTTCAAACTGGTTTTGAGCACGCTTTGAGCGACTGTGTTTCTCAGTCGAAGGGCAATTGCGTTGCATGCTTTTGATGGTGACATCATGAGAAGAGATGTGCACAAATACTATTCAAAATTATACATACAAATACCTCATAATACGACACAACAAATCCCCTATTAAGCTATTGTTAAAAATTATATAGAGTCACGAAACACGGCTCGTTTTTCGTTTTCGTTGGAAACTTCATTGCGCGGCTAGTTTGCAATCAGTCGACCCGTGTGCAGAGGGCCTTAGAGTAATGTTAAAAAACGATGTGATATTATAAACAAATTGTCGCAGTAATATTTGTTGTAACTGTTACGTAATCTTTTTTACTATGACATCATACTTTAATTTTAACATATTCATTCAAAAAACCATTAAAATTTCAATAAACATCCCGTTTTCGCTTTTATCCTTTGCTGTTCCACAAACAGACAATTTTCCATTTCATATTTTCCAACAGAAATAACCTTTTAAAAGCTTCTAGTAAAGAATATTATGTTTTCTGTATTTGCAAAGGGAAGGAAAATGGTGGTCTGGATGATTTAACATCGGCTTGTAGCAAATCTTTGTTTGTTTAATGTACAGTAAATAATAAACAACACGTACCCCCTCATTTCTACCCCTACATCTACTTTTAGAAATGATTTCCGTAACCATCTATTAACACCGAGTTTTTTATTTGCATTTCACGGATTTTTTACTGGATGATTGAATATGGTGAAATCCATTTATTTCAGGGTACATATATTTTAAATATTTTCCGATGCGGGTTTTGTTGGGGTGTGTGTGGGAGACGGGGAAGGGGGGCAGTTCTTTTAAATGTCAAGTATATATAGGTCACTGTAGCTATATCCGTCGGCGAAACCATCAAACAGTCAAGGAATCGCAGTGAGCTAAACCGGAATAGGTTCAGACAGCGCGGATCAGATCGCTTGTGATCAAACGCACAAGAATATATAACCCCCTCCCCCATCCCCCTCCTAAAGAAATGATGCGTTTAAAACGTAAAAAAGAAGCATATTTTCGATAATGTTTTTTGACGACACAGTTAATATATGTATAATTATTCCTAGAAATACTACATGATAAAATAACATTTGAAGAATTCTTTGTGAAATTTTCATAAATAAATATCAAGAAATGAGGCATTGACAGCGAATTTCCGCAAACGTCACAAAAAAAAGTAACATTGCGGTGCCACTCATAACTCATCACTAGATTTTCTGAAATCGAAAAACCAAAATAATTTCATCAGTTCATAAGTTTCTGCAGGTAACGCTGTCTAACGAGTTTTTCTTTTTTTATTGATTTTTCAATTTTTTACAGCACTTAAAAGTCAAAATACCGATTTTTCATGAAGAAAATCAGAAACTTTGTTATTTTAAAGTACGTTAAAATTAAAAAAATTAAAAAAACTCGACAGCGTTACCTGGGTATTTATGTAAAGAATGAGTGTGCAAAATTTCACAAGAATCTGTCCAGTAGATTTTGAGCTAGAGAGGGCACCTACTCTGAAAAAACTATGTGTGAGAAACCGCATTTAAAAGTTTCAAACTAACACGAAAGCAGACCAGAGAGGTGAAGACTTAAAACTCTGTATCTCCGACAGTTTTACTCCAATCGACTTCAAATTTTTACACAATAAACTTAAGATGTTGTACCTTATATCTACCGTTAATAAGTTGAAACCTTAAGCGGCAGTATAACTTTCATTTTTAAAAATCGCGCCATTCAGACGGTTGATGTCGTTCGAGAGGCGGGACAATAAAGTTTTGTCCCGACACAGTTCAGGTCTCCCTTAAAAATCGGTGTTAAATCCCTGCTATTCCTTTTTGATATTGATTAGTGATAAATTGCCTCCAAATAATAATTCTGTTTTTTAATGAAGTATTTTTCCTTGTTCCAGGTTTGTAGTTTTATCTGTGATACTAGGGGTGGCTGATTTCTCCAGCTACCCTTCCCCAACTCCCGTATTATGTGTGACACTCCTGTGGGAATACATATTGGGGTACTTGATCATTCTTCTGGTGTCCTTGGGTGCGGAGTTAGCGATCTGCATCGTTGCCATGAGAGGTAGCATCCTGGACACGGCACCTAGAGATTCAATGCAGTACATCCTCTACGTACGAACAGGAGTTATGCTCCTAGAAATGTTCTGGTTGTCTCTTGGAATCGTATGGCTGATTCAGCACTTCCAGTCTTGTCCTGTAGAATCCGCCAAGAATGTTTTGTTGGGTATGTTAATAATTTGAATTTCTATTGCTCTTATATTGCTACAATATCAACCTTGTTTTAGGCGCAGTGATATGCAACTGGTTGGTTATCCTGAGCGTCTTGGTAACGATCTGGTGTACTTTTGACGCAGCGGGGAGGTCGTGGGTTAAAATGAAACAATATCAAAGAAGCCGGAGAGAAGCTGAAAGTAGAATTCCGTACAGGAGATCGGGTAGCAACAGAAACTGGCGACAAAGGTAAATTTAAACTTAAACGCCTAAATGCTGCAACTATTCTTACATCTTTTCTAATCAAGCAAGTCGAAAACGTATTTATAGTAGAAGCATGTTTTAGATTTTGTTTTCTGTCATCGATAAATCATATTCTGACTTTGCAGGAAAATGTAAACCCTTTTCCGATAATAAGGGATAAAAATGTAAACTGTGAAAGTTGAAATGTTTGATATATCTATGTGTTTATGGGATTATTTATGGATTCCTAAGATAAATTTATTGCTCGTAAATCAATAAAACAAACATGTATCATAGCTGGAGGGAACGGGGGGGATGCAAGGGCTCAGTCTTTGTAGGGAAGACGTATGAATATAGTGGTGCTCTCGAAATTACCAGCGGAGCGATAAGAGTAGGGAAAATATGAGCCATATTTTATCGTTCGAATATAAGATCGTTTACAACTTTATCATCAGCCGTCCTCTATATCACAGTAAAGAATTTGGAATCCATTGGAATCATCCTATATTATAATGTTCCAAGTGAAAGTTTATACGTTTGTTTGTTTATATGCTCCAGCGATTTGTATGGTGGCTCGAAAACGGCTCCGCGCATTTTCTTGAAATTGCATATTTCGTATAGAAAAAATTCTAAGACTATTAGCGTCCTCGGATTTTTCCCTGAATTTCCAGAAAACCAGTAGTTTTGAAAAAATTTAAAAAAAAAATTTTTTGCTCTATCATTTAATTCGTAAAAGATAGAAAGTTGAAATTTGGCATGTGTATTACGGTGAAATTGGAAAAGGGGGGGGCCTTGAGAAAATTAAGGGGCCAGTAGGAAACTCAAATTTCGGATTACTTAATAATAAAATATGTTATTTCAAAATTCAAGAACTTTATTTGGGGGCACGCGGCGATTTTTTTCAAAGTGAAAAATTGGGCTAGAAAGTTCAAATTTTATATATAGGCTAACTTTAGTACCTAATTTACGAAACGAAAAAATTGAAAATATTTTATATTTTGTTCAAAAAAATATATTTTTTTAGTAAATATTTAAATTTGAAAATATAATTAAAATTTTAAATGAAATTACGAATTATTTTGTTGGATTCAAATCATACACCAAAAAAGACGTCGCTTGTGACGGGGGTAAACTCTTTATTAAATTTTATGAATTTTTTTTACAGAAAAGTAATGCGGGCGTATCAAGAGAGCTGGGATCAGCGTTGTCGAGTTCTTTTTTGTTGTATGCCGCGTTCAGATCGCGCAAGAAACTCATTCGGAGATATTGCCAGACTTCTTAGTGACTTTTTCAGGGATCTAGATGTTGTTCCTTCTGATGTAGTTGCTGGTTTAGTTTTGTTAAGAAAATTTCAAATATTAGAACGAGAAGCCATAGTGCGCCAGGTAAGAGAATATAAAAATATATGCATATACATATACATATACATATAACAAAATAATTGTTTAATTTATTTTAGAGAAAGAATGACACTTATGATTATCTTTCTGGAGTGGCTGTGACCCCAAGGACACAATTCTTAGCTTTGAATGACGCCGAAGACTTTGAACAATTTCAGGTATTACTCTTGTGCCACTTTTTAGTGGTCTTCAATTGTTGATTAAAATTGATGTTAATAAATGTGTATTGGCGTGTCTATTTTATTAAATATCTAAATGTTGACGGAGATATAGCAATTAAAAGTTTGAATTGTAGTTTTAGCGCTAGAAATGGTCGGCCATATTTGTATGACGTGATATGCATTTTAACGTCAGTTATTTGTTGAGTAGGTCAGTGCTGTGGTAATGTTTTGTAGCGGTTGGTAGTCGAAATAATCAAGTCGAGTCAAAGAATAATAAGTTTTTATTTTATTTAACCCTGTTACGGCAGACATAATAATGAAATTTTATTGTTCCTTGAAATAGCTGTAAATAATATTTGATATTTTGATATATAAATACATATAGCTGTAAGGTTGTCAGAGTTCTGTCAAGAATATGCTATCTCTTTGCGCTCTGTTGTACAAAAGAGATAGCAACTAGCGGTTGTGAAGTAACATGCATTTGGAATGTTGTACAACATTGAATCCCTTTAATAATTAAAGAGACAAAATGACTTTTTTAATTGTTAATATCTCCTAACATAAAAGGAGTTATTAAGAAATAATTGAACATTTGAGGTTCTAGTAACCCACTTTATCAATATATAGTACACTTTTATAGAAATTACTATCCGATCTATCCGATAACAGATGGCAGGGCAACAGTTAAACCTTATTATCTTAATAACTAAATACATTTTTTTAAATTATTTTCAGGCTGTGATTCACTTTATGCACTTTGCCCAAGGTGCCTACGGTTGGCCAATGTTTCTATACTCTTCCGCAGGGGTTTGTCAATTATGCTCTGAAATGAGGTAATTAATATAACACTACTATTTTCATTCGAATCGTTAAAACAATATTTAATTCAAATATAAAAAATGTAATCTGTTTTAGATGCGGTTGTTTTCCTTGCTGTGGAGCAAAAGATGCTCCCCAAATTGTGGATGATAATTGTTGTCAATGTAATTATGCAGCTTTAAAAAGAATGTTATCAGTCGGAGAAGTAAGTACCTTAATTGTTAATATATAAACAAGTTAATTCAACTGTGTACTCATTAATTAGGGGTCTATTTTAATAAATATCTAAATGTTGACGGAGATATAGTAATTAAAAATTTGAATTGTAGTTTTAGCGCAACAGATGTCGGCCATATTTATGACGTAACATGTCTGTACTATTAAGTGTAGGTCAGTTATTTTTTCTATGGATTAGTGTTCAATATGGTACTTCTTTTACTCTGTTGTATAAAAGAGATAATAATTAAAAGGACAAAATGACTTTTGTAATTGTTAAAATCTCTAGTAACCAACTTTATCAATATTTAGTACAGTTTCATAAAAATTAAGTCATAGGACATAAGCACATTAAAGATTTCTTTCTTATGGTTTTCAGGTTGAGGTTATTTATGCCACGTATCATGTAGATGTCGGTGAAACACCATTTTTTGTTGCTGTAGACTACAGCAAGAGGAAAATTGTAATAAGTATAAGAGGAACTTTAAGTATGAAGGTAAAACGAAACTTAAATGATACATATACTTATATTAAATTGAGAAAGTCTTTAGAAACCGTTTTTAATTTATTCCAGGATATAATTACTGATCTGAATGCAGAAGGTGAACCCCTACCTGTGGACCCACCACGAGAAGACTGGCTTGGTCATAAAGGTGAAACATTTTCTAAATAAATTCTATACATATGCAAAACACAACACTAATTTATCTAATTTTTCAGGCATGGTTCAAGCAGCTCAATACATTTTAGATAAACTTCGTCTAGAAGATTTAATCCCCAAAGCTTTAGCCCATAACCCAGTTCGAGGAACCCATGAATTTGGACTTGTGATAGTAGGACATTCTTTAGGAGCTGGTACAGCAGCAATACTTGCTATTTTAATGAAACAAGAATTTCCAAGTCTGCAGTGTTATAGCTACTCACCACCAGGTGGATTACTGAGTATGCCTGCTGTAGAGTATAGCAAATCTTTTATCATTTCCGTTGTTGTTGGAAAGGATGTTGTACCACGGATTGGGCTTCACCAGATGGAAGCTTTAAGAGCTGATTTGATAAACGCTATTCAAAGAAGCGTTGACCCTAAGGTAGTAAAGAAATATTATAGTTTCTATGTTTTTGAGGTTTGTATCCTTGCTAATTTAAATTATGTTTTAGTGGAAAACTATAACATGTAGTATTTTATGTTGCGGATGCGCTTCTGTTCCTACTTCCGTTGTGGAAATGTCCAATGAAGACTCCAACATTAACGCCTACCAACTAGTAAGTAAATTAATAAGATAGTTCGTATTTGAGTATTGAGTGTAGCTACAACAAGTTTTAATTTCATTGTAGGCAAAAGATTCTGCCCGTTCCACGAGTGTTCACCCCCACGACGCCACCATCGCTCTGACACTGCATAACCCTCTGTACCCTCCAGGCCGGATAATTCATATAGTTCGCCATCACCCCACTAAGGGAGAGTAAGTGTCTTCTTGAATAATTTTATGCAGCTATTTATAAAAGCTTCGCGGCATATTATTGGCTTTTTCCGCAAAATTTATAATCTCTATGTCAAAATTAAATTTTTCTAAATTCCAAATTTATATGTTAAGAAAACATGTGCCGTGTATTTGTTGTGAGGTGTTTTTCGGCTGATTTATGTCAGTAATATGTTTCTTGAATTTGTTTTCAAGATGTAACACAATTAGTAATATATTGAGGTCTTTTATTTCATATATTACATAATGGTTACAATAAAAATAGAGCCTTCATGTTCGTTGCGCGACTACAAAGGTTACTCTACTTGTTAGAAAGCTAGAAAGAATGGAAGAGTTACAATGTTTGATTAAATAAAATATTTTGTGATACTATTATTGATACATCTTGATTTAACTGTAACCTATAAAAACAAACATACTTTCCAGTCAAACATATTAATGTAGCATTTTTGTCGAACTTTCGCTTATTTCTTCGCTTTAACTAATGCCTTCTTATTTTTTGTAATTTTCAGACAAAAATACGAATCTAGATGGAGGTAAAAACATGTTTCTTTTTTTATGTACCTGTTTTTTGCATTGTGGTGTTTAAGCACATAATATTAAATGTTTTTGCATGTTTTTTATATTGTTACTAAAACCGTGAATATAATCAACTCAACAACTCATAAACTAATTAAAATTAGGTTCAGTATTAATAAAAATGTTTAAACATCGATATATCACCTAAAAAGATAGTCAATTGTTTATCAAAATCATTTCTTTCACAAGTTGTTACACCTAGCATGAGATTCTCATAAGTTTCTTTAGTTTTTCTTGAGAACCATAACTCGCAAAAATTTTGTGAGGAACTTTTTATATATAAAAATATTATCTAAAACTTTAATTAATAATTTTTAAAAAACAAATTTCCGCCGCGAAAAAAAAAAAATTTAACGGCGAAAAAATAAATTATAGCGAAATAAATAATATATTATAATTTTAAAAACTAAAAAACAAATTTTCGCTGTGAAAAAATAAATTATAGCGGCGAAAAAAACAATTTTAAAAACGAAAAATAAATTATAGCGAAATAAATAATATATTATATAATATATTATAATTTTAAAAACGAAAAAACAAATTTTAGCGACGAAAAAAATTTAGCAGCGAAAAAATAAATTTTAACGGCGAAAAAAACAAATTTGCATACTCAACTCCCTTTGGCGCCTGTTCTAATCCATGCAAGATTATGTTTAACATTCATATAAAAACAAATACAAAATATTAAAGATTTACCTTTGTAACACGTATAAATTCATTTTCTTTTAACCAGTTACTTGATATATTTATTTTTAAACACGATAGAAAACCATACCTAGTTGCATGACAGTACTAAAACTACATTTGGGGCTCTATTTCTAACATCACTACTAATGTGACTGATAAAATTTAGAAAGAAGAAGAAGAAGTGGAGTAATAGAGTTCCTCAAAATATATATTAGTGCAAATGCAAATAATAAAATATGATTTCTTTCACAGACAGATGATATCTAAAAAAGAACCAGTGTACCAAGCTGTTTGGGCTGACAATACAGATTTTGATGAAGTTCTAATTTCTCCAGTTATGATACAAGATCATATGCCAGATAAAGTTCTGTTAGCGCTGAATAAGGTACGAAAACATCGCCACCATTCTCGAGAACTTAGGCATTACCAAAATATAACTCATGATATTCCAGTTGTAATATGACAGCTGAATATTTGTAAATTTAATTTTGTTTAAATCTAGTATAATTCAAATATTCAATATGGCGGACATTCGCGGTTAAAATTTGATTTTAAATTTTTAATTAATGCTTAGTGTAAGCTAATATATATTTAACTGTTTCTGCTACCTCTTCTAACTATTTATTAAATGTTTGTTTTTTATTTCTTTTCTCGTAAATTTTCGAAACTTTTTATCAATTTTTAATATTTAATTCTGTACTATTTATAAAGTCTAGTAATTTTGTATTCAAGATAAATATATAAAAAGTACAATCAGATTATTTTAAATGTAATATCTAATACAACAAAATATGAAATAATATTTTTACAAGTTTTGTTTATACTGTATTGATCTTATGACGTAGAAATATTATAGTTTAGATTTTTAATTATTATATTTATGTTAATGTTATATTTAATTTTAATTATGCTGTACACAATGTGAGAAATCATCAACAAGAATTTTCTCTGGTTGTTTTTTTATCTACAAATTGATGGTTTTTTAAATAATAATTTCCTACCATGTCTTTTTGATGACTTCTTTACATTTGTCATTTATCTTTGGCTTGTAAAAGATGCATTAAAAGTGGATTGATGATTTTTCTACTTTTATTGTATAATGTATGGTACAGACTGGTGCGACATAAACATGCGATATCCAACATTTATATATTTTCATTCATAAGTTGATATTATTTAGACGTGAGTGTACTAAATGTGTTGTACTTTTAACGTATAACGTACGATTTTCAAAATTCTAGGTAGTATTTTTATGAAACAAAAATGTTTCAATCCTAAGTCGGAACATCTAAAGAAGATTTCGAATAATGGACAGTTTGACAAAGAGTTTTATTACTTTTTTTTGTTAGTATTTTTTTCTCTAAAGCAGGTTGAAAGAATTCGTTCGATATATGAAAGCTTCCAACATATTTAGTTGCATGTCGCACTAGTGTGGACGTATTGTACAACTTCTTACAACAAATGTTGGATGTCACACGTATGTGTACCATACTTTAGAAGCATAATTTCATAAGTTAACTTTTAACCAGTGGCTGTTCATTTTGTTACCCTTTCTAGCTTTAATTGCAGATGGCTTATTATTGTAAATAATTTAATTTTTTTATAATTTTTACTTTTTGATTATTTATTTCTATGATTAATGTTGATGTTTTATAATTTGTTATTTTTTTAAATAAATATTTTTATTTTCTTTTAACTATTGTTTATTTTTTGCACATTGTCTAGCGCCGAGCACGTTAATAAATTTTTTACATTTGCACAAAATAGATTCGTTTACATTATAAATTCGTTTAAAAAATCGGTTTTTTTTTAATAAAAACTAATATTTAGAATTTTTTTTCCTCTATAAAATCTAAATGGTGTTTTTCCGCATTTATCGTTATATCTTAGTAAATTTTTTCTCGATGGAAATTTTGTTCCTTCTTTGTTTTTTCTTTTAATTTTTTTTTTTTGTTCTAATTGGAATATTTTTTCGAACATTTCTGTTTTCTTAGGTCGTTGAAGGGAAAGATCATCCTCTTCGACAATTTAGCTCAATCATTAACAACGATATCGATTTCGTTAGTGATAGTCCAGCTAACGACACCAGGTACAGCACCACACCAAAACTAACTAATAAAATAAGCATAAGCCAAATAAACATAAGCGTTTCGTTTTATTTTTTATTTATTTATTCGTTCTTCTTTCTTTTATTTTCTGCGGTTTATTCGTTGTCTTATATTAAACAGTTCTTATGTGTCTTTTAGAAATAGACGAAATGTAACACACAACATTTTAACACCGCACTGAATTGCTAAGCTATTAATAACCTAACATAACCTAACTTATGGAAAAAAAATAAACGCGTTTTCACGCGTGTAAATGTCCAATTATTTTTTAATAACTCCTTATATTTCAGGAGATATTAACAATTAAAAAAGTCATTTTGTCTATTTAATTATTAAAGGGATTCAACGTTGAAGAACATTCCAAATCATATAGCATCACGTCCGCTAAGTTTCTATCTCGTTCTTAAACACAGAACTCTTATCCATACAAAATATAATTGACCTAACCTTAATAGTACAGATATACATTTATAAAGGGAGGGGTAAGGTCAAAACGATAAAAAAGCATATTTTCGATAATGTTTTTTGACGATACAGTTAATATATAATTATTTTTATAATTACTACATGATAAAATGACATTTGAAGAATACTTTGTGAAATTTTTATAAATAAATATCAAGAAATGAGGCATTGACAGCGAATCTACGCTGACGTCACAAAAAAAGTAATATTGCGGTGTCCCTCATAACTCATCACTGGATCATCTGAATTCAAAAAACCAAAATGATTTCATTAGTTGATAAAATTCAGCAGATAACGCTGACGAGTTTTCCTTTTTTTATTGATTTTTCAATTTTTTACAGCAAAAGTCAAAATACCGATTTTTCATGAAAAAAATCAGAAACTTTGTTATTTTAAAATACGTTAAAATTAAAAAATTAAAAAAAACTCGACA
Organism: Panorpa germanica; assembly: GCA_963678705.1. Taxonomy (NCBI): domain Eukaryota; kingdom Metazoa; phylum Arthropoda; class Insecta; order Mecoptera; family Panorpidae; genus Panorpa; species Panorpa germanica. The sequence goes on along the minus strand of OY783220.1, from coordinate 11,624,490 downwards.
GCGTTACCTCGGCATTTATGTAAAGAAAGAGTGTACAAAATTTCAAAAGAATCGGTCCAGTAGATTTTGAGCTAGAGAGGACACCGACTTTGAAAAAGCTATGTGTGAGAAATCGCATTTAAAAGTTTCAAAGTAACACGAAACCAGACCAGAGAGGTGAAGACTTAAAACTCTATATCTCCGACAGTTTTACTCCAATCGACTTCAAATTTTTACACAATAAACTTAATATGTTGTACAATAATATAAATAAATTAAAAAAAAGAAAGTTGAAACCTTACCCCGCACAATTGAAAAATCGATCCCTAAAAAATGAGTACACAAGCACATTTATAGAAAACTGCATTATGTATTGATACAATTGATTTTTATAGAATTCGCAATGTTTAAAAAGTTATTAACGATTGAAATAGTCATTTTTGAATAAGATACGCTTTCAAAATAATAATTTCTATGAGTTACATTTCGCCTATAATTCTCTTTAGTTTAAAATAAATAAATCGTTCAAACGTTCTACGAAATTTCTTATCAAAATCGTCGCACAACTTTTTTCACTATTATTTCACATATTTTTTTTTTGGTTTGTATAAATATATTATTTCTTATTGATTTTAATTTGATTTTACAATTATATAGATATAATTTTGCATGTTGTAAATAAATTAGTGATAAATATAATATTATTTTGATATAAAACATAATAAATTACTTGACGTAGTTATCAATTTTTAGGTTATAACAACTTTTGGCCCTCGTAAACCACAAAGGCAAGTCTCTAACACAACATCTTCTGTAACATCAGCTGAAAATTTACAAATCGATGGATTACCAGTAACAATCGAATCCGGAAATTCAACAAGTTCCCAATATCGATTTAATTCCGCAAATATTCTATCTGCAAATGTAGTATTACACAACTCACAAACTTCCGGGACATTGGTATCACCATCCGGAAATAGTATAACGTCAGGAAATACATTACGTCCAAGTAGTCCCAGTTCAATAACCCCGCCACATAAACTTTGTCTGGAGACTTCTTTTACAAGTCTGCAAAGTCCTACAGAATTCCCACCTCCTGGATCATCTAACTCGAAAACAAGCTCCATTACCGGAAGTATTTACTGCAAATCTAAATCACCGGTGCAGTTAAATGCTATACTGAATTACGATTTCGCATCTCTTTTAGATGACTCCATTTTGAATCGTAGTTTTGGCACATCGTGTGACTATTATGACAAAAATGAACGGTTGGATCATAAGTTACATAAAAATGTTGCGTTTGATATTAGTGATAATCCTCACACAAAGAAACACAAAGCCTTAAATAACAAAGGAATTCTGCACAGGCCGAGAACGAGCTTGGATTTCTATGACAAAACCACCAGTGGTAAGGTAGACCTCATATACGATGATTGGTTTGGATTGGCACCGTTGGCAAGCCCCGAAAGTCTCTCGGAACTGTCGAGTATCAGTTCCCGGACAAGTCTCGCGACAAGTATAGAGCGGTGTTTGCAGACAATATCAATAACCAAACCAATACACACTGACGATATCGACAACTACGCCCTCCACACACCAAAAGTAATGCGAAGAACTCCCAAAATAACAGGAAATCTCTCCACGTGTGCAGATGATATGAATAGTGTTTTAAGCTACCAAAAATTAGGACAAAATTATAATTTTAACCGATTTCCTTCACACGTTGAATCATCAAACTCAAGCGGTGATCTCAGTTTTGAGTCTGCAACTAGTTTAGAACAGAATAGATGTTGCGCAACAAATGAAGATCTCCTCCGGAGTTGGGAGCGGAAATATAAACGACAGAGTAATAATGAAACATCAAAATCTTTCGATCAGATCGATGAAAATAATTATGAAGAGAATCTTCGCAACAAAACTCTATCTAATAATTTACCAGCTTGTACCTCACAGTGCCCTTTATGTCCTTGTAAGAAATTCCCGCACAAAACTTGTTGCCCGAATTACGATCATGCCGAATGTGCCCAATTACCAGATAATTCCAATACAGCTTCTTCCAGTGACACTTTCTTAAGTACAAAATCTTCATTAACAACATTAGATGTGTCACAAATTAGTCCTCATAAAACTTTCAAAAATTTGAAAGATGTTCAAAAAATGTCAACAGAAATTTCGCAGTTAACTAAAAATATATATGCTGAGTCACATGATCCGCCGAGTAGCTCCGAACATACACGAAAAGTCTCGAAGGATTACTTGGTAGTGGACCGATTAAGCGATGGTGAAATGTCAGATAGAAAATCTCCGATAGCTGATGAAAATTCTAAGTTGTTAATAGAAAAATCAAGTCCTTTAAGAGTTATATCAAAAGAAAAAGGAAAAATGAAATATTTAATGAAAAAGAGACAAAGTTTTGATGAAAAATTCTTCTCGAAAAATGAAAGTTTACCGTTATTATCAAATTTAGCCGAAAAATCATCACCAACAAATTTTGTTAAAAGAAAAAAGTACGTTTATCCTATCACAAATATTGCCAGAGGTGAAAGCAGCGTCTAAGCTACTGGATTGTGTTATTAAAAAGATATTATATTTTTGTATTCATTTTGTTATAAATAAATTAAATTTTATTAAATACCGCGCCAATAAAAACCGAGATTTTTGACAATTTGGGAAAACTTATTGGGTAGCTACTTTATGAAGACGCAGCTGAGAATTGGATGGTTTCCTTATTAGAAACTTGGTAATTTCATTCTAAAAGTGCGATTGTATTTAGTATGTATCTTACATGTTTTGCGTACAATCTCCAGATACGATTGCCACTACTAAACTACTCTAATTAAAAAAAAAGGAAAGTACCGAATTCCTGGGTGTATCAACATAATAAAAAACCAAAATATTCAGTGAATAAGAATATAAAACTATAAATTTTTAATTTTGCAAACTATTATAAAGATATTATAACTCATGCTTAGTGTCCGTCTGAAATTAAAAATTAACAAAAACTATATATTAATAAACTCTTTGATATTTTATAAATTCTGATATTGTTTAAATTTTAAATAAACCGCCTAACGGTACTATCAAATATTAAAATTTTAGTTCCATATTTTAATAATAGATAGCACTATAGAATAAATAAAAAAAATAATTTTAAAATAAAAGTTTCTAAATATTTAAATGTAAAAATTTCTCCAAATAAAAACTTCCTTTATTAATAAATTATAAATAGATAGAAAAACAATATCAGAAATACGAATACTCGTAAAAAACAAAACAACTCAAAATGACAATACTAATTTGTTGTCGAGTAACTGAAATATTTATATAGAAATTATTATTATATAATAAATAATATACAATAAGTTAAAACTATCCATTTGGGCAAAACAACGTAAATTATATTTATATTATCATTTTAAAAATGCTTGGATATTTTATTTTTTGGAAAATATAATGCCCAAGGGTCCAAAAGAATAGTTTAATCCACCAGAAATTTGTTTTTCAATGTATGACAATATAACCAAAACATTTGTTTGGTAATAATTATAATGAAGGGCAGAAATTGAATTCTTTTTATAAGTATATAATATCACAGAGTAAGCTTTGGTTGTGATCCTAGATAAATTCAAGATTAAACTCGTTTTTCTGTAGTCAGTTAATGGGTTTGTGTCCTATGTCTTAATTTCTATAAAGCAGTACCAAATATTGATAAAGTATGTTACTAGAACCTCAAATCTCTAATTACTTTTTAATAATTCCTTATATGTTAGGAGATATTAACAATTAAAAAAGTTACTATCTCTTTTATACAACAGAACGTAAAACAGATAGCATACTTATCACAGAACTCTTATTCATAGAAAAATAATTGACCTACCCTTAATAGTACAGACATGTTACGTCATAAATATGGCCGACATTAGTAGCGCTAAAACTACAACTCGAATTTTTAATCGCTATATCTCCGTCAACATTTAGATAAAAAATTGAGTATACAAGCCCATTGTAATTTATGCCTTGTAACCTTGATTCATAGTTTTGTACCTCAGCTGTTATTTTTGTTCGTCACAAATCGTTGGTCTTGCCACAACTGAAGTTTAAATGGCTACTATTAAATCGATCCATAGCTACTATATTTCTGAACACAGAATATTTAAATAACGCATTTTGGTTATGTTTAAAGTTTTATTAAACGATTTCTGCCCATCAAAACACTCACATATAGCATAATTACGGACAAATTGCTAACCTACAAAGTGTTTTAAATAGACGGTATTTTCATACCATTTATTTAAGATTATAATACGTTGTTAAATGCGTAAAAAATTGTAAAGATGTACACTACGCACCAACTATTAGAATCACAAAGATGTTGGATCATTTAAAACATTTTGTAAATGCAGATAGGGTAACTACAGTATTGAGTACTAACAGAGAATTCGAAGAGACTTATAAAATTGTTGATTTTAATTAACCAATCACAGAACTTAATTTTAATTATAACTTTAGTAGAACTATCATTTCAATTTTCATTTATTTAGAATGTTTATAAGAATTATAGAAAATATATTCTAGTTCACGTTAAAATTAATGCTAATATCACATGTACCTATATAACTTGAAGTTGAAAAATTAAACTTATTAAGAATTTATTTTCTAATCATCAGTATTAAAATTTATTGTACTTATATTTTGTATCTAGTCATAATTATATGGTGTTAAAACCTTATGCTTCAGTAACGCTATTTATTTTAAGAGGGCTGTGCGGACGATTCAAGTACTCATTTCAGCATAATCATAAATCTTTTTAAGGGTTCAATAGTAATAAAGTTTTCTTTTAAGACCTTTTAAGACCGAACAACCCTCTTACAACAAATTCACCAGTCACATTTACGTAACATTTACATTTATCTCACCTAACGTGTACCATAGATAAAATTAGATCATTTCATTTTATGAACCAAATACAATGGATGGGCTTATACTATTTGAAAGGGTAATAATTTTAAGTTTCTAAATCGCTTTTAAGGGTCATTTAAATACCAACTAGTGTAATATATTAATAAACCTAATTTTACCAGTTAAAGGAATCATATTTTCAAAACATGAAATAAATATTCTTGATGGCATAAATATGAACAGCAAAATTCTAAATCAGTTATACTTTTTCTCCATACTGTACTTTTTTATTGTATTAGATCCTTCGATGTACGCATGCGTAGTGATAACCGATGTTGGTTGTACCTTTGGTATATTTCTAAACTGTACCGTCTATTTCTAAAGCTATGTATCCATCAAATATCTGTACAAATTCATCCCGCAAATTAGTAGTATATCTTTTTCTATTTCGATGCGATTACTGATGCAAGTTATTTTATTTATATAACTAAAAGCTCGTTTGAAATAATTTTGATTTGATAATTTCAAAGAAAAAATGCGTAAGAAATCAAATAGAAGGTAGTAATTTAAAAAAAGGAAAAGCCTGAAGTGGTATGTGTAAACTAAGACGTAAAAATTACCTTTTCCTACAAATGTACAACCCGTACGGATACAAATATTATATTATCTGCCTCTTAAAACTATTTTTAAACATTTAAATTTAACTACAAGCATTTCTTCCATCTGCAAATTGTTTCTGCATTAAACTTGATCAATTTTTCAGTGACAACTTCGTAAAAAACTATCTGAGAAACTGTTAAGATACAAGTTTGTTAATTTTCTTGGCTAGATAGCCACAGGTTTCCTAATTTTGTTTAAATAGTACGTATTTTTTACAAATGTTATAGCTAATTTCTGCCAAAAATATTATGCAGTATTGGTGAATACGTAGCTTTAGAGACTGCATAGACACAGCCCAGTGTTCCGAGCGTAGGTCTACGAGGGCAGATTTTGCACCATGTGTCCGCACACGAGGTAAAAATGTCCTTGAAGCCATTCCAAGAAACACAAATATCTAAACATTGCGCCATTTTTTAGACCAGTACACAACAGCTGGAGTACAATCTTCGCATTTAAATTCATTTTAATGACAAATATTTATAGATTTTTTAATCTCCTCTTCACAACTTCATTAAAACTCAACCCTTTTCTTAATATAATTATCAAACAAACTATCAAGATTAATAAACAAGATAAGACGATTTAAAAAATAATTAAATAAACATTTTATACAAACATCATTTGTTTATATCTTTGAAATGGGCTTGTGTCCTATCTCTTAATTTCAATAAAAGTGTACTATATATTCATAAAGTGGGTTACTAGAACCTCAAATGTTCAATTATTTTTTAATAACTCCTTATATGTTAAGAGATATTAACAATTAAAAAAGTCATTTTGTCTCTTTAATTATCAAAGGGATTCAACGTTGTACACATTCCAAGTGCATGTGACATCACAATCCTTGTGTAAGGTTACCAACCTTACAGGTCATAAATCTCTGCTATATGTATTTATATATCAAAATATCAAATATTATTTACAGCTATTTCAAGGAACAATCAAATTTCAATATTATGTCTGCCTTGGCAAGGTTAAATAAAATAAAAACTTATTATTCTTTGACTTGACTTGATTATTTGACTACCAACAGCTACAAAACTTTACCACAGCACTGACCTACTCAACAAGTAACTGACGTATAAAATGCATTTCACGTCATACAAATATGGCCGACCATTTATAGCGCTAAAATTACAATTCAAACTTTTAATTACTCTATCTCCGTCAATATTTAGATATTTAATAAAATAGACACGCCAATACACATTTATTAACATCAATTTCAATCAACATATAAAAAATCGACCACTAAAAATTGAGGACACAAGCCCATTGACACCAACGAGAAAGTGACAACGGTTTTAATATTACATATTATCATTCCGAGCATTTAAATAGCATTTCTCAAGAAAATTATAAAGTTTTTCTTAATAAAATAAAAATATCCGTTGCAAATATTATTAAAAAAAATTATAAATGTGCATATTACCAAATAATCTGCATACAAAACGGTGCCAAAAATGCATTTGCGATGTCAATTTTATTATAATATATTTAAAATATAGATTTTAAACATAAAAAATAGAAATATTAATAAATATTATGTTTAGAAAGGGTTTATAAAACTATAAAAACATTTAAATATTTCTGTATATTACAAATAAAAATCGAAAATTATTAAAAGAAAATGTTAAAAATTAAATTAGAATATTCATATAAAAATATATAGCAACATAAAAAAGTAGTTTTTGTAAAAATCTGTATAAATAAATATATAAAAATAAAAATATATTTAAAAAATATTATTTTTTATTATTTAGTTTAACCGTTGGCTTATTTCTGCCTTTTTGCTAGGATGTGAGCTCCAATTCTAAATTAAAATTTTGGTATCAAGAAAAAGGAATTTCAATCAATTTTAATATCTTTTAAGAAACAAGCAATAACTAGCAAATAAGAAATGAGAGTTCGCTTTATTTAAGCTAAATATTATTTGCCACAATATTTTTTTATATATGCGATTACTAAACCAATCGCATCCATAAAGAATATGGACAGTGATGTAGTCGAAATAATACCTTTGCCAAATAATAATGATATTCACATGCATCTCTAATTCACATACGAAGACATAGCTACAACAATGCTTATACGCTGAACGGCTAACGATATGAATTGTACAAAATGGAGATCAGTTTCTTATTGCACTTTGGTGAGTTACAATCAGAACGAACACCAGTCAACCAAAAATGGCTACTAAAAGCCTCGTGGCAAGTGGCAGTGATTTTGGCAAACATGATAACGTTGATTTATTAAGACGTATTATTAAATTACTTGATGCAACTGGTTACACATTAGTTCAAAACAATGGACAACGAATTTTTGGGCCTCCTCCTAACTGGAGCCACGATGAACCTGGTCGAGGTACAGAAGTCTTTGTTGGAAAACTTCCACGTGATTTGTTTGAAGATGAGTTAGTGCCACTCTTTTGCAAAGCAGGTATAATATATAATTTTCTTTAATAATGTTTTTTTGTTGCAAATATTATTAGGATTTCTTTGTGTTTTTCTTTAGGTTTAATATATGAGATGAGACTCATGATGGACTTCAGCGGATCTACCAGGGGCTATGCGTTTGTAAAATACACATCATCTATTGATGCAAATAAAGCTATTGAAATGTTTAACAAGCATGAAATTCGTCCCAATGTTAACATTGGCGTCGTTAAATCTATTGATAACAGGCGCCTATTCGTTGGAAATGTACCAAAAGAGAAAACCAGAGGTGAAGTATACGACTTAATGTCACAATTAGTAACCAACATTTCCAGGGTCATTCTGTACTCTTGTCCAGAAGATAAAACTAAAAACAGAGGATTCGCTTTTGTCGAATTTTATACACATCGTGATGCTGCTATGGCCAGACGCTGTTTAATTCCTGGAAAAGTAAGGCTCTGGGATGTAGATGTCACTGTTGACTGGGCTCAACCGGAATATGAAGTAGATGAATCCGTTATGGAGCAGGTATGTTTAACAAGAATATTTGGTAATTATTCGATATAGCTACACCTTTTGTTTTGAATCTTATAAAAAAAACTACTGCACTTTCGTATATTTTCTGGCGCTTTTAATATAGTAAAAACATATATAAATTCTGCATAATTTACATTATACCATTTTTTATTACAAATAGACAGTATTTATGCTTAAAGGCGAACAATAAATGTGAAATATGACGCCATTTTCATATATATATGAAACATTGTTATTTTATTTTTAACCTCAAATTTGAAATTTTAACTTTAACCATTAATATTGTCTTTTCCTAAATAAAAAATGGAATAATGTATATTACCTAAGATTTGTACATGTTTTTAGTATACAACAAATGCTATAAAACATACAAAAATGCAGTAGTTTTTTTTTAAGATTCAAAACAAAAGGTGTAGCTATATCAAATAATTACAGAATATTTTTTTTTAATATAGAAACATAAAATGCTTTTCTAAATGTATCATAATTTCAGGTCAAGATTTTATATATTCGCAATTTAAGCATGAAGACACATGAAGCATTTCTAAAAACTTTATTTATGGAGCACGCTGGTGAAAGCGAAATTCTTAGACTTAAGAAAATGAAGGACTTTGCTTTTGTTCATTTTAAAACCAGATCTATTGCTGAATATATTAAGGACAAGCTAGACGGTTAATATCATTATATAAATATTGGAAGTATACAACATCGGTAGAATACTTTTTATAAGTTTACTTATTGTCTTTTATAGGTATAAGCATAGATGGCGTTCAGATCGAAATAGAATGGGCGAAACCTCCACGAAAAGAGTATAAAACTTTACATTATAATAATAATGTAATGTAATAACCATTTAAATATAATTAACACATATATGTTTTATATAGGGAGGCTATACTGGAATATCATTCAAACGGTTTAAGTCATCGTCGCAAAAACCTTTCCCGTTCTATTACTCCAGAACCAACCACATCATCAGCAGTTTCTAATGGTTCTACTTCCCCGAGATTAGCAGACCAAGATAAGCTTCGAAACGTGGAATTTTGGACTAACCTAAATTTTATTGATATCGCTATGGAGCAGACACAACTGCGTAAAGAATATGCTGGTATTACAGCTATATGTCACTTTAATAACATTGACCCACCAATCTTTAAATATAAGATTACGAAGGATGTGTTCGAGAATGTCTTATACTTTTGCGTGGTAAGTACATAATAAACAATACGATGCTTTATATATTTACATAATTATTTTAATGTTGAATTTTTGTACTCACATTTTTTTAGGGTTTGATGCCGAAGCTTTTGGGGTACGCTTATTACTATCAGTGTCCACAAGGAACTCCAACTCTTGAAGAAGCTCTGTATGAATGCATTGTGCAGATAAGAAACCACTTCAGATACATTTATCCTCCACCTAGTGAGTAAAATATGTGTCACTTATATTTCAGAAGATTTGAAATTAATATTTGTTTTTAACTATAGGTGCACTAGCCAACATGTCTCTCCCATAGAGTCTGAAGAACTATTGTACTACAACATCTGCATGTACCAAATTAATTAATTAATTATTGCTATAATTCTTAAGGATAAATATTTATTCTTCATATTTCAATTGTAGAAAAAGGTATCAGTTAAAAATGTTCAATTATTTCTCTTGTTGACCACTTTGTTTCAAAATAAAATTGAAAAAGGTTGGCTTATTTTTTCTATTCATTTACATATTAATATTAACTTAGATATACAGTACTAGGACTTGAGTTTTTCAATTTGGAATATTATGTTTTGTATGTATTATGTTTCATTAAAAATTTGAGTTGATTATTGTTTACAAATCAATTTCATTATGTGGTCAATAAATATTATTCAATTAAACATGTGGAGTTTTATTTGGAAAATAAATATACTTTTAAAGAAAATTAATTACCTAAATTTAAGGTTAATTTAAAATCAAAAATTTACCTGTTACTTCTTGGTATTACTAGTGAGCAAAAGTTAAGAACAATGTCTTAGATTTGTTTTCCGCATTTTCAAATGAGACTGGCGGTAAATTTAACTATTAAGTAATATTCACTTGTGTTTTAGAGGATAAAAATAAAAGAAACAATTCTCCAATTAACAAATCAATATTGCGATTTATCGAAAATGTATTTTTATTCTTCTTCTTCTTACAAAATGATAGTTCATAATTTGAGGCGCGGTTTTGCAAATGTTTTAAAAGTTTTAATTAATTAAGGACATAATTAAAATACATAAGTATTAGAAATAATGAAAAATATTTATTTCAAAATTCATATTAGAAACAATCTTATTTAAACATAATTCGCTTCTCCAATAAACGTCATTAACATTCTATATAATCTTAATGACTACAACTAACAAAATCACAAACAGTACATAAAAATAGAACAACTTAATATATATAAGATAGGTACACTATCATTTAGAACATAATATTTTTTTCTCAACAATGATATAACAAATTTATAAAAGTTTAAATACACCACGATAACTGGGTACGAATTTTTTAGCTTTAATTAATGCACATTCATTTGAAACGCTAATAAGTTCTAAGAATTCAGGAAATATTTAAATATAAACAAAACATATTTCAATAATTCCTTTTATGTAAAAAATCTGATGTTTATTTTTAGAAGACTATTATAGTATTTACTTTAGCTCTTTCATAGTTTCTTAAATTTTGTGCACAACCAATTAAAACAGTTACATAAAGCTAGTATGTAATGCGAAATAAATATAACATGCGTTATACTGTGATGTATCTATTAAAAATCAATTGAAAACAGTTATTATACTCAGAAAAATCTGTTGTTAAAAACAGTGCATTTTGGGACCGCAGAATTTGAATTTAAGTTTTAGGAATGGCGGTGGTGCCCCGTCTCGAAAATTAGGCTGTAATCAATTTTTCTTGAATATTCCTTTATAAGTTTTACAATAAGAAAGATATAATCGAAAATAAATCTTAAATTAATCAGTTCATTACACCAACTTTATTTACTTTCTTGGATAATAATATTATCTACAAAAAAGCATGTTGCAATTTTTAGTTATACTTATAATTTTCAAGATAAACAAAGAAAACTGATTACAACATTATTTTTAAGGTAGGAGTCGAATAAGAGGCGCTTCTTTACATAATAATAAAATAAAGTTGCTGCCTATACAAAATACACGGTTCGATGACTGATTTTTCAGACTCTCACTGCATTAGCTTTAGCCATCAAAAGCGAATTTAAACGTATTGGCAAAATATTTTAAAACTTCCTGCACGCAAAGGTATTCCGCATATTTCAAATCAGTAGTCGGGGGACTTTCAAAGTAGTAGTTGTAGCCAGAAGAAAGTTTGGGAATGTAGGCCTGAAAATTAAAATATTTATATTATTTAATTCTGTTACACTCGTATTTCTTTAATAATAAATCAGGATACTTACGCAATGAATAAATAATGGAATTCCGAATGTGTTAGTTCCAGCTTCCTTTGATACAAACACCGGGCGTCCAAATTTGTTGACGTCGCAGATAGCGTAAACCAGCGAAGTATTTCCAAATTTTTCCAAATTCATAAATATCTTCGATAGTGATGGGTTAGTAATCAAATCTTCTAAAATTACTTTGTCGTCAGTGTCATGACTAGTATTACCATTAATTTCGGCAGCTGGTATAATCGGAGGTGGACGTTGTATAATTTGAAAATTTTTGTAGCTGGTTTGCACGAAAGTATGCTGTTGGTAAGGAAAAGGTGGTTGAGTTTCTGGGCACATATTGCACCGAAGATACTGTTGCACTTGTTGAATTCCTTGGTCAAATCCATAAGGTTGATACTCTAGGCTTTGATCTCCAGAATTATTAATAGGAGGCGGAGGTACTGTATAATAATCTTGTGCAGGTTCATTACGTTCACTGATGTTCTCTGATTCTTTCACGGAATTATTGTCTTCACTGGATTTAGTATCGGTGCTTGAAGAAGTAACGCTTCCCTCTTCACTGCTGCTATAAGAAAATAATAAAATACATATAACGCCATTTTGTATATTTCAAATGAAATAAGTTTTAAATTTCAAGTCAAACAATAGTGAAAACTATTTCATAAATTACAATTGCATAAAGAACTTGATACATTAACTAGCTTGACTAGAATGTTGATAGCACTACCTCGACAGTCACAAGAAATTATTCTCTGATTACAAGAAGTACTATCGTGAAACAGGAGTGAATTACTTTATAGACAAGCCTGACTTTTAAATTTAATAAACACGTTAAAAGTTACAGACTTACCTTTGTTTGGAGTTTATTTTATTGTAGAATATAACCAGTTTGTTGTTATGCAAAACAGTTCCTGAAATTTTAAAACAGATTAAGTTAATATGCCCTACCGTTTTAATATATTTAATATAAAAAATTACCATTTAACAGTTTTTTAGCTTTTTTGGCTGTCTCCTTTTTGTTAAAATGGATGAAAGCAACGTCATTTTTCTTGAATATCTCATTTACAGCATGATTACCAACAGCTGATTTAAAAGTCTGTGCAATAACTTGTTCAGGAATGTTTCTTACGTTCATTACGAACAAAGATTTGGACTATAAAAAAATGTATTAATATTAACAGAGTTATTATTTCATCCTATCTTTTGAAATATCAATCAGATCAAGGTGCTAAGGTATTTTCCTAATATGTTCTTCAGTTTGTCTTAGGTGTGTGTCTATGCTAACTGGTATTGAGTATCTTATTGTTTAGTGAGACAATTCCGAATATAAAGTTTTGAGATATAGACAAAAAGAATATACCAGCGTTATTCGACAGGTTTATCTGCATTTTAAGTTTGTTTATGAGTTTACCCGAGTGTCGAACGAGATGGAGAATATTCGCACTTGTCTCACAAACTAAACAAAGTTCTTTTGCAAATTACCTCGTTTGGTACAGCCCAATCTATTTTAATCTTTTGATGCCACAACACAAAATTGTTCGGAATAAGAACACGTCGTGCATTAGCTGCATCCACATGTGTTCTAAATACCAGAAATCCATATCCTCTATTCATTTTCTGCTTTTCACGATCTGGTACTACCACAACTGATTCAAGTCCTTTAACCAATTTTTGTATCTCAGTAAAAAGTTCTTTTTCAGTAATAGATTTTGCAATATTTCCAACGTATAATCGACGATTGTCAAAGGATTGAGTGGCGCAAATTTTAACATCAGAACGAAGAAATGTTGACTGTAGGGCATAACATGCGTACATGGCCTCGTTCTTGTCAGCATAGGTGACGAAAGCGTAGCCTCTGTTACTTCCAGAAAAGTCCATCATTAAACGAAATTTATATATCTTTCCCAATGCAGAAAAAAACGGTATTAGCTCATCTTCGTAGCACTCTCTTGGAATGTTGCTGAGAAACACTTCTGAACCTAGAAAACAATAAAAAATAAATTAATATTTCTGAAGATGTATACTGCAAAGAGATTAGTTGAAAAAACTTTGTTCTTAATATAGTGTTTTTAAAAGGTGTGTCCTATACTCATCATCTCTATACTATCATTTTTAATCACATAAACTTAAAGTCGTTTTCAAAGTCAATTCTTTTTAAAGTTTACATCTTTATCATCATTAGTAGTTCTCGAATAAATCTAGAAAATTTGGGGTCGCATTTTATTTAAAATTTAAAAGTATATCATTATTTCAATTTTATTACGGTAAAGAATAATAAATCATTTCAGACTCTACAAAAAAGACAAATAAAAACGTGGTAGTAGCATCATTGGTTGCCACTAGACCCAGTAAAAACCAGTTTTAAGTTCTTTGTTTGCATCTGCCATTTTTGAGAGCATAAGAAGGGCGGTCCTTGATATACCAGGTATTTTTTTTAACAATAGCCCTTTGTTAAAATATTGTACAATAATATTTAACCATATGTACTTAAATATTAAACAGAATGGCGATAAATTTGCTACTTTAAGTTAGAAGAATATTACAAAATAATTAGCAATCTCAAATGGAAATAATTATAAAAGTTATAAATTGTAAAATGGAGAGATAATAATATCATTTTATTAAAGTTCACTGAATTTTTGTTTGCCTATCAATTGTCCGTTCGATCCGTAACCAAAATTTAAAATATTATTGGATTAATATTTATAAATAGTTTTACAAATTTGCTATTTAAATAATATAGTAATAAAAGGTCTTCTATCAAGGGTAATTTACCCTACTTAGCAAACTCCTAATCTATATGCACACGCTGCCTAATAAATGCCGGTTTTTAATGTTCTCTGTATAAAAATTTAGATGTAATTAATTTCTGAATATAGTACATTAAAAATAAAAATAAATTTTAACAAAGATTTAGTTTTAACTTTAATTTAAGATTCAACTTGTGAAATATAAGGAAATAAAAATAATTTAAATTGAATAAAAATAATAATTTATATTAAAAGGAAATAGTAATTAATATTAAATAAAATATATTATAGACGGACGACAAATTTTTTAACTAGCAAAATAAAGTTTGTTTTGAAATAAATTCGATTCCTAAAGATAAAAATTACAATTACAGTTTTTTTGTAAATCATTCATTTTAGTAGTATATTAATTATTAAAAACTAACCTGGTTCAGGAAGTGGTGATAACCACGTTGGTGGGGGTCCATAAATTCTTTGTCCGTTTTCTTGCACCAACGGATATCCAGTTTCGGTTAATATTTCTTGAATCTTTAATTTAATATTGTCACTTAATTGTAAATCAGATAAATTCTTAATTGGAGCACTCATTTTGTTTAAAAATAATAATATTTATATTCAATTTAATTTCCTCTGTAGAGCAAACTAGGAAGAGAACACACTCGTCCGGCTGTAAAATATAGAATGATGGTAACGCAATCGTGTTGTATTATTCTCGAAGGCGGTATAATCACAAAGGGTCTGTCTCTAGGCCTTGAGATGCATGGTCCGGGTACAGGGTTCAGAGTTCTACTGCATTGCATTGGATATATGCACAACCCCTTGCCCTTCCTCAAAATATTGCACGCAGTACCTAGTATTTTTTGAATATAATATTAGTATGTTTTATTTAAATGTAAATTTATCTGTATATGGTCAATACTTAATGATAAATGAACGATATTAAATAAAGAGATATATAAATATACTCTAAGAATTGCTCTGTAAAATTATATTGCTCTTAATAAAATCAAATAATACATCTTAAAAATAATTAATTAATTATAATATGTTCTTAAGGTGAAACGGTACTTGGCCATTTTTGATTCGCGAAATATAGATGGCGAAACTATACAGCAGGTTAAATATTATCAAAATAATAAGTTACTTACATAAAACGATTTAAACATAAAAAAATATGTTTTTTTGATATTATTTAACCTGCTTTATCTCCATCTATATTTCGCGAATCAAAAATGGCCAAGTATCGTTTCACCTTAATATATATATATAAATTTATATATATAAATATATATATAATATATATATATATATATATATATACATATATATATAAATATAATATATAATATGGTTCCTAATTATAATATGCATTTGTCTATGTAACATTTTTAACAGTGTACTTACCCAAATTTTCTTTGTGATACGATATGAATAGCATAATAACTGAAAATGACATATGCTGTAAAAAGTACAGTCTGTATAATATTTGCGTTTTATAAATTTGCAGATTTAGGAACTGTTATGTACCTATAGTGATGCTGTAACTACGGTATAGCTAGACTGCGACAACGCGCAAAGATCTTGGACAAATAAAGTGAGAAAAATTACATTATTTCTATAACGAGATGCAAGAGATAATACTGCATTAGCAATATTTATAGTAACAAATTTGTAATAAAAGAATTAGATGGGGCTCTACGTGCCAAAACCGCGTTAGTTTGTATCTGGGACTTGTATTTAATTAATGACAATACGTTGTCTCGTTCTTAATTGTCTTTTGTTTTAATTGACCTCTCTTGTTGGAGTGATTAGGTTTATATGTAATGCCCAATAAGGGATGGGCTCCTCAATAAGCATTGAGCGCCGGCTTGTGCATTTACATTTTATATGTATTTCCAACTTTAGTAGCACTGTTCCCCATGCTAGACGAATACATATGGGCTTGTGTCCTCATTTTTTAGTGGTCGATTTTTCAATTGTTGATTGAAATTGATGTTAATAAATATGTATTGGCGTGTCTATTTTATTAAATATCTAAATGTTGACGGAGATATAGCAATTAAAAATTTGAATTGTAGTTTTAGCGCTAGAAATGGTCGGCCATATTTGTATGACGTGAAATGCATTGTGTACGTCAGTTATTTATTGATCAGGTCAGTGCTGTGTTAATGTTTTGTAGCTGTTGGTAGTCAAATAATCAAGTCAAGTCAAAAATTAATAAGTTTTTATTTTATTTAACCCTGTTACAGCAGACATGATATTGGAATTTTATTGTTCTTTGAAATAGCTGTAAATAATATTTGATATTTTGATATATAAATACATATAGCAGAGATTTATGAGCTGCAAGGTTGGCAGCGGTTGTGATGTGACATGCATTTGGAATGTGTACAACGTTGAATCCCTTAAATAATTAAAGGACAAAATGACTTTCTTACTTGTTAATATCTCCTGAAATATAAGGAGTTATTAAAAAATAATTGAACATTTGAGGTTCTAGTAACCAACTTTATCAATATATAGTACACTTTTATATAAATTAAGACATAGGACACAAGCCCATTAACCCATGGTAATATCTTACTATTTGTTTGGTCGCGGGCTGGACGTATAATCGACAAACAGTACGATTAATCGAACACGAATATAGTATGAACATTTCATAATACAGTGTGGTGCATATTAATAACAGACCGATAAGAGAATACTAAAGTATCGACAGACGTCATTAAAAATCTAAGAAATATAAAAATTTCGCATCGCAGTATAACGCCTATTTCTTTAAAAACTTTTTATTTCAGGTCATAGAAAGAAATATATGTCTATGGTTATGAGAGTTTATACTCTTCAAATTTAAAACAACCATAAATTTAAAAATTATTGTTTTATTACTTTGGATTATTTCTATCCGTCTGCTAAATATAATACCCTTGACCACAATGGGGTTGTGAACTATATATACATAAAATTGTTTGTCGTGAGAGTGTTAGAAGCCGCCATCGGTGCAGTCTTTGGTGTACTAGGAAAATAGAATTTAGCTAGTACAAAATTTAATTCAAGCATTGGTTATTTATTATCTTGAATATCAGATTTTTGTCGATTTCATTTCTCTCTATAACTGCCCTAACGCAAGACAAAATTTAGAAAACAGCTCCGTCGGTGTCGAATGGGCTTGTGTCCTCATTTTATAGTGGTCGATTTTTCAATTGTTGATTGAAATTGATGTTAATAAATGTGCATTGGTGTGTCTATTTTATTAAATATCTAAATGTTGACGGAGATATAGCAATTAAAAATTTGAATTGTAGTTTTAGCGCTAGAAATGGTCGGCCATATTTGTATGACATGAAATGCATTTTATCGTCAATTATTTGTTGAGTAGGTCAGTGCTGTGGTAATGTTTTGTAGCTGTTGGTAGTTAAATAATCAAGTCAAGTGAAAGAATAAGTTTTTATTTTATTTAACCCTGTTACGGCAGACATAATATTGGAATTTTATTGTTCCTTGAAATAGCTGTAAATAATATTTGATATTTTGATATATAAATACATATAGCAGAGATTTATGAGCTGTAAGGTTGGCAGCGGTTGTGATGTCACATGCATTTGGAATGTGTACAACGTTGAATCCCTTTAATAATTAAAGAGACAAAATGACTTTTTTAATTGTTAATATCTCTTAACATATAGGGAGTTATTAAAAAATAATTGAACATTTGAGGTTCTAGTAAACCACTTTATCAATATATAGTACATTTTTATAGAAATTAAGACATAAGACACAAGCCCATTACAGAACATGCTGCAGAGTATCTTATTAAATATAGCGGTTGCTATACTATAAACATATATAAATAAACAAAGCTAAGTAATTAATCTTAAATAGACCGACACAATAAATAGATAATAAAATGGCACGCGCTATTTCGTGGTGGTCCATAAGAGCAGCCACAACAAGAAATTGATAGCGTATATCAAAATACCGCCAACAGATTTCAACAAATTTATATATAAACAAATAACACCAGAGAAATGAAAATGTGTTTATTCTTATTTCGTATATACTACCCTGTTAACACTTCTGCAATTGGTTACCTGAAGAAACTGGTTGGTAGACCTGACTAATAGGAACTAGCGCTGATTTATATATTCTATTCTATTCCATCTCCTTTGTGTCTGCCAGTGTCTGCCATTTTGAGTGTGGAATTGCTTATCCAGTTGCTTAAGTCATTTTGTATTTAGCTGCAGGTAAAATTGATTAAGATAACGCTTGTAATAATATCTTACTTTCAATAAGATAATATCTTTTACATTGTTAACTAGTTAAAAGTAAATACGGAAAATGAATTCTGGACCACTGCAAACAATTACGGAAGAGACATCACTTTATATGGAAAGTGCAAGGACTATATATGGGCCGCTGCAAAATTGTATTTCTCCACCTCATGAATGTAAGATATATATGTATCTACTGATGATTTATTTATCGTTTAAAGATTTATCAGGATAATATTGCGCTAAAATGACATTTATATATGTTTATCAAAAACCTCATTTTAAATATAACTGCCATTTTAAAAATACTGGAAATGAAATAAAACTAAATGTATATTTCAATTGCTTCTTATTTCAAGAGAATTTTCAACAGAGTACGAAAATATAAGTCAATTTTATTATTAAGTTATTGGAATTCAAAAATAAAATACTATTAAAATGTTTTTCGGTATAACAGGACATTTTGTCAATCAACCCCTCAATTTAACCCCTATCTATGCGAAACGCCGCTCCTAAGCGGATTGAGACATATGAAATTTTTTTGTCTCGTTTGTTTTTTAGTCATTTTTTCAACATATCAATAAAAAACTATTAAATTCCACAAAAAAATCAATCTATATGCTAGACGATGGCTATTATATTTGTTTACAAGAAAATATTAAAAAAAAAACATTTCTGATGATGGCGAAAACTCACAGAAAACTTGTTCCACGAAAAAGCTTATATCTGGACCATTTTTTGATATTCTTTAATCAATTTTTACATAAATATATTCACAAATGTGTACGGAGTCAAGAATACAGTCTTATTATACTCGTGTATATTACATTTTTTTATTTAAAAGAAAACTGAAAGTGTAAAACTATTAAAACTTCAGTTGTCTACAAAATATTTAAGATAAACAATTTTTGTAGTATTGTAAATTATATTTATGGTGTCTTTATATAATACCGAGTAAATTTTATGGTTCACCACCCATTTCTCTTTGTAATCATTATGGCTTGTACATTTCTGTAATCGGTAAAGAAACAAACTTGTGAAAAAGGATCGTCGGATTATGTTTGTAAACTACAGCAGCGGTGAATAGTAATAGAGAGACAGTGAGACTGATAAAGGTCTAAACAAACATATAACACGTCATAAAATATATTTAAATTTAACAAATTCAAAACCGAATGAAGTAATAAACAATATTCTTTTAATTTTCCAGCTGGATCAACACTAAGGATCTCAATGATTCCAAAGAATTGTGCCAAAGAAGCACTTATTAGATACTTCTCTTTATTTGGAGTATTATATCGCTTGACACTGGGTGTGAATTCTCGCACACGGAAGAGCAGAATAGCGGATGTGACATACATGAGCGAATATCAGGCATTATACGCTTGTTACAAAATAAGGAATTCTTTCTTTCAACCTAGTGTTCGATTCCGTGCTATACAAATAATTCCCAATCATCGATTGTATGCAAAGAACATTCCAAAACGTGCCACAAAGCCACAAGTAATTGCAGAATTTCAGAAATTGGTTTACGGGCTCGAGAATATTCGCTTTTTCGAAGACTTTAAGAATGAAAAGGACCGGAACAACGGTTCTGCGTTTTTGGAGTTTAGGACTCATCAGGATGCTGCCAGGGCTTTGCGATATTTGGTTGCCAGGAGACCTGTGCTTTACAAGCAAAATATTTATGTAGATTGGGCAGTGTCTTATGAGGTAAGATTTCGAAATATGACAATGCTGATTTGTTGCATATTTTTAATGTTTATGAATATAGAATAATAGAATAAACACAGAAGCACAAACCGTAAACGCATGTATTACTTATTATATTATGTAATGTTACGTTTTGTTAATTACCGAAAATATTTTATGTAACTTATATGTTTTTTTTTTATATTTATTTATTTATTTGCCTTGACTTTTATTCGTCATAGCCACCATTTTTAGCAAATATTTATTATACATTTTTTAAAATTTATAATTCAATTTTACAAATTTCTAAATATTTAAATAATTCACTTATTAATTTTGAATCACTTAAGAAAAATTTAGTATTAACAGTAAAAGTTTTAATCACATCTAATATTTCACTATTGAATTTTAATCTTTCTAAACTATAATTTATGCATTCAAATATAATATGATCCAAAGTTCCTTCTTCACGAGTTACATGTGTTTAAGGTTTATTTAACATAAGAAATTCTATTTGTAACGTAAGCGATTTTACCTAATATACAACGTTTTATATCCTACTTTACTGCTTTCTTAAAAATAAATTTATTCTTTATAATTATCATACTCATAAAACTTCTTAAAAACACATTCTTAAGAATTATTAATCTTAAAAAGTTATTCTAACTATAAACTAGGTTTTGCTTAAGTAAAATATTGCATAAATGTAAGGTAATATTATTTTGGGAGATGTTGTCGCATTTATTTTATAATTTTTTCACTTATACATTTTTTAACAGAGAATATCTTTATTCGTCACGAATGTTCGCACAATTGATGAGGAAGTTATAAAAGCAGCTTTCGAAGAGGACGCCAATGGAACCCTAAAGAGCGTTTTCAAAATTGATGATGTGGCAATTTTAAGTTACAAAAACATGCAAGCTGCAGTAAAAGCTCTTGGAAATCATAATGGTAAATAAAATAACAAAAACTTTTTTTTAATTTTTGGTTTGAACTTGGATTACATCATAACTGAAGTTCAAGTTCTGTTAAATATTGAAAATAGTTGCCTAAAGTAAAATATAACTGAGCTATTTTGGTTAACCTTGCAAAACAAAAATTTGGAGATGAAAAGCAAAAGTATCAACCAAGATTTATAATAAACCTCTGATAATTGAAAAAATGGTTTCAGTTTTTATACATTAGTAGCTATTGTATTTGAATACAGTTTCAGTGTTCTTTTCTTGCACTTTCTTATTAATAAAGGAGCTAATTTTTATGCTTGCATGCCCTCTAAGTACAAAACGTTATGTCAAAGAATTGTTATGCAATATTTTCGATAAATACATTGTCTGGCAACTACAGAACTACAAACCTCATTTGGTTGTTGCGCTGTAAACAAAGCGAGAATATTGTTAAATTAAATTTATAAAAAAATATCGAGGGTTAAAAATTATTAATCGTTCTGTTTAATTTTATTTTAGGCACTCTTCTACAGGACGTGAGGCTTAGGATTTCCATTAATAGGCAACTAATCTGGGGGTAAGTTATGCAACAATATCATAATTTTTTTTACATTTTTCATAAATAGTCATTTTATAGAAGAGATTAACAATTAAAATAGTGATGTGTCTATTTTGAAAATTACACAAAAATCTCTTCCATTCTATAAATTGCCATCTCTTTTATACTACAGAATGTAAAACAAATGCATACAACTTGTACAGTTGTTAATTAGTGAGACATCTCCGAAAAATCGAAGTAAATCGAGTTGAGTATGCAGTTGTATATTCTATCCAATTTAATATTCATATAATGGGGTGTACTCATTTTTTAGTGGCCGATTTTTCAATTATTGATTGAAATTGATGTTAATAAATGTGTATTGGCGTGTCTATTTTATTAAATATCTAAATATTGACGGAGATATAGCAATTAAAAGTTTGAATTGTAGTTTTAGCGCTAGAAATGGTTGGTCATATTTGTATGACGTGAAATGCATTTTAACATCAGTTATTTGTTCAGTAGGTCAGTGCTGTGGTAATGTTTTGTAGCTGTTGGTAGTCAAATAATCAAGTCAAGTCAAAGAATAATAAGTTTTTATTTTATTTAACCCTGCTAAGGCAGACTTAATATTGGAATTTGATTGTTCCTTGAAATAACTGTAAATAATATTTGATATTTTGATATATAAATACATATAGCAGAGATTTATGATCTGTAAGGTTGGTAACTTTACGCAAGGATTGTAATGTCACATGCACAATATGTAGACTAAATTGCTTTTTTAATTGTTAATATCTCTTAAGATATAAGGAGTTATTAAAAAATAATTGAACATTTGAGGTTCTAGTAACCCACTTTATCAATATATAGTACATGTTAATAATTGAAGTAGCTTAATTAATGGAAACACAACACATTGGTTTTTTCGAATTATATTTACACTTAAAACAATTTATTTGGTATGGTATAATGTGATTAACAATAATTTCTAATAACTAGATTTAAATGTTAGAAAGATTCAAACGAAGTAAGATTGTAGCTTGTAGGTTTTAATAGGTCTTATTCGTTTGACGGTTGTAATGAAAGAGAGTTCTTAAATGTGTTTAATAACTAAAGTAAACTAATTTAATGACATGAAGGGAAGGGGGGTATCCCATCTGCCGCGTGCACCTGGTCTATGCGGACTCGTCACACTTTGAGTTTATTTATCTAACAATTTTATTAGATGCAGACCACACATTTCGCTAATGATGTTTATATAAAACAAATAGCATAAGTGAATCACTAGACATGACTTTACCATGGCTTGTCGGCAGGTGGTCTTCAAATAACAACAAAAACAGGTGTAGCGAACCCAAACATAAACTAATTTGCGTTTCGGACATAATTTAAAACTTATACTATGGTAAATGTCTGATGAAAACAATTCCACTTTTCCTGGCTCGAATTGAATTTATCCAGTACACTTTTATAGAAATTAAGACATAGGACACAAGCCCATTCATAAATGTAACACAACGAAATATAATACAGATCAGCTTGTCGAATACTCAATATTTAATCTGGAATTCCTTAATGATATAAATATAATGAACCATATTTAATTAAAATAAATTAACTTCAGGCGAATATGACCATGTTGTTATAATAGCCTCAAATTCTGAAATAAATAAAAAATAAAAAACATTCAATATTGTAGATGTCTCACTATCGAACGATTAATAGATTATTAGCATATATAACAATAAAAATATTAAAAGAAAAACAGCACTAAAAACTGTATTCACAAAGTCCACTTGTTCTTTTTTATGCTGTGATATTAAAAAACAACAAGGAAGAAACAAAAATTAAATAAATACAAAACAATGAATAATTTTATTAATATAATTTTAGAATTCCACACCACCACAACATTAAAGTTGGCCAAGGACAAAGAAATTATATTGAAGAATTAGAAAGTGAAAAGGAAAACGTTGCGGAAAATAACCAAGAACTCCAGCACCATCATGTCATGCAAGAAAGAACCGTTCAAAATAATCCAATTCCAGTCCTCAATGTGTCTGGTCCTTCAAATAATCAAGTAAACCAACAAAAAAATAAAACTGCAGCTAAAAAGAAAAAAAAGGTTCCTTCATCGCAAAGAATGACCAATATAAATAATCAAATACCAGTGATTATTAATCAGAGAACAGATTATGGGCCTGGTACTTCATTTCAACAGCAACAAGAATTTGTAGGTGAACCACAACAGTATTATGAGCCGCAACACCAGGAACAAAATGGTGAATACTATCAACAGCAGCAGCAGGTTCCCAGAGAATATCATCCACACAGTTTCCAAGTTGTTTACTGTCCTCCAGTGTACCCAATTTATCCTCCCAATCCGTATCTAGCACCATCGGCTCCTTGTGTTGGGTACTACGCTATGTCGGAGCCAAGAAACGGGACAACTTATTATAACTACCAGCCCATATTATCTGGAGTCTCTCCAACGGCTACCCAAGATGATAATGCGAAGCTTGTTCACACCATCTGCGAGAACAACCAATTTGGATATCCAAAATTCTTTCCAGTGATTGAACAAGATCCTAGATCCGGACAACCATTGTATAAGATTAGGGTGAGTAATAATATAGAATTATTATATATTATATTTGAATACATAATTTATTTAATTTTGATAACAACCCAGCGTTGATGTAGCGCTGGTCTGGGAATTGAACCCAGAAACACAGTAATATAGCGTCAAACATAAATGCTGTCGACTACTGTGCTGTTGTCTTTATAATAATAACTTATTGATCAATAATTTTAGAATAAATACGAAAATTTGCCCCTGAATAATATGCTTCTAAAGTAACACGGCATTTACTAGATCTTCGTCCCATTGCATGGCAATGGGTGTGTATTATACGTTTATTATAGAAATAGAAACTTCTAGAGCGCTACAAATTTCTTTGATAATACTTATTTCTTATTTGTCTAATTTTTAATAGAGTAAAATCCGCTACACATTAAATTGATAAACTGTTAAATTAAAATTTAAAATATGTACATTTTTCTGACTTTTGTGTAATCTCTTCTATATTTATAGGCTTTTTAACTGCTATATTACTCTTTAAACATCAATGCTTTTTAGGTTTCTATGCGAACCTTTTTAAATTCATGGACATTTTTTTCTAGAGAAAATTTAGGATCTTTGAAAACTTTTGATACAATTATATCCACTAAACTTTGAGAAGATGAACTGTGTTAATAAATTTAAAATATCTTATTTTTTCTGGATTTTATAGGGCGTTTTTAAAATTCATGGACTTTTTTTTTCAAAAAGAAATTATTGATTTCTTAATATTTTTTGATGCAGTTATATCCGTTTATGTTTAAGAAGACGAGCTGCGTTAAAAAATTTGAATTATCTTAATATTTGTAGATTTTATAAGAGGTTCTAAAAATTCATGGACTTTTTATTCAAAAAAGAAAATTATTGATTTCTTAATATTTTTTGATGCAGTTATATCTATTTATAATTAAGAAGACGAACTGCGTTAAAAAATTTGAATTATCTTAATATTTGTAGATTTTATAAGGGGTTCTAAGAATTCATGGACTTTTTTTTCAAAAAGGAAATTTTTTGATTTCTTAATATCTTTTGATGCAGTTATATCCGTTTATGTTTAAGAAGACGAACTGCGTTAAAAAATTTGAATTATCTTAATATTTGTAGATTTTATAAGGGGTTCTAAAAATTCATGGACTTTTTTTTCAAAAAGGAAATTTTTTGATTTCTTAATATCTTTTGATGCAGTTATATCCTTTTATGTTTAAGAAGACGAACTGCGTTAAAAAATTTGAATTATCTTAATATTTGTAGATTTTATAAGGGGTTCTAAAAATTCATGGACTTTTTTTTCAAAAAGGAAATTTTTTGATTTCTTAATATCTTTTGATGCAGTTATATCCGTTTATGTTTAAGAAGACGAACTGCGTTAAAAAATTTGAATTATCTTAATATTTGTAGATTTTATAAGGGGTTCTAAAAATTCATGGACTTTTTTTTCAAAAACGAAATTTATTGATTTCTTAATATTTTTTGATGCAGTTATATCCATTTATAATTAAGAAGACGAACTGCGTTAAAAAATTTGAATTATCTTAAGATTTGTAGCTTTTATAAGGGGTTCTAAAAATTCATGGACTTTTTTTTCAAAAACGAAATTTATTGATTTCTTAATATTTTTTGATGCAGTTATATCCATTTATAATTAAGAAGACGAACTGCGTTAAAAAATTTGAAATATCTTAAGATTTGTAGCTTTTATAAGGGGTTCTAAAAATTCATGGACTTTTTTTTCAAAAACGAAATTTATTGATTTCTTAATATTTTTTGATGCAGTTATATCCATTTATAATTAAGAACACGAACTGCGTTAAAAAATTTGAATTATCTTAAGATTTGTAGCTTTTATAAGGGGTTCTAAAAATTCATGGACTTTTTTTTCAAAAACGAAATTTATTGATTTCTTAATATTTTTTGATGCAGTTATATCCGTTTATATTCAAGAAGACGAACTGCGTTAAAAAATTTAAAATATCTTAAGATTTGTAGCTTTTATAAGGGGTTCTAAAAATTCATGGACTTTTTTTTCAAAAACGAAATTTATTGATTTCTTAATATTTTTTGATGCAGTTATATCCATTAATAATTAAGAAGACGAACTGCGTTAAAAAATTTGAAATATCTTAAGATTTGTAGATTTTATAAGGGGTTCTAAAAATTCATGGACTTTTTTTTCAAAAACGAAATTTATTGATTTCTTAATATTTTTTGATGCAGTTATATCCATTTATAATTAAGAAGACGAACTGCGTTAAAAAATTTGAAATATCTTAAGATTTGTAGCTTTTATAAGGGGTTCTAAAAATTCATGGACTTTTTTTTCAAAAACGAAATTTATTGATTTCTTAATATTTTTTGATGCAGTTATATCCGTTTATATTTAAGAAGACGAACTGCGTTAAAAAATTTGAAATATCTTAAGATTTGTAGCTTTTATAAGAGGTTCTAAAAATTCATGGACTTTTTTTCAAAAACGAAATTTATTGATTTCTTAATATTTTTTGATGCAGTTATATCCATTTATAATTAAGAAGACGAACTGCGTTAAAAAATTTGAAATATCTTAAGATTTGTAGCTTTTATAAGGGGTTCTAAAAATTCATGGACTTTTTTTTCAAAAACGAAATTTATTGATTTCTTAATATTTTTTGATGCAGTTATATCCATTTATAATTAAGAAGACGAACTGCGTTAAAAAATTTGAATTATCTTAAGATTTGTAGCTTTTATAAGGGGTTCTAAAAATTCATGGACTTTTTTTAAAAACGAAATTTATTGATTTCTTAATATTTTTTGATGCAGTTATATCCGTTTATATTTAAGAAGACGAACTGCGTTAAAAAATTTGAAATATCTTAAGATTTGTAGCTTTTATAAGAGGTTCTAAAAATTCATGGACTTTTTTTTCAATAAGGAAATTTGTTGATTTCTTAATATTTTTTGATGCAGTTATATCCATTTATAATTAAGAAGACGAACTGCGTTAAAAAATTTGAATTATCTTAATATTTGTAGATTTTATAAGGGGTTCTAAAAATTCATGGACTTTTTTTTCAAAAACGAAATTTATTGATTTCTTAATATTTTTTGATGCAGTTATATCCGTTTATATTTAAGAAGACGAACTGCGTTAAAAAATTTGAATTATCTTAATATTTGTAGATTTTATAAGGGGTTCTAAAAATTCATGGACTTTTTTTTCAAAAACGAAATTTATTGATTTCTTTATATTTTTTGATGCAGTTATATCCATTAATAATTAAGAAGACGAACTGCTTTAAAAAATTTGAAATATCTTAATATTTGTAGATTTTATAAGGGGTTCTAAAAATTCATGGACTTTTTTTACAAAAACGAAATTTATTGATTTCTTAATATTTTTTGATGCAGTTATATCCGTTTATATTTAAGAAGACGAACTGCGTTAAAAAATTTGAAATATCTTAATATTTGTAGATTTTATAAGGGGTTCTAAAAATTCATGGACTTTTTTTTCAAAAACGAAATTTATTGATTTCTTAATATTTTTTGATGCAGTTATATCCATTAATAATTAAGAAGACGAACTGCGTTAAAAAATTTGAATTATCTTAATATTTGTAGATTTTATAAGGGGTTCTAAAAATTCATGGACTTTTTTTTCAAAAACGAAATTTATTGATTTCTTAATATTTTTTGATGCAGTTATATCCGTTTATATTTAAGAAGACGAACTGCGTTAAAAAATTTGAATTATCTTAAGATTTGTAGATTTTATAACGGGTTCTCAAAATTCATGGACTTTTTTTTCAAAAACGAAATTTATTGATTTCTTAATATTTTTTGATGCAGTTATATCCATTAATAATTAAGAAGACGAACTGCGTTAAAAAATTTGAATTATCTTAATATTTGTAGATTTTATAAGGGGTTCTAAAAATTCATGGACTTTTTTTTCAAAAACGAAATTTATTGATTTCTTAATATTTTTTGATGCAGTTATATCCGTTTATATTTAAGAAGACGAACTGCGTTAAAAAATTTGAAATATCTTAAGTATTTTGGATTTTATTAGGGGTTCATTACCGTGTTTATGTATTTTAAAACTCCTTATAAAATCTATAAATAGTAAGATATTTCAAATTTTTTAACGCAGTTCGTCTTCTTAATTATTAATGGATATAACTGCATCAAAAAATATTAAGAAATCAATAAATTTCGTTTTTGAAAAAAAAGTCCATGAATTTTTAGAACCTCTTATAAAATCTACAAATATTAAGATAATTCAAATTTTTTAACGCAGTTCGTCTTCTTAAATATAAACGGATATAACTGCATCAAAAAATATTAAGAAATCAATAAATTTCGTTTTTGAAAAAAAAGTCTATGAATTTTTAGAACCCCTTATAAAATCTACAAATATTAAGATAATTCAAACTTTTTAACGCAGTTCGTCTTCTTAATTATTAATGGATATAACTGCATCAAAAAATATTAAGAAATCAATAAATTTCGTTTTTGAAAAAAAGTCCATGAATTTTTAGAACCCCTTATTAAATGTACAAATATTAAGATAATTCAAATTTTTTAACGCAGCTCGTCTTCTTAAATATAAATGGATATAACTGCATCAAAAAATATTAAGAAATCAATAAATTTCCTTATTGAAGAAAAAAGTCCATGAATTTTTAGAATCCCTTATAAAATCTACAAATATTAAGATATTTCAAATTTTTTAACGCAGTTCGTCTTCTTAAATATAAACGGATATAACTGCATCAAAAAATATTAAGAAATCAATAAATTTCGTTTTTGAAAAAAAAGTCCATGAATTTTTAGAACCCCTTATAAAATCTACAAATATTAAGATAATTCAAATTTTTTAACGCAGTTCGTCTTCTTAAATATAAATGTATATAACTGCATCAAAAAATATTAAGAAATCAACAAATTTCCTTATTGAAAAAAAAGTCCATGAATTTTGAGAACCCCTTATAAAATCTACAAATATTAAGATAATTCAAATTTTTTAACGCAGTTCGTCTTCTTAAATATAAGCGGATATAACTGCATCAAAAAATATTAAGAAATCAATAAATTTCGTTTTTGAAAAAAAAGTCCATGAATTTTTAGAACCCCTTATAAAATCTACAAATATTAAGATAATTCAAATTTTTTAACGCAGTTCGTCTTCTTAAATATAAACGGATATAACTGCATCAAAAAATATTAAGAAATCAATAAATTTCGTTTTTGAAAAAAAAGTCCATGAATTTTTAGAACCCCTTATAAAATCTACAAATATTAAGATAATTCAAATTTTTTAACGCAGTTCGTCTTCTTAAATATAAACGGATATAACTGCATCAAAAAATATTAAGAAATCAATAAATTTCGTTTTTGAAAAAAAAGTCCATGAATTTTTAGAACCCCTTATAAAATCTACAAATATTAAGATATTTCAAATTTTTTAACGCAGTTCGTCTTCTTAAATATAAACGGATATAACTGCATCAAAAAATATTAAGAAATCAATAAATTTCGTTTTTGAAAAAAAAGTCCATGAATTTTTAGAACCCCTTATAAAATCTACAAATATTAAGATAATTCAAATTTTTTAACGCAGTTCGTCTTCTTAAATATAAACGGATATAACTGCATCAAAAAATATTAAGAAATCAATAAATTTCGTTTTTGAAAAAAAAGTCCATGAATTTTTAGAACCCTTTATAAAATCTACAAAAATTAAGATATTTCATATTTTTTAACGCAGTTCGTTTTCTTAATTATAAATGGATATAACTGCATCAAAAAATATTAAGAAATCAATAATTTTTCTTTTTGAAAAAAAAGTCCATGATCTCTCACTTAGAATATTATAATAGAGGAATACCAAAAGCCCCTGAATAATATGCTTCTAAAGTAACACAAGATTAAATTGAGTGTGCAATTAATTCAAATAGAAAAATATATACATTATCCCCACTAAATAGTATCACCTACATATAAGGTTTATCTAACATAACAACAGTTAGCTATTACGTAAAATATATTACCTTATATACTACGTTTTATGACCCATTTCATTGATTTTTTAAAATATAAATCTACCCTTTTGTCTATTCTGAGTAAATTTGAAATACACTCAATTTTATCCAGTGTGTAAATTTTCTAAGATTTGGTTTCAGGCACTGCTGATGGTTGAAATCCTGGGTAGGATGGAATCTGAAGTTTTACTTTCTCTAGTCCTATTTTGTGGTCACCTACGCCTAATACAATTTTTGTTATTTTCAGACATCAAATCCTAGTATTTTAAGAATAACTGAAGAAAGTAATCAATCTGATGTTAACTCGCCTAACTAAAAATTTGTAGAAATCTTTTCTAAGACGTTTGATGACAATTTGAAATTTCTTGTACGTCGCAAAGGTTGTTATTAAGAGAATAAATGAATGATAATAATTCTTAAACTGGTTTATCTTTGATCTGGTTGTTCTTTCGATTCTAAAAGTAATTTCTGGTTCTTCTTCTTTCAGAAATGGAGTGATTCTAAATGATGTATGCACTTACCCTATTTGGAAAAAACACAATAATTGTGACTGATAGAATCTCTTTCATCTGATTTTCGAATATGGTGAACCTGGGTTCGATTCCTGGGGTCATTAAAGTTATTCCAAAGACTTCAGCATAAAAATCAATAGTATATAATAATAACATTGAGAATAGTGGCAAATTTGTCTAAAGATATGAAAGCCATTATAAAATACCAAACTAACTTTGTTTATTTATTTTCAGGCTTATATTCCATACATATTTGAACATTTGAAGCATTTCTTTGAAACTCCAGTGGCAACACCAAATTTTGAAGAAGCTACAAATAATTGCATTGCAGAAATCTTGAAATATTTCTGCAACGTATTGGTCACAGTATGTCCTTAGGCTTTGTAACACTTCAAATAAAAATATTTTATTTTACACTGAACGCAAACGGATAATAAGACTGTCTACAGACAAGATATGTGACATCGTAACAAAAATTTTGGCGTTGTATCTGTTTGTTCATGTTCTGTCTTTCAGGAAAATGAGCTCTCTTTTTGTTACATTTTATATGAACTTCAAAATTGTTAATTATTTTTATTTTATTTAAGAATATTTATTTTATAAACATTTTATATTAATGTAAGTACTATTATATATGATATATGATTCTGTGTTAACATTGTGAGTAATAATTATAAAATATCGTAGTTAATAAAGTGGTTTTTATAAAGTTCTTTTGTCTTCATTATTAAGGATATTAATTATAAGTATTCAAAAGATATTTATTATTCCCGGGCTTTATCTAATGAGAAAGGTTAAACAAAGATGGCAGCATATACATAATCTTTGACTGACAGTAAAGTAATCAACGTGCGTTCTTTTATTTTATAAACAAAATCTACAAAAATAAAAAACGTGCCTAACAACGATTACAAGCAAATTATATTGTAGTTTTATTTATTGATTACACAAATAACTAACAGTTATAGTTGTACAGTTTTTCAATTGGAATTCACTAGAATATAATAATGGCAGTAAGTATTAAGTCTGAACAATCTAGAATTTTCTAGGTTATGCGTCTTGATTATTTAATATATTATTTATTATTCTAGACCGCTGCAGCTGCTAAAGTAGCCGAGGTTCGGGAAATAACTCGAATTGAAAGAATTGGGGCTCATTCTCATATTCGAGGGCTTGGATTAAATGATAGTCTCGAAGCAAGAAATGTGTCGCAGGGAATGGTTGGTCAAAAAACTGCTAGACGTGCTGCTGGACTTGTCGTTCAAATGATTAGAGAAGGTACTGTAATCACAATTACATCTTATTTGCTATTTAGAATTTGTCTAACACGACAATTACGATCACATAGGAAAGATAGCCGGTAGAGCAGTGCTACTCGCTGGACAACCTGGAACTGGCAAAACTGCCATCGCCATGGCAATGGCTCAGTCCCTAGGACACGACACTCCTTTTACTTGTATGGCTGGCAGTGAAATTTACTCGCTGGAGATGAGTAAAACCGAGGCTTTGACACAAGCTATTCGCAAATCTATTGGCGTGAGAATTAAGTATGTCACAAAGATTATAGTTCTTCGGTCTTACATTATTTCTAAAATATAATTGTTAATTAAATCTTTCAGAGAAGAAACTGAAATTATTGAAGGAGAAGTTGTTGAAGTGCAAATTGATAAACCAGCCACTGGAAGTGGTAGCAAGGTATATGAATTATGTTCTGCACCACTAGCATTATTAGAGTCCGTAAATGTGAGTTATTTATTACACAACATTTTTATTTGTAGATGGGTAAATTAATTTTAAAAACAACAGAGATGGAAACAAACTATGATTTAGGAAACAAAATGATTGAAAGTCTTTTAAAAGAGAAGGTCCAAGCTGGAGATGTTATCACTATTGATAAAGCTACTGGTAAAATAAGCAAGTTAGGGCGGTCTTTCACACGCGCCAGGGATTATGATGCGACTGGTAAGTATTTTGTCGTATTTGTTGTTGTTAACAGTTCAATATTAATAAGAATTTTAAATAGGTGCTCAAACTAGATTCGTGCAGTGCCCAGAGGGTGAGTTGCAAAAACGTAAAGAGGTGATTCACACAGTTACTCTCCATGAAGTAGACGTTATAAATAGTCGAACCCACGGTTTCTTGGCTTTGTTTTCTGGTAATTATTTCAAATTTTATCTGAAATATGATTGTAGTTTATGAATTTTAACGTGGTTCCGATTTTAGGTGATACTGGAGAGATAAAATCTGAAGTACGAGAACAGATAAACAGTAAAGTTGCAGAATGGCGTGAAGAAGGCAAAGCTGAGGTAGTTCCTGGAGTTTTGTTCATTGATGAAGCTCATATGCTCGATATCGAATGTTTCTCGTACTTAAATCGTGCTTTGGAAAATGAAATGACACCAGTTTTCGTAATGGCAACAAATCGTGGTATAACTAAAATTCGAGGTACAAACTATCAAAGCCCTCATGGCATTCCAATTGATTTGCTGGATAGAATGATCATCGTACACACCACGCAGTACGAAGAAAATGAACTTATGGAGATTTTGAAGATCAGGTAATTTTTGAATACCTAAAGAATGGGCTTGTGTCCTCATTTTTTAATGGTCGGTTTTTCAATTGATGTTAGTAAATGTGTATTGGCGTGTCTATTTTATTAAATATCTAAATGTTGACGGAGATATAGCAATTAAAAATTTGAATTGTAGTTTTAGCGCTAGAAATAGTCAGACATATTTGTATGACTTGAAATGCATTTTAACGTCAGTTATTTGTTGAGTAGGTCAGTGCTGTGGTAATGTTTTGTAGCTGTTGGTAGTCGAAATAATCAAGTCAAGTCAAAGAATAATAAGTTTTTATTTTATTTAACCTGTTATGGCAGACATAATATTGAAATTTTATTGTTCCTTGAAATAGCTGCAAATAATATTTGATATTTTGATATATAAATACATATAGCAGAGATTTATGAGCTTTAAGGTTGGCAACGATTGTAATGTCACATGCAATTGGAATGTGTACAACGTTGAATCCCTTTACTAATTAAAGAGACACAATGACTTTTTTAATTGTTAATATCTCTTAACATATAAGGAGTTATTAAAAAATAATTAAACATTTGAGGTTCTAGTAACCCACTTTATCAATATATAGTACAGTTTTACAGAAATTAAGACATAGGACACAAGCGCATTGTTGAACCAGTTAACTTTAATAACAGATTACGAATTTATTATTAGATGTGAGGAAGAGGATTGTCAGATTTCAAAAGACGCAATTACCGTATTAACTCGCATCTCTAAGGAGACTTCTCTGCGTTATGCTATTCAACTGATTACACTTGCAGCATTGTCGGCACGAAAACGCAAATGCACTGAGGTAATAAACATTTATGTATACAAGAATACAACTGCGTTTTTTTATGGTTTACAATAATGTTCTTTAACGTCTTAGGTTGGCATTGAGGATGTTAGGCGCGTGTATTCCTTATTCCTGGATGAATGCAGATCTACCCAATTAGTTATAGAGTCTCAGTCCGAATACATGTTTGATGAAATTAGTAAGTTTTGTTATATAGTCACCACTCAAGTTCTCCAACATTAGTAATGGATATAATTTAACATGATTCATATCTTTTATTTAGGTGAATCTTCGGAGAAGATGGAAGACAACTAATAATAATAATTACCAATTTAATTATTAACAACTATGTCACTTAGATAAAAAAATAAATTAAATTTCGACATTATTTTACATATTTTTTGTTGAGAATTTTTGTCATCTCTATTTGATATTTATTTTATGAAATTTTAAAAGTGTTTTTTAAATGCCACATTCCTAATATGTTAAATTAATCTTATATTGCTTATTTAAGATTTAAAAGTCTTACCTTTTACGTTTTCAAGCTAAAAGAAAGATTAATAAATGTTTATAAATTTGATAAGATTTTCTAATTGAGTTAGTTTTATTATTATCCCAATAACTTTTTAATTTTACAAAAAGGCATATATTAATTTTTAACAATAATAAACTCTTAAAATATAAAATTTTAATATGAAAATCAAAATAACAGGTAAAAAATTATTTGGCATTAGTTTGTTACTGATAATTTTAAGTTTCTTTTAGTTTTCTGTTGTTGATTTTCTTATTTTTTATTCCTTCTTCTTTTCGGATAGGTCTTTGTTTTGATTATAAACTGTAACAAATATAATATTATATAACAAATTATATAAATAATTAATATAATCCAAATCACGATAGTTCGGCGGCGACTTATACATAAAAGAGGTTATAAGAGTGGTATAAATCTATAATACGATAATGCAAAATGCATTCGTTTCTATATACATTATAGAAAAATAAGTGATTCAGTGCTTTTTAGTTATATCGGCAGTTTATACCCCACAACTTGTTTTAAGTATGAATCGCCGTCGAACTCTCGTAATTTGAACTATAGTATATTATTGTATACCTGTTATCAATTTAACAGGTCCATCAGGCTTGTGCACTTTATTGTATTGTTTCCTGTAGACTTTAGGTCCATATCCGGCTCCTACTTCATAAACAGGCAAAGGAATCACAGTTGACGATACAGCAATCATATCTATATAAATATATTTATTAGATTATTTAATACAGTTCATTTACATCGCATATTGCGCCTGAAGTCTTAGGCCTCTCACATTGCAACCTACTACATGCGACGACGACTTCCGGAACAGCATGTATATGCACTTTTATTGTTCACTTTAAAGTATGAACATAATAAGGTGTGCTAATGCGGCATAACACGAATGCACCATACTGAAAAGAACAGCGTCGCAAAAAATCGATTGCATGTGTGAGGGCAGTCTTGGGATTAAGAAAAACAAATGTTAATTAAACCAAAATGTTGTATTACATTGATTTTGATTTGAAGAATTTTTACAGAGTTAACAATTTAAAAAACTAAATAAACTAATAATCGATTAATGTTAGGATTCAGTCATAGGTACATAGTTACTTTTTTTTTAAATATTTATATAAATATATAATAAAACAATTTCATTTTCTATATGAATCACAAAATAATTTCTTTTAGAATTATTGTTATTTAATAACAATAATAGAAGCCCCAAATATACTTTA
The DNA here is from genome assembly GCA_963678705.1 of Panorpa germanica. Lineage (NCBI taxonomy): Eukaryota > Metazoa > Arthropoda > Insecta > Mecoptera > Panorpidae > Panorpa > Panorpa germanica. The sequence continues at coordinate 11,588,049 of OY783220.1, read as the reverse complement.
AGTAATTTTATAACACAGTTTCTTTCGAAATAATCATCTATATGCTAAGCACTAATTTAATAAGTAAGTATTACATTTCTTTAAAAAGAATCACAGAATAATAGTTTAAAAATTTATCGTGAAGAATTTCGATTACGATAATTATTATATCCTTCGGTATTTGCATAATAGGTAGAATAGGAATTATTTAAATTATAATTTTGTGCCATAAAATGTGCGTTTTCATTAGCCAATTGTTTATACTGCTCATTATCTTCATCGGAAGTGTCGTAATTTTGGTATTGTGAATTATTTTGCGATACATTCACAAAAACATCAATTTCATTAATAAATGCTTTACTAAATTTATGAAGATGTATTAAATTTTTAAACTCTAATCGTGATATTGGCTTATATTTATAGAAAAACATTGAACTTTCATCTTCATAATAATCATAATCTCGTTCATTTTTTGGTTCCGGTTCTGGTTCTGGTTTAACTGGTAATTCTACACCGAAAATTCTTTCGAATTTTCGTGAAACGCATGTTTTAATAGCTTTTGGTGACATACGATAGCCAAGTTTTCGAGAGAGATGTTTATAGATGGGATTACTCAAAACTGGATTCGTTATCAGTCGATGGCGGTACTGTAAGTAGAGAAGTTTCTGCTCTTCAAAAGGTACAGCTGCTTTCCTCCCAGCCATTCTATAAAAATAAATTAATTTTAACTGTTATTTCGTTCAGGTTTATTAATAGAATTAAGTTATTTTATTAATTTTAACATATTATAAAATCATAATACATAAGCTTAGAGATTATATCTGCATATAAGTTAAATATTTTGCAACTTTTGTTTACATATTTTTTGTTAGCCGGTGAATTGAAGATATAAAAAAAAATCACATGTGGGTATAAATGATAATTCTTTATAAAGACAATAATCTAATATATAAAGACTAATATCATAACAAAATATATTATCATTATGCTGTTCTATTAAATAATATAGAAAGTCAAGAAAATAATTTCGAGATCAACAAAATTCTATGAATGTATAAAAATAAATCATATTACCGCATACGACTTACCTGTATTACCCAGCAAATATGTTGAAAATAAATACACTTTAGTTTTAAACCTTTGTACACTCACAATATTTAGTAATTACAATATAATTGTTAATCAATAATTATTTTACGTATTAATGGTGTGTTTACGTTCTGCAGATCCTGCTCCTTTTTTAATTGCGATTTTTTTAAAGTGCGGAACAGAGAATAGGGGAGCTATAGAATAATCAAAAACATTTTTTGCAGGTTCAGGGATTCTTATATCAACGATAGCGATATAGATTTAGTTATACTGGTGGAAATGTAGAAGGCTTTTATATGTGGGCTTGACCACTAGTGTTGAGGTATATAAGACTATGCTTTCGGATTCGATCTACGGACTAGTGATATATTTTAATTGAGTATGAGAAATATGATTGTATTCTTAAATATCATAGAGAGAGGTCGTCGGTGATGCGATGGGAATAAAAATTATTTAAAAAAATGTTGTTACTTTAGCGAAGCATAAATTAAATGTATGGCTTTTTATGTTATGTTTATGTTATAATTAGACTTCATGGTAATGCGAATTTGCAAATTTTAAGCGATAAAATTAATATTTCCTTTCAAGAAAAAAGTTTAAAAGTTTTTTTTCCCTCTGGTGGGAATAAAATGAACTAGGAAAACTAAAATAATTTTGTCAGGATATTTTAAATATAAAATATTTTAGATACTATTGCGAAATATATTTTATCTGAATTATTTGCTAACAGGTTTGATATTATTAATTCAATATGGTAATTTTTTATTACTACATTTAAATAAAAGTAAACAAGTCTAACAATTTAACACTTAAAGGTCATGGATAAAAAACCGACACACCTCAAATTTATGTAAACAGAAATGTTTTGCATAGGATAGGCTGGTTTATGCAGAAAGTTTCATTCAAATATTAATATTATTATTATTAAATATAATTATATACCATAGAGAAAACAAAAGTTAATTATTATACACTGTGATATGTATGAAGTGTTGCCTATCTTTCAGGGTTGAATTTCAGTAAAAATTTAATCTGTAAAATATATATAATAGCGTCAATCAGGCTATAGTAAATCTTGTGTATTATATACTCGTATACCAGAAATAATTATTTTTGTAAGTTAAACTACTTTTAAACATTTTAATATTTGAATTACCTGATAATGTAATCGTGACTTATAGGTAGGCAACACTTTTTACAATGTTGCAAACATTAAACGTGTCTGAACTTTTACAAGTAGTTTTTTCCAGTGTGGGATCACCCTATGTGTCTTAGAATAAATCTTAAACTAGTTATTGTAGTATTAGAACATAGCGTAAAATTCCATTTTGTTTTCTGTATTACGTTTTGTACAAGTTGACCCAAGGCCGATGGAAAGGAGCAACCTGTTACCAGTGCTTGCTTGATCGGCACAAGAATTTGTACGATACGCAGGCATTCTGACCTCTTTAAAAATACAAAACAATACAAAACAGTAAAGGGCAAGTCATGTTCTATATCTTTAAAACGTTTATACCTTATTTGATCAGAGTTTATGAATGAAAATTGTTAAAAATATCCCGGTACCTTTTTAGTTTTTGGAAGGTTAATAAAATATAATATTACTTATTTATATACTGCTACATATTAACTTAATATAACAGTAACAGATTTTCAATACTTCAGCATTTATTTAATTGACAATGTAAGAGTATTATAGTAAACTTCAGTATAGAATAAAACGTAACTTTATGTAAAAAATATTATGTTAATTAAAACCTGAGGTCACGTTTTGTGTTCAGTAGGTGCTTTGCTATTATATTTATATTTGTAATTCATTAATATTAATTCTGAAGTATTATTTATTATGTACATACGAGTATATATTACACACCATTTTTTAAATGGAATTAAAATTTGTTTCTTTTTATTGAAGATCATATTTTAGTGATGTCAGATTTGAAGTATCGCACAGACCATTCTTTATTTTTTCCTTATGATGATTCATATCTTATATTTTATTTACCTCGTTGTCCATATTTGTCTACTAAACAAGAATTAATCACCGCAAAAGGCAAAAGTCACTGCGACGTTATATTTTGCAGATAAATTGGAAAGGTGGCGTCAGAGGCGCCCGGAGAATGTTAAGGTTTACTTTACATAACAAAAGTTACGTGTTTCGTGAACAATTTTACCTAATCTTGAATGTTTTGTGACCTATTATGCAGGTTTTTAAAAATGAATCTTTTGTGCATTAGCATACTCATAAAACGTCAAAAAATAAAACGAATATATATTTTTCAAGTGCGTAACATTCGAAATCAATTCCTTCTGGTCACAATTTTAAAACTTTCCTTTTTATTAATAAAATTACCTGGTTCTAAGTTATCAAACTCGTTCTTTTTGTACAATGTTGGCACACATGTCACTGTTAAAATCACTGACAGAAATAAAACAAATTTTAAAACAAACATTTTGATGAGTTGATTATATTCCTTTAAATATTCCACTAGTATATTTTCTTTCCGGTTCCGATTGGATCGTTTTAAGGTTATGGTTTTCTTAGCGTGTGTTTCAATTACTGCGCTGATTAATACTGGTGTGAGAAGAACGGTTTTTATTTATTATTATAAGAAAATGAAATCATACGTTCAGTGGTGTAGCTAGGACTCATTGTCATTATATTTTGCAATAATTTACTACTACTGTTTATTTAATGGAATTATTAATATAGTAGAAATGATCAATAAGATTGTTCTACTCTCATATTGAAGGCAATTTTATCAAAAATACTCTGTTAATTAATGAAGTATTACAATTAAAGTTTTGCTGAAAATTATAGAGAATATATATCAGAAGGATTATACGAAATTTGTTAGCTTTAGCTTCGAAAACAAATAAATTTTTGTAACATATATTCTAAGATTTGTACTTTTTTACGTATTTAGCTCCACTACTGATTCTTTGCATGGTTTTTATTTCACTCATTTCAAATCTACTTAATAATCTGCGATCTCGTAGAGAAAGTTGCGATGGTATGGCACTCCTCTAGGTCTTCAATGACGAACCGTTGTAGCTGCTGGAACAAGTGGCGCGGTATTCAGTAAACGCAGTAAGCACCTGCCTCAGGTTATTGTCATATTTTCCGGTTGCTTGTTTAGCCTCAATTTCAACATCCATGAGAACAATTACGTCTACAAAAAATAATGTAACTGACCCTTGTTGTAACTCAAATGCATTTCGTTCTATATCAACCGCTGTAATGGGCTTGTGTCCTATGTCCTAATTTCTATAAAAGTGTACTATATATTGATAAAAAAGTGGGTTACTAGAACCTAAAACGTACATTTATTTGTTAATAACTCCTTATATGTTAAGAGATATTAACAATTAAAAAAGTCATTGTGTCTCTTTAATTAGTAAAGGGATTCAACATTGTACACATTCCAAATGCATGTGACATCACAACCTTCCAGCTCATAGATCTCTGCTATATGTATTTATATATCAAAATATCAAATATTATTTACAGCTATTTCAAGGAACAATAAAATTTCAATATTATGTCTGCCGTAACAGAGTTATATAAAATAAAAACTTATTATTCTTTGTCTTGATTATTCGACTACCAACTGCTACAAAACATTATCACAGCACTGACCTACTCAACAAATAACTGACGTTGAAATGCATGTCACGTCATACAAATATGGCCGACCATTTCTAGTGCTAAAACAACAATTCAAATTTTTAATTGCTATATCTCCGTCTACATTTAGATATTTAATAAAATACACACGCCAATACACATTTATTAACATCAATTTCAATCAACAATTGAAAAATCGACCGCTAAAAAATGAGGACACAAGCCCATTGAATAGAAATGATTATGTATATTTAAGTTTTTGATAGCCAACTTTTTTCATCGTAATAACTAGAAATCAAATTTGTCTGGAACTCATTTCTTGAATAAACACTTCTTCTGCCTACGTCCCACTAGCTGTAATGCCATTTTTGTAGAATGGTATTTAATGGGCGCCCACATTCGAAAGGTTATTTTAAGTCACGGTTGCTACAATCTGTATATTTATTGGTGATTTGTTATTTCATATTTGTAGTCGATACTGTTATAGTTCTAATATAACAAATTTAAAAAACATTTTACCAAGGTGAAATATAACTCATGGTGCTGTTCTTAGCTTTTAATAGGTGTTGTTCCAACTAGATGGCAGTAGACACAAATATGAGATAAACTGAGACTGAGATGAGATAGATTTCTTTAAAGTTCGTAATGAATTCAAAGAACTAACTTGAACTAGTTTAAAATTAGGTGAAATATAAAATGTTTTTAAAACATTCCATATTTAGTAGATAGTTTTCAATATGGTTTGAAACTTTACTTATGAAAAAATTTAACCTTTTTAAAGCAAGTAAAATATAATAATATGTAATAATCTTTTAATATTCATTAAGTTTTTAGATTTTTTTTCTTATTTAACTCTTTCAAAATATTGGTTTATAGTAGCAAATGTTCGACGAGTATAATATGAAAGTACAATTCGCATATCGCATTGTTTTTAATTCCCCGACCCCCCTCAACTGAATTTTGAGCAAGATACAAATTTACACTGGGTAGAAATGAACTTGAAATTTTATAAATTAACACTTGAAAAAATTAAACCTTTTTAAATTACAGGAAAAATTTGTGGCTAATAAAATGTGGTATTACAAAATAGGAATGATATAAGTCAATAATGCAATAATTTATTATGATATAATAATAATATTTTGAATTATTATTTTCTTATTTGAAAAGTAATCGATAGAGAGTTAGAGAATCCGTACGTTCTTATTGTATAGCATCACTCTTGGTAACACCATTTCAAAGCAATGGCCGCATGCGTAAAATAATACTTCAGAGTGTCATGCAAATCCAACAATAAGAAATTAGTTGTTGGTATAATTTTGCAGAAAAAACATCAAAAAAAAACATAATAAAATCTGACATTCAGTTAGAAGTGGAAGGTGGTGTCTGTCAATAAATATAAACAATTGTGCCGCTTGTAATAGATTTATATATCAATAATAATTGTAAAATATATATAACAGTGTATAAAGTTAAAGCAATAATTATTTGAAATATTTAAGCAAAATTTTAAGACATAATTATTATTAAGTAATTAGTGAATTGATTTTCTTTTGTTTTCTAAGTGTAAAGTGAAATAATTATACTTCTTAAATGAAATTTGGCGTGACTGTAATAAATTAACCATAGTTTCATTTATAAATATATTCATTTAAAATGAAAACAATTAAAAACAGTTCATAAGAAATATAAATGTATACTTCTTATTAATATCTTTGTTTCTAACGGTAATTAGAAACCATATAACAACGTACATTTTAATTTTTAATTGAACGAATGTTGTTATATAATTTTTAAGCTAATTATATTCTTAACGATGTAATTGCATTTCAAAATCAAAGTGTAAAAATAAATTATAAGTTGCAGTGCAACAAGACAGTATATAACTAAAAACATATAGTGTTATTAAATAGTGAATTATAATTACTGTATTATTTTAATTGTACTAACAATTAATTTTGTGATGTAAATTCAATAAACAATGTGTAATTTGCTTAGTAACAAATATATTAAAGTGTCAAGTTGACACAGTTTGTGTGCTAAGTGTAATTTGATACAAGATTATATTATAATTCCGTCCTAACAATGAAGACAAAATTTACTTCTGTTGTATATCGTGGGGCTACCTCCGTGGACCCTCGGTTTTCGGCCCCCATGCTGTCCTGGGCTTTGGCAGATATAAGAAAAAGAAATACTGCAACAAAAGTAATTTTATTATTTATTTAAGCATGCAAAAATTTAAAGAGTTATTTTTTTCAGGTAGTTTTTGTTTTGTAAATTCTTATTTAAGTTAGCTATGTATATTATTTATAACCTATGCAATTTACGGTACTAAAGTACCTGTGGTCAATAACCTTATAGCGGGGTTAAGTTCGATCTATAAAATCAGCTCAACCAATGCAGCTACTAAAGGGAACATAAAACAATACATAAATAATATATAACAAAAGTCATACATTTATAGCAATTAATACATGGAGGGGCTCATTATTAGTTATAAATAAAAGAATAAACAATTTACTGATATATTACAGCAGTGCTGAACTTTGGGGGGCTCTCTAAACTGAAATAGCTTTTTCTCAGCATGTGTTTTGTTTAAACCTCGTCACAAATTTTATTCTATTTCTCTAGGTAAGCAACCCTTTTTATAAGCCTTATCTCGTGTGTGTCTAAACCTCCAGAAGTTAATTATGCCGACGTAATTGCATTTTAAAGTGAGTTCAGAAAATTTACCTGCAACAAGAAAATAATGACCAGTATTTCATTTTAAATACCCAGGCAGCTCAAGAATGCAAATTTTTTCTCAAAACTGGTTGTAACTAACAATAAGCTACGTATAATAAAATAAAGTAATTCTATGTCGTAGCTATTTCCACACAAATCGTAATTTCATGACTTTTATTGCGAATTCTTTAAATTTTATTTTTTTATTTTTCCGGTTATATACCCGTACTTAAATCCCCTTCAGAAAGGGACTAGGATATAAAATATTATATCTATTTTATTTCTGGAACTGGGGTTATTTCACCAAGTCAGCAAAATTTAAATAAAAGATACAGTTTTTAGAATATAATAATGTTACTATTGTATTTTGCTTTCTTCGTATTTTAATTTTATTCACCTTCGTTTAAATCTGCTGACAAATCTGTTGTCAACGATGAACGATGTTAATTTTAAGTTTATGCTTCCACAGTGACGGACTGGTTTGAATTTTAATGTGAAATACGTACTTTAGAGGAAATTGCGATTAATATTATGACATGTCCTACAAAACCAATATAGTAGCTACAAAATTTCACATAGACGTTGGCTCATGAGTTCTTCCATGTTGATACCAAACATATTTTTTCTGCTGTTGTGTTTTACACGCGATGTATGCATGATGCATTGTATTAAGATGACATTCCGATGTTAAATTAGACAATACTCAGCTGCCATGGACTGTCATGATGATTTGAAACATATCGTATATTTTTGAATGCAATATTTATACCTGAATTTTTATAAAATTAGCGTGCGATTATAGTAATTGCAATCTGGAATTCGTGACTATTCCAAGGTTATTTATAACTACCTGTTATTTTATTAATTTAAATGTTTGTGTATAATTTTATTCTTACATGCTCTTTCAAAATGATATGGGCTAATTTATTGTTACTGCACAATAAGGCTTAAGTCGGCTAGTTGTTCGATAAACGCCTTACAAAACAATTAGCATCCAAAACAAAATTATAAAATTGATTCGTTTTATTACTCAATTGACGCTTTTGATTATGTACATGTTATACAGCAAACATATTCGTTAGTTATTGGCTTTACAAGGCTTATTATACTGTGTACAGTCAATACATTCATTTTACATAATAACACAATTGACGTCAGAGGTATAGTGGTTTGTTATTGTATTATTAAAACGTGTAAGACCCATTTCTTTGAACAGATTTGTTAAACAAAACATTTACTGTGTGTTTTATATTCATGTTATGTTGTTGGTTGTTGTTGTTATATAATTTATAGTCATGTTGCTTAACTATTTTTATAGAGTGGCGAAAAAGTTTTATTTGTTTTTGGAAATTAGAGCGATTAGTATTTTTATTGGTTAATTATTAATTGGTATTTAATTTGGTTAATGATTAAGAATGGTTTTACAATAAGGGTAATTTTGAAAATTTTATTTTAGTTATTGCGAAATTTGTTTGTAAAGGTGGAATAATGGAGTACAATTTTATAAATTTTAACACGTAAATACAAATTCCAATCACCCTAACACTCTCTAAAATCATATACACCACTATAACATTACGCGAAAATAAAAAAGAAGAAGCAACTGTCCTTTAAAAAGCTTTTCTTTATTAAAATTGTGCGAGGGTGGTAAGATGCTTGTATATATTTTCTATTGAATAAATTTCCTCACTTTTGAATAAAATTTCCGTTGCCTGTACATACATACTTTCGAGCCATAAAGAGGTCACGTTGATACAGATAACGAATAAAGTACGGGTGGTGATCTCAGTGTAAAACCACCCTCTCTTCTCCCCCAGTCTCTTGGGACAAATCACTGATCCGTGAATTTAAGCTGGATAATGTCATGATCAAGGTATATTCAAAAAGTGTCATTGGTTTTTTCGGTTAGTCGCAGTAAAACAGAAAACAAATTTTCTAGAAAGCTTTTAAAGCTGGGAAAAACCAATGAAATTTAATTATTTTGATTGTAATGTGAGTCAGTTATTTTCCCCTACCCTCATCATCAAATTGTACTGGTATTTGTTTTTAAAACATCCCTTTAAAAAGTTATTTAAATAATGTTTTCAGTAGGGGTGTTTTTTTTTTGAATTCTTGATGATTTCACATTTGGTTTTTGTAGCCATTCTGTATAATTACTATTTGCTTATGAAAAAAACATTCTGGTGTAATGAAAATAGAAATAGCGACATGTTATACAACAACAATTAATTATGGGCTGGACTATAGATTTCTGTTGCTGGATTGTGTTGTTAATTGTTATTTCATTTTTCATGAAATTGATTGGAGTTTATTGTTTATTGAGTCATCGTATTATTGGAAACTGGAATTACACAAAATATATTCTAGGACAACACAGTAGCCGATAAGGTGTCCACGTCAGTTTGCTGTGGTTTCAAGTTCGATTCCCGGAACAGTGTTGTAGCTTAGCACTGGTTTAAGTCAATTATAATTCAAAGCGCTAAACATACAGTCAAATCGATACCAAAAAAGAATATTTTCGATAATGTTTTTTGACGACACAGTTAATATATAATTATTTCTATAATTACTACATGATAAAATAATATTTAGAGAATACTTTGTGAAATTTTCATAAATTAATATCAAGAAATGAGGCATTGACAGCGAATCTCCGCAGACGTCACAAAAAAAAGTAACATTGCGGTGACACTCATAACTCATCACTGGATTGTCTGCAATCAAAAAACCAAAATGATTTCATTAGTTGATAAGTTTCTGCAGGTAATCCTGTCGAGTTTTTTATTGATTTTTCATGAAAAAAATCAGGAACTTTGTTATTTTAAAGTACGTTAAAGTTAAAACGAAATAAAAACTCGACAGCGTTACCTCAGCATTTATGTAAAGAAAGAGTTTGCAAACTTTTAAAAGGATCGGTCCAGTAGATTTTGAGCTAGAGAGGGCACTGACTCTGAAAAAGCTAAGTGTGAGAAAAACGCGTTTTCAAAGTTTCAAAGAAAGACGAAACCAAACCAGAGAGGTGAAGACTTAAAACTCTATATCTCCGACAGTTTTACTCCAATCGACTACAAATTTTCACACAGTAAACTTAATATGTTGTACATTAATATAAATAGATTAAAAAGAACGCCCTCTTAAGGACGGTCTCGTGCTATAAGCCTATGTCTGAACATTATTGATATTTGTATAATTATAAAGACCACCATTATCTAATTATCTTGTAAATCTGAACGTGATTAATAGTTTAGGACACTTTTCATTTACAAATATCTCAAATCAAATATTGTCTATGTTTACAATAATTTCCAAAAAAAATATTTTGCCTGTAATGTACATCATGATTCATAGGAAAAGTTAACAAAGAAAATGAAGGAAAATCCAAACATGATTAATATATTTGTTTTTGTGTAAACATTCTTATTTTTATTACCAAAATTATTTATTGATTTTGGACGACATTTGTTTTTCAAGTATATTTATAGTCAGAGGCGTCCGCAGAGTGGGCAAATGGGATACCCACCCTGCAAGATCATTCAAGATAGGGTGGTTCGCTTTATCAGAGCTGCTATATACATTTTATGGTTACAGAAAGCTTTTTATATCGAAAAGCAGTATCCAAATGAGAAAATGATTTTACTTTTATAGTTTCCATGAACGTAATCTGTTACAAACGATCGCCTGCCTTTTTATACAGTATATAATATTAACCAAATAGATTTTATTTGCGTTTCTATATCTACTAGTAAGACTCCAAAAGTTTCAGACTTGAATACGTGTTGAGGAAGATGCTAATCAGCCGGAAACTTTTGGTGTTTTCAAGTACATTTATTTGTTATGTTTAGGCGCCCTGGTTTCAGTCTACTGACGTCCGTTTTCCTACGTCCTTCCTCGTTTACCTGAGTTCATGTTTTCATTTTCTATTGTCGAGTTTTCCTTTGTTATATTTACATAGTGTAAAGAGTTGCACGCTATTCTGTATTTCAAGCTTATTTACCAACATTGATTTTTTGCTGTAATTTGAATTTCTAAGTATTAAGTTTTGTTATAAATGCTTGCTTGACCTAAACTATTATAAAAGATTTATAAGAAAAGATATAGAACTGTAATGGGCCATGTCTTAATTTCTATAAAATTATACTATATATAAAGTTAGCTATCACGACCTTAAATATCCAATAAGTCCCTAAATTATAGATGATATTAACAATAAACATATATTGATTTTTGACCCTATGTCACATCCGGCGAAGTGCCATCTCTTTTATACAACAGACATGCATACGAGAGTGTGTGTCATACGTCATTAACTACTTACAACTGAACCGTGCGTCCCATCAAGTTTTATATTATGATTGCTGTGAAAAAAGAAAGATACGCACGTCATACGCAGAAGTAACATAAGTGCCGAACAGATATATACATTTTAACATAGCTATATTTCCATTAAATTTGAAAAAGCGTTCCCAAAAAGTGAGTTCACAAATTCATTGAAAATTCATACCTAATATAAAAATACGAGTATATCTTACCTGCATTAAATTCCTGTAGTTTAATTTTGTTGACGTTCTGTCCCAGCAATAAAACTGTGGTATAAATTTACCATAACTTTCAAATTATGTTTTGTATCTTTTCTTCACTCGAACGAACGGTCTCCAGGCTAGGTATCTTTCCACGCGTCTTAAAAATAAAAGAAAATAAAAATAACTTTGCTTGCAAATAAGTAAGTCTCAAAGTTAGTACAAGGAGTTGACCCTCAAACGACCCCTGATTTAGGAATAATTTAAACAGATTTCAGGTAGGCATACTTTAAGGGGTTATATACATTTCTTACTCCCAAAGAAAGCGATTTTTCAAAACATCTTCCTGAGAAGACTATTAATTGTATTAATGTAAAAATTTGTACACATGTTATGGTAACTGTATTTAAATATTTTTATATTTGCAAAAATAATAATTGGGAACCTGCTATAGCTGATCTCCAGGAGGTCCTCTCAAGAAAGGTATTTTGCGGTGATCGCTATATCTCTGGACTGAATCATCTAAAATGAAAAATCTAAACGGATTTCGTTAAAGTAATGTATAATCTAGAAATTAATCGAAGAATTAGGCAATATAACTTTTTTTGACAAAATGGCGGCTTCTCAAAAAAAAAATCGATTATTGATCAAATTAACTTAAATTGTTTATAAAAAAAGAAATAATTATCGGTGAGATGAAACCTTGATTAATTTCTAAAAAATATACTTAAGAAGCTTGTGTCAAAATTTGAGAATGATCGGTTCAGCAGTTTCCGAGTAATCTTGGTTACCGTTTTTGAAAACACCATTTTGAGAAAAACGCTATCAGTACAAATATTTTTTTTCAACATACATAACTTCAAAAATAATCGCCGGATTTACTTGAAATTTTCTGTGTGTGTACTTAAATATATGTACTGTTGTGAGTAAGATTCGAGGGCGGATGTTACACCTGACATCAATGTTGTAAAAAGAGGTCGGATTGTCGTTCTAAAAGGAGATTACTCAGCTTGCTAATACATCACGCAGTGTTGCTAGTTTCTGGAAGTAGATTCTTCAGTTTGACGATCATCCACCTTCTTGAATTACTCACGTTGATAAGAATTAACTCTTTTAAGATGATTAATAGGATTCTTGTTTGACGGTGTATTGTTGCAATTTGAGAATACTTGAGCGGTCTAAAGTAACCTCGTTGCAACATACGACGGTTGAACAATTAGTATCTTTTTATTACTATTAATACAAACACTTTTATTAAAATATATCATTTATTCGTTGTAATATTATATCTACGTACTTAATTACAATAGTATTTTATTGGATTAATAAAGATGCCAGATATAAAACAAAATGTAATTCTAGTGTTATAATTTGATTAATAGTTAAAATGTGCTCACTATTGAATACTTAGATGTTACAATTGGAGTATTGTACGAACGAAGTACAATTAGTAAACACTTGGTTGAGACTCAGGAGAAGACTGGCTTTCTGACTAGCGTGCAGATTAATATATAATGATTTATTTCACATCACAATGTGCCAATACTGAGTTACCAGCATTAAAATAATATAAAATCTCCACAGACCAGAGTCAATGTTTACAAGCGCTAAATACAAATAATTATTTATTACAATATTAATACTAAAATTAAAGATAACGTAATATAATTCTTATAAAATAAATAACATTTATATTAAAAATAGGAAGGATAAGTACGACTTATGCGTACTTACAACACCCTTCAACCCTAGAAAAGGAACGCATATTAAACAAACATATGCGTTTCTTTCCAAGAAAAAGAAAAAGGAAGATAGGACGATGTCGTACTATCGCAACACCCCCTTCCAAAAAAAAAGGGACACGTATAAAAACAAAATATACGAGTTACAATTCTGGAAAAAAACAAAAAGAGAAGCAAAGTGTCGACAACGATTCTGATCCCATCGTATAGAGCTAACACTGCTCCACAAAACAATCATCCCTGACAAAATCCATCTAACACGTCAAGGTTTTATTCATTGGTACAAAATCTCTTCAATCTATTCCTATTAACTACCGTATACTTTCTAGGTGAAAAAAAGAATTGACCCTTCTATCAAAATTTAATTTAAATTTTGGTTTATTACTAGTAAATTTATTTGTAGCTAAATCAATCGTAGAAGAATATTTTGCACCACTAAATTGGTCTAGTATGTCATGTACGAGAGGCAAAGTATAAACATCACTTGTCGTCTGTTCATTAAGTTTACGATAGTCGATTACAACGCAAAATTGTTTGTTCCCAGACACATCTGCTTTTTTAGGTACCATTAACAGAGGTGCGTTAAACTGTGAGTCGCATTTTTCAATAACGTTGTTAGCCAACAGTTCTTGAATATGCTTCTCAACAATTTCTTTATGCGCATGAGATAATCTATGCGGCTTAATGTTTACAGGGTTAGGTGAGTCACTCAGTGCACTCGCACAAGATAACTTATCTACCGGGAAAAAAAATATGTTATTAAAATTATTACAGATTTCCATTAAATCTGTTAAGTATTTTGAATTAACATTTGAAAAATCTATATTATTAAATAAAAGATGTCGTAAGGATCTTTTAGGATCGTTAGGATTTCTTTTCAAAAAATGGTAAAAATTAAATTTATTTATTGGAATAATATCTGGTTTAAAATTGTCAAGTATTACATCTTTTGCTGAGGAATTAGTTATTGATATATAAAAAGTATTATTAACAGGATTAATTAATGCGTTGGCTAAAAAAACTTCAGGTAGCAATTCCTTGGCTACACAAACTCCTACCGTAGAACCCGACATAGGAATTAATTTCCTAGTACGTGCTGGAACTATGATAATACTGTTTATGTTCAATAATGGTAATTCAAATATTTTGCCATGCTGTGAGAATTGTACGCTGTTTGTTTCCAAATTAATTACTGCTTTAAATGTACGTAAAATATCTAATCCTATGATTCCATCATGCTTAATGGGGAAATCCTCTGACACAACCTGAAAAGTATGTTTCGACCTAGAACTATCTAAAATTATAGAAGTTTTTAGTGAACCTAAAGTATAAGGCGTGCCTTCAGAGATTCCCTTTAATAACACTTTAGATGTACTATCTATTTTGATATTATTTTTTAAAATATTTTGTTTAATTAAAGAAATTTGAGAACCAGTGTCCAATAAAAATGATACAGTCTTTGCTTTGGCTGCGACTATTCTGAATTGAACAGTGTCAGCTGTTTGCTTGTCAATAACATTTTCATTGTTACAGTTAAAATTTGTTATATCATTGGTATTTTGTATTTCTTTAATCTCAATATTTTTATTTAAACTATTAAATTTACGTAAATGGTGATTATAAAAAGAACGTGAATTTTGTTTTGTATTTTTAGTAAAAGATACTTGAGGACCATCAGATTCAAGATGTCTCGATCTTTTACAATAAACAGAAGGTTTTGAAAATACCGTATCTCTCCTACAAATATTAATTTGCGCGACAGGATATACCGTATCCGCATTTTCCTTCTTGATAAAACAATATTTCTCTAAATGACCATTTTTTTTACAATAGTTACAAAAAAAAGTTTTAAATTTTGTTTCGACTTCGTTAGCAAATTGTTCACTTGAAACTGGTTCACTACTAGAAATAGAATGACTTGAATCTGTTTTAAATTCAACATGCCTTCTTCTTTCTAGAGTGCGCCACCGTGTTTCAAGAAAATTCGTAAAATCATTTAGGGTTGGTAATTCAGAAGTATTTCTGTTTTCCCATTCCTTTAATGTGTTAAAATCTAACTTGGTCTTTAAAAAATGTATAAAAATAAAATCTGAATGATTAGAATATATTCCCAACTCGGTTAATGCTCTAATCGATTCATTAATTTCGTCTAAAAAATTTTTGATATTAGTTTCTGATTCTAAACGTATAACATTGTAGTTTATCAAATTGTTTAAATAGGTTTCAATAAGTGCTACCTTGTTATCATAACGTTTACAAAGGATGTTCCAAACAATTTCATAATTATCGTTTGTTAAAGGATAATTCTTTATGAGTTTGAGTGGTTCTCCTGTCAAATTTAATTTTAAATAGTGCATTTTTTCAATGTTTGATAGTTTGCTATTATTACGAATTAAATTTGTAAATAATTCCATGAAACTTTGCCAATTAGTATATTCTCCATCAAAAACGGTTAGTTGCATTGGACTTAAGTTTAAATTTCTTATTGAATCTATGCTTTTTGAGTCGTCCACAATATGTGTATCAACCTCAAATGTTTGCTTATAATTCAACAAGTAAATAAGAGTGTCGTCATAAATACTTTCAACTTCCATAGACTTACTAACGATAGCCGAAGCTTCTTCATTTTTTAGAGTTGGAAGCAGTGCTTCTACGATACTATTATATTTGACCCAAGCCTTTTCTAAGTTTTTGATTTTTAATTCAACAATCGTTAAGGATGTTGATTGGACTTCTAGATTTTTTGAAAACTCATTTATTAGATTGATTGTATTCTCAACTAATGTGAGGGAATGAACGCTCGGTGCCATAGTACTTAATTAAAGTTATATATAATATACAGACTAAAGATTATTTTGTACCAATAAACGACTCTCCGAAAAATAGGATTCTGACAAGGAAAAATTGTTAGCGAAAACAGTAACTCACAGGAAATTTCCGATGGGGCTCAGACGTTGCAGTTGTAACAGGAAGTTAGTCTCTCTGATTGAACAGACTGCTATCTAACTGCTTCAGCTCTTTACTTCTCCTTTTCAAAATTCCCTCTCGTTCAAAAAAATGTTGTTCTAAAAAAAATATTAAACATCAATTAGTATAATTGTGGAAACAATTATAAAAAAATATTATAGTAAATATGCAAAAGTATTGGATATAATACTAAAAAAAAATTAATAGCTTCAATGACAAACAATGATGCTACAAAAATACTTAGGTTATAGCAAATATTCAAAAGTATTGAATATAATACTAAAAAAATTAATAGCTTCAATGACAAACAATGATGCTACAAAAAAAGTTAGGTTATAGCAAATATTCAAAAGTATTGAATATAATACTAAAAAAAAATTATAACCTCGTTAATAATGATGCTAATAAAAAATACTTAGATTATAGCAAATATTCAAAAGTACTGAATATAATACTAAAAAAAATCATAGCTTCATTAGTAACGTTGCTATTCAAAAAAAATACAATTATCAATTTATAGTAATAATTATATACAAAAAAAAGATACCGTTCTATTATACTTCAAGATTTTCTTATCAGTGATTATAATCTATACACAGCTGTGTGCGGAATTCTGCACGCGACCAACATCGATTTAGATTATTCCAAATGTTCTAGAAGCATCCATCCATTCCCGGGGCGGCAAAAGATTTCTTTTTCCAGGTTCAGCTGGCTGTAGTTTTTGCATCCGCCGGACTTGTAGAAAAATTATGTGAAATACAGATGAAATGATATTCTAGCTCGTACTTTTCGGCAATTTTGGAAATAATCGATCGGCGTAGTGGTATCCAGATTAATTGATCTGCATCCAGGTGTAGAATATAGAAAAAAAATTTTTGGGCGTACCTCTTGGATATTTATGTGTAGGAATATCTCTTCGAGCCTCACACCTGACACCAATGTTGTAAGTAAGATTCGAGGGCGGATGTTACACCTGACATCAATGTTGTAAAAAGAGGTCGGATTGTCGTTCTAAAAGGAGATTACTCAGCTTGCTAATACATCACGCAGTGTTGCTAGTTTCTGGAAGTAGATTCTTCAGTTTGACGATCATCCACCTTCTTGAATTACTCACGTTGATAAGAATTAACTCTTTTAAGATGATTAATAGGATTCTTGTTTGACGGTGTATTGTTGCAATTTGAGAATACTTGAGCGGTCTAAAGTAACCTCGTTGCAACATACGACGGTTGAACAATTAGTATCTTTTTATTACTATTAATACAAACACTTTTATTAAAATATATCATTTATTCGTTGTAATATTATATCTACGTACTTAATTACAATAGTATTTTATTGGATTAATAAAGATGCCAGATATAAAACAAAATGTAATTCTAGTGTTATAATTTGATTAATAGTTAAAATGTGCTCACTATTGAATACTTAGATGTTACAATTGGAGTATTGTACGAACGAAGTACAATTAGTAAACACTTGGTTGAGACTCAGGAGAAGACTGGCTTTCTGACTAGCGTGCAGATTAATATATAATGATTTATTTCACATCACAATGTGCCAATACTGAGTTACCAGCATTAAAATAATATAAAATCTCCACAGACCAGAGTCAATGTTTACAAGCGCTAA